>CM060704.1:25549150-26913129 GCA_030686995.1 Artemisia argyi
TTAGATCTTTCGAGATCTATTACTTTGAATGCGAGATCCTTGAGTTTAAAGGCGAGATCTGTTTCAATTTGTGGATGTGTTTTTATTACTATCTGTTTAAAGCTATGGCTTATGGTGGTTGTCTTGATCTGATCTTGGATGCTTTACTAATTGTCATTTTTGTTAAATTGTGTATTTTTCTGAGTCAAAACACAAAACACGCTAATAGTTTCACATTAAAATTTTTGGTTTGTCATTATTTAAAATGTGTTGTATTTTGAAATTCGAATGAGAAGTGATTTATTTTGTTAAAGTGATGTACTGTTGTGGAGTAAACCACTACTCGATTAAAACTTAAGAAACTCGCCTACACTTTTATCTACATTTGAATTTTGACAGCTATACCTATGCTACTATGTCCATGGAAAAATATTTTGGTTGAGATTTGATGTTGGTGGTTTTGTTGCTGATTTAAGTTGGTGGTTCATGTGTGATGTGTCGTAGAAATTCAAAACGTACCAATGATTTTTAATGAGGCTTTTATTTAAGTCTATGATGATTCAAAATTACTTGGGAAAAACTGTGGATGACATTTTACAGTGCAACCATGTTTGTCGCAATTTTGAGTTGTCAGTAATTTTGAAATTTGAGCCAAAATATAAGAATTAATGTTAACGAAATTTTGAATTTCAACCATAGCAACTTTCAAAGAAAATTTAAAATTCCAATGACATCTTAAAGAGGGCGACAGGGACGTCTCATTTGAATATTATTGGTTCACTAGAAATGAAACTCTTAGAAAAAAAGTACGCAAAAAGTGTTTACGTTAAAAGGACTACAAAATGTGATTACATTATAACGGTAACCATAAATATTGTAGTTATCCATGACCTATCAGCGTTACATCAGGTTTTTCTCTCTAAGACTATACTAAATCACAATTTGCTAATAAAACAACCGCAACAACAATAAAAAAACATACCTTACAAAAATTAATAAAAAAAATACGCATACAAAAGAGATTGAATCTTTCGGTTGGCTGACAAACCATAACATTAAAAAGGTTGGGGTGGGACTTAGTTGCTGTAATAGAGCTAATGGGAGGAACTCGGTTGGAGGGTCGGTTGGTTTGAGGTATTCGGTTGCCATTAGCATTGGCCTTATAGTTTGTGGCTTTTTAAAATTTCAAATGCTACACATATAAAATAGTAAAAGTAATGCATATATTTTCTTTGTTTCAAAATAAATGTCTATGCTTTAAATTGAACAACGTTTTAACAAATTTCACTAACAAATACAGACCGTTGTCGTTAAGTGTGTATGCACAACTATTAGATACAACACTTAAATCTAATATTACTGTATGATCTTTATTGACATTGTAACTTAAAACAATGATATTCAAAAATGACACTTTCACACAAAGATCTAGACTACTAAAAAACAATGCAACCAATCCATGAGAAAAACATTCATTCAAAAATAATTCTTTAACGCTAAAACTACAGTTTGTCGAGAAAAAAAATATTCGCCGTCATGTTTTGGTCGAAACTAGACACCGCTGCCATTAGGCGCGGGTACTCGGCTAGTGTGTGTGTATATATATATATATATATATATATATATATATATATATATATATATATATATATATATATATATATATATATATATATATATATATATATATATATATATATTGTATAGTCTCGGCTCATTATTAATAAGACTTTGAGCTAACAAAAGATAGGGCTCCAAAGAATCAAAGTCATAAGGGTTGGGAAACCCTGTGTATGACTACGAGATACCGATAACTATCATCTTTATGTATATAGAGGATATAGTACTTGGTATTTAGCCTATATCAAATCAAGGCATAACATCCACATGCGATACAATCAAATGAGTAAAGAAAAATTGATTGTTAAGATTTATTGTAAAAGAAATACTTCAGTGGTTGCATTTATAGAAATGTAGAGGTTTTTAAAGCTTATGTGCATAGTTTTAAAAAGCGCGCCTAGGCTCAAGGCTTTAGGGCTTTTTCGGATCGAGGCTCCACACATGTATAAGGCTCACAAAAGGCGTGGCGTCTTAAGCTTTAGAACCTTGAGCCTAGGCGCACCCAGGAGAGGTAACAAGTTTTGAACGATTTAAAGAAAATGAAAATAACATTCATCGACCTCATATGTTAGTGAAATCTTACCCATAAACTAACTAATTCATAGAATTTGAGAGTTTTATCCTTCAATTCAAGTGGTTATACATACAGACCTCTCATTCAATGTTGAGCATGAGATAATGAAATGTCATCATGCCATGATCTTGATACATTGGTTGACATTTTCGGTTTGAACATGACATTTGTTTTGATATATTAAGTATTTTAATGTTATTTAAGTCATCATTAATATATAAATTGTCGCAGAAAACTTTTAAAATTTTATTCAATTCACTGCGCCTCATATTCGTGAAGCATGCGCCTTGATCTGCGCCTCGCCTCAAGGCTCCATAATCCCTTTTATGCCTTGGGCCTTTCAAAACATTGCTTATATGTATAAAAGTTTAGCATTAGATTTATAAAACAAACTACAAAAAAGATAGTAGTAAGTTTGAAATTTGTTAAGCACAATATAAAAAGTTTATGTGGTGTTTACTATGTAAAAGACAAAATATAATACATCATAACTATATATGTTATTAGTTGAAAACTAGAAGGAACGAAATTTCAAACTATGATGCACATCAATACTATCTCTGATGCAAAAATTCATCTTGTTCATCACAAATTTAGGTTTTGTTTATCATCATTAGTTCACATTGTTCATCAAGATTAAAGATATTGTTTATCAGTTATCCTATGAATAGTGAAATACATTTTTCATGATTACTAAACAATATGATCTTTGATAAACGCCTACAAATTTTGCAATTCAACAAAATTTTTATCAAAGCATTTTCTCAAACACCTAATACGTGTTTACATAAATATCAAAGTTCTTTGAACACACCAGCATCAAAACCTAAAAAAATTAATAAAAGACGAAAATTTGATATTAATTTAAGGCTTATAACTATGTATGACAAAATTGAGTAGATAATGCTTTTATTAGTGGTTTATAGTTTGGCATGAAAATGAGAAAATCTAGAAAGGGTTCGTCTGCTCTTTAAACACTTGAAGTATTACTCCTAAGACTATCCGGAGTGGGAGTGACCCACTCACTATTCACCTTAGTTCACGCGCCACCAACCAAAACATCAAATACATGTCTCGGGCAAATTGCATTTGTATGGTGACTGCCTCACCATAGTGAGTTACAAAAATGTGGGGTAATGACTTAAATAGAAAAAAAAAATGATTTCCAGCCTATAGACTTCACGACTTTTTTCCCCAAAAAGTGAAGTCGAGCAAAATTATAGTGTGAAGTTGAGCAAAATGATAGTGAAGTCTAGCAAAAAATAAAACTGGAGTCGAGTGGTCGCACAATCGAGCAGTCTATATTTGGAATTTTTTTCCAAATAGAGAAAATGATTTATGCGATGGAAAAAAATTTCTTGGTCTATTTAAGTCATTGGCCCTTCTAAAAGTAATGTTTTTTTATTTGTTTTGTGAGTGTGTGTGTGGGGTATTTAGTGAGATATATTTTTATAAAGTGGTATTTTAATGAAAGGTGAGGGAAATATGACCAAAATGGGTGAAAAGTGAGAGGAAGTGAGTGGAGAGAGAAAGGTGATGTGACACTGATGTGGCGGTGAGCATGTCACCACCACTCCCTTTAGCCTAAGATACATTTAGCAGGATTACTAGAGAGCAATCCTATTTTTGCAAATGCCACACCCAATGGGTGTCAAGAATGGATCTAATGAACAGTAACTAACATGTGTTAGTCAACGACCGTTATCTATTAACGGTTGTTAACTATCAATCGTATCTTTACTTTTTTTTAATATTATAAAAACCAACACGGATTTTATGTGATTTGTCCTTCATGTAACAGGTCCGTTGCAAAGTCAGTCCTTCAAGACTAACTTTGCAACGAAACGCTATTAAAAAATATTACAAAATAGTCCTTGGGGTTATTGATCCATTACATAGTCAAGCCCTCGCGCTCCGCGTCGGCTTGCAACGGAAATCCATAATTTTGTATTCAAGAGTCCCGTTGCGAAGCGCGGGCCTTCACACCTCGTTTGTTACTAAGAAACGATATATATAAGAGAAACATAATTAACATGGATAATATATATAGGAGAGAAAAAACACTTACTCATTTGTTATAACACACACACACACACACACACACACACACACACACACACACATATATATATATATATATATATATATATATATATATATATATATATATATATATATATATAGTTATTAGTATAGCTAACCAATCAAGCACAAAGATACAATTTATCTTAGCACTGTAATTGGATATGACAAGTTATAAAAGTAGTTCAAAGAGTTATTTAGATTTATTCGTTATTACATACTCGATAAATTAATTAATTAAATCCCTAATGATACGAGCTTGTGGGCTATCCTCATCCATTGAAGATAACATCTGGGCTAGACGCTCACTAAGGTTATCAACATCCTTGCATAAGTCTCTCACACACTTGCATGTGTCCGCCAATATCTTGGACGTTGATGCCTACACCACAATCATATGAGAAAAATGAAGATCAAATAAATTAATGATTTTAGCAGGGTATTCGCGCATTGTGGCAATGAGTATCATGCAATTAAAGTTCCAAGTGATAAATGTTTTTCACTTCTATATTTTACAATACAATAGTTTTATGGATGACGACAATTTTAGTTTTGAATAATTTTAAGTAATAACAAGTTAACTCATAGTTTATCCACGTGACGTTGTGGCAATACAGAGCCGTTATCTGATAAAAAAAACACCATAACAAATTTTAAAAATCACTTATATCATGTTAAGAAAATTTAATTCTCTAAAAATACACCTTATAATTCTTTTTTGGCGCTTATTTAAATTATTAACAATGTTTATTTATCTCACATAGGTAGAATATATAAGTAAAAAAGCACTTATAAAGATAAAGAAAACCAAAATGTTCAAGAAATCGTGTATGGTAACTTTGAAGAGTATATAGTTATTATTATTATTATTATTATTATTATTATTATATTTGGAGAATTGCATATATATATATATATATATATATATATATATATATATATATATATATATATATATATATATATATCACTCTAAAAGCTTAAAATTGCGTATATATTCAACTTTAACTTATAATTGTGTGTGTGTGTGTATATATATATATATATATATATATATATATATATATATATATATATATTCTTTTCACGCTCAAAAACTTATAATTGTATATATATCATGCCTAAACGTCAAATATGTCACGTATATCTAAATAACTATTTAATATAAATTTAAAACTCTAGAATACGTGATAATTAAAAAAAATAATTACTTTTCTAATTTCTGTTTCTTTATTTACAAACTTGTTGCTAGTAATATACCATTTTAATTGTAAACATACTTTATATATTATATATATAACACTCATGATATTTATGATGAGTTTATTTCAAGCATTTGTATTACATATGAGATAAGGTGACTTTTTATGAGGGTAAATATTGTCTTGATATATTGTTTTTGGTCATTTAGGTTATTTTGAACCTCAAGACATCGTAGCATTAAAACAAATACTCTTTTTTCTATTTATAAAATCGTAATTATAATATTTTAGAGATTAAAATTAGGTTAAATAATTATTTTATTTATGAGGATAGTGAATATTGGGTTGTCTCACATTTAAGCTTACATGCGAAACTATAAAAAATTACGTCGTTTTAACAAGAAATACATCAAATCTATCTCATTTGTATCATGTCCTTCACAATATTAGTATTTTCTCTTGATTTCATCACAACATCACTTAAGTTGGGTTTACGTTGATACATGCGTTTTCTACATCATATTCTTAGGTGATTTCACTAATTAACACATTGGCTATATATTCAACAATGGTTTACTTCACCATTAAAATGCGTTTCACTATGCATATATTAGTTCCACTATTCAAATTTTGAAAAAATAATAACCAAAATAACGTATTTTTTAGTGATTTTTGATAAAATAATAATCAAAAGAAAGCGGAACTTACTTTTTTTATACCACCCAAAATGCTAAGGAATGAGATGAATCACAATTTGATTCTTGATTCCCAATTATGGGTCCACCATGACAACCAAAGTACCAAACATACAATTTTTATGGCCTGTTTGGTTTGTAGATGAGTTTAGGATTAAGATTTAGATTTGTAGTTGAGGATTCGTTTGGTTTGTAGATGGGTTTATGATTAGGATATGAATTTGATTTAGGATTTAAAATACAATTAAAATAAATAAAATAGTTAAGACAAATAAATATATGAATAAAGTAATATTTGGTCTTACATTGTCATAAACACCCTCAAACTACACACCTTTACTACAAACCCCAAATATTTGGGATAAAATTCTAAACCCAAATCCCATGAAAACAACCAACATCTTATTTGCATTTATTAAATCCCAAACCCAAGAAAATCCCACGTATCAAACGGGCCCTGAATTTAGTATGTGTTTAAATTAAAGTGAGATTTACATCTATATCCTTACTAAAGTTTCTAATTACATCAATATCATTGCAAGCTTTATAATTACTTCAATATCTTTCTAAAAGACTACAATACACAAGATTATATAAAAACACATTTTCATTATATTTAAATAAATTTAATATCAAAAACCGTTTCTTAAATATTATATAACATATAATATTACCTCTTTGCCCTTCATTTATTAATCAAGTCTTTTCTCTTTGAATAACTCGAGGTTTTGAAGAAAAGCTTGCAACTAGTAAATTACCAAAATTTTTTAACTGAATCACTCTAACAATAATTGAAAGAAAAATAGCATTTATATAAAAGAGGAATGATAAAACAACAAAAACAAATCCATAAAACCATCCACAAAAGGATGTGTCACTCTATTATTAATGTATTTCTTTTTAGTTTCTCTCTCTTTTCATTTATAAGCCAATCATGGAGTAACACATCAGTTTGTAGATGATTTTGTGGGTTTATCATTCATCTATATAAAATCCAAAATTTCTATTAATCTATTATTCTTTAGTATTATTTTCATTTGATCATAAACATTGTAAACATGTCATCTGGTTCCACTTTATTCTTGTATGTGATTTTCATATTGCCCCCTAAACAGATTGATTACACGACTTTTACAACTTTATGTTTCTACCATTTCTATATATCAGGTGTTATGCAATTGAATCTCATTTGTAACAAAAACCTTTAGAACTGTGTGTTTGATTAAGTATGAGAGACGGGGTAAATATGTAATATAACATGTTAAATAATATTAAACAAGTTATTGTTGCTAATTCTTTTATTTAAATATGCTCGAAATTTGTTTTTGGATATGTATGTGTTTTTAAAGATTTGTAAGGATATTGAAGTAACTAGTTTTTGTTAAGATATTGACGTAATTTTGAACTTTTACAAGAATATGAATGTAAATGGCCCCAAATTAAATGAGGGAAGAGAATGCCATATTAAAATAATATATTATATATGTTATACTATAATGAATATAATTTATAAATTTAAAAATATTATTATTGTAAAAATAGAATAAAATCAAATATGGATGATTGATTTAAAACATTAACCCACCTAAAATGATAATATAACAAAAAGTAAGCATCGTGGATGGGTTTAGCACATGAACAAATATTTTGTACTCATCCCCACTTGTGGGACCCACACCATCATACCAAACAACATTTTTTTACCATTGGGGCATTGATCCAGTGGGTGAGGCTTTCATTCTTGAGTCAACTGACTCGGGTTCGAATCCCATCCCAGGCACTATGCTCTCAGATAGGTACCCACCTCCGCAAAACCTATGGGCTCATTGGAGAGACTTTGTGCATAAGAGCTCAAGAGTCCGAGAGTCTCGGCTCACTCCAGTTGGTGCCCCACTAGGCTAGGAGAGTTGCCCGGAGCAATTCCTTGTGGGGTGGACAATGGCTGGTGCCAAAAGGCACCCAGGATAAGGGTGTTCCCGCCAATCTACACCTTTTTTTTGGACCAAACAACATGTTTTTTTGGCATAATTCCTTAATCATAACCCTATCCCTAAAACCATACGCACCCTTATTTTCTATCATTCAATACCCACCATGCCCTTAACCAAACAACACCTTAGAATTAGTATATGTTTTGAATTAAATGAAGAGAGAAAAAAAGTAATAAAATGATATTTTTATTGAAAATAATAAAGAGAAGTATTAATTGTGTAATAGTGTTTAATTGTTTATAATAAAATTATAATAAAAATATATTATTGAAATAATACTAAAAAAAGAAATAATGTAAATCAATTGGGCCCCATTTATTACTGAAACCAAAAACTACTATTACAACATCCGACCATCTCATATTCTTTTGTGTAAACCCTTATTTTAGGGTGTAAAAGACAAATTATATACCAAAACTAACAATCAAGCAACTATCTAATGTCAAATCAAACTAAAACTCATCCTAAAGTAGAAAACAAGCAAACCCTTAGTTTTTTATAATCTTTTCTGATTTATAAAGAAGGGGTAACTTTGAATTTATTTTACAATTTCAAATAAAAAGTCTGCAACGGTATACAAATTAATCAAGGGAACATTCAAAGTTGCAACAAATGCTTCCTGACACGCATCGTCGGTCCAATAATGTATGTATCAGATGTTTCACTTTTGTTTAAGAAAATATTCATGATTATGCAACAAAAACTTTTAACGAATGACTCGATTAAAGACATCTTGTGTATTACGTAAAGGTTCAACAACACAACAGTAAAATACATAATTAGCAAGGATTTCCACTAACTTATTATTACATGCATATGATGAAATAAACAGTATCAAATTTATGAATAAGTGAAGTATCATTTTCAAAACCTAATAGGTATGATAAAAAGGTTAACGTGTATAATAACATGCATTTTTGTTTCTTGGTTATGACTGAGAATTAAAATCGGTAGGAGTTAAACACCTGAACCTCGTAAACATCTTAGACTAGCCGGCATGGGAGTGAGTTTCACCAAGTGAGGCTCACCTTACTCGTGAGACCCATGTCACACACCACCCTCACGCTCCACATAACCCAAAAATGAAGAGAAAAGGTGACATGGTCACCTTAGTGTTTTAATATATATACATATATTTTTGGTTTGTGAGTGTGTGTGGTATTTAGTAGGATATATTTGTATAAAATGAGTATTTTAATAAAAGGTAAGGGTAAGATGACCAATACGGGTGAGAGAGAGAGGAGAGAGAGAGAGAGAGAACTGAGATGGCGTTGATGTGTAAGGTGAGGGTAAAGTGACCTTACCTTTAGTAGTCCTTCATTTCAGATTGATATCCTTTTCTGTTTCAACTTTTAAGATCGTTAGGTTGATGCTAATGGTAAGCCCCCCCCCCCCCACCAACCGAATTGGTGAGCCCATTTCCTCCATTAGCCCAATCGAATTGGCGACCGGTCATCCCCAACCTTTTTAATGTTATGGTTGGCTTGCCAACCGAAAGTTTCATTCTCTTTTGTGTGTGTATTTTTTATTAGTTTTTGTGGGGTATACTTTTTGTTGTGGTTGTGGTCGCCTCATTAGCAAATTGTGGTTGGGTGTAGTTTTAGAAAGAGAAAGTTAATGTAGTAAGAGGTGACCACAATATTATGGTTGCCAATAGCATTGGCCTTAGTTTGATTGTGAGAAAACAATAAGTGTTCCCTCATATTTTTTACTAGTGATCATTACTTTTGTTTAAATCTTTCTAAATGGTACAAAATATGAGGATCTAAATCATATCTTCATAATGTGTTCAAGCGCTATAAGTATGTCATTTATTAAAGATTTAAAATCATTTGCATACCAAACTTAATTAAGATACCAAGTGACCAATCCCTACTCTTCATTTCATTTGATCCATTGAATGAGATTAAACCCAACATTTTAACAAACCCATTTTCATCCTTTTTTTCTAAATATTAATATCTCTTAAACCGTTAATCGTTAAGAGAAAAAAAGATACTATAACGGCAAGTATTTAATTATTTTTTACACTTTTTTTTCGCTTTTTTTTTTTTACCTTTTTTTGTCTTTTTTTTCTTTTTTTCTTCGTTGTTGAAACTTGTGTGAGACATCACATGTGATTAAATACTAATTTGAATATTCTAATAAAATCACATGTGATTTTTTTAACACGTAATCTCAATCACATGTGATTTTATTATAATATTGAAATTAGTGTTTAATCACATGTGATTTCCCATGCAAGTTTCAACAACGAAGAAAAAAAATACGAACAAACGTAAAAAAAATGAAGCAGACAAAAAATATATATTTGTCAAAAGTATATCAAAGTGCTCGTCTATAGAAAGATAATTAAATGATGGTTGTGACGGTATAATTTGTTTTGTCTAACGTTTAACGGTTCATGAGATATTAAATTATAAAAAATATGTGAAATATTAAAATGCTTTTAATCTCAACAACGATTTCCTTTTAAATAAATGGTGAGGATGAGTCCCTCCGTATGCAAAGAATGGTTGGTATCCAAAATAATTTTCCTCTTTATTAAATGTAGAGACAACGCACGTTGCTGCAAGATTTTATTGTTCATTTATCTGCTTGAAATTTTCACAAAACCAAACTATATATGTTGATAAACTTTGAGATATAAATGTTTTGGCTTATGTTCATCATACTTGTTATTTAATTGTTGCAAAGCTTTATGTTTGAGTTTGATTTGATTTTTTGAGTTTGTATTATTAGCCTACAGAATGTTCTTTAAGTGTTCAAATTCACACATATTTTGCAATCATTTGTTTGTATAGAGATATATCATACTGACAGTGGCGGATCTAGGATTTTGAAACCGTGTGTGGCTAAAGACAGAGCTTAAACTATTTCGAGGGGGGCGAAGGATCAATGATTAATTTTAGAGTGGTCAAATTATATATATATATATATATATATATATATATATATATATATATATATATATATATATATATATATATATATATATATAAACAAAATACACCAAAAAAACAACATTTTTGTGGGGCCAGGGCCCAATCCTGCCCTTGATATCCTCCGTCGGTGTGGCACGGATTTTGGCTCGCTTCGCATCGCATTTTGCTAGGTCTTTGGCGTAAATGTAGTAGTTTTTTAAGGTTTTAGTCATCGATCTAGGTTATTAAGTCACATACATTAAAAAAAGTATCTTTTAACTCATTTATAGAGGTAGACATTTATAACTATTAATACTTTTATAACATAAATGTATAAGACAATTTCAAAAAGTATGCTGGAAAAAATATATATAAAAATCGAATGCATTAAGGGCCCGTTTGGTATGAGGGGTTGTAGGTTTAGGATTTAATAAATGCAAATAGCATGTTTGGTTGAGTTTTTTAAATTAGAAAATGATTCTCATGCTTTTGTGATATGCCTAAAAATATGCCTAAACAACTCATTGTGTGACACATGGATTGCACTAAATCTTCTTTTTCATATCTACCATTGATCTAGCCAAGTATCTCAATCTCTTTGTTAGGCATAAAATTAGTCTTATGAGTTAGTCATGACAATCATCACTCTTTTAAATTTGGGTTTGGACTTATACCTCAAATATTTGGGAATGTATAAAAGAGGTGTAGTGTATTTGGTTTTATGACATGTGGGTCATGCATCCTCTTTTCTCTTACTTTTTTTTTTTTTTTTTTTTTTTTTTTTTTTTTTTTTTTTTTTTATCTTTTCTCTTTTATTTATACTATAAAACATAAAAAAAATTATCTCTCTCCTCTTATTATTCACATCAATAATTTTTTTTTTTTTTTTTAATATATAATATATATATTTAAATATTATTTTATCACTCTTACATCAAATCAAAATTCAAATCCTAATCCAAATTATAATCCAAATACAAATCCAAATCTACAAACCAAACGGGCCCTATGTAATTTGCTTGTCTGTCATCCTTGGAATTTCCACTGACCCACTGCTTGACTCAGTTGTCCTTCTTCGAATTCCACCTGACCTGTTGCTTAACATATTAATCAGTCGAACTTTATTAGTGTTGGTATATAAGAATATTGTACGTTAGTAGGGGCGATGAGCTAGAATGCATTTTATTGGAGATTACCAAAAGGCTTTATATATGGTTGGAATTGAAGAAGAAGGTGATAACTTATTAAATGTGATTGATAGAAAAATATTTACATCATGATCTTTTAAATGTAATTAGTAGGAAAATATTTACTTATTTATGCTTTAAAATGTATGCCTAACAGTAGTGAGTATTCTCAATGTCTTACATGTGAATGTGATAAAAGAAAGAAGTATGGAGTAACAATAGCCGAGATTGAAGCTGGTTTATCCTCACGAATAATCATCTAAAGAACCGATATTGAGGTGCTAAAGCTACAATTATTACATAGATATGAACAATGATCTAGTTCATTAATCAACTAATGCTCTGACCATATGGAACGTAAAACACGTTTGTGTTAACTTTGTACCATATAAAATACATAAAATAATAATGATAAGATAAAAGAAATCTTATTAAGGGTTTTAAACAGTTACAAATAGTAATTAGCTAAAAGCATAGCCCGCCGCGACACAAGGGTAGCCCGCCGAGTTGCACTTCGCCGAATTCTCGACGTGAAAATGACAAAGACCTTCATTTTCTTTTTTCTTTTTTTTTTTTGATTTTTTAATTATGTTTTGTGTTTGAGCGTGTGTAATAGTTTGAGTGTGTGTGTTTTCAATTTTCACAATGAAGAAGACAAGAACTTGTAACATTTTTTTTTCTTTTTTTGTTTTAAAACTTTCAAATATATACAAGTTTTAATTCATACCCTTAGACATTTAGAAAGTTTTAGTTTATACCCTTAAACATTTAGAAAATTTTAGTTTATAATTTTAAACATTTTAAAAAGTTTTAAAAGTTTATTTTTCAGTTTATATAATTTGTATTTTTTTTGTTTGAAAAAATTGAAAAGAAAATAAAGATAGTGGGTGTGTAGAGCCCAAATGGCTATGTTGTGAGTAGAGGTGAGCAAAAACCGCTCCGCAAACCACAAAAACCGCACCACACAAAAAATGCACCACGGCAAAACCAGTGCATTGGTTTTAAGAAAAAAGAAAAACCACAAAATGCGGTGCGGTTGCGGTTTTACCCGTAAAACCGAATCACAAAAACCACACCGAACCGCACATTGATTATTTAAGATAAAAAAAAGGACATTGATTATTTAATGTGTGTTATAAGGCTTCCGGTGCATATTCTC
Source organism: Artemisia argyi (assembly GCA_030686995.1). NCBI lineage: Eukaryota > Viridiplantae > Streptophyta > Magnoliopsida > Asterales > Asteraceae > Artemisia > Artemisia argyi. Next base: position 25,562,564 of record CM060704.1, read on the forward strand.
ATTAATATTCTTATAAATCATAAGTGATGTGTGCGTTTACATTTAATATATGCATTGTTATAACCCGAAAAACCCACATTGTATACCGAAAACCGCCAAAACCCACATTAAATATATAAGTCATAGATGATGGTGCGCTGCGGTTAAAACCAAAAAACCCGCAAAAACCGATACTGCTAAATGTGGTGCGGCTCGATGTTTACTTTTATAGAAACGCAAGTGCGGTTGCGGTTTGGTTTTAAAACCCGCACCGAACTGCACCATGCTCGCCCCTAGTTGCGAGTGAAGGGATGTTTTGAGGTGTGAGTGTTGAAAGTGGGAATGATGATGTGGCATCAGTAGGTACCAAATGGCTAATTTGTGATACCTTATGCTTAATTTGGACATGAGGAGAGTTATTTTACATATTAAAAGTTTCTAACATACTACCGGGCAATCTCAGTCACTTATTTTTCTATTAAGAAAAAATAAGAGATTAATTAATATTTAAATTAAAAATTCAATTAAACCCAATTTCTCATAATTTAAATATCTCATGAACCGTTAATCGTTAGACAAAATAAATTATACCGTCACGACAAGTATTTATATCTCTTTCGATAAACGCGCACTTTAATATACTTTCGACAAACTTTTTTTGTCGTTTTTCTTACGTCTTTATTTATGTTTTTATATCCATTTTGTGATTTGTGTAGTTACTGTGTTGATTGGGTAGATTGTGCCAAGATCGGGTGGATTTTGTGGTGTGTGTAATTTGTGAGAAGATCGGGTAGTGATGCGTGGTTTTGCAACCTTGCAAAAGGTTTTACTTCTCAAGGGATCTTGAGAAGCTTGCAATCCCCACCAGGCAGTGTACCTGACCGATGTAGTATAGTGAGTGGCAAGTACCGGAGGATTGATCGTTCTCTCGGGGAATAGTGTTCGTTAGGATTGAAAACTAAGCCAATTAGGTATAAAGGTGAATGATGATTCTTTTTGTAATTTTTTATTTTTGGAAAGCAAGTAAAATTCTCTGGTTTTGGAAGAGTGGGCGGAATTAGTTGCTAGTCAACTAACCCAAATACTACAAATGCAAATAAAATAAAATAACTAAAAATAAATGTGAGAGACTTCTAATAAGTAGACAAACGTGTTTACTTAGGTTTCACTACTCCCTAGTTATCTTTTACTGATTGATAGGTTTGTTACAATTGCGTGAATGCCGGGTTGTATTCCTTAATACCATTCGTTGGGGGGGGGGGGGGGGGTGTACGATCTTCCCCAACTTTATAAGCTTTTATCTCCTCCTAAGACGACACGTTAAGCGCCCAATCTTAGGGATTATAAATAGTGGCTCATGCATTAAATACAACCAAATAACAGTAGTACACAACTGATTCATGTTTCTTAAGACATTCAAGCATGTTACCAAATAGGAGATTAGCCAGTTTTCTTAAGCCTAACATCGATAAACATCCACCCACAACAATTAATAACAAACCATTCAATAAATAATCAATAACTAAGTTTCATTAGACCTAAGCAAACACAAAAAAACCTAGCCTAGCATGTTAAAAGAAAGACAAGCGTAAGATAGAATCAAATAACACATAGACATATTGAATGATTGATAGATTACTTATCTTCAATTAATCATGGAAGAAAACAGGCTTTGAAACCTCAAAAAAGCTGCAAAAGTCGACTAGGGTTCGTACCCTAAGTTTCTACCAAAAGTCCTCTCCTTATGAATGAAAAATAGAAAAGGTATATATAGATTTTACAACTTGACGGCGTCACCTTTTAGGATGTGACGCCGTCATCTTGCCGTGTTAGGGTTTCCTTGACTGCCTAGATCTACACTTGACGCCGTCTGGTTGGAAAGTGTTCTGGGCCGTCTCTCTTTAACTTAAAGCGTGACTACCTTGATGAAATAACACGTGACGCCGTCACGTGTAAATGGCTCAAAATCTTTCTGGCCCGTCAAGTGCAAAGTAAATATCCACCTCTTTATCAACAAGTGACGACGTCACCTTGTAACTTTTGACGCCGTCAGGTACTGTTCCAGCTTGAATTCTTGACTTTGTCGTTTTCTTCACTTTTATGCTCCAAAAACGTCCAAAATGCTATGTTTTCCAGAATTCCTCCCAAAAGTACCCAAAAAGGCAAAAGAAACAATTTAAGGCAATATTTGATCATATTATCACGACTTAAGGCTTAAATGACCCCTTAAAAGCGTAACACTTTTCGTCTCATCAAATACCCTTACACTTAAGATTTGCTTGTCCTCAAGCAAATGCGCTTTTATTCTAATCAAAATATAGGATAGGGGTCATTTAACATTAATATAAAAGTAATTATAACAAATGATCGTTCCACTTTAATCAAAATAAGCACATAAATCATACACTAGCACCTCACAAATAGTGTTTGGATACTCTCATCTTTCGGGTGTTATAAACCTATATATAACTAATGGAAATGGAAAAATATAACTCACTACCTGTCATAGCAAATAGATTACCATAGGCTTGGGAAAGGATCAAAAACCTCCTCCACTAAGCGTAAGCACCTAAGATAAACTATCAAAGAGGGCTTTTCAAGGGTTATAATGTTAGGTGTAGGGATATGGAAAACACGGTTTGTTGGATAAAGGATATTTTACTGGTGGCAAGTTAATCATCTAGGTCAATTACAACACGGCGTTGCTAAGCCAAGACTCGACTCGACTTAAGCTAAACATAAACATAAACATAAACATAAACATAAACATAAACATAAACATAAATAAAAGAAACGGAATGGTAGTCCGTATGTTTTTCTCTTTTCTTTTTCTATTTTTTTCTTTTTCTTGATTTTTTCAATTTTTTTTCATACACTCTTGCCCTACCATCCAAATTAATACATCAAAGGGGCATTGGTTCCCCCCTTACACTTGAACTTTTACATACTTTACATGAAACTATTATAATGACTCGAATTAAGATAATTGAAACATTTGGAGTACTTTAAAAACATTTTACACATATGGGGGTAATAATTGATTATCTTCCCCATTACTCCATAACATTAGTACTTTACCCATGAGTCTCAATCGTCCCAAAACAATATGTACAAGATATGACTCGACTTAGCAACCATGTAATCAATTAGATAATTAACTAAGGGTTTAAACAAATGTTGTAACAATAATGCACTAAAGATGAGTGCATACAAAGAAGGCTAAGGCGATTTGGGTGTACATTTGGGGGTGGATTGTAAACAAATTCTATCTTCAAGTAAAATGCTTAAAGTTATAAACGAAAAAGATAGGCTATGAGGGGTGTACTAGGGGTATCGTGTACTAAAAATGAGTACATCGCAAAGGTGTGGGAGAATTACTTGACCAATGAAGTCAATGTAATTATATAAACACATGTGTAAAAACATGGGTTATCCTAATGCCTCTTATCATGTAGTAAATCTAACTACACGAATGTAGTCTCACTTGTGGCCTCAGAATGAATCACTAACGCAAGTTCTAGAATCTAAGTACTACCGGTACACTCATAAGCACTAAGGCTTTTCCTAACAAATCTAGGGGCGAACCTCACATATTTGGGGTGGAAATTTTTTTGAGTGGTACGGTTTTTGTGCTAGTCATATAACTCCTATCCATGAGACGCTTATTAAGCCTAAAGTTTCACTCCTATATGTTGCAAAAAAAAAAAAATAAATAAATAAAATTTTGGTGCTAAAATTACCCTAATAAATATTTCTCTCAGTTTTATTACACATCTACTATTAAACAAACAAAAATCAAGTGCCATTGTATTCTCTAAGGTATCTTCATTTACCCCCCCCCCCCCCTTACACTTAAGCCGAACATTGTCCCCAATGTTCAATTAAAAGATGTAAAAAGTAAAGAACATGAAAGAATGAAACATATACTCCCCTGATTCGTTCGGTGTGGATGATGCGGTAACATGGTTAAATCCTCCTCCAAGAGAATGTAACAACTTCAAGATTAAAGCTATGCCAAAAACTTGAAACTTGATGCCCAAAAAATTGACCATCCATGTACATCTTCTTGTCCAATATAACCTGTTAAACCTAAGAAAACAAACAAGAAAACGTAGCGTAAAATCGGCGGTAAAATCTACATAAAATAAAGTTCTAGAAAGCAAATAAAGATATAATGCTTGTGGAATGAATGGTTGCAGATTCCTGGAGTTTATAAGTTAAAGATTTAACAAAACTTTACAATTCCGGCAGAAAAACAAAACTTGCAAAATTTTTAGAAAATTTGTACCTGACGTCGTCAGGTTTTAATTTATGACGCCGTCAGAATTGATCTAACAGAAATTTTATGTTTAGTTTCCGGAAATTTTTTAGAAAAACCTATGCCTTAATTCCTGGAATTCCTGCAAAATATCATTATGACTCGATACAAGCATTTGACGCAAACAAGTACTAATATGTATGTTTATATCTCATTGTTATTGTCCATGTTCAATCTGCTTTTTGAAAACAAATTTGGATTTCCCTTACACTTATCTTTTGCAAAATACCTTTATATGTAATTAAGACGAAGTTAAAAACAAAATAAAGCATTTTCACAATTTTACTTGAAACATGATCAATAAGCAACGAAAATAAAACAAACATACGGAAGCAAATAAAATAAATAAACAAACAAGCAAACAAATAAAAGCTTGGGTTGCCTCCCAAGAAGCGCTTTTCTTTATTAACGAGTCTTGTAGCTAGACTCAAAGTCACGCCCTACGTTTTCCTTTAGAACTTTTGTGCCAACTCAAAACTCTTAATCCATCCTTCATCATGTTTGTATTCGGGGCCTAAACTCATGCAACCTGAATAATATGTTTGCCTCCTTTCGTGGTAAACATCATCATCAATTCCATCATCCTTAATCTCACAGGGTCGAATCACATCAACTGGTAAATTCTCGATGTCCTTTAGTTCTTCCCTCATGTGAGGCATCATAAAAGTAATCTTTTCTAACCCATCAGTAAACTGAACTAGTCCCTTATCATAATCATAACACATCTTAGTTGCCTCAACAAAAGGTTGTCCTAGAATAATTTCACCTAAGTAAGGGTCTATAATACCTCTAACATCTTCTAGGATTACAAAGTCGCATCGGTAAGTGAAGTTTTCTATAAAGATGTGTACCCCTTCTACTCTCATGAGAAAATTACAAAGTCGATTAGGGTTATAAGGGTCTTTTCTGGGGTCCAACCTTCCATTCATAATCCAATTGTAGTAGAGCCTAGACATAATATTCATGGGTGCTTTTAAGTCAATGTATGTATGCTCTCTAAACATATAACCAACCATGCAAGGGATTTTGATGTTCCTATAGTTATGCTTCCTAATCCATGGTTTCTTCCTATATTTCAAGGGACAAGGGTGTTTCAAAAGGAACCTATGGTAACTAAATTCCTCAGGAGTTGGAGAGAAATTTGTAAACTCAATTTTCATTCGGACTGGTTTTTCAAGACCCTTAAATGCGTTAATTTCTCTCTCTCTTCGTTTATACGCTAAAAGCCCCTTGTTAATTTCTGAACATCGATTCACAATACCCATAATAATACACCTTACACGAACAAAGACACAAAGAAAAAGATAGACTAAAGAAAACCTATAAAAATAAAATAAAAAATCTCACTAGATAGGAATCTAATGAGTAGACCTAATAAAAATAAAGTTCAACCTAAACAATAACTATTCCCCGGCAGCGGCGCCAAATATTTGATGCGTGGTTTTGCAACTTTGCAAAAGGTTTTACTTCTCAAGGGATCTTGAGAAGCTTGCAATCCCCACCAGGCAGTGTACCTGACCGATGTAGTATAGTGAGTGGCAAGTACCGGGGGATTGATCGTTCTCTCGGGGAATAGTGTTCGTTAGGATTGAAAACTAAGTCAATTAGGTCTAAAGGTGAATGATGATTCTTTTTGTAATTTTTTATTTTTTAGAAAGCAAGTAAAATTCTCGGGTTTTGGAAGAGTGGGCGGAATTAGTTGCTAGTCAACTAACCCAAATACTACAAATGCAAATAAAAATAAAATAACTAAAAATAAATGTGAGAGACTTCTAATAAGGAGACAAACATGTTTACTTAGGTCTCACTACTCCCTAGTTATCTTTTACTGATTGATAGGTTTGCTACAATTGCGTGGATAATGGGTTGTATTCCTTAATACCATTCGTGGGGGGGGGGGGGGGGTACGATCTTCCCCAACTCTATAAGCTCTTATCTCCCCCTAAGACGACACGTTAAGCGCTGTAGGACCTTTGATCTAACTAAATCACTAAACTTGGTGACTTGAGAACTATGTGTTTAGAGAGATAAAGATGGAAACATATTATCATTCATAAAACACACACATTACACACTCAAGCACACCTCCAAATGAGACCATTTGGAGGTATTTATACTTCCATCGTAGGACTAGATGGGCTTACATTGGACTTGGGCTTGGACTTTGTTTAAATGAATATTACAAGGCTTTTCCAATATAACTTATAACATATTAGATTAACTAGCCCAACGCCCACTCGTCTTAACTTATAACTATTTCTAACACACGACACACTATATTACAAATATGAGAATGACCATCACTTTTCTATAATTCTTTGATGCTAACAAGCGCCCAATCCTAGGGATTATAAATAGTGGCTCATGCATTAAATACAACCAAATAACCGTAGTACACATCCGATTCATGTTTCTTAAGACATTCAAGCATGTTACCAAATAGGAGATTAGCTAGTTTTCTTAAGCCTAACATCGATAAACATCCACCCACAACAATTAATAACAAACCATTCAACAAAGGGTTAATTATGGCAAAACGTATTATACTTGCCCAAAATATTAGTTTTGAGTAGTGAACAAAAGAAAAATCTTATCTAAGCACTAATGTTGACACTTTTGTCTTTCTTTAAGTATTATGACAATTTTACCCTTCCAAATTACATAAATGGTCCCTGTTGGTTTGCGAAAATTGCATCCACCGTCCTTAGTCTAAATTACATAAATGATCCCTGTTGGTTTGTGAAAATTGCGTCCACCATCCTTATTCTCTTTCCAATTCTTTTTTCCGAAATTATTATTTTTTTGATTTTTTTTAATTTTATTTAAATAATTTCGAAAAAAATTCGTGAAATTTTTGAAAAAAAATATATTTTCGAAATAAAAATATTTTCGAAAAAAAAATTCTAAAAATAAAAAAATATTTTAGAAAAAAAAATATTTTCTAAAAACAAAAAATTGGAAAAAATATTATTTTTGAAAAATGAAATATTTTCGGAAAAAAAATTTTGGAAAAAAAATATTTTCGAAAAATTTGAAAAAAAAATATTTTCGTTCAAAAAATATTTTTGAAAAAAAAATATTTTTCGAAAAAAAAAAATATTTTCTAAAAATAAAAAATATTTTCGAAAAAAAAATATTTTTGAAAAAAAATATTTTCTAAAAACAAAAAATTGGAAAAAAAATTATTTTTGAAAAATGAAATATTTTCGGAAAAAATATTTTTGAAAAATTAAAAAAAAAAACTATTTTCGAAAAAAAAAATATTTTTGAATTTTTTTTTTCTAAATAAAAATAGTTTTGAAAAAAAATATTTTCGAAAAAAAATATTTTTGAAAAAAAAATATTTTCGAAAAAAAAAATATTTTCTAAAAATAAAAAAATATTTTCGAAAAAAAAATTGGAAAAAAAATAGCGACGTTGGATGCAAATTACAAAAACTTAAGGGTAAAATGGTCTTTACAAAAAAATTCTTTGTCTTTATTACTCAAATAAAGACAAAAATGTCAACATTATTGCTCAGATAAGTATTTTTTTTTGTTCGCTGCGCAAAAGTGATTTTTTTTACAAGTATAGTACGTTTTAAAAGAATTAACCCTTCAACAAATAATCAATAACTAAGTTTCATTAGACCTAAGCAAACACAAACAAACCTAGCCTAGCATGTTAAAAGAAAGACAAGCGTAAGATAGAATCAAACAACACATAGACATATTGAATGATTGATAGATTACTTATCTTCAATTAATCATGGAAGAAAAGAGGCTTTGAAACCTCAATAAAGCTGCAAAGGTCGACTAGGGTTCGTACCCTAAGTTTCTACCAAAAGTCCTCTCCTTATGAATGAAAAATAGAAAAGTATATATAGATTTTACAACTTGACGGCGTCACCTTTTAGGATGTGACGCCGTTATCTTGTCGTGTTAGGGTTTCCTTGACTGCCTAGATCTACTCTTGACGCCGTCTGGTTGGAAAGTGTTCTGGGCCGTCTCTCTTTAACTTAAAGCGTGACTACCTTGATGAAATAACACGTGACGCCGTCACGTGTAAATGCCTCAAAATCTTTCTGGCCTGTCAAGTGCAAAGTAAATATCCACCTCTTTATCAACAAGTGACGACGTCACCTTGTAACTTTTGACGCCGTCAGGTACTGTTCCAGCTTGAATTCTTGACTTTGTCGTTTTCTTCACTTTTATGCTCCAAAAACGTCCAAAATGCTATATTTTCCAGAATTCCTCCCAAAAGTAACTAAAATGACAAAAGAAATGATTTAAGGCAATATTTGATCATATTATCACGACTTAAGGCTTAAATGACCCCTTAAAAGCGTAACACTTTTCGTCTCATCAGGTAGATAGAGTGTGAGATTAGTTATAGCTAGATTAGATCTCGACATATAACTTAGTGTCGGGAATTGGTATAAGCAACGCGTACGGTTTTCTCCGCCTGAAGGGAGCTTGTTGACATAGTGAAGTGAACTCTCGAGTTGGGTACTCGAGGAGTAGAGTAGGGAGAAGAGGAGCTTCATTACTGAACCACTATAAATCACGATGTCATCTTTCTAACTCTTTACATTTATTTTGCTTCCCTTATTTCATAGTAACTAGTTGTTATTGCTTATTGTGTTGAGTGTTCATATTGTTGACAATTGATCTCACGTTAGCTTGAATCTAAAGTCATGTCCGGTCCTCAGCATGTGCAGGCTGGGACGGCGCATAGGGCCCATATTTTGGAAGGGGTACAATTTCAGTGAAGTCCAGTATAGTTATGTAAGTCCAATATAATATAGTTATGTAAGGCCTTGTAGTCCAGTATAGTTACTTCGTTGATTGAATGCATTTCCAAAAAATGTGTGCAAACGTTAAAAGTTGAAAAAAATAGATGCCTTCTTATAATAAGAGAGGTGATTTGCACACTCCAAAATGTTATTGGGACACTCATATGTACAAACAGTTGAAGCACAATATTAATATTGTACTAGTATTTAATGCACAAATAGAATGTCCTAATCATTTTTGAAAGTGTGCAAATCAATTCCCTTATCATAAAGTTGATAAATAAATCATGATCACATTCAATTCTTTTTTTCCCCGGATGTGAGCGTCCTTTTTTATTTTATTTTGAGGTAACACATAACTCTTTTTGTTGTATTATATTCAATTTTGATTGAGCTTATCATTAATAATATAAGTTAGTAAACATTTAGTTAACACTTATAAGACTCGAATGAATGATTGCTAAGAAAGTGAGAATTATCAATTCAGATCATGTTAATCATAAGAAGATGATAGAATTACTCATTCTAGTGAAATTATACAGTTTTGTTTTATTAGAAATACAAAGTATATATTATTTTATTTTTTCACATTCTTTGTCTTTACATTTTAAAGGAGCTTTTTCTAGTTATGGCACAGGGCCTCTCAAATCGACGAGACGACCCTGTCAAAATTTTTTGAAAACGTAAATTTGAAATGATAAATTAGCAAAATTATTCAACCCCTGTTTATAGTTTTCCAAATAAACCTTATTTACAATAATCAAACATTCAAACTGTTATCTTGTTCTTTTAAGTTTTAACATTATGTACAACATAACTTTTACTAAAAAAGAAATACAAAATGCATAGAGCATGAGCAGTTATTTAGTAAAATAAAAAAACGTGATAAGCATTGGATTATTTCTAAGTTAAATTAACAAATGGAAACAAATTACATTACCGTTACATAATACGTATCTAGTAAGTAAAACGGGGGCGGAACTAAAAGAGAAAAGTAAACTAGATTTAAGGAACATGTTTAGTGTCCGTGTTTTTTAATGCTAACACTATCACACTCCCCACTTGCTGGTACAAGTTCCAATAACAACAATGGCTAAACAATAAAAACATTAAAGTTATAGTAGTTCCAACTAGTTTATATACACTTGTTTCCTGATTGGTTGATTTATATAGTAATAATAATAAGAAGAAGATGGGAAGATCTGGTGGATATTGTTTCAAGATTATTGCTTGTGGTGGTGGTGACACTTCTGAATCTGTTGACAGAGATGATCTTATTGAGGTACTTTTTTTTTTTTTTTTTTTTTTTAAGTTAGTGTTGTTGGAATGAAGATATATGAGTTTGTGGGATTTGATGAGTTTTTGAGTTAAATAAAATGAATCTGTTGACAGAGATGTTTGTAACGCCTAGTCACTTAGTCAGCTGGCAGGGTTCATCGGAGCAGCGCCCCTAGAAGGAACATTATTTCTATAGGAAAAAGTCCATATGGAAGTGTTGGCTCATTCGCCACTTATAAATGTATCTCATTGTAATTGTAAAACCCTAATGTGATATAATTAATAAGATTGACTTGCTAGTGTAATTTCACTCCATGAATATAAGCTCCCTCTATCTTGTTTGTGCGATGTTCTGTATCCCTTACAGGTTTTGTGATTTTCTAACATAGTAATATAGTATAGCTGAGAACATCTAATATGGAGCACATGAAAAGAATCCTAAAATAAGATAGGGCCTACGTTTGTATAAAGCAATAGCGTACACTCAACAACTTTCCATGTTTGTTGTCGACATGTTATATGTGTTATGTTAAGAGTGGCCTTTGTCACCTCTGGAAATTGTTTTACTTCTGCAGACAATGTTCTTGTACTAATATGTTTATCGATGTGAATGTCTAAGTCTGTTCCCCTAATTCGGCTCATTTAGTGGGTGTGACAAGTTATTATGTGGTGTACTAACATTGTTTATCCATATAAGTTTGTACAAAACGTATTTGATGCCATATAATCCACCTTTCTGCTTGCAAAAATGGATAAACAATACATGCTATATACTAAAAATGTCAAGTATTTATGTATGTATTACGAGTAGTTCTTTTTTTCTAACTTGGTGAACTTATGTGAAACTAATTCAGAATAAAGGTTCTGATAAAAGAGGATGGAGTTTCCGTAAAAAATCAGCCAGTCAACAAGTGCTAAGCAACACTGTCATAACTGAAACACTTTCTTCTGAGAACAAGATTTCAGAACCTGTTGTTATCCACACTGAAGCACCTGTCGCTAGTCCTGTATCTGAAAAAACTTCAGCAAATCAATGGACGGAAGAATTGTCTCGTGTGTCATCTTCAAATACTAAGGCCAGTACCTTGTCTAATACGGTAATCAAAGCTGTTGATGAAGATGCTATTAAACTCAATGCTAGCCATGACGAATCATCTGCCATACTCATCCAGACTGCTGTTAGGAAATTCTTGGTATGCACTTGTTATTAGTTTATTACCTCTAGTTACATGTGGCAATCATGACCATTTACTAATAAATGGATCAATTTGGGTTTGTTATAATTCAAACACGCCCAAAAGTCGATTTTTAATGCTTACAACCTCCTGAATCGTTTTGCATAAAGAAAAGTATGTGTTATCATAGTTAAGTCATTAACTCATTATCATTATAAAAAAAAAATCTATAATCGAGCAAATGGTTTTGTATGTTAGCTCAAACCGACCCTTTTTTTTTGACATGCTCCATACAATGATCCATTTCAACCTGAACTGTTATGAATATTACCAACGAGCCCCATCTTGTCATCTCAATTTCCAACTTATGTTACAAGTTAATTAGTTCTAATTGATATAATGTATTTTTAGTTTTGACATTAATATGGCATGTCATGTTTAGGCTCAGAAAGAATTGGTGAGACTTCAAAAAGTTGTACAGTTGCAAGCTGCAGTGCGAGGGCATTTAGTTCGTTGTCAGGCCGCTGGAACTTTGCGCTGCGTTCAAGCCATTGTCAAGATGCAAACTCTTGTTCGTGCTCGTCATGCTAATCTGTCTGTTGGAAAAGTTTCTACTGGAAAAAAGGTGTATATAAGCATATGAAATCTGGAATAATTGTCTTCACATTTCATTATACTTTTGCCTTCTTTTATCTCAACAATGTAGATATTTTTGTTAATGTTTACGTCTATTGAAATGTGCTTTAGTATAATGATTGGTTAACTTTTCTATGGAATGGGTTGCCCTTGAACATCCAATTTAATTGAAATTATAAGACATTGGCAATTTTTGACCCATTTCCCCCATATGACTGGATCCCCTTTTAGCTATTTGTCCTCTTGACTTGTTAAACATGTACTCATTTATGAGTAAATAGGTCAAAGTTACCAATTTTGATACCTGCCAAGTGCCAATTTTGTAAAGTATTCCTTTTCGAAACTAGTATATTTCTGATTTCAGGTAAAAGTTGTTAGTATTACATATCACATGCATTTATAAAGGTGTATACAGTACAATCAGTTATGCAGAACTAGCCCCTTTACTTTTAATATTCAACTTGGGTATTATGCTTATTTAAGTAGTATTGTAACGCAATAATGTTGAAACAAATAGGCAATATCATCTCTACGAGCATCACTTGCACCTTTAGCGTAATAACTGCCTCTATGCTGGCTCGTAAACTGTAACACATTTTCTGCATGAATGGTATTATGAGCCATCTTGTATTTAAGGTCATTGATAAGATCTCCTGTTTTAAGTTTGTGGACCTAGGCCTGTATCAGACACACTTGGTCTAGAGGTTAGATCAGATAAGTTACTGAAGTCATTATGTAGCTGGGATTCTCTAATACATCCAACTGAACATTAATCCTTGCTACAATTGATGCAGCAATTTCCATTTTAGGATTGGATTTCGCATATCATATACATAACCTTCCTATTACGATTTGTAAACTTAAAAGTTAAAATGACTAATTTACCAACTCAAGACTGATCAACAGCTAGTCCACCCATCGTTTGATTTGGTGCATGAATCCACTATCATCTCTTTTATTGATCTAAATAAATTTGAATATCTGAATAGAACTGGTAACTTGGAGTTACTTACCTTACTTTGATGTCTGAATATTTTGTTTATGTTAAAAGTGGTAAGCGAATCCAAGTTATTGTCTTCGAAAAAAAGTTGTTCCATCTTCTGCCTTTGGTTCATGCACTAACTATTGTATGCTGTTTCTATTTTATTCCAGGGAATACATGATACCAGAAACAAGCCACATCCAATGTATATCTCCATTGAAAAGCTACTCAGTAACCGATTTGGTATCCAGGTAATTGAGCTGGATATTTGTTTCTGAAACTGTTTGACTATTCATAAATCGGAGGCAAAATGGGTGGGTCAGCTTGGCTGGGTAACGGTTGCAAAGGTCAAAGTGGCCATATTTTGGTATCGGCTGGGTTTGGTCAAATGCATGCTCTTTTTTTGCTAATAAATCTTTAAGCACAAGTACGAAAACTGACACAATCATATAATGTAGTTTTCTTGACTAAAATGATTTAGGTCTCCTGTATATTGTAACTTGTGTACACTTTTGGGCGGTTTCGACCAATTTGACCCGTTGATTCAGCTAAAGTTATCTTTTTACTCATAAATGGGTTGAAATCGGCACCCTGTATTTCATAGCCTTTTATAATTTACTTGAGTGAATGAAAAAAGTAACAATGTAATTTCTACAATAGCTACTGGAATCCACACCACGCACCAGACAAATCAACATCAAATGTAGTCCTTCCGAGGAAAGTGAATCCTGGAAATGGATGGAAAGGTGGACGTCTGTCTCTTCTCCTGAAGTAATGGAACCAAATAAATCACCATGCGAGCAGGACAAGATTGATGTTACCAAAAACCAAGCTGGAAATGTGATTCTTGAACAAAAGTCTGATATCATTTTTGATGAAAGTAAGCCCCCTTTAGTTCCCGAGAAGCCCGCAATGGAGGCTGAACAACCCAAACGCTCTTCCAAAAGGGTTGCCACTGAAGAAGCAGATTCTGATGGAAGGAAGTCTGTGTTTGGATCAAGAAAAGCAAGTAATCCATCGTTCATTGCTGCTCATTCAAGATTCGAGGAGTTGACTTCTAAGAAAGATACACTGACTTCTGTCAGTGTGGATTCCCCTGCAAATTCGATCCAGACAAGAAATGTTGAACCAGCAGAATCGTTTGTATATGAGAGCTTAAGAGTGGGTCGAACCGGTGGTTCAGAATGCGGAACTGAACTTTCAGTCACATCCATGCTCGACTCACCAGATCCGTCTGAGGCTGGAAACGTTGAATATGAAAAGGAAACTAAAGATCTAGATAAAGAGGTTGGTGATAGCAAAAGTATTAGTGTTGAAGAGCATGATCTTCTAGGTACTGAGTTGACTCACTCCATTATGGCTCTATCAGATAAATATGACGGTAACAGTTTTGCTGGAAGTGAACAATTGCAACCTGATAACGGTGATACGTCACGAGTCAAACAATCTAGTGAGGATAACACATCTGATGGTAAAAAAAGGTTGGAGATTGGTATAAATCATGAGGTTGACAAATCATCTCCAGCAGCTTCTCCAAGGACGCCTTATAACAACCTCTCAAATAACAACAAATCTAAAACTGAAAAAAAGTCGTCCAGTCAAAAAGCGAAGTCAAAGTCAAATTTAAATAGCAAAAAATCCCCTGTTAGTTCTAATCTTGGTTCGGGTTTAAGAAATAGTTTGGACCATTTACCTAGAGAAAGTAAACCCTCGAAGCGAAGAAATTCTTTTGGGTCACAAAGTTCTGATCACCTTGATATGGAGCCGCGAGATAGTAGCAGTAGTAATTCTATACCAAGTTACATGCAAGTGACTGAATCTGCAAGAGCTAAAGCGCTTGCAAATAACTCACCAAGGTCAAGTCCTGATGTGCAAGGTAAAGAAGCTTACTTGAAAAAGAGACACTCGTTACCAGGTGCAAATGGCAGACATGGTTCGCCTCACATCAAGCGGACCTCACCTCAGGCCCAGCAAACCACAAAGGGAACTGATAAAGGAGGTAAGTTTTGACGATTTTATTAATCTCAAGCTTCAGTTTCTTAAATCATGCTTTATTCTGGGTGTTTTATGATTATGTCACTTATTAGAATTTGATTTGATACCCTGAACCTTAAGTAGCCTGGACCTTGAATTATGTGTCAGGATTTGAGGTGTCAAAATGGATTGGTTGGGTGACATGTTGACCCATATATTGTCCATAACTACTACTACTATTATTGTAAAATAGTTTGTGCGTAAAATAAGTTATTTTTATAATAATATAATATTGTGATTGATGTGATTTAGGTGGTTATGTTCATGCATTTAAAATGCTTGTTTTGACCTGTTTCACAGATTTCCCTTTCTTTTATTTCTTGTTTTGTCATGTTTTTTTACTGATTATATTGTGTGCTTGTAACAGAGAGGAAGTGGCAGAGGTAACGTAAAGCATTGACATTTGAGGTAGCCTGGGCTAGATGTATGCGTTCATATCCCTGTGTTTTTCTTCTTGGTAGCATGAATCCGTAACATAAATGTACTACTTTGGTTGTTGGATAGTAGAACCATTTTTTTCTTCTTTATGGTGTGGCAGTGTATTTGTTTGTAAACTTCAGTCGTGTGCCAATTTTGTTCTGCTCCTGTTTTGATTGGTATGAAGTCATTGGTAAAAATACTAACGGTATAAAGGATGAGATTTAGTTTCATGCTTATGATTTTGTTGTAGTTAAGTAGAGGTGAATATGTGCTCTTTTTAGACCAAATAAACATTTGAATTTAATTGCATTCTTGTTGATTTCTTGGCAATATATAGACGTGTGGTTGGTAGATGGTATAGCTACTTCCATATCTCGTATGCAGTTTGGGGTGAAGTGAATGCAGAACTTGTGTGATTTTGTACCAAATATTAATTGTTCTAATTGTGTGGTCTTTTATCATGCGGACAAATGAGTATATAATTCAGTGTGCCTTGTGCCTTTTTGATGACAGATTTATCGAACTGCCATAGTGATAGCTGATGCGCAATTACCGTGTACTGGTGGAACACAATCAATTGCAAGCAGGGGCATATCAGTGAATATAGTGAAACAAACTTTTTGTTCCCACATATAAATAAAAGCAAGTCGATTTCAAGATCTATCTATTGTACATCCCAGTTCAACAAAGTAAAAGAGATTTAGAAAATTGGTTTTGTTAGCTTTTATCTTATACTACAGTCTACAGGAATGAGACTAAACAATTGGCTTTCAATAATGAAATGGGTAATGACGATTTTAGCTAGTTTAAGAAATCCTTTTGTAACATTGTCTGTAGAAGGATTTTACGTAAGTTAGCTTAATCACACCATACTTAACCAAGGCATTAATTGCAAAGCTACAAGATACAAATCTTATACATGAAGATATGGTCTTCTGTTAGTTATACATGAAGATATGGTCTTCTGTTAGTTAGTTGATGTACAAACGCACGAATTAGTGTGACAACAAGTAATCATAAAATAATAACAGGCGCCATGGGTGCGAAATGCATGTCAGGGTTGGGTGGATGCATTGTGATCTCTTTCTACTTAACAGAATACCCAAGTTGTGCAAGTCTAGACAATTAACATTAAAAAGTAGAACATATCGAACAATTTAAAACTCATCCAGTCATCCAACATGTTGTACTAGAATATCTTCCTACTTTAGATACAACTAGTTGGAAAACCGCGCGTTGCCGCGGGGTGTTTTCCGAATAGAGAAAGTATAATAACGGCCGGTAGCTACTTAACGTCAATTTAGTGACTAAGGACTGACTATGCAATGGACATATAACATGAAGGACCAATCATGTAAATTATGAGAGGACTAAATATGCAACGAACTTCTGAGATGAAGGACCAATTTCGTATGAATTTTTAAAGAAAATGTTAAAGATAACGACCGTTAGCTAACAGCCGTTAAATATCTAACGACCGTTAGTTATAACACTAACGGTCGTTAGTCTCGACCCGCCCCGCCCAAACCCGACCCGGCCTAAGTGGTTTCTACAGTGGTTGCCATGTGTGGGGTTGCCATAAACGCCCCAACAAATGTATATATGTATAATATAATTACCCGGTATCGGTACAATTTCTGCACTGCAGGATTTCACTTTAAAGTCAAACTTGGGCTAACCTATTATCCCATTTGTCTATCCGTTCATTTTCTTGTTGGTTGAAACAAGTAACAACATGATCAGGGGTCTAAGTAAGGAGCATCCCCTGTACAAAGCACAAATCCTTCCCTGACCTCGCAAGTTAAGAAGCTCGCACCATGGTTAGCTTGTCATCTAGACTGGTTCCATGTGGTTGGGTTTTCAGGAACTTGGACTCGATGTAATGAGGCAAGGCTTCGTAAAATATATTTCCAGGTGAATTTTGGAAGAAATAAAAACATCTATATTTCAGTTGTATATGAATACTTTCATAATAGAATTACATATATACATATAGATAGTCTTTAATCTCACTTCGCTATAGCATAAAGCCATAAATTGCAAACCAAGACTGCTGTTGATCCTGTGATCAGTTAGCCTCAACCAAGCCCAAGCAACAAAAAAGCCGATAACCCGGTTTTGACGTCACACCCCAAATGTCTTTATTCAACTATACAATAGAAAAACCGTCAATATCATCACATGCATTTGATTTATCTCTTTTCAGGCCGAACAGCGTTAGGATTCGAGACCATGTCCATCATCATCTTCTCAGGCGAGTCCTCCCAGTTCGAGAAAGTTTTTAAGTCAACCTACAATGAACAGCAACAAAGTCGTAAGAAATGCACCAAAGGAATAGAAGAATATCATGAATTGATAGTGCAATTCTGGATCCACAAAACTGAAATACCGGCTACATTTTGACATTAAGTTCTTGGTTCCACTTCCCCGGTTTTCAAAAATCACTGGGTTGGAACCAACCAGTAGTTTTCTTTTTAAAATGTTTATTTGAATTTGAAATGATGATGTTTAACATTTATAATTTTTCAATAGAAACCCTAACTTTCTTATTCTGTTTAGGGCCTAGTTCGGGACCAATTAAACTGAAACCAGACTTATTTAGATCGGTCTGGTTTCCGGTCCCTTTATTTTCCCATATTCACGTCTGATCCAATCTTATATGATGACACGAGGCGTAAACATTTACCTTTCGCCTTTGTTCGGTGAAAAGCTGTTCTCTCTTCTGGAATGAATTCAGAAGTTGCTTTATCTTTTCACCTCCTAATCCCCATACTTCAACATCCAAAACATGAGCTTCGGTAGGCAAGTATCCCTACAAGAAACCAGATACATGGGTTATAAATGAACGGTAGGTAAAAAAGGTAGAAATTTCACAATATTTACTTATATATGTATCGATTCAGTTTATGTTTTCTACAACAGAACCGTAAGTATATATAAAATAATAGCTAAACAGGGAACATGTTGGTAGAAAGCCTGGCAAAGAGTATTCTTTAACACAAGAAGACCTTTTAAATCAGTTTCTTCAAAATAATATCATTTTGAAACTAGATTCGACAATCTACATTATATGAGGCAAAATGGGCACATCGGGTGGGCTTGGTAACATGTGTTGGTCACACAATAACACAAGGTTGATTTTACCCACCAACACTCTTTATTTCATATGGTCCCCATTTTCTGTTCATTGAAATAATTATACCAATCTTCTCATAAGTCAGCTAGGGAGGTTGTAAACACTTGGGAGTACACTTTCGGTGACTAGCCATAGAGCTGACCTGTTTGAAATGTTTTCTTAGTTAGTTTTCTCCAA
Organism: Artemisia argyi; assembly: GCA_030686995.1. NCBI lineage: Eukaryota > Viridiplantae > Streptophyta > Magnoliopsida > Asterales > Asteraceae > Artemisia > Artemisia argyi. The sequence goes on from CM060704.1 coordinate 25,581,473, forward strand.
AATGACCCCCTCTAGTCTAAAGCTTATAATGAAAATATCTCACTTTATTTACGTGTTTTCATTATAAGAAGAGAAATTTTATAAACATCTCAAGCACCTTGACACCTTAAAAACATATGTATTTCTTATCATCCATCTCAAATTCTCAATGCAGAACAGGAACAAAATGTAGTACATTTACTGTAGGTGGCAATATGATTGTGTTGGTTGGGTGACATGTCAATGTTATAGAAAAAGCTTAGTGCGGTTCAAAATCTGTGGGTTAGGTTCGGCTGTGGCTAGCCAAGACTTTTTTGTCGATTTATTATTTTATTATTATATATTTTTTTTGATTAATTAATTTTGTATTGAATATGATTTACCAGTAGTCCAGTACTATAAAACTGTAATAGAAACAATTTAAGAGGTTGTGAACATTTGAATTTAGACTAGAGAGATAAGGTCTTGACCCATTTCCTTTATGGCTAGTATTTTCTTGTTCACTTTACACCTTTGACTGTTAGATAAATTGAACCATCCTTACTTATAAATGAGTCGAAATTGCTGTCTCTAACATATATTTTTACATTGAAAATGGATGTCGATCACAGTAAATAACTTATTATGATAAGAGATAGACAACAATACTAGTTTGCGCATCAAGAATGAACCTGATTTGGAAAAAGGGGACCAGGTTGGTAAGTTTTGTCATACGCATGATGACGCACAATAATCTTGGAGAAATCTTCGTCTATAAATACTCTCTCGTTCCCCATGGATCCCCCAAATGCAAGTCCCACAGGCTTTGGCTTCGCCTCATAACCAGGTGCATGCAGGTGACTATACATAAAATTCTTCTCTTTACCTGCATATAAACAACATTTTTCACTCCTTGACACCGTTTAACAAGGGTTGTATTTCAATAATAACACGCCAAATGTAGAAAGCCAGCTAAACAAAACAGGTCAAAATTTGCCCAAACCGTACTTGACCATACTATATATAATATCTTCTTATAAGTAGCTTTATTATATGCGAATTACAAGAACAATAGAAAAAATTGTCTTCAGATTTATGCACCTGAAGATGTAAAATGATCAAAAACAGGACTTATGGCATACAGACTTCCAGAAGTTCCATAAAATGTGTCCTTGTTCTCATAACCCTGGTGAGTCAGTGCACCAATTATCCAACTATGATCTTCTGAAGTGGCAGAAATAAGGATAAGAATTGGACCATTATATCCTTCAACATTCGACCAAAGCCTGTTCAAACCTTTACCATGAACAGACGACCTACATGATTTTAAAAGAATCGGAGGTTAAGAGAACAAAAATTAACTTCATGCATTTATGAAAATGATTGTAATCTAATCCTATGCTGCTCATGAAACATCACATTGTAACAATGTGAAGTGATTGATTTTAATGCACTATTTGTGCCAATTTCTATACATAAGCAGTGTTCAACTTTAGACATGTATTTGTGTTCTCTTTCTTTGAAGTTGGGAGAGACTATGCGGGGCAATATGACTTTACAGTTGTGATTTAAACGGTCAAATGGAGCCCTTTTTCCATGCCAATATCGTAAAAAAAATTGTCATGACAAATATTATGGGGGGGGGGGGGGGGGGGGGGGGGGCATGCAGGACAAGACTAATAAAAACTGAAATAATTTTCAGTTAGTAAACCCAGCTGAAATTATGTATCAAACACAACATAACTTAAAGCACAGAATGGGCGTCGGGATATAGGATATGAAATCTAGAAAGCTAAAAAAACTAAGTTGTATTGAAGGCAGGCAATAGCATATAGCATAAAGGGGTGTCTGGATGTGCATTTGAGAAGTAATCATTGCATTTTTACAGCCTGAGTGAGATATTAACCTCTTATAGCCAAATACTTGATAATGGATTCTTTTTAGTAACTCCTTGTATGATTATCCAAATATAACATTGACCTATCAGAACCATAATCAGTTCACTGAAATACTTATATCTGATAATTGCGCCTCCAAATCAACATAATCAGTGTAAACGCACATCACCCCTTACTATTTCTTGCAGATATTTCAAGATGATATTTTCAACTCAACCCACTTAATTAAACAAAACATGGTCCAGCTCAAATACTGAGTAGTCAACTTTATACTAATATAAAAAAGAAACAAACCTGTATAGCATGTTTTCTTTAACTTCATCAGCATCAGGTTCGAAGCATGTTTTTAAGATTTCATCACGCATAGTACTTCTAAGGGTAAGGGAAATGGCCCAGGCCCTGCTAGGCGTCAAAACATAGGTACTGGTTTGCGATATTATGTGACTATCACTGGTAGATGAGGATGTTGGTTCCATTCTGTCCTGCCATCAAGAATAATTCCACTTAGCACCGACTAATGAAGATCAGTTACATGACAAACACAAACCAAAGTGATTTACGTATATATGTAAGGGACATTTGATAGTTACGATTTACAAGCAAGCACATTGTTGGGTCCTCAACAACGGAGGATCATGGACAAGCATGTACGTGAAGTTATGTTATGAATTGTTAAGTACATGAGTCAAAACTTTCGTCTTTTAGCTGACCAAATCACCGAAGAAGTTACTGCTAGAAGTAGCTTATAACGATCTTGCATAGAAGTTAACTTGAAACCCATATAATAAGAAATAATGAAATACCTGTTGAGATGCAGTGATAGAAAGCCTTGAATGAACGAACTGCACTAAGCAATCAGGAAGGTTAGGCACTGTTTTCAATACCCACCCATGAAGCTTCCCTATCGGAAGCTGTATATCAGACCCAACAAGACTATCATCCCACATATTTAATTCAGCAGCACCTTCACCACACGACGAAACAGCCGATAATACTAAATTATTAATATCCGGAAGACCAAATTTTTCACTCCCTTTCGATAACTTTGTATTTCTAGAATTCCAAGACATAACCCAACACAACCAAAGAAGCGATAGCAAATCAGCTGGCAGCAGATACCCGTTTATCTTATAGTCATCCTCAGTAGACTCAACTTGTAACCTTGTTGTGGCTCCTGACTCAACAATGGCCATTTGAAATACTTTTAACAAATTATTTAATGAAGTCGATGTCGGCATCCTCCCACAGCATTTTGTGTAGCCATTTAAGAAAGAAATCCAATTCAAACCGTCTTTTTCTGGTAAGAAAAACTGGTCGACTATTGAACGGCCTACGTGATTGAGTAATGTGGGAAAGGTTTCTGGTTTAAAGGGTGCTTCACAGCTTTGGTAATCGATAGATAGTTCAAAGCATTCCTGGAAACAATAATAATGACATCATTAGGTTTGCATAAACACTTAAAAAGAAAAGTTAGCAATTACTCATTTGCAAAGAACGGAGAAAAAATGATGTTATTTAAGTCGAATGGCATAACAATGCAAATAATTGCTTGTTCATACATTAAGAGATGATTTTGTATCTAGAATATTCTCTTATCACAACCTGGAAACCATTACGACTCACTATATAGAGATTCACCGTAAGGTCTATAAGAAGGTTATAACTTATAATGATAGCAAAAATAATAAACATATATAATGTAGTATTTCACTTGAAACATTCTGATAAACTAATACGACCCAATTTATGGCACACGCTCCTCAACCAAAAGACGTTAAGGAGGGTTCATTCTAGGCAGACAAGTTTATCGATATCTAGAGCGTCATTGCAAATATATGTCACATGAAACTTGTCTCTAATATTCAAAACACACACACTAAAATCAAATCACGCCAAGTATACATTTTGTAGATACTGGTATCTGTTGGTATCATTTATCCGATTCTCGAGTGAATTCTAGAAGTAAAGTAATCATAGCATATAGTAAACCAATGAAACAATACCATCCCATATACGAGCTAAAGATTGTTCCAAATGTATATAGGTATAGTATACATGTTATTGGAATAAGGAAAAAACTAGCTATCTTGTACATTTGTCCTATACAGCATTCACAATATATATTACCGATAAAAACAAGGAATCTTCTTCTATGCTGTTCCTAGTACGAAACTACGGGGTCGTTTGAGTTAGTGGCAGGGCTGTCTTTGAGGGTATGCAAGGTGAACGACCGCTCGAAAAAAGTATTTAGATGAGAAAATATCTTAAATGAGTAATATGTTAGAATGTTTAGATAACTGTCTGCATTATATCTTACTAGAAAGGTGCCCGCGCGATGCGGGGCGGATTGTTGGGGTGAAGAGGAGGGAGGTGGGGTGGTGGAAAGTGGTTGTTGGGGTGGTTGTTGAGGTGGTTATAAATTGTTGGGGGTGATTGTTAGGGGTGGTTGTTTCCATAATTAGTAAGTAAAAGTCTGAATTTTTAAGCCTTTCTAATTATAGAATAGTCCCAAATACATTATATAGTAGTATAGATAAACAGTTTCTTATCGAAATGGCTCATTATTTAATTTCTTCATCCAGGGCCCTAAAAAATTTCATAAATTTATGGGACGGCCCTGGTTAGCAGGTGAAAAAAGTTGGTTACAAGGTATTCCAAATAAAAATAATAATAATTAAAAAAAAAAAAAAAAAAAGTACCTGTAAAGAAGTGATGGGAATGGATTGATGATCTTCAAGAAGAAGGTTTTCGAATGCATTTTTGAGAAGAGAAAGAGCGCCTGTTGATGCAACCAATGATTCCGCTTCACGTTGCTCAGCTGATACTTGTTCCGTCGACGATGATGCACCCATTCAATTCCTTCCCGGACTACGTATTTCCCAATATCTCAATTTCTTAAACTTTTTTCTCTCTTTTAAATTGGATATGTATATTATTCCTTGATTGAATGAATTATTAATTTATTCTGAAGCAAACAGGTGAGGTGGCCATGCCGACATCAAAAACACCCTTTCGCCATGCCGTAAGGCCATTTCTAACAAGGTGGCAAAATAGGTCAGGGTTCGGGTTTAGATGTGTTTTAACCCAGTCTAGTTGGATCCGGGTCTTGATGTATTTTATTCTTGTAGACATTTTTTTTTAGTAAAAGATGAAAAAAAAAAAAAAAAAAAAATCAAAAAATCAAAAAAATTGACTAGTTAAACCCGCTTAGATCCATTGGGTAATTACTTATACTCAAATTAGACTATCTAGGGTTTAGCATCGGTCTAAAACTAACTCGACAAAACCGAAAATCATGAAAAACCTAAACTGAAACCGAAACCGAACCGAATATGGTCGATTCAGTTCGGTTTTGTGTCAGGTCCGTCGGTTCAGTTCGGTCCATGTGTGTTTTTGTCGGTTTTGGGCCGGACCGAACCGAACCGAAAATCATGAAAAACCTAAACCAAAACCGAACCGACAGGCTGTCGGGTCGGCTCGATTTTTGTTGGCCCGGTTCGGTTTTGAACCTTCAATGCTTAGCCCTAGACCCATCTATACAAGTAATATTTGGATAGACACAACTAGATATTTATCTAACTAAACTCATGTTTAACCAATAAGTCTCAAATTGCAACTTCTACTAACAATACTCTAATTTTATTCATTTATTTTTTATTTTTTAATTTCCCAAATATAGTGTATCACTGTAATACTATTCCTTGGATACATGAACTTTTAAATTCGTGCTAAATATGATACATGGAAACTTCTTTTACCAGCAAAAACTATCAAATTATATGTGTTGAGGTGACAACTTATGTGAGGTGCTGATATGGTTGGTTATGCGGCACATTATATACTCTCTCTGTTCCTAAATAAGTGTCGACTATTAACTTTTAAAGTCTTCCATTTTTAACTTTGACTTTAAATTATTTTATTTGTGTTATATAATACTTGATGCAAAATATATGAATAGATTAAGTTTTAAATGTATTTTCATTGGTATAATTTTTATCAAGTATTACATAACACAAATAAAATAATTTAAGGTCAAAGTTGAAAAAAAAAAAAAAAAAAAAAAAACCCTTTAAAAATCAATATTGGACATTTATTTAGGGACGCAATAAGTATATATTTTTCTTTCACTCACCTTCAACCTCCTCTATAACCATAACTACCACCACATTCATCTTCAACCTCTTCCATGGATTTCATCACCAAGCTTCCTAGAACTCCAAGTGGATATGATTCGATTTGGGTCATTGTAGATCGTTTGACCAAATCTGCTCATTTCCTATCGATGAAAGAAACCGACATTATGGAGAAGCTTACTCAACTATACTTAAAAGAGATTGTCTGTAGACATGGTGTGCCAATATCAATCATATCAGACAGAGATAGCCGATTTACCTCTGGATGCTGGAAGTCACTCTAGAAAGCCTTGGATACAAATATGGATATGAGTACAGCTTATCACCCACAGACGGATGGTCAAGCTAAAGGACAATACAAACTCTAGAAGACATTTTACGGGCGTGTGTGATTGACTTTGGAAGTAGTTGGGATCGACATTTGCCATTAGTCGAATTCTCCTACAACAATAGCCATCACGCAAGCATCAAGGTTGTGCCTTTCGAAGCTCTTTATGGACAGAAGTGTAGATCATCGGTCTGCTGGAGTGAGGTTAGGGATAGCCAACTCACAGGTACAGAGATGATTAGTGAAACAATAGAAAAGATAGCACAGATCAAAAACCGTCTGCTATGCATATGTGAGACGCAGAACTTTGGATTTTAATGTGGGTGACAGAGTTATGCTCAAAGTTTAGCCATGGAAGGGCGTGATTCGTTTTAGGAAACGTGGGAAGCTAAGTCCATGTTACATCGGACCACTCAAGATTCTAACTAGGGTTGACCCAATAGCATACAAGTTAGAACTACCAGAAGAACTTCAAGGAATTCACAACACTTTTCATGTTTCAAATCTAAAGAAGTGTTTGTCAGATGAGAGTCTTGTCATTCAGTTGGATGATGTAACACCCCCAAAATACCGCAGCGGAAGACTGTGTCATAGGGGTGCTACTTCATAATACAAAGTACAAGTTTATAGAAAACGAACTCTAAATGAGACGTTTTGAAAAGTTACCATTCGATTAATGAATTCAAAGTTACAAACATGAGATTCCAAAGTATGATACATAAATGTATACAAAGTTTTGAATGGTAAATGATAAAAGCGTAAGTCTTCAGAATATGCAGCTTGACTCTAAGTTCCATGCACTAGCTATCGCCTTACTAACCTGAGATAAACATGCTAAAGTGTCAACACAATGGTTGGTGAGTTCATAGAGTTTGTCTTAAAACAGTTGAAAAGCCTATAAAGAATGTTCACATAGCAAAGGCATTGTGAATCCACTCAGTTGCAAGTCCCGCCATAAGAGACTTGCAACCTGTGTGTTCACAACCCACTGCTAACATATAGTATAATAAAGACATGTATAAGTACATCAAAACAATTAAGCAATTAGTAGTGAGTCTCTACTTCATCTCCGAAGACCTCACTTGGGAGTCAATTCCCAAGGACAACTGGGAGCCACTTCCCAAAGAAAACTGGGAGCCACTTCCCAAAGAAAAGTGGGAGCCACTTCCCAAAGATAAAAGTTTACTGGGAGCCACTTCCCAAAGATATAAGTTTACTGGGAGCCACTTCCCAAAGATAAAAGACAGTCATGTATGTATGAAATCAAGTATAATGCAATCAAGTATAAGACAATCAAGTATAAAACAATCAAGTATAAATGTTTTGAGTATTTGTACAAGTAAGCAACTAGTTGTGCATGTATCTCCCCCAAAGAGTTAAAACAAGTATGAAAAAGTAGGGGCTATGACTCACCTTAAGTCTATGTAATGAGAAATGAAAGTGGTAGTCGAATCGCGAAAGTCTCTAAGAGCAGCCTATAATAGAACGTTGCGACTTAGGTTTGGAGTAATGTCTAAGAATACGAAGAATTGCCTATATATGTCTTGCATAATGTTCATGATGTAGTACTTAGTATATAGTGTAAGTCTTTGAATATAAATGGTTTATGAAACATGTATAGGTTGTATATCTCTTACTACCGTTCGGGCCGACATAATTCAGAAGTCATGGAGTAAACGTTCGAGGAGCCAGGACACTTTAATTCGTAAATCCACAACTCATCTCGACGGCTTACTTAATGAACTCCTCACATGAGGCTCCCTACTATTGTAGTATTTGATAACATATATATAAGTTTTTGATTCGAAAAGTTACATGGTCTTTAGCCGTGGCTTTGCCGTGACCTTGGTCATTGTTACCATGGTCTTGAGACTCAACCTTGGCTTTAGCCATGGTTGTGGTCTTGGCTTTAGGTCATTAGACCTCTTGGTCTTAGTAAATCATAACTATTATATAGTGACTTTGGTCTAAAAATGGGCTGTTAAGAATTTGAAGAAAATTATCACTCAGAAAGCGTTTTCAGGGCTCGAGCTTCTTTGTTCCTGAACGAAAACGTCGTTCCGGACAACTTTCGTGTTTTAACTTTTTGATGAATCGGACCAGAATGGTGACTTTCAAAATGGCAGAATGCAAAACAGTAGGGTATTGGCAGTTTTGGCGTTTTGGTTTCGCTAACTTCTTATGGCCGTATCTTTTGACTCGTGTACTCGTTTTGGGTGATTCAAATTGCTATGTTTTCCTTGTTAAGTCCTCTCTAACAGTAGGTAAGTGTCAAATATCATAGTTATACTATTTTGGTCGTGGTTCTCAATATAAGTCACTAGTTTACTTGTTTAAACAACATAAGTTAATATATATATACCATAACTTGTTTTACTAGTTTTTATACATCATGAACATAATACAAAGACCATATATAGCATGAAAGAAACATAATAAGCATGAAAATGATATTGAGCAAGAAAGTGTATAAGGGTTTGCTTACAACTTTTGGCTTTCTAAAGAAAGGAAGTCAAGTATAGAACTAGGACACTAAACCTAAGCTTGTAAACCCTTCACCATAACTCTTGTAACCCTTGCTAGACTTGATCTAACCCTTGTGAAAATCATTTAACTTCAGCCCTAGTAACCTTGTGTAGCTCCTAAATCAACCATGGAATCACCAAACAAACTTGAGAACTAGGTAGAGAATACTAAGACCTTGAACTTTGTAGTGTAACTTGTAGTTTGAAGATCAAAGGATCATGGTGCTAGGGATTTATATGTGGCGTTTTTATTATGAAGAAAGGAAGGAAATGAGCCTTGTATTTATAGCATGAAGAGGAGGTGCAAGGAAGGTGCCTAGGAAGGTGCCTTAAGGAGGTTAGTTTTTAGGATCTTTAGGAGGCTTACTTAGGAAGTTTTACACATGTTTGCTACCTAAAGTCCTCAAGACTTATCACAAGCCAACAAGGCTTGTGATACACGTTAATATGGGATAAGGGGTGACTAGATGAGTAGTCATGGTCTTATCTAAGTTACGGAGTGAGTTTTGGTCCCGGTAATCGCTAACGGAAGTCGTTAAGTCATGAAACTTAAAATCGGGTATCCTAAAAATATGAAATTTATAAATATGTTAGAACTTATTAATATAACCTATCTTAGCCTATTTAATGAGTGATAAGTTCTATCGGGTTGCTTAAACGCTGCTAAAACTGGAAACGCGGGTCTAAAACGCGTAATTCGCGTAAAACGTTGAACTGGAAAACGTAAAATTCCAAAACTTTTGGAATTGTCCTAAAATGAGAGAAAATCATATTTCTATTGTTTATAATGTTTTATGGACATATCGGGATGCTGGAATGACGTTTAAACCTAAAAGTAAATCTCGGACACGGCTTTGTGATTTTTGCAGAAATGATCCGACGAGTGTCAAATTCTCGGATTATCATTAAAATAGTTTAACTTATGAGAATATGAAATAAAAATTTTGGATGTGAATAGTAAAAGTAAATAGTAAAAAGTGAATAGTGAAATTTTCGGGAATAAAAGTTAACCTGAAATTGCGAATTGTTACAGATGAGCTGCGAATTGATGACAAACTGCACTTTATAGAAGAACCTGTAGAAATCATGGACCGAGAGGTCAAGCAGCTGAAGCAAAGCCGCATCCCTATTGTCAAGGTTCGTTGGAACTCTCGACGAGGACCGGAATACACTTGGGAAAGAGAAGACCAGATGCGTCGGAAATATCCACATCTCTTCGCTAACACAACTTCGACATCCAACACGAACTGAATCCCGGGACGGGATTCCCTTTAAGGATTAGGTACTATAACAATTCACAATTTTGAGGTCATTATTTTTACTATTTTAAATTACTTAATTATTCTATTTTAAGTAAATTAGCTTTTACCAGGAAAAGTTACTCGCATACGTCCTAACGAGTACATGTAAACTTTTAAATTACTTCAGACTATACCCAGTTTACCCGTTTATATTGTGGAAACTGTAGAGGGGGTGAATACGTTTCCATTTAAAACTTAAAACTTTTGTATCAAATGACCAATCAAGTTTGACATAATATGGAAAGTGTCAATATTGGTTATACAACAAATAGAAATAGTATGAGATAAATTACAACACAAACAAACACAATCAACACCATATAAGCAACAAACCACACAAGCATAAATGCAATGCAAGTATAAATATAAAACTGTAAATGCGAAGATAAACGTAAAGAGATAGGTAAAGAAAATGCAAACCCGGACACGGCGATTTATAGTGGTTCGGTCACGAAGATCCTCTTCGCCCTACTCCACTCCCCGAGTACCCAACTCAAGAGTTACTTCACTAATCAACAAGCTCCATTCTCGGCGGAGAAAACCATACAACGTCGCTTACATTATTTTCCGACACTAAGCTAAATGTCAAGTACAAGCATTAGCTAGTACCAATCTACCACGATCCACCCGATCCTCAAAAATCATACAAGCTACAAGATCCACATGATCTACACTCGATCTACCTGATCTACTCACGATCTACCCGATCCATACTAATCACACAATCAACACACCATACACGATCTACCCGACCTTCCCTTGATCAACACATAAGCTCACTAGCTACCCGAGATCTCCGAGATCTCAACAAAATCACAATGATCCACACTCACAATACTAAACAAGAGATGATGACTACTTGATGTATATCAAGATACAACAAGCTTACAACAAGTAATGCAAGTGCACTACTCAATGACTCCAACACTTTGTATCTTCTTGATACTTTGTGTTCTTCTCTTGGACTAGAAGATGAATAAAGGTGATTACTTGAATGGATGATTGGATCACTCTAAAACAAACTAAGACTCTCTAAATGATCAAAGAAAGTGGTTTAAATAAGAAGGGATTAGACCAGAGAAAATTGACTGGAAAAATCAAGTTGAAAGTGTAAAATGGTCCACTATTTATTGGCAAAGAGAAAACTAGCCGTTACAGAGGGACGGTACCACTGATTGTCAGATGGTACCACTAAATTTAATGGTACCGTCGGGTATTTAGTTGTACTGTTGGGGACCAAAACGCTCCTCTTTTTGTTTTTAGTGGGGAAGGTTTATTTGGGGATGTTTGGAGCTGTTTTGGGGGAAAATAGCTGTCGGGATTTTTTAAACTAATTTTTCAAAATAAAACATTTCTTTTTAATTCAAAAATAATTTGTAAAATGTATTTTTGAAAAAATATTTTGTCACATTAAAAATGTGAAGTTTAGAAAAATATAATCCTTTGATCATTTGTCAAGTAGTAGATTTGTTTGTCCATACCTTCAGTGATTTACATCGGGATGGAAATCTACGACTTTGTTGAAGCATACTTGAGACGTCGAAAGGTGTTGATGTAAGTATGCATTGATGATTTATGTTTACAAGTAACTTGCGCATTTTATGTTATGCATTACAAATTACATGTTTGTCATTATTAAAACCGAAGAAACCGTTTAGTTTAAATATCGTAATATTTGCACTAACATATATGATTTATTTCCCTCACATATTTTTTTTCATTTGAAATAATTAAATGTTCCATTTCTACGCGAAGTGGGAACTTTTTATGTTAACGCGTTTTCGTCTCGCGTTTTAAGCTTTAACGACTTTATAACACTCCGGAAGGCTCGGAAAATATATGAAACACCAAATTTACTCATTTTAATTTGAATGAAACTATTTTTTACAAAAACACTATGTTTTGATATTTATTTAACTTTCGCGTCTTAAAAACTACACGTTTTAAATTACCGGGATCAAGACTACACTCTATAACACACTTATTGTAACACCCAACCCGACACAGGTCAAAATGTCATATTATGGTGTCCATCAGAACAGAAAAACAGCGGAAGACTTATTGATTGGTCCCAAAGCAATCAGATATTATTGACCAAGGTCAACAAGTCAAAGACGGCCTCGTTCCAATTCTCCGGTGATAGTATAGTGTGTCCCCGGGTCGTTAAAGTCCCAACGAGATTGAAATGGTGTCGTTTGAAATCGTTTATGAGTTAGTGGCACTGAGGACAGTAGCCCAGATGATGTGGAATTGATATTGCTACTATTATTTTGGTATTTGTACACAGATATAATATTCACAAAAATCAGATATACAGGTATATGCACAAATTCACAATTAAGATCACGTAACGGACTGGAAAAGTGGGATTTGGTAATTAACAAACTACAGGGGGTGCTTTTAAACTTTTTGAAACTTAAAAATTAAAAAGAAATTTTAATTTGAAAATGAAATTATAAAAGTGAATATTTTAATGTTTAAATATTATTTAATTAATTAACTTAATTAAAAATCTAATTTAAATCTAATTTATATTAACTAATAATTATACATATTACAAATTAAACTAAAAATTTGCAAAAATAATTTCTAAACTTAAATTAGAACTTGAAGAAAGTATAAACAATAAAAATAAATATTTTTGTCTTTTTATGGATTTTCTATTAATTAAAAACTATTTAACTTAATTATACTAATTTAACTATTTTAAATTACTATTAATACTAAATTAACTTAGAAAATTATTTAAAAATTTATAAAACTATTTTATAACATTTAAAAGCTAGGAAAAATATAAAAACTAGGTGTTACCTTATAAAAATTAATTATGCTATTTAAAACTTAATTATTAACTAATTATTAATTAAACTAAGATTAAATCTAATAAATACTAAATGGAAAAATAAAAATCTGAAAAATTTACTGAAATTACTTTACTATATAAGGTAATTAATAAAAATATAAAATTGCCAAGTACTTAATAAAAATATAAAAATGAAAATTAAAATTAAAATTACATTAAATAGAAACTATCACTTAATATTAAATTGACTTTTCTTGGTTTTTCTTTTACAAACTTGATTTATACCTAAAAACAACTACTTTTTGTGAAAACAACTATTTTACAACTTGAAAATAAGCTGAGATTAAGCTAAAAAGTCCACACAGTTGACTTTTGTTGACTGAAAAGGAAATAAGCTTAATTGAGCTTGTGTGGGTCCCACTAAGGTAAAACTTGGTTCACTTAAGTTGTGGGGACATGTTTAGGCTAGAAAAAGCAAATGGGGTTAACTGGTTAAGCCAATAAGCCCCAATAAGCACTTGGATTCCTTGTAATTTAACTGGAAATGGGACAGATAATTAGGGATGTTCTAGGTGGGTCCCAGTGAGTCCAAGGGCAACCCAATGGTCAATTTCTCAAGCCAGGTAGGAGGGGGTTGGGAGAACCTAAATCTAAGGTGTGGGACCCAATGGGGTGGCCACAAACCACCACCAAAGTGGTGATGGTGGAGTAGTGTCTGTTGATGCAGAGCAGGCAAACAGCCCTGCAGCCCTCTTTGGAGGGTTGTGGGGCCCACAAAGAAAATCACAAAAATTAAGAAGCTATGGAAACTAGTAGCTGAGCTGAGGTACTTCTAAACCTAAAAGTTTCAAAGTCTCAATCCACACACAAAATTCATAATAATTCCCTCAAAAAATGGATTTTCTGCATGAAAATGAAATTGACTTTTTGATATAAACTTAAGATTTGACTTGTTTGAGATTGGGATGATCCTAGATTACTGGATATGGTTTGTTATGCTAAAATAAGGTTATATGGGGCTAGGGTAACAACCATTGAACTGAATTGGGGAATTGTGGATCACAAAACCACAACAGATGGCAGTTAAGATGATCAAATGGTCATTTTGACTTTTGGTTGTTCAAAACTTGGATTTTAAGTTTAACTTAACCTAACAAAAGCTAATACAGTGTGTTTACACTAAAACAACAACAAAACAAAAACAAGAATAGATAGAACAGTGCTGATCCAAACACCCCTATAACTAGCTAGTTACAAGAATTTTCAAAACAAAAGGTTACAAAACAGATTTGCAGCAACTTAATATAGTCTAACTAACATGGATAAGCATAATTAAATAGGAAACAAGCAATGGAACAGTTATATTAGAATAATGAGAAAAAAATTCCTTACAAAAGCTATCAAGGCTGAGAAACCAAAAACAATGGACAGAGAACACCTAATTGCCTCCCATGAGGCACTAATTACCCAACTCCAATCCTTCTTTCAGCTTTCCTTCATTCTCTTGCTTCTTCTCTTTTTTTTTCTATTTATTTTTTTATTTTTTATTTTTCACAACTTTGCAATTCTAGAGTAATACTAATTTTAGGTTTCTACTGAACTTACAACAATCATAAAACTAACTTTATTTTAGCTTAATGGAACCATAAAACACAACATATAACAAGATTTAATGGTAAAATGAGGTTTCAATGAAATGTAGCAAAAACTTAGTTTGGACTGATAAAGCTTGAAACATTGATTGATTAAACTTGAATTACACTGGAAATGATTAAATTACAATTTGAAAGCTAAAGTTGAGATTTGAAAAACTAGTTTACAATAAGTCGACATTATCCTACTCTAAAACTAATCTAATCTTTCTTTTCCTCTGCTTCTCTTCCTCTTATAGATGATTTGCTGAGCTCAGTGGGTCCCAAGGATCAAATCCCATCAACAAAAACAGCCATTGGATGTATACTTTTGATCTTGACCGTTTAAAGAGTTTTGGCGCCAAAACGTTTCTCACCCAATTGGGACCTGTCAGGGTGTAGGAGGGGGTTATAGGGGTGGTGGAGGTGATGGGTGATCAGAGGGGGTGAGGTGTTTGGCAAGTGGTGTCAAGTGGGGTAAAACCAGGGGTGGATGGTGGTATTGGCAGGGGTGAAGGAATGGGAGGGATGAGTGGTTTGGTGGTTTATTTTGACTTTCGTTGACCGTTTCAAATAATAAACGGGGTGGGATGGATTTGGTGTTTGGGCTTTGGTTGTTATGGGCCTGGTAGTGGGTGGATTAGATTTATTGGATTTGGTGGATCAGGTTTTTGGAATTGGACTATACAAACAACAAAAGTCCATTTTTGTTTAGTATTAAAACACAAGGACTAGAGATGTAATTTTCTGTTTTTTGAAGGTTTGGTTTAACAGTCTTCCAAAGTTAGTCCAGGGATATTTCTTGCCATATTTCAATTATATAAGGGCCACAGTTGAATAATTTCCAAAGTTGAATATCCAGGGACTAATTCTGCCAAAATCCAAAGTTGAGGGACCATTCTTGTAATTTCTCCAAACTTCATACCCAAGGATCATTCCTGCCATAAATGAGAAGTGCAAGGACAAAATTTGTTTTTCTCAAAGTTTTAATATCCCAGGGACCATTTTTGACAATTTTCCAAACTTCAGGGACTAAACTTGACATTTTGTGAAATTTTGCACCAAAGGACTAATTATGTAACTTTTTGATTTAAAAGGACTTTTGGTGACTTTTTCAAGTTTTTAGAACAACCAGGGACTAGATTTGACAATTTTTGAAAGTTGAGGGACTGAAACTGCCAATTTTGCAAACTTTATGCGTTTTTCATCTGTTTTTGCTTATTTTGCAATTGAAACATGTAAAACACTTTCCTGAGATATTTTCACTATTTTGATTCAATATTGAGTGTTTTTAGATGTTTTGGCAGCTCAAAAATGGTAAAAATGATAAGTATTTACACACTCATCACTTATATACAAAATGGTTACAAAAGTATTCTAATACAATAACAAAATACTAAGTCTATATATAATGAGTTCCAAAACTGAAATACAAATCCAAACTAACTCTAACTGAATCCAAAACCAAGTCTAATCCAGAGCAAATGGGTAGCAACGAATATCATAGCAAACGAATAGCAATCAGATATCAAATCATAGGATCATATCAAGGGAATCACATCAACGAATCATATCAAATGGATCACATCATAGCAAATGAATCAAAGTCAAGGATCGAAAAGAGTCATGAGAAATCCCTACTGAGAAGGGATAGAATATCTGTAGCTCAAACCGCAAATGCAAAACACACCAGAAGACATAAAGATCAGAAGTTACTCCTTCTTCAGCGAATCTACATGAATTTAGTGATCGCGTATTACTTACAATTCATTTTAATCAGATCACATTCTTGGGGTTTCTTTCTATTTTTAGAAACTTTTCATTTTTAGTAACTTGCCAAATATAGTAACTTTCCAAAAATAGTAACTTTCCTTTTTAAGTAAGTTTCCACTTTAAGTAGCTTTAACCATTTTAAGTAACTTTCCATTTTTAGCAGGTTTCCCGAATTAGTAGGTTTCCAAATTTAGTAAGTTTAACACGACTTTCAAATTTAGTTAAATTAGGTTTAGGGTTCGGGATTATCAAGTTAGGTTAAACATACACAATTAAGTTAACGTGACATTAAAAGACATACCCGACATAAGTACATGTATTAGGGCACCAAACACAAAATTGACACATTTAATACTTATGTAACACATGCATATACATTAACTGGTTTTATAACAAAATTAAGCCTACTAAACGAATTTTAAAAACGTATCAGAAGCCCAAACTAAAAATCAACAAAATTCTCACTGGAGCCCATATGTCTTAAGAGTCTACTTGAATTTTTACAGATTTTATTATTAAGTGGAAACCCCCTTTCAAAAATCGTTTATGCTAACATGTTCAGATTTGGATATGCAGATACACTTCAAAAGTTTATAATTAACAACCTAACCAAATGACTCCAGAAAATTCTACAAAAATTCCAGGAAGTAGTAAACGTATGAAATATTATTTCTGTAAATTGGCAACCTCTAATTTGATACGGTTTGAAAATAAAAAATCATAAACCACCACTGAAATAAAATTCTGCAAACACAGTTTTGACATATCATCACAATAGATTCAAAAATACGACCAAATCAAACTCAAATCCTTCGAAACCAATTAGAATGACCCTAAACTAAGTTTTAGAATCAAGAGTCACATAAAACACGTTGGTATTATTACTTTTATCCACCTTACAATCCGACCCAAAATTCTGCACATAGTAAAGCAATATTTTTCAGATCATATTTGGTTGACCCGATAAAATAAATAGGTTAACCCGACCCTGACCTAATAACAATATCGGGTTATCGGGTTCGGGTTATAACACCTGACAAGATTTTTTAACCCGACCCGATAAGCCTTATCAGGTTCGGTTCGGGTCAACCCGACGCTACTGACACCTCTAATTGTAATCATTGCAAAAAGTAAAAGGAAAAAAAAGTAAATGGTTGAACTGAAAATCGATGAAGGTTTGATGATTAATAATATTTAAATGGTTAATTTAATAGTAGATCTTACTACTAGTGAAAGAGCTTGTTTTCTACTTTGTATATAACTAAACGAAAATAAATGTTTTAAAAAGCGATTTTCTAATAACCAGGTTGAGTTACCGGGTCATGGTTCAACCGGTTTAACCGAGTTTTTTGCTTAAAACCGGCTTACGGTCATCCGACCGGTCACGGTCCAACCGGTTCAACCGGACGAGTAAACCCGGATTTTAAAACGTCAAAAACGGCTTTTTTACCTTTATAGATAGTAGAGATAACAACTTTCTTACTTTGAGAGAAAATAAGTATCCATACAAGTTTTTTTTTTTTTTTTTTTTTTTTTTTTTTTTTTTTTTTTTTTTTTACATGGTTAGCTCGGTAAAGTATATTAATCACAAGAAATGTTTAAGTACAATTGGCCGGAATATGATTGAAATGATACATTAACCTCAAGTAAAAGCTTGATAAACAACTAAAGAATGTTTATGACATGCCATAAACAAATTAGTAAAGAGTGTTTATGACACTCTAGCTACTTGTCAATTTCATGACAAACCAGTTTTAGTTTGTACACTCTATTGTTATACTTGCACTTTCGCCATAAATAGATTGATTTTGCAACGATATCACAAGTCAATTTCTTGTGAAGATTCGCTTAGTTCCTTGAGAGCCGATGCATATGTTATACGCGTGTTATTCACACATGTAATTTGACATGCATTGATAGACGTGTGTTAATAATCGTACTAACCTTCTTTAGAAAAACAAAATAAGTACGTGTATATATTATTTTAGAGTGTGATTGTGAATACCTGCTCTGAATAAAAGCGAGTATTTTGGTTGTGGATACATGAAATTATTAAAGTTTTTTAGAAGATTAGCAAAATCTTTAAAACTATAAATTCTAGCTTATTAGCTAGTTAAGGTTAGGATTTAGCAAGATTTTCTAGACTATTAATATTGTGCTATTCCATAAAACTATCTATTAAAAAGTGGTATTGTAACTTTTTATCTACAAACTAACCAAGTGAAAAAACCCTATAAATCAATTACTCCACTTTTATTAGTAGTATAATTTAAGAACTAGTATCGTTCACATTAATTTTTTTAAGCTATGGTATTTAGAAAACTCACATCACTACTCAACGCGTTAATATTACAAGATCTTTCCAGACCCTATTTATACTATACGAACAATATAGGTAGAGAACACATTTGACATCAAACTTTAAAAATTAATTATGTTTAAACACCTAA
The DNA here is from genome assembly GCA_030686995.1 of Artemisia argyi. NCBI lineage: Eukaryota > Viridiplantae > Streptophyta > Magnoliopsida > Asterales > Asteraceae > Artemisia > Artemisia argyi. The sequence continues at coordinate 25,600,273 of CM060704.1, forward strand.
ATTGTATACGTTCATTCCCTTAACTACTTACCACACAACTAGGAAAAATCAAAACTAACACTCACACTGCACCTTCCCATCCACACAATCTACAAAAGCACATTCTCACCTCTCAAAAACTTATCAATTTTTTTACCATCATATCATCCCCATAATTAACCAAACATGAGCCCTAGACAATTCCATGCAAAACAAGAACAACATGATGGCGGCTCATATGATCATTCCTCACTTAAGATCAACAAAAACTCTACGTTCATCCCTCGTTTACCGCAATCTCCCTCCACTGGATCATCCACGACAACAACATCCGACGGCCTTACGAACAAACCCCATGCACAACAACCACCTAGACGACCTGTGATCATTTACACACATTCACCAAAAGTGATCCATACACATCCACGTGATTTCATGGCATTAGTCCAAAAGTTGACAGGATACACACCACCACAAGAGGGAACACAACAAACCCAAGATCCGAGACAGCAATGTGGACAAGGGAATGCTGAGGATAATGAGTCAGCAAACTCGGTTGTGACCGAGGAACATGGGACAAGTGTTAATGACGTTCCTCAGGTGAATTCTTGTTTTGTTGATAATGGTGTTGGTGTTGGTGTTGGTGTTGGGGTCGCGCCTTATAGGGCGAATACAGGGTTTGATAATCCTTATTTTAACCCTACACCGGTTTTCTCAACGAACCCTAATGATTTCATGTGTGCACCAAGTCATCAGCTTCCGTTTTATAACGCCGATACAATGTTTATGAACAGGAATGCGTTAACCCCGTCTTCATCATTAAGAGTCCTCAAGGATTACCCTTAGATTTGATTTTTTGGATACTTTGAATCAGTTTTTTAATACTTATTAATCTAGACTAAAATAATAAGTTGTTTGTTTTGTTTGTTTTATTTGCTTGATTTTGATTATGAGAATAAAAGTTTCAGTTTTGGTTGGTTATCTTATATTGTTTGGTTCATTTGCTTATGGATTATTCTGAAATTGCCAAACGAATTGAAGTTATGTTAACAATTCGAGTCACGTCTATAATATCACGAAATGATGCCAACGGCACTCGAATTGATATATGAATTTAGATGTGTTCAATATTTGGGTTGTTACACAAATGATAAATCCTATATCATGATTCTTGATTTGGGTTCAAATTCAAAATTCTGAGGTTAAAAGAAATTGTGATTGCTTTTGAAGACTAAGTTATATTAGTGTTGGGATTGCTCGATCTCTTGTCTTGTTAGCTTTGTTTGGCTAATTAATTACAAAGAGCTTGACGAAGTTTATCGAACCGCTCAATCCAATTTAGACTAAACTTTTTAGCTCTACAAGAGATCCAATTGAAAGAAGCAAGTTTGGTGTCGTTGAAGATGATGTCCTTTGAGGCCGCTTTAAAGAGAATGTCATGTCATTCCAAAACTTCCAAAGGAACCATAAAGTTGTTTGAACACCCACATCAAAGTGGCTTTCGAGTTGGAGTGTCACATGTTTATTGATTGTAATCTTACTGTTTGTTGGTCATTACTTTATTAGACCGGCCGTTATGGTGGCGTTTCACCACACATGAAGAAGCTTCACCGCTCGTCAACCCCATGATGGCCAAGCTCAACCGCGCGCGAAGGAGGGAAAATAGGGTTGGTTGGGTGGTGCAGACCACCAAACAAAATGCACTCTATTTTTTTTGTTTGTGTGAAGTATATTTGTAGAAAGTGAGGTATTTTTATGTGTTTAGTTAGGTCGTGACCACTGCGCCTTTAAAGTTGATGGTAAGGTGGTGTGTTAAAAAGGTGACGTGTTGAAAAGCTAATGTGGCGTTGAGGTGGAGGTGGTGGTCGGGTGACTATTACACCCAGCCTTATAAGGCTAAACAAACACTTGTCTATAAGCATATTAGTAAATTCATGTCAAGGTGCTTGTGAAAACAAAGTGCTTATAAAAAATCAGCTAAAAATAATGCAATAAAAAGCACAAACTTGATAAATGCCTGTTATATCAAGGTACTTCTATAAGCTTTAAGCCATAAGCTACATATTATGCAATAATCCCAAAGAGCATCAGATTAGGATATTCGGATCAGACTATATAAACGAACTAAAACAAATATCAAATATCATTACTTATGTTCGAATCATTGAGCGGCCTAGGTACTAGGTACTAGGTACTGTACGTACTACATAGTTTTTCCATGAATTGGACATTGATCGAGACTCGAGAGCTTTTGGGCGTTTTATGTAAAACCTTATACATATATACACATAGTACATATTTACATCTCAACAACCTACAAATCAAGGTATCTCTGTAACAAGTAAAAGCTCCATCACATTGTAAATGGCATGGCTTGAGATTTATTGTAGGTTTTAATGCAAGTAGCATGCGAATACACACTAAGGACATATATAGCCTTTAATACATTTAACATCAAATACATCTTGCCTGTTAGTAGCTTTCAGAAGGTTTTATGACTTTATCAATGTATTGAAGGTATTACGACACATGTACTTGATTTTTATCTTTAAGCATGACAAAGGATTAAGATGTACTTTAGTACTTACTAAATAAATACAATGGGTCAAGTGCTGTGTCACTTTGACAGATAAAATAACCTTGTGTCTTGCTTATATAGTCTTTCACATTGACAGATTTACAATTTATCTTGAATGAAAAGTGTTCCTACTTATTGAATCTTTCGTCAGGTTACATAGCAATTGTAACATAGTTTAAACTTTAAACTTTTAGCATTCTGAAACTCTTTCTTATAACAGTGATAACCTTTTGAAATGTTGCAAGTAAGATCCATTTTCGGTTATATAAAACAACGATGGCCTTAGAGCACACATTAGTCTTTAAATATCAACAAACACTAACAAAGAAGACTTTCAAGCATGATCATCGTTAAGGATGGCATTAGCTATCCCAAGACACTAGTCGGTGATAGAATAAACTTCTTTTTACATGTTAAAGTAAAAAACAAACAATCAACGTAAGGCATAATCCTATAGTAGTCGCTGGCAGTAGTTTAAAAACACTAAAATACAAAGATTCGGGTCAATCGGGTGGCTACTGTGAAGAATACTATACAGGTCCGAATGCAGACTCAAAATAAGCATAAAAAATGTACAGAACTTATCAAGCAAGATATGTTTTAGATGGAGTAGCACAAAACAGACATATATATATTACACAAGCTACTGATTTCGCTCAAATAAAACGTGTGAAAAAGGTAACTATTATCCATATAAATTCAGCCAAGGCCCGTGTATTTCATGACATCCAGAGAAGACCAAAAGGAAACAAAAGAAATACCAAGTAATATACGCTATTTAACTAGGTAAAACCTTTTTACTAGTGCCTGAGGAAACTCAGGTCTATGCATTAACCAAACTATTTATGAACACTGATTTTGCCACTCAAAAATGATAACCAAACAGATTAAAAAGCAAGAACTACATAAGACCGTCAAAATCAGCAGCATCAAGGAGTTCATCTAGCTGTTCGTCTGTCCAAAGTGGTAGTGAAGCACTTACTGTTGGTTGTCCATTTTTAATCCCGTCAATCGGCTTTGTAACATTTTCATGGATTTCTATAACATCTGCTTCTGTTAACATTTCCTCATCTGTCGAAATATTCTGATTTGTTCCTTCTTTACTTGTCTTGCTGCATTGTTGCCCAATTGAAGAAACTGGATTTATGTTTTCTTGTTCAACATCAATATGCATGCTCTGATTATTGTTATTTGTATTTCTTCTGATTACATCTGAAAATCCTTCTGCTCCTCGTTCCAGAGAAAATGCACTGCCTGACATTTGTGGCCCCCGTCCAGAATCTTGTAATGATGTATAGAGTGGGTAAAGTTTGTCTAATAAATTTATAATAAAGCGGCTAGATTTGCCCATTTCAACCCATACAAATGGGTCAATTAGGGTTATGTTTTATCTCTAATGAATCAAATGGGTTAAGAACTTAAGATATATTTTAACTAAAAGGGAAACAGGTCAAATATATCAAGCAGGCCTAACGGGATGAATGTCATTTGAAATGTATTTATAAGCACAAAAACATATAAATCGTTTTCAAATAAATATATTAATATTGTAATGAAGTCTTTGTGAGTAGGACCCTACCTATTTTGACCCGTTACCCAACCCGCCCAACAGGCAACCTCTAAACACAGCTAAAGAAAGTTTTGCACATACCAGAACCTGGACCTGCATCTACGATTAATGTCTGTTTCTGTGAAGATCCACCATCCTTGTAGAATACCTGGAATGAAACGGGTCAGCGTTTATCTTCACATGAAAAGTTGAGAAAGAATGTTTGGACAAGATATTCTTAATGGAGCTAAATAAAGATCATTGATATACTTAGGAATTAGGATATTTATAATTGTAGACTGATAGAGTTCAAATTAACTTCCCCGAACGTTTCTTGTCCTCAAACTTATCAAGCTTACCACCTATGTATTTCTCAAAAGAATATCACAAGACTAAGGATGGTTTGAAATAAATAGCAAAGGCACATTTAATAATGATACATAAGGAGTGAATCCCTCAGATATGGATTTATCCATCTTAAGAAAAAAAAAAAAATAGAACAGCAAGCACGGTCACCATAGAATGATTTAGTGTTATTTGAGCCTACTTGATCTTTCAGATATTGAAGCAAAAGGTATTATTAATAGTATGCAAACAAAATCAAATGTCTGTGAAATACAGAGTTTACAACAAAGTATCCATGGAATCGGTGGGTCAGATAGGAAAATGAGTAGTAAATGTGCAAGACTTGGTTCCAAAATATGAATGAAGTCACAGCAAATGGTTGCAGTAGCTTACATAATAAACCCCTGTGTTAGGATGCTTCACCAAATGATCCTTGTTAGCTACGTGACCAAACCAAAAGAATCTACTTCAAAAGCGGAAAGAAAACTAGAAGAGCTTCCCGAGTCATTAGGAAGCTTGTAAACAGTAACAAGAAATTTTATATTGATGTTTCATTTTCTAGGAATGGTTGTTATAATCTTGTCAACAAAAAGCTCTTTTTAACTTACAGCTAGTCAATTCATCTCCATAATAATTAGATGATTTGGTAACCTATCTTCAACACTAAACAAGCTTCCTAGTTTGTTTGACTTTCCTTGACTATCAGGTAGTATCATTCAGAAACTAAGTTTCTAAAAGCATCTTAAAAGAGTGCCAACTCACGCATTGACTTGGTTCAACAACTTTGAAGTTTGGCCATGGAAGCTAAAATCCCTTTCCTAAATCATGATAGTGCTTTCTTATACTCTGTCCTGCTCTTCACATTTCATGAAAGTTAGTTGTAGACAACAGAAGATGCTTTCTCATTTTGAGAACTGTCACCTAAGACATATTAAGGGTTCTTTATCCACATTCAAACTATAATAATTCTGACGCTTAAACAATCAAAGAATGCCTATAACCCGACGCTTAAACATGAACTAGAAATAGGTAACAAAATTCCTAGTATATTATAGTTTTCAGAGCTGTAATTGCTACTACCTTTAACGAAATAAGGCACTCAATTAATACAACTGTTGAGAAAAAAGCGTGTACCTTTACCAAATTCCTCTTCGTAATGTTAAGATAATGGGATGATTGTTTAGGAGAAAACACAGAAACCTACACAAATTAGCAAAGATTAAAAAATTATACAACGAACGAATTGAGAGTACCAACACAATTAGGTCTAGAACTACAGATATGAAGATACATGTAGAATGGCAGACATAAATAACATACCTTATTAAGTATCAAAACAGATCCTACAGTAATACCCTTTCCAAACTCCCCCTCTGTAAGGACCTTGTGATGAATAGTACCAGAGATTGTACCTGAACGATCCTAAAGTTTAAAAACAACAAATTAGTAACCAAGTAGTATAAGTTTAATCTGTTGACTTACAAACTACAGCAAATCCTTACTTTGAGTGTTACTGTCAGATCACCCAGCACATTTGGAGTAGAAGACTTGACTACAGCAACAACCTATAACATACCAAAGATAATCTGTAAAAGATGTACTACTGAATACTGATGACAATTTCTGTTCAGATAACTTGCAATCAAACCACATCTTATCAAGTGTGTGATCAATAGATATCTTTATTCATAAATTAATAAACAGTTTGCGACCGTGGATTTTCAGTTTTATTATCAGTCTGGTCGTGTTCATCAATCTACTTGTTCTTACTAGATACCGTGTTGGTTACCTTTAATGCCTTCCTAGAATACTCTCATTTCAAGTGTAGTTTCTTTGAATATGAAGGGACCAGATCATCGTAAGCTTCTTACATATAAATAACAGAATTTAATGGAAACATCGACAGTGCTTCCTCGTTAAGAGACATGCATTCATATGCAGAAACAAAATTTAATCCAAAACAATTGATACAAGAAACGAAAATCATATGCCCAACAATTTGTTATAGCAGATACAAAGTAGTTTTAGTGGTCATGATCCATGACATAATGTCAAATAGACTAATTTATGCACCCGGTTGATCATTGTAAATAGCTCATTAAGTCACAGAATTTGTCCAACAAATAGACACAACCAAGGCTTCTAAGTAAACTATCTTTAAATTTCAATATGGTAAGCTACATGCCTCATTTCTAAATACTGTAAGCGCAGTTTTATTGTTTTATGTATCTTTGCATTTACATTACCACAGCTTTACCATCAAAACTGTTACACGTTAGCAAACATGAAGAAGCCTAGTCCGAGTAGGAATCGCGCACGTTATAAAAAAGGTAAATGATATTGCCCCAACTATGCAAGTGTCAACAGGTTTCAACAAAATATACAAAACCAATATCTAAACTACAACAGATGATTATATTATATACTACCTTGTCAAGTTTCCCATTCTTGAGATGCGTCTTGATATCGCCCAAACACCCGTCCACGATCCCTTCACACAAACAAAAACATCAAATTTCCATAATCTAAAAACTATAAAAAGACAAAAAGTACCCAAAAAAAAAAAAAAAACCAAATCAATAATTACCCTCATCATAATTCACAAACTCGACCGCGCTAACCCACGGCCCGCGCTTGAAATCCTCATCCTCACTCGGATCCTCAACTTTACTAATATACGCCTGTGTCGCCATCACACACTCCTCCCCTTCCTTAATAGCTGCTAATTTACGCAGCTTCGCCGCTTGAATGATACCCGCAGGACCCGGAATTATCCGAACCGGCTTTTCGGCAAGATTATCAGAATTAGGATTTTGAGATGAAACTAGGGTTTCGGTGGTGGTGGTGTGAGGGCGTTTGTGGTGGCTGTTGCAGGGGCGGAGGACGGAGGTTGGTCGAAGATCGGAGTCGTCTATATCAAGGGATTCTTCCCATTGATTATTAGTGGTGGATGATGATGAATTCATTTGTTGGGGGTGTGTAATTATTAACTGTGGTTGAGTTTTTACTGTTTGTGACATATGTGATGTGAAATTGGCGGGAAAATCTAATCTTGATTTACAAAATGTGAAATTGGCGGGAAACCCTATAGGGGCGTTTGGTTTACATTAGGTATGACTATGGGTATCGGAATGAGAATGTGTTTGGAAACCCAACTTATTTGGTGGGTGATAGCGCTTAGAATGAGCATATGTTTAGTTGCGTTATCGTTAGTTTTCTGCATCATATTTGGTTATATTTATATGTTTTTGTTACTTAATCATGAAAAAGTATATATGCAAGTGAATGTAGCCAAGTACAGGAAAAGATTATAAAAAGACGAAGAATTGAAGTAATTATGCACATTTGGAAGATTCTCGAGGTGAAGACAAGATAGAAACCACACAAGGATCCAAGGATTTGATAATGACAAGATTTCCATGTTCATATATTAAGAAAATATCAAGTTCTATGGAAGAAATTAGCACTTAAATAAAGGATAAAGCATGCAACAAGAAATAAGTCAAGATTGTGAGTACATGACGGATCCAACCGATCGGATGCAACCTACATCCGATTTGGTTGGAATGTGCCAAAGTGACCATCTGATCAGATGGCCATTGAACCGATCGGATAGAAGGAGCTGCAGTTACCATTTTCGCATTAAATGAAGGTTTTACTTCCCATTAATCATTGTAGTCCGATCATTTCTTGATATTAACTCTGGAGGAACGTTTTGACTTGAAGAATAAGTATTCTTACACTATATAATGGACCTTATGCATGTATGCTAAGTGTGACACCCCAAATTAGTAAAAGGCTTACACCAAAGTTACTATCTTATTATTATTGGCCAAAAGTCTAGAAGTTTTGTAAAAACGTCTAGGAAACTTTCAGTTCGAGTCTCAATAGTTTAGTTCGAGTTTGGAGTTGTTTACTTGTCATAGTAGGCGATAGGAGGTAAGGGTGTAATCGAGCCGAGACAACTTGCGAGCAACTCGAGATCGGCTTGAAAAATATTCGATTCGAATTGATTTAAAACGAGTCGAGCTCGAGCTACTCGTATAAGATGTCGAGTCGAGTTCGAGTTCTAAGTTACTCGGCTCGTGAAGCTCGCGAGCCTTAATGAGCTTTTCTAAAATTACATATATACCATTTATTTACACATATATTTACTTTTCATTTACTTCATATAAAAAGAAGTTAAAAAGTAAAAACCCTAAAGGTACTTTACAGTTTACACCAAACATTTGGTGTCGTCATCTTCCACAAGACCACATCTCAACCTATCAATTCTTAGTTCTTTATCCACTCTTAGGTAACTACGTTTTTTTATAATTTAACTTCATACTCTGTTTGTTTATATATGATATTAGCCTATAAACCCGCGATAAATCACGGGTGGCTTATAAAAACTTAGAAAATATAAAGCAAAAAGGAAAACTAACAAATATTCTCAAACAATATTGTGCATTTTCATGATTAAAAAAAGGTAAGAAAATATTGAATATGTGCAAAATAACAAAGAACGAAAAACCAAGAAACGAAAAACGGATAATGTGAAACATAAGTTTGTATAAGATAGCTAAAATAGAAATAGTTGTTTAGTTGTACATCGGATCAAATCTTTTGTAGCACTTCATGGTAAACAACATTCAAAGTATTGTTGAAACTTTACAAATCAACTAAATAAAAATTTATTACCTATACACCTGTGAAATTGAGCAGCTTAAAACAATCGTTGAATATAAAAAATTAATATAAAATTACACGTCGTTTTACCATATATTAAACACAAAAAAATACCCAACATACATGAACATTTTAGAAGTGTTGACAGCCTTATCAAAAAACCATCTCTTCGAATCATCTGGGTTTGCAAAGGCATAGCTTGAGCTGTAGCATTTGGGTTTCTATATATTAACTTATCTGCAAACACATAGTTTGAGTTGTAGCATTCTCGGATGCTATTACCGTATGTATCTCTAAACATATCATAAAAATTACAAACAAAACGTCAAGGTTGGAAGATGATATAAATAACTTTTAAGGCATATTATACCTATTTCCGAGTCACATGTATTTGGATCGGTAGTCCTTGTAGAACCAAAGATTATTGGAATTTTCAAGCTCATGGTGACAACAGCAAAACGAAAACATTCAAAAATATCTATATCATATAGTGAACTTGAAAAAACCTTGTGGCAAAACATAAAAGGTTTCAAATATAATGTGTTTTGTATCACGACACACCATCACCAAGAAATTGCTCATAAAAAATCAACACTAAAATTAGAATGTTATATACCTGTGAGGCTGTGATGACATAAAGTTGCATTGCCCTAAATTAAGAATTTGTTTTGTTAGACAAATATTTCATTTAATTGTATGCATTATACACTACAGGAAACAAAAAGACACTACAATTGTTGGAGCACAAGTAAACCTCATAAATCTTATTACATTCTTTTTTACAAACAACGTGTACATCTTACTACATGTATTCCTACTACTTGTTGCATTAACAGTCACAACATACATGCATTCTATATAACTGGCATACAATTTCTTCTCATAAAAATGACTTATGTTCAATATATAAAGTGCAAAAAAAGTGAACTGAGACATGTAGATATTGGTTAAGGGTACATATATACAGAAAAGTGGATACCATAGTAGTTCTGTAAATACTTTATCCATATTTTGTCTCCATTTCCCTTGGTACAAGGAATATTTTTGCAAATCTTATATCTTGTGTTGTGAAACCTTCATCTCAGAGATCGATGCACGTGTATGTCATCTTTTTGGTTAGACAGGTTAAGTAACGGAGCAAGCCGGATAAAAGAGTTCAATTATAGTATGAAATGGTCGGCCCATGTTAAGTTGGCATGTCTAACTATTTAGTTCCGAAAAAAATAAATTACAGTGACGAAACAACAATCATCATATGATAAATCACTTAAAAATGGACTTGATATGTATAAAGAGACATGTGGATACATCATATAAAGTAAAACATTTATGTGGCAGGAGATCATAAATGGATGTTTCATTGTAGACCAAATTAATAGAATTATCGACTACTATTTTAACATGCCTAGTAAGTATGATTATACGATCACTTAAATTGGAAGAAATAATAATCTTACGGAAAACAATTTTATTCAGATGTAAAAACAAAGTTGAGTTGCCTGCATCATTGTTTAAAATCATATACAGAAGCATCAGTGATTATACTATACTACAGATTTGGTTAAATAATAGATTTAGGTTCATTTTCGTTTCATCATTAGGTGCGCACTGCGCACACATAATCAATGTTCAATGGACGTTTGATCCTACCACTTTTTCCAGTTACTAAGAGTCACACAAAAAATAACTTCAATAGATTTACCTTATGAAATTAAGAAACCGTAATGGAAACACACCTTTGTAATGAATAATAAACTAATGTTGATCAATCACAAATAAAGGATATATAGTTACCTCTTTTCCATATGTCCGGTTTCATCTTCTTAAAATATTTTAATTAGTCTTGTGCAATTTCAAAAGCCTTTTTAATAGCCTGAAAAAGAACAATTGAACACTTATATATAAAGCAAGCCAGTTAAAACACATCACTAATTGCTTCGATTATAACGCGTCATCAAAACCCTAGTTAAGAAATTAGATCTTACTTAGTCTATTTAACATAGTAACTCAATCGTAATCGATCAAGATGATATAAGGGAAAATATCACCAAAACACATGTTTTCCCTGTATCCAATAAAAGCCGGAATATGTGAATTGCTCATCCTACTTGAATCCATTAGTCGGAATTTGAGATCCATAAATTAAAATCGACAATCATTAATTCAGTATCTACAAAAATAATAATAATAATAATAATAATAATAATAATAATAATAATAATAATAATAATAATAATAATAATAAAACCCCCAAAAAAAACTAATAATCAAATTGAGAAATTCATAATTTTTTAATGTACCACCAGATTACTCAATTGAGTAATTCGTTTCATATGATTGTCAATTAAAAAAAAATCAAACCCATTTAATTTACTTGAAGGGTGTTAATTAGATTAGTGTACCTACTGATATGTGGAAGTCAACTAATCAAAAAATAGAGTACATGGTTCTCACAGGGCATTTCGTTGACTCTAATTGGAGATTACAAAAACATGTTCTGAGCTTCATTCATTTACCCCCACCTCATCATGGTACTGACATTGCTGATAATCTTTACAAGTGTTTCAAAGATTGGAATATTGAGAACAAGGTCTTCACTATTTCGGTTAACAATGCTTCCAATAACGATGCAACAATAAAGACCTTGAAAGAAACATTTTCAAGGTTTAAGAAGCTGCCATGTGGAGGTAAGTTATTTCATGTGTGATGTTGTGCACACATCTTGAATCTTATGGTACAAGATGGTCTTTCAAAAATTGAGGATATTATTGAAAATGTACATGATAGTGTTAAATTCATTAACCAAAATGAAGCTAGATTGATGTTGTTTGGAGAGATTGTGCAACAACTACAATTTCCACACAGAAAGCTTGTACTTGAATGCAAGACTAGGTGGGATTCTACATATCACATGTTATTAACCACAATAAAGTTCAAAGAGGTGTCTCCAAGATTCCAAGAACGGGAGCCACGCTACCTTTCCTGTCCGAGCAATGAAGATCGGATCAAAGTGGAAAAAGTTTGTTCCATATTAGAAGTTTTTAATTCAGCCACCAATATTATCTCAGGTAGTGAGTATCCGACATCAAACTTATTTCTTAATGAAGTTCATCGAATTAAAGTGTTGTTGGATAAATTGTTTTTCGACCCTACTCAAGATAAGTTTGTCAAAGATATGGTTAAGTCTATGAAGGAAAAATTTTATAAATATTGGAAGGAGTGTAACCTTCTGATATCTGTTGCCGCGGCTTTAGATCCTAGGTGTAAATTAACGGTTACTAAGTTTACTTTTCCTAGAATGTACTCTGGAGACGTACTTGAAGCTAATACCAAAATAGTGAGGGATGCCTTGGATGAGTTATATGCAGAATATGTAAATGAATATTACTCTAGTGGTGAAACAAGTGTCGGTTCGACAAGTAACAATGTGACATTCCAAGCTTCATCTTCCGGTTGGTTTGAATTCAACGAGTTTCTGAAGAAAAATGAAGTGTGCAACCACAAAAATCAGAATTAGATAACTATCTTGAAGAGGGGGTATATATTTGTGATGATAATTCGAAAGCTTTCGATGTTTTAGCTTGGTGGCAAGCAAATTCATTAAGGTATCGTATTTTGTCTCGAATGGCTCGAGATATACTTGCTATTCCTATCACAACAGTTGCATCAGAAGCTACTTTAGCGCGGGGAGTAGAGTGATTGATACTTATAGAGCATCTTTGGCTCCCGAAACAGTTGAAGTCTTACTTTGTGGAAGAGATTGGTGTCGAAGTCTTCATGGACTAAAATGAAAGAACAAAGTACCATTTCTTCGTCTTTTACTATCTTTAGTATCTTTTATTGAATTTTAGTATTCTAATGTTCTCTATATATAATACATTTCAGAAAGAGAAGAAGCCAATTGAAGTCATCATTCCTATTACTTGAACAAGAAACTTATGTCCAGGAGTCCTATAACCATTTTGAAGGCATGAAAACCAATATAATATATCTAGTTTTATATAGTAGTCTTGGTAATCAAAATCACTATTTTTTGTTGGAAACTTGAAATTGTAAACTATTAACTTTTGAAATACTTTGGTGCTAAATTGCTAATCATGTTGTGGGTATTTTGCTGTCGTTTTGTATTAAGGATTGCAAGTTTTTATCAGTGTTTGTGGACTGGTTGTTGTGTTGTCCATCTATATTGGTTCAAGATTGTGTCTGCAAGTTTGAATGCAAGTTTAGTGGTTAAGGTTTTAGTTATGCAAAGGTATGGTGCAATATTATTTTTGCTGGTGCAATGTCAATTTTATGCATCTATTGGTCTAGGTTTCAATGTCAGTTTTATGCATGTGCTGCAATATTAGTGTGCTAGTTTTGTAAACTTGATTTTATTTAATATATACGAGCTGAGTCGAGTCGAGGTTCTAGCTCGAGTTTTAGTGATCGAGCCGAGCTCGAGCTTGAATTTTGAGGCTCGGTCGAGCTCGAGTCGAGTTTCGAGCTCAAGTATTATATGTCGAGCCGAGCTCGGCTCGAGCTTGTCAATACTCGACTCGACTCGGCTCGATTACACCCCTAATTGGAGGAGTATAGTTCCATGATTTAGGTATATCTTGTTTTATTATAATGAACCACTTTTATTTGAGTTTAATGAAAGTTTTGTTTGTTACTTGCTTGTTATTATGGTGATTGCTATGGAGTAATTTGTGGTATACTTGTGTGTATATGTAACTATTGTTGGAGTATTCTTATCTAAAAAGTGATGCATGAAAATATTTCTTGTTTTATGAGTTTGTTGGAATACAATTTAATCTTGCTTGATTTGTTAGTAAAAATACTTTAAAGAATAAAAAGGCCGAAAGGATTTTCTTTATGTTTTTATTCCAAAACATTAGTGCACGAATTAGTATGGGATATGATGTGTGACAATCATCATATTGACTCATTAAAATGGATTTGAAACGATTTCATCATGAGACAAGGCCGAAAGGATTCGTAGGAATAAATGAGATAAGAATTGCTTTTCAAACAAATGGGTTCTTAATGGAATTATCATAATAGTTAACTAGGCCGAAAGGAGTTAACCAGGCGATTGAATTCTTAGTAATGATTCTTCATGATATAAACCATTGATTGTTAATCATTCATATAAAACTAGAATGGTACCCGCGTAATGCGGCGGCGGGTACCTGTGACTATATTTTGTGTTATTCGGTTACACATTTAGTTGTTTTTATGCTTTATAAGTAGAGATGGTTAAGCCAAATAATTTTAGTTTGAACAACCAACCTGCTTCCTAACAAACTTTCTAACCAACTTGTTTCCTAACCAATTAATTTTGAAAACCTTTCATAATAAGCAAGTAAAAGTCTGAATTTTAAGCCTTTCTAATTATAGAATAGTCCCAAATGCATTATATAGTAGTATAGATTGTGCATCATTGCAAGTTACACCAAACTTTGTATAATACTATATGCAATTAGTTAAGGAATTACACACAAGTATATGTTTTTGATTGATTGGATTCTATTTACTTTTAAAATTTTCACTAAATTGGATTGACAACCCTTTTTACAAAAGCTTATTATACTAAATACAATAATCATCAAATCCCTTGGGACGATCTCGACTTACCCACCTTTACTATCACGGACGAGTATACCTGCTCGTATGTGTTGAATAGATAACCGGATAAATCATGTTTATAAATTATAAAACTTGTACACGGTAGAGCACATCAGTGGGTTTTGAAAATGCTTATATTTATGGGTTTGATTCCTAATTTCAAAACCAAACCTACAAATCAAACATCAATAATAGGAATGAAAGTGATTCTCTCATTCCCATACCCTCAAATCAAACACCCCCTAAGTTACTAAATATTAGCCAACTTTTTATTAAGGGTGTAGCACCCCCAACTCAAAATACGGCAGCTGACATGCTGGGGGCACTACGCGAATCGAAACCAGACACCTTTATAGCTAACGACCACAACACGGGGCGTTTAAAAGTACCTCAAAACACATCATTCGTTTTACAAACCATTTTAGAGCACGTAGGCTCTTTAACAAATAGCAGCCGAATATAAATAAAAGTTTGCAGCGGAAAATGACAAAGTTTAGCAGCGGAAACATCAAGTTTAGTAGTAGAAATACAAAGTTTAGCAGCGGAAAGTAAATAAGTTTTGCAGCGGAAAATATTAAAGACACACCAAGGTTTTTACGAATGACATGAAAATAAAGATAGTAAAAGTGAATAAGCTGCCTTGACAGAAAACTTCCTTCGTCCAGCCACTCCACCACGCCCAAAATCATAATGCTCCAAAACTTAATTTGTAGTAGTACCTGAGAAACACATGCTTAAAAGTCAACACAAAGGTTGAGTGTAATCCATAGGTTTAAAATGATAAAGTTGAGCACAAGGGTTTTAATCATATGATATAAGCAACAAATGCAAATACCAGGGTAATTACGGTAACACCCAATATGTAGAGGCAACACGTGCATACATACGGTTGATGATGCTAAGCTCATGACACGCAAAACGTTAACCAATATATAACCATAAGTCGACAATTAACCGCGGAATTTCAATATATAAAGTGCCCCCAAGGCCGGGTACTTGCCATATACCCAGCAAAATCGAATATAGTACACCCAAATTGCCTATCAAGCAAAATGGATGGGAGGGTCAATTCCTATAGGCCTATATCCCTATATTCGTGTTCACTCGCAAGTGATTAATGGCTCATGATCGGAGGGTCTTGTCAGGCAAGATAAGCTACTTAGCACATCATCAGGAAAGTATATCAATAAGGAAAAGCATACCAAAAATACTTGTGCTCAGAAAACATTTAAAGCATGTGTCTCACCCCATAAGTTTATAAACAATTAAAATATAAAAGCGGGGCTATGGATCACACCTTAACAATAGCAGCAGGAAACGAGATATAGCAACCAATCAATAATGCGTCACAGCAAAATGGACCTCAGCACAACCTAATCAATATAAATGGCATAACTCAGAACTATACTCGAACATCTCAATAAACAATGCTTGAATAAAAGATTTTGAAAAATACAATGGCATTTGAAAGAAAATAGGTTTTAAAAGTCTCGTGTGGGTGACGAGAAAGATAGAGAGAATATGTCATCGAGAGCGTACGTCAATTCGAGAAAGTCAAGAGTAAACGAAAGAATAACTCGAAGAAAAGAAATCGAAATGAAAATAAATACTTATACATATAAACAATTAATATGCTAAAAGAAACTAGTTTCGGCTATTTTACCCATTTTCCCAAAACGAAACGTTGAAAACAATATAGTTTAAAAAGGTTTTCAAAATATAATGCAAACCTTAAACATTAAAAGTTTATAAAAGATTTTTACAAAATTTCGGCATGACCTGCCCGTTTATACAACATTTTCCCGAGTCAACGACTCTTTATTTTTAAACAATATTACTATATATATAAGTAAATATGATTGGATATATTATTCGCGTAGTCCATTAGTTGTTTAGGTTTATCGACCATTTTGTATTGTTCGGGTTCCAGGTATGTTAAGATCTTTACGGGCCTAACGTACCCTACCGTCTCGTGTACCAAATGGTCCATAACATCCAAATAACCAAGGCCGTAAATCCAATATGTCCAATTCAAGCTCACAATACAACAATACGGAAACATGTCCAATGTCCAAATCCTCTTAACTATAACCAACTCGTTTTATAGTTTCATATTTATTAATCCGTTTTATTTAAACTTAGCCGAAACAAGTTCCAAAATATATAACCATGACAAATAACCACGAGAATCAACAAATAACACAAAAATTAACCAAGTCACACCGGGTCGACCCGGCGTTGACTGGTCAACTGTCGGTCAAAAGGGGGCCCACACGAGTCAATAAACATCATTTACACTTATAAATAAATAAAATAAAATTTAAAACATATAAATACATATATATATATATATATATATATATATATATATATATATATATATATACATATAAAAATAAATAAAAATATGAAAGTTTTATAAAAATATCTTAGGATGAAAACTAAAAATATATTTTATTTTTAAATGATTTTCGAAATAATTAATAAATAAATAAAAATTTATAAAACAAATTTTTATAAAAATTATTTTTGGTAAATAATAAAAAAAAATATATAAAATTTTTATAAAACTTTCGGATTTAATAAAATATTTTTGGAAAATATTATTTTTAATATATAAAAATACGAAAATTATATTATTAATATTTTTAATGTTTTTAAATAAATAAAAACGAAATAAATACAAAATAAAATAAAAAAATACATAAGGGTGCGTTTGGGTTGTTACCGAGCAAAAGAAAAGAAGAAAATGGTGGGGAAATAGTGGTGGCTCGTGGTGGTGTTGGTGGTGGCGAGAGTGGTGCGGCAGTGGTGGTGGATTAGGGGTGTTCGAGATGGTTTTGATTAAAACGACTTGTACAACCGGAACGGGGACGTCCCGATCTATAAAATATAAAAAGTTTGATTTTTGGGTTGGCCGGAAAATTTTCCGGTGGCCGGAAAAAGTCGCCGGCGGTGGGGTGTTGTGGGTGGTCGCCGGTCGGAAAAAGAAAGGGAGGGAGAGAGAGAGAATTTTGTGAGGTGTGTGTATGTTTTATTAAATAAAATGAAGAAATGGGTGAGTGGAGGGTATATATATGGCAAAATAAGTATAGGGTTGGTTTTGTTATTATTGAAAGTGTAGGGATAAGTGGAGGGTGATACTCCAAGGACCAATATCGCCAATGTAGTAAACTTCTAACGTTAAACGCTCCGGGGCTCGAACGACATAGCAAACGGACTCAAAAATTTACGAAACTTGCGCCATTGTTCACGAAATAATTTTTCCAATAAAATCAATCATAAACTTCAGAGTTTTTTCAAAACTCAAAATAATTCAAATAATTTGGCAAATGCAATACAATTTGAGTGTTCTAGGTTGTGTTGAGTCAATCAAGGAATAAAGTTCTCGTTTCCAATATATCTCACGTTTTCCAAGCCCAAATAATCACAAAATAAAAGTTTTAATGTGTCTCAGGTACGAAAATAAATATTTTGGCTAGCAATAAGTTTAGAAAAAGTACCGGGGGTTACAAAGGGTGCGTTTGGTATCCTCAATCAGAATGGGTCTATGGATTTCATTTCGATTCAAGATGTTTGTTTTGTGGGCCTGGGAATGAAATGGGTATATCATAGCCATAGATTCATTACACATCAATTTGGTGTCTATGAAATCCATTCCCGTGGGCCCCTCTCTTTTCCAATACAAAACTCAAATATCTATACACTTGTTCATACCATATTTTGTCATCCAAACATAAACAATCGTAATGATACACTTTTTCATATCTATTGTCATTCTACCCCATACCAAATTCGATACCCATTGTCATTCCTAGCAACAAACCAAACGGGCCCTAAGTATTTTTTTTTTTTCAATGTTACAAGTCTTCAAGAGTGTTTCAATATGTATAGTTTGGCGGGATACTCCATTTCCAGCAAGTTCATGAAGGTCCAACAATTATCAAGAGGATGTTGTACGTACCGATTCGAACTGTTACGTAAAAAATAGTGACGCATGTCGAATTTTAAGATATGACAAGTTATCAAATTATGCATATCGAAACATTTTTTGAAAGTTGAATTGCGTAACATTTTATGGGACATTCATAGATCATGTGCCTAAACACGACTTTTAATATATGTGTTATCAGATTAAAATCGAAAGATACAACTTAACTAATATCTTTTGGGAAATTTGCATATATGACACCGAAGGTACCACTTATTTTTAACTTGACTATACTTTGTGTCATAAAATAGGACTTAAATATGTGAACAAACAAAAACACCCTCACTTTTAAATGTAAATTGTACGCAGTATCTTTTTTCAGATTTGTTCAGATGGTTATATTTTATAGATACACTTTATGTTGTTCCGCTTTACACAATTAGCTTAACAGAAAGTTAATCTAATCATGTTCCATGCATTAGTGATGTAAAGAAATACTTTGTTAAAAGATAAAACGTAAAGTAAAAGACACAAAGGTTTTCCAACGTTTAATTCTATTTTCAATTAACAAATAATTATACCCAAGTGTTTGCGGAACAACACTTGAGATTAAATGACAAGTATGGTAATCTCCTCGCTAAACTTAAGTACAACTATGCTTAACCAACTGAGGTAACCTCATGGACTTAGTTGTGTTCGGAGGAGTAAAAGGAGTTTGTGAATATTTAAGTATCAAGTGCACAAACTTATCAACCTTTTACTCCGACTTATGATCCTATTTATACATAAGTGATTTACAACCGTTATTGAAAATGACAAAGATGACCTAAGCTAGTTTGGATAAAATACTTACGTATTTTGTCTCTGTTACAGTTTTCTACTTTGGGTATAGAACAATGTTGCTTTTTGAGTAGCAGTGATGACACTGCTTTGATCTTTAGCCATTCAGGGTAAGTTTGACCTTTGCTTGATAAGGACTCTTCCTTATACATTTCAAACTTGTCCCGCCATTTCTTCAGTCTTAAGTCTTCAGTCTTTGGTCTTTAGTCTTTAGTCTTCAGTCTTCATAGTTGTTGAGGAGACTTGGGGTTCAGTGAGTTATTGTCGTCACTCACTGAACCAATCACCTTCTTCTTTGGCTTAGGTATCATTCACTGAGTCCCATCTCACTGAATAGAAAGCCTTTCTTCTTAGGCTTGTCCTGAGCTTCTTGAAGATGACTCACTGAGTGACTGTTCATTCAGTGACTTGAACGTTGTTTAAAGTTATTGTGACACTTAGGTTATATTTTGTTCAAATTCTAGATTAAGACTTGCTTGTGTACTGAATGGACCCAACAGTCTCCCCATATTTGGATATAAATATAGCCTAAGTGTTTTCGTTCAGTGTAAATGAGCAAAGGTGGTCTTATTACACTGAAGATTCTAGGAATCAAGTAAGGGACACTGATTAAACATAAAACATCCTTTATTCATAAGTTACATAAGTCCTAAACATTGCTACAAAAGAGTAAGTACACCATTCTCAGTCCATGTAATAGCCCAAAGCTTTAAGCTTCACCTTCTTTGATTTCAACTTATCTAGATCGGGGTGATCAGCTATCAACTTCCTCAGTCTCATGCAGAACCTGGCATTCTCAGGGGTCTTAATGGTAGAGGCCATAACCAAATATCCCACTATTGTATCCAACTCAACCCTATCAATGTCACTCCACCTTTGAAAGGCCCAATCACAAAAGGCATCAATAAAGAAGAGTCCAAGTTCAGGCTCTTCAATCACCATATTGTTAACAAAAGGAACATTTTCAGGAAGACTTTTGTTAACCCAGGGACATTGATCTTTGGTTCAAGTTCAATTTGTTTCATCTTTCTTCCTGAGGATTGAGTTGGGCCTGATGATGAACTGAGCAGGGAGAGCAGACTGAATCTTAAGTTCTTCAGGCATCTTTCTCATCCTTCTATATCTCCTTACTAGAGAAGACATAGATCTTTGACAATGAGGTTCCTCTTCTTCTCAATAATAGGGCCCAACTCATCCAGGTCAGTGATCCCAAAGTCAGCAAATTTTTAGGGATCATGAACATCAAAGTTCCTCTAGTCATTGATCCTGTAGATGTAGAGAGCAGTAGGTAGCGTCTTGGGAATGATCTTCACATCAGTGATGGTTTCTGGCTTCATCCTGTTTGTCATTACCAAGTTGTACTACTCAACTCTTCTCTTCTTTATCTCAGCCATCTTTAGAGCTTTCTTAGTATGTTGCCTTTTGAGAGCCTCTATTTCAGCGTCATGAGCCTTTTTGAATTGTTCCCCAGCTTTGCAAGTGGTGATCTTCTTGGGGTTGATCCCAAGTTTCTCAGCCTCTTCCTGAATGATCTCAGTTATAACAGGCTTTGCTAATGCTAACCTCTTTTCTTCTCCAACAGCCTTTTTCAATGCCTCATCTTTTTCCATGTGAGCATTTATTTGATCATTCATCAAATGGTACAATTTTCCATTGATCATATAGGGGACCCTAACAGGTTCATCAGGTCCTGACAAACAATCGAAGATGCTTGCACAAGTTTGGTTTATGGTTCGGGCACTGAAGAAATAGCAATTTCCTTGCCTTTCTTTGTGGATACTGATGATGAAGCATGTTGTTCTTCAGGGTGGACTGTTCAAGAATGGGTGGTTGATAAGATGAGATTGGTACTGTAGCAGTGGGCTCTTCCTTAGCTTCTTTGTACTCTCCCTTAATGTGAGAGGTAGTTGGTTTTAGCACTAAAGCTTCAGTGTTGTTCTCCCCCCCCCCCCCCCCCCCCACCCCCCAACTGTTGTTGGACCTTCAGTGCGAGCAAGAGTTAGCTCTAGCACTGAAGCTAAGGGGGTGGACTGAGCTTTAAAGGCTTGATAGATTTCAGACATCATGGACTTGATATATAAAGTGTCCTTTCTTAGAACGGAGAACTCTGAGCAGATAGTAGCCTGAGAACTTTCAAGAGCAGTCATTCTAAGCCCAAGATTCCATGCCAAAGAATTTATAGATTTTGCCTAGGCTACCAGATGCTTTTCTTGAGAGCTGATAGTGGACTTGATTTCAGTGACAGATGAGATAAGACCCTTAAGATCAAAGCTGTTGATCAGCTTGATGAGCTTAGTGAGACTGGCTGAGTTCTTGATATAAGTCTCAAAGGCCTCAAGAACTTTCTTGTTTAGAGCAAGGTCATCTTTCACAGCTTCTTTGATAGTGTCAAGGCTTCCATTAATTCTTTCGAAGGAGCTGAGAAACCCACTTAAATGTTGATCTAGTGTTTTCAGTGAGTTTCCAAAAAGAGTATCAACCTGCTCCATGTGATCAATATTTTCATTGTAGTACTTTTCAACAGAAGCCCTGAGGTTAGCATAATTAATAGCTGCTTCAATGTGTTGTTCCCACTCCTCACTAGTGACCCCACTGAAAAAGGCAGAGTTGGCTTTGCGAAGGAACTTGACCAGCTGCCTTTCAGGGAGAAGGAGGATGTTGTCATACTTTTTCAAAATTTCTGGACAAGAAGCTGCTAAGTCATAAGAATCACTCCCATGAAAAGGAGAATCTTCGGGCCTTGTAGGTTGTGGTGGTGAAGATTGATGCTCTTGTTCAGTGGTTTGAGCATCAATGTCCAGATCTTCACCAGCAGCATAGATTTCTTCTTTTTAACTCTTTTCAAGCTCATCCTCAGAGAGAAGATCAGCCTGAACTTCAGCAAATGTACTTAGCTGCAAAATAGAGTCAGTAACATGATGGGGATTGGTTCCATATCATCGGGTGGTTTTTGTCTCCATGAGTCTTTGTCCCTAAGTGACCCTTGAGATACTGGTGGGATTGTGCCAGTACCATCATTAGGAACCGTGGAAGGTAATCGTATCAGTGGGTGGGTTGTTTGTTTCCCCCTGAGTCTTATACGACTCCATAATTCATCAAACTCATAAAACATACTTCATACATCTTATATTTTATATTTATGTACAAAGATCACATCAAAAGCGCACGAAAGGCTAATTTACGAAAATGAGGGTGTTATGCCAAACATCTTTTTTGGCCCATTTTGCATTTACTTGAACATAACACGTTCATCCAAAAAAAAAACATACCTCACAAAAATACTTTTTCTACACACATAAAAAAAAAAAAAAAAAAAAAAAAAAAAAAAAAAAAAAAAAGGTTGTCGATCGCTTCTACGACCTTCATCCAAAAAAAATTCAATCGATCGATTCCCCACAGTAAGGTGATCTAGATCGTTTGGTGAATTGATTGCCAATCGATCGACTTAGTGCATGCAGCCTAACATAAAACACGTATTTGAGAGAGAATTTATTATCGAGCTATATTTTATCAAATTTCCTTATAGAGTTTAGATAAGCCAGCCGCCTATGAGCTGTTATTACTTGCCTTAAGTCATAACAAGAACACACCAACATCAGAAAAGACTTATTCATATACTTGAACAAACTTTTATTTTGTCAAATATTAATAACTTAAATGGGTTAATATACATATATTGGACTTTGTGTTTTTGTTTAATTGAGTTATTGAACTATTATTTTTGTTCATTTACTCAAAGTTTTTTTTGTCTTTTGGTACGTAAGTTGTCCACCAATCTTGAGGTTGTAGGTTCAAGCGTCGCTGGAGGCATCTGTGAGATATGGGGTATAGAGTGCAAAAAAATTGACATTAATAAAAAATAATTTATTTTTGTTCACTTAGTTCACTAAAATTATGAGAAATAACATTTGGATCATTCAACAACATAGGCGTTGTACAAGTTACCTGAATGCACATTTTTTTGATTAGTTAAATAATATAAATGGGTACATATATTGTTTATAAGTTCATTGACCCAAGTGCCGTGCGTGTTGCATAAGTTTAGTGACTTACGTAAATAGAAAAAATATTCAATAACCTTCCTATATATTAACCCAACTTAAATGATCCAGTACTCCCGTGTAAATAATCTAGTGTGTGTACTCTAACACACACGCACATTGTTCCTAAACGTACCAATTGATCGAACACGAAATGGGCTTAGCTTATGTTTATTTTCTTAAACTAGTTTGACGTACCAAACGAAGACTAGCACTTGAACAAATGGCTCTTTTATTCATGGTCCTTCGTTAGTATAACGGTTAGCATCCAGTTACATACGTTGAGGTCTCACTATAAATGTACAAGTCAAACACTTGAGATAGAACAATTAAACAAGAGAAAACTCAATATCATGGAGATATTTTCTATCCTTCCTATATGGTTTCTTACATCATTACTAGTTCTCTTCCTGTTCTGCATCAGAAGATCCAATAGGTTGCCCATATGGTTGTTCCCAAGCTCCCCCCGAACCCGCCAAAGCTTCCCATAATCGGGAACTTGCACCAACTGCAAGGTAAACTTCGTCATCAAGCCCTTTGGGAAATTTCCGAAGAATATGGTCCCATTATGCTACTCCATTTTGGTTCAAAACCTTTCCTTGTCATCTCTTCCCCTATCATGGCAAAAGAAATCTTGAAAACTCAAGATCATATATTTTGTTCTCGAAAAATATCTAAGGCTACCAAGCGACTAACGTACAACCATTTGGACATCGCCTTCTCCCCTCATGGAAATCACTGGTGGGAGGTGCGTAAGCTTTTGGTGTCTGAATTCCTTGGGCCCAAAAGAGCTAGATTGTTTAACCATGTCTTGCACACAGAGATCGATAGCATGGTTGCTTCTCTATTGCTACATCTATCAGAAGATGCGGTTAACCTAACTGAGGCTTTCTCAGCAATAGTAAAGGGGTTGGTTTGCAAGGTGGCGTTTGGGAAGAACTATAGAGAACAGCCACTTAAGGGTCCTTCATGGAATGTGATGCTTGATGAAACCATGGAAATATTGAATGGCTCCCCAGGTGATTATTTTCCATGGTTCGGTAAGTTGATTGACTCAGTTATTGGATGGAATGGTAAGCTTGAAAAATGCTATGCTAACCTTGATGCATACATCGAGACGATTGTTGATGATCATCACAAGCAAACTACGGCAGAAATAAGTGACCATGACAAGGATTTTGTCGATGCGCTGATTGAGTTATCTTTAAAAAAGGATGCTTTTGGCTATCAAGTGACTGAAAACGACATAAAAGCACTTATAATGGTAAACAATTTAGTTTAACATTGTTTTTTTACCTGTGAAATTAATTTTGATATTGAAAAAGGAATTGTATATGCAATCATTATGTAGCTAATGTATGAATATCTTAAAAGACGTGGTTATTGGCGGAATTAATACAACTGCCGTGACGATGGCATGGACAATGTCTGAGATAGCTAGAAGTTCTAGAGTGATAAAAAAGTTGCAAACTGAAATCCGGAATTGCACAGGGCGTATAGAAAAAGTAGATGAACTGGATGTCACAAAAACGACATACTTAAAGATGGTGGTGAAAGAAGCACTTAGAATGCACCCACCTGCCCCATTGTTGATGCCACATGAATGCTTAAGCCAGTGTCAAGTTGGTGGTTATGACGTGTTTCCAGGTACGACCGTTTTAATCAATGCTTGGGGGATAGGAAGGGATACAAGAACATGGGGAGAGAATGCGTCTGAGTTCCATCCCGAGAGATTTGAGAATCTTGAGGTTGATTTTGGAGGAATGAATTTCGATATGATTCCCTTTGGAGGGGGGCGGAGAATCTGCCCAGCGATCAACACATCTTCTTCAACCATAGAGTTCACCATAGCAAGCCTTCTTTACTGGTTTGACTGGGAAATTCCAGAAGGAATGAATGAAGTGTTGGACATGCAAGAGGAAGGCTCTCTGGTTGTTCGTAAAAAAATACCACTTTGCCTTGTGCCTAAAAAGTATAATTGGGAAGACTAGTAATTGTTTGAACCACTTGTGTAGTAGAGAAAAACGTTTATTAAACACCCACCCTCGAAGTGAACAAGTAGATCCATTACTAATGTAAAAGCCATGGCTTTCTATTAATAGACAGATCTGTCATAGCCTCAAAAACATTGTACATTGAAGAAGTATTTAAAAAAAATTCCAAAAAAACTTTATGTTAGATTGATAAAACTCATGGGTTAAATTTTATCAATGATAAACTATTTATAGAGTACAAATACAAAATCATAACAAAACCCAACCTCAGATTACAATAAATAAATATATAATATAAACAGAATGGAGTAGAAGCAGAAGACAGACACTATGAACGATAAGTATATAATAAGCAGTAAACGACGAGCCTCGTGTTAACACGATTCCCTTAAAACAGATTCGCCGTCTGTTTCCCAGGGGACAACGTCCAAAGCTGTTGTACAGCCGGACTCGACTTACTTGCCTGAAAGATCACGGAAGCAATGTGTGGTTCTGATCGATAAGACTGTTGGAATTCGTGTGCAATGGAGATACGTTTTCTGGATGTGTCTAAACTGAATGAGGTGATGGCAATATTTATACAGGAAACTCGACTTGTTCTCCAAGATAAATATTTGCCAAACATAAGCAAATCTGTTATTCATATAAAGATACGCACGTAGGCGAGATTTTGGTGCTGCATTTGTGTCCGCATGAGTTCAGAAGCTTCGAACCTATTTTGGCCCAGAAATTTGCACCCCCCTGCGCGCGCGCACTTAGGTGTGGGAGCAAAACCAACTAATAGATTTTGATAGCAAATATCAAGATTTCTATATAAACCACTCTCCATTTCCTTTACTAGGCGATGTACACAGAATAACAAAAATAGACAAGTTAAATATTATCCCTTAAAACTATGTCATGTATATATATTACTTACGTTCGTATCATTGAATGGCGTAGGTAATGTAAGTAGTTTTCTTTCATTATTCGAACATTCGGCGTTTTACAAAATCCTTCTGCATATATTCACACATTACATATTTACCTCTCAACAACAGTACAAATCAATGTATCTCTGTAACAAGTAAAGAGCTCCATCACATTGTTAATTGCATGGCTTGAGATTTATTGTAGGTTTTAATGCAAGTAGCATGCGAATACACACTAAGGACATATATAGCCTTTAATATATTTAACATGGGCAAAATCTTTAAAAATGCATCATAGTTGTCACAAATGTGACTTTTGTGTACTGAACAAATAATTTTCCTTATATGGGTACTAAACTTTCATTTTTCGGTCTTTTTGATGTACTTTTTGACATTTTTGCCCCTGGATTTTTAAAATTTTGAGGGCCAAAAACGTCAAAAAGTACATCAAAAAGACAAAAAATAAAAGTTTAGTGAAAGTTTTTTTTGTTCAGTACACGAAAGTCACATTTGTGACAAATATAGTACATTAATAGATATTTTGCCCATTTAACATCAAATACATCTTGCCTGTTAGTAGCTTTAAGGTTTTATGACTTTATCAATGTATTGTGAAGGTATGAGTTACGACTCAGTACTCGATTTTTATCTTTATACATGACAAACGATTAAGATGTACTTTAGTACTTACTAAATAAATACAATGGGCCAAGTACTGTGTCACTTTGACAGATAAAATAACCTTGTGTCTTGCTTATATAGTCTTTCACATTGACAGATTTACAATTTATCTTGAATGAAAAGTGTTCTACTTGTTGAATTCTTTCGTCAAGTTACATAGCAATTGTAACCTAGTTTAAAAACAGTGATTGTAAAATCCGACATTTCTGAACTATAATTTTTGCACTGTTTTGAAATTTATCCTAAAATTGAATTATTATTAATAGGTCATCAAAACTATACACTAAAATTAATGTTTCACATTATAATTAATCCTAAGTCTAGTTAAATAATTAAGTGGAGTAGTGATATATAGGCCTAAAAATAACAATGAGACCTAACAATAGACCTACTCCATTCATCTTTTGACAAGTGTTATACACTTTTTCTCTTTCATCATTTCCCACAAATCAATTTTTGAATCCTAACATGGCAATATAAATCATAAAATCCAAAATTTACATATTTATCCTAAACTTTGATTATTTTCATATTAAACCCTATACTTTGCTAAAAAGACATATAAGACCTGATGAGTGCGTAAATACTCATCATTTCTGTCACATTTAGACTGCAAAAATATCTGAAAATACACAGGAATGCCTTAAAATACATAAAATATTTCTGGATTGTGTTTTTATGTAAAACGATTGAAAACTGATAAAAAAACAAGTCAAGTTTGAAAAATATGCAGTTTTAGTCCTTAAACTTTTAAAATTGTCAAAACTAGTCCTTGGTAAATC
The DNA here is from genome assembly GCA_030686995.1 of Artemisia argyi. Lineage (NCBI taxonomy): Eukaryota > Viridiplantae > Streptophyta > Magnoliopsida > Asterales > Asteraceae > Artemisia > Artemisia argyi. The sequence goes on from CM060704.1 coordinate 25,628,184, forward strand.
AAAACATGTAAAATATCATCAAAGGTCCTTTGGGATTCATAAGTTGTCAAGTTTAATCCTTTAAAGTAAAAAATTTGCAAAATGACAACTTTGATCCCTCAAGTTTGAAAAATGTCAAAAATGGTCCCTAGGTTTTAAAATTGGAAAAATGTCAAAAATAACCTTTGTACTATTCTTAAATGGCATAATTGGTCCTTGTGATATCTATTGAGAAAATTCAAGTTCAGTCCCTACAAAATCCAAAAGTTACAAAACTAGTCCTTGTGCTCATATTAATACCAACCGGACCCTTTTAGTTATTTAAACCCAACACAAAAACCAATTCCAATACCAAACTAAACCAGGCCCACCTTTACCCCATGGCCCAACCAACCAGCCCACCCTTAAATATTAATCCCTCCGTTTTAAATAATCCACCCCAAGGTCAAAATCGTTGACCTCCACCCTTCTCGCTCTCCCACGTGAGCCTGCAAATACCAACTCCCTTGCTCATCCCCCCTCCTCCACATCACCTTCCCCACTCCATGTCTCCCCCAACTCCCAAATACATACAAGAAGCATTAATTGATATCAATAACCTCCAAGTAACCCAAAGGCAGTTAAGACTTTTTTGGCGCCAAAAATCAATTCCAACGGCCAAGATCATTCCCACCCAATCCAATGGGTGAGATTTGTTCAGGAGGATGCATAGAAGTCAAAAATGGCAATAATTCAGAGAAACAGGAGAAAAAGGAGAGATATGAGATTATTTTGTATATATATGTTATCCATGTAAGCCTGGAAGGCACCTAGACTAGTATTAGTTTCAATTATGTTGTAATTCACTTATTTTGTACTCCTTTTATCAAACTAATGCAAGTATCTGTTTAAATTTGCTTCCTGTTTCAGTTTCAATAAATCACTCAAATTATTATTACAAGTCATTAGTTATCACAAGCTCAATATGAGCTAATGTAGTTACAATAGTTAAGTTAAAGAGCCTAATAACTTTTGTATCAATTTAAAAGCTTAGTTCTATAAACTAATCAAAATTTCAAAAAAATATACTCTGGTCAACGAAAGTCAACCTGAGGTGTTCTGGGTAATTTCTGGTTAAGTGGTAGTCCAAAGGAGAAAAGGAAGCTTTTGGCCTATCAAAAGATAGGCTTGCTTAGTGAATTCCCCCTGTTTGAGCTGAGGGGAAGGTATTTGTAAGCTCTCAATTCTCTTTTTTTTAGTATTTTTATTACACATTATTGTTAAATAGCTATTACCTGTTAATTTAGTATAAGTTGTTAGCCATTTGTTTTTGTCTCTGCTTGTTTAATATATAAGAGTCATTATTATTGGATCTTGAATGCTTGAGTTCATAAGCTTTTTGCTTGATGCCATGATATTAGCCTAAACTGTCATATCTAGTTCTAGAGGATCTGTGTTGCTTTTATTGGTTCTATTAGCTTCAATATAATCTATTCAATCTGTTTCATCTTTAAAATTTAGTAGGTTTAAGGTAAAATTTATAAATCATAGTGATAAGTGACTTTAAAGGGGTGTTTGGATCAGTGTTATCTACTATGTCCAGTGGTGTTTTTGTTGTTGTTCTTGGGTTACACATGCTATAATAGGTCATATTAGAACATGTATACCATAAAATTTGACGGTACTTAACAAGAAAGTCAAAATTCTCTTTGATGCTTCATTTCAGTTAAATGTCATGTAGTGTGGACTCCATAATCATGCATACAAGTTACTAAGTGGTTGTATTTGTTTAATTTAGAGTCATTATACCCTAATACATCAATCTAAGTCATTAGGGATCAAAGAAATCTCATAAAAGTCAACTGAGCAAGTTCATAGAAAAAGTCAAAAAATTGCATTAGTCAGAAATCTCACTTTTAGCAAGAATTGTTTGGAATTTAGTGGGTAAATCTAAGACTTGAGCTTTTTACATGTGAAAGTATACCAGCTAAACTATTGATTCCTATCACCAACACAATTTTGTGAATTTTTGTGTCCAAGTTACAGGCTCTCAAAGTCACTTGCAGGGGAATAACCTCCCCTATGCACAGATCAGTTCACCACCACCACCACCTTTGGTGGTTGTTTCTGGCCACCACAGTGGGTCCCACAGGCCCCAATTGGGTTCCTTCAACCCCTCTTGGCCATCTTCCATTTTTGAGCAAGCCTTTGAGCTTAAGCTCCCTGGGACCCACCTAAATCATCCCATAAAGTCTGTCCCATTTTCAGTTTAGAAATAAGAAAACCAAGTGCTTAAATCTGGCTTCTTGGCTTATTCAAATGGTTTATCTGATCATTTCTAGCTTAATCATGTCCAACAAAATTAGTTGAATTAGAATCTATCATTGTGGACCCCACATAAGCTCATTTGAGCTTAATTTCTAGTTTGGTCAAAGAAAGTCAACTGTCAAGCTAATAAGCACTCAAAGTGCTTATTTTCTGAGTTCCATTCAAAGTGTTTTCTTAAAAGTTGTTAGTTTTTAGTGTTAAAATAGTTTGGAAAAAGAAAAAACAGAAAAAACCAAATTTAATTATAGTGATAGCTTCTATTTAATAGAAGTTATCTTTTTCATTTTTCTTTTTAGCTTATTAATAAGCACTTATATATTTTCAAATTTTTCCTCAGTTCCTGGTAGTATAAAGTATTTTTAAGAATTTTTCCAGATTTTTCCTTTGTCATTTAGTGATTTTTAGAATTAATATTAGTTTAATTAATAATTAATTAATATTAAAGAATTAAATAGCAAAATTAGATTTTATTAAGTAACACCTAGTTTTTATAATTTTTCTAGCTTTTATATAAGTTAAAACATTTTTAGGAATTTTTCTAGGATTTCTACTGTTAATTTTCTATTTTTAGAATATAATTAGTTTAATTAGTAATTAATTAATAATTAGAATAATAATTAGTAAATTAGTTTAAAAATACATAAAACCAACTTTTTATAATTTTTTAGATTCCTGTGATGGTTAATTAGATTTATAAAAATCTTCTTAATTATCTAAGTCTTTTTAGTAATTTTAATAATTTAAATTAGTTTAATTAGTTAATTAATAAGTAATTAATAATTAATTAATAATAAATAATTAAAAAGTGTAAAAATAATTTTTCTTTTTCTAAAAATTCTCTTTATTTATTAGGATTGTAAAAATATTAATTTCACACTTGTAGCCTTTTTAGTTAATCAGTTTTACTTTTTATTACGTACGTCAGTTTACGTTTTTAATTAAAACGTACGTTTTTAGGTTTTAGATCATTTCTTCTTAATCTAAATTCCCGTAATCAATCATATAGCTTTCCTAAGGTATTTCATTTCATAATTCTCAAATAATTCTTATCACAACCCTTTCCTGTGAATAATCACCCCGATCACAAGCACGCTAAAGCACAATCCACACCTCGTCGGGACATAACGACCTGGTGATACCCTATATTACCCGGAAGCATTGGTCTAGGTAGTTTGACTATATTGACCACATCTGTGGTTGACTTTAGTTGACTGCTTTTGTGCCAATCAAATTTTGGCGCCGCTGCCGGGGAGGTGTGCGCGTTTCTATAGCGTCTTTTGAGATTAGTGTTATTTCACCATCATCACTGTACAAATACCATCACTTTTGTAAATTTTAAATCAAAACATAAAAAAGTCATTAACACTTTTCCTAAAGTGTTAAAACACCAAAAAAAAAAAAAAAAAAAAACAACAACAAAACAGATCGTGACGTTTTCTATATCGTGTTTCTTTTAAGGTGATTCTTAAAGAGATACGATTTTGGTAAACGAAACGATACCAAAAATATTATCCAAAAGTTTTTTTTAACCCATACACAAAAACCCAAAAACATCCATCTTTTCTTGTGAATAATAATTATACATAAAAATAAACCATCGCAAACCAAGACAGAACACCTACCAACTGGGGGTGTGGACATAATAAGTTCCCAAACCAAAGATTTAAAACTTGCCTTTGTATCCCTGTGAGTGGTGTACCTTTCTTAAAGAAGCCACTTACTTGTGATTATTGGTTTAAGTTCACTGTGGATTTGCCTCAATTTTTTTTGATTGGTTTTTATCTATAGTGCATGCGCACTCGTTCTTCAAGGTCCACGAGCCCATTACGTGAGCTTGTTAGGAAACCTCGAAGACCTCGTAGACGTTCAGCACCAACAGTCGGATCTGAGATCCGTACTGTTGCCACATCCACTGTCACCATGGCGGAAGACCGCCCCATGTGTGAGCTTCTCCAAGCACCCATCGAGGGTTACGTAGATGCTATTGCTGTTCCAGCCATCGTGGCTGATAATTTTGAGCTCAAAATTGGGTTACTCAATCTTGTAACCTCAAGTCAATTCTACGGTTTTGAGAGGGACGATCCTCATGCTCACATTCGATGGTTCAATAAAATCACATCGACCATCAAGTACAAGAATGTCCCCTGTGAAGCAATCAAACTTCTCCTCTTCCCATTCTCACTTGAGGGACAAGCCCGGATTTGGCTTGAAAAACAACCTCCTAGATCTATTGAGACATGGGAAGATCTTGTGAAAAAATTTGTGAATGAATTCTTCCCACCTTCCAAGACCACGAGTCTTAAGAACGAAATCACCAAGTTCACTCAGAAATATGATGAATCTTTTGGTGAAGCGTGGGATCGTTTCAAAGAATTACTTCGCAAGTGTCCACATCATGGTTTCTCAGAGTTGATGCAGCTCGATACTTTTTACAATGGCGTGGGCCAAGCTGATCAGGATTCTCTCAATGCCTCCGCGGGAGGTAATTTCTTGAGTAGAACCACAAAAGAAGCTTTACAGATCATAGAAAACAAGTCTAAGGTCCGCTCTACACGAAGCAAACCGATTGTTTTTCAAATCAATGTGGGTCCTTCCACTTCATCTTCTATGGGTCAATCTAGCACGGATGCTAAGATTGACAAGCTTATTGAAGCAATTCAAGCTTTGGTTCTCGCCCAACAAAAGAAAGTTTCATTTCGACAACATCCTCCACCTGCTGAGGTTAAAAAAGTGGAAGTCTGTGTGACTTGTGGTGGGCCGCATGCCTACTACAATTGCATAGCTACTGATGGTACTCCATATGAAGCTCATACTGTAGCCGGGTCCCAAAATCAAGGAGGCAATCAATATCGCCCTCCTATGGACCCTAGCTATCGTTCTCACCACTACCCTGGACCTCCTGATTTTAATCAAAACCAAAATGTCCAAAACCGTGGCCAAAATCAAAATAGAGTGAACCAAGGTTTTCAAAACCAAGGTAACTTCAATCAGGGTCACGGTTTTCACAATCAAAACCAAGGTTTCCAAAATCAAGGTTTCCAACATCAAGGAAACTTTAATCGAAACCAAGGTCAGGGTAATTTCAATCCGGGATATTTTCATGGAAACAACAACCCAAATCAGGGTAGTTTTCAAAATCAAGGTCCCAATCCGAACAATCGAGCTCCAAATTTTCCTAATCCGAATCAAGCCATTGTTCCAACTGGGCCTTCATCTGACGAGTTGTTAAAGCAATTCATGAAGTCCCAAGAAGAGTTGAACAAGTTGCTGGTCAGCCAGATTTCTGATATCAAGAAGTCTTTAAATGATCGACCCTCGGGCTCAGGTACTACTTTACCGAGCAACACGATCGCTAACCCGAGGGGCGATGCTAAGGCGATCACAACAAGAAGTAGTGCTTCATATGATGAACCCGCAATTCCTACTACCTCTCCTCCAAAGGTAGTGGAACGTGAACCTGAGGTAACAAAGGACAAGGTGCAAACTCCTAGCTCACGAAGTACAGCACACGTCCAACCTCAAGTTATTCCAGAAACCAGATGTAAGCCTGGAGTTGTCTTTGAACCACCAGAAACTCCAGTGGACAACCCTAAATCCAAAACTTCTATTCCTTATCCATCACGTCTCAATGAACAAAAGCTCTGCGACAAGGCTAGTCACCAAATGGATAAATTCTTCCAAATCTTTCAACATTTGCACTTTGACATTAGCTTCGCGGACGCTATTCTCTTGATGCCCAAGTTTGCATCAACAATCAAGAATCTGTTAAGTAATAAGGAAAAACTTTTTGAGATGGCTAGAACTCCGTTGAATGAGAATTGCTCAGCAGTTCTTTTGAAAAAGCTTCCCGAGAAGCTTGGAGACCCCGGGAAATTTCTCATTCCTTGTATTTTTCCGGGTATGGTTGAATGCTTCGCCTTGGCCTATCTAGGTGCTAGCATTAACCTGATGCCATATTCTGTGTGGAAGAAACTCTCTCTTCCCGAACTTACTCCCACGTGCATGACTTTAGAGCTTGCCGATCGATCGATTTCTCGTCCACTTGGCATTGCCGAGGACGTATTCGTTAAAGTGGGAAAGTTCCATTTTCCGGCAGATTTTGTGATTGTTGACTTTGATGCCGATTCAAGGGTCCCTCTCATTCTTGGAAGGGGATTTCTTAGAACTGGGCGTGCTCTCATCGATGTATTTGAGCAAGAGATCACACTGCGTGTTGGAACGGAAGCCATCACCTTCAACCTAAATCAAACTTCGAGAAACTCCTCCAATTATGACTCTGAATCGGTGAACCAAATAGATGTCATCGATGTTGCTGCTGAGGAGTATGCTCAAGAGGTTTTAGGTTTCATTGATGATTCTTCGAATGAAAACCTCACTCAATCTTCTCATCCCATCATAGCCAATTCTTCTCCTTCCCTCACTCCGTTTGAGGGAAGTGACTTCGTCTTAGAGGAAATTGAGGCCTTTCTCAAAAGTGATTCGATTCTTGATGGAATCGATAACCAAGAGATTGACCCCGAGAGGGATATTCTCCTACTTGAGAAATTATTAAACGAAGATCCCTCTCCTCTTCCTGTTCTACCACAAACACTTCATAAAGAAGAGGTTAAAAATGTTGAGAAAACTGATGACTTCCCTGAGGTTGAACTTAAGGACTTGCCGCCTCATCTTGAATATGCATTTCTGGAGGGTGATGATAAATTACCCATCATAATTGCTAAAGATTTAAGTGTTGAGAAAAAGGCTGCTCTAATAAAGGTTTTGAAGTTACATAAACAAGCAATTGCTTGGCGACTCTCCGACATCAAGGGCATTGACCCTGAATTTTGTACCCACAAGATTTTAATGGAGGATGACTTCAAACCAGCAGTCCAACACCAAAGAAGGGTGAATCCAAAAATTCATGAGGTTATCAAACAAGAAGTTTTAAAACTTCTTGATGCCGGATTGATTTACCCTATCTCGGACAGTCCTTGGGTGAGCCCCATACATTGTGTTCCAAAAAAGGGTGGCATTACTGTCGTCACAAACGAGGAAAATTAGTTGATTCCAACTCGATTGGTTACGGGTTGGCGTATTTGCATTGATTATCGCAAGTTAAATGACGCTACCCGCAAAGACCATTTTCCTCTGCCCTTTATGGATCAGATGCTCGAGAGATTAGCGGGGAATGAGTACTATTGCTTCCTCGATGGTTTCTCGGGTTACTTTCAGATTCCCATTATTCCGCAAGATCAGGAAAAGATCACTTTCACGTGCCCCTATGGAACTTTTGCTTATAAATGTATGCCATTTGGTTTATGTCATGCTCCGGGCACGTTTCAAAGATGTATGATGGCCATATTTTCTAACATGATCGGGAAAACTATAGAGGTCTTTATGGACGATTTTTCGGTCATTGGGGATTCATTTCAATCATGTCTCTCCCATTTAGACAACATGCTCAAACGTTGTGAAGACACAAGGTTAAGTCTAAATTGGGAGAAGAGTCACTTTATGGTCAAAGAGGGCATTGTCCTCGGCCATAAAATTTCAAAGAACGGGATTGAGGTTGACAAAGCCAAAGTGGATGTCATCGCAAAATTACCTCATCCCACTACCGTCAAAGGTATTAGGAGCTTTTTGGGTCATGCCGATTTCTATCGTAGGTTTATTCAAGATTTTTCTAAAATCGCCCGGCCTATGACCCACCTCCTCGAAAAGGATGCTCCTTTTATCTTCTCCCCCGAGTGCATCGAAGCTTTTGAAATAAAGAAAAAGCTTACTGAGGCACCGATTCTTGTTGCCCCCGATTGGGACTTGCCCTTCGAACTCATGTGTGATGCTAGTGATTATGCTATAGGGGCAGTCTTGGGGCAACAAAAAACAAAACACTTTCAGCCTATACACTATGTAAGCAAGACAATGACCGAGGCTCAAAGTCATTACACCACCACTGAAAAAGAATTATTAGCTGTGGTGTATGCCTTTGAAAAATTCCGGCCATACTTGATATTGACCAAAAGCATAGTGTATACGGATCACTCGGCTTTGAAGTACCTCTTTGCAAAACAAGATACAAAGCCGAGACTACTCCGTTGGGTTCTCCTCTTGCAAGAATTTGATATCATTATTCGTGATAGAAAAGGAGCTGAGAACCTAGCTGCTGATCATCTCTCCCGTTTGGAAAACCCCCACCAAGATGCCTTCGAGAGAAAAGAAATTAATGAAACCTTCCCTCTTGAGACACTCAATGCGGTTACCTTTCGTGGAGACTCTATTACCCCATGGTTTGCCGACTTTGCAAACTACCTTGCGGGTAACTTTGTGGTGAAGGGGATGTCATCCCAACAGAAAAATAAATTCTTCAAAGATGTAAAACATTACTTCTGGGACGACCCCTATCTTTTCAAAATCTGTGCGGATCAAGTCATCCGGCGGTGTGTTTATGGTCAAGAAGCCACTGAAATTCTCAAGGCTTGCCATGCTGGTCCTACGGGGGGCCACCATAATCTAAACTACACCGCCAAAAAGGTGTTTGACTCCGGTTTCTATTGGCCCACGATTTACAAGGATGCCCAGGAATTAGTCAAATCCTGTGACGCTTGTCAACGTCACGGGAATATTTCACAAAAGAATGAAATGCCTCAAAATGCAATTCAAGTTTGTGAAATCTTTGACGTTTGGGGCATCGACTTTATGGGGCCATTTCCATCATCTCATGGAAACAAATACATACTCGTGGCTGTTGACTACTTGTCAAAATGGGTTGAAGCGAAAGCTTTACCCACTAATGATGCCCGAGTTGTTGTGAAATTCTTGAAAGCTCTTTTTGCTCGATTTGAAACTCCACGTGCTATTATCAGTGATCGTGGTACGCATTTCTGTAATGACAAATTCGATAAAGTCATGCTGTAACACCCCAACCCGATAAGGGTAGAAGTACTACTTTATGAAAACACATCAAAGCACACAAACATACAACATAAGTAATACAAAGGAATCTCAAGGTTACAAAGGAAATTCTGAATTACAAGATTACAAAAAGGGAACCACAATAAATACTAAGTCTGAAAATTTAATCACTTCTTAACATCTCTAATCCATAAAAGCTATCAAAGTGTAGTCTTCTAAGCCCAAAGTACTCTCCACTCATAACCCAGCTTCCTACTAAAACCTGCCGCAGGAAAAGAAATGCGGCTGAGTTTAAAAAGCCCAGTGAACAGATATATACAAAAGGGAACGAAGGATAACGAAAAAACAAAGATATAATGTAAGGTGCATTGGGAAAACATAAGGTATAATCAAAGGATAACAGATGTATGAGATTATCAGTAACAAATCAAAGTGTAAGATAAGGTAATCAGAAATGAATCAAAGTGTAAGATCAGTCATCAAATCCTGAGCCCGAACAAATCATATCTGATACGTGGGAATCGCACCAGGCTTTACCTCTCAAGGGATCTTGAGAAGCTTACAACCCCCACCAGGCAGTGTACCTGATCGTTGTAGTATAGTATAGTGACAAGTACCGGGGGATTGATCGTTCAGCTAGGAATAGTGTCGCTAGGATTAGAAAACCTAAATACTAGTTCTAGAGATGAAGGGTGATTCTTTTTGTATTTTTATATTTTTTAGAAAGCAAATTAAAATCTCGGGTTTTAAGGATTTTGGGCGGAATTAGTTGCTAGTCAACTAACCCAATACTAAGATGCAATCAAAATAAAATACTAAAAATGAAAATAAACTAATTTAAACTAAGGTTGTGAGCAATAAGTGGGAGAAATGTGTTTACTTAGATTTCACTACTCCCTAGATATCTTTTACACGTTAATTACTTGTTAAAGTTGCGTGGATGACGGATTGTATTCCTTAATACCATTCATGGGGTGGCGTACTTACTTCCCCAATCCTATGAGTGTCTACTTCACTCCTATGTCGAGCCTGCAAGAAGCTCCTAACATGGGATCATTAGAATTTAATCATGCGTTAAATACAACCAATAAAACCTAGTACACATCGGTTCATGTTTCCTAAGACGTTCAAGCATGTTACCATTTGGAGATCTGCCAGTTTTCTTAAGCCTAACATTGAAATCATTCATCCAATACAACCATAAACAAGTAATCAACACATAATCAACATCTAGGTTTCATTAGATCTAAGCAAACACAAGATAAATCTAGCCTAGCATGGTGGAATCAAGACAAGCACAAGATATAGACAACCAACACATAGACATATTGATTGAATTAAGAAAAGACTTATCTTAATAACACATGTAAGGATTCAAGGGTTGAAAACCCTTGAAAAACTGTAAAATTCGTATATGGTTCGGCCTTAGGGTTTCTCCAAACTTGTTCCTCTTTATGAATGAAAATTAGAAAATTATATATAGATATTAGAGGCTGACGGCGTCAAGAACAAACTTGTGACGCCGTCATCTCGCCGCCAAAATAATCCTCGGACTGCCTTGATCTACATCTGACACCGTCATGTTGTCTATTTTTGCAGGCCGTCACACTTTTAACTCTTGACGCTCTACTTGTGACGCCTTCATTTCTGTACTGGGTCGTCATGGTTTTTACTCTTGACGCCGTCAGGAAAGTACTCTTGACGCCGTCACACACTGTTCCCAGCATGAAAAATTAAGTCTTTGGCGTTTTTTTCACTTTTATGCTCCAAAAACGTCCGAATTGCTTCCTTTTCCAGATTTCACTCCCAAAGTACCTAAAATCACAAAAGGAACGATTTAGGGCAATATTTGATCAAATAAATTCAATTCCGGGCTTAAATGACCCCCTAAAAACGGATCATTTTTCGCCTCATCATATACCCTTACACTTGAGATTTGCTTGTCCTCAAGCAAATGCGCTTTTATTCTAATCAAAATACAAGTTAGGGGTCATTTAACACTAACATAAAAGTAATTACAACAAATAATCATTCCACTAAAGACCAAAGACAAGCACGGAGGTCATATACTAGCACCTAACAAATAGTGTTTAGATACTCACATCTCTCGGGTGTAATAAAGTATAAATTACAATATGGAAACGGAAGATATCTCTCACTACCTGTCATAGCAAAATAGATTACCATAGGCTTGGGAAAGGATCAAACCTCCACCACATGGCGTAAGCACCTAGGATAAACTATCAAAGAGGTCTTTTAAAGGGTTGTAACGTTAGGTGTAGGGATATGAAATACACGGTTTTGTTGGATATAGGCAGTCTTTACTGGTGGCGAGTTAACAATCTTGGTTAATTACATGTACAATATGGCGTTGCTAAGCCAAGACTAGACTCGACTTAAGCTAATAAATCAAAAATAACAAAAACATAAAATGAAAAGGGATGGTAGTCCGTATGTTTTTTCTCTTTTCTTTTTCAATTTTTTTTTTTTTTTTTTTTTTTTTTTTTTTTTTTTTTTTTTTGCATACACTCTTACCCTACCACCAAAAATAATACATCATAGGGAATGGAGATTCCCCTTACACTTGAATTTTTACATACTTTACAATAAACTAATCTAATGACTCGAATTAAGAAAATCAAAACACTTGGAGCACTTTTAAGATTAACGCACATACGGGGGTAATAAATGATGTTCTTCCCCATTACTCCATAAATAAGTACTTTACCCATGAGTCCCAATCGTCCCAAAACAATATGTACAAGGATATGACTCGACTTACCAACCATGTAATCAATTAGAAAGTTAACTTAGGGTTTAACAAATAACAATAATGCACTAAAAATGAGTGCATACACGGAAGGCTAAGGCGATTTGGGTGTACATTTAAGTGGGGTGTAACAAATTCTTCCTTTAAGTAAAATGCTTAAAGTTAGAAACGAAAAGATAGGCTCGGAGGGGTGTACTAGGGGTTTCGTGTACTAAAAATGAGTACAACGCTAAGGTGTGGGAAAAATCAATTGACTTAACTAGCCAAGTAATATGACTTCAATGGTCAAGTAATTATGATACGGGTTTAACACAAGGGTGATCCTAATGCCTCTTATCATGTAGTAAATCCTACTTCACGAATGTAGTCTCACTAGCGGTCTCGGGATGCATCACTAACGCAAGTTCTAGAATCTAAATGCTACCAGTACACTCATAAGCACTAATAGTAAATGCTTTTCCTATCACATCTAAAGGCGAACCTCACATATTTGGGTGGAAAATTTTTCTGAATGATACGGTTATGTGCTAGTCATACAATCTCCTATCCATGAGACGCTTCCTATGGCTAAAATTTCACTCCTAAATGTTGTAAAAAAAATTTTTAATTTGGCGCTAAAATTGCACTAACAAGTATTTCTCATAGTTTTATTACACATCTACCATTAAGCAAACAAACTCAAGCGAAAGCGTATCTGTAAGGTATCATCATTTTACCCTCCCCTTACATTTAGGATGAACATTGTCCCCAATGTTCAAGTAAAGAATGTAAAAGTGAAAAAGTAAAAACAAATGAAATCAAATACTCCCCTGATTCGCTCGGTATGGATAATAAGGTGGTCAGGTTAGATCTTCCTCCAAGAAAATGAACAATCAAAGCTTCCCTTCCAGAAAAATAAATCATCTTCTTGTCATACATAACCTGTAAATCCTGAGAAAATAGACAAAGCAACCTCGCATAAAATCGGAGGCAATCTACATAAGTTACTAAATCCTAGAAAACAAAATAAGATATAATGCTTGTGGAATGAAGTTTGCAGATTTCCTAGAGATTATAAAACTTAATAATTCAACAAAAACTTTAAAACTCCGTTAGAAAAACAAAACTGGTAAAATTTCTAGATTTTTACACGTGACGCCATCAAGAGCAAGCTCATGACGCCGTCAGAAGTGACCTGCAGAAATTCTTGTGTTAAGTTTCCGGAAAATTTCTGGAAAAACTTGGTCCTACTTCCTGGAAAATCCTGCAAAACTTCATTATGACTCAATACAAGCATTTGACTCTAACAAATACGAATACACATGTTCACTTAATATTGTGGAGAATCATGATCGGTTTGTTTCTTAAAAACATATTTGGGGTTTCCCCTTACACTTATCTTTTGCAAAAATACCTTTGGGTGAAGTTAAGACTAGGCCAAACAACAAGTCAAAGTATTTCCACTTTTTAGTTTAGAAACATGATCTACCAACAATAAAAATAAAGCATGCATACAGAAGCAAATAACAAACAAACAAAATAAAATCACACAAAGCATGGTTTGCATCCCAAGAAGCGCTTTTCTTTATTTACGAGTCTTGTAGCTAGACTCAAGGCCATGGGTTACTACGTGACTTCATCGTTGGTTTCACTCTCTAGGTCGTCTTCTAAACCAGTTTTGTATTCCGGACCTAGTTGCAAGCATTCTTTTTAGAAACCAAGCATCCTATTTTTCACATACTCTACTCCTCTACGTCTATCCTCATCATTCCTATAATAAGCCGCTTGCTTGTGTTCCTTCTCTATATTAGAGAGAAGGCGGTATTGCTCAATTTTGTAAGGCATTTGGTAGGCAATCTCATCATTCTCTTCCTTGAATCTAACTATCCCTAAAGTCGGATCATAACTCATCCTAGTGGCCTCAACAAATGGTTTTCCGACTATTATTTGGCTTAGGCAATCATCTATTACCGGACGAGTGTCTTCCACTATCATAAAATCGGTAACAAAAGTGAAATTCCCGACAAAGACATGTAGACCTTTAACTCTCCCGACAAAGTTACAAACTCCACCGGGGTATTTGGGATCTCTTCTAGGTTCAAGTCTTGTTTTCACTATATCATTATAAACACTTGAGGACATAATGTTGATTGGAGCTTTGAAGTCAATGTAAGCATTGTCAACGTGTCTATACCCAATCATACATGGTATCTTAGCATTCTTAGGATCGCCTCTTTTTATCTTAGGTTCGATTCTAGTAAAAGGAGATCGAGGGTCATCAATAAGATTATTATAGTATGCAATCTCCTCCTTAGTGGGGTATAGATTAAAGTAATCATTTAGCTTCGGATCTATTTCCCCCTCTTCTAGTTCCTCAACAACATTCACAAAATCATTAGGCCCTAGGTCCTCATTTGAATACAAGGCGGTCGCTAGGTCACTAAATGCATGGTCGAGCTCAACCTTAATCAACCTATTAAGCTCCTTAAGTTCCCTAATCTCACTCTCAATTTGTTCACGTAACACAGCCACTTCTCTAGGGGAAAGGGGTGGATTCGCGTTTTCCATAATGGTCAACGGAATAGTCAATGAATCTAATTTACTAACAAAAGCACGAAGAAAAAGATAGACTAAAGAAGACCTAAAAAAAAATCTTACTAGAAAGGAATCTAGCAAGTAGACCTAATAAAAAGAGCTTCTAACCTAGACAATAACTATTCCCCGGCAGCGGCACCAAAAACTTGATACGTGGGAATCGCACCAGGCTTTACCTCTCAAGGGATCTTGAGAAGCTTACAACCCCCACCAGGCAGTGTACCTGATCGTTGTAGTATAGTATAGTGACAAGTACCGGGGGATTGATCGTTCAGCTAGGAATAGTGTCGCTAGGATTAGAAAACCTAAATACTAGTTCTAGAGATGAGGGATGATTCTTTTTGTATTTTTATATTTTTTAGAAAGCAAATTAAAATCTCGGGTTTTAAGGATTTTGGGCGGAATTAGTTGCTAGTCAACTAACCCAATAATAAGATGCAATCAAAATAAAATACTAAAAATGAAAATAAACTAATTTAATCTAAGGTTGTGAGCAATAAGTGGGAGAAATGTGTTTACTTAGATTTCACTACTCCCTAGATATCTTTTACACGTTAATTACTTGTTATAGTTGCGTGGATGACAGATTGTATTCCTTAATACCATTCATGGGGTGGCGTACTTACTTCCCCAATCCTATGAGTGCCTACTTCACTCCTATGTCGAGCCTGCAAGAAGCTCCTAACATGGGATCATTAGAATTTACTCATGCATTAAATACAACCAATAAAATCTAGTACACATCGGTTCATGTTTCCTAAGACGTTCAAGCATGTTACCATTTGGAGATCTGCCAGTTTTCTTAAGCCTAACATTGAAATCATTCATCCAATACAACCATAAACAAGTAATCAACACATAATCAACATCTAGGTTTCATTAGATCTAAGCAAACACAAGATAAATCTAGCCTAGCATGGTGGAATCAAGACAAGCACAAGATATAGACAACCAACACATAGACATATTGATTGAATTAAGAAAAGACTTATCTTAATAACACATGTAAGGATTCAAGGGTTGAAAACCCTTGAAAAACTATAAAATTCGTATATGGTTCGGCCTTAGGGTTTCTCCAAACTTGTTCATCTTTATGAATGAAAATTAGAAAATTATATATAGATATTAGAGGCTGACGGCGTCAAGAACAAACTTGTGACGCCGTCATCTCGCCGCCAAAATAATCCTCGGACCGCCTTGATCTACATCTGACGCCGTCATGTTGTCTATTTTTGCAGGCCGTCACACTTTTAACTCTTGACGCTCTACTTGTGACGCCTTCATTTCTGTACTGGGTCGTCATGGTTTTTACTCTTGACGCCGTCAGGAAAGTACTCTTGACGCCGTCTCACACTGTTCCCAGCATGGGAAATTAAGTCTTTGGTGTTTTCTTCACTTTTATGCTCCAAAAACGTCCGAATTGCTTCCTTTTCCAGATTTCACTCCCAAAGTACCTAAAATCACAAAAGGAACGATTTAGGGCAATATTTGATCAAATAAATTTAATTCCGGGTTTAAATGACCCCCTAAAAAGGGTTCATTTTTCGCCTCATCAATATCACATATCATATCATAGTAACCATAGAGGAGCGACCTCTCAAAATGTGAAGACACGGATTGCACCCATGGACATTCACCGAACATATAATAGTCATAATTATAATCATGTCAAATCCATCAAACACAAAACGAACCTAGGATTGCAATCCATACGCCCCCCGAACAAATAATAACAATCATCATAATAATCATAAAGCGCGCATATCATATAAATGGGGACGGTGTGAGAAATCACTCACCCACACGTGAGTCAAGCCACTGGTGCATCAATGACACGGCCATGTTACCTTCATGGCTAGGAAACGAACTTGGCTCGGGTATCAAACTGAAGGGCTCAAATGTCATATCATATCAAAGTCAAAGTCTAAGTCATCAAAGAGTCATAATCAAAGTCCAAATGTCAAAGGTCCATATCAAAGGTTCAAAGCAAAGGTTCATGTCAAAGTTCAAAGCAAAGATTTATATCAAAGTCCAAATGCCAAAGGTTCTCAAATCTAAGGGTGCATAGCAAAGGTTCAAATAGAGCATAAGTCAAAGAAAGCCATACTAAGAAGGCTCAGATCAAGGTATCATAATCAAAGCTAATATCAAACAAATGAACGAATCATGAGAAACCTTAAGAGATAAGGTCAGAATATATGTACCTTAGACCGCAAGTGTAAACATAACAGAAACAATAAGATCAGAAGCAAACTCCTTCTTCAGCGAATCTACACGAATATATTATCGTCTTATTATTAATAACTTATCTTAATTCAGATTACTCATTTTACTCGGCTTTCCATTTTTAGTAACTTGCCAAATATAGTAACTTTCCAAAAATAGTAATGTTCCTTTTTAGTAAGTTTCCCGAAGTAGTAATTTAATACTTTAAGGTTATAGTTGCAATTAAATCTATTTAAGATTAAAATGATCAATATAATGGTTTAGGGTTAAATACGACAATTTAGTAAAGCTTAGGGTCATAAATGTAAATTATCAAAATCTAGTATTTAAAAATGTCAAATAAATAAACATTAAGGTTTATACTATAATTTATATCAAATGACAATTTTAAACACCGTCGTTATAATTCTATATAATTTATTAACGTACACATGATATTTATATTTATGCCGCGACGACCCAAGATTTTATTAAATCGTGCAAGACTCATTTATAACCAGACATCGTTTCACTTCATCCATATTTCTTTCATTTAAAAAAAAAAAAACGCTAAGCATGCATGTGTCCCTATCTCACTGATCACACAACGATTTCACTTATTAAGTCAGATATATATTTCATTAAAACATGCATGCTCTTCTTGCATTTTATGACCATGTTCAAAGCGTATATTAAAATGTATCTTGACTAATCCAAAACAAAAATGAATTGATATACTTTAGTTCTAGATTCATTATTTTATGCATGTTCCTTTTGTATTTTTTTTCATTTCGAAACCAAGGCCAAACGAAAGAACATGCATGCAATCTTTTCATTTAATTTACCACATGAATCAACAGTCATATTATTTCCAATTCGTATACAACATGTGTTTAATTCAAACACACTCGAACACCAGATAAAAACACCATACGATTGTATCATTGTTTAGTGTAGTTTTCTCGTCGTTCTAATTTTGTGTATGAAGTTTTATTTGATATGCATGGTTCTCAGCCGACTAGAAAACAAAAGTATGATCGAACAGAAAAGCTTAGATAATCGAACAAGGTGTTTTATACGTACCATCGTAGTCATGTTTTCATGAGAAGAAAAGAACAAGAATCGTATACCAATCGAGTCACCCCTCACCAAACAGAAACAACCCTCGACCAGAAAATTAAACCCACGTCCAAGCTCCTGGTTCGCATAGCAAAACGACCCACGTCCAAGGAACCCTTTGCACCATTCTTATCCCATGACCAACCACACCATCCTTGAACAAGGATAACCACGATCGATACATCATGCAGCCTCTTAACCACGACCACGAACAGAAAGCCTCCACTCCAACGTAATCGCGATCACAGCCTGACTAGCCTTCGACTCTCGTGTTCTTGTAAGGAGAGAAATATGATTTGGAACTGTTTGGTTCTTGTTTATTTCTTGGAGAAAAGTGCAATCGATGTATAAGAGTTTTAGGGTTTTTGGAATGTGAATGAAATTGTGGCAGTCGGTTGATAGATTCCTACGAATTGAGGAGAAGAAAATGGGGAGGCTGCCTGAGTCTTTGTGTAGGATTTTTAGGGTTTTTTCATTGTGAGTAAATATGATATTCGGTTTTGAGAATGAGAAGAAATTGGGGAATTATAGTGGAATACTTGCCGAGTATATGGGGATTGTGGGGAAGACTAAATCTTCCAATTATTTAAAGAACTAGGTTATAGACCCGTGAAATTCACGGGATTTTAGAGGGTTGTTGAATAAGAAAACGTAACTACGTGAAATTTATAAGTAACTGAAATCATAAAATACAATGGTATAAATATCTGTGTAATAACGTTGATTGAGTCTTGATCTACAATGTGTTTGTCTTGAGAAACAAAATGGATGTAGTGACCATTATAAAACTTGAAGAAAAGCTTCTTTCCGTCAACACCTAATGGCTTGATTGTGGGTAAATTTATATCATTTGTGGGTACTAAGGGATGTTGATCATCAAAACCATCATTAATAACCAACTTACGCATATTCACATACTACACATAAGGAAATTTCAGAAACTATGACTGATCTTACCTTAATCCGTAATTTATATTACAAATAACCTTACGCTATACTCATTTGGAGAAAAGGGTACTACCGTTAGCTAATTAACTGATGTTCATGCAAACACTTGAAGAAGATGGTACATCAATTATGTAACCAAAAATTAAAAATAGTATCCTAAATTCATGTTTACGCTAATTTTTAACATACCTTTCTAGTACAAATTCTAATAATATTATCACAAAAATGTGGCAAACGCTTAAACCTCTTAGCTAACATACCCTCTTCTATGTTCACTTGCACCAAACACTATTCTTATCATTGTTGACCACTTTTAGTCTAATCTCAAGGTAAGACTAAGTTTATAAAACACTTTCCAAAAAATGCTTGAATTTGTCTTCTTAAAAAAACATAATATAAGATCTCTTTTTGTTTCAAAAAAAAAATATAGCTGAAGAATCCAATTTATTATTGAAAATGAGTGGTCTTGGCCGCTCGATGGTTAACTAAGGCTGCCCGTATCAATGCTCGTGAGAGTAGTGGCGAACCCAGAATCTTAGAGGATGAGGGCAAATATTTTTTTTTTTTTTTTTTTTTTTTTTTTTTTTTTTTTTTTTTTGATAAAATCTTCAACGACTACCAATGCAATTGTAAACCCATTACCCAAGTCCCGGACCCACCAATATGTTCCACTTGTAAAGTTGTAATCACAAATGTTATAAAAGCGGAATTAGAGCAGTCAAAACTGATTTATAACATCAGCAATCTTACCAACCTAGATTCAATTATTAATCTGAATTTAAGCATGGTCATAATAAAATAAAAACTACATTACATAATGGCTTATTGCTCTAAAATCAGACCTTGGGTAGTCTGAACCAAAAGGGCTACCCTCTCCTAGTATGAGATGCGTCCATGATATCATCAAGCACAAGAAATGACTAATAATTAAACAAATGATTGGAAAAGAGATAATCACCGGTTCAACTTTCCTATTAAAATAACATATCAATACATATATTAATACAAAAAACTGACTAACAATTAAACAAATGATAGGAAAAGAGAAGCATATATTACCTCCAGGTACGTTGTAATCAAGCATCTGCAACGAAAATAAGCAAAACATTTTGTTATATTTAGAGCAATGTACGAATGTAGAAGTAAGCAAACATGGAAAGTGAATTTTTTTTTTAGCCTCGAAGTTTTATCTTTCACATACTTTGCATGATAAAAGTCATTTGGGACCAATACAGCTAAATCTTAAGATATAAATCCAATGTCATCTTTTGATCTTATTCATTTGTGGCTCAAATTATACAACTTTCTTTGCTGATAGAAGCATCCCCTGTAAAGAAAAATAAGTATTAAATTATAACATTTTTAATAAAGACATTGTTTCATACTAAGCTAATGTAAGTGGAGTTGTTTTTAGTGTATACATAAATGGTTTGAAGTGTCGTCTTCATGACATAAACAACAAAAACACCACTTAATATTTCAGAAATTGCTGAAACCTCAGAGGTCACTGAAATCTATTACTGGTACAATAGGAAAATTCAGTTCGATGTGGGAGTTGTCTTGTGCAACTCTTTTGGCTATCAACTTACCAAAAAGAGTTAAGAATTCCACAATGTGACAAAAGAATAATAAATCAATGTAACATACCTAGCATGCTGTTAACACTTTTTTGAACATTCGTATTGCCATCCATCCTGCAATTATAGCACAAGTGGTCATATCCGATAACTGAACTTGGTTAAAATAGGGAGAATGAAATAAAGCAGAGGTAAAATGTGTATGTCTCTCTTTTGGTTGCGTTTAGATGTGCGTAAACCATTTCAAACTTACATACATGTGCAAACCCGCAAATTAAACACATTCAACGGAGGAATCATCAAGTACAACATCATCTCTTGGTTATAAGCAATCATAATGTGCTTCATTTTTTTTCCTACAAATGACATTTATACAAATACAATTTATCAAATAGTTGGCGTGCATAGAAAACACACAGAACATAAACTACAAATAATCATTTTCATCAATCCATATCATCTACTAACAATTAATTTAAAGAATGAAAAGAAAAACTTGTCAAACCTGGATAATCTTCTTTAATCACAATCTACCTACAAAAATAAATTAAAACATACTCAATCAAAATATATGAAGGTAATTTCAAAAAAAAATTTAGGGTTCTCATTAAAAACAAATAAATTATAACATATTCAATAGAAATATATCAATTAGCAAATATATGGTGTGGATAGCATAGAAATCACTGGCAAATCAAGAACAATTGGAATCCACGGGTTTTTAGAAGACATTAGGCAAAAAAAAATTTAAGCGTGTAAACAAAATTAGAAAAAGAAACCGAAAGCAAATAGCTTGAATCGTGTATTTGAAAGAAATATCAACTAATAAGTAAATGATAGTATAGACTATAGAGTATAATACTTGTAACTAATAATGTAATAAACGTCATGCATTGTGGCATATGGTTTTGATGATCTAATAAATGTCCATGCACGCGGGCTCCATTCTTGATGGTCTTGAAAAGCAAAAGTATGTAACTCAATGAACATATTGTGAGCACCTAATAATTTAGAAAAAAAAAAGTGTAAGTAAAAGATGTTTGTAACTTATAATACGTATAAAAAAAGCGTATCAAACATATCATATGTGTATTAGTACATACCTTTTGAAACTTGGACATAGACCTTGGAGAGCCTCTTTGTCAATGTTTTGAAACCAGGTTTGAAATCGACCCGGTCGAGTCACCGGGCACCGGGTCGGCCGGTTCGACCGCCGGGTTAACCCGGTTTTCAATTTATTCTTTTTTTATTTTTTTGATCGGGTCAACTGGTTCGACCGCCGGGTCAACCCGGGTTTTTATTAAAAAAACTGAAAAAATGAAACCCGGCTGGGTTTCGAGAACCGGGTTGACCCGGGTCACCCAAAACCCAGCGGGTCTAACCGATTAACCCGGGTTTTTGACCCATTTTTTGTCTAGAACCGGTCGAACCGGTTAACCCAGCCGGGTCGGCCCAGGTTTCGAAACACTCCTCTTTGTAGACTACGTTTGTAGTAATGTTTGATAGATGACCATCCGCATCCGAAATAACAACTTTCAATCCTTTTTTGCCTTTGACGCGTGAAAAAATCAACATAGATAACATTTCAACAGTCTTAATTACGTTAGTTATTAGAAACCTATTTCAAGTGTTGGTGGATTATGTGGCGAGATGATTTACCATAGAGCTTACTATGTCAAGTGACAAGTACTGACGTTCTATATACTCCGTAATAAACATGCATACTTGTTAATTCATGAAGTATCCAAGCTATGGAAGTGGAGCAAAAATCATATTGGAGGTGATGCAAAAATCATATTGGAGGCCTTATAAGACACCTGTTATGGTGATAATTACATGACAACACTCATATTTATAACAGTTCATTTTAAAGAAGCATTGATCAAAAAGCTTGGTGCATTAAAAAAAAATCACAAGGAAGCATTCAGAATATATGGTGACTCCAAACCCAAGCACGGGCGAAATCACTTTATTATTAAGAAGTTTTAGAATTGACACAAGAAAACAAACATTAAAAAAATTACTACTAATTATTTACTTTACAAACAAAGTAGGATTTAAGTCATCTTGTTCTTGAGTCTTCGTTCTTGGAGACCCGTCAAATATAGAAGAAAGATCTTGGAGCAGACATTCAGTTCCTGCAATATTCAAAAGGTTAATGTTGCTTCTTAGACCTATATAATCCACATACAAAAAGACAAAGTGTTGGTCGATCACCCGACCCGGCCTAACTTGAATAAAAGCCTTAATCCTTCGCTCCTCAAGGTATTCAAGCTGATCCTCCTTTAGGTAAAAAGAGTCATCTTAGTATATCTGCCAAGGGACCTACCAGAAGTGTCTCTGGTGACAGTGAACGACCCTCAGGCTAGAGACTCCCATACATATTGTTCGATGAATAATATCATATTCAAGTGATTATTATGTCCCTCTAATGACAGTTGCACTATACTAAAAAAATTATTTAAATTATGACTTACATTCGCCCCAATCAGAACTCGACTTTGGAGGTAACATGTAATACCATGTGCAGAGGTGGCAAATACACATATTGAATGGTTTGGGTAACATGTCAAAATGTGTATAACAAAGACAATATCAAAAACACAATATATTCATCAGTCGTTACAGATTCAACTAAAATAATGACATTTACGAATGCATACAAAGGTTCGAGTAAAGATGACAAATATCTTTATAATGTCTTGGAAGTCTGTAAATTAAAGTACCAGTGGCGTTGCACACATGTATCCAAAAACATAGAATCTCTTTGATACCAACCTTATATCAGAACAATCTGATTTTTTCATAGTTAGAACACAAGCTACCGGTTTCTGACATACAAAAAATTGTTTCACGACTCATAGCCAGATTTAATAATAGATATAAGAACTCGAGTACAACATTACTTTATCATATCATTATCAATTCATAGACACCCTTAGCGGATTTGCAAGTATATGCATAACTTAAAAGCGCGTATAAAACTATAATATCTAATCACTTGGTATTTTGGTAAGTTAAAGCAACAAACAATATTTTTTGGAAGAGCAAAATGACAGGTTAGAAACTCCTAAGAGCCAACTATCTTACAAACCCGTAGCACCACAATCTAGTGATTTAGGCTAATCACTTATACTCAAATTGCCAACTAAATGCAGCTTTTCGATCAGCCTAAAATTACCCTATTTCGCAATGAGTATGCATAAATAAGCCAATTGCATGCATAAACTAAAAAGGGATCATTACGATTGCGGCATGAAAGGACTAATGTGAAATGAAACTTGTGATGCAAGAAGATGTACCTGGAAAGATCTTTTGAAGATGAAAGATGGTAGATATCCCATCCTCATTTTCTTTCAGCAAGTCATGGGGTACTATAAAGTACAGTCTCAATGTAGTATGGGGTGAAGACACTTCATAAATCAACAAACTGTTTCTTACAGATTAAAGTTTACCTAACAGAATGGCATCATTTTACTAACTGGTTTTGTTTCAGCATTTTGGTTCCATGAGGACCTGCCATATAGTCAAAAAACATTAGTCCCACTCTTAATGAGTTTGACCACTACCGTCTGCATGTAGTTTTTGTAAACTCAAGTCCCACTATTTTGTGTGACCAGCTATACACGTATACATAATAAAGTATTTGGGATTTGGAGATACTTACCTTTCTAGAAGCAATTTGCTCTTGCACCAGACCATGGCAACAACATATAGAAGATGCTATCTGTGGTACCACCACCAACAGTCCATAGAAATTTACGCATACCAACTTCCTTTTGTTCTTTGATGTCACCGTCAAAGAGGTAACGTGCTCTGCACATAAATTCAAATTTGATTACAGGCAACTTGCTTTACATTGATACGTTATATACTGACAATTGACTTTGATAGTGTTTAGGTGTAAATGCAAAACTTATGGCATATTTAGTCATGTCTAATTTCACAATAAGAAGATCCCAGATTAGATCATGCATCATACTCTCTGCTTTTGTCAGTTTAGTGTTTCGTATGCATATTCATAAAGAAATTGTCACATTCCTACAATACCTACCCTTGTTAACTCAAAGAAGGCAAATCTCAAAGTGGCATCACCCTTACAGAAGGGAAATCTGATGTAACGATTATGGTAACTAATCACATTCTCTGAAGATTCACGACTGTTATGAAAAAAAAAAACACACCCAAGAACAGCCGCAACTCATGCTTATTCTATTAATTCCTCCACGAATTCAACCTGGAAAATCCATTCCAATAAAGTTATTCGATCCTGAAACGTACAAATGTATAATGAAAACAAAAAGGATTAAAAAAGAGCACATACATCAGTAAGTTTCCAAATCTCGGGAAGTGCTGCAAATATGAAAAAGGATCCCAATGTTTGAAACTCAAGGTTGATCTACACCTCGCCAAGTAACTTCAACACAAAATCTGTTCTTAATTCATAATCCTGAGAAACAACGTGCCAAATATCATAAATGGACCAATAAGATGATTATATAGAATGATGACTTAAATTGTTAGTTCATTGTAAAGATTTTACTCGTATCTCAGACAGCCCCTAACTGCAGGAACTGAAGCTAATAGTTAAAATAACCATATTTAACATAACAACAAAAAATCTAAAAACTAACAATATTAGGTTTAGCATCTAATGTTTTCATAGCCACAGATTAAACTAAAATTAACAATATTTGTTGTCGACTCTAATTCATCTAATAATCAAACTTTTCTTGTAGTAATATTAATCAATTTGCAAAATAAATTATAAAAACCAAATCATGAATGTGAATTCCCCAAATTTTTTCAAGGGTTTCACAGAACGCAATTGAATCGAAATATATTATGAACCGAATCGAAACACATATTAAAAACAACACATTAAAATGGTTAAAGTATGGGATTTAAATCAAAACCCTACAAAAAAACTTGAATATATGTGATACTTACCAAATTGACGATGTTGACACCATAACAATCATTGGCAAAGAACAGATGTACTATCGGATTCAATCAATTTTTGAACCGGTGTTAGTGAAATGGTTGGTTTGTGTATGTGTTTTTGAATCGGAAATTATTGCATGTGTATATTTTTAGAGATGATTTGTATTAACCATTAATCGATTGATTGTAACCGATGGATTTGAATGACATCAATGCAGAGAAATTTTGACCACAATATGCAAAAATAGTAAACTTTGGACATAAAAGTGGCAATTACCGTTGTGAAATTTTGACCCGTTACTCAACCCACCCATTTTGCAGGCCCTATAACAAAACAGACTAACCTAAAAATTAGTTTATAAGAGAAGAAATTATCAATTGAAACTGCAGGTAACATGAATTAAATAAGTATATCATATATATTCTCTCGGCTCACTAAATGAACCGAACCAAATAGGTAAGTTCCAAACGACACAATTTGTACTACCAAACACCCTTCTTTATGTAGAAAAATAAGCAAACAAAATACATTGATTTTGTGCAGAAAAATCAGAAACCAAATGTACCTTTTTGTGCAGAAAAATCAGCAACCAAATGCATCCTTTTGCGCAGAAAAAACAGCAGCAAAATGGACCCTTTTTGTGCAGAAAAATCAGCAACCAAATGCACCCGTTCGGGGCTGAAAATAGGCATATCCAAACTCACTCTTTTGGGCTCAAAATAAGCAGATCCAACGCACCCTTTTTGGCTCGAAATAAGCAGATCCAATGCACCCTTTTGGGCTGAAAACGTCCTTTAGCCGTGTGTGTGCAGCTGATGGCTTAGGAGCCTAAAACACACAACAATAAAAGACCACACATTAGAAGAAATAAAACAAAACTTTTGAAAATTCATTTTATAGTAATGCGTTTTTATAGTATAATATATACTTACAAAAACACCAGTAGTTTTATCAAGCATCCAATGGTTAGGAGCATTGATCCTTTTCATATATTTCTTCAATCCTGTTGCGTGCAATATCATCAGAATAACAATATTATTCCTTCATACTTTACTTGGCTATAGAAATAACAGTTTTAAATAAAGTTTACAAATTGCAAAGCTCAATATTACTAATATCTCAGTTCAACAAAAAAGAATCACATTTTAATTACGTTACTTCATAAATTGAACAGACCATACACATAACCACAATATGCAAAAATCCTATATAAACGCCAATGTTACTTGCACCAAAGAGGGTCATTTTTTAGGTTCATATTTACGAAAAGAGTAGGAGTACCAAAAAGTCGCCATGGCTGCAATCACACTCTCAGTGTGGATGCCCAACCAAGATACGGGCATGGGTAAACCGTGTACAGTCAAGGCAAAATTATCGTCATCGGTTGTAAAAAGAGAAAGGGTACGTTTCTTTTGCACAAACAATCAACCACAACGCTCATCACTTTTGAGGTACTGTTTACGTCATTTCAAAAATCAGACTAAATTTAGAGAGACTTTGAATACTTTTAAAAAATATATTAATCCTATGCCTAACATTGATCAATTCTCGTTGATGCGCCGCATCAATTGCACATTCAGAAATGAGACCAATAACATATAATGAAAATACATGAAGGTTTATTAAAGTGAGAACTAACCTTGTAAGTTGCATAATTTCTATGACATCCATGAGCCACAATCATCATGAAATGTACATACCACCTGCAGGAAATACACAAACCAAACTCATGAAGAAATCTTTACCCAAAAACCTCATTAAGACATTATCACAAACATTTGATGCACCAAACTATCTTTAAATTTCATAAACACATATGTAATTCACCATAATAACGATAACCCATCAAGGATTTCAAAGTAAATTTAAAAGTAAAGTTACAAACTTATAATTAGGCAACCAATTTACAAAAAACAATGGATCGACAATTCATTCAAACAATCAATAGAAACAAAATATCTCCATCGGTCCAATCAATCAATAAACATCATTAGCCCTAAAATTATAATTATAATTAGGCAACCAATTTACAAAAACAATGGATCGACATTTCATTCAAACAATCAAATAAAAGGCAGAATCATTCATTGAATCAAATAAAAGGCATGATCATTCAATTAAAAGGCATAATCATTCAAACATAATAAATTATAACAATTGAATCAAATAAAAAACATTAAGAAAACTTACAATCGATCCCAAAAATAGGTTTATCGTGTGTGATATGATGGTTTGATTGATTATCTTTCTGTGATTTGGTTTTGAATTAGCCAAACATTCGGTTACAATAGCACCACTGATTTATTATTTACCAAGAATAGGGTGTGTGCATTGATTTCATAGCGTAACTAATTTGAATGACATAATTACTTACCAAAATTAGGGCAAGAAAGGGTTTGATAAACAATGGTGCATCACTAAGCTTGTACGCAATTAATCTGCAGCCAATAGGATTCAAGACACGTCAGAGTATTAATGGAGTGGCGTGCTTCAGTATGCTTGTACAGTTTTCCCGTTTATTAGATAAAGTAGATGGTGCATCACTAAGCTTGTACGCAATTAATCTGCAGCCAATAGGATTCAAGACACGTCAGAGTATTAATGGAGTGGCGTGCTTCAGTATGATTGTACAGTTTTCCCGTTTATTAGATAAAGTAGATATGTTCATATCTTAGGAAATGTTGTATACACCTTTTTAAATGTATTCGGTCCTTTAAAAACTTGTGTAACGTGTGATGTTTCTAAGCAAACATAGATTGTGCCGAAATTCATAAACACTTAGGTTATAGTTTTCGTATTTGCAATTTAATCATAACGTATAGTTCGACTTAAGTTAAATTCATATTCAAGGTTCAAATGTCGTGTTAAAATTATATCTCACATAAGTTATATGTTCAAGTATTTCATAGCTTTCAATTTCTCGAGGTTCATATACTTAGGTATCCCAATATTAGAAAAAATCAACTTGTATGTAAACTTAGGAAGGACGGATTTTCAGGTTTTACACATGCAGAAGTATGGTGTAACTTACCGTCTTTCTACTGCGTACCACCCTCAAACAAGTGGACAAGTAGAAGTTTCCAATCGAGGCATTAAGAGAATTTTGAAAAGAATTGTTGGTGAAAATCGTGCATCGTGATCGGATAAATTAGATGATGCACTCTGGGCTTTCCGTACAGGTTACAAAACACCCATCGGGTGTACGCCTTACAAGCTTGTGTACGGGAAAGTGTGCCATCTACCGATCGAGCTTGAGCATAAAGCCTATTGGGCCCTCAAGAATGCAAATTTTGACCTCAAAACTGCGGGTGATCATCGGAAAGTTCAATTGAATGAATTAAATGAACTTCGTGATCAAGCTTACGAGAACTCTTTGATCTACAAGGAAAAAACAAAGAAGATTCATGACTCAAAAATCAAGAACCGCGTTTTTAACGTTGGTGATTGAGTCCTTCTTTTCAACTCTAGACTCAAGATCTTCTCGGGAAAGCTAAAAACCCGTTGGACTGGTCCATTCACTATCGCAAAGGTTTATCCTTATGGTCGAATTATCTCAAAATGACGGTCCAAATTTCAAAGTGAATGGACATCGTTTGAAGCATTACTTTGGAGAGGACATACCATCCATGGTTGTCCCGGATCTCCAAACTTTCCCCAAGGACAATTGAATTCAGGGATCGAGTCAAGCTAGCGACTCGATGAACAAAAACGATAGCACAATATGGGTTTTCACCCATATCTCTGACTTCTTTCTACTTTCTAACACCCAAGTGTGGGGGAGTGGTCGTCCCCTACCTTTTGCAAAGTATATATGTATATAAGTTTCAAAAAAAAAATTGTGTGTTTGTATGTAAATATAAATAAAGTGAAAAATAGTATTTCCACAGTTAGCTTAGAATATTACCTTTTTACGTTCAAAGATTCGGCATAATAGCCGGGACTTTGAATATTGAGGACAATATTCAATTCTAAGTGGGGGGGGGGGGGGGAATTCTAGCGAATTTTATCACAATATACTTTCTAGTACCCCCATTTTGGTCCAAAATTTTCAAAATTTTTTTCACTTTATTTAAAAAATTTTGTGGTTATCAGTCCGCCATGTCTAAACGACAAAAGGATTGGCTAATCCAGGAGCAAACGGCTCTTGGTAAAGATAACTCAAATTCGTTGACGGCTTGCAATTGGCCCAAAATTGTATGGTATCTCAACTCGTCATATCCTAAAAAGTGAAAGAGTTGGCTAGCCCGCAAGATTATGGCTTGTGGTAACGGCAGTGGAAAACCATAATTGGTAATCAACTCACCAAGATGTCGACTGTGTCCATCAAGAGTTGGCTAGTCCAGAAGCAAACGGCTTCTGGTAAAGACAAATCAAAACCGTTGAAAGCTAGTGGTTTGCTCAAAATCACATGGTTATCAGTGTACCATGGTTCTTACTTGAACTGAAACATTTGGCTACTCCAAAAGTAATGGCTTTTGGTAAAGAGATTCAAATCCATTAATTTTTCTCAAAAAGATTGCTAGGGACTAGCAATAGTTTAGTGTGGGGGATTGATGAGTGTGTAAATACTCATCATTTCTGTCACATTTAGACTGCAAAAATATCTGAAAACACACAGGAATGCCTTAAAATACATAAAATATCCCTGGATTGTGTTTTTATGTAAAAGGATTGAAAACTGATAAAAAAACAAGTCAAGTTTGAAAAATATGCAGTTTCAGTCCTTAAACTTTCAAAATTGTCAAAACTAGTCCCTGGTAAATCAAAACATGTAAAATATCATCAAATGTCCTTTGGGATTCATAAGTTGTCAAGTTTAACCCTTTAAAGTAAAAATTTTGCAAAATGACAACTTTGATCCCTCAAGTTTGAAAAATGTCAAAAATGGTCCCTGGGTTTTAAAATTGGAAAAATGTCAAAAATAACCTTTGTACTATTCTTAAATGGCATAATTGGTCCTTGTGATATCTATTGAGAAAATTCAAGTTCAGTCCCTACAAAATCCAAAAGTTACAAAACTAGTCCTTATGCTCATATTAATACCAACCGGACCCTTTTAGTTATTTAAACCCAACACAAAAACCAAATCCAATACCAAACTAAACTAGGCCCACCTTTACCCCATGGCCCAACCAACCAGCCCACCCCTTAAATATTAATCCCTCCGTTTTAAATAATCCACCCCAAGGTCAAAATCGTTGACCTCCACCCTTCTCCCTCCCCCGTGAGCCTGCAAATACCAACTCCCCTGCTCATCCCCCCTCCTCCACATCACCTTCCCCACTCCATGTCTCCTCCAACTCCCAAATACATACAAGAAGCACTAATTGATATCAATAACCTCCAAGTAACCCAAAGGCAGTTAAGACTTTTTTGGCGCCAAAAATCAATTCCAACGGCCAAGATCATTCCCACCCAATCCAATGGGTGGGATTTGTTCAGGAGGATGCATAGAAGTCAAAAATGGCAATAATTCAGAGAAACAGGAGAAAAAGGAGAGATATGAGATTATTTTGTATATATATGTTATCCATGTAAGCCTGGAAGGCACCTAGACTAGTATTAGTTTCAATTATGTTGTAATTCACTTATTTTGTACTCCTTTTATCAAACTAATGCAAGTATCTGTTTAAATTTGCTTCCTGTTTCAGTTTCAATAAATCACTCAAATTATTATTACAAGTCATTAGTTATCACAAGCTCAATATGAGCTAATGTAGTTACAATAGTTAAGTTAAAGAGCCTAATAACTTTTGTATCAATTTAAAAGCTTAGTTCTATAAACTAATCAAAATTTCAAAAAAATATACTCTGGTCAACGAAAGTCAACCTGAGGTGTTCTGGGTAATTTCTGGTTAAGTGGTAGTCCAAAGGAGAAAAGGAAGCTTTTGGCCTATCAAAAGATAGGCTTGCTTAGTGAATTCCCCCTGTTTGAGCTGAGGGGAAGGTATTTGTAAGCTCTCAATTCTCTTTTTTTTAGTATTTTTATTACACATTATTGTTAAATAGCTATTACCTGTTAATTTAGTATAAGTTGTTAGCCATTTGTTTTTGTCTCTGCTTGTTTAATATATAAGAGTCATTATTATTGGATCTTGAATGCTTGAGTTCATAAGCTTTTTGCTTGATGCCATGATATTAGCCTAAACTGTCATATCTAGTTCTAGAGGATCTGTGTTGCTTTTATTGGTTCTATTAGCTTCAATATAATCTATTCAATCTGTTTCATCTTTAAAATTTAGTAGGTTTAAGGTAAAATTTATAAATCATAGTGATAAGTGACTTTAAAGGGGTGTTTGGATCAGTGTTATCTACTATGTCCAGTGGTGTTTTTGTTGTTGTTCTTGGGTTACACATGCTATAATAGGTCATATTAGAACATGTATACCATAAAATTTGACGGTACTTAACAAGAAAGTCAAAATTCTCTTTGATGCTTCATTTCAGTTAAATGTCATGTAGTGTGGACTCCATAATCATGCATACAAGTTACTAAGTGGTTGTATTTGTTTAATTTAGAGTCATTATACCCTAATACATCAATCTAAGTCATTAGGGATCAAAGAAATCTCATAAAAGTCAACTGAGCAAGTTCATAGAAAAAGTCAAAAAATTGCATTGGTCAGAAATCTCACTTTTAGCAAGAATTGTTTGGAATTTAGTGGGTAAATCTAAGACTTGAGCTTTTTACATGTGAAAGTATACCAGCTAAACTACTGATTCCTATCACCAACAAAATTTTGTGAATTTTTGTGTCCAAGTTACAGGCTCTCAAAGTCACTTGCAGGGGAATAACCTCCCATGTGCACAGATCAGTTCACCACCACCACCACCACCTTTGGTGGTTGTTTCTGGCCACCACAGTGGGTCCCACAGGCCCCAATTGGGTTCCTTCAACCCCCCTCCTGGCCATCTTCCATTTTTGAGCAAGCCTTTGAGCTTAAGCTCCCTGGGACCCACCTGAATCATCCCATAAAGTCTGTCCCATTTCAGTTTAGAAATAAGAAAACCAAGTGCTTAAATCTGGCTTCTTGGCTTATTCAAATGGCTTATCTGATCATTTCTAGCTTAATCATGTCCAACAAACTTAGTTGAATCAGAATCTATCATTGTGGACCCCACATAAGCTCATTTGAGCTTAATTTCTAGTTTGGTCAAAGAAAGTCAACTGTCAAGCTAATAAGCACTCAAAGTGCTTATTTTCTGAGTTCCATTCAAAGTGTTTTCTTAAAAGTTGTTAGTTTTTAGTGTTAAAATAGTTTGGAAAAAGAAAAAACAGAAAAAACCAAATTTAATTATAGTGATAGCTTCTATTTAATAGAAGTTATCTTTTTCATTTTTCTTTTTAGCTTATTAATAAGCACTTATATATTTTCAAATTTTTCCTCAGTTCCTGGTAGTATAAAGTATTTTTAAGAATTTTTCCAGATTTTTCCTTTGTCATTTAGTGATTTTTAGAATTAATATTAGTTTAATTAATAATTAATTAATATTAAATAATTAAATAGCAAAATTAGATTTTATTAAGTAACACCTAGTTTTTATAATTTTTCTAGCTTTTATATAAGTTAAAACATTTTTAGGAATTTTTCTAGGATTTCTACTGTTAATTTTCTATTTTTAGAATATAATTAGTTTAATTAGTAATTAATTAATAATTAGAATAATAATTAGTAAATTAGTTTAAAAATACATAAAACCAACTTTTTATAATTTTTTAGATTCCTGTGATGGTTAATTAGATTTATAAAAATCTTCTTAATTATCTAAGTCTTTTTAGTAATTTTAATAATTTAAATCAGTTTAATTAGTTAATTAATAAGTAATTAGTAATTAATTAATAATAAATAATTAAAAAGTGTAAAAATAATTTTTCTTTTTCTAAAAATTTTCTTTATTTATTAGGATTATAAAAATATTAATTTCACACTTGTAGCCTTTTTAGTTAATCAGTTTTACTTTTTATTACGTACGTCAGTTTATGTTTTTAATTAAAACGTACGTTTTTAGGTTTTAGATCATTTCTTCTTAATCTAAATTCCCGTAATCAATCATATAGCTTTCCTAAGCTATTTCATTTCATAATTCTCAAATAATTCTTATCACAACCCTTTCCTGTGAATAATCATCCGATCACAAGCACGCTAAAGCACAATCCACACCTCGTCGGGACATAACGACCTGGTGATACCCTATATTACCTGGAAGCATTGGTCTAGGTAGTTTGACTATATTGACCACATCTGTGGTTGACTTTAGTTGACTGCTTTTGTGCCAATCAAGACCCTAAACTATGCTAGTTATCATATTAAGCATTAAATTTAACTTATTGTCACTTGTAAACCATAAGTTTGGCTAATTAATGATTATTACCCTAAAGTACTAATTACGGAATGTTACTAAAAATGGAAGAGTACTAAAAATATAAAGAAACCTTAACCTGGATAATTATACGCTCTAAACTTATAAAATGAGCTTATAAGTAATACGCGATCATTAACTTGTGTAGATTACGTGAAGAGGGAGTAGCTTCGGTTTCCATTTTCTTTTGAGATATTTTGCTTACTATGATAAGGTACAGATATTCTATCCCTTTTTAGTAGGGGTTCTCATGACTCTTGATCTCTGAACCATTGCTATGATTCTCTTATGATATGATTCGTGATATGATCTTCTGAGCCATTGCTATGCTCCCTTTTTCTTTGATTCGTTGATATAATTCTTTGATTTGATATCTGTCGGTTATTCATTCGCTATGATATGATTCAGTTCAGTTGATATGTTCTATTGGATATGATATGTTGTTAGATATGATATTCTTTGTTTTGTTCTTATGCCCGAGTTTTATTTCTAGTCATGGAGGTACCATGGCCGTTTCATTGAAGCACCAATGGCATGACACTTTCTGTGGAGGTGTGATTGATCCACGGCGTCCCAATTTTGTAGGATATGTTATGTGATCACTTGGCCGTTATGATATATGTGTATAACTGTCGTGTGAGCAGGATATGTGTATGAATTGTTTTGTAGGGGGGCGTATGGATGTATCCTAGGCTTGTCGGATATGTTGGATTTTTTTTGTAGGGTGAATGTGGGTGTGTGCTTTACACTCCTTCACGTTGGAGCTAGCTACTCCATTTCGGTAATTAGAGGTCTCCCCTCTTTGTGCATGTCGCATTTTGTAGGATAAATGATTATGTATGTGGTAGGAGATCTATCGAGTACCTCGGTAGGTCGGCTCGTGGCTTCCTTGTGATTCTATGCGTCTATTCAAGTACCTTGTTTAGACAATCCTTTGTTGATGTGTGCTCATTATTTCTCTTATGATTATGCTTATGTTGATATCTCTATGACGCTTCATATTCGTTGACTTGTGATACATTATGTCATCCTTACGATTCTTCTCATTTCTTTTGTTTATTATCGTTGCTTTGTATATATATATATATATATATATATATATATATATATATATATATATATATATATATATATATATATATATATGTTCACTGGGCTTTTTTAAGCTCAGCCGCGTTTTCTTTTCTATGGGGCAAGTAATAAACGGGGCATCGGGCATGAGTGATGAGAGTACGAGCTTAGAAGACCTACCATGCTTAGATTTTCTTTTGACTATGTATTCATGTTGAAGACCTATGTTTCGGATATTTCATTTTAGTTCGCTTGGGATTTTGTAAGATTTGGAATTTGGAATGTTTCTTGACTTTGTTTTATTAATATTAAGTTTTCCGCTTACGTTTGTATGCTTTGTATGACACCATAATGTGACTTTTGACCCTTACCGGGTTGGGGTGTTACAGTGATAACCTTTTGAAATGTTGCAAGATCAATTTTCAGTTATATAAAACAACAACGGCCTTAGAGCACACATTAGTCTTTAAATATCAACAAACACTAACAAAGAAGACCTCCAAGCATGATCATCATTAAGGATGGCATTAGCTATCCCAAGAGACTAGTCGGTGATAAAATAAACTTCTTTTTACAGGTTAAAGTGAGGAATAAACAAACAACCAATGTAAGGCTTAATTCTGTAGTAGTTGTTGGCAGTAGTTTACAAACACTATAATACAAAGATTTGGGCAGGTACAGTGAAGATTACTGCACAAAACAGACATCTATATAACACACAAGCTACCAATTTCGCTCAAATAAAATGTGTGAAAAAGGTAACTATTATCCATTTAAATCCAGCCAATGCCCGTATATTTCATGAGATCGAGAGAAGACCAAAAAGAAACAAAAGAAATACCAAGTAATATGTTGGCATGAATATTACGATATTTAATCTAAACATCCTCTTCATGTTTTGATGATGACAAAGATGTAAGTTACAACATATAACGTAAAGTGCTTAAGTTACTTGTGATCACAATTCTTCTATGCATTCTTACGTCAACAAGCCTCGACATCTCAACGTCTCAAGTATGCTTCAACTATCACTTAAGGTATGGATAAACAAGTGTTTAATACATCTCATGATCAAAGGGGTATTTAATTAACTAATACAAAGTTTATTTAATTATATAAACATATTATATATTTTTGAAAAACACTTTTGGTAATAAAGAAAAATGTTTTAATCATACTAAATATATGATTTCAAACTTTTAACCAAAATTAGTTAGTTTTTCACCAAATAAACTTTCCCCACTAAAAGACAGAAAATCTGGCCGTTTCAGTAGGGCGGTCCCCTTAATTATAAGGGGCGGTCCCCTTAATTTTAAGGGGACCGGCACACAATTAAGGGGACCGGCCACGCTCCCCTGTCAGATTTGGTCAGAAATTTTTCCCTATAAATACCACCTCAAACCTGGAATTTTTCTCACCTTTTGCACAAAAATTTTCAGATCCAATTCTCTCTAAACATCCTTCTAAAACCCTTTGATCATAAGATTATTAATCTTTGTTTCAAGTGATCCAATTTCTCATCACTCAAAGTGCAAGAGAAGAATTCTCCCTATCATAAAGCCAAAGATGTATTAGGATCTAGTTAGTGCTTATGTGAAGTTGTGAGTTATGTATATGTAATAAGTAGATCAAGATGATCTTACTTAGTAGTGATTCAATGAGTGAGTAAGAAGTAGTAGTGTGGAGAAGACATGTAGTTGTGAAGATGTAGGTGTGTGATTTAGTAGTGGAGTTTAGAAGAAGTTGTGATGAAGTCGTGAAGTCGTGAAGTTGTGTAGAAGTTGTGTAGTGATCGAAGTTGTGTTGTGAGATTGGTTCTAGCTACTATTAGAACTCGACATTTAGCTTAGTGTCGTTAAATGGTGTAAGCAAAAGTTGTGTACGGTTTTCTCCGCCAAAAGGGAGCTTGTTGAGTAGTGAAGAAAACTCTCGAGTAGGTGACTCGGGGAGTGGAGTAGGAACAAGGAAGGTGTCCTTGTAGCCGAACCACTATAAATCATCGTGTCCGGTTTGCATTTCCTTTCCCTTATCAATTATCATTTGTTCTTGCATTTCTCGCTTTACTTCTATGCTTGCCTACATGTCTTAGTTGTTGCTTATATAGTTGTGATGATTGATTGTGTTGAACATAGTAGTTAATATTGTAATTGTGTGTATAATTGCATGATATGGTCAAATAGATTATTATTCACACTTCTCATATTAAGTTTAACTTGATAGATAATTTGATACAAAACGTTTTAAGATTTTAAAAGGAAAACGTATTCACTTAAAGATCGACCAAAGCTTACATATATAATTGATCATATTGATTATATGTTGTTTTCATACTAAACTCTAATTGAAGTTTTCCAAACAAACAATTGAATAAATTTGAATCAACATTTTGAAACAAAGTTTTTATAAAATCAAAAAGAAGGGAAAACTATTCAACCCCCCTTCTAGTTTTCCACATAATATATGCTATTTAACTAGGCGTAAAACCGTTCTACTAGTGCCTGAGGAAACTCAGGTCTATGCATTAACCTACCTATTTATGAACACTGATTTTGCCACTTAAAAATGATAACCAAACAGATTAAAAAGCAACTACATAATATCGTCAAAATCAGCAGCATCAAGTAGTTCATCTAGCTGTTCGTCTGTCCAAAGTGGTAGTGAAGCACTTACTGCTGGTCGTCCATTTTTAATCCCGTCAGTCGGCCTTGTAACATTTCCATGGTTTTCTATAACATCTGCTTCTGTTAACATTTCCTCATCTGTCAAAATATTCTGATTTGTTCCTTCTGTACTTGTCTTGCTACATTGTTGCCCAATTGAAGAAACTGGATTTACGTTTTCTTGTTCCTCATCAATACGCATACTCTGATTATTGTTATTAGTATTTCTTTTGATTACATCTGAACTGCTCCTCGTTGCAGAGAAAATGCATTGCCCGACATTGGTGTCCCCCATCCAGAATCTTGTAATGATGTATAGAGTTAGGGGTGGAAACGAGCCGAGCCGAGCCCGAGCTCGCCAGAGCTCGAGCTCGGCTCGTTTAAGTTTTAAAAGGCTCGAGCTCGAGCTCGGCTCGTTTCGAGCCTTAAATTTTAAGCTCGAGCTCGGCTCGTTGTATATTATATAGGCTCGGGCTCGGCTCGAGCTCGGCTCGTTTATACGATTTGGCCATGAAAAGTGAAATCTTGGCTCGAGCTCGAGCTCGGCTCGTAATATATCTCTATTAAGCTCGTTAATAAGCTCGAGCTCGGCTCGTATATATGTTTAATACCATGGGCTCGTTTAGGCTCGCGAGCCTAAACGAGCTTTCTATGTAAAGCTCGGGCTCGAGCTCGATTAATAAACGAGCTGCAACTTAGGCTCGAGCTCGGGCTCGAGCTCGTTTAGGCTCGGCTCGTTCGAGCTTTTTACCGATTCGATCCCGAGCTTTTCGCGAGCAGCTCGGCTCATTTCCACCCCTATATAGAGTTATAGGTTTATCTAATAAATTTATAATAAAGCAGCAAGATTTGGCCATTTCAACCCATAAAATGGGCCAATGAGGGTTAGGGTATGTTTGTTTAAGCTTATATGTGGACTTATAAACTTATTTGATTTTGGCTTATATTTTATTAGCCCCAATATTCCCGGCTTATTTTGATACTTATAGGCTTATATAAATTTATTATACATAAATTTATCATGATATGATAAACTTATATAAGCCCACGATTCTCAATATAAGTCGTAAAATTGGGCTTATGAAATATAATCTGAAACACAAATAAGCTCGTAAGCCACACGGCCCACACATATAAGCTTAAACAAACACCCCCTAATAAGCTCATAAGCTACATATGCTTAGGGGGTGTTTGGATTAGCTTATTTTATGGGCTTAACAGCTTATAGAAATTTGGAAAAGGTGATAAGCTCACTTTTATGGGCTTATGATAGGTTAAGCCCATGGCTTAAGCCATGAGCTTATATTTTTCTGCTCATAAGCTCAAAAAAGTATGCTTATCGGCTTTTCCAGATTTCAATAAACTAATAAGCCCATAAAATAAGCTAATCCAAACACCCCCTTAAACAAACACCCCCACTCCCTCACTTTCCTTTTTCCATCTCCTCCCCCCTTTTCTTATAAATCAATAAAATAGAAACCCTAAAAAACCAATTTACCCGCCAAAATCAAATCCAATCCACCATGGACGACCTTCAAGCCACCTACTCCGACGACCACGATGATGTCATCACCACCCCCACCCCCACCACCATCCCCGTCGTCGCCCCACCCACCACCGAAACCCTAACCCTAACTCCATCGATCTCAATCTCCTCCGAAGACGACAATATCGATATCGACAACTTCGTCGACAGATAATTATATACTACCTTGTCAAGTTTCCCATTCTTGAGATGCGTCTTGATATCGCCCAAACACCCGTCCACGATCCCTTCACACAAACAAAAACATCAAATTTCCATAATCTAAAAACTATAAAAAGTACACCAAAAAAAAAATAATAATTACCCTCATCATAATTCACAAACTCAACCTCGCTAACCCACGGCCCGCGCTTGAAATCCTCATCCTCATTCGGATCCTCAACTTTACTAATATATGCCTGTGTCGCCATTACACACTCCTCCCCTTCCTTAATAGCTGCTAATTTACGTAGCTTCGCCGCTTGAATGATACCCGCAGGACCCGGAATTATCCGAACCGGGTTTTCGGCACGCGTATCAGAATTAGGGTTTTGAGATGAAACTAGGGTTTGGGTGGTGGTGGTGGTGTGAGGGCGTTTGTGGTGGTTGGTGCAGGAGCGGAGGAAGGGGTTGGTCGGAGATCGGAGTCGTCTATATCAAGGGATTGATTTTGGGATGGATTCATTTTTTTGGGGGGTTTTGGGGGTGTGTATTATTTTTAAATGTTTGGTTTTGAGTTTTTACTGTTTCTGACATTTGTGATGTGAAATTGGCGGGAAAAATGTAAAATCTTGATTTACAAATCTTAATTTTTTAGATTATACTTAGGGGGTGTTTGATTTCGACTTAATTAAATTAATATGAAAAAAACTGAATTAATTAAGTTATATGAAAACTGTTTGTTTGTGACTTGATAGAGAAATATGACTTAAAATATTAAGTAATAAAACTGAGGTTGTCTGCATTAAGTCATCTGTTAATTAACATGACTTAATAAAAAAATTAAACAAACAGGCCCTTAGTTTAAGCTACTTAATTAGTCCATCCGTCTCAAAATTATTGTTTACATTTCAAATATTTCAAAAAATTGTCCACTTTGTAAGTAATGAAAAGAGAATTTAATGGGGAAATTCTATTTGATCGGTTGAAAATTGTAGTGGTCCAAGTTTTATTAACCGTGTGATTCTTGACTTCTTACAATAATTTTGAGACGGGGAAAGTAGTAACCAACAATTTTCTCAAAGTATCATTTTCGTTAGGAGTAGTTAAATTAAGAGGATACACGGTTATTTAGAAAGTATGGCTGAGCTTATTGGACTGAAAACCGAACCGAACCAAACCGGACTGGCCGTATTCGGTTTCGGTTCTATATGCTAACGATTTTTGATTTTGGCTCGGTTCGATTTCGTGGTTCAGTTCTGTTTTAGACCGATGCTCAGCTCATAAAGTATAAATAATTTATGCATATAAGAATTTTTTGATTAAAGATCATTTGCATACCAAACTTTTTTTACATAACAAGAGATAAATCTTTATCATTCATCTTTATTTGATCTAATGGATGAGATTAATCTCAACAATTTAAAAAACCCACTTTCATCTTTATTTGATCTAATAGATGAGATTAATCTCATCCATTAAATCAAATAAATATGAAGGTTGAAAATTAAACCATGTAAAAAAAGTTTAATCGTTGATAAAAGCTACTTAAAAAAAAAAAAAAAAAAAAAAAAAAAAAAACATGCAAATAGTGAACGATTATTTTAATTTTAAAGTTAAAAACAAACTATAAATGTTAGAATTTCTTGAAAGTGTTCCTACAAATAAAACTAGTTTCCTAATTGTATAACAGAATATCAATAATCGACGGCGATTAATCCACTTAATAAAATTTAAAAGATACAGTAGATTATTTATTAGCCGCCTTCCTTTCTCCCGTTAAAATAACTTTCGTCCCAATTAAGTCGTTATTCTTTCATTAGGGTTTACAGTAATAATTAATCTCTATATTTCTCATCATTATTTTCTTGATTTCTTCTTCATTCAAAGTTAACGTTTTTTAATCTTTGCAACTCTCAGTTGACAAATAATTTACAGTGATGTCTCAAGAAGGTAATGCAAAAACAGTTCTATCTTCTACTCCACCAACACATGGTGTGCAAAAGATTGTGATTCGGTTAAAGATTCCAACCAAGAATACTAATACGATGATCTTGAATGGTGAAACATCATGTTTTTCTAATGCCAAAAATATCAATGGTAAAAGAGTTTTAGACATGGATTGCAAGAATGAATTTCAAGAAAATATCAAGAAAGCCGCTTCCACCTCCGACGCTCTTTACAAACCTGCAGCAACCAGATATGATGAAATCAAGAAACCGTTCAAGAAAAGAAAAGTACATGTGGAAAAACGAAAAAATTTGCTCATGAGTTTTGTAGATTCTCTAGGTAAACCAGCATGCCCTTTATGCAGAGAGAATTGTGTATCAAAAAAATTCCTTTATCAACACATGGTTTTTCACACGGATAAAGACTGGAAGAGATTCACCAGATCACTTAATACCCACAGCGTCAACAAAAGTGCCGAAGATCACAATCATGACGCCAAGGTGGTTGATTTGAGTAAGTGTTTATTTGGGTGGGATGTGAAGACGGGCAAGAGAGGTCGTTTGGGGTCAACCGTTGCTGATGTAAAGGTTAATAAGGTCCCAAACGCAAAATACTATTTGGGATTAGGGAGATTTGATCTTGGGGAGGTTGATGAGGATATACAGGAAGCAGCTAAGATTCTAGTGCTCATGGCTGGTGATCACCAATTGAAGGCCAAAACAAGTATAATGGCGGCGCAGAGCCAAGTACAAGCAGTTAATAGTCTCATGTGCATGGATGATCCTGTTACTCCATCTATGGTTGAATCAGGCACACAAGTTGAAGAACTCATGGCTACAAGCATGACAGAGAGGAATTTACAAGTTGAAGAAGAATCAGCTGATACAATCAGTGGTGAAATAAAGAGGGTGCGTGGCTTTGATCTTAATGAGCTACCTGCAATTGAAGATGTTAGTTTAACAGAATGACATGGGTGACACATAAAAGCTTATTATGGTGTAATGTTATAAGA
Source organism: Artemisia argyi (assembly GCA_030686995.1). Taxonomy (NCBI): domain Eukaryota; kingdom Viridiplantae; phylum Streptophyta; class Magnoliopsida; order Asterales; family Asteraceae; genus Artemisia; species Artemisia argyi. Next base: position 25,670,240 of record CM060704.1, read on the forward strand.
AAAATGTATGAAGTATATCTTTTTAGTATAGTAGTAATGTTCTTTGTCGCTAACCTATGAATATATATGTTTGACATGACTGAGTAATTCCTTGTATTTATGTATGCACTTCCCGTACTTTGATTATCTATGTGTTTCAATCCCCCTATATACATTGTCTGATTGATATTTGAAATGAAAAGCTAAATTCAATATTCTAAGCAATAAATAACATGTAGTACTGATTATGTAAAACTGAAGAAATTATCCAATAATAAGTTAACTATCATCTGCGACTATTGATGTTTGGCACAGCTAATAACTGCAGATTCATACCACATGTAGTTGACTACTTGACTTCGAGTCATTTGTTGAGGCTTTTCGTCAACCATGTGGTGTGTCAATTATTTTAGCTCTACAAGAGGATCCAGTTGAAAGAAGCAAGTTTTGACGTCGTTGAAGATGATGTCCTTTGAGGGCCGCTTTAAAGACAATGTCATGTCATTCCGAAACTTCCAAAGGAACCATAAAGTTATTTGAACAACCACATCAAAGTGGCTTTCGAGTTGGAGTTACACATGTTTATTGATTGTAATCTTATTGTTTTGTTGGTCATTAGTTTATTAGACCGACTGTTATGGTGGCGTTTCACCACACATGAAGGAACTTCACCGCGCGTCAACCCCATGACGGCCAAGCTCAATGGCACGCGGAGGAGGGAAAATAGGGTTGGTTGACCACCTAACAAAATGCACTCTATTTTTTTGTTTGTTTGAGGTATATTTGTAGAAAGTGATGTATTTTTATGTGTTTAGTTAGGTCGTGACCACTGCGCCTCTAAAGTTGATGGTAAGGTGGTGTGTTAAAAAGGTGGCATGTTGAAAAGCTTATGTGACGTTGAGGTGGAGGTGGTGGTCGGGTGACCATTACGCCCAGCCTAAGCATATTAGTAAATTCATGTCAAGGTGCTTGTGAAAATGAAGTGCTTATAAAAATCAGCTAAAAATAATGCAATAAAAAGCACAAACTTGATAAATGCCTATTATATCAAGGTACTTCTATAAGCTTTAAGCCATAAGCTACATATTATATATGCAATAATCCCAAAGAGCATCAGATTAGGATATTCGGATCAGACTATATAAACGAACTAAACAAATACCAAATATCATTACTTATGTTCGAATCATTGAGCGGCCTAGGTACTAGGTACTGTACGTAGTTTTTCCATGAATTGGACATTGATTGAGACTCGAGAGCTTTTGGGCGTTTTATGTAAAACCTTATACATATATACACATAGTACATATTTACATCTCAACAACCTACAAATCAATGTATCTTAGTAACAAGTAAGAGCTCCATCACATTGTAAATGGCATGGCTTGAGATTTATTGTAGGTTTTAATGCAAGTAGCATGCGAATACACACTAAGGACATATATAGCCTTTAATAAATTTAACATCAAATACATCTTGCCTGTTAGTAGCTTTCAGAAGGTTTTATGACTTTATCAATGTATTGTGAAGCCGTGAAGGTATGAGTTACAACTCATGTACTTGATTTTTATCTTTATACATGACAAACGATTAAGATGCACTTTAGTACTTACTAAATAAATACAATGGGTCAAGTACTGTATCACATTGACAGATTACATAACCTTGTGTCTTGCTTATATAGTCTTTCACATTGACAGATTTACAATTTATCCTGAATGAAAAGTGTTCTACTTAATTGAATTCTTTCGTCAGGTGACATAGCAATTTGAACATAGTTTAAACTTTAAACTTTTACTAGTATTCTGAAACTCTTTCATATAACAGTGATAACCTTTTGAAATGTTGCAAGTAATATCAATTTTCAGTTATATAAAACGACGGCCTTAGAGCACATATTAGTCTTTAAATATCAACAAACACTAACAAAGAAGACTTGGCATTAGCTATCCCAAGACACTAGTCGGTGATAGAATAAACTTCTTTTTACATGTTAAAGTAAAAAACAAACAACCAACGTAAGGCATAATCCTATAGTAGTTGCTGGCAGTAGTTTAAAAACACTAAAATACAAAGATTCAGGTCAATCGGGTGGCTACTGTGAAGAATACTATACAGGTCCGAATGCAGACTCAAAATAAGCATAAAAAATGTACAGAACTTATCAAGCAAGATATGTTTTAGATGGAGTAGCACAAAACAGACATATATATAACACACAAGCTACCGATTTCGCTCAAATAAAACGTGTGAAAAAGGTAACTATTATCCATTTAAATTCAGCCAAGGCCCGTGTATTTCATGACATCCAGAGAAGACCAAAAGGAAACAAAAGAAATACCAAGTAATATACGCTATTTAACTAGGTAAAACCTTTTTACTAGTGCCTGAGGAAACTCAGGTCTATGCATTAACCAAACTATTTATGAACACTGATTTTGCCACTCAAAAATGATAACCAAACAGATTAAAAAGCAAGAACTACATAAGACCGTCAAAATCAGCAGCATCAAGGAGTTCATCTAGCTGTTCGTCTGTCCAAAGTGGTAGTGAAGCACTTACTGTTGGTTGTCCATTTTTAATCCCGTCAATCGGCTTTGTAACATTTTCATGGATTTCTATAACATCTGCTTCTGTTAACATTTCCTCATCTGTCGAAATATTCTGATTTGTTCCTTCTTTACTTGTCTTGCTGCATTGTTGCCCAATTGAAGAAACTGGATTTATGTTTTCTTGTTCAACATCAATATGCATGCTCTGATTATTGTTATTTGTATTTCTTCTGATTACATCTGAAAATCCTTCTGCTCCTCGTTCCAGAGAAAATGCACTGCCTGACATTTGTGGCCCCCGTCCAGAATCTTGTAATGATGTATAGAGTCGGTAAAGTTTGTCTAATAAATTTATAATAAAGCGGCTAGATTTGCCCATTTCAACCCATACAAATGGGTCAATTAGGGTTATGTTTTATCTCTAATGAATCAAATGGGTTAAGAACTTAAGATATATTTTAACTAAAAGGGAAACAGGTCAAATATATCAAGCAGGCCTAACGGGATGAATGTCATTTGAAATGTATTTATAAGCACAAAAACATATAATCGTTTTCAAAAAAATATATTAATATTGTAATGAAGTCTTTGTGAGTAGGACCCTACCTATTTTGACCCGTTACCCAACCCGCCCAACAGGCAACCTCTAAACACAGCTAAAGAAAGTTTTGCACATACCAGAACCAGGACCTGCATCTACGATTAATGTCTGTTTCTGTGAAGATCCACCATCCTTGTAGAATACCTGGAATGAAACGGGTCAGCGTTTATCTTCACATGAAAAGTTGAGAAAGAATGTTTGGACAAGATATCACCTAAGACATATTAAGGGTTCTTTATCCACATTCAAACTATAATAATTCTGACGCTTAAACAATCAAAGAATGCCTATAACCCGACGCTTAAACATGAACTAGAAATAGGTAACAAAATTCCTAGTATATTATAGTTTTCAGAGCTGTAATGGCTACTACCTTTAACGAAATAAGGCACTCAATTAATACAACTGTTGAGAAAAAAGTGTGTACCTTTACCAAATTCCTCTTCGTAATGTTAAGATAATGGGATGATTGTTTAGGAGAAAACACAGAAACCTACACAAATTAGCAAAGATTAAAAAATTATACAACGAACGAATTGCGAGTACCAACACAATTAGGTCTAGAACTACAGATATGAAGATACATGTAGAATGGCAGACATAAATAACATACCTTATTAAGTATCAAAACAGATCCTACAGTAATACCCTTTCCAAACTCCCCCTCTGTAAGGACCTTGTGATGAATAGTACCAGAGATTGTACCTGAACGATCCTAAAGTTTAAAAACAACAAATTAGTAACCAAGTAGTATAAGTTTAATCTGTTGACTTACAAACTACAGCAAATCCTTACTTTGAGTGTTACTGTCAGATCACCCAGCACATTTGGAGTAGAAGACTTGACTACAGCAACAACCTATAACATACCAGAGATAATCTGTTAAAGATGTACTACTGAATACTGATGACAATTTCTGTTCAGATAACTTGCAATCAAACCACATCTTATCAAGTGTGTGATCAATAGATATCTTTATTCATAAATTAATAAACAGTTTGCGACCGTGGATTTTCAGTTTTATTATCAGTCTGGTCGTGTTCATCAATCTACTTGTTCTTACTAGATACCGTGTTGGTTACCTTTAATGCCTTCCTAGGATACTCTCATTTCAAGTGTAGTTTCTTTGAATATGAAGGGACCAGATCATCGTAAGCTTCTTACATGTAAATAACAGAATTTAATGGAAACATCGACAGTGCTTCCTCGTTAAGAGACATGCATTCATATGCAGAAACAAAATTTAATCCAAAACAATTGATACAAGAAACGAAAATCATATGCCCAACAATTTGTTATAGCAGATACAAAAGTAGTTTTAGTGGTCATGATCCATGACATAATGTCAAATAGACTAATTTATGCACCCGGTTGATCATTGTAAATAGCTCATTAAGTCACAGAATTTGTCCAACAAATAGACACAACCAAGGCTTCTAAGTAAACTATCTTTAAATTTCAATATGGTAAGCTACATGCCTCATTTCTAAATACTGTAAGCGCAGTTTTATTGTTTTATGTATCTTTGCATTTACATTACCACAGCTTTACCATCAAAACTGTTACACGTTAGCAAACATGAAGAAGCCTAGTCCGAGTAGGAATCGCGCACGTTATAAAAAAGGTAAATGATATGGCCCCAACTATGCAAGTGTCAACAGGTTTCAACAAAATATACAAAACCAATATCTAAACTACAACAGATGATTATATTATATACTACCTTGTCAAGTTTCCCATTCTTGAGATGCGTCTTGATATCGCCTAAACACCCGTCCACGATCCCTTCACACAAAAAAAAAAAAAAAACACAAAACATCAAATTTCCATTAAAAAAAAAAAAAAAAAAAAAAAAAAAAAAAAAAAAAAAAAAAAAAAAAAAAAATCAATAATTACCCTCATCATAATTCACAAACTCAACCGCGCTAACCCACGGCCCGCGCTTGAAATCCTCATCCTCATTCGGATCCTCAACTTTACTAATATACGCCTGTGTCGCCATCACACACTCCTCCCCTTCCTTAATAGCCGCTAATTTACGCAGCCTAGCCGCTTGAATGATACCCGCAGGACCTGGAATTATACGAACCGGGTTTTCGGTACGATTATCAGAATTAGGTTTTTGAGATGAAACTAGGGTTTGGGTGGTGGTGGTGTGACGGCGTTTGTTGCAGGGACGGAGGAGGGGGGTTGGTCGGAGATCGGAGTCGTCTATATCAAGGGATTCTTCCCATTCATGATTTTGGGATGGATTCATTTTTTTGGGGGTTTTGGGGGGTGTTACTTTTTACTGTTTGTGACATATGTGATGTGAAATTGGCGGGAAAATGTAAAATCTTGATTTACAAATCTTAATTTTTTAGATTATACTTAGTTTAAGCTACTTAATTAGTAATGAACATTTTTCTCAAAGTATCATTTTCGTTAGGAGTAGTAAAATTCAGTGTTGCAAAAAAAGTTCTACAAGACCGATTAATCACCGCTTAGGCGCTATAGGGCCACCAACCTTGCCGATTTATGTAACTGGGTCTAACAAAAAGGTCAACCGTGGTCAATAGCGATCAATGGATTCCAACTTGCCGGAAGTACCTAAAACTCACTCTAAACTTATTTTGATCACTTATAGTAACTGTTTAAATCTAGGGCTGGGCATCGCTGCTGCCACAGCAGATAAATTATCTGCAGTAACACACAAACCCACCCCCCGATGTTACTAAATGGTCCTTGAATGTTCATTTTGCGGCAAAAATGGCCCCCCCACGAAGCCTTGACAGCAGCTATTGATCACTGCTGTCACAGCAGTGATCATTTTCCCTTAAATCTATTACATGTTGTTTTTAGCAAAAATATTGCCGGAAATACCTAAAACTCGCCAAAAATACCCAAAACCTTCCGGAAATACCCAAAATTTGCTAGAAATGCTAATCTGATTAATCACCGATTAATCCCGCCTAGACCGATTACAAGCTACAAGGTGGTCGACCGCCTCACTACCGATTCACGATTTTTGCAACCTTGGTAAAATTCAATGTTATTGGAGCGAAAACCCAATCGAACCGGACCGACCATGTTCAGTTCAGTTTCGATTCTATATGCTAACCTATATGCTAACGATTTTCGGTTTTAGTTCGGTTCGATTTTCGTGGTTCGGTTCTATTTTGGACCGATGCTCAGCTCAGAAAATATAAATAATTCATGTATGTCAGAATTTTTTTTAATTTAGATTTATCATTTTTCATTAAAAATTTAAGATGTTTTTAGTTACCAAAAACTTGATACTAAAAAAATAAAACTTTATCTCTAAAAACAAAATCCCCTTTATTTTCAATCCTCAAGTTGATAAATTCACTTCGAAATTGATGTCTGAGGGTTTTTCCTCTATTCAGCTGTATTTGTCGTACGTTTTTTAGTTTTTTAGGAACGGACGAGAACTTGGATTTAAAAAAAGTTGTTAAAAAAATTAAAAAATAATAATAAACATCGAAAATCTATTTGCAACTAAATGCAGCTTTACATATTGTCGTTAAATTACTAGTGTTTTTATGATTTTATCTATCAAGGTTAGATTATATGGTGTTATAAAATCCCAGATTCCCAGCCAAACACAATTAAGTGATTAACTTGACTATAAGCCTTTGTTAAGTAATTGAGTACTGTTTAGGAATTTATTAGATTAGCAGCCTAGATCAAAACCATAAAGTAGGTTTTCTTTTGTGTTTGGTAAAGAGAGTTGGTGGGCAGTGTATGTAGATGAGAATAGTGAGGAATGAAAAATGAACCTACTTGGTCCTATCTAGGGATGAGCATTTTGACCCGAATTCCGAAACCGAACCGGAACCGTACCGATTCTTGACGGTACGGTACCAGGACTACGAAATAAGGTGAAAAAAATTGGGACCACTAATTTGTAAAACCTCGCAAAAATCCATATAATTAACAACGGTTAATTATATATTAATCTCTGTCATTATTTTAATCACCATTTTTACGGGGAAATTTAAAATTTTTCTTATTATATTATTTTGTCGTTATCACAACATAATATAATTCACCAAATGACGAAACCAGTTCTCGACACGATTAACGAAATATTACAATTTACTAATCCTACTTAAAACTAATTACAACCAAACGGGCCCTTAATATTTTCAGCCCAATCCAAATCGGTTACTGTTCATGGCAGCCCAACACAAGCCCAACTTCCCTTTTTATTTTCACTTTCCAGTCAAGTTATCCCATCCCAAAATGCCTCGTTTTCTTTCAATTCTTAAACGTAACATGTCCATATTTTTATACCTCCTAATTGTCTACCCGCCAAAGAATTAGTATGCCAAGTTTTAACTTCTAAGGCGTACGTTTGATATATTTTTAATAGCCAAGACAACTTAACTCGACATAAGTTTATATTCAAAACTTAACCGTTTCGACTCCAACTTGATTCCCCCCTCCTCTAATATTCTTCCTAGCCTAGATACATGATATTGAACAAGTTTTTATCAGCCTAGATCAAGCCTTACTCGTTAAAATCGATTTGTGCATATAAATAAAATGTTAGTCGACATAATATATGTACACAAAGCAAATCCAATTTTCCTACCTTTTCATTCTTTTCTCAAAGTCATAGAGTGTCAGATATATCTCTTAGAAGCCATCCATTCACTGACATAGCCTAATAGAGCTTGTCCCCTCTATTTTGAATCCATAACGTATACACATTTTCTAGTATAAAACTACTATAGCCTCACCACTTCATACCATTCACTAAACATCATCATTTTAACTCTCTTATATCCTCAAAAATTATCTCTGGAAGACCAGAAACTTTCTCCAGCTCGTTGGAAGAATTTCGAATAAGAAATGGGTACAAAATATATAACGAGTTAAGGTATATAGCGACTTGTGATTTCTTCCTTGTGTTTCAGTTATCTCACTCGACTCTATACCACCTTTGAAGGTGTAGTAAGTACCTTAGAACTCTTTGTGAATCCTCTTTTGTGATATTTCATTTCCCATGCATTGTTTTAAATCATGTTCGAACATATTTATTTGTATCACGTTTGTATATAGTACCCAAGTCGTGGTTAGCCTCCCTTGCGGAAGGCCTAGGAACCACGAAGATCACCCACTTGACGTTACTTTTATTACTACACTTAAAAATCGAAACCATTTGAAACATGCATCATGCGTACCAAAATAAGAAAACATATATTTCTAAGTCTTTTACATATAAATCACGTTCCATGCACCCTAAGAAACCATCGTGTATCTTGAAATTTAACTTAACAAATATGCAATATTTTTACACAACTCGTTAGACCACCTAGCTAGCTGTTACTTTCGTATAAAGTACTTGTAAAGATACTCACGCCTCGACACTCTAATTTCACCAAAGTGAATTGCAAAACTCGTTTATAAAACTGTCACAAATAAGCGAGTTGGGCCTTTAAGCCCAATAAGCAGTTTTTTTAAGCTCTTTGGATAAGCTAGCTTATCTAGGACTTTTGATATAAAAATACAACATGAAAGATGATATTTTTGATTAGCTCAACTCGTCTAACGATGTACGGTTTTTAAAACGTTAATGGGCCTTTAATTTAGCTCGTTAAAGCCCATTTATTGAAAAATAAGCTATTTTTGCAAATAAGCAGTTGAAATAAGTTTTAATAAGCTTCAATAAGCTCCATAAAATTTAATATAATTTTTCCCATAATTTTTGAACGTTTGGACTAAAAATGTAACGCGACGACACCTAGGAGAACTAAAACTGTCAAACCTTTAAAATAGGGACTGAAACTGCCAAAATAGAAAGTTTATGATAAAAATTGATATTATTTAATATTTGAAGCTCATATTGTAATATTGGACATGTAGTGGACTATAAATGTAAATTATATATAAAAAAAACTAACGGTGTAACGCTAACGCCGTTAGTATAAAAAGTGTAAAAACTGGAAAAGGACAAGGACCAACATATTTTATTTGACATTCTTATTTTATTTTCTATTTTACGTCATCCATCACATCATATGCATTTTATTACATTTTATTTATATATTATTTATTTTTACGGTAATAATATATATAACGACTTTTTAACTAATTATCATTTCGTATTATTATCATCATGGTTAAAAAGGAAAAACTTTAGAAATAATAGCACATCTCATCATATTATGATAAACATAATAATTCCATTCGCATATCATCTTTTCATCTTAACGATTTATCGTTATTCGTTTACCAAATAGTATTTGGTTAGATTCTCAGATAAATTTATTTATCAGGTTCCGTATCAAAGACGTTGTTAGGTCACCATTTTACAACATAACCACTAAGATTTCTAGAGAGAGAAAGTAAGTAGAGAGAGAGAGTGGAAGGAACCCTTAAGAATGAAATGAAAGACAAATGATAATATTAGGATAACCAACCACCTCAAATGAGGTGTTACAAGACTATTTATAGGTAAGGATTAGGGCTTCACCATACTTTGTCAATATTACAAACTTAGCCCTTAGACTTTATCCAAACCTATAAACTTAGCATAAAACTTTATAAAACACATAAAATAACTAACGTATTAACTAAATAATGCAACCTATAACAAAATTCAATGACCGACACTTGAAATAATAAAGTCTATTCCCAACAATCTCCCCTAAGTGTTGGTCATCAAAGGTTGCTTGATGTCGTCAACTTCTATACTTTGACTTCGTAGTTGACGTCCTCAAAAAAAAATAGTTAGCAAAATCTTTCATCGTTCTTTGTACTTTGTTCTCTGTTGATGTGATGGTGATCATATTATGAAGTTGTCTGCCGATCGTCACTTCTGTGTCTCTGGTGGTTGTCCGCCATTCCAACATGCTCATACATCTTAGGACTTTGACTTTCGAAAGCATGAAGTTCCTTTGCATACACTTTGATCTTTAGTCTTTATACTTTGTAGATTCTTCTTTTTAGCGTAGAATCTTTCTTTTGAACTTTGTTGTGCTAAGATCTTTGGGGGAGCTTTCATTTGCTTCAAGATGTATGTATGAGCATGCTGGAATCTACCATCATGGAGGTAATGAACCTGCAGATAAACAGTTAGCAATAATCAACCGGTACTTACAGATAAGGAATTAGAGCTCGTCAACAGCATATTGTGAAGACTCCTTCTAATCCTTATCCAGGCCGTTCCCATATCAGATACTCCCGAAGGAGCTTACGAGACCTACTAAGTAGCTCAATGACTGGGTGAGTCGCTGGGGATCACTCCACGACTATAGACCGCTAAAGAACCACCGCGAACACTAAGCGTAACCCTTGTGGGGTTACCGAAGTGACCTGCTGTCAGGGCTGTTTGATGTTGACCCTGGCAGGAATTTCCGTTCAATCATTGAGAAATACATTTGTAATTCTCTCATAAACGTTCTCGGCAGATTGCTAAGATCTGCGAAGGACTCGAGAATTTATAGTTGGTGTCCATTGATGTAGAACACCAGTTGTAGAAATACTAAGTGTTCCTAAGAGATATTTGATGTATCTCATGGCTCTAGACTCGATAAGTGCTCACTTAAGTTTCCTATATGGAGACTAGGGAGGGGTCTCCTGCTTCAATATCAACTATCTCTAAGAGATAAGTCGATAGATTACATTCGTTCCCCGTGAGAATGAAACAAGCTCTTTTAAGAGAACTTGAGTGGTTAAGAAGGTTTAGTGCATTGTGTCACTGGGTCCATGACGACTTTATCTTCAATACCGGTGTTGCCTTAGCAACAACCAGTATCATACGAATTGAACCCGGTGTCTGCCCTAAGGTTGAACATATGGAGGGCTATTTCTTTTCTCCTTTTTTCATAACTTTTCTTTTTAATTCTTTAACTCCTTCTTTCCCTTTTCATTCTTTCCTCCTTTTTTCGTATCATACCTAAGGACTTCTAAATCTAACTATTGGAGATGTCCTTGGGTAGATCCCTCCGGCTCTGGCGGATCATAGGACGGTTTTTCCTATCTTAATCACCTTATAACTCCATGATTATCCGACAATAGCCAAGAAACCTTTGAAAAATCTCTCAAAGTGTTTGTGATTATCAAACATTTGGTTTAACACTTTGAGAGTTTTGTGTTAACTTTTGAAGGGCTCCCCCTTCACATGTGCTCATAAGTATTAAATAAATTTGCACATGCGGGAGGAGCAAGCACTTTTAGAATTGATCTACTTTCAGTGAACAAGACCGATTCGAGACACGCTTACATCACTAGTTAGACTAGCTTGAAATTATTACCCGGCCTGATCAAGTCCACAGAAAGTTTCCCGAAATGGTACATTTCTACTAAGACAAATCCTTTTCGAGACACGCTTACGTGGCTAGTTAAAGAGTTCCATTGTCAGCTTTTAGGTGACAACTAGCTCTAGTAACTAACTTTATGTTATTGCCCGTCGAGGATAAGTCTTTTCGAGATTACTAACTTTTATGTTTCGTCAATTCCTGGGTCAATTCTGAGTCTAGCTCGCACAAGATATTTGACTTCAAGCAACATTGAACTTTCATATTTTAATCACATTCACTTTCTCCCCCTCAAAAATAGCATATGAGATGTTGTTTTTGATAAACTTTTGATTAAAATATGTTTTTTGAGTCTTATGGGGAGATTTCAACAAGAACTTTTGTATTGCAAAACGATGAGTTTTTCAAGTGCTCCCCCTTAACAAGTGAATACTCATTGAGGTGAAATACTTGTCTTTTGAGCAGAATTATGAACATCAGAAAATGTTTGATTAATTCTACTCAAAAGTAAGAAGCCTTCGCTCCTTATATTAGGATTGAGGCACTGAAGCGTACCTCAGGGTCCTTTAATTACAAGCACGGGTTGTACGCTGTTATATGTGCACAAACCAAAAAGCATGATTTTGACAAAGCATTTTGATTTGGAAATACTCCCCCTCAAAACGAGCATATGTTTTGACATTTTTAAACTTTGGAGTGAATTGGGGAGTAAAGATTTGAAAAATCTTGAGCAAAATTTTGAAAAGTTTTGAAAAACCTTTTGAAAAATTTTGAATAAATTTTGCTCAAGGTTAAGAAGTTTTAGTTAAGCTTAGCATGAGAACTTCTTCTGGTTTTCAAGGAAAAGTGCACGTTTGGTCTTAATGAATGGTTTAGCAAGGCACTCTCCTTTCTCTGAAACCCGAGTTGTACACTGAAATGTGTGCACAAGTCGTTGTTTTTATACAAAATTAGTTTTCTATTAAACAAAACACTCCCCCTCAAATAATGAATGTTATTCGAGAGATAGTCTTCTTGAGCATAATTTTGAATCGTATTAAAGAAATACTTTTTGAAAAATTCGAGAGATGATTCTGCTCAAAGTTTTAGAAAACATAATCAAGTATTATACAACAAAGAATGCTTGAAATTCAAAACTCTTTTACTGTTGAAAGTTGTTTGAGACTCGGAGTCTCTCTTTTGAGTTTTAAAAATCTGAAAAAGATTTCCATCTAAAGTTGAACCTCATGGGTTCTTTTTGAAGATTTGTTTTCGTGATGGATGGAAAACTTCCGGTATTTGGGATGTTCAAATCAGAGTCATTCTTTTATTGCATCCAAAGCATTCCAGATTTCGAAAATTTGAAAAGTTTTGAACGACTTTGCTTTGGTTTTCACACTTGCTTTACTGGTGTAAAACGAGAGTGTAGAGTTTGAAAAACTTGTTTCTCACCGTTTTGAATCCTTTTTCCAGTTTTAGCCTTTAGACACATTTTGTCCTTTGACCTCAAAATATGTTCCATAAGAAACATTTCTGTCGAATGTTGAAATTTTGACTTTCAATGGGATGACATATACTTGCACATAGAGAAAATGCATCAGGCACAAACAAGTCAAAGTTTATTTAAAACTAACCTCAAAAACTTTCTTTTCTCCCCCTCGAATTAGCATATATATTGTAAAACCTTTTTGTACATTTTAATTCGAGAGATCATATAAGTTTTTGAAAATGAGATTTTAATCCGAATTATGAAGAAACATTTTATCCTTGAAGAATTATGTTGAGGTGTGCAAACTTCATGATATTGTGAAAAGTTTTCTCCCCCTCAAAACATGTTCCATATTGACAATGAGAAGCAAAATTTGTTTTAATGGAGGAACAAAGTTTTGAAGATTAGAAGTTTGTACAAGATAAAGAAGATTCTTTTTGTAGTTTTTGAAAATTTTAATAAATATTCACAAAGAGAGTTTGATGTTTTAAGAAAAATTTTGCTAATCATCTGGAGTCAAACACCGCATACCAATATGGTGGACTAAATCAACAAACCTTGATGGAGGTAATGCCTTTGTAAACAAGTCCACCAACTGGTATTCAGTACCCACAAACTCTAATTCAATTGTACCCTTCTCGACATGCTTTTAGATGAAATGGTAGCGGAGAGCACTTTGTTGGGCTTTGGAATGATGAATGGTGTTGCATGAGATTGCAAAAGCACACTTCGTGTCGCAGTATATTGGGATCTAGTCAAATACATAGCCGTAGTCCATGAGCTAAGTTCTTATCCAATTGACGTGAGCATAGAAAGCAGACATGGCTACATACTAAGCGTTTGTTGATGACAGTGATGTACAATCCTGCTTTATTGACTTTATCCCTTTGTAACTAAACAAGATTTGTTGCGAATCACTGTGCCTTCTGCGTCCAGCTTGTTTTTCCAAATCCATTTAATTTCATTGTTGTGTCGAAGGGTGATGTTGGTAATAATCTCACATGTGAGCAGGATCCAAATTGCGTGTAGACGACTCAGCAATGTCAGGAATGAGTTGAGCCGGTGCAAACGGGTTAAAGAACGCCTCTGGGTCATGCTCTGCGGTTTGTGGAACTGATTTAGGTATGGATTCTTTAGCTGATTGTCGTGAGTTGGACCCGGTTTTTTTTTTGCGGTTGTTGGAGATGCAATTGGAGGGCCGTCTCTTGCAACAATTGTTGTTGTTTGTTGAGGTGAATCAGGTACTTGAATATTTTTAGGTTGTGCAGCGGAAATTGGTGTGACCTCAGAAGAACGGTATTCAATTGTATCATCAAACAGTGGAGCAAACAGGGTTTCCAAGTCTTTGCGGTTAAGAGGCAATGGTTCAGCCGAAGAGTCTGGAAAGTTAAGACGGTTGAATTCGGGTCCTAAGCTGTTTTGCTCAGAAGCCATTGCTGAAGTGCGGGTCCGAAACTGATTTATTCCGAAGCCATTGTCATTAAGCTCGGGTCCGAAACTGAGTTGTTCCGAAGCCATTCCTGTTGAATCAGTAAAGAAAGAAAGAGGAGACAAAACAGAGAACATGGAGTCCCAAGTGTAACTGGGTTCCAGGTGTTAGAAGCATAAAGATGTAGTGTCAACTAACTTCTTGACACTCGAACACACAATCCCAATGGTTTTCATTCTTGTCTCAGAGGTAGATGTAGTGGAGATCACATTATTTTTGGTGCAAATGTCTAAAATCTTTCCTGTAGGAATCCACCTAAGACCAATCGTTTTGAAAATTCTACCCGTGGGTACCCACCTAATGTTAGATCTAGGAGATGTTTTCCTTTTAGATGCAGTGGGAGCATCGATTGGTTGAGAAAACCTACGTCCTATATTGATCCACTTCTTAGGTTTCTGACTTATGACATTTAGTTCAACGGGTTTGTTTGTCTTAGTCGATTGTGCCTTTGCACGTGAATTTCCTTTTTGAAGATATTCTAAAGCACAGACATCATGATTATTTCCGCAACTACTCTTAGATGCTAGCCAATTCCTATTCGTTTCTTGAGAACTCATAGGTTTTGGTTTGCTACTACTAGCAGTGTTTTGTACTACAGTGGAAGGCATCACATGAGGTTTTGAACCTAGAATTCTATCCTTTTGAAGTAGTGCCTTTTTCCTAGCCTTTTCTAGATCATAGTTCTTGTACATGTCATATTTGCCATAAAACTCTTTACTTTTAATGCTCGTTTTAGACACTGTTTTCACACTAATCCTAGATGAACCAGGTATAATCACGTGTTGAGATTTAGACACAGATGCATTTTCCTTAGTCCAAATGTGGAGTGACTGGATTTGTCAAATTGTTTTTCTCAACAACTTGGGAGGCAAACCGAGGTTTTGAAAATTTGGGTCGTTCGGATTTAAATGCAGTTGGTTGTCTAACAACTGATCGTTTTCTGATCGTTTGAGAAGTCGGTTTCCCCAAGATTGATGGTTTTACAAACTTAGTATCCACACTCTGTCCAGTCAGTCTTCTTAATTTGTTTTGTAATGCAGCATGTGCAAACACCTTTGCTTGAATTTGACCCTTTAAAAGCTCATTTTCTTTAACTAATGTATCCACACGTTTACTTTGTTCATTCGAAACTTGACCATTGTTGCCCGAAGTTAAAGATTCGTTTTGCAATTTAAGTTCAAGCGAGATGCAATGTGCCTCTAGTTTTGAAAAATCTTTATGAAACTGGGCAATGGTCTTTTTGAGAAGAATGTTTTCAGACTCAAGAGTTTGGTATGATGTTTCAGTTATTGGATTATCAGGTAAGGACTCAGACTCAGAATGTTTGTCTAGACATTGAACAACTTTCTGGTCAACCTCTCCTTCATTATTGAAGTTAGGTTGCTCAGATTGTTGTTTCTCATTTGTAGGCATAATATGATCAACATTAGATTGTACCTCAACCATTTTCTCTTTGTCAAAGTGAGGTTCTGTGTCATAGATGGGTATGACATCTTCCTCATCCATCTGTCCTTTGTCAAAGTTGGGCTCTGAGTCATAGAAGGGTCTAATCTCTGCACAGTCTGCTTCTGTATCATTCCCCAATCTGCTGTTGTCATCCTGCACTTCTGATTCTGTCCCATTGTTATCCATGAAAACCAAATTAGCTTCCAACACATCAACTTTATGACCTTGCTCTTCTTGAATCTGCGACTTCCTTTTATTAACCCTTATGTCATGCTCTAGTCTGTGAAGTACTCTTTCAGCAATTGACCTCTTTATATCATCCAGGTGTTGGAGCAAAATATCTTTAAAGGTTTGAGCCTCAATTCGAGTGTATTCTAAAAAATACTCACTTACCACTTCACAGTCATAACTGATGAAATGTTGAAATTGTTCCTTGAAAACTCTGAATGCGGCCTTGGATTCATTCTCGTGAAATTCTTCAGTTGCAAGTTTCTTTTCAAGTTGATTCACATTGTTGAACATCGTATTAGTGAAAATGTCAACTTTTTCTCCAAAGAGGTCTAGAAATACACGTCTGAATAGACACTCGGAATGAGTTTCTGCTAAGTCTTTGTTTGAGAGAAGCTGAAGGTGTAACTGAAGAAATCTAAAAGATGTCATGCATTTCTCTTTGGTTAATTTCACAAATGGATCTTCAGAATCATCAGAATCATACTCTGGGCATGTATTATTCATGTGAAATTCCTGCATGTTTGCCATTAACATCACATCTGTTGTATCGGCTTCCAAATCTGCTGTATTGGATTCCAAATCTGCATATTCATCATCAGATGGAATATCTCCCATGACACTTTGCCAAACAACATTGAGATTACCCCCTTCAACTTCCATTTGACTAAGTGTGGCATCGTATTCAACATTAGCATCAAAGAGAGGAGTTGAATCATAATCTTGATCTTCCACATCTGCAATATTTTCCATATGTGCCAAAAATGTCATGCTTGGTTCGATAAGATCTTCTTCATCATCAGTATATTCCATTGTGTTAAAGCATTCATAAGTTGAAGTCATTGCGCCTTTGCCTTTCTCAGAAGATATTTGTCCAAGCTTTACTAGATTTTGCAGAAGAGATTGCATGTGATCATTTAGTGTTGCAGGATGGTACTGTGGAATGAAGATAGGCTCTGGTGCATTTGGAGGAATGAAGAAGAGACCATTTGTAGTGTAAATTAAGGATCCATGGTCAACAGCTGGAGATGGTGAAGCAGGGAGAATGGTCTTTAGAGGATTCATGCTTAAATAAGATTCAAGAATTTGCTTCATTCTGATGTGATGAAGTTCTTCTGTACGATGCATAACTTCAAGATATTTCCACATTTCATAAGCACTAGCTTGAAAGTCCGTATGCATGTAAATTGAGTTGGGAAGTGCCACTGTTATGAACCATACAGCCTGTTGGTCAGCATCGTACTGAGCAAGTTGAGTAGCATTCAAATCTTCATCAGTTTGTAGTCTGATAATCCCTGTTGAGTCAACAAGAAATATCATTTTGTATGGACCATCTTGAATGGATTTAAGCATGAGATCTGCAGCAGGACGATCTGTGAGCCATTGTAGAAATCTCCGTTTCCAATCAATATATGTTCCTGGTAGCAACATTGGAGGCCTTGATTCATTGCCAAAGAGCAGAACATGGCGAATGAGGGAGCTGTGACTTTGTTGTTGATGATACTGTTGCTGATGAGAATATTGGTGAGGAAGGTAGTTGGAAGAAGGAACTGTTGCTGATGAGAATATTGGTGAGGAAGGTAGTTGGAAGAAGGTGATTGAGACGTTGTAGATGGCATTGCTCTCCCCCTTGATTGTTGCGACGTAATCGAAATAATCAAACAAAATGTCACACTCAAGGTCGATATAGTGATTTCGAATTTTCCCTCCAAAAAATAATTTGAAAAATTTTCACTCCCAAAATTTGAAAATCACTCTGAAATGCAATTTTAAGGTTGCAAGAAAAATTTGAGTTTCAAAAATTTTGCCGCCAAATTTCACCGAAAAAATTTGAATTTTGGCCTAAAAATTTGAATTTTGGGCCAAAATTTTCAACGTTATACCAAAATTTGAATCTCGCGTAAAAATTGAACGTTTAGTCTCTGGTAAAAAATAAATTTTACTCAAATTTTCCCGCAAAAAAACTTTTTTTTTTTTTTTTTTTTGAAATGAGAAGTGAAAGATAAGAAGAGTAAACTTAGTTAAGAGTAGTGATTATGTTAAACTTTTGATCGTTAAAGATAAATAAAGGTTGGAAATTTAAGTTGATTTGATAACTTGAGAATTAGTGATTTGTAACTCGCTATTAAAATGATTGAAACTCAACTTGGTATGTTTAAGTTTAAGACTTAACTGTAACTCGGTAAGATTTCTTGAATTGGTCTAACTTGAAACTCTAACTCGGTATGAATAGATGTATGTCTAACTCGATATGTCCTTAAAACTATCAAACTCGGTATGTCTTAAAAATTATCAAACTCGGTATGTCTTAACAATTTTCAAACTCGGTATGTCTTAACAAACTTTCAAACTCGGTAAGTTCTCAAATAGATTGTAACTCGGTAACAAGACAAAATTTGAGCAGAGTTTCCCCTTGATGTGAGCCACAATGAACCTTACTCGATGTACGATAAGGTGAAGGCTAACTCGCCAAAATTTCTTAACTCGCTGAAAATGGAACTTAACTCGAAATACAAGTCCAAACTCGCAAAAAACTTGAAAGTGCAAACTCGCTAGAAAATTTTCAAACTCGCTAATCTGAAAATTCTAACTCGCTAAGTTCTAACTCACCAAAAATAGTCTAACTCGCTAAAATAAAACCCTAACTCACTAAGAAAACACTTAACTCGCTAAACTTAAACCCAAACTCGATAATACCAAAATCCTAACTCGATAGAAAATTCCAAACTCGCAAGGTAGGTGATGAACAGTAACCGAAAATCACAAAAATCACTTTTTAAACCTAGTTTTTCTACCAAATCAAACCTAAATCAACCAATATTATCCCTTGGCGAATGATACCACTTGTTAGGTCACCATTTTACAACATAACCACTAAGATTTCAAGAGAGAGAAAGTAAGTAGAGAGAGAGTGGAAGGAACCCTTAAGAATGAAATGAAAGACAAATGATAATATTAGGATAACCAACCACCTCAAATGAGGTGTTACAAGACTATTTATAGGTAAGGATTAGGGCTTCACCATACTTTGTCAATATTACAAACTTAGCCCTTAGACTTTATCCAAACCTATAAACTTAGCATAAAACTTTATAAAACTCATAAAATAACTAACGTATTAACTAAATAATGCAACCTATAACAAAATTCAATGACCGACACTTGAAATAATAAAGTCTATTCCCAACAGACGTTTCTATAATCATTCTCACAATCTCATCCTACTTTATTTTTCATCATCCCAACATCAATCAAGGTCAGTCATAGCCCCATTTCCAATACTTGTTTTTAACTCATTGGGGGAGATACATGCTTACATATACTTTGATAATTTTATAAGTATATGAATAAATTACATGATTCAAATCAATTTCCTTATTAATATTTATCTTATATGATTTATGACTTAAGATGTGATAAATATATTTTACTGATGAATTACTTAACTGAAATACTGATACTCCGATGATAATGTTTCCAATTTGATTATTGTGGCATGTGATATATGTATGTTACTGGCGAAATACTTAATTGAAATACTGATACTCAGATGATAATGTTTCCAATTTGATTATTGTGGCATGTGATATATATGTTACTGGCGAATTATTTAACTGAAATACTGATACTCAAATGATTATGTAGCGAATTACGTAACTGAAATACTGATACTCAGATGATAATGTTTCCAAAGTGATTATTGTGGCATGATACATGACTATACTATACTATCCTGAATGATTCCATTATTACCTTGATATTGCCTAAGTTACCTTATCGCCATAAAGTCCCTCAATCATGAGCCATTAATCACTGTTATGTGAGCGCGAATATAGTGAACAGCTTCGAAACCTGTTAAGGATTGACCTCATATCCCACTAATACTTGACGGAATGCCATATGCATATGGTTAGTCGTATTAGTCGTGATACACTATATTTGAACAAAAATAGGAATTGGCAAATCACCTATTATAAGAGGGCAAAATTTATCATTGACTTGATAAATCACCTCTTTTGTTAACGTTTTGCGTGTCATGAGGCTTGGTGCAATATCCATAAGGAAATGTATGTTTTCAACATATATTTAGATACAGCTGTATAAGAAATTGACCATACTTGAATGATATATCTCATTAAATTAGCATCATGAGTTTCCAGTTCATGTTAAGATTATTGATCCCTTATTTGAATTTGATGAATATATATATGATTTATCTGTGATTAAAATCAACATTACTCAATACATGTTCCATCACTGTTTGTATTTATCATTACCAAATATTTCTGAAATCTATTGAAATAAATGGTTTTCCATAAAACTCTATGAACTCACCAACCTTTGTATTGACACTTTTAAGCATGTGTATCTCAGGTAATTTAACGGAACAGGACAAGACACGGAGCGGGCATTTATTACTCTGATAAATTAAAATGGTATAAAAATCAAATATGTCATTTTTACAAGCCTTTATATCTTTTAATAAGATTCTAAATTAAATGGTTCATCTTTTATCAAAAATATTATTTGAATGACAAATAACTTTCAAAACGTTTCTTTTAAGCCGTTTTATGAGATTATAACTTCGATCCTCCTCATAACACCCAAATTACTTTTCCGCTGCTACAAACATAAATTTGGGGGTGTTACAGATTGGTATTAGAGCTAGAGTTATAGAGAATTAAATGTTTTCAAACATTAAACTATAACCACACTTTCAAAATGAATGATTTTACACCATACTATTTTATGCCCTCCGTGTCTGCAGACTGTCGTGCTCAATACATTAACTATTAAGATTATTTTACATGCTTAATAGTTACTCTTATATCATTTTTATTTCATCGGTACTGTTACATCTTTAACATACAAAATCCTCATAAAATACTATTCTCGGTTACTACAGTAACATGTCTCCTGAAACTCCCGTGAATGTCGAAATTACTCTCCGTAATACTAGAACATCACTTACCTATCAAAATTCTCCAAATACTGAAGATCCTTACGTACAAATATCACAACCCCAGCCTGATATAAAACTCACTCAGAGATCACCTCCATCGTCACCTATCTTTTCACCTTTACGTCAAAAACTCAGAAGAGCTACCGAATCATATGGAGATTTGATTGGTGGTCAAGCAGCATTCGAAGTTGGACGAAGTTCACGCCAAGAGATGCCGTGGAAGAATGTTGAGCCAAATTCTCCGTTACCTTATACATCAGATTCCTCAATACCAGATATTTTCAAATTCTCTATTTCCTGACGCTCCAAATTTCTAGATACAATACTTCTAAAACGATGTATCTTCACTCAATTCCCCTGAACAGAAAGTTGTACCCACTAAACCAAAAAGTTTTTGGTTAGTGATGACGTATTTTCTAATAAATCTGAAACTCCCAGAACTTGAAATCGACCTTTAAATAACAATCTCCTTTCGTTATAACCCTCTGTTGTTAATAAATTCTTTCCATCATGATGCTATGCATGCATGTAATGATTCCTCATACCTTCATGAAGAATCTCACCGTTTGTTACTCTCTTTGGTAGACAAATGACTCCCCTCATATCAATGAGTATTAATAAAAGATCTTGTATCGTTTGTTTTGCAAAAACAATCAATCAAGTTATTAATATAATGTTGATTATAGTGAATATATTCAAACTTACCTTGATAATACCTATGATTATTATGATTCCTTATACCTACCGTAACTAGGCTAAAACCATAGAGTTCTATAAGAAAAATTTTCGGAAGAGAACTTGAAGAATAGAGAGAAGATTATTGAACTTTAGCTTTAGTAGATAAGTCCGTTTGTTCCTTAGCAATCATATACCAAGAGATGATCATTTATCTATGATACTACCCCGACATATCTTGAAATTAGATTACAATATTCAATTCAGTCTATCATCAATGAAATAATTAGCTCTATATTCTTTCACTAAAGGGACTAACAAAGTACTAAGAATATCCAGAAGTTAGTAATCAGTATCATTGTAGTAATACTTGAAGTAACCATAGTTCCTCCGATTAGCAACGATATAGCAAGAAAAGAAAATAAGACGGCCATACCTTGTAAGCATAACCATGAAAGTTTTACGGATTTTAGACCAACTCACCTTAAGAGAACAATAAGAGTGACTGAACCTACTGATTGAGCCTGAACAGTCAGATTATTATTGACCAAGGTCAACAAGTCAAAGACAGCCTAGAATCAATACTCCGGTGATAGTGTAGTGTTTTCCCGGGTCGTTAAAGTCCCAGCGAGATTGAAATGGTGCTTTTGGAATCGTTTATGAGAAAGTGGCACTGAGGATAGTAGCCAGATGATGTGGGAATGATATTGCTACTGTTATTTAGGTATTGACAAATAGATATAATCTTCACAATAATCAGATAACAGATATATGCACAAATTCACAATTAAGATCACGTATCGGACTGGAAAAGTGGGATTTTGGTAATTATCAAACTACAGGGGGTGCTTTTGACACTTTTCAAAACTTAAAATTAAAAATGGAAAAGAAATTATAAAAGTGATTAAAATAATATAAAACTATTATTTAATTAATTAAACTATTTAAAATCTAAATTAAAATCTAATTTAATTAAACTAAAAATGACAAATGATTTAAATTATACTAAAAATTAACAAAAATATTTTCTAAACCTAAATTAGAACTTGAAGAAAGTATAAAAAATTAAAAATAATATTTTTGTCTTTTTGTGGTTTTGTTATTAATTAAAAACTATTTAACTTAATTAAACTAATTAAACTACTTTTAATTTATATTAATACTAAATTAACTTGGAAAATTAAGATAAAATTTATAAAATTACTTAACCATTACAGGAATCCTACAAAATTATAAAAAAACCTAAAAATTATGTTTAAGATTAATCTACTAATTATTTACCTATTAATTTACTTAAGTCTATTTTAAACAAATAAAATAAGGAAAATAGAAAATGAACAGTAGAATCTCAAAATTTATTTTCTAAAAACTTATTATACTATATTAGAACTAGAAAAATTATAAAAACTAGATTTAACCTTATAAAAACTAATTAAGCTATTTAATACTTGATATTAATTAATAATAAAGAAAATTAAAATTAAATCTAAATAACACTAAATGACAAAATAAAAATCTGAAAAAATTATCAAAATTACTTTACTATATGAGGTATTTAATAAAAATATAAAAACACTAGTGACTTAATTAAAATATAAAAATGAAAATTAAAATCAACTTGAATTAAATAGAAACTATCACTTATTTTAAAACTAATTTTTTTTGGATTTTTCTTTTACAAACTTAATTTACACCTAAAAACAAAGACTTTTTATGAAAACAACTATTTTAAAACTTCAAAATAAGCTGTGCACACCCCTTTGGCTTATACAGTTGACTTTGTTTGACTGTTTGGTCAAATAAGGTCAAATGACCTAAGGTGGGGTCCACAATGGTGAAAGTGAGTACCAATAAGCTTGAAAGATTTGAATAAGCCAAGAATAACAAGAGATAAGCACAATTAAGCTGTTTCAAACCAAATAAGCACTTTAGCACTATTGAATTAAAACACAGATGGGGGACAAACTTTAGAGCTTATTCTAGGTGGGGTCCACAGTCCTAGGGGTCAAACTAATGGTCAAAAGGGGTAGCCAGGTAGGAGGGGGGTTGGGACAATCCAAAACCTTGGTGTGGGAACCACTGTGGTGGCCACAAAACACCACCCAAGTGGGTGGTTTGAGTGGGTGACTGCTGATACAGAATAGATACTTGCCCTGCAGTCCTCTTTGGAGGATTGTGGGGCCCACAAGATAAATCCTAAAAATCTAGGAACAATGGGATCTAAAAGAAGAGGTGATATGCTATGATTAAGAACAAGTTTTAATTCCTAAATCCTCATACAAAATTCTAAATAAATCATGCCAAATTTGAAATTTTCTAAGATGATGAACTTTGACTTTTTAAGCAAAACTTGCAAATTGACTTTTTTTGAACTTTGGGCTTAATCTATAAGCTGAATAAGATGTATTAAGCTATTCTAAGGTTCCTACAAGCTACTCCAACAACTTTAGAAGTGAAATGATGAGATTACATGTCCCTAATCTAAACAGTTAACTGATGAGAGTGAATCAAGGAGATTTTTGACTTTTGCAACTATAATACCAAGTTTTATGACTTACTAAACCTTTTTAGACCTAATGTGACTTAGTTAAGCAAAGGACAACAACAAAAACTAACTAGAACCTTATGAAAACCCCTGAACCAAACACTCCTTATTGTTGACTGAAATGAGATTTTCAATGATTATCACAGATTTAGACCATAACTTGCATACACAGGGTTGTATTATGATAATTGAGACTGAGTTAGACACAAATACACTAACAACTACATCAGAAACCTAGGAATCACTAATCATGTTTATAACTTGAGAAAAATAAAACTTAAAGCAATTATGAAATCTAATATACAAGCATGTAAGATTAAGTTATATTTTTATCTAAAAACTCTAATGAAACATTAAAACACCAATAAACCAAACCAAAAGCAATTGCACAGTAAAGTACCAAAATTTAAGAAAGAGCTTACAAAAGGCTTATGAGCTGAGAGTTATTAACCAGGGAACTAGACCATCACCTAACCACTCCCATGAGTTCTAAACCAGAATTCATCCAAGTTTAACCTTTCTTCTTGCTTTGATCCTTCATGAACATTGATTTTTATTTTTAATCTATTTTATTTTTTTATTTTTGAGAATTTATGGATACTGAGTAAGACTTACTCAGTGAGCCTTGAGAACTTTTTAAAAACTTAAAGTAGAGCTTAATGGAACTGAAAATAACAAGAACAACAATCTATAACATTAATTAAGTAAATTTGTCAATTTTACTTCAAAAATGCCAAAATGAGATTCACCAAAGTAGACTTGAAATTGATACTGCTGAAAGTTAAACTACATTGGAAATGTGAAATACAAGCTTTGAATACTGGGAATTACAACTGAATTGCTAAATTAATTTACCTACGATTATACTAAACTACAACTACTCTCATTCATATTTCTTCCCTACTCCTCTTCATCTTTATAGCATCTAAAAAGGTTTGTGGGTCCCATAGGGTCAAATCCCACCTCTCATAGCAGCCAATAGGAGTCTCTTGTTCTTATTGCAATTTTTGGCGGGAAAGACATTTTCTTGCAATTTGCTCTGTTAACAGACCCTAGGGGGGGGGGGGTGGAAGTGATAGGTGATGTGATTGGATGTTGGGAGGTGTGAGGAGAAGATAAGGGTGCAAGTGGAGATGGTGGAGTGGTATTGCAGGGGGGGGAAATGGTGGTTTGAGAGGGATGGTATTGGTGGGAAGCTGGTATTTGTGTTGACCGGGGTCAAACAAGGGGGGTGGACTGGGTTTAGTGTATGGGCTGGTGAAATGGAATGGGCCAAGGGTGGGCTTAGGTTTTAGGTTTTATTTATATTTGGTCCGGTTTGGTTTTTAGCTTAAATAAACACAAGGACCAATTGTGTAAATATTTGAAAGTCCAGGGGCCTGAAGTGACATCATTCCAAAATTATCCAAAGGGACCATTCTTGCCATGTTTGATAACCTAAGGACCAATGTTGCCAATTTCCAATATTTCATACCCCGGGGACCATTCTTGCCAAGTTTGTAAAGGTGAGGGACCATTTTGCAATTTTCTGAATTTGTGAAGGGTTGAACCTGTAAATTCTCAATAAATACCACAAGGACCAATTATGTCATTAATGAATAGTACAAGGTTTGTTTTTAATATTTTTCCATTTTTAAAACCTGAGGACTAACTTTGACATTTTTGAAACTTGGGGGACCAAAGTTGTAATTTCACAATTTAAAACTTTAAAGGACTATTTATGACAACTTGTGAATCCCCAAGGACCTTTATGATATTTGAACAAGTTTTGAGTGACCAGGGACTAGTTTTGCCAATTTATGAAACTTGAGGGACTGAAACTGCCAATTATGCAAACTTTGTACGTTTTTCATTTGTTTTTGCATATTTTGTGTTTGAAACATATAAAACACACCTCTAAGATATTTTAAGTATTTTGATACATATTTGGGTGTTTTTGTATGTTTTGGCAGCTCAGATTGGTATAAAATGATGAGTATTTACACACTCATCAATCCCCCACACTAAACTATTGCTAGTCCCTAGCAATATTTTATGAAGTTTTAATGGATTTCAAAGAACTCTT
The DNA here is from genome assembly GCA_030686995.1 of Artemisia argyi. Classification (NCBI taxonomy): domain Eukaryota; kingdom Viridiplantae; phylum Streptophyta; class Magnoliopsida; order Asterales; family Asteraceae; genus Artemisia; species Artemisia argyi. Next base: position 25,696,518 of record CM060704.1, read on the forward strand.
TACCAAAAGCCATCACTTCTGGAGTAGCCAGGTGTAAGAACTGTGGCACACCTGATAACCGTGTGATTTTGAGCAAACCACCAGCTGTCAACGGATTTGATTAGTCTTTACCAAAAGCCGTTTGCTTCTGGACTAGCCAACTCTTGATGGAATAGTCAACATCTTGGTGAGCTGATTACCAATTATGGATTTTCCACGGCCTTTACCACAAGCCATAATCTTGCGGGCTAGCCAGCTCATTTGCTTATGAGGATGCGGGGGAGCTGAGGAACCATACAATTTTTGGCAAACTGCCAGCCGTAAACGGATTTGAGATGTCTTTACCAAGAGCCGTTTGCTCCTGGACTAGCCAGTCCATTTGTCATTAAGACTTTGGCGGACTGATTACCACAAAAATTTTGAGCTCCAGTGAAAAATTTTTGAAAAATTTTGGTAAAAAACGGGGGTATAAGATAGTAAAATGTGATAAAATTCGCTAGAATAGCGAATACCCCCCCCCCCCCCCACACTAATCATGAATATTGTCCTCAAGATTCAAAGTCCCGGCTATTATGCCGACTCTTGGAACGTAAAAGGAGAACATAACAAGCTGAATGTGGAAACACAATTTTGTTTTTCACTTTTGTAATCAGAGCACGGGGGACTCCCCCACACTTAGGGTGAAAACCCTATAAGCATGCTACTGTTTTTGTGTACCGAGTCGCTAGCTTGACTCGACCCCGAATTCATTAGTCCTTGGGGAAGCAGGATGTGGAAAAACTTTCATTCAAGATGTTTGGATAAACATTTGAAGCACGTGAAAGTTCCACACCGATGAGACATAGTCCCGGCTCAAGATAATGATACATGAAAATGCCGGGATCAAAGATAATGTCTTCATTCCCGAAGGAGTGAAGAACAGGAGATGTCACCCTGTAGGTGAAGAAAAGGAAGAAAACCATGATGAAAATCATGATAAGATCTTCTTCCTCGAAGGCAGGCTCATTAGCCTGATTTTGGATTTCAAAGGGTAAGCTCGAAAACATCCCGGGAGGGTGGGTGGGAATTTGCAAATTCTCATGATTGAGTGCATCTCCCCCCGGGTCATCATACTCCGGAGGAGTCATGATATGAGTGAGTTCACAGGAGAACTCATCAAATGTGAATGAATCATACTCTGGATTGATGTGCGTGAGTTCACAGGAGAACTCATCGAAGGTAAATGATTCATAATCGGGGAGAGAATTATGAGAATGAGAAGTGGTAATGCCACTAATCTTCTCTCCCATAGGATCAAAAGTAAAGGCTTCAAATTCCGGTATAGGGTCATCGGAGAGAATGTCACTATCTTTTATGGGGATAGGAGATGAAATAGGTTTCTCTTTGAAAGCCTCGATTTTAGAAATTAGGAGATTGACTTTCATTAATGTTGCACGAAGTGCTTCATCTTTGATTTCAGTATCAATCTCATCATTCTCTTCTTCTAAGCTAACTAGCTGAGAAGGTAATTCTTCCACATGACTGATGTCTCCAAAAGATAAAGAATTTTCATCAGCATGTGAAGTACTAAGCTCGATGTTGGGATTAGAGTTTAAAAGATTTTCATTTTCTCCCATATCGGCTTCGAGATCAAGGAGACCATCATCATTTCCCAAAGGAAGTGGATTGATGTGAGTAAGTTCGTTTGTGAACTCCTCAATAAGAGGGTCAACATCCGAATGAGGCAAATGTGCCTCCTCATACTCAACTTCTCCATAAGATGTACAATCATCATTAAAATCGGAGAAAGTCTCAAAATGATCTTTTGGATTTTCAGGGTGAGCAGGTAGATCACACACATGATCCAAAGTTCCCTGTGACTCTCTTGGGATTGGGACAAGGATCTCAGCACTAGACTTTATTAATTCGTCCGATTCCTTATTAGGAACAGTGCTAAGATGCTCATCCCCCATGATTAGAGAGTGAGTGTGAACTTCGGGTGTGATAACAGCAGACTGAGGGAGTTGAGAAGGACTAGCAGTCATGGTTTCTACAAGTTCCATGATTTCTACTGCTAGAGATTCAATCATAATCTTTTCTCCCTGTATTTCTACTGAAGCAGTTTCAAGAGGTTTCTCAGATACCTTTGGGATTGGAACAAGGTCATCAATTTCCTCAAGAGGATTGCTTTTGACTTCCTTGTCCCCCATTGGCAAGATATCTGAAATTTTCTTAGGTTTTACCTCTTGAAATGGCTCATCCTCATCACTTTCATCCTCATAATAAAATGAGTTAACAGGAGGTTTTTGTTTTCTAAGAATCAAATCCTGAAGACAGTTTATACTATCTTGAATGGTTTTGTTGAATTGAGTTTGATTCATAATAAATTCGGCTCTAGTTAACTCGTCCTGAGACGGTGGATGAGGGTTTGTGTATTGTGAGGGCTGGTTAAAACCAAATTCATGATTGTTACAAGGAACCGGTTCATAGACAAACTGATCCCTAATTTGACAATCAGAGCTGTAGTGAGGGCCACCACAATACTCACAACAGTAAAATTGTTGAGTCTGGTTTGGTGTATTTTGATACGAAGCATTATTGAGATTAGGATAATATGATTCTTGCTCGTATGAATGTGATGGGTAGTTTGAAAAATTTGAGGAGTTGTTGAATGAGTTTTGATTAGGATCATAAGCAAATGAATTACTCGATCCACAGAACAAACAACTCCCGTCTCGAACATCGTTACCACATTGTACACATGTACACCAACGACATGGAAAACCGAAAAGCGGCTCACCACAACCGACACAAGGAACAAAAGCCGGAGGTGGGACAAGTGGTGTGCTCTTAGAGCTAGCAATATCCACCACTTCCGTTATGGTCTCGGGTTTTTGAATGTGAAGATTAGGTAAGCCGTTATTTTCAGTCACAGCTCTAAGCTCTTGGTTTTTGTGTATAACCGTGTATCGTGAAAGATTAAGAGCAATTGTGAGCTTAGATTTTTGGGAAACCGAAGGTTGGACGTATTTAGCACTTTCATAGTCAGAGGAAAGTACAGGGTCCTTTGTCACCTCGGTTTCTCGTTCCATTTCCCTCATTGGAGAGGGAATAGGAATCGAAGGTTCATCATAATCAACACGACATCTCGATATCTTTGACAAGGCCATAAGTTTTTCAATGTTGCTCTCATAGGCCTTTCGTTCAAAGAAATCGTCATCGAGAGATGTCATTTGAATCAATTACGGGATAAGTGGAAGAAGTGAGAATCAAAAAGATAGAGGGTAAAGGGATGAAGAATCAAAGAGGTGAGAGGGTAAAGGTGAATATTTTTGGTATTTTCGAGAGACATGTTTAGTGCACATGCATCAAAAACAATTTTTCAAAACAAATTTGAGGCAAAACCACAGTGAACTTAAACCAGAAATCACAAGTGAATGGCTTCTTTGAAAAAGGTACACCACTCACAGGGATATAAAGGCAAGTTTTAATCTTAAGTTTGGGAACTTATTATGGGTTTATTAATTAATTTGAAAAACTGATTTAGGCTTATGGGTGTGTGTGCAGAAAACTTGGGAAATATTTTTGGAACTGATTCGTTAACCGAAATCGTCCCTTTAAGATTACTCGCAGGCTGGCGGGAGGAAGTAAATAGGTTTCCTCTTCAGTTCGCAATTTAATGTCAGAACTTACCTTAAACCAACTGTTTCAGGTTGTAATCTCAAAGAACACGAAGTAATTTAACTTCACAGTTTGTTTTTGATTGTTTTTAATTTTTTTGGTGTTTCTCAACACTTCAGGAGAAGTGTTAATGAACGTTTTTTTGATATGATTAAGTTTTTACAAAAAATTTTTACAAATTTGTGTGAAATTTGTACAGGGAGGGTTTTGAAAACCACTAAACTTAAAACGATTTTATAAAACACGCAACAACCTCCCCGGCAGCGGCGCCAAATTTTGATTGAGCCTGAACCGTCAGATTATTATTGACCAAGGTCAACAAGTCAAAGACAGCCTAGAATCAATACTCCGGTGATAGTGTAGTGTTTTCCCGGGTCGTTAAAGTCCCAGCGAGATTGAAATGGTGCTTTTGGAATCGTTTATGAGAAAGTGGCACTGAGGACAGTAGCCAGATGATGTGGGAATGATATTGCTACTGTTATTTAGGTATTGACAAACAGATATAATCTTCACAATAATCAGATAACAGATATATGCACAAATTCACAATTAAGATCACGTATCGGACTGGAAAAGTGGGATTTTGGTAATTATCAAACTACAGGGGGTGCTTTTGACACTTTTCAAAACTTAAAATTAAAAATGGAAAAGAAATTATAAAAGTGATTAAAATAATATAAAACTATTATTTAATTAATTAAACTATTTAAAATCTAAATTAAAATCTAATTTAATTAAACTAAAAATGACAAATGATTTAAATTATACTAAAAATTAACAAAAATATTTTCTAAACCTAAATTAGAACTTGAAGAAAGTATAAAAAATTAAAAATAATATTTTTGTCTTTTTGTGGTTTTGTTATTAATTAAAAACTATTTAACTTAATTAAACTAATTAAACTACTTTTAATTTATATTAATAATAAATTAACTTGGAAAATTAAGATAAAATTTATAAAATTACTTAACCATTACAGGAATCCTACAAAATTATAAAAAAACCTAAAAATTATGTTTAAGATTAATCTACTAATTATTTACCTATTAATTTACTTAAGTCTATTTTAAACAAATAAAATAAGGAAAATAGAAAATGAACAGTAGAATCTCAAAATTTATTTTCTAAAAACTTATTATACTATATTAGAACTAGAAAAATTATAAAAACTAGATTTAACCTTATAAAAACTAATTAAGCTATTTAATACTTGATATTAATTAATAATAAAGAAAATTAAAATTAAATCTATATAACACTAAATGACAAAATAAAAATCTGAAAAAATTATAAAAATTACTTTACTATATGAGGTATTTAATAAAAATATAAAAACACTAGTGACTTAATTAAAATATAAAAATGAAAATTAAAATCAACTTGAATTAAATAGAAACTATCACTTATTTTAAAACTAATTTTTTTTGGAATTTTCTTTTACAAACTTAATTTACACCTAAAAACAAAGACTTTTTATGAAAACAACTATTTTAAAACTTCAAAATAAGCTGTGCACACCCCTTTGGCTTATACAGTTGACTTTGTTTGACTGTTTGGTCAAATAAGGTCAAATGACCTAAGGTGGGGTCCACAATGGTGAAAGTGAGTACCAATAAGCTTGAAAGATTTGAATAAGCCAAGAATAACAAGAGATAAGCACAATTAAGCTGTTTCAAACCAAATAAGCACTTTAGCACTATTGAATTAAAACACAGATGGGGGACAAACTTTAGAGCTTATTCTAGGTGGGGTCCACAGTCCTAGGGGTCAAACTAATGGTCAAAAGGGGTAGCCAGGTAGGAGGGGGGTTGGGACAATCCAAAACCTTGGTGTGGGAACCACTGTGGTGGCCACAAAACACCACCCAAGTGGGTGGTTTGAGTGGGTGACTGCTGATACAGAATAGATACTTGCCCTGCAGTCCTCTTTGGAGGATTGTGGGGCCCACAAGATAAATCCTAAAAATCTAGGAACAATGGGATCTTAAAGAAGAGGTGATATGCTATGATTAAGAACAAGTTTTAATTCCTAAATCCTCATACAAAATTCTAAATAAACCATGCCAAATTTGAAATTTTCTAAGATGATGAACTTTGACTTTTTAAGCAAAACTTGCAAATTGACTTTTTTTGAACTTTGGGCTTAATCTATAAGCTGAATAAGATGTATTAAGCTATTCTAAGGTTCATACAAGCTACTCCAACAACTTTAGAAGTGAAATGATGAGATTACATGTCCCTAATCTAAACAGTTAACTGATGAGAGTGAATCAAGGAGATTTTTGACTTTTGCAACTATAATACCAAGTTTTATGACTTACTAAACCTTTTTAGACCTAATGTGACTTAGTTAAGCAAAGGACAACAACAAAAACTAACTAGAACCTTATGAAAACCCCTGAACCAAACACTCCTTATTGTTGACTGAAATGAGATTTTCAATGATTATCACAGATTTAGACCATAACTTGCATACACAGGGTTGTATTATGATAATTGAGACTGAGTTGGACACAAATACACTAACAACTACATCAGAAACCTAGGAATCACTAATCATGTTTATAACTTGAGAAAAATAAAACTTAAAGCAATTATGAAATCTAATATACAAGCATGTAAGATTAAGTTATATTTTTATCTAAAAACTCTAATGAAACATTAAAACACCAATAAACCAAACCAAAAGCAATTGCACAGTAAAGTACCAAAATTTAAGAAAGAGCTTACAAAAGGCTTATGAGCTGAGAGTTATTAACCAGGGAACTAGACCATCACCTAACCACTCCCATGAGTTCTAAACCAAAATTCATCCAAGTTTAACCTTTCTTCTTGCTTTGATCCTTCATGAACATTGATTTTTATTTTTAATCTATTTTATTTTTTTATTTTTGAGAATTTATGGATACTGAGTAAGACTTACTCAGTGAGCCTTGAGAACTTTTTAAAAACTTAAAGTAGAGCTTAATGGAACTGAAAATAACAAGAACAACAATCTATAACATTAATTAAGTAAATTTGTCAATTTTACTTCAAAAATGCCAAAATGAGATTCACCAAAGTAAACTTGAAATTGATACTGCTGAAAGTTAAACTACATTGGAAATGTGAAATACAAGCTTTGAATACTGGGAATTACAACTGAATTGCTAAATTAATTTACCTACGATTATACTAAACTACAACTACTCTCATTCATATTTCTTCCCTGCTCCTCTTCATCTTTATAGCATCTAAAAAGGTTTGTGGGTCCCATAGGGTCAAATCCCACCTCTCATAGCAGCCAATAGGAGTCTCTTGTTCTTATTGCAATTTTTGGCGGGAAAGACATTTTCTTGCAATTTGCTCTGTTAACAGACCCTAGGGGGGGGGGGTGGAAGTGATAGGTGATGTGATTGGATGTTGGGAGGTGTGAGGAGAAGATAAGGGTGCAAGTGGAGATGGTGGAGTGGTATTGCAGGGGGGGGGGGAAATGGTGGTTTGAGAGGGATGGTATTGGTGGGAAGCTGGTATTTGTGTTGACCGGGGTCAAACAAGGGGGGTGGACTGGGTTTAGTGTATGGGCTGGTGAAATGGAATGGGCCAAGGGTGGGCTTAGGTTTTAGGTTTTATTTATATTTGGTCCGGTTTGGTTTTTAGCTTAAATAAACACAAGGACCAATTGTGTAAATATTTGAAAGTCCAGGGGCCTGAAGTGACATCATTCCAAAATTATCCAAAGGGACCATTCTTGCCATGTTTGATAACCTAAGGACCAATGTTGCCAATTTCCAATATTTCATACCCCGGGGACCATTCTTGCCAAGTTTGTAAAGGTGAGGGACCATTTTGCAATTTTCTGAATTTGTGAAGGGTTGAACCTGTAAATTCTTAATAAATACCACAAGGACCAATTATGTCATTAATGAATAGTACAAGGTTTGTTTTTAATATTTTTCCATTTTTAAAACCTGAGGACTAACTTTGACATTTTTGAAACTTGGGGGGACCAAAGTTGTAATTTCACAATTTAAAACTTTAAAGGACTATTTATGACAACTTGTGAATCCCCAAGGACCTTTATGATATTTGAACAAGTTTTGAGTGACCAGGGACTAGTTTTGCCAATTTATGAAACTTGAGGGACTGAAACTGCCAATTATGCAAACTTTGTACGTTTTTCATTTGTTTTTGCATATTTTGTGTTTGAAACATATAAAACACACCTCTAAGATATTTTAAGTATTTTGATACATATTTGGGTGTTTTTGTATGTTTTGGCAGCTCAGATTGGTATAAAATGATGAGTATTTACATACTCATCACCTACCAGCACCAATATCAAAGGATTTTAGATCAAAAAGTTAAATGGGACACTTTAAGAATCAGTGCCCAACTCAGAATACCATTTAGTACAAAAAGACCAGTGGAAGAGAATGGAAACTCTTTAGAACCTTAACAACGCCAAAAGATGACATTAATGTTTAAACAAAAGAGAAATTCCTGTTGTAATAGAATAAACCATAGTTCAAACCCTCTATAGTTGTATTCCCTTTTGTAATTTACCTTAGGTACGATGGATGTAACCTAAGTGTAACAACTACCTTTTTACCGTATGAAAATTCTACCTAGTAATATTTTCGTAATAATCATAATCTACGTCTATTTTCAACTTCTATTCCATTTTTCCTTGTTCGTAATCGTTAAGTAACAATACACTGATATCACCTTAGAAATCTAGTTAACCTCATTTCTGACTGAACGATAGATTATTACCACCCTGTAAGAATTATCTCATGAACTTTAAGTTTATACCAAGAATATCCTAGCATCTCCTTAGAAATTCCTGAATCATCACCATATTATGAACAAAAATTTACTAAATTCTTTTGAAAATGATTAGATGACATTCAACGTTGTACCTAAACCATTGAGACTGAATCATCTAAAACAAATTTAAATAAAAATAAATATCATTGTTACTGAGCCAAGCATCACATCATTTGGTCCTCAATTATACATAGCCTAGCTACCTATGTATAATTTAGGAAGAATCATGTCATAAATGGAACAGTTATCTTTTCAGATTTTCTAATAACAATCTTCATGTAAAAGCAAAATATTGAGATTAAATAAACTATTCATAAACCTCATTTTTGACAAACTCCAATAGATATTTACACTTAATATCCATCATTTTATTATAGTAAGTCGAGAAAAGTACAAACATTAGAAACCTATGAGTTCACAAAAACTTATGGAAAACATCAATAGCAAAAATTTTATTAGAGACCACGGAAATTAATACATAGGCATATAATTAGCATAGGAAGTGCTATTATTACAATGAGCACAATAAAAAGCATAGAATCTTCAATAGGCTGACCCGGCATAACAATAAGGATTCCCATCAACAGTACCATAGCAAGAACCACCACAGGATGAATCACTCTGATTATTCTAAAACATAAGTATAAGTACACCATTAGAAACAATAGCAAGACTAGTTCTTAAACATAAAGACAAATAAGTCTTATTTCACATTTATTGAGGATTACATAGAAACATAACAAGGATACATTCTAAACAACCCTAGCTCAAGACTAGTCCCTCCATATCTTATCCACAACATATGATAAAACCGTGAGTGGTATTAGGAAAACCAAGATCCCGATCAAAATTACATAATCTTCATCTGGGACAAAAGTCAAATAGGTAACGACAACAACGACATATACCATCGCAATAATAGTAATTAGGCTTATCATTTTCGGAAGTATTTAATAAGAGAAAAGGGTTAAGAATAGGAAATGTGTAATGATAGGAAAATGGTTGATGGAAGAATAGGAAATTAAATGGAGTATTTATAGGCTAAAGATATAACCATTGGAAGTCACTATTCACGACCGTTAGTTTTTACTATTCACTAGCCGTTATTTTTCCACTATTCCTGACCGTTATTTTTCACTATTCACAACCCTTGGATTCGTTAGTTGCAACATTTAAATTTATCTTGCCTAGCACCAATAAATCTAACTAGATTTCATTTCCTTGAATTTCGGATAAAAATCTCTCGACAACCCTATGTTCATAATCCTTTACGCTAGTAATCATTTCAGACTTGAATTTTGGGACGAAATTCAGAATGAGGAGTGAGTACTGTAAAACCTCGCAAAAATCCATATAATTAACAACGGTTAATTATATATTAATCTCTGTCATTATTTTAATCACCATTTTTACGGGGAAATTTTAAATTTTTTTTATTATATTATTTTGTCGTTATCAAGACATAATATAATTCACCAAATGACAAAACCAGTTCTCGACACGATTAATGAAATATTACAATTTACTAATCCTACTTAAACTAATTACAACCAAACGGGCCCTTAATATTTTCAGCCCAATCCGAATCGGTTACTGTTCATGGCAGCCCAACACAAGCCCAACTTCCCTTTTTATTTTCAGTTTCCAGTCGAGTTATCCCATCCCAAAACGCCTCGTTTTCTTTTAATTCTTAAAGGTAACATGTCCATATTTTTATACCTCCTAATTTTCTACCCGCCAAAGAATTAGTATGCCAAGTTTTAACTTCTAAGGCGTACGTTTGATATATTTTTAATAGCCAAAGTGATCGGTCCAAGACAACTTAACTCGACATAAGTTTATATTCAAAACTTAACCGTTTCGACTCCAACTTGATTCCCCCCTCCTCTAATATTCTTCCTAGCCTAGATACATGACATTGAACAAGTTTTTATCAGCCTGCCTAGATCAAGCCTTACTCGTTAAAATCGATTTGTGCATATAAATAAAATGTTAGTCGACATAATATATGTACACAAAGCAAATCCAATTTTCCTACCTTTTCATTCTTTTCTCAAAGTCATAGAGTGTCAGAGATATCTCTTGGAAGCCATCCATTCACTGACATAGCCTAATAGAGCTAGTACCCTCTATTTTGAATCCATAACGTATACACATTTTCTAGTATAAAACTACTATAGCCTCACCACTTCATACCATTCACTAAACATCATCATTTTAACTCTCTTATATCCTCAAAAATTATCTCTGGAAGACCAGAAACTTTCTCCAGCTCGTTGGAAGAATTTCGAATAAGAAATGGGTACAAAATATATAACGAGTTAAGGTATATAGCGACTTGTGATTTCTTCCTTGTGTTTCAGTCATCTCACTCGACTCTATACCACCTTTGAAGGTGTAGTAAGTACCTTAGAACTCTGTGAATCCTCTTTTGTGATATTTCATTTCCCATGCATTGTTTTAAATCATGTTCGAACATATATATTTGTATCACGTTTGTATATAGTACCCAAGTCGTGGTTAGCCTCCCTTGCGGAAGGCCTAGGAACCACGAAGATCACCCACTTGACGTTACTTTTATTACTACACTTAAAAATCAAAACCATTTGAAACATGCATCATGCGTACCAAAATAAGAAAACATATATTTCTAAGTCTTTTACATATAAATCACGTTCCATGCACCCTAAGAAACCATCGTGTATCTTGAAATTTAACTTAACAAATATGCAATATTTTTACACAACTCGTTAGACCACCTAGCTAGCTGTTACTTTCGTATAAATTACTTGTAAAGATACTCACGTCTCGACACTCTAATTTCACCAAAGTGAATTGCAAAACTCGTTTATAAAACTGTCACAAATAAGAGAGTTGGGCCTTTAAGCCCAATAAGCAGTTTTTTTAAGCTCTTTGGATAAGCTAGCTTATCTAGGATTTTTGATATAAAAATAGAACATGAAAGATGATATTTTTGATGAGCTCAACTCGTCTAACGATGTACGGTTTTTAAAACGTTAACGGGCCTTTAATTTAGCTCGTTAAAGCCCATTTATTGAAAAATAAGCTATTTTTGCAAATAAGCAGTTGAAATAAGTTTTAATAAGCTTCAATAAGCTCCATAAAATTTAATATAATTTTTCCCATAATTTTTGAACGTTTGGACTAAAAATGTAACGCGACGACACCTAGGAGGACTAAAACTGTCAAACCTTTAAAATAGGGACTGAAACTGCCAAAATAGAAAGTTTAGGATAAAAATTGATATTATTTAATATTTCAAGCTCAGATTGTAATATTGGACATGTAGTGGACTATAAATGTAAATTATATATATATATATATATATATATATATATATATATATATATATATATATATATATATATATATATATATATATAAAACTAACGGTGTAACGCTAATGCCGTTAGTATAAAAAGTGTAAAAACTGGAAAAGGACAAGGACCAACATATTTTATTTGACATTCTTATTTTATTTTCTATTTTACGTCATCCATCACATCATATGCATTTTTATTACATTTTATTTATATACTATTTATTTTTACGGTAATAATATATATAACGACTTTTTAACTAATTATCATTTCGTATTATTATCATCATGGTTAAAAAGGTAAAATTTTAGAAATAATAGCACATCTCATCATATTATGATAAACATAATAATTTCATTCGCATATCATCTTTTCATTTTAACGATTTATCGTTATTCGTTTACCAAATAGTATTTGGTTAGATTCTCAGATAAATTTATTTATCAGGTTCCGTATCAAAGACGTTTCCATAATCATTCTCACAATCTCATCCTACTTTATTTTTCATCATCCCAACATCAATCAAGGTGAGTCATAGCCCCATTTCCAATACTTGTTTTTAACTCATTGGGGGAGATACATGCTTACATATACTTTGATAATTTTATAAGTATATGTATAAATTACATGATTCAAATCAATTTCCTTATTAATATTTATCTTATATGATTTATGACTTAAGATGTGATAAATATATTTTGCTGATGAATTACTTAGCTGAAATACTGATACTCCGATGATAATGTTTCCAATTTGATTATTGTGGCATGTGATATATGTATGTTACTGGCGAAATACTTAATTGAAATACTGATACTCAGATGATAATGTTTCCAATTTGATTATTATGGCATGTGATATATATGTTACTGGCGAATTACTTAACTGAAATACTGATACTCAAATGATTATGTGGCGAATTACTTAACTGAAATACTGATACTCAGATGATAATGTTTCCAAAGTGATTATTGTGGCATGATACATGACTATACTATACTATCCTGAATGATTCCATTATTACCTTGATATTGCCTAAGTTACCTTATCGCCATAAAGTCCCTCAATCATGAACCATTAATCACTGTTATATGTGCGCGAATATAGTGAACAGCTTCGAAACCTGTTAAGGATTGACCTCCTATCCCACTAATACTTGACGGAATGCCATATGCATATGGTTAGTCGTATTAGTCGTGATACACTATATTTGAACAAAACTAGGAATTGGCAAATCACCTATTATAAGAGGGCAAAATTTATCATTGACTTGATAAATCACCTCTTTTGTTAACGTTTTGCGTGTCATGAGGCTTGGTGCAATATCCATAAGGAAATGTATGTTTTCAACATATATTTAGATACAGCTGTATAGGAAATTGACCATACTTGAATGATATATCTCATTAAATTAGCATCATGAGTTTCCAGCTCATGTTAAGATTATTGATCCCTTATTTGAATTTGATGAATATATATATGATTTATATGTGATTAAAATCAACATTACTCAATACTTGTTCCATCACTGTTTGTATTTATCATTACCAAATATTCCTGAAATCTATTGAAATAAATGGTTTTCCATAAAACTCTATGAACTTACCAACCTTTGTGTTGACACTTTTAAGCATGTGTATCTCAGGTAATTTAACGGAACAGGACAAGACACGGAGCTGACATTTATTACTCTGATAAATTAAAATGGTATAAAAATCAAATATGTCATTTTTACAAGCCTTTATATCTTTTAATAAGATTCTAAATTAAATGGTTCATCTTTTATCAAAAATATTATTTGAATGACAAATAACTTTCAAAACGTTTCTTTTAAGCCGTTTTATGAGATTATAACTTCGATCCTCCTCGTAACACCCAAATTACTTTTCCGCTGCTACAAACATAAATTTGGGGGTGTTACATAATTCGGTACGGGATCGGTACCAAATCGGGGAGTTCCCAAAAAAAGGAGAAAATCCCAATTTCCCGGTACCGGTATCCGAATCCCATTCGGTACGATACCGGTACCACTAATTTATGCTTTGGAAAAAGTCGGTACCATAATTCAGTACGGGATCGGTACGGGACCGGTACCGTGCTCATCCCTAGTCCTATATATACACTGCCAAGGAGGTAATGGTTGGTACTCAGTGTAGGGTGTGTGTTCCCAAGTTGTGTGAAGCCATTGTTGTAAATGGAAATGTAGCACAACTGGTATAGCCCCTACCGTGGAGAGGTTATGGGTGCTTAGTGAAGCCATTAACCCTTTCTTTTATACTTACTGTGCATGTTGGATGAGTGAGTATAGGAGAATGGTAAGATGGAAATGTAGCTAAATGGTCAAGGTGCATAAATGGTGAATCACAAAGCTTCTGTCTGAATGCTGATAAGGAATGGAAGAATGAATGAAGAATACAATGTTATGTTTCTGAATAGTATTGTCAGATATGTGCTTCTAGCATGTCTGATATTTGATGTATTTGATATCTGTTTGTGGGTTTTGTCCAAAACAGATGTAGTGATCTCTTGTATTTGTACAATATTTGGAGCGATTAATATAATTTTCACCATTGCACCTAAAAAAAACTTGACTATAGATCTTGCGATCATAAGGTCAATATTGAAACCTTACCGATATCTATTTTCCTTGAAAAAGCGTCGAGCTGCCAAATTTTCATCAAACAACTTATCGAAAGGTTAAGATTTATAAAAACCAACACTTTTAAAGTACGCTGAATATTACATGTCTTTTGTTTGGTAACTCTAGGTTTAGACCATCCAATCTTTTATATAGAATAGGGAAAATGATTGGCATGTTGCCTAATCCACTCAACATATGACAAGTGAAGTATGATATTTCTCTCTCCTCATGATAGCCTTTGATTATTTCAAGTGTTGTGATCTAATTGTTAGGCATGAAATTAGGCATGTCAATCACTACTTATAGAATAATCATAGCTATTCAATCTCATGTACCAAAAATACTTAACAATCTCGTACCCTCTGTGAGCCTTTTTCTTATATTTCAAACTAGGGTCCCCAATCCCTATCACTTCATTTTTTTTTTTTTTTTTTTTTCTTAAGAGTTCATAAACATAAAATAAAAATATAAGCAACAACTATATGTGCATCCTAAGAATAATGTAAGTTTAATAAGAACATGCGCGTCTACATTCCAATGAGGAATAAACCCTCAATAAACATAATCGTGCACGGGTAGAATCTCAAAATATAGAATCACAATGAAGAATGGAACCTCAAAACGTGTCGGTTACATTGTTTGATTGGCGAGATCAAATATCGCAATCCATGGATCTCACACAACGTGATATACTCATGAGCATGTTTTAGGAATTTTCTACATCGTCGTCATTGCTTTCCGAATTGCACTTCACTTAAATGTTTATACACATGTAAAACACGCATTGTTTCATCAATTTGAATTGATTTATAAAACCATAGAACATATAATAGGTCAAATAGCATATTTGTTCGGTTGGCATCAAAAGATGCATGGAGAACATATAATAGGTCAAAATGTCAAATGGCATATTGCACACATAAATGTGCACTACACTAACACTTGATGGACTAATGAACTTGGCCCATCCAGCCCATTTGTTTTACATTTGGGTTACATAAATTATCAGAAATCCAATACCTTAGCCCATAGTTCAAATTACGTTTAACTTCACTTGTATACAACAAATGAGTTGAAAACTGAAATGCCGTTTAATGTCTTCGACAGTTCGACTAATTTTTGTTAAAGGTGGTATAGACTAATGGTTAAAAACTTAAGATACGTCTTATGTGAGGTTTAAAATCTGATGCAAGCTTACACTTCGTTTGGAGTTACGATAATTAGTCCTTTCAGCGATTTGCAAATTCATTTCTGATATTAGATAACAAAATTTAGAGCCAAACTAATAAGACATGACATAAACTTTGTGTATGATAAAAAAGTTTGCAAACATATTGTATTGATATGTATCATGTAACTTGGAAGCAAAACAATAATAAAGACATGTAATTTTTAAGTGAAACTCAAAGTAATGATTATTATTTATTTTTTTATAGGAATATCCGAATATGCAATCTATGACAATTTTCAAAAGCCAAGAAGCCATCATTCTTTGACCACATTTTATTCGGTGTGCATCATCACTTGTTCCATAGTATAATTAACCTACTCATTATTATTTTAAAAATTATTTTACTTTGTTTTTATGTAAGATAAAAATTGTCCTTGTCATGATACAGAAACAAGAAAATTGTAATATGAACAAGGAAAAACAGTATTTGTGTAAAGCTATGGGTTTTGACATTTGAATTTCTATAACATGTATATAAGTATATACCAAGAATTAAGTAATCCCAATATCATGTGGATTTCATGAGCATGTCTACAACTACAAGGAACAACCATCACCTCTTACGTCTTCTACCAACCCTTCATTAATATTTTTTCGTATATTGCACAGTATATTACTATACGAATACCCGCGTAAAGCGACGGTGTATAGTGGCAAATAATTATACTTGTGAAATCATGATTCTGATTCGACCTTTGATGCAAAATGTGTGTTTTTTTAAATACAAGCCGTGTTTTTTTTTTTTTTTTTTTTTTTAATTAATATAACGTGTGTTTTTAAAAATATGTCAAGTTTCAAATTTTAATAGAAGAGACAAGTATAGAAATGATATACGGGGTACGATTTTTATTTTTATTTTTCTAATTACAAGGTCTATAACTTTTGTTACTTTTAAGATTATGGTTCTGAAATTACGACCCCAAATTGATGACTTTTTAAAATATAAAGTTAAAGTATAATATAAAAAAAATTGTACAATATGTACGTTATGTGCAACATGTCATGTCATAAATCTTGAGGCTGGTAAATATTTTACTGCACGTATTGTATGCGGTGGGTGACTTTTTATCCATCCTTTTGCGACGAATTTAATTCATTCACAAATTTAATCCATCTTTAAAAGAGAAAATTGCAAAAACCAGGCTCGGTTAAATTGAAAGCAAGTGCAACGTAATTTTGTGTGAAATTTTGGTGTACATCTATTGTCTTTGGCATGGTTTGTGGTAAAAATTTCAAAGTTTATGTCATAGACTATAAATTGTAAACCAAAATTTCTCACATGAACTGACTCTTTTCTCATATGACTAGGCAAATTATGTTAACACATCATTGTGTAAAAGTTTTTGTGTGAATCTTTTATGGACATAGTATTTTTCTTTAGCAATTTACTCTCCTCTAAATTTTAAGATAACCAACTAAATCATAAACTCTTGTGATGACAGGCGGCTTAAATACGTGTTTAGCTATTGTGCTTTCAATTGTTAAAAGCAAGGTTTTCAATATCGGAACTCTATCCAGAATTATTTTCGTCTTTGCAAAATCAAGATCGCAAGATCAGATCGAGATCTTAAGATCCTATTTTAATGTCATTTTCTTAACATCTTTGTAATATTATACAATCCTACAAATTATTATATATCATAAAAATAAAATTATATGAATGCTTTATAGAAATGTTGCCCTAAATTAAGATTATGAAATGCTTAAAAATATTACCATGTTGTTTTTCAAATTTTACAAAACACAATCTGTAATTTGTAAATTTTTAGTTTGTGGTTCGAGAAAAAAGTAACATTAGATCGGAATAGATTTTAAGATTCTATGTTTAAGATCGGAATCCCATTAGATCTTAAGCTTGCAAAGATCTTATGTAAGATCGAATCATTTTTGCTTTGCAATATCGTAAAATCGTAAGATCCTGAAATCAGAATCGAGATATTAACAACTACTAGAACGGTACCCAAACAATGCGGCGGCGGCGGGTACCTGTGACTATATTTTGCGTTATTCGGTTACACATTTTGTTGTTTTTATGCTTTATAAGTAGAGATGGTTAAGCGAAATAATTTTAGTTTGAACAATCTAACAAACTTCCTAATCAACTTGCTTCCTAACCAACCTGCTTCCTAACCAATTAATTTTGAAATCCTTCCATAATAGGCAAGTAAAAGTCTAAATTTTTAAGCTTTTCTAATTATAGAATAGTCCCAAATATATTATATAGTAGTATAGATGTTTAAAAGATTTATCGTAATAGTAACACAAAATCCTATTTTCTTACTAACAAAAATTTAGAAAGTTTTATGTACTTGTAGCAACTTTTGACGAATTTAACTAGTTTGATCCGTTTTTTCTTCATACAATAATATTACTAGTTTTCTCCTAAATAAAGAGGGATTATTTGCACACTCAGACTTTTTATTTGCACACAACACACTTAAATGTGTAACCAGTTGGGTGCAAAAGATTAATAACTAGGGACGGAACCACTATCAAACATGACCGGGTGCATAAATTTTTATGAACCAAATATAAAGAAATACATTGCAATGGACCGGGTGTATTTAAGATGCATTTAAGAAAAATCATTTTTTTTCCTTAAAAAAGTAACACTAAATCGAGAAAATCTATGGTCGGGCATTGACGAGACCCCCTGATTCCGTCCCTGTTAATAACAACCCTTGACATGTGTTTGTTGGCGTAAAAGTGCTCTCACTTATTACCAACTTAGCTACACATCATTGGCAAGTGTATAACCAATAATTCAATACTCCCTCCGTCCCTTATTAAATGTCCAGTTTTGACTTTTCGAGTATTTTTTTTAACTTTGACCTTAAATATTTTTATTTATATTATATGATACTTGATAAAAATTATGTCAATGAAAAGTACATTTAAAACCCAATTCATTCATATATTTTGCATCATGTATTATATATCATATATAAAAATATTTATGGTCAAAATGATAAAACAAGACTTTGAAAATTCAAAATGGATATTTAATATGGGACGGAGGTAGTATTATACAAGTATCAGATAGTAAAATGGAATATCTCAATCAATACCCATAAATAAAGTGTAGGGTTATCATATAAATACCAACGTATGAAAATCAATTCTCATAAATAAAGTGTAAGCTGTATCATGACTGTAAAAACTCGATTCAGGTCGGTAAGGAATTGTATTTTTATAATTTATTGCAAAAGATAAAAGCATACACCAAAGAACATAATTATTTAATGCATTAAAGAATTTCCAGAGATTATATCCTCTAAAATATAATTGTTGCGACAGTGGGATGTTATTATTAATTATTGTACCAAACACAACTTATTGTGATCAGAGTTGTACAGTGCTTCTTTAAACAAAACAATGAAAACATGCACCGTGAATCGTTTAACAAAATGCATAAAAAACAATTTCTATTTTATAAGCTGAAAAAATAATTTGGAAATCATAGTTTGTCCTATCACTTGCAATAATATGATATGTTTGTCTTACTTAAGTTTTGAGTGTCCACAGACAAATGTTTTTTGTTAGGATATGTGTAAGAAATATAAATTTAAGTTAAAAAAATATTATTTTTTGCTCATATATTTAATACATCAATTAACTGTGGATTTAAAATATATAAAGTATTTAGGCATAATATAAGTAAGTAGAAAATTATTACTTTAATTTGTTGTAAGTAGACAGTTTTTATGAAATAAAATAAAAGGTTATTTACATATATCTCTGTATCCCAATCAACATTTACATATTTTCTCAAACACAAGTTTTTAAAGCATGATTTACAATGCTCTGAAAGCTAGGTTTGGGGAAAAATGTAAATATTGGTTGGGATACTGGGATGCATGTAAATGCCTCTAAAATAAAATAACACGAACGTTTAAAGTGGTAAGAAATGATCACCAGTTATCTATATTTATATTATATATATGACTAGCATGGTATCGGAGCGTTGCGACGGCATGTACCTTGTATATAATATTTTTAGGGAGCTAAAGTTTTATTATACGTTTTTCATGACAATAACTCTATAAATAACGATAATTTCAAGTTAAAATAACTTTAAGAAATAAATAATCTATATATATATATATATATATATATATATATATATATATATATATATATATATATATATATATATATATATATATATATATATATATATATATGAACATAAAAAAAAAATACTTTACACATGATATAAGCTTAAATGAAAATATTTATTGCAAGTGCTTTTATATGGTCCTTTATAATTTATAAGACATTAAAGTTGTATTCATTAAGAAAATATTTGCTTAACGGGCCTTTTAAAAGTATATAAACTATTTAATCTTATTGGCTAAGGATAATGAATAATGTAAAATTAAGATTGTATATAAACTATTTTTTTTATATAAAATGTTTATTCTCTATCTTAGTTTTACTTTTATTTTTATTCTTTATTTATTTTATTTTTTTAGAAATGCAACATGCTATTAAGAAACTCGCGGCCCCTCTATCTCAAATTTTTAATCTCAATGCATACTTTTGTTATGTTTCTTTCGTTACATAATTTTATTTTAATTTTTAACTTAAATGCTTTGTAATGTGGTAGTAGATTGACATCCATCCAATTAAACTTTAGACCTTAACCTTAAAATTTTCTTTTTAGACAATCATTGAGTTGTAAATTAGACCAGAGCAAGTTTAACTTTATCAAACTAATGAATAAATATCTAATTTCAAACAAAAAAACACACAACACCGCTCAAAAGATTTTAAAAACATTTATACATAAAACTCCAGTTGATATTGAACTATAAAAATAAATGTAACTATAATCGTGATAGACACAAATTTAATATCCATAATTCAATTATATGTACATTTTAGAGCAATTATTGGCATTTACTCGATGAATAAATGTGTTGACATCCTCTTTGAATAAGGAGAGATTTCGTTTGAACAAAATTCATATGTATATTACAAGAATCCTTTGTTAAAAACTTAAAATTACTTCTATGCAAAGCCAAAGTTCTAAAATTAAAAGGTTCTTTTGTGAGTAAATCACCACCTTTTGAAAATTAATAATTACTCCTAGATAATGGACTAAAGACATAATACTTACATTATAAAGTAGTTAAGGGCCATTTAGTTGGTAAAAATTTCTCAATTTTACCATCTCTAAATTCCTTGAGAAGGGATAATTTTGAAAACGCGTTTAGTTGGAGTTATATTTTTCTTTTTTAAAAATGATAAGAAGATTACCTCAAATTGCGTTGGTGGCGGCGACGGCGGGCGGTGGAGGCGACGGTGGACGGTGGAGGATAACACGAGAGTTTATGGGTAGAATGGTGTATGCGTTTTTATCGGAGTTGAGAAAAAAAATGAGAAAGAAAAAAGTGAGAATGCTAGAATGGGCTTTTCAATTTCTTAGTTAAAATTTAGAAAATGAGAATTTCATTTTTTTTTTTTGAAAATTGTTGAAAAAAGTGCGACTAAACGCGTTTTCAGTTTTTTCATTTTCTTATAAAAATTTTTTTGAAAAAATGAAGAATTTCTCGCCAACTAAACGCACCCTAAACAATCGTGAGAAAAGGTTAAAGTGCACGCAATAAACTCAAAGCTATATTCCATCGCATTTTTTTTTTTTTTTTTTTTTTTTTTTTTAACATCATCTTAAAACTAAAACATATAAAACCATCTACAAACCTATTTTATATTTTAAGATGCTTAAATCAGTGTTCAATATCTAATCATAGTTTATCTCAAAAACATGTATAATCCTAAATCAGCTACTTTAATATGGTTGTAGATTGGAGCATCCATTATTATGATGGTTTAATAGTAAATCTAAAAAATTATGCAGGTTTTAAAAATTTGTGTGACATAGTGAAGAACTATTTTAAGCCTATATGACATAAAAAATGTCTACAAAAATGTTTATAAATTAATGACGACATAATGATTAAAAAATGTATCTATAGTGTGAATATATTTATAATTTAAAAAAGTTTGTATATCAATAATTTTAAATAAGGTGTCAATTTTATAAATTTTTTAATAGGTTCATCACGCTGCATGACTTTATAATTGATGCGTGGTTTTGCAATCTTGCAAAAGGTTTTACCTCTCGAGGGATCTCGAGAAGTTTGCAATCTCCACCAGGAAGTGTACCTGACCGATGTAATATAATGTAGTGGCAAGTACCGGGGGATTGATCGTTCTACTTGGGGAATAGTGTTCGTTAGGATTGAAACTTAATCTAACTAGATCTAGAGGTGAGGGATGATTCTTTTTGTATTTTTATATTTTATGGAAAGTAAGTAAAAATCTCGGGTATTGGGAGAGTGGGCGGAATTAGTTGCTAGTCAACTAACCCAAATAACTACAAATGCAATAAAAATAAAATAACAAGAAAATAAATGTGAGAAAAACCTTATACGGAGAGAAAAGTGTTTACTTAGATTTCACTACTCCCTAGATATCTTTCATTAATTGATTAGTTTGTTACAATTGCGTGGATGACGGGTTATATTCCTTAATATCATTCGTAGGGCCGTGTACGATCTTCCCTAACTCTATAAGCTTCTACCTCTTCCTATGTCGAGTCGACAACTAGCTCCTAACATGGCCTCCTTAGTAGTCACGTATGCATTAAATATAACCATTAAAATCGTAGTACACATTCGATTCATGTTTCTTAAGACGTTCAAGCATGTTACCAATTGGAGATTTGCCAATTTTCTTAAGCTAACATCGAAATCATTTATCCAACAACAATTAATAACAATCAATCAATCAATAATCAATAGCTAGGTTTCATTACATCTAAGCAAACACAAATAAACCTAGACTAGCATGTTAATGTAAAGACAACCATAAGATAGAATCAAACAACACATAAACATATTGAATGATTATTGGAAGACTTATCTTTAATTAATCATGGATGAAAGAAGGGTTTGAAACCCTTACAAAATGGCTAAAATTCGTCCTAGGGTTTATGGTGAAGTTCCTCCAAAAGTTCTCTCCCTAATGAATGAAAATTAGAAAACTATATATAGAGAATACAATCTGACGGCGTCACGTTAAACATGTGACGCCGTCAACTCGCCGCCAATGCTTTTCTCGGATTGCCTAGATCCAGATCTGGCGTCGTCCCCTTTTAATCTTTACTGGCCGTCACCTTATAGAATGTACGTGACGGCCTAGGCGTCACAAAGGGTGACGCCGTCACTCTTTAAATCAAAAAAACTTTCTGGCGCTTATCGTGTAAACTTCATATCCACCTCTTTGCCAACACGTGACGCCGTCAGGCACTGTTTCCAGCTTGATTTGGAGACTTTGTCGTTTTCTTCACTTTTCGCTCTAAAAATGTACAAAATGCTTCCTTTTCCAGATTTTTTCACCAAAGTACCTAAAATGACAAAAGGAACGATTTGATGCAATATTTGATCAAATAATTACGACTTAGGGCTTAAATGACCCTCTAAAAACGTAACATTTTTCGCCTCATCAATAATTCTTCAAAGAAGAATGTGAATGCAGAGTAATATTTATTTATGAAGAAATATTACAACCACATAATTTTCACATAATTAGGTGAAATCATAATTTGTACAAGAATATTTTAGTTTATTTTGGCATATCAAACTATGATGTCTTACTGTGTATGTGGTTATAGCATTCTTCTTATTATGTTTCACTATATACATATGCATTATATCAACGGGCTTTTGGTTTAATCGTATCCGTAAGATAGTAATGTCAACAAGAATTTTGGTTCAAGTTTTGTGAAAAATGAAAGTGAAATTGTTGTATTACGTGAAAATATATATGTTAGAGTTGTGACCTTCACTTTCAAAATACATGCATACATTCTAAAAAATGTGGTTGAACATGACCTGATGCGAACATTCTACGATTGTCACCTCCCACTTCACCAAATCTCACTACATCTGATGCGCCTGTTGAGCCTCTTAGTCCATCTACTACACCCACTTCACCTAGTCAATCTCCTGCACCAACTTCCCCACCTAGTCAACCAAGACCACCGACTCCTGTTATACATTCACCACCTACCCAACCAACACCACTGACGAGGCGAAAAATAAACCGTTTTTAGGGGGTCATTTTAGCCCGGATTCGAATTTATTTGATCAAATATTGTCCTAAATCGTTCATTTTGTCATTTTAGGTACTTTTGGAGTGAAATATGGAAATGGAAGCATTTTGAACGTTTTTGGAGCATAAAAGTGAAGAAAACGGCAAAGTCTTAATTTTTCTTGCTGGGAACAGTATGTAACACCCCCAATTCATGGTTGCAGCGGAATTCGAACTGGGTGTTACTTGACGGCACAATAGTCACAATAATAGAAAACGAACTCTAATTGAGTCGTTTTAAAAGATGTATCATTCAACTTATATAAATATCAGAGGTTACAAAATGAGGTCCCAATTGGTTCCATGTTTACAAATCACATTAAGTGAGTTTTTGAATGATAATAAAATTTATAGCCCTCTTGAGTATCCGTGCCCTTCCGTGCCATCCTTGATCGTCATGAACCTGAAATACATGCTTGAGAGGTCAACACAAAGGTTGAGTGATATTCATAGAGTTTGTTTAATGTTTGAACACAATGTGTTGGTAGTTAAATCGTTGAACACAATAATCGTAGTGTTTGTAGTTAAATCGTTTGAACACAATATGTTGGTAGTGTGAGCTATAGACTCACACCAATATTTGGAAAACAATGATGGGCTACGTTGTTATATGCCCGGAAAGGTTATTATACACTAAGCTTATGACACCATAACGTTAACGTGTACCAATATCGATCGGCAGATTTATCCCGGTAGGTACTTTGCTAACATACCTAAATCTCAAATATTAATGCATTTGTTTGAACTTAGTCAATACAAATGGGATTCGTCAATCCCAATAGGCCTATTCACAATATTTGCGCTCACTATTGCTAGTGATTAAATGGTTCATAATAAGGGATCTCGGTTTAGCAAGGTTGTTACTTAGTGATAATAAAACATAGTCGAATAGCATACAGTAGAAAGCATTGTGTTCGAGTAGAAAAATAATAGCATGTATTCCCCCCAAGGGTTTGTAAAACAATTAAGTAATGGAAAGTGGGGCTATGAACTCACCTTAAGTAAGATAGCAAGTAATGAATGTAACGGTCGAATCGTGAAGGTTTCTACGAGCAACCTATAATAGAATGTTGCGACTTAGGATCGGAGTAAAGAATATGAAGTAGTGCCTATATATATATCTTGCATTTATAGTCCATGATGTGGTATGATGTATATTGTAAGTCTTTGAAAGAAAAGATTCATGAATATGTATGTTTTGTATATCGTTTACTACCGTTCGGGCCGACATAATTCAGAAGTCATGTTAGTAAGCGTTCGAGGAGCCAGGACACTTTAACTCGTAAATCCACAACTCAACTCGACGGCTTACATAATGAACTCCTCACATGAGGCTCCCTACTATTGTAGTAGTTGATAAGATATATAGATATAAGTTTTGATCCGAAAAGTTACATGTCCGATACTTG
This sequence comes from Artemisia argyi, assembly GCA_030686995.1. NCBI lineage: Eukaryota > Viridiplantae > Streptophyta > Magnoliopsida > Asterales > Asteraceae > Artemisia > Artemisia argyi. Next base: position 25,721,747 of record CM060704.1, read on the forward strand.
AATAAACTTAGGAAAATTTATTTGTACATGAAGATTGTTATTAGGGGTAGTTTCATAAGTCTTGTATGACCATTTTCTCTTTGTAATATCTCATGGTTCCTTTTAAGTGAAGTAGATCTAAATTGCTTGTTCAAGTTCTCGCCAATTCCTTGTTTCATGTTTTCGCCTATGTAAGCTTGTATGGTCATTTCGTCATGGCCTAGCCATGACCTTTGGTCATTGTTCCATGGTCTTGAGACTCAACCTTGGCTCTAGCCATGGTTGTGGTATTGATTCTAGGTCACAAGACCCCTTTGGTCTTCATAAACCATAACTTATATGTAATGACTTTGGTCTAAAAATGGGCTGTTAAGAATTTGAAGAATTTATCACTCAAAAAGCGTTTTCAGGGCTCGAGCTTCTTTATTCCTGAACGAAAACGTCGTTCCGGACAACTTTCGTGTTTTAACTTTTTGATGAATCGGAGCAGAAGTGGGACTTTCAAAATCAAAATTTGATCAGAATGCTATTTAGGCAGTTTTGCCGGAAATCTTTGGTAACTTCAAATGGGCGTAACTTTTGACTTGTATACTCGTTTTGGGTGGTTCAAGTTGCTACGGTTTCCTTGTTAAGTCCTCTACTGTAATATGTAATGATCAAATATCATATTTTTACCATTTTGATCAGGTCTTACCAAGAAAGTCACTAGTTTGCTTGTTATAGTAACTTGTCTTATCAATCATGTACAATAACTTGTTTTACTCACTTTTATACATCATGGATATGAATACAAGACATAATATAGCATGAATAATATGTAAATAACATGAACATGATTATTTAACAAGAATCATGTTAGGGTTTGGCTTACAACTTTTGGCTTTCAAAGATGAAAGGAAGTTAACATGTAAGGATAGGACTTTGATAGACTTGCTTCAACCCTTTTTCACTTTCATGCAATCTTTCTACCCTTGTAATTTTGAAAGATGGATGATGAAGGTTGAGGTGAATTGAGTGGATTTAAACTCAAGAGAAATCACCAAAGTTCTAAAGATTTGAAGTAGTTTTGATGAATCAAAACTAAACTAGGGTTTATGTATGGATATTGCACTTGATTTCTTGGATGGAACTTGAAGTAAACTAGTAAAATGAAGTGTGTTGTGTGTGTGGGTCGTTCATATGGTCAAGGAGTGGGAGGAGAAGGCTTAAATAAGGTCTTGAGGAGGTTAGAACCTTGACTAGTCAACACTTGCTCACCAAGTTGAACACATGTTCACATCTTAAGGCTTAAAGCATGGGATTAAGCCACTTAGGGGCTTAATCCCACCCCTAAGTCGGTTTGCCAAGCTTGGGGAGCAAGGGTGGACTTTTGATGATATTATCCAAGCTTATGGAGCTAGTTTCGACTCCGTAAAATGCTAACCGTAAGTTGTTACGTCACAAAACGTAAAACCGGGTATCGTAAAAATACGAAACTTGGAAGAATGGTTAAACATGTCATTTTACTCCATAATAAAATATAAAATGAGTGGTAGGTTCCATTTGGGTGGTAAAACCCTGCTAAAAACTGAAAACACGGGTCTAAAACGCGTAATACGTAAAATGTACGAATATTGCGTAAAATTGAGAAAAGTAAAATATTACTTTTCTAATAGGTTATAAATGATTTAAAATGACTTATAATGTCTAGACTGAGCTCAGTCTAGTGTCGGTTGGTATTAAATGTCTTTTAGACATCAAACCGTAAGCCTAAAAATCAAGGAATGACTTATAATGTCAAGGAATGATTTTTGGTCAAAGGAGGAGGGAAAAATATGTTGACTTTTTCTAATAAGTTGAAAACTCAAATCGTATTAGAAACGCGGTGCAGGTATAGGCTAAGGTTACGGCTGAGTAAAAACGCTTAAAAACTGAAAATTCCAGTTTTTCACGGCCGAGACTTATTTTGGTCATGTTTTTCTCAGTCATGATTTATTCTCAAATAAATCATGAGTGTGTCAAACATTTTTCCGATGTGGGGTCACCTGACGGGGTCGAATTTCGTTGTGCGTAGAATTTCTGAATGACGTTTTACCCTAAAACGTGTAATTCCTTAATAACTTTCACGAAAATGAGCTTATGAAAGTTAAACTTTTAATTTGCCATGGAAATGATTTATCACTCGAGAATATCAAATAAAAATCAACTTTCGGAAAAGTTTCGGGAAAAATGAATAGTAAAAGTGAATAGTGAAATTTTTCGGGAAAAGTAATTAACCTGAAAATGTGAATTGTTACAGTCTCTACCCCTTACGGGGAACTTCGTCCCAAAGTTCTATGTGTGTCATATGTTGGAGTGGTGTCGATGAAGAGATGTGGTTACTTATGAGGACTGAAGTCTGGGATTACCGGTGATGTAGTTTGATTTGTCATTTCAGTGTATGGTGTAGGATGAGGCTTACTTTTATGTAGAAAAGGTATGGTAATAGTCGAATATCAAAGGAAATTGATATAGCAGTCGAATATTAATAGGAATTGATATAGTAGTTGAATATCAAATAGAACTTGATATAGTTGTCAAGTATCAATAGCAATTGATATAGGAATCGAATAATGGATTAAGTGTTGAACATGTGGTTGGACCAAGTCCTGTTTGAATTGTTCGGCTGCCCATGCATATGGCTATATGGCTTCGCAATGAGTTTGGTACGACTGCACATGCATATGGCTACATGGCTTCGCAATGAGTTTGTTTGTTATTGCACTATCATTATGAAAACCAAAATGTAAATCTCGTACTAATGGAAATTGGGATAGTTGTTGCAATCATAGCCTAGTAGGTAATCTGTTGTTGTATCTAGTGTTTATTGACTTCATACTTATGTTATTTCAGATATAAATAAGCCCACTTGTTTATAATTCTTTATTTACATAGAGAGGCATCCCAAACAATGTAACTAAAGGAATATAAACGTATGGTTCGATGATTTATAATTTCTTTATTTAAATGAAAAGGCATCCCAATCCATTCAAATAAGGACATTATAAATCATCCTACTCAAGAATTCCCGACACAACATTCATACTTAGCCGGTGAGTTACAAGGTAGTGTATTACGAGATGATACTGGTGTTCCAAAAGTACAAGATGAATATTCAAACTTGTAAAGCTGATGAGGGTGCTTGTGGTGTAACTAAGGATGATTTGAGCTTTAAAAGTGCATCAAGATCTGTTAATGAGCTTGTGTTTGTAACGGTTGTGAAGATAATGATGTGATATGTTGATGAACAAAAGTGTGTAGTGTATGCTTAACATTAATACTCTTAGGTATAGATGTTGAGTTTGCTTTAAAAATCTTAAGAGATTTTAAAGGTTTATGATGGAATGGTATCCTTAAGACCTAAACAGGATAGTACTTCTACAGGATGAAGAGAATAATTGATAACTATTCCAGATAGTAGTTCGGATTATCTCATAAATGAAAACTTTCAAGAATGAAGTTAGGTAGTACAAATAAAGTGTTAAGATTTCGCTGAGTGGTAAGGCACTATCGTGTCTCTAGATTGTTTTAATGTATTCTGGTGGTTTATCGTGTTCATGTAGGAAATCAATCTAAACATAACCCTAGTACAACTATTCTCAGTATTTGAAAATTCTAAGTCGAATATAGTTAGTCAGACTATATTCCACTGTCCCTAGGTTAAATATAGGTGACTAGTCTATATTTAGCCAAGGTTCGATAAAATTTTCAAATACCTAAACTAGGTATACTTTTGATATGTCCGTTGCTTTCGGGAAACTGTCCACTAAACAAAGGCGATGTCAAACCCTTAAGTTGCAAGTCCCGTCCATACAAGACTTGTAACGTATGTTTTCATATTCCATTGCATAGAAGGTAGTAAGGGTAGATACGTATGGAAAGGAAGTTTTAAGTATGTTCTAAAAACATACTTGGCCAGGATCACGAACTTTTAATAATGAAGGTTTCATAAGAAAACTTTGATGAATGTAGAGAAAGTTCAGCTTTTGTTGATGATGGATTAGTTTGTCCTTTAGAAATCTCATATTTCTTGTTTTGAAATCGATAGATTGTGATGGGTTTTTGATATCATAAGAAATGATATTGATGATGTGATGGAATAATTCTAGAGACCATTTGCACAAAACACAATGTCTCGGAAGTAGGTTAGACCATTGTGCAATTCACAATGTCTGGGAAGTAGGTTAGGTCATTGTGTGACTCAAAACATTTGAGAAATGATTAAGACCATTGTATCATACAATGTCTTGGAAAATGAATGAGACCATTGTATCTCACAATGTCTTGGAAAATGAATGAGGCCATTGTATCTCACAATGTCTTGAAAAATGAATGAGACCATTGTATCTCACAATGTCTTGGAAAGTGAATGAGACCATTGTATCTCACAATGTCTTGAAAAGTGAATGAGACCATTGTATCTCACAATGTCTTGGAAAATAGGAAAGACCATTGCAATCAGTTACAATATCTTGGACATATAATGTTGGAGTAGGAACATGATTGGGAGAGTGTGGCTGTGCCGAAATGCCTTAGAATAGGCATACACAGATATGTTTAGTCCATTGTTTAGATAAATGATTGAAAATAAACCGAGTTTATATATATCAATATACTAATATGTTCATGTAGCATAAAATGCCTAGTGTGTATATATCAATATACTTATATGTGTTCATGTAGCATAAAATGACTAGTGTGTATATATCAATATACTTATATGTGTTCATGTAGCATAAAATGCTTAGTGTGTATATATCAATATACTTATATGTGTTCATGTAGCATAAAATGCCTACGGGGAAATGCTCAATTATGTTAAGGGTACATATATCAATATGCAATTATGTTTGTGTAGCACAAAAATATCTACGGGGAATTGCTCAAAATGGGTATATATGAATATACTAATATGTTTGTGTATCATAACATGCTTACTAAGTCCATAATCGTCTGGAGGATGGAAGACACGGAGAGCGGAAGGCTATAAAAATGTTTTTGCTTGTATGTGTAGTTATAGTTTAGGTCTCAATTAGACCCGTTTCTCTATAACCATGGCTCTGGTACCAATCTGTAACACCCCCAATTCATGGTTGCAGCGGAATTCGAACTGGGTGTTACTTGACGGCACAATAGTCACAATAATAGAAAACGAACTCTAATTGAGTCGTTTTAAAAGATGTATCATTCAACTTATATAAATATCAGAGGTTACAAAATGAGGTCCCAATTGGTTCCATGTTTACAAATCACATTAAGTGAGTTTTTGAATGATAATAAAATTTATAGCCCTCTTGAGTATCCGTGCCCTTCCGTGCCATCCTTGATCGTCATGAACCTGAAATACATGCTTGAGAGGTCAACACAAAGGTTGAGTGATATTCATAGAGTTTGTTTAATGTTTGAACACAATGTGTTGGTAGTTAAATCGTTGAACACAATAATCGTAGTGTTTGTAGTTAAATCGTTTGAACACAATATGTTGGTAGTGTGAGCTATAGACTCACACCAATATTTGGAAAACAATGATGGGCTACGTTGTTATATGCCCGGAAAGGTTATTATACACTAAGCTTATGACACCATAACGTTAACGTGTACCAATATCGATCGGCAGATTTATCCCGGTAGGTACTTTGCTAACATACCTAAATCTCAAATATTAATGCATTTGTTTGAACTTAGTCAATACAAATGGGATTCGTCAATCCCAATAGGCCTATTCACAATATTTGCGCTCACTATTGCTAGTGATTAAATGGTTCATAATAAGGGATCTCGGTTTAGCAAGGTTGTTACTTAGTGATAATAAAACATAGTCGAATAGCATACAGTAGAAAGCATTGTGTTCGAGTAGAAAAATAATAGCATGTATTCCCCCCAAGGGTTTGTAAAACAATTAAGTAATGGAAAGTGGGGCTATGAACTCACCTTAAGTAAGATAGCAAGTAATGAATGTAACGGTCGAATCGTGAAGGTTTCTACGAGCAACCTATAATAGAATGTTGCGACTTAGGATCGGAGTAAAGAATATGAAGTAGTGCCTATATATATATCTTGCATTTATAGTCCATGATGTGGTATGATGTATATTGTAAGTCTTTGAAAGAAAAGATTCATGAATATGTATGTTTTGTATATCGTTTACTACCGTTCGGGCCGACATAATTCAGAAGTCATGTTAGTAAGCGTTCGAGGAGCCAGGACACTTTAACTCGTAAATCCACAACTCAACTCGACGGCTTACATAATGAACTCCTCACATGAGGCTCCCTACTATTGTAGTAGTTGATAAGATATATAGATATAAGTTTTGATCCGAAAAGTTACATGTCCGATACTTGAATAAACTTAGGAAAGTTTATTTGTACATGAAGATTGTTATTAGGGGTAGTTTCATAAGTCTTGTATGACCATTTTCTCTTTGTAATATCTCATGGTTCCTTTTAAGTGAAGTAGATCTAAATTGCTTGTTCAAGTTCTCGCCAATTCCTTGTTTCATGTTTTCGCCTATGTAAGCTTGTATGGTCATTTCGTCATGGCCTAGCCATGACCTTTGGTCATTGTTCCATGGTCTTGAGACTCAACCTTGGCTCTAGCCATGGTTGTGGTATTGATTCTAGGTCACAAGACCCCTTTGGTCTTCATAAACCATAACTTATATGTAATGACTTTGGTCTAAAAATGGGCTGTTAAGAATTTGAAGAATTTATCACTCAAAAAGCGTTTTCAGGGCTCGAGCTTCTTTAGACCTGAATGAAAACGTCGTTCCGGACAACTTTCGTGTTTTAACTTTTTGATGAATCGGAGCAGAAGTGGGACTTTCAAAATCAAAATTTGATCAGAATGCTATTTAGGCAGTTTTGCCGGAAATCTTTGGTAACTTCAAATGGGCGTAACTTTTGACTCGTATACTCGTTTTGGGTGGTTCAAGTTGCTACGGTTTCCTTGTTAAGTCCTCTACTGTAATATGTAATGATCAAATATCATATTTTTACCATTTTGATCAGGTCTTACCAAGAAAGTCACTAGTTTGCTTGTTATAGTAACTTGTCTTATCAATCATGTACAATAACTTGTTTTACTCACTTTTATACATCATGGATATGAATACAAGACATAATATAGCATGAATAATATGTAAATAACATGAACATGATTATTTAACAAGAATCATGTTAGGGTTTGGCTTACAACTTTTGGCTTTCAAAGATGAAAGGAAGTTAACATGTAAGGATAGGACTTTGATAGACTTGCTTCAACCCTTTTTCACTTTCATGCAATCTTTCTACCCTTGTAATTTTGAAAGATGGATGATGAAGGTTGAGGTGAATTGAGTGGATTTAAACTCAAGAGAAATCACCAAAGTTCTAAAGATTTGAAGTAGTTTTGATGAATCAAAACTAAACTAGGGTTTATGTATGGATATTGCACTTGATTTCTTGGATGGAACTTGAAGTAAACTAGTAAAATGAAGTGTGTTGTGTGTGTGGGTCATTCATATGGTCAAGGAGTGGGAGGAGAAGGCTTAAATAAGGTCTTGAGGAGGTTAGAACCTTGACTAGTCAACACTTGCTCACCAAGTTGAACACATGTTCACATCTTACGGCTTAAAGCATGGGATTAAGCCACTTAGGGGCTTAATCCCCCCCTAAGTCGGTTTGCCAAGCTTGGGGAGCAAGGGTGGACTTTTGATGATATTATCCAAGCTTATGGAGCTAGTTTCGACTCCGTAAAATGCTAACCGTAAGTTGTTACGTCACAAAACGTAAAACCGGGTATCGTAAAAATACGAAACTTGGAAGAATGGTTAAACATGTCATTTTACTCCATAATAAAATATAAAATGAGTGGTAGGTTCCATTTGGGTGGTAAAACCCTGCTAAAAACTGAAAACACGGGTCTAAAACGCGTAATACGTAAAATGTACGAATATTGCGTAAAATTGAGAAAAGTAAAATATTACTTTTCTAATAGGTTATAAATGATTTAAAATGACTTATAATGTCTAGACTGAGCTCAGTCTAGTGTCGGTTGGTATTAAATGTCTTTTAGACATCAAACCGTAAGCCTAAAAATCAAGGAATGACTTATAATGTCAAGGAATGATTTTTGGTCAAAGGAGGAGGGAAAAATATGTTGACTTTTTCTAATAAGTTGAAAACTCAAATCGTATTAGAAACGCGGTGCAGGTATAGGCTAAGGTTACGGCTGAGTAAAAACGCTTAAAAACTGAAAATTCCAGTTTTTCACGGCCGAGGCTTATTTTGGTCATGTTTTTCTCAGTCATGATTTATTCTCAAATAAATCATGAGTGTGTCAAACATTTTTCCGATGTGGGGTCACCTGACGGGGTCGAATTTCGTTGTGCGTAGAATTTCTGAATGACGTTTTACCCTAAAACGTGTAATTCCTTAATAACTTTCACGAAAATGAGCTTATGAAAGTTAAACTTTTAATTTGCCATGGAAATGATTTATCACTCGAGAATATCAAATAAAAATCAACTTTCGGAAAAGTTTCGGGAAAAATGAATAGTAAAAGTGAATAGTGAAATTTTCTGGGAAAAGTAATTAACCTGAAAATGTGAATTGTTACACAGTACATGACGGCGTCACAAGCTTTTACATGACGGCGTCAAGAGCAATACAAGAGGTGAAAGTGGATGATTGATTGGCTCCAAACGGTCAACCTAAATTGACCAAGTGATGGTCAACAAGGTCAAACAGCCTAAAGTCAATGCTCCATGGAATTATAGGGTTTCCCCGGGTCGTTATGTCCCGACGAGGTGTGATGGTTATTAAACGGATCTGTGATCGGGTGAATTTGGACAGGAAAAGGGTTTGTGATTGGTTAAGCTAAGGAATCTACAATGAAATAGCTTAAATAAGCTATATGAATAAGACTGTGAAATCAAAAAGACCAGAAACGATTAAAACTTAAAACGCGTACATTTACATTTAAATAAAACGTAAACGTACAAAATAAAAAGTGAAAACTGAAATCTAAAAACCCACAGGGGGTGAAAATGACTTTTTTACAAACTAAAAGATAAAAGAAAATTTTTAGAAAAAGAAAATTAATTTTAACACTAATTAATTATTTAATATTAATTAAATACTGATTAATACTTATTATTAATATTTAAATTACTTAAATACAATATAATATTAATTAAATACTAAAAAGGTGAAAATTAAATTTTTAAAATTATAAAATAACTAAAAACTTATTTTAAAACTAAAAATATGTATTTTTATCTTTTTGTGAATTTTATATTAATTAATTACTAATTATAGATTAATTACCTAATTAAACTATTTTAAATTAAGAAAAACTAGAAAATGAACAGTAAAAATTCTAAAAAAATTTCTAAAATTATTTTACATTATATAAAAGCCAGGAAAAATATAAAAACTAGGTCTTACTTAATAAAAACTAATTATGCTATTTAAAACTTAATTATTAATTAATTATTAATAAAACTAATATAAATTCTAATAAATACTAAATGACAAAATAAAAATCTGAGAAAATTACTAAAAATACTTTAATATGAAAGGAAATTAAGAAAAATATAAAAAAGCTAAGTGCTTAATAAAAATTTAAAAATGAAAATTAAAATTTAAATAAAATTAAATAGAAACTATCACTTGAAAATAAATTCACTTTTCTGGATTTTTTCTTTGGAAACTTGTTTTATACCTAAAAATGAAAAACTTTTGTAAAAACAAACTTTTTATAACTTAAAAATAAGCTGTTTGAGGGCTTATTAGTGTGACAGTTGACTAAAGTTGACCAAGAAGGAAAATAAGCTCAAATGAGATCAAGTGGGACCCACAATGGTTAAGTCTGATTCAAACTAGTGTATTGGACAAGTATAAGCCGGAAAAAGCAAAAGGGACCCACAAAATAAGCAATTAAGCTCAAATAAGCACTTGGCTTATTTGTTTCAACACTGAAAATGGGACAGCTTTGGGGAGCTGATTCAGGTGGGTCCCAGTGGTTCTCAGGTCAAACAAAAGGTCAAAGTCTAAGGCCTGTGTTGGGATCATACTTTTGTATTTAGTCAAGTCTCGGTCATTACCTTTTGTAATAGGTTGCTTAGTTATTTATTTCATTATGTTTTATGATACAAGGCTTAAGTATTAAAGCCCAATGGGCTTGAAAGCCCACGTTTAAGTTAGATGAGGGAGGAAGGGAGTGTTGCCCTACTCCTCCCTTATAAATACCAAGCTATGTAAACATTTCATTTTGTTGGTTATTTGAATATCTTAGTGAAACTCTTGTTCTTACAATCTTCTCATTTCTTATAATCAACCATCTCTTATTCTCATCTCATTTCTTTCATTATCATACTTGTGTTTACATAAATGGTGACCTAACAAGTGGTATCATTCGCCTACTAGAGATTGAAGTGTGTTTCTTGGAATTTACGTGGGGTTTAGGGTGATTCTCATCTATTTTTTGCATTTTTCTTTGTTTCTTTCACTCAAATCTTGAAGCTTGGACAAGTTTCAAGGTTGATATAGTGATTTGAAGCTTAGTTTTTGCATAAAGTTTTGATTTTTAAAGCTTTTATCTCATGTTCTTATAGTTTCTTATGGTTTTATAGCTTCTTTGATACTGGAAAACTAGTGTTTGGTAGCAAAATCTTTCATTTTAAGTGTTTTCTAAGTATTGGTAAAGTTATTTGATCAAAAGTACCTTCTTTCTAAGCATTTTTCTTCAAAAATTTGAGATTTTTCAAGCTACTGACCTCTTTACACGTAACATATGTGAACAGTACGATTAAAAAGCTGTCTACAGAATCTTTTGTCCTTTCTACGCGTAAGATTTGGTCAAAACCCTTTTCCTACGCGTAACCTTGGTCAAAACCCTGTTCCTGCGCTTAACTTAGTCTCCTACGCCTAAAACCTACGAGTAAGTCCATTTCCTACGCCTAAGTCCTACGCTGAAGTCAAATCCTACGCAGAAGTTGCCTTTTCTACGCAGAAGTTCATTCTTACGCATAAGAGTTAATCTTACGCGTAAGTTGCCAGAATCTACGCTTAAGTTTCATCAAAAATCTTCTCCTTGTGCTACGGTGACTCAGTACTTCCCTAGCTTGGATAAGTTAGTGGAATACTTCGACTTCGGATATCTTTCAAGCTTGGATAAGTTCGAAATATTTGTTTGGTTGTTTAACCTTACGCATAAGCTAAAGCTTACGCGTAAAGAGAAAACTTACGCATAAACTCTTAGTTTACGCATAAACTACTCTTTACGCATAACCTAAAGTTTACGCGTAAGATTATTGTTACGCGTAAGAATTCAACTTACCCCAGGGATTTTGAACTTAACCAAAGGAACGTGCATTTCAATCTTCTACAAAGATCCATTACAACACAAGTGTTCAAAGATGTCTCAACCACCACATTACTACCTCTCTAACCCTCAGCAACAACATCAGCAGTATCAGCAACAACAATACCATCAGCAACAATCATATCAACAACCTTCTCAATCACACTTTCAACAACAACCGTTTAATCCACAAACACAATATCTCATGATGCAACAACATCAAATCATTCCTCAACAACAACCATATCAAATGTCACAACAAAACACTCAGTTTTCCTCCAAACAACCTCAATGGTTTGATAGAATGTGTGAAGTTATTACAACTCAACAATCCAGACATGAGGCAGGATCACTTGAAACACCTCCAATGCTAACACCTGGGAACTATGTTCAATGGTCAAGTCGATTCTTACGATTTCTTGAACTAAAGAAACCTCATGGGAAATTCTTGAAGCAAGTGATACTTGAAGGACCATTTGAGTGGCCAACAAGATTTGAAATTGGTGATCCAACTGCTGATCCTCCACGTCTTCCTGGTGATAGACCTCTTCCAGAATCTCAACTCACAGAAGAACAGAAATTACATCGTGAAGCTGATGAGTATGCAATGGCTTATATACTTCAAGGAATACCTAATCCAATTTATCGAAGTGTCGATGCTCAGAAAACAGCCAAAGCTATGTGGGAACATGTTCATCTCCTTATGGAAGGCACTCAATTGAACAAAGATGATATGGAATCCAAACTCTACATGGAATACACTGACATCACAATTGAACCAGGAGAGTCACTTGAATCCTACTATCATCGTTTCACAAATGTGGTCAATGATCTGGAACGTCACAAAATCACAGTACCAAGGATTGCAGTAAACTCCAAATTCGTTGGTAGTCTTGGCCCGGATTGGCATAAATATGTGACATTTGTTCGTCAAACCAAAAATCTTCATGATGCACCATATGGGTTGTTGTATGATTTTCTGAAACACCATGAACCTGAAGTTGAAAAAGATCGAGCTCTACGAGGATGATACACACCAACACCAACACCAAATTCTTTGGCTCTCGTAGTTCAATCTCCCTATGCTCCACCACCAATGTCAAATCATGCATATGTTCAAGAGCAGAACTACTTCAGTTATCCACAGTCTTCTACCTCGAACCAAATGGTCCCTTATGATTCATCTCCACAGAATGCTTCTACTCAACTTGTTCCATTAAACAACAATGATGCAGCATATTACTCAAACTCCAATGACGATGACGATGATGACTTTAATACGTTGAATCAGGGACTTGCTCTTATTGCTCGTGCTTTTAGCAAATTCTCCAACAAAACAAACAATCGTCAACGTTCATATTCTAACACAAGGAATCAAGCTGTTGTCAATGATGGAAGGGTGGAAATTCAGAATCGTTATTATGGTAGAATTGGTTCAGGAAATTATTCAGGAAATTTTGGGAATGGTCAGCGGTATAGTAACAATGGAGGGTTCAGGAACAACTCAGGATCTTCTCAGCAAAGGTCTGAACCAGTTGCAACTAGGAACTCCAACTCAGGGAATGCAGTGTGGTGCTATAACTGTAATGAACAAGGTCATATAGCGACAGCATGTCCCAAACCGAGAATTCGGGGTAGTAAGTTTCACAAGCAGGCATTACTCATGGCTCTTCAAGATGAAAAAGATGGACATTTCCCTGAACAAGATAACAACTTCATGGCAAATGTGAACAATGATGATGACATGGAAGATCTGGAAGCCAATGCAGCTGTGATGCTTATGGCCAACATGCAGGAACTTCAGTTTAATGATTCAGGTCCAGTGTATGACATTGACGGCTTGTCTCAGGTACATGACCACAAAGCATGCCTAATACATGAAATAGTTACACCTTCTGCTCCTGAATCAGATATGGCGCAAGTTGTTCCATCTGACTCATCTTCATCTTCTCAAACATATGAACAAATAAGCACAGTTGTCATATTTGATGATGACACAGTTGTTTCATTTGATGATCCTATTGAGAATGATAAACATGATCAAATAGAACAACATGAACCATCATTTGATCCAGACCCTGACCTCATATTGTTATCTAAACAACTGAATGCTCAACAATTGCAAATCATAAAATGCAACGAGAAAAACAAAGCTTTAAAAGAAACAAATGCGTCACTTGTAAGAGATATTGAGTGTTATAAAATTCAGCTTTCAAATCAGGAAGACAAGATTAAACATGCAAAAAGTTTTGAAAAAGCTTTTCAAGAGTCTTACAACAAAGAACAAGATCTTCAACACAAAATGCAAGATTTAATTGAGTCAAACGGAAAGTTGATTTCGAAACTCGAAAGTGAAAAGTGTGAACTGAAAATGCAAGTTGAACGTCTTCAAACAGTACTTTCAAAAACAGAAACAGAATTGTCAAGTTGTAAAAAGGATTTTTGTGAACATAAAATACGAAAAAGGAAGTATATAGATGACTTACTCGGTGAGATTGTTGATCTTGAAAAACAACTCAAAGAATTTCGTAATATTGTTTACAAACACGGGAACTCTGTCACAACAATTCAGAAATTTACTTTAAAACCGAGACCCGATAAAGGATTTGCACTTGGCGATTACAATTCAATGTTTCTTCACATGGCATTCAAAGAAATTCCTAAAATTTACAGTATGGACCATTTGCTTGATAATACGATTGTGCGTGCTGTTGTTTTTGATACTGAGGAAGAAGAAGAACTTGAAGACGAGAGTCGATAAAAAATGAGTTATGTTCAATATTGGACACCATATGATTATTCAAAAGCTCCACATATTTCTAAATCTTTTGTTCCTCAAAAGGAATTACCTGAGAAATCATGGTATGTCGAAGAGTCATATGTTTCATCCTCTAATGCAGCCCCTGTCCAAACTGTAGCACAAATCAATGGTCCTTTACCATCATCCGGTGAACTTACACCTTTACCGAAAAATTGTCGTGTCTTAAATTATTTCAAAACATTTATGGAAGACATCGAAATTTTGGAGGAAACAATTGAACGTATTTCTGAAATTAAAATTGAAACTTTTCAATCCGCTTACGAGCGAGAAAAGAGAGATATTTTTCAAAAACAAATGTTGCCAATTGTCAAACACCTCCGTCAATGTGCTACACGTTGGGATCAGGAACTTCAAAACGAGGTCAAAAATATGATAAATGTTTTCAACTCTACTGAAAATGAGATTTTGGTTCAAAAGCAAAGAAATAGAGTTTTAAAATATGATGCTGATCGACTCTTGGAACAAGTTCTCAATGCTGATATTTTGTCTGTTATCATGAATGATCTCTATAAATCCGGTACTTCTATGCTTATGGATGATCTTTGTGTTGATAATAACTTGTTGAATGTGGAAATCGAGACACTTAAACGTGATAATGACAAGCTGAGAACTAAGAATGATGATGTGACAAAACAATTTTCAAAAGAAATTTGTCAACTCAAACAAAGGCTTGAATGGTGTCAAGCTCAAAGTATTGAAATGGAATTGAAACTTCAAAGTCAAAATGTTTCAAACTCTTGTCAGCTTTGCAAAAACAACGAGTCTTTAAAAAGTCTGTGTCTCAAATACGAGAAAGAAATTGCGGGTTTAAAAATTGAAAACGCCGAATGGCAACAAAACCGCGATGACATCAAATATTGCAATGGTTTACTTGAGTCTGAAATTCAGGATAAAAATCACATCATCATTGATTTGAAAGGGAAAATTAAGATACTCCAAAAAGGAAAGTTTGTTGACACCACGGTGATAGCACCAGGATTGTATCAATTAGACAAAACTGCTAAAGGAAATGTTGTTCAAAACACTAATGTTGATAACTCCACTTCTACAGGACTAGTCTCCACTAATAGCGTTAGCAGACCCAAGCGAAAAAGTAAAAAGAAGAATAGGCTCTGGCAACATAAAAGAGGATCACTAGAAGCTCAAGAAGTAGAAGATCAACTTAGGAATTTGAATAAAACTCATGTTGCATCAGATTTAGATTCTAATCTGGCAAATTGTAATCAAAATCTAAATGTAACGAATGATGAACCTTTGAATGTTTTGAATATTAATGAATCTTGTGTGTTTTGTCGTAAAAGCGTGTCATCTGGTGATCATACAAAATGTATAGCTAATTCTCTTCTGAATCGTCATAAGAAACGTAGGACACGCATTCCTCCTAGGCCCACTACTGCCTCTAAGTCTAACTTAGGAAAGCCGCCTTCTACGGTTTTTAATGAAGTTGAAGTTACCCCCATAAGTGCCGAGAACAAATCTAGGAATAAGCCAACAACTAGTGAATTCACCATTAAGAAAGTAAGAACTAGTTGGAATTGGCAACGTTGGTTACAACACAAACCAGACTTTAAATGGATTCCTAAATTGTTGAATACATGTGTTTCTAACCAACAGGAACCCGCACTTTCTTTGGGTTCCACCCTTATTTCTGTTCCATCCGTGTCTTCTTCTTGTGATGCAGGTGGTCCAGATTGTTCTCTGGATTGTTGATAGCGGATGCACCCTACATATGACAGGCAATCTCAAACTGTTACACAACTTTGTCTCAAAGTTCATTGGTACTGTCAGATTCGGGAATGATCATTACGCTTTAATCATGGGATATGGTGACTATATCAGTGGGAACATTGAAATCAGTCGTGTTTATTATGTGGAAGGCCTTGGACACAACCTTTTCTCTGTTGGTCAATTTTGTGATGGGGATCTAGAAGTTGCATTTCGTGAGAAAACTTGCTTCGTTCGTGACTTACAAGGAAACGATCTTATGTCTGGCTCACGTGGTTCTAATCTTTATACGATATCAATGTCAGATGTGATTGCTACATCTCCGATATGTCTTCTCTCCAAAGCAGAATCGACTAAATCTTGGTTATGGCACAAACGTCTTTCGCACTTGAATTTCAAAACCATGACTGACCTTGCTCGTCACAAACTTGTTGATGGATTTCCAAGATTCCGTTTTACCAAGGATCACTTATGTTCAGCCTGTGAACAAGGAAAAGGTACTCGGGCTCATTTTCCTTCTAAACCTTAGAACAGTACGAATCATGTTTTACAATTGCTTCATATGGATTTGTGTAGACCGATGCGTGTTCAAAGTATCAACGGTAAACGCTACATTCTTGTAATTGTGGATGATTACTCCAGATGGACTTGGGTTTATTTTCTACGAATTAAAGATCAGGCTCCTTCAATGATCATCACCTTTCTCACTAAAATTCAAGTTCAGTTACGCAATACGGTACGAATAGTCAGAACTGACAATGGAACTGAATTTAAGAATCAGACACTTCGGTCATATTTTGAGAAAGTGGGAATTGAACATCAAACATCTATTCCTAGAAGCCCAGAACAGAATGGAGTTGTTGAAAGACGCAACAGGACGTTAGTGGAAGCTGCTAGAACTATGTTGATTAATGCTCAATTACCAGATTACTTATGGGCGGAAGCTGTTTCAACCGCATGTTATACCCAAAACCGTTGCATGATCACAAAACGCCATCGCAAAACACCTTATCAAATTGTTCACAAAAGAAAACCGAACATCGATTACTTTCATGTATTTGGAGCACTTTGTTATCCGAAAAATGATCGTGATGATTTAGGTAAACTTAAAGCAAAGGCTGACATTGGAGTTTTCGTTGGATACTGTGAAAATTCTAAAGGTTTTCGGATATGGAATCGTCGAACAAGAGAAATTCAAGAAACTATTCACGCTAATTTTGATGAACTCACACAAATGGCTTCTGAGCAACACAGCTTAGGACCCGAATTCAACCGTCTTAACTCTCCGGATTCTTCGGCTGAACCATTGCCACTCAACCGCAAAGAATTGGAAACCTTGTTTGCTCCATTGTTTGATGATACAATTGAATACCGTCCTACTGAGGTCTCACCTAATTCCGCTGCTCAACCTGATAATATTCCAGTACCAGACTCTCCTCAACAAACTACAACAACTGTTGAGAAAGACGGTCCTCCAATTGCATCACCATTTACAGCAGAACAAACAGTTTCTAACTCACGACAATCAGCTGAAGATCCTACACCACAATCAGTTCCACAACCCGCAGAGCATGATCCTGATGCGTTCTTTAACCCGTTTGCACCGGCTCCTACCTTTCCTGACATAGCTGAGTCGTCTACACGCAATTTGGATCCTGCTAACATGCGAGATACTTATCAACTACACCCTTCAACACACAAATGGACTCGAGACCATCCACTAGTTCATATTATTGCCCATCCAGATGCACCTGTAATGACAAGACAACGACTTCACACTGATGGAGAAACTTGTATCTATGCACTCACAGTTTGTCACGAAGAACCTAAGAACATCAAAGAAGCAATGACTTATGACAACTGGATTGAATCTATGCAAGAGGAATTTCAGCAGTTCATACGATTAGAAGTCTGGGAATTAGTTGAAAGACCTGACGGAGTCTTTGTCATCGGGTTAAAATGGATTTGGAAGAATAAGCTAGATGCTGAAGGCACTGTCATACGTAACAAATCACGCCTGGTAGCGAAAGGATACTCTCAACTAGAAGGACTTGATTTTGCTGAATCCTTTGCTCCAGTGGCTAGACATGAAGCTGTTCGGATCTTTTTGGCCTATGCTGCACACAGGAACATGGTGGTTTACCAAATGGATGTGAAAACAGCATTTCTTAATGGAGAACTCCGTGAAGAAGTTTATGTTAGCCAACCAGACGGCTTCATTGATACTGAGCGTCCTAATCACGTTTACCGACTCAAAAAGGCACTCTACGGATTTAAGCAAGCCCCACGGGCGTGGTATGACAAACTGTCCACTTTCTTGCTGGCCAATAAATTTTCTAAAGGATCGGTGGATCCAACACTATTTACAAAAACCTACGGGGAGGACTTACTTGTTGTTCAAATATATGTCGATGACATTATTTTTGCCTCAACAAAAAGAAGTTACTCTAATGATTTTGCAAAATTAATGAAAGATAATTTTGAAATGTCCATGATGGGTGAACTTTCGTTCTTTCTAGGACTACAAGTTCATCAATCCCCCCGTGGAATTTTCATAAATCAGTCCAAATATGCTCTAGAAATTTTAAAGAAACATGGAATGATGAGTTGTGATACTTATAATACACCAATGGGCTATACCACAAAACTAAATGCTGACTTACATGGGATTCCTGTTGACCCTACCAAATACCGCAGTATGATTGGGTCACTCATGTATCTCACAGCTAGTAGACCTGATATAGTATTTGCTGTCTACATGTGCTCTCGCTATGAGTCCAAACCAACTGAAAAACACCTCAGTGAGGTCAAAAGAATCCTTTGATACATAAAGGGAACCATTAACTTGGGAATCTGGTATCCGAAGGATTCTGGTTTTGAACCAATTGATTTTTCAGATGCTGACCATGCAGGATGTTTAGACACACGCAAAAGTACATCTGGTGGATTACAGTTTCTCGGAGATAAACTTGTGTCATGGCAATCAAAGAAGCAGGACTGCACATCACTGTCGTCAACAGAATCTGAATATGTAGCTATGTCTGCTTGTTGTGCTCAAGTCATCTGGATGAGATCACAACTTAAGGATTATGGCTACTTGTTCAATAGGATTCCAATCTACTGTGATTCCAAAAGTGCCATTGCTATCTCCTGCAACACAGTTCATCATTGCAAATCCAAACACATCGATCTCCGATATCACTTCATCAAAGAGCACGTTGAAAAGGGTACCGTTGAACTATATTTTGTTGGGACTGAGTACCAATTGGCGGACTTACTTACCAAATCTTTAGCACAATCAAGGTTTGCTAGTCTAGTTCACCAAATTGGTATGCGATGTTTGACTCCAGATGATCTGGAAAAGTTTTTAAAACACAATTGATTGTCAAACATCAAAACTATCTTTGTAAATATTCTTAAAAAAAAATGCAAGTATATACCACCTCTTTCAACACTAATTTTTGTAAAAATGTCTTTAATTATTAAAAACAAGTGTTGAGGGGGAGGAAAAGTATTTTCTTAAATTTTTTCTCATAATATTTACTTTTATACTTGCATTTTACCAAAAAATAATACGTTTTTTTTATCAAAAGTCATGCTTCAAAAGTGTTTCGGGTTACTCACCTTGACCAGTATAACAAATTTTATGTTTTGTTTTAACAACAGTCTAAGGTCGAGGGGGAGTAAAATTCCACAAGTTGTTCTCATCATAACTTGGTGTAATTAACGAAAGTTAAATGAGAAAGTTAGTTTGGGCATTAAGTATGATTTGGTTACAAAGATTAAGGGGCCATTTTTGTCAAAATATCAAACTTGTTTTTAACCTTGGTCAAAACTCATTTGACCTCACATTTACTACCACCTGCAAAAACATTTAACACTTTCACCTACTCAATCAAACGGCTCACAATCATTCAACTAATCCAAGTATCTATCTTCTAATCTGTAAGTTGTAACATGCTTTGATCATGATTATTAACAAGGGTTTTAAATTTCATATCAATCCAACGGTTTAATTTGTCTTAATCGATTAATTAGATCTAGGGTTGTGCGTAATCTTGAACCCAGAAAACTGTTGTTGTTATGGCTAAATTGATTGATGGGAAACATTCTTAGGACGATAATAAACATGTCTCTTAACTCCAATTGTGCCCAGAATCATCAATTGATTGATTTGTGAATTAGGGTTCATACGATGGATTTAGGGATTCTTGAGTGTGAGTGTTATGGATGAAATTGGTGATGAGGATAGTGTTTATACATGCCTAGGAACTCAATCTTGTGGTTTAATTGCTACAATTACATGTTATTGCTCATGATTTTAGGATTTAAGGCTCGTTGCACTAGCAGCTTTGATTTTCTGATTTTGTGGATAATATGTGTTATAATTTGGACCATTTGATCCTTAGGGTGTATGTTACACTTGCTCTATGCCTATTCTTACCCAGAATCATGTTTGATAAGGATTGTGATTATGTGTTCATACGGTCTTACGCGTAACTCTGAATCATGACATGTTTACGCATAAAATGTGTGTAAAGTGTGTTGGTTTAAATATTGATCAGTGGTTATGTTTGTACACTTTCAGGAATCAAACAACTCAAAATTCTAAAGGTGATTTTTCTGAAAAATGACGCTTTTACGCATAAGATGTTCATCCTACGCGTAAGATTGAATCTTACGCGTAAGATTCGACACGTTGACAAACATTGTCTTGGATAAGACAATGTTTACGCATAAAGATTAACTTACGCATAAGTCTTGGTCTTACGCTTAAGACATGATCTTACGCGTAAGTCAAAACCTACGCACAAGTTATATCTTACGCCTTAGGTTCAATCCTTTGCATAAGCTCTAATTTTACGCATAAGATATACTCCTACGCGTAAAATTAAGCCTACACAAAAGATTGAACTTACGCGTAACATATAAAGTTATGCGTAGATTTTGCACCTACGCCTAATATCATTTCTTACGCTTAATATAAGTTATGCGTAGGATTTTCCACTTACGCGTAACATTGTCCAATTCATGAAATTTTCTAAGTGTTGGAAAAATTTCCAATGTGTAATCTCTTGTAATGATAAACTCATGTTGTAACTTAATTGTCATAAGTTTCTACCATGTGATAATAACACAAGTTTGTCATATAACAAAAGTTTTCACACACACAAACACCCACTGATCAATTCATAATATGCACAATCATGTAATTGAATGTCTGAGCTAACAAAGTAAATCATTGCCATGTTTGTATTTGTTTATGATCAATTCAGATGGCAGAACACAATGACATTCCATATGGACCAGAACCTGAACCAAAACTCTCATGGGAAGAGACCTTTCCCGCAGATTACACCAGGAAGATAGGAAAGAACAACTTACGAATCAACTTCAACAAAATCACATGCAACGAATCCTCATGTATTGTTGCAGTGGATGCTCTCCTATATCACCCCAACAAGCTCTTGTTCACTAAGTCAGCTTCAGTCTCCTGCTTCTACATACACCAATTTTGGCATACACTTCAGCTAGACCTTGGGGAAGCTTCCTTCACTTGCATGCTTCATGACAGACAGGTTACTGTGGATATAGACACTCTTAGGAATGTTCTTGGGTTACCCGAACTTGGCCCAGATGAAGAATATGATCAAGTACCCACAGAGGAAGAGCTGATAGAGTGGTTACGGGACATTGGCTATGATGAATCAGAAGAAGTTGTGACAAGACATTCTAGGGTCAACATCAGATTTCTTCCACAACCATGGAGAACCCTGTACATTCTGATTGCCAAATCCTTATCTGGCAGAGACACTGGCCATGAACACCCCAAGCTCCAACACCTCAAACTCTTCTGGGCCGTGGCAAACGTCAAGAAGGTGGACTATGCCAGCATTATCTGGGAAGACCTTGTGTGGCACATTCAACACAAGACCAACAACATTCCATTTGTCCGTTTCACAAAATTACTCATCGAAAGATTCCTTCGTGAGTATGACGATATTCCACAAAGACTTGATGATGAAGCCAAGCACACTTTCAGAAACGAGGAAACTCTCAGAATCATCAAGAGACTCGACACCAGCACACGCAAGCAAGGAAAGAAATTTCCCGACTGTCTCTTGAACGAAAAGGTGAAGCTTTGCAAGAATTACAAGTACTACCTTCAAGCTCTTGAAGCATACAAAGTTGGTTTCCTGGACGAAGTTGTTCTACCTTCGTGCATGCAGAAGAAAGGAAAGAAAGGTAGCAAGACTGGGACCTCCGGCAGTTCTACCAAGTCTACACAAAAGAAAAAGGGTACACTCAAGCGAAGAACTCCTGTCAAGAAGCCCGCATCCATTCCTGAACCTGGGTGGTTTCCCTCACCACCATCTTCTCCAAAACCGTCTAACTCTGAAACCGAGTCCGACGAAGGTCCAGTTTACAGGGAAGCCTTTGCCAATATCACCGAGAATGTCAATCTTGAAGATATTGATGATAAAAACTTGACATTTGAAGATTGGGAAAAGAACATTGATGAATTTGCTGATAATGCTGAATACCCAGCAGATCTCAATCAAAGACCTTTCACTGAAGCAGAAACTAAGTTGGAAGAAGAAAGGGTCAGGAAAGAGAAGCTGAAGGAACCCATGACTGCTGAACAAGAGTCTGCTCAATCAATATAGGTCTTTCAGTTGAAGAAGAAAATGAAAGAACTCTCAAGCTGGGTCTCCTCTACAGCAAGATAGATGCATTCAATGCTGATCTACCTCCACCTCCATTGTTCTCTCATACTACCGAAGCTGGCGGATCTAGCAGCATTCCTGATACTGCTACAGGAATCAATACTGACTTGGTCGTCTACGACAATCCTTCGGTATCTCTCACAGATGTAGAAATGCACAATGCTTCAACAACAGAAGAAGAGGAAGAGGAGGATCATATGGTAACTTAGACTCCACATCTGCTGACTATGGAAGAAATGGAGCTCAGAGAAAGGGCTCAAGAAGAAGAATTAAAGAAAAAGCAGGAAGCTGAAGAGGCTAGGCTTGAGGAGCTAGCTCAAGCCAAATTGGAAGAAATGATCCGTATGGAAGAAAGTAGAAAAGCTGAAGAGGCAGCTAAGCTGGCAGAAGATAAGTTGAGAAAAGAAGAAGAAGCCAAGCTCGCTGCAGAACAACAGCTTAAGGCCGAAGCTGACAAACTGGCTGAAGAACAGAGATTGAAAGAGGAAGCAGCCAAAGTTATGAATATTGATCAACCCGAACCACAAAGGGGAGATGACAAGGAAGTAACCACCAATATTGAATCTTCACAATCATCACCTCCAGCATCCGAATCCACTCATGACAAATCAATCAAGAAACCTGCTAGTACCAAAGCCTTTGCTGCATCCAAGTTGATAAAGAAAGCATTTAGAAAAGCTCATGATAAGAAGAAAAACAAACTGGAAGATCAGGTTGCATCACTAGCAAGCTAAGTAGCTGAACTGACGAAGCTTAACACTAATGTACAGGAGCTGCAAGATAAAGTTGACACCTTCCTAGCTAAGGATGTGCAAGAGAACTTGGAAGCCACATTAGCTGCTCAAGCACACCAGTACATGGAACAACACTTAGTCGCTGAGTTGAAAGAGCTGCTGGCACCTATGAGAGATGAACTCACCAAGTTCGCAGAGCAAGCAGTCAAGAAAGTGATCCGATCTACCACGTTTACTCTTCGAGCTGACAAATCAACTGTTCCACTACCAGGGTTATCTATGGACGAATTAGAAGCCCAGCTCTTAGACAAATTGGCAAGCAAGTTCACATTGTCACCTGAAGAAGCTAAAATTCTGGAAGCTTTGAAAGCCAAAATGACTAAAGAGACCTGCAGCACTGAGGCTGACAAACTGAAACGTCCAAGAGATGATGAAGATCAGGATCCTAACTCTCAGGCAAAGAAACAAAAGCAAGCCGAAGGACCCTCATCTCAACCACAAGCACCGGTCAACCCTCCAACAACAACAACATCTTCACAACAACCCAAGGCATCTGGTTCGGCTCCCAAAGCACATGATCACTTCGAATACACAGGTGGTGACGAGATTCATCGGCCCGATGAAGTTCCAGAACCGTCATCTAAGAAGAAGAAAGAAAGGAAACGAAAGCATCATCAGCACAAACCGGATACCTCATCAAAAGGCACAGAACCCAAGAAACCGAAAACCGTCCTCAAATGGCTAGACCAAGACGAAACTGCCGATTACTCCTGGTTTGAAAAGATGATTAATTCGCAACCGCCACTTGCAGACAATCAAGAACCTCAAGATGGTCGAACAGTGGAATACGCTCAGTTGATTCAGCATAAGTTTCAAATGAAAAAGATGAACAAGAAAGAGCTACGAAGAATCAAGAATGATGCGTTTAATCTTCTGAAAGATCGGTCTGCTAACTCCATCGAACTTGAGTACCATCTAGAAAATATTGCTTGAGCTATGTCAAGCAATATTGACTGGATCAATCCTGAATCTTACGTCGATCCGGTTACAAGGAAAACCGCACCATACATAACCGACTGGTCCAAACCACTGCCTATGATTGGGAAGCCAAAGGAACCAAAGATCCCTTACAAGTTCTTCTTCAATAACGACTTGGAATTTCTGCAACTCGGCAGCAAGATTGAGAAGAAGTACGTTACATCACTTGCCTTTCTCCCTGCAGCTAGATATCTCAACAATGCCATCGAAGAAGAAGCCTCTGCCTTATTCATCGACAAAGTTGTTGACTATGACCGGAACGCACTCTACGGTATACATCATTGGCCAGAAACCCGGGCGCGGTATTATCGAAGCAGCAGACTCAATCAGACAATGGGTGATGTGACAAGTGATTTGAAGATAGTCTCGATTCAGTTCATTTCGACTGTCACTCACTTTAGGTTCCCCTTCCTCAGCAAAATCACACTCAAAAGACTTGATGAAAAAGAGTATGATATTTCCGAGTCAGACTTTCCACGACTACTCCTGAACGATATAGAAGACATGTACCTGCTCAAAGTTCAAGGAAAGCTTTGCAACTTACCTAAAGAGATGCAGCTTGCCTTTGTCACAGCTCTCCTAATCTTCATTAGGCAAATAGTCATCAGAGAAAGAGTAGAAGATCTTCAACTAGGAGTGGAAAGTTATCAGAAGAAGCTGAATCTCACCAAACCAAACCTGTTTGACATCCCCAACCTTCAACATCTATCTCAATACTCCTTGATCAGACATTCGGCATTTGGGTTCACATACCGCAGTGTCAACGGTCGTAACTGCTTCATGGCCTATGGAGAAATACATAAGTTCTGTGATGAAACCTTGAAGTTCGTCAGAGATGGAATCAAAAGCAGATTGGATGACATAGCACTGGGTAAATCTAAAAGGTGGAATACCAATGAGGCCAGGGACGCTCGCAGATTCATTTTAAGGATTGAGAACCGGTTGAAGCGCAGGGATCAGTTTCGAAGATTGGAAAGCTATGTTGGAGGCAGAACAGGATTTCCGGTGTTGACATTTCAGAGACCAGAATGGTAGAAAGTTGTAAGAATTTGATTTGATTTGTCAATATTATACTTCATAATGGTTTGTGTACACATAACAATGCACAACCCGAACTTGTAAAGAAAGGACCCTGAGGTACGCATTAGTGCCTCAATCCTAATATAAGGAGCGAAGGCTTCTTACTTTTGAGTAGAATTAATCAAATGTGTTATGATTTTCATAATTCTGCTCAAAAGGACAAGTATTTCACCTCAATAAGACCTAATCACTTGTTGAGGGGGAGCACTTGTCAAAACAAAAATACTTTGATCCAAAATCAAAAGTTCTTGGTGAATCTCCCCGTAAGACTCAAAAAGCATATTTTAATCAAAAGTTTATCAAAAACAACATCTCATATGCTATTTTTGAGGGGGAGAAAAAATGAAAAAGTGATTAAAATATAAGAAGTCAAAGCTTAAAGTTGTATCATGTGCGAGCTAGACTCAGAATTGACCCAGGAATTGACGAGACAATAAAAGTTAGTAATATCGAAAAGACTTATCCTCGACGGGTAATAACATCAAGTTAGTTACTGGAGCTAGTTGTCACCTAAAAGCTGACAATGTATCTCTTTAACTAACCACGTAAGCGTGTCTCGAAAAGGATTTGTCTTAGTAGAAATGTACCGTCTCGAGAAACATTCTGTGGACTTGACCAGGCCGGGTAATAACTTCAAGCTAGTTTAACTAGTGATGTAAGCGTATCTCGAATCGGTCTTGTTCACGAAAAGTGAATCAATTCAAAATGCTTGCTCCTCCCGCATGTGCAAATTTATTAAACACTTATGAGCACATGTGAAGGGGGAGCCCTTCAAAAGTGTACACAAAACTCTCAAAGTGTTAACCAAAATATTTGATTATCACAAACACTTTGAGAGATTTTCAAACAAAGGTTTCTTGGCTACTGTCGGAGTTATAAGGTGATTAAGATAGGAATATCCGTCCTATGATCCGCCAGAGCCGGAGGGATCTACCCAAGGACATCTCCCATAGTTAGTATTAGAAGTCCTTAGGTATGATACGAAAAAAGGAGAAAAGAATGAAAGGGAAAGAAGGAGTTGAAGAATTAAAAAGAATGATGAGTGCTCAAACACTCATCGTTTTTGATAATTTTAAACTGCCAAAACGAACAAAAACAATCAAAAAGATATCAAAATACTTAAATTATCCCAGGGATTGTGTTTTATGTGTTTTAAAAGCAAAATGTGCAAAAACAAAGAAAAAATGTACAAAGTTTGCAGTATTGGCAGTTTCAGTCCCCCAAGTTTCAAAACTTGTCAACTTTAGTCCCTATGCATTTATTTTTAAGGAAAAGTCAACCCAAGGTCTTAAAAGTCAAATAAAGTCAAAATATCATAATTGGGTTGCAAGTTTTCAAAAATTACATGATTAGTCCCTAAAAATCCAAATATGGCAAAAGTAGTCCCTGGGAATTTTTGAAATTGGAAAAAAGTGGAAAAATACAAATTTGGTCCTTGGATTATTGGTATTTGACAACATTAATCCTTTGAAGAGCTTTGGAAAGTGGGCAACTTCAGCCCTTGAAGTTTGGCAAAATTGCAAATATGGTCCTTGTGTTAACTATTTCCCATCCGGACCCTTTTTAAATAAGCCAAACCCAACCCAACTCCACTACCCAATCCAATCTCCTAACCCAGCTGCTCATCAAGCCCACCAGGCCCAAAGATCCTTAGCCCGCCCAACTTTTGAACCGTTTTAAATAACTCCCCCACGTTGACCCGCGTTGACCGCCTTCTCCCCCAACCAAATCCCAGAAAACCAGGGAGAAACTTCTCCCCCCTCCTCGCCTTTTCACCTACTAAACACCCCACCATTAATGCCCCTCACCCACCAACTCCACCACCATTAATGCTTCCCCAATTCCCTCACCAATACCACTAGTTTTGCCCCGTACTCAAATTGGCGCCAAAATGCAAATCAATGGCTAGGAGGCATTGAAGATTAAATTGACGATGGGGATTTGGTCAGAAGGTCAAAGCAAAGTCATGGGGACTCTCAGTTTTCAAAGCCATGTGGAAGGCTTAGGAAATTATTTTTTGGTCGATATATAAGGATAAGCTCATAAGAAGCTTTGGTGTGTAATTTTCTTAGTTTAATTGTAATTTCAGTTCATTTTGAATGCAATGTAACCCTTTTTATTAATGCAAGATCATTTCGAAGTTTAATTTCCAATTTCATTTTTCAAAGTCTTATCTTAAATTTCCAAGTTCTTATTAAGTGAAGTAATTTATGATTAAGGAACTCAGAAGTTCTTACAAGCTCAGAAATAAGGTATTTCAAGTGTTATAAGCTTATGTGAACACCTACAATTCAGTTTTCAATAAAAACTAAAAAAATAAGAAAAAATAAAAATAAAAAACAAAAAGTGGTGATCATTGGTGGTATAAGCATGGAGCACAGTGAATATTGGAAGGCTGTGGGTTAGGAACCTCAGGGGAGGGCATAGGATTGTTTGGTTTGGTCCCTTGGTATCTACTCAATAGCTTGGAAGGCTTTGTAAGCTATCAATTCCTTCATTTTTACTCTCAAGTAGCTTAAGTTGTTTATTTTAGTTTATTGCATCTATAAATTAGCTTAGAGATTAGTGGTGATCATCTGTTTGAGTTTATTACTTGTTTAAATAGAAATCTCTTCATTAACTGTGTTTAAGAGGGTGTTTGGTTTTAGCTTGTTTGGTGTGTTGTAGTTGTTTATCTGAGTATCTATTAGTTTCTATTAGTTATTTGGGAATAATTAAGCTCAGGGGAACAAGAGTCTTGGTACAAAACCTTGCAAAAGTCAAAATCAAAAGTTTATAATCACCACAGTCCACTGTGGTGGTTTTTAGAGTCCAAATCCTTTTCATTTCAATAGATAAGTTAATGTTTCAACTTAATTCAGTCCTTATTTAACTTATAAACATGATTTGAGTAAGCTAGATTAAGCAAAATCTCATAAAAGTCAAAGTTGTGTAAAATCCTTTAAAGTCAAAGTCTGACTCAGTCATTTTGAGCCAACTTTGGAGGCCTGTAATTCATTGGATATTAAGATTCAAGGTCTAAAATTTTACATGCTTACTCTCTACCACCTAGTTGATTTTTTTGAATTTTATTAGATTTTTGTGATTTTATCTGGTGGGTCCCACACCCCTTGGAAGTAACCTGCAGGGCAACCCATTGCCCTGTTCTCAGCATACCACTTCCACATCACCACCTTTTGTGGTGGTTTGTGGGCAACTCAGTGGTCTATACCACTTGACTTTGGTTCCCCTCAACCCCCCTCCTACCAGGGAGTTTGTTTGACCCTTTTGTTTGACCCCTAAGTCTGTGGACCCCACATTGTTTGGACCCTTAACCTTGTCCCCTAACTGCCTCAGAAATCAATAAGCTTGTGCTTATTTTTGGTCTTATTGGCTTATTCAGGCCAATCCTTTGTTCCATAGTTGCTTAATATTGTTTGTTGAACTCAGAGAAACCAATCTCAACCATTGTGGACCCCACATTCCTCTTTTGAGCTTATAAACCTTCACAGTCAACAAAAGTCAAACTGTGAGGTAAATAAGCATTTCAATTGCTTATTCCATGGGTTAAAACAAAAGTGTTTTTGTTAAAGTTAGTTGTTTTTAGTTTATTATCAGTTTAGAAAAAGAAAAAATTCAAAAAAAACCAATTTTAATATTAGTGATAGCTTCTATTTAATAGGAGTTATCAATTTATTTTTCTTTTTAATTTATTTCTAAGTAATATATCACTTTTATATTTTTAGAAATTATATTTTAGGTTAAAATAATTTTATAAATTTTTCCAGATTTTTATTTTGTCTTTTAGTGGTTTTTCTAATTAATTCTAGTTTAATTTAGTTTTAATTAATATTAATCAATTAAATAGCATAATTAGATTTTATATAGTATAACCTAGTTTTTATAATTTTTATAGCTTTTATTTTAGTTAAAACATTTTTATAAATTTTTCTAGAATTTTTAGTGTTCATTTTCTATTTTTTATAATATAATTAGCTTAATTAGTAATTAATAAGTAATTAGAATAATAATTAATTAATTAGCTTTAAAATACTTAGAATTAATTTTTTATAAATTTTTAGGATTCCTGTAATGGTTAATTAGATTTATAAAATTTTTCTTAATTTTCTAAGTCTTTGTAGTATTTTTAATAATTCTAATTAATTTAATTAGTATTAAATAGATAATTAGTAATTAATTAATATTAAATAATTAAATAGTGTAAAAATAATTTTTATTTTTTAAAATTTTCTTTAATTAATTGGATTGTAAAAATATAAATTTTACACTTTTAACCCTCCCAGTCCTCCAGTTGTACTTTTTGTTTTATTCGTCCGAATACGTTTTTTTAATTAAAACGTACGTTTTTAGGTTTAGCTCAAATCTTCGTACTCCAAATTCCCGTAACCATTCAAATAGCTTTCCTAAGCTATTTTTGTTAATTATTTCCATATAATTTTCTCAACAACCCCTTTTCTGTGAATAACACCCGATTACGAACACGCTATAGTTACATTTCACACCTCAACGGGATTTAACGACCCGGTGATACATTATATTACCCGGAGCATTGATCTAGGCTATTTGACTTATTTGACCATTCTCTGGTCAATTTAGGTTGACGGTTTAACATCAATCAATTTATGGCGCCGCTGCCGGGGAGGTGTGCGCGTTTCTGTAGCGTTTTTCGAGATTAGTGTTATCTCACCTCACTCATTGTACAAATACCATCACTTGTGAATATTTTCAAAATCAAAACACATAAAAATGTCATTGACACTTTTCCTAAAGTGTTAAAACACCAAAAAAAAAAGTAAAAAAACCAACAAAACATATCGTAACGTTTTGTGATTCGGTTTTCTTTTAAGGTGATTCTTGAAGAGAAACGAATCTGGATTACGGGACGATAACAAAAATATTGTCCAAAAAGTTTTTATCCCTAGTGCATGCGCACTCGTTCTTCAAGGTCCACTAGCCCATTACGTGAGCTGGTTCAGAGACCTCGAAGACCTCGTCGACGTTCTGCACCATCAGTCGGATCTGAAATCCGTACTGTTCCACCTCCAGCTGTCATCATGGCAGCTGAACCCACTATGAACGAGCTTCTCCAAGCACCCGTCGAGGGTTACGGAGATGCTATCGTTGTTCCAACAATCATGGCCGATAATTTTGAGCTTAAAACAGGATTAATAAATCTGGCCACATCACGTCAGTTCTACGGTTATGAGAGGGACGATCCTCAAGATCACATTCGATGGTTCAATAAAATCACTTACACCATCAAATGCAAAGATGTCCCCTCTGAAGCAATCAAACTTCTTCTCTTCCCATTCTCCCTGGAGGGACAAGCCCGGGTTTGGCTTGAAAAACAACCTCCACGATCTATTGAGACATGGGAAGATCTTGTGAAAAAGTTCGTGAATGAATTCTTTCCTCCTTCCAAAACCACAAGTCTCAAGAACGATATCATGAAATTCACGCAGAAATTTGATGAACCCTTTAGTGAGGCATGGGATCGTTACAAGGAATTGCTCCGAAAATGCCCTCACCACGGTTTCTCTGATCTCATGACACTTGATACTTTCTACAATGGTGTAAGCCAATCTGATCAAGACTCTCTGAATGCCTCCGCTGGAGGTAACTTCTTGAATCGCACCACAAAGGATGCTTTAGAAATCATTGAGAATAAATCTAAGGTTCGCATTCCCCGAAGCAGATCGGTTTGTCCCCAAAGGGATGTTTTTCCTTCTTCTTCATCGACCGTGGCTCAGTCTAGCACCGATGCTAAACTTGATCAACTCACGGAAGCCGTCCATGCATTTGTTCTCGCCCAAAGCAAGAAAGATTCTTCTCCTTCTCCACAAGCTGAAATCAAAAAGATAGAAGTTTGTGTCACTTGTGGTGGTCCACATTCATATTATAATTGCCCTGCCACTGAAGGCAATCCCTTCGAAGTAAATGCAATAGCCGGCAATTCCAACCAAGGAGGTAACCAATACCGTCCTCAAGTGGAACCAAATTACCGGGCTAGCAATCAGGGTGGACCACCCGGTTTTCCTCAAAATCCAAATAGGTTTAATCCTAATCCACCAAGGGGGCCTAATTTGCAAAATCAAAATCCTACCCCCGTCAATCATTACCCACCCCAAAGGGGTAATCAAGGGTATTCAGCTCCAAATTATCAAGATCCCCTCCCAAACGAGCTCAATAACTACATCAAAGTTAATGAGACCAAAATGAGGGCAATGCAAAATCAAATCTCAAATTTGAAAAATGATTTCCAATCATCAATAGCCAAACAGGGACAAGAGCTGAAGAGTGAGTTGATGCAAACAAACAACAAAATTGATCAAAACCAAGGCAAGATTGAAAATATGCTTGCCAGTCTCATGAATCATCTCACTCCACCCTCTACATCAGGAGGTCTCCCGGCTAACACAATTGTTAACCCCAAGGGTGAACTCAAAGCTATTACTACACGAAGTGGTAAAGCTTATGAAGAGCCGCCAGTTCCTCCTATGTCTCCTCTTCCACCTATGCCTCCTCCTCTTTATTCTGAGGAAGTTGAAATTGAGCCTGAGGCAACCACGGACAAGGTGCAATTTACTAGCCCACGAAGTACCGCACACGTCCACCCTCAGGTTGTTCCGGAAATTGTACCAAAATCTGGACTTGTACCAAAACCGGGAGTTGTATTTGAACCATCAACAACTCCTGGAGAGAACCCTAAATCCAAACCTTCACTACCATACCCGTCAAGACTTAATGAGCAAAAGCTCCGCGAAAAGGCTAGTTACCAAATGGATAAGTCTTATCAAATCTTTCAAGATTTGCACTTTGACGTTAGCCTTGCGGATGCTATCATCCTGATGCCCAAATTCGCATCAATGATCAAGAACTTGTTAAGCAACAAGGAAAAATTGTACGAAATGGCAAAGACTCCATTGAACGAAAACTGGTCTGCGGTTATCTTAAAGAAGCTCCCGAAGAAGCTTGGAGACCCTGGGAGATTTCTCATTCCATGTGTTTTCCCTGGGATGGTTGAGTGCTTCGCCTTAGCTGATCTTGGCGCTAGCATCAACCTGATGCCTTACTCAGTGTGGGAGAAACTCTCTCTTCCTCAACTTACTCCTACGTGCATGACTCTCGAGCTTGCCGACCGCTCAATCTCTCATCCTCTCGGCATTGCCGAAGATGTATTCGTGAAAGTAGGAAAGTTCCATTTCCCCGCTGATTTCGTTGTTGTTAAGTTCGATGCTGACCCACGAGTTCCTCTCATACTTGGGAGAGGATTCTTAAGGACGGGTCGTGCGTTAATTGATGTGCACGAAGAGGAAATAACTCTTCGTGTTGGTAATGAAGCCGTAACCTTTAACCTCGATCAAACTTCGAGGTACTCCTCTAACTATGACGCCGAAACGGTTAACCGAATTGATGTCATTGATGTCGCGTCTGAGGAGTACGCTCAAGAGGTTTTAGGTTTTGTCGATGATTCTCCGAGTGAAAACTTCACTCAATCTTCTCACCCCATTATTGCCAATTCTTCTCCTTCCCTCACTCCGTTTGAGGGAAGTGACTTCATCTTCTCAGAAGAAATTGAGGCCTTTCTCAAGAGTGATTCGATTCCCGATGGAATTGATAGCCAAGAGATCGACCTCGAGAGGGATATTCTCACGCTTGAAAAGTTATTAAACGAAGATCCCTCTCATCTTCCTGTTCTACCACAAACACTTCATAAGGAGGAAGTCAAAAATGTTGAGAAAACTGATGACTTTCCCGCGGTTGAACTTAAGGACTTGCCGCCTCACCTTGAGTATGCATTTCTGGAGGGTGATGATAAATTGCCCGTCATTATTGCTAAAGACTTAAGTGATGAGGAAAAGGCTGCTCTTATACAAGTTTTGAAGTCTCATAAGCGAGCAATTGCTTGGCGTCTCTCCGATATCAAGGGCATCGACCCTGAGTTCTGTACTCACAAGATATTAATGGAGGATGACTTCAAACCTGCGGTCCAACATCAAAGAAGGGTGAATCCAAAAATTCACGAGGTTATCAAACAAGAGGTTTTAAAACTTCTTGATGCCGGATTGATTTACCCTATCTCGGACAGTCCTTGGGTCAGCCCAGTTCACTGTGTTCCAAAAAAGGGTGGCATTACTGTTGTCACAAACGAGGAAAATGAGTTAATTCCAACTCGTTTGGTTACGGGGTGGCGCGTCTGCATTGATTATCGTAAATTGAATGACGCCACCCGTAAGGATCATTTTCCTCTGCCCTTTATGGATCAGATGCTCGAGAGATTAGCGGGGAATGAGTACTATTGCTTCCTCGATGGTTTCTCGGGTTACTTTCAGATTCCCATTGACCCGCAAGACCAAGAAAAGACCACTTTCACGTGCCCCTATGGAACCTTCGCATATAAACGTATGCCATTTGGCTTATGTAATGCTCCGGGCACGTTTCAAAGATGTATGATGGCCATTTTCGGGAAAAGTATGGAGGTCTTTATGGACGATTTCTCGGTCATTGGGGATTCGTTTAAATCATGTCTCTCCCATTTAGACAGCATGCTAAAACGTTGTGAAGACACAAAGTTATGTCTAAATTGGGAGAAGAGTCACTTTATGGTCAAAGAGGGCATTGTCCTCGGCCATAAAATTTCAAAAAACGGGATTGAGGTTGACCGTGCCAAAGTGGACGTCATTGCAAAATTGCCTCATCCCACGACTGTGAAAGGTGTTAGGAGCTTTTTGGGTCACGCCGGATTTTACCGTAGGTTTATTCAAGATTTCTCTAAAATTGCCCGGCCTATGACCCATCTCCTCGAGAAGGATGCTCCTTTTGTCTTCTCCCCTGAGTGCATCGAAGCCTTTGAAACATTAAAGAAAAGGCTTACCGAGGCACCGATTCTTGTTGCCCCCGATTGGGACTTACCCTTCGAGCTCATGTGTGATGCTAGTGATTATGCTATAGGGGCAGTCTTGGGGCAACGCAAAACAAAACATTTTCAGCCTATACACTATGCTAGCAAGACTATGACCGAGGCACAAAGTCATTACACCACCACTGAAAAAGAATTATTAGCTGTGGTGTATGCTTTTGAAAAATTCCGGCCATACTTGATTCTGACTAAAAGCATAGTGTATACGGATCATTCGGCTTTGAAGTATCTATTTGCAAAACAAGATGCAAAGCCGAGACTCCTCCGATGGGTTCTCCTCCTTCAGGAATTTGATATCATCATTCGTGATAAAAAAGGAGCTGAGAACCTAGCTGCTGATCATCTCTCCCGTCTTGAAAACCCTCACCAAAATGCTTTCGAGAAAAAGGAAATAAATGAAACATTTCCTCTCGAAACCCTCAATGTGGTTTCATTTCGTGGAGACTCGATTACCCCATGGTTTGCCGACTTTGCAAACTATCTTGCGGGTAACTTCATTGTGAAAGGGATGTCGTTCCAACAAAAAAATAAATTTTTCAAAGACGTAAAACATTACTTTTGGGACGACCCCTACTTGTTCAAGATATGCGCGGATCAAGTCATCCGGCGGTGTGTGTATGGTCAGGAAGCCAATGAAATTTTAAAGGCTTGCCATGCTGGTCCCACGGGGGGCCACCACAATCCCAACTACACCGCCAAAAAGGTGTTTGATTCCGGCTTTTATTGGCCCTCGATCTACAAGGATGCCCAAGATTTGGTCAAGTCCTGTGACGCCTGTCAACGTCACGGGAATATTTCACAAAGAAATGAAATGCCTCAGAATGCAATTCAAGTTTGTGAAATCTTTGATATTTGGGGCATCGACTTTATGGGGCCATTTCCATCCTCTCACGGCAATAAATACATACTCGTGGCAGTTGACTACTTGTCAAAATGGGTTGAAGCGAAAGCTTTACCCACAAATGATGCCCGAGTAGTTGTGAAATTTTTAAAAGCTCTCTTTGCCCGATTCGGAACTCCACGTGCTATTATTAGTGATCGTGGTACGCACTTCTGTAATGACAAATTTGACAAAGTCATGCAAAAATACGGTGTGACTCACCGTCTTTCCACTGCGTACCACCCTCAAACAAGTGGACAAGTCGAAGTGTCCAATCGGGGCATTAAAAGAATATTGGAGAGAACTGTAGGTGAAAATCGTGCATCGTGGTCGGACAAATTAGATGATGCACTTTGGGCTTTCCGTACGGCTTACAAAACACCCATTGGGTGTACGCCTTATAAACTTGTGTACGGGAAAGCGTGCCATCTTCCGATCGAGCTTGAACACAAAGCCTATTGGGCTCTCAAGCATGCCAATTTCGACCTCAAAACGGCGGGTGATCATAGAAAAGTTCAACTAAATGAATTAAACGAACTTCGTGATCAAGCTTACGAGAACTCTTTGATCTATAAAGAAAAAACAAAGAAGATTCATGACTCAAAAATCAAAAACCGCGTTTTCAACGTTGGTGATCGAGTCCTTCTTTTTAATTCTATACTCAAGATCTTCTCGGGAAAGCTCAAAACCCGATGGACTGGTCCATTCACTATCACAAAAGTTTATCCTTATGGCACCGTCGAATTATCTCAAAGTGACGGTCCAAATTTCAAAGTGAATGGACATCGGTTAAAGCACTACTTTGGAGAGGACGTACCATCCATGGTCGTCCCGGATCTCCAAACTTTCCCCAAGGACAATTGAATTCGGGGATAGAGTCAAGCTAGCGACTCAATGACCAAAAACTAGCAACAATACGGGTTTTCACCCGTATCTCTGATTCTTTCTATTTTCTACCACCGAGTGTGGGGGAATGGCCAACCCCCCGCTGTTTGAAAAAAATGTGTATATGTATATAAGTCTCAAAAAAAAAAAAAAAAAAAAAAAAAAAAAAAAAAAAAAAAAAAGGTATATATATAAAAATAAAGTGAAAATTGGTATTTCCGCAGTTAGATTCGAATCTTGGCTTTTTACGTTCGTAGCTTCGGCATAATAGCCGGGACTTTGAATATTGAGGACAATATTCATTTCTAAGTGTGGGGGGGAAATTCTAACGAATTTTAACAAATATCTTTTAAGTACCCCCGTTTTTGGCCAAAATTTTCAAAAATTTTTCACTTTATTTCAAAATTTTTAGGGTAATCAGTCCGCCTCGTCTAAGTGACAAAAGGGATTAGCTAGTCCAGGAGCAAACGGCTCTTGGTAAAGACTTAACAAATCCGTTGGAAGCTGGTGGTTTGCTCAAAATCACACGGTTATCAGGTGTGCCACAGTTCTTACACCTGGCTACTCCAGAAGTGATGGCTTTTGGTAAAGAGTTTAAAATCCATCAAGTTTTCTAAAAAGATTGCTAGGGACTAGCAATAGTTCAGTGTGGGGGATTGATGAGTGCTCAAACACTCATCGTTTTTGATAATTTTAAACTGCCAAAACGAACAAAAATAATCAAAAAGATATCAAAATACTTAAATTATCCCAGGGATTGTGTTTTATGTGTTTTAAAAGCAAAATGTGCAAAAACAAAGAAAAAATGTACAAAGTTTGCAGTATTGGCAGTTTCAGTCCCCCAAGTTTCAAAACTTGTCAACTTTAGTCCCTATGCATTTATTTTTAAGGAAAAGTCAACCCAAGGTCTTAAAAGTCAAATAAAGTCAAAATATCATAATTGGGTTGCAAGTTTTCAAAAATTACATGATTAGTCCCTAAAAATCCAAATATGGCAAAAGTAGTCCCTGGGAATTTTTGAAATTGGAAAAAAGTGGAAAAATACAAATTTGGTCCTTGGATTATTGGTATTTGACAACATTAATCCTTTGAAGAGCTTTGGAAAGTGGGCAACTTCAGCCCTTGAAGTTTGGCAAAATTGCAAATATGGTCCTTGTGTTAACTATTTCCCATCCGGACCCTTTTTAAATAAGCCAAACCCAACCCAACTCCACTACCCAATCCAATCTCCTAACCCAGCTGCTCATCAAGCCCACCAGGCCCAAAGATCCTTAGCCCGCCCAACTTTTGAACCGTTTTAAATAACTCCCCCACGTTGACCCGCGTTGACCGCCTTCTCCCCCAACCAAATCCCAGAAAACCAGGGAGAAACTTCTCCCCCCTCCTCGCCTTTTCACCTACTAAACCCCCCACCATTAATGCCCCTCACCCACCAACTCCACCACCATTAATGCTTCCCCAATTCCCTCACCAATACCACTAGTTTTGCCCCGTACTCAAATTGGCGCCAAAATGCAAATCAATGGCTAGGAGGCATTGAAGATTAAATTGACGATGGGGATTTGGTCAGAAGGTCAAAGCAAAGTCATGGGGACTCTCAGTTTTCAAAAAGTAGCCATGTGGAAGGCTTAGGAAATTATTTTTTGGTCGATATATAAGGATAAGCTCATAAGAAGCTTTGGTGTGTAATTTTCTTAGTTTAATTGTAATTTCAGTTCATTTTGAATGCAATGTAACCCTTTTTATTAATGGAAGATCATTTTGAAGTTTAATTTCCAATTTCATTTTTCAAAGTCTTATCTTAAATTTCCAAGTTCTTATTTAGTGAAGTAATTTATGATTAAGGAACTCAAAAGTTCTTACAAGCTCAGAAATAAGGTATTTCAAGTGTTATAAGCTTATGTGAACACCTACAATTCAGTTTTCAATAAAAACTAAAAAAATAAGAAAAAATAAAAATAAAAAACAAAAAGTGGTGATCATTGGTGGTATAAGCATGGAGCACAGTGAATATTGGAAGGCTGTGGGTTAGGAACCTCAGGGGAGGGCATAGGATTGTTTGGTTTGGTCCCTTGGTATCTACTCAATAGCTTGGAAGGCTTTGTAAGCTATCAATTCCTTCATTTTTACTCTCAAGTAGCTTAAGTTGTTTATTTTAGTTTATTGCATCTATAAATTAGCTTAGAGATTAGTGGTGATCATCTGTTTGAGTTTATTACTTGTTTAAATAGAAATCTCTTCATTAACTGTGTTTAAGAGGGTGTTTGGTTTTAGCTTGTTTGGTGTGTTGTAGTTGTTTATCTGAGTATCTATTAGTTTCTATTAGTTATTTGGGAATAATTAAGCTCAGGGGAACAAGAGTCTTGGTACAAAACCTTGCAAAAGTCAAAATCAAAAGTTTATAATCACCACAGTCCACTGTGGTGGTTTTTAGAGTCCAAATCCTTTTCATTTCAATAGATAAGTTAATGTTTCAACTTAATTCAGTCCTTATTTAACTTATAAACATGATTTGAGTAAGCTAGATTAAGCAAAATCTCATAAAAGTCAAAGTTGTGTAAAATCCTTTAAAGTCAAAGTCTGACTCAGTCATTTTGAGCCAACTTTGGAGGCCTGTAATTCATTGGATATTAAGATTCAAGGTCTAAAATTTTACATGCTTACTCTCTACCACCTAGTTGATTTTTTTGAATTTTATTAGATTTTTGTGATTTTATCTGGTGGGTCCCACACCCCTTGGAAGTAACCTGCAGGGCAACCCATTGCCCTGTTCTCAGCATACCACTTCCACATCACCACCTTTTGTGGTGGTTTGTGGGCAACTCAGTGGTCTATACCACTTGACTTTGGTTCCCCTCAACCCCCTCCTACCAGGGAGTTTGTTTGACCCTTTTGTTTGACCCCTAAGTCTGTGGACCCCACATTGTTTGGACCCTTAACCTTGTCCCCTAACTGCCTCAGAAATCAATAAGCTTGTGCTTATTTTTGGTCTTATTGGCTTATTCAGGCCAATCCTTTGTTCCATAGTTGCTTAATATTGTTTGTTGAACTCAGAGAAACCAATCTCAACCATTGTGGACCCCACATTCCTCTTTTGAGCTTATAAACCTTCACAGTCAACAAAAGTCAAACTGTGAGGTAAATAAGCATTTCAATTGCTTATTCCATGGGTTAAAACAAAAGTGTTTTTGTTAAAGTTAGTTGTTTTTAGTTTATTATCAGTTTAGAAAAAGAAAAAATTCAAAAAAAACCAATTTTAATATTAGTGATAGCTTCTATTTAATAGGAGTTATCAATTTATTTTTCTTTTTAATTTATTTCTAAGTAATATATCACTTTTATATTTTTAGAAATTATATTTTAGGTTAAAATAATTTTATAAATTTTTCCAGATTTTTATTTTGTCTTTTAGTGGTTTTTCTAATTAATTCTAGTTTAATTTAGTTTTAATTAATATTAATCAATTAAATAGCATAATTAGATTTTATATAGTATAACCTAGTTTTTATAATTTTTATAGCTTTTATTTTAGTTAAAACATTTTTATAAATTTTTCTAGAATTTTTAGTGTTCATTTTCTATTTTTTATAATATAATTAGCTTAATTAGTAATTAATAAGTAATTAGAATAATAATTAATTAATTAGCTTTAAAATACTTAGAATTAATTTTTTATAAATTTTTAGGATTCCTGTAATGGTTAATTAGATTTATAAAATTTTTCTTAATTTTCTAAGTCTTTGTAGTATTTTTAATAATTCTAATTAATTTAATTAGTATTAAATAGATAATTAGTAATTAATTAATATTAAATAATTAAATAGTGTAAAAATAATTTTTATTTTTTAAAATTTTCTTTAATTAATTGGATTGTAAAAATATAAATTTTACACTTTTAACCCTCCCAGTCCTCCAGTTGTACTTTTTGTTTTATTCGTCCGAATACGTTTTTTTAATTAAAACGTACGTTTTTAGGTTTAGCTCAAATCTTCGTACTCCAAATTCCCGTAACCATTCAAATAGCTTTCCTAAGCTATTTTTGTTAATTATTTCCATATAATTTTCTCAACAACCCCTTTTCTGTGAATAACACCCGATTACGAACACGCTATAGTTACATTTCACACCTCAACGGGATTTAACGACCCGGTGATACATTATATTACCCGGAGAATTGATCTAGGCTATTTGACTTATTTGACCATTCTCTGGTCAATTTAGGTTGACGGTTTAACATCAATCAAAAGTGAAGAAAAGGGTGAAAAGAAATAGCCCTCTATATGTTCAACCTTAGGGCAGACACCGGGTTCAATACGTATGCTACTGGTTGTTGCAAAAGACAACACCAGTATTGAAGATTAAGTCGTCATGGACCCAGTGACGCAATGCACTAAACCTTCTTAACCACTCAAGTTCTCTTAAAAGAGCTTGTTTCATTCTCACGGGGAACCAGTGTAATCTATCGACCTATCTCTTAGAGACGGTTGATATTGAAGCAGGAGACCCCTCCCTAGTCTCCGCATAGGAAACCTAAGTGTGCACTTATAGAGTCTAGAGCCTTGAGATACATCAAAGATCTCTTAGGAACACTTAGTATTTCTACAACTGGTGTTCTACATCAATGGACACCAGCTGTAAATTATCGAGTCCTTCGCAAATCGTAGCAATCTGCCGAGAACGTTTATGAGAGGATTACTAATGTATTTCTCAGTGATTGAACGGAAATCCTGCCAGGGTCAACATCAAACAGCCCTGATAGCAGGTCACTTCGGTAACCCCACAAGGGTTACGCTTAGTCTTTGCGGTGGTTCCATAGCGGTCTACAGTCGTGGAGTGATCCCCAGCGACTCACCCAGTCATTGAGCTACTTAGTAGGTCTCGTAAGCTCCTTCGGGAGTATCTGATATGGGAACGGCCTGGATAAGGATTAGAGGGAGTCTTCACAATATGCTGTTGATGAACTCTAATTCCTTATCTGTAAGTACCGGGTATTTATTGCTAACTGTTTACTTGCAGGTACCTCACTTCCATGATGGTAGATTCCAACATGCTCATACATACATCTTGAAGCATATGATAGCTCCCCCAAAGATCTTAGCAACACAAAGTTCAAAGAAAGATTCTACGCCAATAAGAAGAATCTACTAAGTATAAAGACTAAAGATCTTAGAGTATGCAAAGGAACTTCTTGTACGTGAAAGTCTAAGTCCAAAGATGTATGAGTATGTTGGAATGGCGGAGAACCACCACAGACGCAGGAGTGACGAATGGCAGACTACTTCATAACACAATCACTACATCATCATCAAAGAACAAAGACATAGAGCAAAGTACATTCATTATCATTCAACCATTTTTGAAGACGCCTGAAGTTTTACATGTCACAAGTCAACTACAAAGATGAAGACGTCAAGCAACCGTGATGACCGACCCTTAGGGGGAGATTGTTGGGATCATACTTTTGTATTTAGTCAAGTCTCGGTCATTACCTTTTGTAATAGGTTGCTTAGTTATTTATTCATTATGTTTTATGATACAAGGCTTAAGTA
Source organism: Artemisia argyi (assembly GCA_030686995.1). Classification (NCBI taxonomy): domain Eukaryota; kingdom Viridiplantae; phylum Streptophyta; class Magnoliopsida; order Asterales; family Asteraceae; genus Artemisia; species Artemisia argyi. The sequence continues at coordinate 25,763,450 of CM060704.1, forward strand.
TTAAAGCCCAATGGGCTTGAAAGCCCACATTTAAGTTAGATGAGGGAGGAAGGGAGTGTTGCCCTACTCCTCCCTTATAAATACCAAGCCATGTAAACATTTCATTTTGTTGGTGATTTGAATATCTTAGTGAAACTCTTGTTCTTACAATCTTTTCATTTCTTATAATCAACCATCTCTCATTCTTATCTCATTTCTTTCATTAAACAAAAATGGAGGGCTGTGGACCTAACAGCCTGGTAGGAGGGGAATTCAATGAAACAAAAATGGAGGGCTGTGGACCATTGTGGTGGCCACAAACCACCACCAAAGTGAGTGGTGTGGGCTGAGAAGCTGCTGCAGCAGGGCAGTTGCTTGCCCTGCAAGTGAGTTTCCTAGCTTGTGGGGCCCAGGGAAAAATTCACAAAAATCAAAGAACTATGGAACCACAAAGTTCAACTGAGAAACTACATATTCTAAAAAGTACAAGGGCTGAGTCTCATTCTAAAAATCAGAATAATTCCTCTAAGTTTTGGGTTCTTTTGAGCAAAAGCAATTTTGACCTTTTTTAAAATATGCAATGGTTTGACTTTGGTGAACTTCCACTGAATCCTATAAGTTAAATAAGTTATAATAAGCTATATAGAACCTACTTTAAGCTAAAGCTACCACTAGTAAGGTAAAATAAGGATTTGTGGATCACAAACCCCTCACAGTTAACTGTGAGGGGAGATTAACTAATTTTTTGACTTTATGCTATCAAACACTGGATTTTATGACCTAACTAGACTACATTAGACTAATGCATGCTACTCATACCAAAACAATCATCAAGCAACAACAAGATCAGAGGTTAATGCACTAATCCAAACACCCCTTTACACTAACTGTTTTGAATTTTGAGAAGAAAATTGGAACTTTAAACCATGGAACTGAATCTAGGACTATACTAACAGTAAATAAGCATGATTAAACTGGCATAAGCAACAAAGTGAGGTACATTAACAATGAATTTAAAAAAAATGAAACTTGCTTACTATAACCTCCACTCTGAGATGAGTAACCAGGGTACCACACCACAACCTATTTGTCTCCTTGAGGCATTACAACCACCATGTGGTTCCAAAACAACCAGAATCCCATTCTTCTTCCTTTATTATCTTCTATTCTTATTTTTCACTATTTTTGTGTTATTTTGCTTTTTGATACTACACTGAATTTTATGGTAACTAATAGCCTGAATAAGCTATCTAGGGGCTTAAGTGTGCTAACTCAGTCCATAACAACACAAACAAACACTTTTAACTACGAATTCAACTTTAAGGTAAAACTTGCACAATTTGAAATATTAAACAAAACTTGAAATTGATACTTGAAAGTGTTTCACAATACGCTGAAATGAGTAGAAACAATACTTGGAAGCTTAAAAATACAAAGAAAATGATAAATTTTACTAAACGGTTGAATTAAACTACAATTACACTAATACTACTCTCCTAACTAACTACTACTACTTTTGCTTCTTTTTCTTGACTTATATAGGACCTGGGGAGCTCCTGAATTAATCCCACTTCAATCTTGAACCTCAGATGGGCTTCCATCAATCACAGCCGTTCAAATGCATTTTGGCGCCAAATTGTGTTTTGGCAGATAATGGGGTTTGGTTAGGGCATTTATGAGGAGGGGGTAGTTTGGGTGTATTAATTAGGTTGGAGTGTTGGAGGTGGAGTTGGTGAAAAAGTGGTGTAGGGGGGAACACAGGACCTGGAAACGGGGGAGAAGGAGATGGGGATTGGGTTTGACTGTTTGTTTGACCGGATTTTTTTATTAAAATGGAATGGGCCAAAAGGTTGGGCTTGGGTATTTGTATGGTGGACTGGATTTTTGGTTTGGGTTAAAAATAACAAAGGGTGTCCGTTTGGTATTTAACACATAAGGACCAATATTGTAATTCTATCAAACTTTGAGGACTAAAGCTGTAATTTCTCCAAAGTGTTTCAAGGGACCAAACATGCCAAGCTCCAATAATACAAGGACCATTGATTTATTATTTTCCAAAATTAAGTTTCCCGGGGACCAATTGTGCAAAATTCCAAACTACGGGGACCAAGCATGTAAATTTACCAAATTTCACACCAGGGACTAAAAATGACTTTTGTAACTTCCCAAGGACCCAAAGTGATTTTTCTTTCAAAAATATCCCACCATGGACCAAATCTGCCAAAGTTTGAAACTCCAGGGACTAATTTTGTAATTTTCCAAAACTTTTCCAATTTTTCACCAAAGGACTAAATATGACAACTTATGATTTCAAAAGGACCTTTGGTGATAATTTTCCATATTTTGAATATCCAGGGACTAGTTTTGCCAATTTTTGAAAGTTGGGGGACTGAAACTGCCAATTTTGCAAACTTTGTACATTTTTCATTTGTTTTTACTCATTTTGCATCTAAAACATATAAAACACAATTTTGAAATATTTTCAGTATTTTGATGCATTACTGAGTGTTTTTGTATGTTTTGCAGTTCAGATTTGACCAAAAATGATGAGTGTTTGAGCACTCATCAATCCCCCACACTAAACTATTGGTAGTCCCTAGCAATAAAATGTTTTGAAAACTTGATGGATTTTAAATTCTTTACCAAAAGCCATCACTTCTGGAGTAGCCAGGTGTAAGAAGTGTGGCACACCTGATAACCGTGTGATTTTGAGCAAACCACCAGCTGTTAACGGATTTGATTAGTCTTTACCAAGAGCCGTTTGCTCCTGGACTAGCCAACTCTTGATGGACCTAGTCAACATCTTGGTGAGCTGATTACCAATTATGGATTTTCCACTGCCTTTACCACAAGCCATAATCTTGCGGGCTAGCCAACTCATTCGCTTTATGGGATATGGCGAGTTGAGGTACCATACAATTTTGGGCAAATTGCAAGCCATAAACGGATTTGATATATCTTTACTAAGAGCCGTTTGCTCCTGGATTAGCCAATCTCTTTGTCGGTTAGACCTGGCGGACTGATTACCACAAAAAATTTTGAAGCACAAGTGAAAAATTTTTGAAAATTTTTTGAAATTTTGGCCAAAAACGGGGGTATTATATAGTAAAATGTAATAAAATTCGCTAGAATCCCCCCCCCCACACACACTTAGCATGAATATTGTCCTCAATATTCAAAATCCCAGCTATTATGCCGACATTTTGAACGTAAAAGGGCAACATTACAAGCTAAACGTGGAAACACCACTTTGTATTTTCACTTCATTTGTAACCATAGCATGGGTAACTCCCCCACACTTAGGGTGAAAACCCTATAAGCATGCTACTGTTTTTGTTTACCGAGTCGCTAGCTTGACTCGACCCCGAATTCATTTGTCCTTGGGGAAGCATGATCTGGAAGAAACAATCTCAATCGGACTTTCATTCAAGATGTTTGGACAAACATTTGAAGCACGTGAAAGTTCCACACCGATGAGATAAGTATCCGGCTCAAGATAATGATACATGAAAATGGCGGGATCAAAGATGGTATCCTCATTCCAGAAGGAGTGAAGAAGAGAGAAAGGCACCTCGAGAACAGGCTCATTAGCCTGAGTTTGGATTTCAAGGGTTAAGCTCAAAAACATCCCGGGAGGGTGGGTGGGAGTTTGCAAATCCTCATGATTGAGTGTATCTCCCCCCGGGCTATCATACTCCGTAGGAGTCATGATAAGGTGATCAATGATGGGCTCAGCAGATATTTCATCAACATCACTAATGTCTCCATAAGATAAAGACTTTTCATTAGTGGGTGAATCACTAAGTCCGGTATTGAGATAAGAATTGAGTGATGGATCATCATTCAATAAACTTTCAAGGAAAAGAATATCCCCCTCAGAATCAAGATAGTTATCATCAACTTCATACAAAGTTGAACTATCTAGAGCAAGGAATGCTTCGACTTCCTCCATATCATCTTTGAAATCAAAGAGATAATCATCACCTCCCGATGGAAGTGGATTGGTGTGAGTGAGTTCATCGGCGAACTCCTCGAGAAGAAAGTCAACATTAGAGTGGGGAAGGGATGCATCAACATACTCAATGTCTCCATAAGACAAACAATCATCACTAGAATCAGAGACAATCTCAATTTGATCATTTGGATTATTTGGGTGAGAATGAATATCACACACTTGATCAAAAGTCCCCTGTGACTCTCTCGGGATTGGGACAAGGATCTCAACACTAGACTTTATTAATTCGTCCGATTTCTTATTAGGAACAGTGCTAAGATGCTCATCCCCCATGTTTAGAGAGTGAGTGTGAACTTCGGGTGTGATAACAACAGATTGAGGGAGATGAGAGGAGCTAGCATTCATGGATTGTACAATTTCCATTTGATCTTCTGCTAGTAATATCTCCGTCTCATTATTTTCTCCCTGATTTTCAATGGGAGGAATCACAAATGATGAATCTGATGAACCCTTATAAAATTGAAGGATATCAAGGGTGTCATCATTATCACTATCATCATCACAGTCTAGAAGAGCAGCTTGACGAAATTTGGCACGTGTTATAGCTGCTTGTTCTAAGACAAGTAATTCTTCCACGCTCAATTCGTTTCTAGCCTCTCGTTCTTCAGCAAGTAATTCTGCCATAGATTTCTCACGAGAGTCTCGAAACGATGTAGTAACCAACTCCTCTTTAAGTTCTTTCAATATATCAAGAGCTTTAGTAAAAGGTCTTGCTCAGTATCTTGAGGAGTTGTGTGAATCATTTGGTATTGTGGAGGTGGGTCTGAAAACGAATAGTCGTAATTGTTACAAGGAAATGGATTCCTTGTTTGACAATCCGAGCTAGAGTGTGGACCTCCATAGTAATCACAACAGTAAAACTGATGTGGTTGTGGGTTGTATGTGCTAGAATTACAATTGCTATCAGGAGTCTGCTCATAGACAAGCGTGTTTCCCGATTGACAATCATAACTGTAGTGTGAACCACCACAGTACTCACAACAGTAAAACTGCTGAGTCTCATGGTGTGGTAACTGATGGAATGAATCAGTCGTGTCATGGTAAGAATAAGGATTCTGGTTATAGACAGACCCGTTTCCCGACTCTACCATGCCACAGCTGGGGCAATTGCCACCATTATAAGGATTACCACACCACTAGCAAATCAGAAAGTGTGGATGAGACATAGAAAGAATCAAATGTGTATAGAGGGATAGGGATGAAGAATCAAAGATGTGAGAGAGTAAAGGAGAATGTTTTTGGATTTTCGGAAAGACATTTTATACAAATGATAAAGAAAATCTTTTGGTGTTTTTTTGTGTTTCGTTGAAAACCGATTTAAAATGTTTTCGTGAACGGTTTTGTTTTGATAATAAGAAAATATGAACAAACGATGGATAAATGTACAATGGAACGAATTCCAAAATCACTAATCAGTAAAACCGTTTAGAAAACGCACACAACCTCCCCGGCAGCGGCGCCAAAATTTGATTGGCTCCAAACGGTCAACCTAAATTGACCAAGTGATGGTCAACAATGTCAAACAGCCTAGAGTCAATGCTCCGTGGAATTATAGTGTTTCCCTGGGTCGTTATGTCCCGACGAGGTGTGATGGTTATTAAACAGATCTGTGATCGGGTGAATTTGGACAGGAAAAGGGTTTGTGATTGGTTAAGCTAAGGAATCTACAATGAAATAGCTTAAATCAGCTATATGAATAAGACTATGAAATCAGAAAGACCAGAAACGATTAAAACCTAAAACGCGTACGTTTGCATTTAAATAAAACGTAAACGTACAAAATAAAAAGTGAAAACTGAAATCTAAAAACCCCCAGGGGGTGAAAATGACTTTTTTACAAACTAAAAGATAAAAGAAATTTTTTAGAAATAGAAAATTAATTTTAACACTAATTAATTATTTAATATTAATTAAATACTAATTAATACTTATTATTAATATTTAAATTACTTAAATACAATATAATATTAATTAAATACTAAAAATGTGAAAATTAAATTTCTAAAATTATAAAATAACTAAAAACTAATTTTAAAACTAAAAATATGTATTTTTGTCTTTTTGTGAATTTTATATTAATTAATTACTAATTATAGATTAATTACCTAATTAAACTATTTTAAATTAAGAAAAATAGAAAATGAATAGTAAAAATTCTAAGAAAATTTCTAAAATTATTTTACATTATATAAAAGCCAGGAAAAATATAAAAACTAGGTCTTACTTAATAAAAACTAATTATGCTATTTAAAACTTAATTATTAATTATTATTAATAAAATTAATATAAATTCTAATAAATACTAAATGACAAAATAAAAATCTGAGAAAATTACTAAAAATAATTTAATATGAAAGGAAATTAAGAAAAATATAAAAAAGCTAAGTGCTTAATAAAAATTTAAAAATGAAAATTAAAATTTAAATAAAATTAAATAGAAACTATCACTTAAAAATAAATTGACTTTTCTGAATTTTTTCTTTGGAAACTTGTTTTATACCTAAAAATGAAAAACTTTTGTAAAAACAAACTTTTTATAACTTAAAAATAAGCTGTTTGAGGGCTTATTAGTGTGACAGTTGACTAAGAAGGAAAATAAGCTCAAATGAGACCAAGTGGGACCCACAATGGTTAAGTCTGATTCAAACTAGTGTATTGGACAAGTATAAGCCAGAAAAAGCGAAAGGGACTCACAAAATAAGCAATTAAGCTCAAATAAGCACTTGGCTTATTTGTTTCAACACTGAAAATGGGACAGCTTTGGGGAGCTGATTCAGGTGGGTCCTAGTGGTTCTCAGGTCAAACAAAAGGTCAAAGTCTAAGGCCTGGTAGGAGGGGAATTGAATGAAACAAAAATGGAGGGTTGTGGACCATTGTGGTGGCCACAAACCACCACCAAAGTGAGTGGTGTGGGCTGAGAAGCTGCTGCAGCAGGGCAGTTGCTTGCCCTGCAAGTGAGTTTCCTAACTTGTGGGGCCCAGGGAAAAATTCACAAAAATCAAAAAACTATGGAACCACAAAGTTCAACTGAGAAACTACATATTCTAAAAAGTACAAGGGCTGAGTCTCATTCTAAAAATTAGAATAATTCCTCTAAGTTTTGGGTTTTTCTGAGCAAAAGCAATTTTGACTTTTTTTAAAATATGCAATGGTTTGACTTTGGTGAACTTCCACTGAATCCTATAAGTTAAATAAGTTATAATAAGCTATATAGAACCTACTTTAAGCTTATGCTACCACTAGTAAGGTAAAATAAGGGTTTGTGGATCACTCCACAAACCCCTCACAGTTAACTGTGAGGGGAGATTAACTAATTTTTTGACTTTATGCTTTCAAACACTGGATTTTATGACCTAACTAGACTACATTAGACTAATGCATGCTACTCATACCAAAACAATCATCAAGCAACAACAAGATCAGAGGTTAATGCACTAATCCAAACACCCCTTTACACTAACTGTTTTGAATTTTGAGAAGAAAATTGGAACTTTAAACCATGGAACTGAATCTAGGACTATACTAACAGTAAATAAGCATGATTAAACTGACATAAGCAACAAAGTGAGGTACATTAACAATGAATTTAAAAAAAAATGAAACTTGCTTACTATAACCTCCACTCTGAGATGAGTAACCAGGGTACCACACCACAACCTATTTGTCTCCCTGAGGCATTACAACCACCATGTGGTTCCAAAACAACCAGAATCCCATTCTTCTTCCTTTATTATCTTCTATTCTTATTTTTCACTATTTTTGTGTTATTTTGCTTTTTGATACTACACTGAATTTTATGGTAACTAATAGCCTGAATAAGCTATCTAGGGGCTTAAGTGTGCTAACTCAGTCCATAACAACACAAACAAACACTTTTAACTACGAATTCAACTTTAAGGTAAAACTTGCACAATTTGAAATATTAAACAAAACTTGAAATTGATACTTGAAAGTGTTTCACAATACGCTGAAATGAGTAGAAACAATACTTGGAAGCTTAAAAATACAAAGAAAATGATAAATTTTACTAAACGGTTGAATTAAACTACAATTACACTAATACTACTATCCTACCTAACTACTACTACTTTTGCTTCTTTTTCTTGACTTATATAGGACCTGGGGAGCTCCTGAATTAAACCCACTTCAATCTTGACCCTCAGATGGGCTTCCATCAATCACAGCTGTTCAAATGCATTTTGGCGCCAAATTGTGTTTTGGCAGATAATGGGGTTTGGTTAGGGCATTTATGAGGAGGGGGTAGTTTGGGTGTATTAATTAGGTTGGAGTGTTGGAGGTGGAGTTGGTGAAAAAGTGGTGTAGGGGGGGAACACAGGAGCTGGAAACGGGGGAGAAGGAGATGGGGATTGGGTTTGACTGTTTGTTTGACCGGATTTTTTTATTAAAATGGAATGGGCCAAAAGGTTGGGCTTGGGTATTTTTATGGTGGACTGGATTTTTGGTTTGGGTTAAAAATAACAAAGGGTGTCCGTTTGGTATTTAACACATAAGGACCAATATTGTAATTCTATCAAACTTTGAGGACTAAAGCTGTAATTTCTCCAAAGTGTTTCAAGGGACCAAACATGCCAAGCTCCAATAATACAAGGACCATTGATTTATTATTTTCCAAAATTAAGTTTCCCGGGGACCAATTGTGCAAAATTCCAAACTACGGGGACCAAACATGTAAATTTACCAAATTTCACACCAGGGACTAAAAATGACTTTTGTAACTTCCCAAGGACCCAAAATGATTTTTCTTTCAAAAATATCCCACCAGGGACCAAATCTGCCAAAGTTTGAAACTCTAGGGACTAATTTTGTAATTTTCCAAAACTTTTCCAATTTTTCACCAAAGGACTAAATATGACAACTTATGATTTCAAAAGGACCTTTGGTGATAATTTTCCATATTTTGAATATCCAGGGACTAGTTTTGCCAATTTTTGAAAGTTGGGGGACTGAAACTGCCAGTTTTGCAAACATTGTAAGTTTTTCATTTGTTTTTACTCATTTTGCATCTAAAACATATAAAACACAATTTTGAAATATTTTCAGTATTTTGATGCATTACTGAGTGTTTTTGTATGTTCTGCAGTTCAGATTTCACCAAAAATGATGAGTGTTTGAGCACTCATCAATGATACATGTGACGATCCAGAGAGTTTTATACTAAGGAGATGACGGCGTCACCCAAGGCCGTCATGGTCCATGTATTAGTGACGGCCCAGAACAAAATTACACATGACGGCGTCAAAAGTGGATCTAGGCAATCCGATTTCATTATGGGCGGCGAGTTGACGGCGTCACATGTTTACACATGACGCCGTCACCTTGTAAAATCTATATATAGTTTTCCAAATTTCATTCATTAGTGTGCAACTTTGGGGGAGAAACCCTAGGTCGAATTTTTCAAGTTTTTTCAAGGGTTTAAACCCTTTGAACTTTTCATGTCAATTTAAGATAAGTACTCTTTCAATTCAATCAATATGTCTATGTGTTGCTTGAATATATCTTACACTTGTCTTCAATTTAACATGCTCGGCTAGATCTCTTTTGTGTTTGCTTAGATGTAGTGAAACCTAGTTGTTAATTATGGGTTGATTGTTTGTTTATAGTTGTTACGGATGATTGTTTTCGATGTTAGGCTTAAGAAAACTGGCAGACTTCCATTGGTAACTTGCTTGAACGTCTTAAGAAACATGATCAGAGGTGTACTATGATTTTTGGTTGTATTTAATACGTAGGAGAATTCTAATGATCCCATGTTAGGAGCTTCTAACGGCTCGACATAGGAGTGAAGTAGGATCCTATAGATTTAGAGAATATTGTACACGGCCCTACGACTAGTATTAAGGAATACGACCCGTCATCCATGCAATTGTAACAAACTATCAACCTGTAAAAGATATCTTGGGAGTAATGAAACCTAAGTAAACACAACTTTCCCCATCATTATTTACACCACAATAGTATAATTAGTTTCATTTCATTTTTGTTATTTTATTTTGATTGCATCTTTAGTTAATATGGGTTATTTGGCTAGAAACTAATTCCGCCCACTCTTCCAAAACTCGAGATTTTATTTGCTTTTATAAAAAAAAAAAAAAAAAAAAAAATCATCTCTCACCTCTAGACTTAATTTAGGAAACTTTCTAATCCTAGCTGTCACACCCCGCCACGGCGGAAACGCGCGGGTGCAACTTCATGGATATCATCACAACACCTGGTGTCTACATAGAGAACAACTATATGCACATAAATTGAGCAATGTACAAACACACAGTGTTGTAACAATACGCTAAGATAAAATAAATAACCAAAACAAAATCCAAAAGGTATCTTCAATAGATATGAAAGTACCAAACGGAAAACATAAATGTATCAAAACCAAATCCAAAGAAAGTCAGATCTCAAAACATAATAAAGTCTCCATATGCAACTAAGTCTCGCCTAATTGCTGCCCTCAACTTTGGCCTTAGAATGCTCACCTGAAAATGATGCTTAAAATGTCAACATAACATTGGTGAGATTCATAGGTTTAAGACTGAACACACTAGGCAACCAAAATCACTGTGATTATAAAATATAGCTGGACAAATAATTACAATTATCATATAAGCTACATGTATTCACAAGGCAACATCACACATAAGGCAACCATCGGGCGGAACGTACCCACCGATCCAAATTAACAACATATCGGGCCGGAACGTGACCCCCGCTCCAAAAAAATGGGTAAATTAATACCCTCCGATCGGACCACACAGAATAAAAGTGAGTAGGGCTGCTACTCTCCAATTAGGTCGTATGCACGAGCAACAGGGTAAGCACCCTCCCAATTGGACCACACAGAATCACACATCACATCATTACCGTTCACATATAGCATAAATACGATAACATTAAAAGTCCGAGCTCTTTAACACACATACACATAATCAAAGTAATTCAAATCATTTAAAACAAGCATCATTCCCATCCCAAGTTTAAAACAAAGTAAAAATATGGGACTATGAACTCACCTCAAACCTTGCAGCTTCCACAACACAAATGACAAATCTAAATAACACAAATAAGTCCACGTTACACAAGGCCAAGCTAAAAGCTACAACCCATGTAATACTCATATGATGGATGCCTAAGACTCATATGACCCACCATGGATCTCCTAGACACCATACTAACCATTACCATAACCTAACACTCACTAAATCCCTTGCACTTTTAAAATCAGAAAACGCAGAATTTTTGGGTACATTCGCCCACATAAAATCACGAAAAATAAAGCTCAACAACTCACACCAAAAATTTACATGGTCTCTCATATGCATACAAGCTAATCCTAGAAGGCCATGGACCAATAACACACACAAGTACTCAAAAGAAAATCAAACTTGTCAACTACTCAAATTCGGATCTGAACGCACACCAAAAAGTTTCAATTAACATAAAATACTTCCACAAGTTTTTATCGCGAATCCTTTTCGTGGTAGTCTAATATAACCTAATACTTAACTATTCCAGAAGGCCTAGTCAAAATACCACTTTTACAACCATAAAACACCCTCAAACGTTTACCCTAAATCTGTCCCGGTTTGACAGCTTTGACACCTTAACAAAGAAAAATCAAAAGACCTGCTTCCCGACCTTGAAATCAATCGTGGCTGGACTTTTTGGAAAGCTCTTTCAGTAAAATTCAATTTAGACATAAAATTCGTGACTTAACTCTTCACCATCTGTTATTTACACTCACATCTTTACAGCCATAATTTTCTGTCCAAACCCTAACTCAATAACTAACATGTTTTACGCTCAATCCTCTTAACCAAACATCATACTATTACTAATTATTGATCCCAACATGTTTAATAACATCACTTTACAGAATTTAACACAAACCCTAATCCATCATATAATTATTACATGAATTATATTAATTAATCAAACAATTGAACATAGGATTTAAAGATTTTACCTTGATTCTTGATTTTAGCTTCAAAACTATAAAACCCTAATTTTCTCTCCTTGATTCTTCTTGTGATCGACCCAAAATTGCAGGAAAAAGGGTTTGGGAGTCTTGGTTTGTATTTATATTATTAGTGTATAATTACCTTAAGTTAGAATTATAATTGGGCTCAAATTTGGTTTCCTTTTTCCCTTAAAAATCCTCTTGGCCGAATTTTTTATCCACATATATATATATATATATATATATATATATATATATATATATATATATATATATATATATATATATTTATTAAATTAATTATTACACTTAAAACCTTATACTTTTGATATTTTATGTATTCCCATATCGAAACCTAACATCTTTCGCGATAAACCTTAATTTTACGACAAACCGGAAAATAATCATTTTCAAAACAAATTTTCCAAAAATAGAATTTCACACTCTTTTTTAAATATTACCCATAAAAACAAATCCCTCGTAACTCACTAACGCTCAAATACATGAACGAAGACTTGTTACGCAAAAATCACAAAAACACTAAAAACTTCACAAGTCATTTCTACACCGCAAAGGTGATCAAAATGAACTTTCCCAAATTCAAAACATTCCAATTCACAATAAAACCACTTATGCAAAGGGATTTAGTGCTAAAACTCACCTATATCATACTTATATCACTTCAAACACCTAAGACACACCAAACAAACGTCAACCGAGTCAAGACTATCAGTCAAACTGACCTGCCAAAACTACGGTTGTTACATCATCCCCCACTTAGGGAAATCGCGTCCCGAGATTTCAACTACTATAGTCACCACTCACAAGAGCAAAAGGAAATTTATGGATTTTTAAGCGGATAAATACCACACCATAAAATCACAGAGAAAGAATCGCAAAAATGTGAATCGACTAAATACTCGAATTCACACGATAGAAAACATTCCGTCACTCCAACGATACACACAAATAGATACACTCCCCGATCAATAACACCAATGATCAAAACGACTTCTCACAGGTAGGTACGATACCCTCGAACCAAAAGAAAATCCAAATGGTAACCGCAGAAAACACCACATATAATGGATACACACAAAACAAACATTAATTACATCTGATCCTCACGTTCCCAAGTAAACTCAGGACTACGCTTAGAATCCCACCATACCTTTACCAACGCTATCTCACCAAACTTCAAACCCTTAACATCTCAATCCATAATCTCAATAGGTTTCTTGACAAAATGGAGGGTCTTGTCAACCTTACTTTCATCTATTGGCACATGCGGACTAGCATCCACCAAACACTTCTTTCAATTAGATACGTGAAACATATCATGTACACCACTTAATTCCCCAGCTTACTACAACCGGTATGCCACAAATCAAATCCTTTTCGCAAATCTCAAATGGTCCTACGTATCTCGGTGCTAGCTTGCCTTTCTTACCGAAACGCACAACACCCTTCCAGGGAGATACTTTTATCCTCACAATATCACCAACACCAAACTCTAAGGGCTTACGGCAATAATCTGCATAACTCTTTTGGCGATCTCTTGCTGCCTTAAATCTCTCTCTTAAATCTGAAAACCTTATTCGTAGTCTCTCTTTCTAGTTTAGGACCAATTAGTTGACTTGTTCCAACCTTTGCCTACAAAACAGGTGACCTGCATCACCTTCTATACAACTTTTCACACGACACATACTCAATACTAGAATGATAATTGTTGATATAGGAGAACTCAGCTAAGGGTAAATGTATACCCCGACTTCCTCCAAAATCAAACACACCCATGTTCTCAGCTCACCATCCAACGTCTGATTTGTACGCTCACTTAGTTCACTCCTTAGAGAATGATAAGTTGTACTCCTCTACATACGCGTTCTCAAGACTCTATAACACGCTTACCACTATCGCGAAGTAAGTATTTCATCATGTATCTTGATGATCAACGCGACACCCCAAGGTTCTTTACCAGCTCACCGAGCAAAAAGTCTCACCTACTCCTCCATACATCTCTTGCAAAGGTAATGATATGTCTTATCCATTCTCGGATGTATCAAATACCTTGCATGATGCTGTCCTTACGCTTCCTCTCAATAGAACCAATAGATGGTCCCCAAAGTATATTCCTCCATCTTCGTTCCTTTCCATTTACTGGTCTAAACCAAGTAATCATTCTTCTTACATGTTCTCATCCTTGAACCACTCTCTCTAGGCTGTCAACATCATCCCCGTAACTACGAACTGAATTATCATAATCATTGCTCACCAACATCTAAGTTTCACTCGTTCACTCCCGCTCAGCGCTCTTACCACGATGTCCGCCCTTCCTTGACAGTGGCGAATCAGACAATCGTAGTCACTGAGAAATTCCACACCCAACTTCTCTTCTACATACATTAGCCTCTTGTCAATTATATGCTAAAGATTCTTATGATCTGTGTAGATAACACTTTCTGCTCCATAAAAAATATCATCTCCAAGTTCTACTTCCCAACTTTAAATCATGTATCACACAGTTCCTCTTATGAATCTTCCACCTCCCCGATGCCTACGCAATCTATAGAAAGATAGGAATGAATCGTCAATAGTACCTGCCAACCCTAAGGACAATTGTCTCCCGTAGGGTGTCTTAGGTACTTTCCACTCTTCACCACTTTTATCTTACTAATGTCAACGAACACTCGTTATCATTGACAACCTTCCTGAAGAACGTACATCTTAAAGCTGAACTTCTCACTTGGACACTTGGCAACATCCTCTTCTTCTTCAACGAACAAATTGATAATCAAAACGACAATCTATCCTGAGTAAATGACGCGAAGCATGAAACCGGTCGAGCTAAGACGTCTATCAACGAACTCAAAAGGGGTACGAATTACCGACTAGCGAAGTAACGAACATCAAAATCAAAGCTAGAAAAACACAATGAGAAAATTTTCTCAATAAAAGTAGACACGGATAAAATGTTCATGAAAACCCATACAAAGAAAATATAAAATACACATACCCATAAAACATCCACAAGCGTACCTCAATGAAAGAAACACTCAATGAACTAAATACATAACAAGTTTGGTAAATGAGAACCATAGACAGTTCTTATTCCCGTACTCAGCCTTCCCAAAAACAAATGAACACCGTTTTTTACAAGACATATCTAACAAATGACCTTCATTTTCACCATAAAAATAATGGTTTCTAACAAATGACCTTGAGATACCCAAAACTACCATAAGGACTCCAACACAACCCCTTTACTGGATACGAAAAACACAGAAGAATCACCTAATCAAAATAATCATCAAATAAATGTCATACCAGTGAACACTTACGCAAATGCATTGCAAACCAAACGATGAACTTACAGACTCATTCGTACAACAACCAAAATCATAGAAAAACACTGATACTAACAGGTCACAAAACATGTCACGAAATTCAATTGGTGTGTGTAAATGAAGGATTAAATATCCACACCAACTCGTCACGAACTAACAATACTTTGAAGAATAGTATAACATTCATTCGTGGAATGAATGCAAGGAATAACCAAAGAAACGAACTAGTATCCAACAAAAACGAATTCGATTACCTAACACCTATCACGACGTCAAATGGAAAGAATATGGCATCTGTACCATCATGGTACAAATAGGAATGCCAACCAAAGAATTAGATATACAAACGGAGTGTCTAGCAAACGAATCAACTTAAATACCACAACATAAGTACCCACCGATAATTGAGGTATCAACATATGATAGGTAGGATGGAATCTTACCACCTACACACCCCAACATATAACGACTGCCCAAACAGTTAAGAGAATACTTCTCTAAACATACATCCATCACCAACATGATATCACCCGCCATCTTCCACAACATATAACAACAAACATCAATCAATGCAATAATGGTCACAAGTCCACGTATGTGATACCCTTATAATTATGTTCGAGACCATAGTTATAAGCCTATTTCACACGCATACTTACTTCCAAAACCACACATCTCAATGATAACGCACATATACCACATAGCACCTAATACACCATGCAATCCATGCCATCATACTTGCAAGTCCACTTGTGTCGTGACGCATGTATAATTATGTTGGCCACCATAATTATCTATGCCCCCTTTCATAAATGTACTCCCTCCTATGATAACACATCATGCAAATAAACATGCAAACAAAAACAAAAGACGTCGCAAACAATCATCTCGCATGGAACAATTCCAACGATCACGTAAACTCTATAATCAAAATTACTTGGATAAGGTCGATCCAATATCCAAGAGTAATCACGCTCCAACATGGCTCCAGACGGCAAAAGACAATATACAAATTCCAAAACATAACACAAAACAAAAGACGTCGCATAATGGCTCAACTCCACTCTTGCACTTATCTCCCCACTCAGATCAATTCAACTTACTACTCGTTGTGGACTATAGATCCGAATCCACACCATTCCATCCTAACTCCCTTTCATCTTTACTTAACCACCCATTCATGTTTCCTACATGTTGAGGTAGTCGACAACATGCAAAACCATCTATATTCTTTTCTTCCAATTCCACATAATTCACAAGCGCATACAAATCACGAGGTTTATACTAAACCACATCTCCTTCCTATGTGAAGTGAGGACACTACCAAGGGTATTTGGTAATGGCTCCATCTCCAGAAGTCGCTGTGGTTCTAAACCTCTCCACTTCTTCTCCACCAATGTTTCCCATAAACGTCCTCTCCTTGTCCGAACATAGATACATGCTATCTGGAACTCGGATTTTGCAGTTAATCTGTTTCATCCGACCACTTCTCTCGCATCCGATAGCGACAACGGGAGTCCAACGAAGCATCTTACGCGCGGAAGTCGATATAAAAAAGTCAATATATACAATACTACGTATAGGGGATAGAATAGACGTCCGAAACTCAATAAAACATCTCATAAATATAGGAAAATAGACATATAAAATACTATACTTACACATAGATCCTAAATGCAACTATATGAGGGACTCCTAAGTTATAGTCTAGGTTCAACCACCTAATTCTCTATAACCAATGCTCTGATACCAATCTGTCACACCCCGCCACGACAGAAACGCGCGCGTGCAACTTCATGGATATCATCACATCACCTGGTGTCTACATAGAGAACAACTATATGCACATAAATAAAGCAATGTACCAACACACAGTGTTGTAACAATACCCCAAGATAAAATAAATAACCAAAATAAAATCCAAAAGGTATCTTCAATAGATATGAAAGTACCAAACGAAAAACATAAATGTATCAAAACCAAATCCAAATAAAGTCAAATCCCAAAACCTAATAAAGTCTCCATATGCAACTAAGTCTCGCCTAATTGCTGCCCTCAACTTTGGCCTTAGAATGCTCACCTGAAAATGATGCTTAAAATGTCAACATAACGTTGGTGAGATTCATAGATTTAAGACTCAACACACTAGGTAACCAAAATCACTGTGATTATAAAATATAGCTGGACAAATAATTACAGTTATCATATAAGTTACATGTATTCACAAGGCAACATCACACATAAGGCAACCATCGGGCGGAACGTGCCCACCGATCCAAATTCATAACATACCTGGCCGGAACGTGACCCCTGCTCCAAAAAAAATGGGTAAATTAATACCCTCCGATCGGACCACACAGAATAAAAGTGAGTAGGGCTGCTACTATCTAATTAGGTCGTATGCACGAGCAACAAGGTAAGCACCCTCCCAATTGGACCACACAGAATCACACATCACATCATTACCGTTCACATATAGCATAAATACGATAACATTAAAAGTCCGAGCTCTTTAACACACATATACATAATCACAGTAATTCAAATCATTTAAAACAAGCATCATTCCCATCCCAAGTTTAAAACAAAGTAAAAATATGGGACTATGAACTCACCTCAAACCTTGCAGCTTCCACAACACAAATCACAAATCTAAACAACACAAATAAGTCCACGTTACACAAGGCCAAGCTAAAAGCTACAACCCATGTAATACTCATATGATGGATGTCTAAGACTCATATGACCCACCATGGATCTCCTAGACACCATACTAACCATTACCATAACCTAACACTCACTAAATCCCTTGCACTTTTAAAATCAGAAAACGCAGAATTTTTGGGTACATTCGCCCACATAAAATCACGAAAAATAAAGCTCAACAACTCACATCAAAAATTTACCATGGTCTCTCATAAGCATACAAGCTAATCCCTGAAGGCCATGGACCAATAACACACACAAGTACTCAAAAGAAAATCAAACTTGTCAACTACTCAAATTCGGATCTGAACGCACACCAAAAAGTTTCAATTAACATAAAATACTTCCACAAGTTTTTATCGCGAATCCCTTTTCGTGGTAGTCTAATATAACCTAATACTTAACTATTCCTGAAGGCCTAGTCAAAATACTACTTTTACAACCACAAAACACCCTCAAACTTTTACCCAAAATCTGTCCCGGTTTGACACCTTAACAAAGAAAAATCAAAAGACCAACTTCCCAACCTTGAAATCAATCGTGGCTGGACTTTTTGGAAAGCTCTTTCATTAAACTTCAATTTAGACCTAAAATTCGTGACTTAACTCTTCACCATCTGTTATCTACACTTACATCTTTACAGCCATAATTTTCTGTCCAAACCCTAACTCAATAACTAACATGTTTTACGCTCAGTCCTCTTAACCAAACATCATACTATTACTAATTATTGATCCCAACATGTTTAATAACATCACTTTACAGAAGTTAACACAAACCCTAATCCATCATATAATTATTACATGAATTATATTAATTAATCAAACAATTGAACATAGGATTTAAAGATTTTACCTTGATTATTGATTTTAGCTTCAAAACTATAAAACCCTAATTTTCTCTCCTTGATTCTTCTTGTGATCGACCCAAAATTGCAGGAAAAAGGGTTTGGGAGTCTTGGTTTTGTATTTATATTATTAGTGGATAATTACCTTAAGTTAGAATTGTAATTAGGCTCAAATTTGGTTTCATTTTTCCCCTAAAAATCCTCTTGGCCGAATTTTTTATCCACATACATATATATTTTTATTTTTTTTATTAAATTAATTATTACACTCAAAATCTTATACTTTTGATATTTTATGTATTCCCATATCGAAACCTAACGTCTTTCGCGATAAACCTTAATTTTACGACGGAAAATAATCATTTTCAAAACAAAGTTTCCAAAAATAGAATTTCACACTCTTTTTGAAATATAACCCATAAAAACAAATCCCTCATAACTCACTAACGCTCAAATACATGAACAAAGACTTGTTACACAAAAATCACAAAAACACTAAAAACTTCACAAGTCATTTTTACACCACAAAGGTGATCAAAATAAACTTTCCCAAATTCCAAACTTTCCAAATCACAATAAAACAACTTGCGCAAAGGGATTTAGTACTAAATCTCACCTATATCACACTTATATCACTTCAAACACATAAGACACACCAAACAAACGTCAACCGAGTCAAGACTATCAGTCAAACTGACCTGCCAAAACCACGGTTGTTACACTAGCGACACTATTACTGAGTTGAACGTTCAATCCCCCGGTACTTATCACTATACTATACTACAACGATCAGGTACACTGCCTGGTGGGGGTTGTAAGCTTCTCGAGATCCCTTGAGAGGTAAAACCTGTTGCGAGGGTGCGATCCCCACGTATCAAGTTTTTGGCGCCGCAGCCCAGGGAATAGTTATTGTCTAGGTTAGGATTTCTTTTTATTAGGTCTACTTGCTAGATTCCTTTTTAGTAAGATTTTATTTTTATTTTTAGGTTTTCTTTAGTCTATCTCATTTCTTCGTGTATTTGTTCGTAATCTATACCATCCGACATCATGGAAGGTGGTAACATCTTTGAACCCATCAACCCACCACAACAAAACCACCCACAAAACCCACCTCTAGCAAACTAACTTCTTAGGCCCCGAACCTTAGGAGAGTATTCCTGTCCTAGCCACCAAGGCTATCGAAACACTATTGAGCTCACTTAAGGAGCCAATGTGTCCCCATTGAGATCCGACACCATCCAGTTGGTGAAAAGCGGATGTGCATTCCATGGACTTCGTTCCGAATATCTTAACCAACATCTCAAGGATTTCCTTAAAATCGTAGATTCTATAGACCTTGATGTTACAACTAGAGAGTCGACTCGATTGCGCCTATTCCAATTCTGTCTATGTGATCAAGCTAGTCAATGGCTTGAACGTTTACCCGCGGGATCCATCACCTCATGGGATTGTCTCACCACTCATTTCCTTGCTCAATTTTTCCCACCGGGGAGAACTACCAAGCTTAGAAATGATATATTGATGTTCCAACAACGTCAAGATGAAACCTTCTATGAAGCATGGACTCGATACAAGGACTTACTCCAAAAAGTCCCTCATCATAGTATAAAACCATGGCTCCCAATTCAAATCTTTTACGATAAAGTTAATTATCAAATGAGAAGGGCCATAGATTACGTAACCAATGGTAGACTAAACAGACTTAGCATTGATAAATGCTGGGAAGTTCTTGAGGGATTAGCACAATACGAAGAAGAAGGATGGGAGGATCCGGTGTTTTCAAGCGAAGGAAATCTTGATTACGTAAACGCTACCTAAGGAAAATCAAAAAAAATCTTTGAACTCCCAAGTCCCAACTCCTTTGGTGTATGGCGAAGAGGATAATGAAAAACCCTCTCCAAGCGCTTTACCTTCAATTACCCCTTACTTTTATGAGCATCCTTAGGAAGAAAAGAACTTGCAATTTCATAACATTTTCGTTGGAAGTTTGCAAATCACGCTCCCTAATTTGCATAAGAAACGTTCCTTTGGTTTTAAACCTGGTGTGAAAAGGTTGCACCTCAAAAACACCGCAGCTTTGAAAACCTCTATGGAACAACTCCTTCCCGTACCCACCATTTACCAATATGAAGATCACTACCTATGTGGAACTCTGCCCAGCCCTATTAATAACCACACCTCACTTCATGACAGTAACAAAATGTTTGACCCTGGTGGACTTCACTAACGGGAATGGCTATTCATAGTTTATACCTTTGATTAGCTATCTACAATAGTGCAGGGACTGAATTTGAAATTGTCACTAAGTACTCATAAAACGGGCATCTAACGGCGTCAGATTTACTCTTGACGTCGTCACCTCGCTTTCTCAGCAATAATAACCCCATTTCCATCACTTTCAACCCATACCCCACAAACTATACCCAAGTGCTACTCCACCTCCGAGTCTTCAAGGTCAAATCCGATATCTTTCGTGACCGATTTCCACGTGGTAAGTAATTTTTCGTCATCCTTATTCGTTCAATTATCCCTAGGACCTACCAATTTTGAAAACCCCCGTCATCCGAAACCCTAACATTGATCCATTCTTAGAACTCGTAATGCCCTTTCTTAGGTGTTTTGTAATCATGAGTTATGCATTAGGTAGTTGTGGTTGATATGAATCATGAGTCAATTGCCGAAAAATCTTTCATACCACGGATTTTTTGATCCCCCACCCATGTTTTCTGCAAAAAGGGGTGTTTGGGTCATGGATTTAGAGTTTGAAAATTGATTTTTCCCTCGTAGTTAAACTTCAGCTAGGTCTGACGGCGTCAGGTTTTATTACCTGACGGCGTCAGATGTGTCTGACAGCATAACTTCATAAAACTCTCATTCTAACCATTTCCGTTCCATTCCATCTTTTTCCAGGAAAATGAGCAAGCGCACCCGACAACACCGAGGGAGTTCATCAAGGTCCCAACGTGTGAACTATGGTGACTTGGTTCATAGTTGGAGTGAGTTTGATAATGATGCTTCTACAACCAAATATGCGAAACTACTCCATCACCATATCGATGCAGGGGCAGTGATTGATTGGGACTTTTTGAGGTCCCAGGGCCTTGAGGGTGATTTCCTTGGGAGGATCCATACTGATGCATTTACGGGTCCTCAATGGGAAAGGTTGTTTAGGATAAGGGAAACGGTTTATAGTGAGTTGGTCAGGGAGTTCTTTGCTACTTTTCACTTTGATTTGGCTGAGGCTAGGACAGATATGAGAGGTACCACCATTTATTTTAGGCTGGGGGGAGAGCTTAGATCGTGCTCGGTTACTGAGTTTGGGTGGAGATTAGGCTTGTATACTCAGGAGGAGGCTGTTCAGGGTGGTTTTATGCAGAGGCAGATGAATGGGGAGACAATGAGGAGTGAGTTGAGGTATTCCATGTTCTGGCCGAGTATCGGGAATGGGGTTTATACCTCAACCATTGGGGCGGCCTCTATTAGGGACCCTATGATCAGGTTAGCCCACAGATGCATCACCTACAGTTTGTCGGGGCGCCATGGCACTACTCATCGTGTCACTGATTCAGACCTTTTCTACCTGTACACCATGTTTTCAGCGGATGTATACTGTAACATCCTATTATGGGTAGCAAGTTATTTGAAGACTAGTGTGGGGGAGAGGGATAGCGACAAGGTGTATGGAGGGATGTTTGTGACCCGCCTGGCTCGTTCCTATGGGATCCTTGTTCCGGAGATTATAGGGTACCTGAGCGACTGTGGGGGCATGTAGGGTGGTGAGGGCCAAGTCCCTCAAGCAGATGAGTATTGTCATGGAGCTGGGGAATGGGTCCTTTACTTGGTATGTTGTGGGAGGACCGACGGGTGCTGAGGATGATGAGGATGATGACGAGGGTATACCCCAGCAGCCGCATTATGGGGATTATGAGGTTGCGTCTGCAGACTATTACCGGCACATGGGTCGGGGAGATTGGCAGGCGCATCAAGGGGCGTGGATGGGTCAGGTGGATGCATGGCGAACCACC
The DNA here is from genome assembly GCA_030686995.1 of Artemisia argyi. NCBI lineage: Eukaryota > Viridiplantae > Streptophyta > Magnoliopsida > Asterales > Asteraceae > Artemisia > Artemisia argyi. Next base: position 25,786,344 of record CM060704.1, read on the forward strand.
ATTGACCAGAGATTTGACTGGATGTGTGATCACACCATCCGCCAGATGCAGCATCTTTCTACCCATGATCACATTGAGCCTCAGTTGTAGATCGACCCATTCCTTGGACGCGAGATGGACTACCCTCCCTACAGGTACACCGGGCAGCTCCCTCCTGGCTATGATTACCGCTATGGTCAACCTCCCCAGTGATTTGTCATGATATTTGTGATCTTTGGACAATTTATTCATGGTTGTATGATTTGAAACAATTTGTCTTGTAATAATTTAGGATGTGGCCTCTGTTGGCCTTGGATACTTTTTATTTATCTTCGTTATTATGCATGTAGGATTTTAATTTTATGGTTGTTTAATTTTTCAGTTTTTATTTGTGTGATTTTAATTGTTTGATTGTTATTTGCTTCCGTATGCATGCTTTATTTTTATTGTTGGTAAATCATATTTCAAAACTAAAATTGTGAAAATGCTTTATTTTGTCGTTTAACTTTGTCTTAACTTCATATAAAGGTATTTTGCAAAAGCTAAGTGTAAGGGGAAACCCCAAATTTGTTTCTAAAAACGAAATTGATCATGATTCTCCACAATAATAAATGAACATGTGTATTAGTATTTGTTAGAGTCAAATGCTTGTATCGAGTCATAATGATGTTTTGCAGGATTTTCTAGGAAGTAGGACATAAGTTTTTCCAATAATTTTTTGGAAACTTAACGTAAAGATTTCTGCAGGTTACTTCTGACGGCGTCAGGAGTTAACTCCTGACGGCGTCATGTGTAAAATTCTGAAAATTTTGCGAGTTTTGTTTTTCTAACGGAGTCTTAAAGTTTTTATTAATTCTTTAGTTTTATAAACTCCAGGAAATCTGCAAACATTCATTCCACAAGCATTATATCTTACATTATTTTCTAGGACTTGTTAGTATATATAGATTACCGCCGATTTTACGCGAGGTTGCCTTGTTTGTTTTCTCAGATTTAACAGGTTATGTATGACAAGAAGATGATTTATTTTTCTGGAAAGGAAGCTTTGAATGTTCATTTGCTTGGAGGAAGATCTAACCTTGTTAACACACTATCCACACCGAACGAATCAGGGGAGTATTTGCTTTCATTCTTTTACATATTTCACTTTTACGTTCTTTAATTGAACATTGGGGACAATGTTCATCCTAAGTGTAAGTGGAGGGTAAATGATGATACCTTATAGGATACAATTGCACTTGAGTTTGTTTGTTCGATGGTAGGTGTGTAATAAAACTAAGAGAAATACTAGTTAGTGTAATTTTGGCGCCAAATTTAAATTTTTTTACAACATTTAAGAGTGAAACTTTAGCCTTAGCAAGCGTCTCATGGATAGGAGTCGTATGACTAGCACAAAACCGTACCATTCAGAAAAAATTTTCACCCAAATATGTGAGGTTCGCCTTTAGATTTGATAGGAAAAGTATTCACTATTAGTGCTTATGAGTGTACCGGTAGCATTTAGATTCTAGAACTTGCGTTAGTGATGCATCCCGAGACCGCTAGTGAGGCTACATTCGTGTAGTAGGATTTACTACATGATAAGAGGCATTAGGATCACCCTTGTGTTAAACCCGTATCATAACTACTTGGCCATTTAAGTTATATTACTTGGCTAGTAAAGTCAATTAATTTTTCCCACACCTTAGCGTTGTACTCATATTTAGTACACGGAACCCCTAGTACACCCCTCCGAGCCTATCCTTTCGTTTCTAACTTTAAGCATCTTACTTAAAGGAAGAATTTGTTACAACCCACTTAAATGTACACCCAAATCGCCTTAGCCTTCCGTGTATGCACTCATCTTTAGTGCATTATTGTTACATGTTTAAACCCTTAGTTAATTATCTAATTGATTACATGGTTGCTAAGTCGAGTCATATCTTGTACATATTGTTTTGGGACGATTGGGACTCATGGGTAAAGTACTAATGTTATGGAGTAATGGGGAAGAACATCATTTATTACCCCCATATGTGCGTTAATCTTAAAAGTACTCCAAGTGTTTTGATTATCTTAATTCGAGTCATTAGATTAGTTTATTGTAAAGTATGTAAAAATTCAAGTGTAAGGGGAATGTACATTCCCTATGATGTATTATTTTGGATGGTAGGGTAAGAATGTATGAAAAAAAAATCGAAAAAAAATTAAAAAAAGGAAAAAAAAAATAGAAAAAGAGAAAAGAGAAAAAACATACGGACTACCATCCCGTTTCATTTTATGTTTATTTTATGTTCTTGTTATTTTTGATTTATTAGCTTAAGTCGAGTCTAGTCTTGGCTTAGCAACGCCCTATTGTACATGTAATTAACCAAGATGATTAACTCGCCATCAGTAAATATTGCCTATATCCAATAAAACCGTGTATTTCATATCCCTACACCTAACGTTATAACCCTTTGAAAGACCTCTTTGATAGTTTATCCTAGGTGCTTACGCCACTTGGTGGAGGTTTGATCCTTTCCCAAGCCTATGGTAATCAATTTTGCTATGACAGGTAGTGAGAGATGTTTACCATTTTCATATTGTGATATATACTTTATTACACCCGAGAGATGTGAGTATCTAAACACTATTTGTGAGGTGCTAGTGTATTACCTCCGTGCTTGTCTTTGGTCTTTAGTGGAATGATTATTTGTTGTAATTACTTTTATATTAGTGTTAAATGACCCCTAACTTGTATTTTGATTAGAATAAAAGCGCATTTGCTTGAGGACAAGCAAATCTCAAGTGTAAGGGTAACTGATGAGGCGAAAAATGAACCATTTTTAGGGGGTCATTATAGCCCGGATTCGAATTTATTTGATCAAATATTGCCCTAAATCATTTCTTTTGTCATTTTAAGTACTTTTGGAGTGAAATCTGAAAAAGGAAGCATTTTGGACGTTTTTGGAGCATAAAAGTGAAGAAAACGGCAAAGTCTTAATTTTTCTTGCTGAGAACAGTACCTAACGGCGTCACAAGCTTCTACATGACGGCGTCAAGAGCAATACAAGAGGTGGAAGTGGATGATACACGTGACAATCCAGAGAGTTTTGTAGTAAGGAGATGACGGCGTCACCCAAGGCCGTCATGGTCCATGTATTAGTGACGGCCCAGAACGAAATTCCACATGACGGAGTCAAAAGTGGATCTAGGTAATCTGATTTCATTATGGGCGGCGAGTTGACGGCGTCACATATTTACACATGACGCCGTCACCTTGTAAAATCTATATATAGTTTTCCAAATTTTATTCATTAGTGTGCAACTTTGAGGGAAAAACCCTAGGTCGAATTTTTCCAGCTTTTTCATGGGTTTCAACCCTTTGAACTTTTCATGTCAATTTGATATAAGTACCCTTTCAATTCAATCAATATGTCTATGTGTTGCTTGAATATATCTTACACTTGTCTTCAATTTAACATGCTCGGCTAGATCTCTTTTGTGTTTGCTTAGATGTAGTGAAACCTAGATGTTAATTATGGGTTGATTGTTTGTTTATAGTTGTTACGGATGATTGTATTCGATGTTAGGCTTAAGAAAACTGGTAGACTTCCATTGGTAACTTGCTTGAACGTCTTAAGAAACATGATCAGAGGAGTACTATGATTTTTGGTTGTATTTAATGCGTAGGAGAATTCTAATGATCCCATGTTAGGAGCTTCTAACGGCTCGAAATAGGAGTGAAGTAGGATCCTATAGAGTTAAGGAATATTGTACACGGCCCTATGACTAGTATTAAGGAATACGACCCGCCATCCATGCAATTGTAACAAACTATCAACCTGTAAAAGATATCTAGGGAGTAATGAAACCTAAGTAAACACAACTTTCCCCATCATTGTGTACACCACAATAGTATAATTAGTTTCATTTCATTTTTGTTATTTTATTTTGATTGCATCTTTAGTTAATTTGGGTTAGTTGGCTAGGAATTAATTCCGCCCACTCTTCCAAAACCCGAGATTTTATTTGCTTTTATAAAAATAAAAAAATACAAAAAGAATCATCCCTCACCTATAGACTTAATTTAGGAGACTTTCTAATCCTAGCGATACTATTCCTGAGTTGAATGATCAATCCCCCGGTACTTGTCACTATATTATACTACAACGATCAGGTACACTGCCTGGTGGGGGTTGTAAGCTTCTCGAGATCCCTTGAGAGGTAAAACCTGTTGCGAGGGTGTGATCCCCACGTATCAACCACCAATGCCTGTTACTGATTCACCACCTCCACCAGTTCAATCGCCCACCGTTTCAATTCACCCCATGGTCACACATTCTCGTGTCAGGACTACTCGTCCAAATCCCCGTTATGCTGGCCATGTGTTTATAATGATGCATTTCGTAATCCCAATTGGCAAAATGTTATGTGTGATGAACATGATGCACTTATTAAAAACAAAACTTGGACTCTTGTGCCAAAACCCCCGGATGCAAATATCATTCGTAGTATGTGGTTGTTTCGTCACAAGTTTTTATCAGATGGCACTCTTAGTCGTTACAAGGCTCGCCTTGTTGCGAATATTAGATGTGGTTGTTCCGTTACGCGTGACTCTGCTGGGATGTTTTTGTCACAGCGTAAATATGCCATGGAGATTTTGGAGCGTGCACATATGGTTGTAACCCTTGTAGGACTCCTGTTGATACTGAGTCTAAATTGGGTGATGATGGTGCTCCGATTTCTGATCCTAAGTTATATCGTAGTCTTGCTGGTTCTCTACAGTATCTTACTTTTACTAGGGCGGATATTTCTTATGCAGTGCAACAGATTTATCTTTTTATGCATGATCCTCGTGAGCCTCATTTCTCAGCTCTTAAGCGGATTTTGCGGTATGTTCGGGGCACATTAGACTATGGTTTACAGTTGTTTTCATCCTCTACTTCTTCTTTGGTTGCTTATTCGGATGCTGATTAGGCTGGTTGTCCAACTACACGGAGATCTACTTCTGGTTATTGTGTTTTTCTTGGCAACAATCTCCTCTCCTGGTCCTCTAAGCTTCAACCGACGCTTTCTCGTTCTAGTGCTGAGGCTGAATATCGTGGGGTTGCAAATGCTGTTGCTGAGACTTGTTAGTTGCAGAACCTGTTACGTGAGCTACATACGCCATTGTCTTCTGCTACGCTTGTCTACTGTGATAATGTTAGTGCCATCTATTTATCTTCTAATCTAGTTCAACATCAGCGAACGAAGCATATAGAGATTGATATTCATTTTGTACGGGATTTGGTTGCTGCTGGTCAAGTTAGAGTTTTTCATGTACCGTCACGTTATCAGTATGCCGATATTTTTACCAAAGGATTACCTTCTGCATTGTTTGAGGAGTTTCGTACCAGTTTGAGTGTTCGTTGTCCTCCCGCTCAAACTGCGGGGTAGTGTTAGTCGTGTATAGCCCATGAGTCGTATGTATGGGCTATGGCCCGATAGTGTCTAGGGCTCTTACTTATGTCAGTCTTATGTACTATTTATACATTGACATATGCTGGAGAATGAGATACGAAACGCAGAAACTATATTATCCTACAAAAGTTTGTTTCTAAATTGTCTAAAGTAACAAACATATTATTGTCTTACTTTTATCGATGACTCCATTTCCAGTCATCATAAGATCTTGATATGCAATATGACATAAACTCGTTGTCTAAGATAAAAAAGAATGATAACTAGAGAAATATTGTCATAACATCTAGAAATAGTTTGTTACTTATAATAAAGGGAAAGGTTGGCATCGTAATTAACCTTTATGTTCATTAAAATAAAGAAATTTCATAAACTTTGTAAATCTATTAATTATTGACAAGTAAGAGCGTTTTTGTTTTCATTAATACTAGACGAGTACCCGTGTATAGCAACAGATTTTCTAGCGGCAAATAGTGATAGGTGTGATATTATGGTTAAATATTTTATACAACGTTTATACATAAAACAATAAAAATGATGTGTGGAAAATTCTCTTTTAAATAATCGAGAAGATGAAACTGATGGTTGTTCCACAGAATCAGAAGGAGGTGTTGTATTATAAGTTGTTGCAATGGATATTGATGAAGCACGTGTTACCACATCCTGTAAGACATGGTCAACAACATTTTTTATCAATGAGATTAGTGAGTAGTGCAGGTAGTATTTGACTTATGGCATTTCCCAAAAAATTTTGCATATATGATTTAGAATCAGGCTTTCTTTTACACAATATCGCCTTTAAAAAAATGACATGTTATTTTTTTGCAATTCGTTTAATAACATGTCATTTTTTTAAAGGCGACAAATAGTTTATTCATAAAAAGTTTATAGCAACGGGATTTTATAGCGACAAATAGTTTATTCATAAAAAAAAAGTTTATAGGTTATTAATGAAAAATAATAAAAGTTTGGAGATTTGGGAATTAAACATAATGTTTTGAAACCCGGTTCGACCCGGGTGGTTTAACCGGTTGAACCGTTCCGGTCGAAAAATTGGTCGATTTAAACCGGGTCAACTTGCTAGGTTGGGTCGAAAACGGGTCAAATTAAACCGGTTAAACCCGTCGGGTTTGAAGCGTCCCGGGTCAACCCGGTTCGTGATTTGTATTAATTGGTTGTATTTAATTTGGTATATATGTTTTTAATTAGTTGTACAATGTGAATAAATCATTGTACTTTTAAGTAATGGGGTGTTTTAATAAGAGTATTAATTACATTTCATAATTTCCTTTAATAAAATTTTTTCAAGATTTCCACTTTTCAAGATTGACTATTTTTTCAAGATTGACCATTTTTCCATTATAGATAGTATAGATTAACAAAAAGAAAGTATTTTTCAAAGGGAATGAGATATAAATACCAAAAACTAGCAAAATTTTAAGAGCTAAAATGTGATATATTAGAACACGATCCCTATCATAAAGAGGTTTTTCGGCGAGCATTGAGAGGCTTTAGCATACCAGAGATCGAGACACAAGTGATGATTCTAAGCAACATGAATGGATTATCAACAAGTAAAGCAAATTGTATACGAAGATCATGTAACAAAACCCTAAATCAAGGTGCTTGATACAAATATTCGATGCACGAGAAATGAAAAATACAAGTCATTGCAACATCAAGAGATAGCGACATCCATGACACGTCACAGAACAAAAAGATTAACAAACGAGAATCGTGCAGTATGGTGAATCGTGTGTTTTCAACGAGCCTAAGGAAATGCATTAACACATCATTCCAGTGTTAATAAATTTAACATCTTCCAAATTCTAAGGTTCATAAACACGTACACTTGTTAATGTTCATTAACATAGCATTCTAGTGTTAATAAATTAGAATTCGTATGAAATAGTTATTGCCGAAACAATACAACATGTGTTGACTTGTTTGTTCTCTCGCCATAACTTTTTTCATACAAATGCCGATTTCGATGAATGAAGCGATCATGGAATCATGAGAAAAAAATCTACAAGCGTATCTCTTTTAAATCGAACCATGTGGACAACACACGGGCCCATCCTTTGTCATGCGCCATTTTATATAGAGTTAATTGTCTGAAAATGTAATTAACTTACCAACTTTTATAGATCCGTATAATAGCCTTTTTTTCTTATTAAATCACAAAACTTTTAAATTCGTGTTTTTATGATCATTTTATCCTTTGGTATCAATATGTTTATATTGATACCGATGGGTAAAATAGTCATAGGATTCGCAGAAAAGCAGGAATTCAAGAATTTTGTAATTTAATAGGAAAAAGAAAAGTCCATTTCACAAAATTGATAAATGGGTGTGTCAAAATTATTTTTGATAATTATGATATATTAATATTTCATAATTTTCTCATTATAAGAAGGAAAAAAAATAAAAAATAAAAAATAAAAAATAAATGTTGCATTTTCATAATTTTTATAGGCAAATTTCTCACACATGTGTGAAGTAAATATGAATAATGAAAATAAAAAATATGGTTTTGTTAACGACAGCCCTTAAAGCTATTGTTAGCAAAAACTTAAAAAATAATATATTTTGGGATGTGTTAACCGGGCGGGCTCTAGAGGGGCTCTAGAGGGTAGGCTGACAAAGGTGAGCTAGTTTTGTCCTTAGCTGTTTTTTTTTTATTTTTTATTTTATTTATTTATTATATATATTTTCTTTTTTTTGTCCAAAGTTATTTTTAGTCCAAGTGCACAAGTGTACAAGTGCTAACACAGCAGGTCCAAGTGCAAACACAGCAATATTTTTGTCCAAGTGCAAACACAGCAAACACAAGCAGGTTATTCCACACAAAGGCTCGGACTAACACGTAATCGTCATCGCCTTATTTTCTCAAAATATGTTAGGCTCGGATATGAAGGTTGCAAAGTGATGAAAATATCACTTTGCCATGCCATTCGGTTTTAAAAGCCATTCGTCATCGCCTATTAGTAAACCATTTGTCCAAGTGCTTGCACACAAGCATTTTTTGGGTCCAACTGCAGATACGCAAGCTGATTGCACATGCAAAACACAAGCAGGTTTTTGTCCAAGTGCAAACACAAGCATTTTTTTTGTCCAAGTGCAAACACAAGCAACACAAGCAAAGCCAAGTGCAGATTCCACACAAAGGCTCATATTAACAAGTAATCATCATCGCCTTATAGTCTCAAGCTCAAAAGGTAACAAGGTCACCACAGTAAGATTCTCAAGGTAACAAGGTCACAAGCTCACAGTAAGATTCTCAAGATTGTACATAATAAGATCCGACACAAGGTAACAAGGTCACAAGCTCAAAAGTGCCACAGTAAGATTCTCAAGATTGCACAAAATAAGATCCGACACAAGGTAACAAGGTCATAAGCTCAAAAATGCCACAGTAAGAAGATTTCACAACAAAGCAGTATCACAAGATTGGACACAAAGCTCAAAAGTAAGATTCTCACAAGGTCACAAGCTCAACAGTATAAGGGAGGTGTTATACTCAAAGGCAGCTTAGCTCCATTATAAGGGAGGGGTTATTGTTGGGATCATACTTTAGTATTTAGTCAAGTCTCGGTCATTACATTTTGTAATAGGTTGCTTAAGTATTGTTTATGATTATTGTTTAGTTAATGGGCAACATGTAAAAGCCCATAAGGCCTTGAAAGCCCACGTATGAAAGGATAAGGGAGGAAGGGAGTGTTGCCCTAGCTCCTCCCTTATAAATAGAAACCTTATGTTACATTTTATTTTGTTGGTTATTTGATTATCTTAAGGAAACTCTTGCACTCTCACCTTTCATATTGTCTTATAATCAACCAATCTCATTTCTCATCTTATTTCTTTATCAATCATACTTGTGTTTACAAAATGGTGACCTAACAAGTGGTATCATTCGCCTACTAGAAGTTTGAAGTGTGTTTCTTTGTTTAACGTGGGGTTTGGTGCTTAGTTCTTCATCTTTTTGCAATTTTTCTTTGTTTCTTTCACTCAAATCTTGAAGCTTGGACAAGTTTCAAGGTTGATATAGTGATTTGAAGCTTAGTTGTTGCATAAAGTTGTGATTTTTTAAGGTTTTTTTAAGGTTTTATAGCTTCTTTGATATTGGAAAACTAGTTTTTGGTAGCTAAATCTTATAAAGTTAAGGTTTTTCTAAGTATTGGTGAAGTTATTTGATCAAAAGTACCTTATTTCTAAGCATTTTCTCATCATAAAAGTCATTTTTTGGATGAACAGTACGTTTTACGCGTAAGTTGGTCGGAAAAAGTACAATCTCCAGCTGTCTACAGTGTTTTTTGGTCAGTTTACGCATAAGTTTTGGTCTAAACCCTTTTCTTACGCGTAAAATAGGCATAAACCCTTTTCTTACGCGTTAAATAGGTCCAAAACCCTTTTCTTACGCGTAAAATAGGTTAAAACCCTGATCCTACGCGTAACTTGCTCATCTACGCCATAAACCTACGCTTAAGTCAGATCCTACGCGTAAGTCTAATTTACGCGTAACTTGCCAGAGTTTACGCGTAAGCTTCATCAACGATCTTCTCCTCGTGTAACGGTGACTCAGTACTTCCCTAGCTTGGATAAGTTAGTGGAATACTTCGACTACGGACATCTTTCAGGCTTGGATAAGTTTGAAAGATTTGTTTGGTTGTTTAAACCTTACGCATAAGTCTAAACTTACGCATAAGCCTAAGCTTACGCGTAAAGAGAAAACTTACGCATAAACTATTAGTTTACGCATAACCTACTCTTTACGCATAACCTAAAGTTTACGCGTAAGATTAAGTTACGCGTAAGAATTGAACTTACCCCAAGGATTTTGCAACTTGCTCAAAGGAACGTGCATTTCAATCTTCTACAAAGATCCATTTCTACACAAGTGTTCTAAGATGTCTCAACCACCTAATCACTACTTCCCTCACTCTTATCCTCAGCAACATCAACCTCAGCAGTATCAGCAAAAACAACCTCAGCAGTATCAGCAACAACAATACCTCCCGCACATAATGAATCAACAACCTTCTCAGAAACAAACATATAATCCACTACATCATTACCTTATGATGCAACAACATCAGATCATTCCTCAACAACAACCATATCAAGTGCCACTACAAAACACTCAGTTTTCCTCCAAACAACCTCACTGGTTTGACAGAATGTGTGAAGTTATTACAACTCAACAATCCCGACATGAGGCAGGATCACTTGAAACACCTCCAATGCTTACACCTGGAAACTATGTGCAATGGTCAAGTCGATTCTTACGATTTCTTGAACTAAAGAAACCTCATGGGAAATTCTTGAAGCAAGTGATACTTGAAGGACCATTTGAGTGGCCAACTAGATTTGAAGCTGGTGATCCACATGCTGATCCTCCACGTCCTCCTGGTGATAGACCCCTTCCAGAATCTGCACTCACTGAAGAACAGAAACTACATCGTGAAGCTGATCAGTATGCAATGGCTTATATACTTCAAGGTATACCTAATCCGATCTATCGAAGTGTCGATGCTCAGAAAACAGCCAAAGCTATGTGGGAACACGTTCATCTCCTTATGGGAGGAACTCAATTGAACAAAGATGACATGGAATCCAAGCTATACATGGAATACACTGACATCACAATTGAACCTGGAGAGTCACTTGAATCCTACTATCATCGTTTCACAAATGTGGTCAATGATCTGGAACGTCACAAAATCACAGTACCAAGGATCGCTGTGAACTCCAAATTTGTTGGTAGTCTTGGCCCTGATTGGCATAAATATGTGACATTTGTTCGTCAAACAAAGAATCTTCATGATGCTCCATATGGTTTGTTGTATGACTTTCTGAAACACCATGAACCTGAGGTGGAAAAAGATCGAGCTCTACGAGGAGGTTACACACCCACAACAACACCAAATTCTTTGGCTCTCGTAGCTCAATCTCCCTATGCTCCACCACCACTGTCAAATCATGCATATGTTCAAGAGCAGAACTACTTCAGTTATCCACAATCTTCCACCTCGAACCAAATGGTCCCTTATGATTCATCTCCACAAGATTCTTCTACTCAACTTGTTCCGTCAAACAACAATGATGCTGTGTACTACTCCAACTGCAATGATGATGACGATGATGACTTTAATACGTTGAATCAGGGACTTGCTCTTATTGCTCGTGCTTTCAGCAAATTCTCCAACAAAACAAACAACCGTCAACGTTCATCTTCTAACACCAGGAATCAAGCTGTTGTCAATGATGGAAGAGTGGAAATTCAGAATCGTAACTATGGTAGATCTGGTTCAGGAAGTTCTTCAGGAAATTATGGGAATGGTCAGAGGTTTGGTAACAATGGAGGGTTCAGGAACAACTCAGGATCTTCTCAACAAAGGTCTGACTCAGTTGCTACAAGGAACTCCAACTCAGGGAATGCAGTTTGGTGCTACAATTGTAATGAACAAGGTCATATTGCTACAGCATGTCCCAAACCGAGAACTCGGGGTAGTAAGTTTCACAAGCAGGCATTACTCATGGCTCTTCAAGATGAAAAAGATGGACATTTCCCTGAACAGGACAACAACTTCATGGCAAATGTGAACAACGATGATGACATGGAAGATCTGGAAGCCAATGCTGCTGTGATGCTTATGGCCAACATGCAGGAACTTAAGCTCAATGATTCAGGTCCAGTGTATGACACTGACGGCTTGTCTCAGGTACATGACCTCAATGAATGCTTTATTAATGAAATAGTCTCACCTTCTGCTTATGAATCAGATATGGCGCAAGTTGTTCCATCTAAATCATCTTCATCATCTCATAAAGATGAACAAATAAACACAGTTGTCATATTCGATGATGACACAGTTGTTTCATTTGATGATCCTATTGAGAATGATAAACATGATCATTTCGAACAACATGAACCATCATTTGATCCAGACCCTGATCTCATATTGTTATCTAAACAACTGGATGCTCAACAAGTGCAAATAACAAAATGCAACGAGAAAAACAAAGTTTTGAAAGAACAAAATGCGTCACTTGCAAGAGATATTGAATGTTATAAAATTCAGCTTTCTAATCAGGAAGACAAGATTAAAAATGCAAAAAGTTTTGAAAAAGCGTTTCACGATTCATACAACAAAGAACAAGATCTTCAACGCAAAATGCAAGATTTAATCGAGTCAAACGGAAAGTTGATTTCAAAACTCGAAAGTGAAAAGAGTGAATTGAAAATGCAAGTTGAACGTCTTCAAACAGAACTTTCAAAAACAGAAACAGAATTGTCAAGTTGTCAAAAGGATTTTTGTGAACATAAAATACGAAAAAGGAAGTATATAGATGACTTACTCGGCGATATTGTTGATCTTGAAAAACAACTGAAAGAATTTCGTAATATTGTTTACAAACACGGGAACTCTGTCACAACAATTCAGAAATTTACTTTAAAACCGAGACCCGGTACAGGATTTGCACTTGGCGATTACAATTCAATGTTTCTTCACAATGCATTCAAAGATGTTCCAAAAATTTATAGTATGGACTATTTGCTTGATAATACGATTGTGCGTGCTGTTGTTTTTGATACTGAGGAAGAAGAAGAACTTGAAGACGAGAGTCGGTCAAAAATGAGTAATGTTCAATATTGCACACCATATGACTATTCAAAAAATCCAATTAAGTTCGTTACTCAAAAGGATTTACCTGAGAAATCATGGTTTATCGAAGAGTCATATGTTTCATCTCACAATGAGGCCCCTGTCCAAACTGTAGCACAAATAAGTGGTCCTTTACCATCATCCGGTGAACTTTCACCCTTACCAAATAGTGTTCGTGTCTTAAATTATTTCAAAACTTTTATGGAAGACATCGAAATTTTGGAGGAGACAATTGAACGCAACTCTGAAATAAAAATTGAAACGTTTCAATCCGCTTACGAGCGCGAAAAGAGAGATATTTTTCAAAAACAAATGTTGCCAATTGTCAAACACCTCCGTCTATGTGCTACACGTTGGGATCAGGAACTTCAAAAGGAGGTCAAACATATGATAAACGTTTTCAATGAAAATATAAATGAAATTTTGGTTCAAAAGCAAAGAACTAGAGTTTTCAAAAATGATGCTGATCGACTCTTAGAACAAGTTCTCAATGCTGATATTTTGTCTGTTATCATGAATGATCTCTATAATTCTGGTACTTCTATGCTTAAGCATGATCATTGTGTTGATAATAACTTGTTGCATGTGGAAATTGAGACACTGAAACATGAGAATGACAATCTGAGGAAAAAGAATGATGATGTGACAAAACAGTTTTCAAAAGAAATTTGTCAACTCAAACAAAGGCTTGAATGGTGTCAAGCTCAGAGTCTTAAAAAGGAATTGAAACTTCAAAGTCAAAATATTTCTAACTCTTGTCAGCTTTGCAAAAACAATGAGTCTTTCAAAAGTTTGTGTCTCGAATACGAGAAAGAAATTGCGGACTTAAAAATTGAAAACGCCGAATGGCAACAAAACCGCGATGACATCAAATATTGCAATGGTTTACTCGAGTCTGAAATTCAGGATAAAAATCACATCATCATTGATTTAAAAGAGAAAGTTAAGCTACTTGAAAAAGGAAAGATGGTTGACACCACGATGATCGCACCAGGAATGTATAAATTAGACAAAACTGATAAAGGAAAGGTTGTTCAAAATACTAATGTTGATAACTCCACTTCTACAGGACTAGTCTCCCCTAATAGCGTTAGCAGACCCAAGCGACAAAGTAAAAAGAAGAATAGGCTCTGGCAACGTAAGAGAGGATCACTAGAAGCTCAAGGAGTAGAAGATCACCTTAGGAATTTGAATAATACTCATGTTGCATCGGATTTAGATTCTAATCTGGCAAATTCTAATCAAAATCTTAATGTAACGAATGATGTACCTTTAAATGTTTTGAATATTAATGCATCTTGTGTGTTTTGTCGTAAAAGTGTTTCATCTGGTGATCATACAAAATGTATAGCTAATTCTCTACTTCATCGTCATAAGAAACGTAGGACAAGCATTCCTTCTAGGCCCACTACTGCCTCTAAGTCTATCTTAGGAAAGCCGCCTTCTACGGTTTCTAATGAAGTTGATGTTACCCCCATAGGTGCAGAGAACAAGTCTAGGAATCAGCCAAACACTAGTGAATACACCATTAAGAAAGCTCGAACTAGTTGGAATTGGCAACGTTGGTTACAACACAAACCTGATTTTAAATGGATTCCTAAATTATTGAATACTTGTGCTTCTAACCAACTGGAACCCGCAGTTTCTTTGGGTTCCACCCTTACTTCTGTTCCATCCGTGTCCCCTTCTTGTGATGCAGGTGGTACAGATTGTTCTCTAGATTGTTGATAGCGGATGCACCCGACATATGACAGGCAATCTCAAACTGTTACACAACTTTGTCTCAAAGTTCATTGGTACTGTCAGATTCGGGAATGATCATTACGCTTTAATCATGGGATATGGTGACTTTATCAGTGGGAACATCGAAATAAGCCGTGTTTATTATGTGGAAGGCCTTGGACACAACCTTTTCTCTGTTGGTCAATTCTGTGATGGGGATCTAGAAGTTGCATTTCGTGAGAAAACTTGCTTTGTTCGTGACTTACAAGGAAACGATCTTATGTCTAGCTCCCGTGGCTCCAATCTTTATACAATATCAATGTCAGATATGATTACAACATCTCCGATATGTCTTCTCTCCAAAGCAGAATCAACTAAATCTTGGTTATGGCACAAACGTCTTTCACACTTGAATTTCAAAACTATGACTGACCTTGCTCGTTATAAACTTGTTGAGGGATTTCCAAGATTCTGCTTTACCAAAGATCACTTATGTCCAGCCTGTGAACAAGGTAAAAGTACTCGTGCGCATTTCCCTTCTAAACCTGAACACAGTACGAATCATGTTCTACAACTGCTTCATATGGATTTGTGTGGACCGATGCGTGTTCAAAGTATCAACGGTAAACGCTACATACTAGTAATCGTCGATGATTTTTCCAGATGGACTTGGGTTTATTTTCTACGAAGTAAAGATCAGGCTCCTTCAATGATCATCACCTTTCTCACTAAAATTCAAGTTCAGTTACGCAACACGGTCCGAATAGTCAGAACTGACAATGGAACTGAATTCAAGAATCAGACACTTAGGTCTTATTATGAGAAAATGGGAATTGAACATCAAACATCTATTCCTAGAAGCCCAGAACAGAATGGAGTTGTTGAAAGACGCAACAGGACGTTAGTGGAAGCTGCTAGAACTATGTTGATTAATGCTCAATTACCTGATTACTTGTGGGCTGAAGCTGTTTCAACCGCATGTTATACTCAAAACCGTTGCATGATCACAAAACGTCATCGCAAAACACCATATCAAATTGTTCACAAAAGGAAACCGAACATCGATTACTTTCATGTTTTTGGAGCACTTTGCTATCCGAAAAATGATCGTGATGATTTAGGTAAACTTAAAGCAAAGGCTGACATCGGCGTGTTCGTTGGATATTGTGAAAATTCTAAAGGTTTTCGGATTTGGAATCGTCGTACTAGAGAAATTCAAGAAACCATCCACGCTAATTTTGATGAACTCACCCAGATGGCTTCTGAGCAACACAGCTTAGGACCCGAATTCAACCGTCTTAACTCTCCGGCATCTTCGGCTGAACCATTGCCACTCAACCGCAAAGAATTGGAAACCTTGTTTGCTCCACTGTTTGATGACACAATTGAATACCGTCCTCCTGAGGTCCCACCTAATTCCGCTGCTCAACCTGACAATATTCCAGTACCAGACTCACCTCAACAAACTACTACAAGTGTTGAGAGAAACGGTCCTCCAATTGCATCACCATCTACAGTAGAACAAACTGTTTCTAACTCCCACCATTCGGCTGAAGATCCCACACCACAATCAGTTCCACAACCAGCAGAGCAAGATCCTGATGCGTTCTTTAATCCGTTTGCACCGGCTCCTATTGTTCCTGACATAGCTGAGTCGTCAACACGCAATTTGGATCCTGCTAACATGCGAGATACCTATCAACTACACCCTTCCACACACAAATAGACTCGAGACCATCCACTAGTTCATATTATTGGCCATCCAGATGCACCTGTTATGACAAGACAACGACTTCACACAGATGGAGAAACTTGCATATACGCGCTCACGGTTTGTCATGAAGAACCCAAGAACATTAAAGATGCAATGACTTATGACAACTGGATTGAATCTATGCAAGAGGAATTTCAGCAATTCATAAGATTAGAAGTCTGGGAATTAGTTGAAAGACCTGACGGAGTCTTTGTCATTGGGTTAAAATGGATATGGAAGAATAAGCTTGATGCTGAAGGCACTGTCATTCGAAACAAATCACGTCTGGTAGCGAAAGGATACTCTCAACTGGAAGGTCTAGATTTTGCTGAATCCTTTGCTCCAGTGGCTAGACATGAAGCTGTTCGGATCTTTTTGGCCTATGCTGCACACCGGAACATGGTAGTCTTCCAAATGGATGTCAAAACAGCATTTCTTAATGGAGATCTCCGTGAAGAAGTTTATGTTAGCCAACCTGAAGGCTTCGTTGATCCTGAGCGTCCTAATCACATTTACCGACTCAAAAAGGCACTCTACGGACTCAAGCAAGCCCCACGGGCGTGGTATGACAAACTGTCTACTTTCTTATTGGCCAATAAATTTTCTAAAGGATCAGTGGATCCCACACTATTTACAAAAACCTACGGGGAGGACTTACTTGTTGTTCAAATATATGTCGATGACATCATTTTTGCCTCAACAAAAAGAAGTTACTCTAATGATTTTGCAAAATTAATGAAAGATAATTTTGAAATGTCCATGATGGGTGAACTTTCGTTCTTTCTAGGACTTCAAGTTCATCAATCACCCCGTGGAATTTTTATAAATCAGTCTAAATATGCTCTTGAAATTTTAAAGAAACATGGAATGATGTCTTGTGATACTTATAATACACCAATGGGCTATACCACAAAACTAGATGCTGATTTACATGGGACTCCAGTTGACCCTACCAAATACCGAAGTATGATTGGGTCCCTCATGTATCTCACAGCTAGTAGACCTGATATAGTTTTTGTTGTCTACATGTGCTCTCGCTATCAGTCCAGACCAACTGAAAAACACCTCAGTGAGGTCAAGAGAATCCTTCGATACATAAAGGGAACCATTAACTTGGGGATCTGGTATCCGAAGGATTCTGGCTTTGAACTAATTGCGTTTTCAGATGCTGACCATGCAGGATGTTTAGACACACGCAAAAGTACATCTGGTGGATTACAATTTCTCGGAGACAAACTTGTGTCATGGCAATCTAAGAAGCAGGACTGCACTTCACTGTCATCTACAGAATCTGAATACGTAGCCATGTCTGCTTGTTGTGCTCAAGTCATCTGGATGAGATCACAACTTAAAGACTATGGCTACCTATTCAACAGGATTCCTATCTACTGTGATTCAAAGAGTGCAATTGCTATCTCCTGCAACACTGTACATCATTGCAAATCCAAACACATCGATCTCCGATATCACTTCATCAAAGAGCATGTGGAAAAGGGTACAGTTGAACTTCATTTTGTTGGAACTGAGTACCAATTGGCGGACTTACTTACCAAATCCTTGGCACCATCCAGGTTTGCTAGTTTAGTTCACCAAATTGGTATGCGATGTTTGACTCCAGAGGATCTGGAAAAGTTTTTAAAACACAATTGATCGTCAAACATCAAATCTATCTTTGTAAATATTTTTCTCAAAAAAAAAAAAAAGAAAAAAAAAATGCAAGTATAAAAACTCTTTCAACACTATTTTATAAAATGTCTTCAAATATTTAAAACAAGTGTTGAGGGGGAGGAAAAGTAATGTTTTACTAATTTCTTAAAATATATTTTACCTTTTTTATACTTGCATTTTACCAAAATACATATACGTTTTATCAAAAGTGTTGATTCAAAAGGATTTCGGGTTACTCTCCTTGACCAAAACCAATTAATTTTACAATGATCTAAGGTCAAGGGGGAGTACGACAAGTTGTTCTTATCATTTCTTGGTGTGAATATACGAAAACTATATGTGATAATGTGGTTAGGCATTAGGTATAAATGTTTTGTTAGGTTAAGGGACTAAAAATGTCACTTTGAGTAACTTGATTTAACCGCAGTCATAACTAGGTTTGACCACTCACATTTACTTTTTCTGCAAATCATTAACTCTTTCACCTACTCAATCGAACGACTCACAATCATTCTTTTGATCTAATCAACCATCCTTGAATCTGTAAGTGTGATTATGTTTTGATCATGATTTTGAACTAAGGTTTTTAATTTTATAACAATCCAACGGCTCAATCTATCACAATCGATTAATTTGCTTTTTGAGTTATGCGTAGAATTCAAACCCAGAATTAAGTGATGTTTTGATTGAATTTGTTGGTGGGTTTTGTTCATATTATGCTACTAAACATGTTTGTGAACTCCAATCTCACCCAGAATCATCAATTAAGTGATTTGAGTGATTTGGATATTAGGGTTCATACGTATAGATTAGGGATTCTTGATTGTAGATGTTTTGATTATGTTTGATGATAGGGATAGTGTGTATTAGTGTTAAGGATCATATCCCGGTTGTTTGATTGCATCTTAATCGTGTTTTGGTTGTGAATCAAAGGTTTAGGGTTCGAATGACACTAACAGCTATGATTGTTTGATTGTGTGGTTAAAACTTGTTGTAACTTGGTCCATATGATCCTTATGTTGTTAGTATCACTTGCCCCATGATAATTCCTACCCAGAAACACGTTTGATTAAGGTT
Source organism: Artemisia argyi (assembly GCA_030686995.1). Lineage (NCBI taxonomy): Eukaryota > Viridiplantae > Streptophyta > Magnoliopsida > Asterales > Asteraceae > Artemisia > Artemisia argyi. The sequence goes on from CM060704.1 coordinate 25,805,634, forward strand.
GTGATTTGTTGTTCATACATGTTTACGCGTTAAGTTGAATTTGGCATGTTTACGCGTTGAAATGTGTAAATTAAGTGTGTTGGGTGAATTATTGATCAGTGGTAATGTTTGTACACTTTCAGGAAACATACAACTCGAATTTCAAAGGTGAATTTCTGGAAAATGGCGTGTTTACGCGTTAAATGTTCATCCTACGCGTAAGATTGAATCTTACGCGTAAGATTCGACACGTGGACAAATTGTGTCTTGGATAAGACATAGTTTACGCATTAATGAAAATCTTACGCATAAGTTCTGATCTTACGCATAAGTCTAGAACTTACGCATAAGTCATTACCTACGCATAAGATACAATCTACGCTTAAGGTTAATCCTACGCGTAACTTCAATTTCTACGCCTAAGACTTATCTTACGCTTAAAATTGATCTTACGCGTAAGATTCACTTTACGCGTAACATTCTATCTTACGCGTAGCTCTTGCACTTACGCATTATTTCTAAACTTACGCTTAAGTCAGGTTACGCGTAAAGTTTCCCACTTACGCGTAAACTTGTCAAAATCCAAATTTTTCTAAGTGTTGAGAAATTTTCCAAAGTGTAACTTCTTGTAATGATGAACTTATGGTGTAACTAAATTATTTTATGTTTCTACCAAGTAATATTACTCAAGTTTGTCATGTATCAAAAGTTTTCACACACACAAAACCCCACTGATCAATGTAAAACATGCAAAGCTATATGTACACATCCTAAATCAATGTTTATGCTAACATCATCCACAATTGCCATGTTTGTGTGTGTTTATGATCTATTCAGATGGCAGAACACAACGATATTCCTCACGTACCAGTGCCTGAACCTTTACGTGCATGGGAAGACACCTTTCCTGAGAACTACTCCAAAAAGATAGGAAGGAACAATCTGAGAGTAAACTTCAACAAAATCACATGCAATGAGTCTTCTTGCCTTGTTGCAGTAGATGCTCTTATCTATCACCCGTGCAAAGTTCTACTCACCAAATTTGCTGCAGTGGCATGCTTCTACATACATCAGTTTTGGCACACAATCCACTTGGACCTCCTTGAAGAATCCTTTACTTGTATGCTTCACATGAGACAAGTCACGGTCGACAAGGATCTTCTCCGTAGTGCTCTTGGACTTCCCGAACTTGAACCTAATGAAGATTATGACCAAGTTCCCAGTGAAGAAGAATTGATAGAATGGCTGAGAAATATTGGGTATGATGAGTCTGAAGGGGTCATAACTAGGCACTCTAAGGTCACTATCAGATTTCTTCCACAGCCTTGGAGAACTCTCTACATCATAATTGCCAAGTCACTATCTGGCAGAGACACAGGCCATGAACACCCTAAGCTCCAACATCTCAAGCTGTTCTGGGCTATTGCTAATGTCAAGAAGGTTGATTATGCCAGCATTATCTGGGAAGACATTGTGTGGCACATACACCGCAAGACGACCAATATTCCTTTCGTCCGTTTCACCAAACTTCTTATTGCAAGCTTCATCCATGAATATGATGACATACCTCAAAGACTGAATGATGAGTTTCAGCACACATACAAGAATGAAGACACGCTTAAGGTCATCAAGAGAATGGATACTAGTACAAGGAAACAAGGAAAGAAACTTCCTGATTGTCTTCTGACTAAGAAGGTTCAAGAATGCAATAACTACAAGTACTACCTTCAAGCTCTTGAAGCAAATAAAGTTGGATTTCTGGACGAAGATGTTCTACCCCCCTTCATGCATAAGAAGGGTAAGAAAGATAGTAAGACTGGGAGCTCCGGCAGTTCCACTCAGTCTAAGAAGAAGAAGGGTACTCCAAAGAGAAGAATCCCTACCAAACAGCCCGCTTCTATTCCCGAACCTGGGTGGTTTCCCCCTCCTCAATCTTCTCCAAAGCCGTCTGACTCTGAACGAACTGAATCCGACGAAAGTCCTCAGTATAGTGAAGCATATGCTAATATTGAGAAAGATGAGAATCTTGATGACATCGACTGGGATAAAGACATTGATGAGTTTGCTGACAATGCTGTATATCCAACATATCTCACTCAAAGACCGTTCACTAAAGAACAGTCACTCTTGGAAGAAGAAAGGATCAGGAGAGCGAAGCTAAAGGAACCCGTAACTGCTGAACCAGAGTCTGTTGGCCTTTCAGCTGAAGAAGAAAATGAAAGGGCTCTCAATATGGGTCTCCTTCACAGCCGAATTGATGCATTCAATGCTGATATGCCTCCACCTCCAGTCTTCTCTCAGACCACCGAAGCTGGCGGATCAAGCAGCATTCCTGAGCCTACCACATGAATCTCCTCAGACTTAGTTGCTTATGATAATCCCTCAGTAACTCCCACCGATATTGAAATGACTATGGGAGAGGAAGAAGAGGAAGATCATATGGATACCGATGCTCCAAGACTTATGTCTATGGAAGAAATGGAGCTCAGAGAAAGGGCTCAGAAAGAGGAACTGAAAAGAAAACAAGAAGCTGAAGAGGCCAGACTTGAAGAGATTGCTCAAGCTAAACTGGAAGAAACAATCAGAATGGAAGAGAGCAGGAAAGCAGAGGAGGCAGCCAAACTGGCTGAAGAAAAGTTAAAGAAGGAAGAAGAAGCCAGGCTTGCTGAAGAGCTTAAGCTTAAAGCCGAAGCTGATAAACTAGCTGAAGAACAAAGGTTGAAAGAAGAAGCAGCCAGAGTCAAGGAAGTTGTACAACCCGAACCACAGAAAGGAGATGTCAAAGACACTACCACCATTACTGAATCATCACAGTCATCACCTCCTGCATCTGAATCAACACGTGACAAATCAATCAAGAAACCGAGCTCCAAAGCCTCTGCTGCATCTAAGTTACTCAAGTCAGCTTTCAAGAGAGTACATGAGAAGAAGAGAAGCAAACTAGAAGATCAGGTTGCTACACTTGCAACTCAGGTTGCTGAACTGACTAAGCTGAACTCGAACGTCAAAGAGCTACAAGATAAGGTTGACATTTTCTTAGCTAAAGACGTAACAGAGAACTTGGAAGCCGCATTAGCAGCTCAAGCACAAGAATACATGGCACAACACTTAGTGGCTGAGATGAAAGAACTGCTAGCACCAATGAGAGAAGAACTCACCAAGTTCGCTGAGCAAGCAGTCAAGAAAGTGATCCGATCAACTACCTTCACTCTTCGTGCCGACAAGTCTACTGCTCCTCTACCGGGACTATCTCTGGATGATTTGGAAGCTCAACTTTTGGACAAGCTGGCAAGCAAACTTACCTTGACACCTGAAGAAGCCAAAGTCCTGGAAGCACTGAAAGATAAACTGACAAAAGAGACTTGCAGCACAGAGGCCGATAAGCTGAAACGTCAAAGAGATGATGAAGACAGGGATCCTAATTCTCATGCAAAGAAACAGAAACAAGCCGAAGGACCCTCATCTCAGTACAAAACACCGGTAATCCCTCCTACCACAACAACTTCCTCACAACAACCGAAGGCATCAGGTTCTGCTCCCAAAGCACACGACCACTTTGAATACACCGGTGGTGACGACATTCCTATGCCCGATGAAATTCCAGAACCGTCCCCTAAGAAGAAGAAGAAAGATAAGAAAGGAAAGCATCATCAACCCCAACCGGACACCTCATCTAAAGGCACCGAACCAAAGAAACCCAAAACCGTCCTTAACTGGCTAGACCAAGACAATAGTGCCGAATACTCCTGGTTTGAGAAGATGATCAATTCGCAACCACCACTGGAAGACAATCATGAACCTCAAGATGGTCGAACGGTGGAATATGCTCAAATGATTCAGCAAAAGTTTAAGATGAAAAAGATGAATAAGAAAGAGCTGCGAAGAATCAAAAATGATGCTTTCAATCTTCTGAAAGATCGGTCTGCTAACTCAATCGAGCTTGAATACCATCTGGAAAATATTGCTCGAGCTATGTCAAGCAATATTGACTGGATCAATCCTGAATCATATGTCGATCCGGTCACAAAGAAAACCGCACCTTACATTACTGACTGGTCCAAACCACTACCGATGATTGGGAAGCCTAAGGAACCAAAGATCCCGTACAAGTTCTTCTACAACACAGACTTGGAATTTCTGAGACTTGGCAGCAAGATCGAGAAGAAGTACGTTACCTCACTCGCCTTTCTCCCTGCAGCTCGATATCTCAACAATGCCATCGAAGAAGAAGCTTCAGCATTATTTGTTGACAAAATTGTTAAATATGACCGGAATGCACTTTATGGTATTCATCATTGGCCAGACAACCGGGCACAATACTATCGAAGCAGCAGACTTAACCAAACGATGGGCGATGTGACCAGTGATTTGAAGATCGTCTCGATTCAATTCATTTCGACTGTCACTCACTTTGGGTACCCCTTCCTCAGCAAAATCACACTGAAAAGACTTGATGAAAAGGAGTACGATATTTCCGAGTCTGACTTTCCACGACTACGTCTCAACGACATTGAAGACATGTACCTGCTCAAAGTTCAAGGAAAACTCTGTGGCTTGCCCAAAAAGATGCAACTTGCCTTTATCCAAGCTCTACTCATCTTCATCAGGCAAATAGTCATTAGAGAAAGAGTCGAAGATCTTCAGTTAGGAGTGGAAAGTTACCAGAAGAAGCTCAATCTCACCAAACCAAACCTGTTTGACATCCCCGATCTTCAACATCTACCTCAATACTCCCTGATCAAAAAACCATTTGGGTTCACATACCGCAGCATCAATGGTCGTAACTGCTTCATGGCTTACGACGAATTACATAAGTTCTGTGATGAGACCTTGAAGTTCGTAAGAGATGGAATCAAAAGCAGATTGGATGACATTGCTCTGGGTAAGTCTAAAAGGTGGAAAACCAATGAGGCCAGGGAAGCTCGCAGATTCATCTTAAGGATTGAGAACAGCCTGAGGCGCAGGGATCAGTTTCGGAGGTTGGAAAGCTATGTGGGAGGCAGATCCAAATTTCCGATGTTGACATTTCAGAGGCCTGATTGGTAGAATCATTGTAAGAATTTGATTTGATTTGTCAATACTTTACTTCATAATGGTTTGTGCACGCATAACAGTGTACAACCCGAACTTGTAAAGAAAGGACCCTGAGGTACGCATCAGCGCCTCAATCCTAATATAAGGAGCGAAGGCTTCTTACTTTTGAGTAGAATTAATCAAACATTTATGATTTTTCATAATTCTGCTCAAAAGGACAAGTATTTCACCTCAATAAGACCTAATCACTTGTTAAGGGGGAGCACTTGTCAAAACAAAATACTTTGCTTAAAATCTAAAAGTTCTTGGTGAATCTCCCCGTAAGACTCAAAAGGCATATTTTAATCTAACAAAATTATCAAAAACATCATTTTATATGCTATTTTTGAGGGGGAGAAAATGAAAAAGTGATTAAAATATACGAAGTCAATGCTTAAAAGTTGTATCATGTGCGAGCTAGACTCAGAATGGACCCAGGAATTGACGAGACAATAAATGTTAGTAATATCAAAAAGACTTATCCTCGACGGGTAATAACATCAAGTTAGTTACTAGAGCTAGTTGTCACCTAAAAGCTGACAATGGAACTCTTTAACTAACCACGTAAGCGTGTCTCGAAAAGGATTAGTCTTAGTAGAAATGTACCGTCTCGAGAAACTTTCTGTGGACTTGACCAGGCCGGGTAATAACTTCAAGCTAGTTTATCTAGTGATGTAAGCGTGTCTCGAATCGGTCTAGTTCACGGAAAGTGGATCAATTCAAAAGAGCTTGCTCCTCTCGCATGTGCAAATTTATTAAACACATATGAGCACATGTGCAGGGGGAGCCCTTCAAAAGTGTACACAAAACTCTCAAAGTGTTAACCAAAATATTTGATTATCACAAACACTTTGAGAGATTTTCAATCAAAGGTTTCTTGGCTAATGTCGGAGTTATAAGGTGATTAAGATAGGAATATCCGTCCTATGATCCACCAGAGCTGGAGGGATCTACCCAAGGACATCTCCCATAGGTAGAATTAGAAGTCCTTAGGTATGATACGAAAAAAGGAGAAATGAATGAAAGGGAAAGAAGGAGTTGAAGAATTAAAAAGAAAAGTAAAGAAAAGGGTGAAAAGAAATAGCCCTCCAGATGATTCAACCTTAGGGCAGACACCGGGTTCAATACGTATGCTACTGGTTGTTGTAAGGCGACGCCGGTATTGAAGATTAAGTCGTCATGGACCCAGTGACGCAATGCACTAAACCTTCTTAACCACTCAAGTTCTCTTAAAAGAGCTTGTTTCATTCTCACGGGGAACCTGCGTAATCTATCGACCTATCTCTTAGAGACGGTTGATATTGAAGCAGGAGACTCATCCCCAGTCTCCGCATAAGAAACCTAGGTGTGCACTTATAGAGTCTAGAGCCTTGAGATACATCAAAGATCTCTTAGGAACACTTAGTATTTCTACAACTGGTGTTCTACATCAATGGGCATCAGTTGTAAACTATCGAGTCCTTCGCAGATCTTAGCAATCTGCCGAGAACGTTTATGAGAGGATTACTTATGTATTTCTCAATGATTAAACGGAAATCCTGCCAGGGTCAACATCAAACAGCCCTGACAGCAGGTCACTTCGGTAACCCCACAAGGGTTACGCTTAGTGTTTGCGGTGGTTCCATTACGGTCTACAGTCGTGGAGTGATCCCCAGCGACTCACCCAGTCATTGAGCTACTTAGTAGGTCTCGTAAGCTCCTTCGGGAGTATCTGATATGGGAACGGCCTGGATAAGGATTAGAAGGAGTCTTCACAATATGTTGTTGATGAGCTCTAATTCCTTATCCGTAAGTACCGGTTGTTTTATTGCTAACTGTTTACTCGCAGGTACCTCACTTCCATGATGGTAGATTCCAACATGCTCATACATACATCTAGAAGTCAAAGAAAGCTCCCCCAAAGATCTTAAGCAACACAAAGTTCAAAGAAAGATTCTACACCAATAAGAAGAATCTACAAAGTATAAAGACAAAGATCTCAAAGTATGAAAAGGAACTTCTTGTACGTGAAAGTCTAAGTCTAAAGATGTATGAGTATGTTGGAATGGCAGATAATCACCACAGACGCAGGAGTGACGAAAGGCAGACAACTTCATAACACAATCACTACATCATCACCAAAGAACAAAGACAAAGAGCAAAGTATATTCATTATCATTCAACCAATTTTGAAGATGTCTAGAGTTTTACATGTCACAAGTCAACGACAAAGATGAAGACGTCAAGCAACCGTGATGACCGACCCTTAGGGGGAGATTGTTGGGATCATACTTTAGTATTTAGTCAAGTCTCGGTCATTACATTTTGTAATAGGTTGCTTAAGTATTGTTTATGATTATTGTTTAGTTAATGGGCAACATGTAAAAGCCCATAAGGCCTTGAAAGCCCACGTATGAAAGGATAAGGGAGGAAGGGAGTGTTGCCCTAGCTCCTCCCTTATAAATAGAAACCTTATGTTACATTTTATTTTGTTGGTTATTTGATTATCTTAAGGAAACTCTTGCACTCTCACCTTTCATATTGTCTTATAATCAACCAATCTCATTTCTCATCTTATTTCTTTATCAATCATACTTGTGTTTACAAAATGGTGACCTAACAGTTATACTCAAGGTCCCCATTATAAACTGCAGCTTTGATCCATTATCTTTCAATCACAAATAAAGCAAAACAACAAAGCAGCAGATTTCACAACGAAGCAGCCAAGTGAAACAAAGCAAAACAACAAAGCAGCAGATTTCACAACAAAGCAGCATCACAAAGAAGCCAAGTGAAACAAAGCAGCATCACAAAGAAGCCAAGTGAAACAAAGCAAAACAACTACAGCTTTGTCATACTACCCTCTTAGACCCCGTCCGGTTAACATAAAGAAGCAGACCACAAGCCGCAAGCAACAAACCACAAAACTGCAGAAATGTCTCAATCACAATTTTACACACGAGAGGTAATCTCCATTTTACACATTAAAAAGGCATCGAGATAAGAGTAGGCTCAGATTATAATAGTTTCACATAAGCAAGATATATCATATATGGCTGCAACATCAAAGGTAGCAAAATTAAGATTTTTTTTTTGCCGTCCATTCGGAAATGCCATGCCAAAATCATTTTTTTTAAATCATCATCGCCGTATCTCGGTTAATGTTGCCCAATAATTTTTCCAAGTAGGCACCATGTGTATAACCCCTCCCAGTTTCTAAAATGGCTAACCAAGTAGGCACCATATTATGCAAAGACATCATTCCATGACCATGTTTTAGCCAAAGTTTCTATATAACCATTTAGGCACCGTGAGCTAGTTAAGTAGAGAGGGTTGGACTAATAGAAATAGGGCCGTGAGAATAACCCCACCAACAAGCCAAGTTTTTAACAAGCCAATATTCTCATAAAAGCAGTAACAAGACAATATTCACATCACCAACAAGCCAAGTTTTTAACAAGCCAATATTCACATAAAACCAGCAACTAAGCAGTAACAAGCCAATATTCACATCACCAACAAGCCAAGTTTTTAACAAGTTTATAGATCCAAAAAAATACGAGCCATCGTATATAACAAGTTCTTACTTTAGATCTAAAAAAAATACGAGCCATCAAAAAAAATACGAGCCATCATCAACAACGAGCAAATATTCACTTTAGATCTAAAATATATATATATATATATATATATATATATATATATATATATATATATATATATATATATATATATATATATATATATATATATATATATATATATCTTAAGAAGTTTTTAGATCCAACACTTACCCACCATCAGAACCATGTATATCTTAAGAAGTTTTTAGACCCAACACTTACCCACCATTAGATCCAAAAATATGAGCCATCACCAACGATCCAACACTAAAACATCACAAGAAACCACCTTCAAACCACCACTAAAACATCACAATAAACCAACGGGAGGGGTTATTCTCACGGGCCCTATTTTTATTAACCCAACCCTCCCTAAACCAACAATCACCACGTTTTTTTTAGATCTAAATAGATCTAACAGCAAAAAAAAGTAATAATACTCTTCAAAACCGCGTTCCACCCACAGTTTTATCCCATAAACATCACCATCAAACCACCACTAACACTTACAACATCACGTTAACAACTTTTTAGATCTCAGTTTTTAGATCTAAAAAGAGACGGTGAGTTATTAGTGATAGAGAGAGAGAGTGATTGAGTGAGAGAGAGAGAATAGAGAGAGTGAGTGTTATCTGGGTGGGATAAAACCGTGGGTGGGTGGAGCGGTTTTGAAGATTATTATTACTTTTTTTTTTTTTTTTTTAATTTATAAAAGTATCATTTGTAAAAAAAAAAAAAAAAAAAAAAAAAAAAAAAAAAAAAAAAAAAAAGGTATCATTTGTAAAAAAAAAAAAAAAAAAGGTATCATTTGTAAAAAAAAAAAAAAGTATCATTTTTAAAAATAAAGTTGTATACTTTCGACAATATACTTTCAGGAGTTCGGTTCTGACGAGCAAGTAACGGAATGGGTGCAAAATATAGCTCGGGGGCTCGGTTTTGTCATTGTTAAAGACAGAACCAAAGCAGACAAGGGTTATTTGTACGAAATCAATTATAGGTGTTCAAAGGGTGGGAAGTATAAACCTGAAGGTACCGGAAAACGGAAAACCAGTACCTTTAAAACAAATTGTCCATTCAAATTGGCGGCGAAATATCAATATACAAAAAAAATTTGGACTCTGAGGGTGAAGGATGATACGCATAATCATGATTTGCTAGAGTCGTTGCATGGTTTGCCATATGCAATGCGATTAAAGGATGATGAGTTCGGTTTGATCAAAGAATTGACAGATTATACCGTGAAACCACGTATTATACTTTCGACAATACAGGGTCGTAATCCGGATAACGTGTCTAGCGTTAGAACTATATATAACGCACGAAATAAGATCCGTATAGCCAGAGAAGGTGGTAGAACTCCAATTCAAGTCCTTTACGAGCATTTGATGGAATCAGGGTATACATGGTACCCGAGGGTAAATGAGCATACAAACGAGCTTGAGGAGCTATTTTTTGTGCACCCCACGTCGTATGTTATATGGTGTACATTCCCTGAAATCATGTTGATGGACTCCACATACAATACCACTATGTTTAAATTGCCGTTGTTGGAAATTGTTGGAGTAACTTCAACAAATAAAACATTTTCAATGGCATATAGCTTTTTAAACAAGGAACAAGGGCATAAATTTCAAAGGGTATTGCAACGTGTGAAGGATGTCATAGACGAACGATATTACCCGCGTGTTATCGTCACTGACAGAGATTTAGCGTTGGTTGGCGCATGCGAAGCAGAATTTCCTGACGCTCACCATTTACTCTGTTGATGGCATATACAGAAAAATCTACTTAAGTTTTGCAAAAATAAATTCAGTGACCAAAAAGAGTATGAGTCCGTTAAACACCGATGGGATTGGATGGTTAAAGCTCCGACATTCGAATCATTCAGGCAACATTATCAACGCCTACAACAGCAATTGGTCAACCATCCGGGTACTTAATTATTAATTAATTGTTTTTAATTATTTTAATAAAAAAGCACCCGAATGACCTTTTATTAATTCATTGTTTTTTTGCAGATATCGCTGAGTATCTGTATAACACGTGGCTGCGACAATACGCATCCAAGTTTGTCTCGTATATTACCGACCAATATCGCTCTTACGGCCAGACAACAACGTGCAGAGTTGAGGCTCACCACGCGTTGTTGAAATTATATTTGGACAGCACACAATCCAAATTAGACAGGTTGTTATGGTCAATCGATAAGATTCTCATTTCGCAAGAAACTGGGATAAAAGAGAGTTTTAATAGAAGCATGAAAGAGAAACTAAATCATTGTAATTATATCCGCTCAAGGTTGGAACACATGTTTTCCGCTTTTTATCGCTTCAAGCATTCACCAACCTGTTGTATTTATATCCGATCAAGGTTGGAACACATGTTTTCCGCTTTTTACCAGGCCAAACTCATCACAAGGAACCGACCCCCTTGTGATTGCCCGTGTGGGTGCTCACTACATTGTACTGACGCTCGACAGAGATTTTCGACTACCCTATATCCACCCACAATGGAGGCATTTCAGAGAGCCAGTTGCAGCCGAATGGGAAACTTTGTATCAACATCGACTAATGGTTCATTGATTTATGTTGTAAATAATAGAGACACCGACAAAACCATTGTAAATGATTACTGATTTATGTTGTAAATAATAGAGATACCGACAAAACATAGTGAATCATATGTAAAAGTTATTTGTATTTGTAAATAATAGAGACACCGACAAAACATTTGTAAATGATTACTGATTTATGTTGTAAATAATAGAGATACCGACAAAACATAGTAAATCATATGTTGTAAATGATTATTCAACATCGTTTAAATGTTAATTGTTTGAAACTTAAAAGTCTGTTTTTTGTAGAGTGTTAGTTCTGCACCAGTTATTATTACTTTGTTTAAATTAGTAATAACATTATTGATTGCTGATGTAAATTATTATGCAAATTCTTTGGTCAGATGAGCCAAAGAAATCCTTTCTGGTGCCGATGTAATAGAGAATTTATTGTGGAACGGAAATCCTGGCAAGATGGTAGTCGTGGGCGACTGTTTTATACATGTCCTCTTTCAGTGGTAAATAATCATACGTTTGCTTAGTTATGTAAATAATTTGTTTGTTAAAAATACATTTCTTATTATTTTCTTAAAATGTAACAGCCAGGTACAAAAGACTATGGGTGTCGATACTTCGCGTGGAAAGATGAATTTGAAGCAGAGCACTTTAATCAACCCTCTTCTTCGACGCATTGCTCAAACTGCGTTGCTACAAAAAATGAGAACAAGTTGTTGAAGGCAAGAATAAAGGCGCTGGAGATGGAGTTAGAAATGGCAAGGAATCCTGAGGATCACGCTTGTCAGTCAAGTGCCCGGCTCCATGATCTTTTAAATGATTTGAATAATCTTCATATGTCGTAGATGTTGTTGTTTTTTAAATAATGTGTTAACGTTGTTGTTTAATTGAATAATAACATTTGTTGTCATAGTCGTTTAATGTGGTAATGTTTAACGTGCTATTTGTTGTTGTTATTAATTAAATAAAAACGCATTGGACGTTAATTATATAAACGTAAAAAAAAAAAAAAAAAAAAAAATTACAAAAAATATATACTATACCAAACATTGAAAAAAAAGAAAAAAAAAAAGTGAGCTAATAACTAGAGAGGGTTGGGTTAATAAAAATAAGGCCCGTGAGAATAACCCCTCCTTATATTTTAATTGGTGCAACAGAATTTACACATGTATCATGTATGTCTTGAGTTTTCCTTTTATCAAAATTTTTTTTTTTTGGAACGGTTCTTTCTGAGAAATCCTTGACCAATTCGAAACCCGGTGGGGGGAAAACCTTCAACTTAAGCCGCCCGAAGGCACGACACTTAATTTGAAGTAAACCCTGACTTCTCCAGATTCGAACCCTAGTGGGTTGAAACCTTCATTGAAGGACTTTGAAAGCCAAGTATCAACAGATCCTGTGATCAAAGAGGACTTCCCGGATGGTCACCCATCCGGTACTACTCTCTTAATGGCACACTTAACAAGTTAAGTGTTAACCACTAGACCACATGGTTGTTTATGAAGAGTATTACCTACATTCCTTTTATCAAAATAATGTTGTATTATTTGATTATTTCCCGTATAAAATTAGTTATTTGCATTTGTGAATGAAGAGTATTACCTACGTGTCAGTTTTGCTAAATTGCGCATTCTTTTAAATAGTCGTGAGAGGCACGCGTGACAGCTAGTCAAAAGAATCAGAGTGAGGGAGAAGGTACGAGTAGGACAAGAGCAGTTTCAATTTTCAATTTTAACCCTCTATTCTATTCTAATTTACAAATTAGACCCTCTGCTCACATCACATCGCAACCTTATTTATTAAGTAAATTGTTTATAGTTGATTTTTTAATTTTTTTTATATCATTAACTTAACTCAAAATGTTACAGTATTTTAAATGACATTTGAGCAACTAGTTATCTCATTATATGCACTACAAATATATTTTGAATGTTTTAAGCACAATTTGACCCGCAATTATTTAGTCAAAAGCTTCTTCAAAACATGAAATATTTTTAAGAAATAATCGCTTTGTTATTTAAAATGACGTGTTAATATCACAGTGTTATAGTTTTGTCTAATTTTTAGTTAATCACAAAAGGAATAAAATACAATCAGACTCTGAAGACACTTTCATATGTTTGTTTATTGTTTATAGTGTTCATTATCTATATTTAAATTACTTGTATAAATTCTGAAATGTGCTTCGTCCATTTCTTATCACGCATAAAAACTCTCCAAAGGAGTCTTACAAGCATATAATTAGCATTGATACACTGGTCTTTATATGGAGGAGAAAAAGAAAATGACATGCATCTTTAACGGTTTATCAAATACACTTGAAATTGTGTATTTTGTTGTATTATGCTCGAATTTTGTTATTTGACTAAAAAAAAGTACAATACCTAGTTAGCTAGATGTACACTCGAAACACCATAAGTCCATAAGTAAACAAATCATATGGCATAAATCATCGTTTTAGTTGAGCTACCAATGATTAATAACAAAATACATCATAAGTTATCCAGACATCTATTTAATAACATATTAAACAATGCATGCTATCTAGTTGATTTACAAATAGTTTGAAACATGTTGTAAGCATTTTAAAAGATTTAAGTACAGGTTCACAATCAACTGTTGCAAAAATTATGAAGTAGTTTCTTAAAGTTATACAATTGAACATACCGATTCATATATTCAATTGTATTAACTATTAAGTGTATAATACACTTAATAGTTAATACAAATACACTTAATAGTTAATACAATTGAATATATAGATTAAAATAAACTTAATACTAGTTTTAAGTATTAGCGATTTATACACCAAAGTTTTCTGTTTAACCATCTTACATTCAAATGATTCAATCATTAGTAAGAACTAAGAAGTCATCTATTAACTAATAGTAATATATATTACGTTAAATTGTTTATGCTATCATTTTTTTTTTCTAACTTTTCTAGCGCTTAATCGATTATCCAAACAAAAAATAAATGAGTTGACGTTCTTGTTTTGAAAGCTTCAATTTTCCCAAAAAACCATATCAATAAAAGTACGATTCATATAAATCTCATTAACAATAATACAGTAATTAACGCTAAAGTATGTCATAAAAGTTGAATACACAAACATTCTTAAAAGTTAAAACACATTATTTCCGTGTCTATCTTTCTAAAACTTTATACTTTTGCCCTCTTATCGATAAAAGACAATAAGAGTTTAAAAGAATAAATGAAGATGTCATTTATTAGAGCTTTACTAGTTAAACAAGGTAGTATGAAACTATGAATAAAGTAGGTTTGTTTTAGAGTAAATTAAAGGGGTTAGTTTGGTAAGAGGTAAAAATTTAGGGAGAGAAAGTGAAAAGTATTATTATCGAAAAGCAAAAAGCCCCGAAAGTCGCGATCCCTGAAAAAAGAAGGCCTTTTTACATTTCCTCCTCCTCGTAACCCACGTGCTAATTTGCGCCGTATGTTGCCACTTTTCCCTTCCCATCAACTCTCTCTTTCAAACTCATTTTTAATGCTTGCAAAAATAAATAAAAAAGTTAATATTAGAAAAAATTATAAACGTTTTATCATTGTGGTTTACTTCAAATAATAGGTTTAGTCCTTAAGTCATTTTAATTACATTACACATACTTATTTTTGAAACCTATTACCCATACAATCCTTATTTTGGATAGAACGTTAGTTTCTCCGTTAAGTGTTAAAATAGTATTTGCATCATTAGTCCTTCTGTTAATATTATTACACCATTAGTCCTCATTTTTAAAATAAATTAAAAATGTGCCATTTCACATTTGTTTTAATTTTTTTCGTTAGATTTAATATCCATTTTTATATGTTTTCATACATTTTGTCCATTTTTTATACGTTTTCATACGCTTTTGTCTGTTTCTATACGTTTTCATCCGTTTTTGCCAATTTTTATACGTTTTCGTCCATTTTTATCCCTTTTTTCGTTTTTATATGTTTTCATACGTTTTTGTCCGTTGTTATACGTTTTTGTCTGTTTCTATACGTTTTCATACGGTTTTGTCTGCTTTTATATGTTATCGTCCATTTTCATACGTTTTTGTCCGTTTTTATATGTTTTTGTCCGTTTTTATACGTTTTCATATGTTTTCGACCGGTTCTATCCATTTTTATACGTTTTATGTGTTTTCGTCCATTTTTATACATTTTCCTCCGTTTTTATCTGTTTTTATACGTTTTTTTCTATTTTTATATGTTCTCCTCCCAACACAATGTCGATGTCAGCTTTATTGGATTATTCTCCGCCATTCATGAAGTCGTTAATTAAAGTTTTTCAAGTTACTCTTTAATTCGAGAAATTTGGAGTTGACGAAATCAAATTGTTCATGCTGATTCAGAATCATTACTTTATATATATATGTATGTGTGTGTGTGTGTGTATATATATATATATATATATATATATATATATATATATATATATATATATATATATATATATATATATATATATATATAATTCATAGTTGTCAAAATCACGCCTAAGGCGCGCCTTGGAGCAAGGCTCTAGCCTTTGGGCTTTTTTCAGATCGAGGCTCACGACATGCATGAATCCCACAAAAATATATATATATATATATATATATATATATATATATATATATATATATATATATATATATATATATATATATATATATATATAATTCATAGTTGTCAAAATCGCGCCTAGACGCGCCTTGGAGCAAGGCTCTAGCCTTTGGGCTTTTTTCAGATCAAGGCTCACGACATGCATGAATCCCACAAAAAGCGCGCGCCTTGGGGGCTTTTTGCGCCTAAGAAATGTAACAATTTATACACACACACACACACACACACACACATATATATATATATATATATATATATATATATATATATATATATATATATATAGGGGTGCGTTCTGTGCAGTACCAATATTAGATGCAGTACTTTACAGTACCATTTAGACCAATAGGAATTTAGTATTAATAAACATTTTTATTTAATTTAAAATGGCATAATAGTCAAATACCTTTTTAGTTTCTTTTTGAAATTTTTAACTAAAAAGAATTTTTTTAAGTCCTTAATTTTCGGATTTTTTATTTTTATATTTATATATCTTTTTCAGCATAAATATTTTTTAGAAAAATGAGTTGCATGCATGTTCTTCTTTCAATATTATAATTTACATATGTTTTTTTTTTTTCTTTTTTTTTTTTTCCGTTAAATGGTTTAAACATCAAACTTGTTTTGCTATAATTGCACATATGTTTTTATCTCTCTAATCTTTGAAATTTATAACAAAAAACATAAACTTGTACATGTAACCTCTAAATTCATAACCAACCAAAAACATAAATAGTATACATAAAATTTATATCAAATAAAATACAATTCAAATACAAATGTAACTTTTTTTAAATATAGATGTGCATGTCATTCAAAAACATATGTGCACTCTTCCAAAAACATTAGTGCACTCTTCACTTTTCTCATCATATTCATTAGATTATATGAGTACCCTTCCAAAAACATATATGCACGTTTCACTTTCTCACCAAATTCTTTAGAAATGATTGTACTTCCAAAAACATATGTGCACGTCATTCAAAAACACATATGCACCCTTTATATTGGTATTGCTCCTCTTTATCAACATGCTCAATACCTGAAATTATAAACATATATGCATAACTATTTACGTAATTTTATATCAAAGGAAAATATTTATACAAGTCAAAAAACACATATGCACTCTTTTCTTATATACAAGTAAACCAAAACACAACATAATCTTTAACGGCTACTAGAAATCATCATGACTTAATTTGACTAACTAAACAAACAAGACAACTTTTACATAGATAACAAAGATTAAATAAAGTCTTACGCTGTATCATAGCAACCTCCTTTATGATTCTTTTTTATTATTTTTCTTTAAATTTGTTTAGTCTCCCATATAACATAAATAAAAAATTCAACATCACAACAACAATCAATAAATCTAAACGTTAAACCAACAAATTACCACCTATCCTGTACCACTCTCTGTGTAAATCCCAACAACAAGAAAAGAAAAAGAACGAGTAGAACAAATCCAAACCAACAACAAACCAAGTCATACCCTTAACCCATATCAACGAACGCTCCAACGATTGCTAAACCCATCACAGCCAACAACACTTCGAATTAAAAAAAAAAAAAAAAAAAAAAAAAAAAAAAAAAAAAAAAAGAAACACATAACAAGATCCCGGTATTCTCTTTGGTAATCTACGATTCATCCAAAGACAAAACAAAAAAGAGACTTGACCATCATATATCGATATGAAGCTTACACTTCTTTTTCAATATTCGAACTTTAAAGAAAGAAAAAAAACCAAATCGGTTTTCATCTTGTCTTTCATTCGGTCAAACAAAACAAACAAAAACACAAACCTACCCGAGACCCCTTTGGAAAGGAACTTGAAGTAGAATCTTTGATTGTCCTTGGTGTGCTACTCAGCTTTTTAGCAAAAAGAAATCAAGATAAAGGTGTGTGTGGTTCTGTTTTGTGTTAGATAAAAAGGAAAAGTAGTGTTTAGATCTGGAGAAAGAAAGAGAAATAGGGCGGCGGCTGATTTAAGGATTAGGGTTAGGTTTAATGGGTGAGAAAGTGAGAGGGTTGTGAATGTGGGAGAGATGAAGAAATACAGATTTTTATTTGTGTGTATCCTTTAGAATAGGGACGGTTTTTGAAATAGCTAAAAGTAAAATCCCTAAAATATCCTTTCAGCATTTTATTTAATTATAAAAGAAACCCTCATCTTTTATTTAATTATAATTTTGGCACTTTTAATCTTAACCTTTAATCAAACTCATCCAATGGTCCAGATTCATTTTAATAGTACTGTAAAGTACTGCATCTAATATTGGTACTGCATAAAATACAACACTATATATATATATATATATATATATATATATATATATATATATATATAAAGATACATGGGCCTTTTAAGTCATAGGGTGAATATTTGAATGATTTATAAATTTGAATTAATTTTATGTTTATTTTATTGATTGGAATTTTCTTTAAAAAGTTACTTTGTTTCATTAAGTATTTTCTTTACGACATATTATCATGAAAATATGGCATTGTGCCTTGAATATTAATATGTTGCTTGCTTGATATTTTTGGTTAAATTGTAAGCTTTGTTAGATGTAAGCTACAAATGTATGACACAAGAATATTTAGTCGAATATGGATTTTAATCTCTACATAGGTCATCGAGTCAAAGAGTTGATCCGTTTTAGAAGTAACAACTGATACATTTTAATATTTATAATGGCAATATGTGTCATGCATTAAGTATTTTAATGTTATTTTGTGTTATTTAAGCTACATAAATGGTCATATGTGTTATAAAAAACTTAATGTTTTTAGTGCGCCTCGCATTCATGAATCCCGCGCCTTGGAATGCGCCTCGACTCGAGGCTCTTTGCCCCCCTTTGCGCCTTAGTACGCCTTGAGCCTTTCAGAGCACTCCTAGTGGTTGTACAATAATCCAACAACCACCAACAAACCTAAGTATATAAAGCAAGTAAAGAACACAACGATATATACTGGTTCGGGATGAGGGGTTTATACCATCCGTACGTTCAGTTGCGAATCCGCGACTCCAATACTATTCACTAGTATAATCCTTTCGGTGGACTACAAACCGTTACAATTCACTCCACCAATATTCACCAATATTGATGCTCACAAAGAAGGAGTTACTCCCTAACGGTATTCCGCCCTCGGAAACCACCCAAAAGAATCTCATGATTCGACTTCACCTAAGGATCACAAAGATCTCTACCAAGACTTCCACCCGGAAGTATCAAACCCCAACTAGATCCCCAATGATCTAGGCTTGGTCACCAAGACACAAGACTTCCCTTACAAACAATTGAATGAATGAATGTTTGTTTTATCAACAAAGTCCTAACCTAACCTAGAGACTCGATTGTAATAGAAAGGGTATAAGAAAGAAGACCCTCGACACAATCACAATAGTGGATTAGGTTCTTGTGATTCTTCCCTTGCAAGTAGATGTGTTCTTACAAAGATGTTAAAGTGAAAATCAATAACACAAGATTGGAGATTGAGATAGAGATAGAGATTTGAGAGTGTTTAGAGAGAAAGAATCTAGAGAGAAAGAATAATGGCAAGGGGTGAGGAATACAAGAGACAAGAGTGGTATTTATAGGCCAAGAACCCAAACTTGGGAATTTTTACCGAGGCCGGCGCGTCACCCGCACGTCAGCGCGCGGGCAGCGCGCCAGGCTTCTGTAAACTTTCCCAAATGTTGGGTGTTTGGATCTTATAAATACCTATCCTTGCCAAACCCCCAATTGTACTTCACACTAAACCTTAACATTAATCAATCTAAGGTTTACCAACTTAAATAGCCAATTTGGGAAATGTTTTGTGAAGTGTTTAAAGAGAAAGCAAATTACCAAGGGTATAAAGTGTAGATAGGGTAATTTAGAATGGGTAGAAATGATATTCCTCACATGGCATAAGTAAGAAGAGAATATGTCATGGGATATTCCAAAGGTATATTCCTTTGCTTGGTTGGAAAGGGTGAGATGGATGGTTGAGATGGTTTTGGTTTGAAATGGAGGGTTGAGATTAAAAGCATGTGTTGAAATAGAGAGAAGGAAGGATTGATGGTTGAGATGTGTTGGTTTGAATTGGATGGTTGAGATGTAGAGAGTTGGGTTAAGGAGGGATATTCCAAAGGTATATTCCTTTGCTTGGGGGGAAAGAATGAGATGGAGGGTTGAGATGATTTTGGTTTGAGATAAGAAGCCCGCAATGCGTAACGGGTACGTACCTTATCCTACCATATTATTTTATTCTAAATCTAGAGTTATTATGCCGCTATTAAGATAAGAGACCTAGACACACTAAACTTCGGGACGAAGTTTCCTGAAGGGGTAGAGACTGTAACAATTCGCATTTTCAGATTAATTACTATTCTCGGAAAATTTTACTATTCACTTTTTACTATTCACTTTTCACTATTCATCTCAGAAATTTTTATTTCATATTCTCGTAAGTTAAACTATTTTAACGATAATCCGAGAGTTTGACGCTCGTCGGATCATTTCTGCAAAAATCACAAAGCCGTGTCCGAGATTTACTTTTAGGTTTAAACGTCCTTCCAGCATCCCGATATATCTATAAAACATTATAAACAATAGAAATATGATTTTCTATCATTTTATGACAATTCCAAAAGTTTTGGAATTTTACGTTTTCCAGTTCAGCGTTTTACGCGAATTACGCGTTTTAGACCCGTGTTTCCAGTTTTTAGCAGGGTTTTAGCACCCGATAGAACCTACCACTCATTTTATATTTTATTATGGACTATATTGATATGTTTAACAATACTTTCAAGTTTCATATTTTTACGATACCCGGTTTTACGTTTTGAGGCTTAATCATTTACGGTTAGCTTTTTACGGAGTCAAAATGCACAAACTAAGCAAGATAGCACCAAGAGTCATCATCTAGTCACCTTATCCTCCTTGAACCGCCAATATGGGGGGGGGGAGTCACCATGTGTGGTTAAATCTTAACCATTGATCTCTAGGATGGTTACAAGTGTCTAAAACTAACCATGGTTAAATTCTAACCCAATATATGGTTAACTATTTTTCCTACCCTATAAATACCAAGCTAAAACACATATAAAACTTGCACCACACCTTCTTATAACCTTCAAGTCCTAAAACCTAAGACACTTTTCTTATATTTTGTAAGAAAGTTAACTAGTTTTTGAAAGAAAACTAGTGTTTGATCTTCAATCTTGGAAATTTTCTAAGAAAAGTTGTTATAACTTTAAAGTCTCCAAAAAGACGTCATTATAATCTTCAAATAGCTTTGGACTTCAAGAAGGCGTCGTTATAATCTTCAAATAACCTCGGTTTATCATAGATTGCAAGGGTGAAGCTTAAGTCTATCAAAGTCCGTACCTTACTAGTTACTTACCTTTCTTTTAGAAAGCCTCAAGTTGTAAGCAAACCCTAACATACTTTCTTATCATATTCATGCTATTTATATTTCATTCTTACTATATATTGTCTTGTTATTGTGTTCGTGATGTTTAAAAATGGATAAAACAAGTATTGGTATACATATGTTAACTTATGACAAGTAAACAAGCAAACTAGTGATTTTTATGGAGAACCATGACAAAAATAGTATAACTTTGATATTTGACACTTACTTACTGTTAAAGAGGACTTAACAAGGAAAACATAGCAATTTGAATCACCCAAAACGAGTACCCGAGTCAAAAGTTATGGCCATAAGAAGTTAGCGAAACCAAAACGACAAAACTGCCCATACCTACTGTTTTTGCATTCTGCCATTTTGAAAGTCCCACTTCTGGTCCGATTCATCAAAAAGTTAAAACACGAAAGTTGTCCGGAACGACGTTTTCGTTCAGGAGCAAAGAAGCTCGAGCCCTGAAAATGCTTTCCGAGTGATAATTTTCTTCAAAATCTTAACAGCCCATTTTAGACCAAAGTCACTATATTATAGTTATGATTTACTAAGACCAAGAGGTCTAATGACCTAAAGCCAAGACCACAACCATGGCTATAGCCAAGGTTGAGTCTCAAGACCATGGAAAAATGACCAAGGTCACGGCGAAGCCATGACTAAATGACCATATAAACTTACTTAGGCGGAAACATGAAACAAGGAGTTGACGATAACTTGAACAAACAATTTGGATCTACTCCACCTAAAGAACCATGAGATACAAGTTATAATAAACTTACCCTAATAACAATCTTCATGTAAAAATAGACTTTCCTAAGTTTATTCAAATATTGGACATGTAACTTTTCGGATCAAAACTTATATATATGTTATCGAATACTACAATAGTAGGGAGCCTCATGTGAGGAGTTCATTAAGTAAGCCGTCGAGATGAGTTGTGGATTTACGAATTAAAGTGTCCTGGCTCCTCGAACGTTTACTCCATGACTTCTGAATTATGTCGGCCCGAACGGTAGTAAGAGATATACAACTTATACATGTTTCATAAACCATTTATATTCAAAGACTTACACTATATACTAAGTACTACATCATGAACATTATGCAAGACATATATAGGCAATTCTTCGTATTCTTAGACGTTACTCCAAACCTAAGTCACAACGTTCTATTATAGGCTGCTCTTAGAGACTTTCACGATTCGACTACCACTTTCATTTCTCATTGCTTAAGCTTAAGGTGAGTCATAGCCCCTACTCTTTTCATACTTGTTTTAACTCTTGGGGGGGGGGATACATGCTCAACTACTTGCTTACTTGTACAAATACTCAAAACATTTATACTTGATTGTTTATACTTGATTGTGTTACACTTGATTGTCTTATACTTGATCGCATTATACTTGATTTCATATCTACATGATTGCGTTATATTTAATTGTGAGACTTCCAGTGGCTCCAGATTAAGTTGCTGGATGACCATTGAGACTTCTGATGGCTCCAAATTAAGTTGTTGGATGACCATTGAGGCTTTGATACATCCTAACATTTGCGAATGTTGGATACATCATAAACGTGAGGTCTTTGGAGATGAAGTGTAGACTCACGACTAATTGCTAAACTGTTTTGATAAACTTATACATGTCTTTATTATACCATATATATTAGCAGTGGGTTGTGAACACACAGGTTGCAAGTCTCTTATGGCGGGACTTGCAACTGAGTGGATTCTCAATGCCTTTGCTGTGTGAACATTCTTTAAGGCTTTTCAACTATTTTAAGACAAACTCTATGAACTCACCAACCATTGTGTTGACACTTTAGCATGTTTATCTCAGGTCTGTAAGATGATAGCTGTTGCATGGAGCATAGAGTCGCTTGGCATGTTTTGAAGACTTATGCTTTTATCTTTACCATTCGATATGTTTTAAAACTCTTATGTATTGTATTATGGAACTCAAGTTTGTATCTCGAAATTTATTAATCGAATGGTAACTTTTCAAAACGTCTCATTTAGAGTTCTTTTTCTATAACTTGTACTTTGTATTATGAAGTAGCACCCCTATGACACAGTCTTCCGCTGCGGTATTTTGGGGGTGTTACAATCAATATGTCTATGTGTTGGTTGTCTATATCATGTTCTTGTCTTAATTCCATCATGCTAGGCTAGATCTATCATGTGTTTGCTTAGATCTAATGAAACCTAGATATTGATTATGTGTTGATTACTTGTTTATTCTTGTCTTGGATGAATGATTTATATGTTAAGCTTTAGAAAACTGGCAGATCTCCACTTGGTAACATGCTTGAACGTCTTAAGAAACATGAACCGAGGCGCACTAGGTCTTTATTGGTTGTATTTAATGCATGAGCCACTGTTTACAATCCCTATAGTTGTGTTGGGCATGGTGTAGGAGGAGATAAGAGCTCATAGAATTGGGGAGTTATGTGTGCCACCCCATGAATGGTATTAAGGAATACGATCCGTCATCCATGCAATTATAACAAGTAATTAATGTGTAAAAGATATCTAGGGAGTAGTGAAATCTAAGTAAACACATTTTCTCCAATTACTGCTCACAACTTTAGTGTAATTAGTTTATTTTAATTTCTAGTATTTTATTTTGATTACATCTTAGTATTGGGTTAGTTGGCTAGCAACTAATTCCGCCCAAATCCTCCATACCCCGAGATTTTAATTGCTTTCCATAAAATATAAAAACACAAAAATAATCATCTCTCACCTTTAGAACTAGTATTTAGGTTTTCTAATCCTAGCGACACTATTCCTAAGCTGAATGATCAATCCCCCGGTACTTGTCACTATACTATACTACAACGATCAGGTACACTGCCTGGTGGGGGTTGTAAGCTTCTCGAGATCCCTCGAGAGGTAAAACCTGTTGCGATTCCTGCGTATCAATATTCCTTTGCTTGGGGGGAAAGAATGAGATGGAGGGTTGAGACGATTTTGGTTTGAAATGGATGGTTAGAATTAAACACATGTGATGAAATAGAGAGGAGGTTGGATGGATGGTTGAGATGGTTTTAGTTTGAATTGAATGGTTGAGATCAAAGGGAGCCTTTTTTGAATTTCAAACTATTTGGCATGTGGAAAATATGGAGGGTTGAGATGTGTTTATTTGAAATGGATGGTGGAGATCAAGAGTGTGTAAGGAATGACTTGGATTGTATGCGAAGTTGGTAGATTTAAGGGAATATTGTGTGGGAGTATGTGAAGGGACAAATGTACACATTTGTAAGAGAGTGTAAGAGAATGTTGGGAATGATTTTAGGAAGGATTGTGGGAGATTTGGTTTTGTTGTCTTTTGTAAAAATGAGATTAAGAGAATATTAAGAAATAATCTAATTGTCATTAAGAAAAGAAAGTTTAGACAATTAAGATTATGAGTTGAGAAAATCATAGGTTACTTATAAGTTCAAGTAACACAACGTCGAGAATCCATAGTTTCATATCTCGTGACTTTCTACGACTCGACGTTCTCAACTAATACCTTGGTTCAAACAAGTTAAGTGCTTTGCCTTGATGTAAAGCATAACCCAAGTGGGAAAGGATGCGTTTACGCAAAGTGACCTTTGACTTAGTTTGACTAATAAGGGAGTAAACCCGTTACGTGATTAGAGAAGACGTAAGCACGGGATATGAGCATATGGATGCTTTCACATGATGTTACGTGAATTATATAAGCTCCCTAAGTTTAGAAAAGCCTTGGCTAGAGGCGATAGTTAGAAAACATGAGTTGGCGTTTTCCTGTAAATGGGTGCTTTAAAAGTTGGATCTCTCTAATCCCAAAACTCGTTTCGAGTGTTCTCAATTAAGCACATAACATATTTACACCTGAATTGAAATATCCACATTTGTCGGGTAAGGGGAAAGCCGACTTTCAAAATTCATCCCGAAATTCACAGACGCCTGATGCGTTACCCACGCGTTGACGCGTGGGCGGCACGCCAGCAGCAGACGTGTGATTCGGGGAATTTTGGCTAACATTTGTTATTTTATGTGTTTCGATGGTTTATTTGTCATCATTAAAATATAAAGAGATCTTGATCATGTTGCCTCAACAATCTCCCCCTTTTTGATGATAAAAAATAAAAACCGAAAGCAAATAAAATTACAAAACTTAGCGAAGACAAAACGCGCCTTTGGTGTAGCTTGCGTCTTGACCTTTCCCATGTAATTTGGTGAAGCCTTTAACATTTCTTGAATGGTCTTCACGCTCTTGCTTTCTGTTAATACAAATATCGCCTAAAAACTTTATTTATATTTTAACGATCTTTGCTAAGTTTTGTTAATGACAAAGTACAAACTCTAGATTGTATTAAAACATTATTTTAGTTTTAAGTCTTGTATAACTAGTCTTTACATTTCTTTTTAAACTTAACATTGTTTTTATTTCTTTAATAAGAAAGTATTTCTTTAATAAGAAAGTGTCACATCTCATCAATGTGCATTTATGGTAAGTTTATGTGTTTGACTATCCATGAAGTTCTTACACACTTTGGAAGTATTCCATGTTTGGTGCAATGCATGTTGACTAGTATTTAGTAGATGTGACATTGTTTGTTTTGGAGTGATTTATTGTAAGTTATGTTGAACAGTTCTGGCGGAACCCTGGAGGAACACGGGCGGAACCCTTCTGAGGGTGCCGCCGTGTCCGCCAGACTGCTGACTTCCTTTGGTATAAATACCAAAGCACTTGCAAGAAATCCATCATCACTTAGAGTCATATTTTACACATATTCTCTCATTATACTCAGTAGCTACTAACTTGTGTGATTCTCTTATGTAGCAAAGGAGTTCACATATTCATCTAAGAAGTTACAAGTTTCAACTCTAAGTTGCAAGACTTGTTAGCTTTGTTATGTATAGACTTTGGTAGTTTATACTTCATGTGTATCTTATATAGAAGTGATCGGTTAGTATTTTAGGCCTCAAAATACATAGTGTGTCGGGAGTTGTTGTACCCTTGTAAAAGAACTAACGGGAGTGGTTGTACCCTTGGTAAAGAACTCGACATCTAGGTTAGTGTCGGTAAAAGTGTAAGCGACGATGGGAGTGGTTGTACCCGTGTAAAAGAACTCGACATCTAGCTTAGTGTCGGTAAAAGTGTAAGCGACGTTGTAAAGGTTTCTCCACCGGGAAAGGAGCTTGTTGATTAGTGCTTATAACTCTCGAGTTGGAAACTCGGGGCGTGGATGTAGGGCAAGGAAAAAGAGTCCTTGTAGCCGAACCACGATAAACAATCGTGTTGTGGTTTGATCGTTTCTTTCTTTGCCTTTGCTTATTACATATTGTCTTTAGTTAGAATTGATAATCACACATAAAGCTTTTCAAAGAATTAAACAAGTAAAGTTGTGTTTATATCTTTAAACAAACGTAAAGCTTTTCAAAGAACTAAACAAGCAAAGTTAGGATTGTTAATCACACGTAAAGCTTTTCAAAGAATGAAACAAGTAAAGTTACAATTGTTATTCACATGTAAAGCTTTTCAAAGAATTAAACATGCAAAGTTGTACTTGCATCTTTGAACAAACGTAAAGTTTTAAAAAGATAATCAAGTTAAAAAGCGGTAAACTATTCAACTCCCTTCTAGTTTTCCACACTTTCTTTCTCCCCCTTTTGTCGAATAAAAAAGGTGGGACTTCCATTTGAATGGGTAGTAGCTTGTAAGTTAGCACCCGAATGTGCTCCCCCTTGAACATAGCTCCCCCTAGGTTGTTGCTCCCCCTTGTTTCAAGGCGGGGATCCATGGGTCAAGAGCCTCACCTTTGTGGTGGCCTAGCTACATAAAAACATACACAACACGCAACAACCAAACAATCCTTACATGTGGAAATCCAAAGTGGGTTAGGTTACCATTTCATGGGTTAGTTCACAACAAGAATGTATTATTCATGACAAAGCATAACATCACATGCATTAGCGCACAATACATCATAGTAAGTGGGCATATAAGCAAATAATATTAAAACATATTACTCATGCAAATACAATTAATCACACCGACAAGTAATCATATAACCACATAGCATCCATCTTATAATCAATTGATCTCTAAGACAAGTAAACATAATGTCCATGAATTTCCGATTTATCATCATGACAAATAGGCATATAAGCGAATAACATTAAAACATGTTTCTCATATAAGCACATTTCTCATACAACTACTAAGCATATGACATTTTAGAAAATAACATAGTAGGGAAGCACATAAGCAAATAGTATTAAAACATTTTTTTTTCATGCAAGTATACTTTTCATATCATCGCTTAATAACATTAGAAAGTAATCATTTAACCACATAGTATCTAACCTATCATCAATTAATCATTATAACAAGTGAGCATAACATATCGCCAAGCATACCATTTCAATCATAAATAGCAAAAGTCACATAATCACATACAAACAATCGCTAGTAGGCATATACCCAAAAATCACTTAAGTATGTTATGCAACTATCTGTATGAAGTCTAGGATGATGTTCTTAAAGGTTTGGTAAGTTAATGCAATACCATACCGAATTCAATCCACGGGAATTCTCTTCAACTATGTAAATAGTTTGTATGCTTGCATAGATGATTATATTTTCTTTTCTACCCTAAAAAAACACAAAGCATGCAATTTTCACATAAATTGAACAATGGAAGTAGATATAAAATCTTCAACACAAGTATGAATTGTGATCCGAAATTTTATCTAGTCTTGCTAATTCGACACAAATGACTTCAAAACCTAACAGGTGTAGTAGAATGATTTGTGTCAAACTTCTTGTTCAAAGCACATAGTGTGGACATGTAGACTCTAAGATATTATCATCCATCGTTTGAATAATGCATTGATAGATATCTTTCCTCTCAAAAAACATTTATTTGTATTTCCTTCCATGCCTTTACATAAGTCCTAGTCACATAAGCACAAATGCTCTAAGAACACACAAAAGGACCTTACAAATGACCAACTAGACATCTCACTTCAGTTTGAAAGATTGTTTTCCTATTTCAAATTATTTTTGACTTGTTTTATGTTTAGAAAGACTTAATAGGGTTCCAATGGAGTGTGTAAAACAAGTTTTAAGACTTATGAACTCAAAACGAAAGTTTTTCAAAAATTTTGCAAAACTTTACCGTGGCTGGCGCGTCACCCGCGCGTCAACGCGCCACAAACGCGCCAGGAACTGACCCCAACTTACTCTCATCATGTAGATCTCCTTTTTCTCTTTCCGTGGCCTTTTGAATCAACATTGATGTTTAGACAACAGACGACCTTCCTCAAAGTTTACTTATGTACACAATCATGCTCCTTATGAAGTAAACAGTCTTCTACTACGTCATGTGCTTGGAACAACCACTTACAACGATCTAATAGATCGGTCCAAGCCTATACCTAATAAACATGTAACTCAAAAACTTGGTCCCCAATGTTTGTTGGGTCCATTGTGGTTAGTATGAAGCATTCCCAAGTTGAACATCCTTGGGTCTTGAAGTAAGACACTAAGTGTTTCAAGACCATAGCTTGAAAACATAGACCAAGGGTTGTTTAAAGAATTACTTTGGTTTTGAAATCTTGGTCCAAAGTTTTGATGATTGTGTGGTCTAATAAATCTTTGGTTTGGGTAGGAGTTTTGTCTCATTTGGTATGAGTTATATTCACGATGTGAAGATCTTTGATTTTTGTAAAAATTTCTTCTTGACGATGATTGATTCTTTTGATAGGAATGTCTTCGGCTATCTGTCGGTTTCATATTTGGTGTGGGTAAGATAGGTTTATGGTTGACTCGAGCTTGTGTGTATCTGAGTCCATTACGTGAAAGCGGGTTGTAAAATTGTTTTGAGATTTCACTTCTTGTAACGGGTGTTTGAGTACCTCGAGTATTTGCAATAGGAGTTTGAGGAACAATTGGTTTTTCATTTTGTCCTTCTTTTACAAACATTATTGGTTTGCTTAAACTTACGGAAGTGGTTTTCTCAATTTTTGAAAATCCAAGACCTTCTTGGGACAATTTTTGTTGACTTAACATATCATCTAAATCATTGCTACTTTTCTTAAATTTAGAAAAACTTAATGACTCTTTTTGAAGTTTGGATACTTTGTCATTCAAAGAGTTAACCTCATGTACAAGTTTTTCACAGCTTGTGCAAGGTTCAACCACCTCTTTGCATTGAGTAAGTCTCTTTACTTCTCTTTCAAGTTCAAAAACCTTGTCATTAAGAGAGTATTTTTCTTCAACAAGTTTTTCAATAGTTTTAAAAAAATTCCTCATTTTCCTTTTGCAAATTACGAATATTTAAATCTTTATTAAAAATAGAAAAGTTCGGAGATACCTCTTGAGTTTCAAACGCCATGAGACACGTTGCATTCATTTCCAAATGATCCCCATCTTCACTATCACTCCAAGCTCCGCCGACGAATGCCCTATTTTCTTTGGGCTTTGGACATTCACTTATATAGTGATTCTTGTCTCCACAATTGTAGCACTCGCGTTCGCGCCTTGAGCTTCCACCACCTTCTCGTCTAAAGAACTTCCTAAAGTTCCTTGCCATAAGGTTTAGCTCTTCATCGTCTTCATCACTTCCTTCATCATTATCATCACTAGTTTGTTCCCTAGTGACTTTAGCTTTAAGGGCTAGTGACTTAACCTCTTTCTTCTTTTCTTTAGAAATGATCTTGTCATTTTCTAAAATCATTTCATACACTTTGAGGTTGCCAATTAGCTCGTCAAGAGGAAGTTCCGCCAAGTTCTTGGCTTCTTCAATAGTCGTCACCTTTGGCCTCCACTTAACCGGAAGAGCTCGAAGAAACTTTCTCACATGGTTCTTGTTGTAAAAGCTAGGATCTAGAGCTGTGAGGCTTGTGATAATAGCATTGAACCGTGTGTAACCATTGTCAATGGTTTCTTCATCCGATATCGAAAACTTCTCATATTGTTGAATGAGTAAGTCGATCTTGCAATCCTTGACTTATGAATTTCCTTGATGTATGATGATGAGTGAATGCCAAATCTCCTTGGCGGTCTTGCATACATGGACTCTCTCGAACTCCCTTCGAGGTAGAGCATTGTAGTTTAACATCTTGGCTTCATCATTCTTATCAAGCTTTCTCCTCTCATCATCTTTTAGATCCGAATGTGGCTTTTCCACCAACAACTTTGTTTCGGGGTCTTTCACCATAAACACAAAGTTGCCATTTTGGATGATTTCCCACAAATCAAGATCTTTGGACCTAACATAGGTCTCAAACCGGGTTTTCCAAAAAAAACCCATTGGTTTCTAGCAAAGGTGGTCTTTGCATAGAACACCCTTCAACATAGTTCTCTTGAGCCATGGATCTATACTCTACTTTCCCAAAAATCTTAGTTAGGATTTTAGATTTTTGGAAAAGAAGTTTTTGACTTAAACGACTTCTCGGGAAGGTTTTAAAGCTCAAAAACTTGAGTATTCCGCTCTGATACCAATTGTAGAACCGTAGAGGGGGGGGGGGGGGGGTGAATACGGTTTTTTTTGGCTTTTCGGATGTTTAAAAACTTTAAGCCAAAGAGAACTCCTAGTGGTTGTACAATAATCCAACAACCAACAACAAACCTAAGTATATAAAGCAAGTAAAGAACACAACGATATATACTGGTTCGGGATGGGGGGTTTATACCATCCGTACGTTCAGTTGCGAATCCGCGACTCCGATACTATTCACTAGTATAATCCTTTCGGTGGACTACAAACCGTTACAATTCACTCCACCAATATTCACCAATATTGATGCTCACAAAGAAGGAGTTACTCCCTAACGGTATTCCGCCCTCGGAAACCACCCAAAAGAATCTCACGATTCGACTTCACCTAAGGATCACAAAGATCTCTACCAAGACTTCCACCCGGAAGTATCAAACCCCAACTAGATCCCCAATGATCTAGGCTTGGTCACCAAGACACAAGACTTCCCTTACAAACAATTGAATGAATGAATGTTTGTTTTATCAACAAAGTCCTAACCTAACCTAGAGACTCGATTGTAATAGAAAGGGTATAAGAAAGAAGACCCTCGACACAATCACAAGAGTGGATTAGGTTCTTGTGATTCTTCCCTTGCAAGTAGATGTGTTCTTACAAAGATGTTAAAGTGAAAATCAATAACACAAGATTGGAGATTGAGATAGAGATAGAGATTTGAGAGTGTTTAGAGAGAAAGAATCTAGAGAGAAAGAATAATGGCAAGGGGTGAGGAATACAAGAGACAAGAGTGGTATTTATAGGCCAAGAACCCAAACTTGGGAATTTTTACCGAGGCCGGCGCGTCACCCGCACGTCAGCGCGCGGGCAGCGCACCAGGCTTCTGTAAACTTTCCCAAGTGTTGGGTGTTTGGATCTTATAAATACCTATCCTTGCCAAACCCCCAATTGTACTTCACACTAAACCTTAACATTAATCAATCTAAGGTTTACCAACTCAAATAGCCAATTTGGAAAATGTTTTGTGAAGTGTTTAAAGAGAAAGCAAATTACCAAGGGTATAAAGTGTAGATAGGGTAATTTAGAATGGGTAGAAATGATATTCCTCACATGGCATAAGTAAGAAGAGAATATGTCATGGGATATTCCAAAGGTATATTCCTTTGCTTGGTTGGAAAGGGTGAGATGGATGGTTGAGATGGTTTTGGTTTGAAATGGAGGGTTGAGATTAAAAGCATGTGTTGAAATAGAGAGAAGGAAGGATTGATGGTTGAGATGTGTTGGTTTGAATTGGATGGTTGAGATGTAGAGAGTTGGGTTAAGAAGGGATATTCCAAAGGTATATTCCTTTGCTTGGGGGGAAAGAATGAGATGGAGGGTTGAGATGATTTTGGTTTGAAATGGAAGGTTAGAATTAAACACATGTGATGAAATAGAGAGGAGGTTGGATGGATGGTTGAGATGGTTTTAGTTTGAATTGAATGGTTGAGATCAAAGGGAGCCTTTTTTGAATTTCAAACTATTTGGCATGTGGGAAATATGGAGGGTTGAGATGTGTTTATTTGAAATGGATGGTGGAGATCAAGAGTGTGTAAGGAATGAGTTGGATTGTATGGGAAGTTGGTAGATTTGAGGGAATATTGTATGGGAGTATGTGAAGGGACAAAGGTACACTTTTGTAAGAGAGTGTAAAAGAATATTGTAAGAGAATGCTGGGAAGGATTGTGGGAGATTTGGTTTTGTTGTCTTTTGTAAAAATGAGTGATGAGTGCTCAAACACTCATCATTTTTGTCGTATTTAAACTGCCAAAACATACAAAAACAATCAAAAAGTTATCAAAATACTTAAATTATCCCAGGGATTGTGTTTTATGTGTTTTAAATGCAAAATGTGCAAAAACAAAGGAAAAACGTACAAAGTTTGCAATATTGGCAGTTTCAGTCCCCCGAGTTTCAAAACTTATCAAAAATAGTCCCTATGCATTTATTTTGAAAGGAAAAGTCAACCCAAGCATTTGAAAGTCAAATTTCACAAAATATTACACTTGGGTCATAAGTTTTCCAAAATTACATGTTTGGTCCCTGAGATTTCAAAAATGGCAAAATAGGTCCCTGGGAAATTTTGAAAAAAAATGAAAATGGAAAAAATGGTTCTTGGACTTTGGAATTGTAACATGATTGGTCCTTGGTATAATATGGGAAAATTACAAATTCAGTCCCTCATGTTTGGGGAAATTACAAAAATGGTCCTTGTTACAACATAAACCAAACGGACCCTTTCTTATTATTATATCCAAAACCAAATCCACCCCAAACAAACCCCAAGCCCAAAGCAATCCCCAAGCCCACTCCATCCCCAGCCCACTTCCCATTTTAATAAAAATCCCACCCTCGGTCAAACGGTCAAAGGGGTCAACCCACCCTTTGACACGTCTTCTTCCCAACCATTTCCCACAAAACCAGGGAGACATTGTCCCCTCCACATGCTTCCCCCTCCTCCATTAGCCCCCCACAATTAATGATATCACCAACCAAACCAACCCCCACCACCACCACAATAAATGCTCCACCAGAACCACTTATTTTTTCCCCGTTCCATTTTGGCGCCAAAATTCAATCCAATGGCTAGGATCATGGGAACCTCAATTAAACGGATGGGATTTGGTCAGAGGTCAAAGAAAAAGCTTGTGGGACACTCAGAATTCAAAATGAAGCCATGTGGGAGAAGCTTTTGAGCATTGGTAGCTCGTTATATATATTGTAGCTCATATGAGCCATTAGTATTAGTGTAGTATGTAATTTAGTCTTGTAATCTTTCTTTTATCACTTGTACTCTAATTTCAGTCAATGTAATTCAAAGTTTTTAAGTTTATTATCAATTTCAATTTTCAAGTTCTAAGTTTGAATTCCAAGGGTGTTGTTTACATTTCCTCAAGTGTTTTAAAGCCTTAATTTAGTTTCATAAGCCTAAATAACAAGCTTTGAGAAGCTGTATGAGCTTCTGTGTCAATTAAAATCAAGCTTTTAGAAAAATAGCAATAATTCAGAAAAAAAAAAATTAAAAAAAAAGTAATGTTGCAGAGTTGAAGAAGGGCTGGAGCATAGTGTGTTCACTGGTTGCTAAGCTTGGATGGCTTATGTAAGATCACCCTTTTGATTTTTGTTCTTTGTAGTATAAGAGTGTTAATTGTTGTTCTACTGTGTCTTCATTGCATGTTTATTGACTATTAGTGTAATAGTAATCATTAGATTATGATTTAGAACATTGTAATTTAAGTTTCATTGTGGACTGTGAGTTAAAGGGGTGTTTGGATTGAACTGTTTAAGGCATTGTGGTTGTTCTCAATTGTTATTGATTGTTTACTCAGCTCACTCAAGGTCTAAATACACAAAATCAAGTCCCTTTTTAGTGGCTACAAACACAGAAGTCAAAATCACAACCAAAATCATCACCACAGTTAACTGTGGTGACATTTAGGTCTTAGATTTCATAAAATCAATTCATAAGTTTGTGTTCTTGCTTAAATTGGTTATCTTTTAGCTTAATATAACAGATTCAAGCAACAAAAGTGATTGGAATTTCATAAAAGTCAAAATCTCAAATTTTCTAAAAAGTCAAAAGTGCATCATCTCAGAAATCTCAAAAATGGCTTGATTTATTGTGATTTTTGTGTATTGTTTTAGACCTTGAAACTTGTTGTGGTGATAGAGTATCAGTAGAGCTACAAGACCCCATGTTTGTTTTATTTTAGTGATTTTTTCTCAAGCTTGTGGATAAGCTCAAAGAGAGCTGCAGGGCAAGGCTTTGCCCTGTGCATAGACTCAGGTTCACTCACCCAATTTGAGTGGACCCCACAGGCCTACTCAGTGGGCCCCAGACCTAGATTCTTAGCTTATTGGAAAGCCAATAAGCTAAGCTTTAATATCCTGAGCTTATTTTGTAATATGGAAGCCATCTAGTAGGGCTGCAAGTCCCTTGTTGTTTGTCCTTTGTCTGAGAAAAGCTGAGTCATCAGCTTTTACCCCCAACTTTCAACCCTCCCCCTGAAATCATCTGTGGGACCCAGAGGGTGCACCCTAGCTTTTTAGTTAGCTTATCAACCCAGCTTCTTGGCTTATTATTTTGTTTGGGGTTCCAGAGTCCCTAGTGGACCCCACAAGCCTCAAAAAGTGACCCATTGAACCTGATTGTGCACTGTTTGGAGTTGGATTGCTTATTGCTTTTCTAGTGCTTATTTCTTGTGCTTATTTGCTCAGCTTGGTTTGATTTAAGTGTTTGTTCTTCTGTTTATAGCTTATTTGTGTTTTAAATATCATTTGGAAGCTTTTGCCAATTAATCAAGTCCTAATAAGCTTCAAAAAGCTCATATGTTTTCAAATAAGCTCATCAAACAGCTTATTATTGGTTCTCAACCAAACTCACTTCACAAAAGTTGCTTAATATCATCTTATAAGCAGTTTTGAAAAAGAAAATTCTAAAAAAGTCAAACTTAATAGAAGTGATAGCTTATATTTAAGCCAATTGGCTTATTCTTCAGCTTATTATTAAGCAATTCCCATTTTTATAATTTTCCTAGGCTTCTGGTATATAAAAATAATTTATGTATTTTTTTCAGATTTTTCTTGCATCATTTAGTATTTTTCTTAATTAAAATTAGTTTTTAGTAATTATTAAATAGTTAATAATTAATAATAATTAATTAGAAAGTCAGAAAAATATAAATTAAATTTTAAAATTAGTTTTTAGTTATTTTTGATTTTTCCAAATTTTATTTTCAATTTTCTAGTGTAATTTAATAATTAATTAGAATTTAGGATAATTTAAATAATTAAAAAGTAATTAATAATTAGTTAATAATTAGTAATAATTAATTAAAAAGTCTTAAAAATATATTTTCATTTCTAAAATTAGTTTTATAGTATTTTAGATTTTTCTAAGTTTAATTTTTAATTTTCCAAGTTAATTTCATATTTAATTGTAATTTAGGTTAAGTTATTTAATTAAAAATAATTAGGAAATTAGTATTTAATTAATAGTAATTATAAAACTAGTGTAGAAATTAATTTTAAATTTCCAAAAATTTTCTTTAATCATTAGGTTCGTAAAAATATCATTTTCATACCAGTAGCCTTTTCAGATCACCTCATTCACTTTTATTTCTCGTACGTTTGTTCACGTTTTCAGCAAACGTACGGTTTTTAGGTTTTAAGTAATTTCCTCTCAATCTAAGTCCCAGTAATAAATCACATAGCTTTCCTAAGCTATTTCTGTTAATAATTTCCAAATAATTCTCATAACCAACCTTTTCTGTGAATAATCACCCGATCACAAAGCACGCTCAGTCACAATTCACACCTTGTCGGGATTTAACGACCTGGTGATACCTTATATTACCCGGAGATTGACTCTAGGCTATTTGACTTTGTTGACCAATCCTTGGTCAATATAAGTTGACGGTTTAGCAACAATCAATGAGATTAAGAGAAGATTAAGAAATAATCTAATTGTTATTAAGAAAAGAAAGTTTATACAATTAAGATTATGAGTTGAGAAAATCATAGGTTACTTATAAGTTCAAGTAACACAACGTCGAGAATCCATAGTTTCATATCTCGTGACTTTCTACGACTCGACGTTCTCAATTAATACATTGGTTCAAACAAGTTAAGTGCTTTGCCTTGATGTAAAGCATAACCCAAGTGGGAAAGGATGCGTTTACGCAAAGTGACCTTTGACTTAGTTTGATCAATAAGGGAGTAAACCCGTTACGTGATTAGAGAAGACGTAAGCACGGGATATGAGCATATGGATGCTTTCACATGATGTTACGTGAATTATATAAGCTCCATAAGTTTAGAAAAGCCTTGGCTAAAGGCGCTAGTTAGAAAACATGAGTTGGCGTTTTCCCGTAAATGGGTGCTTTAAAAGTTGGATCTTTCTAATCCCAAAACTCGTTTCGAGTGTTCTCAATTAAGCACATAACATATTTATACCTGAAATGAAAGATCCACATTTGTCGGGTAAGGGGAAAGCCGACTTTCAAAATTCATCCCGAAATTCACAGACGCCTGACGTGTTACCCACGCGTTGACGCGTGGGTGGCGCGCCAGCAGCAGACGTATGATTCGGGGAATTTTGGCTAATATTTGTTATTTTATGTGTTTCGATGGTTTATTTGTCATCATTAAAATATAAAGAGATCTTGATCATGTTGCCTCAACAACATTTTCGTTAAAACCCAATCTCTTTCGCTTCTTTAGATTTTTAACAATGGGTTTAAACTACCTATCAATTGAAATATCTGGGTAGGGCTGTAAATAAACCGGACGAACACGAACGGAGCCCTGTTCATGTTCGTTCATTTAATTTTAACCGGCAAAATAAACGAACTCGGATGCTTAAACGGACGAATTTTCTTGTTCATGTTTGTTTATTAAGAAAATGAGTTGTTCATGTTCGTTTATGTTCGCATTAAGACACTAAACGAACATAAACGATCGAACATAAATGAAAATAGACTAACAAACATAAACTTTATTGAATTATTCACAATATAATGTTTTATAAGTGTTGTTTTGCTTAAACAAACTAATTTTTAAAATTATAAAATTAAAAGATATGATATATGAACATAAATAAATAAATAAATAAAAACGAACTTTAACGAACGCATAATCGGACGTTCACGAACATAAATGAACGAAAGAGACTTTTGTTCATGTTCGTTCATTTGATAAACGAACGAACATAAACGAACTTTTTATCGAACGGTTCATGAAATGTTTAATGAACGTTTAGTTCGATTACAGCCCTATATCTGGGTGTAAAACACATATTGCATCATTTCTCTTATAATGTAATATTCTGTTTGTATTTTAGTCGGTGTATTTACACCATTTTTTTTTCTTGAATGTAAATACTTTTTGAAGATCTGTTTTTGGCTTAGTATTATATATATATATATATATATATATATATATATATATATATATATATATATATATATATTCTAAATAATCAAATAAAATACTATATAAAATTTTTAAAAACGAAAAATAATTAAATTTTAGAAAAAAATATATTTACCTAGCTAAAATTTTACAATAATTTATTTATTACAAAAGAATTTACTAAATTGATTTTTTCAAAGATAAAAAAGAATTAATTGTTGAGTTAATTAGTCAAAAGGCAGTAGAAATTCCATTTTGTCAAGTTAAAGGTACCATTCTGCACTATTAAAAATTTAGGGTACTAGATGATCCGGTTTGTCAAATTTGGGGTATTAATATGTGTTTGGGTCTTTTTTTATTTATTTGTATTTTTTATTTTTATAATTTTGTTTATATAAAAAAATTATAAACGTGAAAGTATGAAAAAGAAAATATAAAGTTTAATAAGTTTAAAGCTTAAAACTGATAGAAACACATAAAAGAAACTGATAACAAAACTGTGTTTTACTATTGAGGAGACAAAAAGGAATCTTTTGACTTTTGACCCCTATGAGTGTTATAAAGGGGGGTTTAAGGTAAAAGATTGTAATACAAAACAGTTTTATTTTATTTTTATTATTTTTTTTTTCCAGTTTTTGTTACGTATTTATGTTAGTTTTAAGATTTTTACTTATTAAACTTTATATTTTTTGTTCCGTCTTTTTAAGTTTGTGGTTTTTAATACAAACAAAATTAAAAAAATAGAAAAGAAAAAAAATTAAAAGAAGAAGAGAGAGGTGCCGTTTTTAGAAAAATGGGGGTGGGGGGTTTGGTTCGTATAACTTGTCAAAATAATAATGTTACATAGTGTTAAAGAATGTTTGATTCAATATGAAGCAAAAGTAAAATAGTAGAAGGGATGTTGACGGTACAATGTGCATGATTTGACCTTTCAATCTGCATTAGATTAGAATGTATTAGCAAGTTTTGTACAAATTGTAGTTGTCTCCAATTAATAGATTCTTCAAAATTTGTTGCATTTGATCTAAAAAATTAAATGTCTGTTTAATTAAATATACATAAAAACATGTTATTTAGAATGCATTTATGTCTTTATGACTCCAATAAACCTGACCTTCAGTCTTGAACGAGGTCCATAGCTAGCCTATCTAATAAGTCGTTAATCTTTAAAGTCAAACAATTATTTAAAAGAGTACAATGTAGGAAATATTTAATTGAATAAAATATTTTTAGTATGTACTTACAAGTATAACAACTTTCATTAATAATATACATTATACAACGAATCAAAATGTTACTTATAGCACGTAGGGGTTTATTAATAAATAATTAACAAAATGAGTAAACATTGTAGACCCAAATGAATAATATACATTTTCTCCAATACATCATACTTCAATTAATAATATTATTCAATAAACAATCAAACATACATCATAATTTGTTTAACTATACTATTATCACTTTGTTTTTATTCATTAATTTTAAAAAATATACAAGAATACATAAAAAAAAAAATACTCTATATATTACGCCATATGCAATAAAACTAGTAAAGGATGAGATTTTGAATATTGAGGTTATCTGAAGAAAACAAGTCTTTAACACGTATGTACGCGACCTAATAAAGTTAGTCGTGATTGAACCAGACCTTTTCGCTCACCACTCCTCACTCTGTATCTAACAAGATTTGAATCTTCTTGACCTTTTGCGAGAAGTTTATGTATCTTAGAATTAAATTGGTGACTACTAATCCATATTTAATGATAATCAATACTATTACGGAGTATTACATAATACATATCAGAAAATCAACTACGCTGATACTCGAACTAATAGTAAAATATAAATAGTCATAAAGCACATACTAAAATAGTTTATACAGAGTAATAAATTATTGTTCCAATCTCACTTATTCTTAATCGCACATACTACATATTAAAAAAATTATACAAAATATACGGCTTAACATAATCGTAAACAAATTTTAACCTAACACAAAGATATCGTCGTCAAAGTTTTGACCAAAAGAATTTATTATCAGTTAAAAATATGGCTATCTACATAATACTTCTCTCAAATTCTGGTCAAGGAAAGACAAGGTATAATTGTTGTGATGTTCACCGGGTATAAACCTTTAACATTGTGTTATTGAGTGTTTTTAGTAAAGAGTAGTAAAGTAGTGAGAAATAAACATTTTTAGCTTATTTTTTTGAGGAAACACTTTACTTTAAGTAAAACTCAAGAACATAACTTTTTGTGTTTATTTTCATTTTCTTTTTTAATCCAAACTCGGGAACAGAGTGAAAAAAAAAAAAAAAAAAAAAAAGGTATAACTGTTGTGCAACAAATGCAACTACGAAGTACTACTATAGTATAAATAATATAAAAGAATAAAGAAATATTATTACATAAAGTAATTTCCGTATAATAAATTTGTCTCTCTTTCTCATGTTACACAAGAGAAGAGAAGAAGAGGTGATGTATAAAAGTGAACTACCAAAGGAAAGGAAAGAGTTGGGAGTCGTATATTTTAATACATTAAAAGTGTGAGTTAGTTTTCGTGTATCTATACTCTTTCTTTTCTCTGTCTCATCTGCATATATTTTATATACAAATATTTTATACAAAGAATCTTGAAATCCCAAAGTTCAAAGCAGCTGGAAATGTAATCTCATACACAAAAACAGGTTCAGTTTTTAGCATGCATTCTCACTTTATTTTTATATTTTTATATATAATTTTGTTTGTTTGTGGAGTGAAAAATGAGTATTATGACTACTTTCACAGAAAGGTGATTGCTTTTTTATGGAGGTCCCTATAAACACTCAATATACATAAGCACTCTTGCTTGCTTTGATAGGCGTGCTTAGATACACACCAAAAAATTATTTAAATTATTTTTTACTTTTTACTGTTGTTTTGTTGATTATAAGTTAGCCCCACCTTTAGATTTTTGCAGGTTTATGTTTCTTGGTTGTGTTTTCTTGGGGCATTTTTTGGATTGTTTTTTAGATTCCTTTGTGTTAGCCCCCTAAAATAGACTTATGATCCCCCCTTTGTTTTCTTTTGTTGCTTCCTTCTTATGATACTAGTTTGTGACAACACCTTCAAATCTTTTTGTTTTTTGTGTTTTTTCAAGTGTCAAAATTTGGGCCAAGTTTGAAACTTTATGACATGGGTTTGGTCTAAATTTGTGTAAAGTTTGAATCTTTATGGTTTTTGTGAAATGGGTTGTGAAAATTTAAGTGTAAAGATTGGAACTTTATGGTGTTTATGAGATGGGTTTGGGTCAAATTGTGTAAAGATTGAGTCTTGGGTTATGATAGTTTGATTATGAAGAGACCCTTATTTTGTTAATTTTTTTTAAATAAAGGGTATATTTATAGTATGTCCACCATTGAAGAGAAGCTGAATTCAACAGGTGGGACACACAGTTTACTTGAAGAGATGAAATTGTTGAAGGAAATGCAGGACCATTCTGGTAACTTTTTTTTTT
This sequence comes from Artemisia argyi, assembly GCA_030686995.1. Lineage (NCBI taxonomy): Eukaryota > Viridiplantae > Streptophyta > Magnoliopsida > Asterales > Asteraceae > Artemisia > Artemisia argyi. The sequence goes on from CM060704.1 coordinate 25,846,807, forward strand.
GTCAAGTGCTAAAAATTTGCATAAAAAATGATTTTTTTTTAGGTTTCTGAGTTAATTGTGTATAAGCTTATGGAATATATGTGTTTATGTTAATGTTTTACAGTGATAAAGAAGCCAATAAATTCAGAGCTATGGCATGCATGTGCTGGGCCATTGGTGACTCTGCCACAGGTGGGAAGCCTTGTTTATTACTTCCCACAAGGCCATAGTGAACAGGTTTGATTTCCATCTCTTGTTTTCTATGTTTTGTTATTATAAGCCCTTTTTTTTTTTTTTTTTTTAAACAAATCTTTAGTCTTAAATGCTGTAAATTCTTTTTTCTTTATGAATCTTAACTTCAACTTTTTTGCTTGAATTAAAGTCTTGGTTTTGTTGTTAATGCAGCTTGTTTTTGAGCAAATTATAATAAGTGTAGTATGCAAGAATCTTGATTTTTATCTGTCTTACTTTAACTATTTTGCTTGACTTGAAATCCTTATTTGTTACTGTATCTGCAGTAAATCATTACTATCTCAAATATGATTACAGATTATACAGTATTACTTTGGTTTTAATTCTATTAAAAAAAAAAAATGATTAAAGGAGTTTTATGCATTAATGATGCAATTTGTAGACTTTTGACCCTTTTTGACACATCTGACCTTTTTTTCTCTTCCAGTTAATTTTGTTAATTACCAATGGGCTTGTGGTCCACTGGGCATGTCTTATTCAGTTAAGCGTGTCTAGTGGAGAGTAGTACCGGTTTGGGTGACCAAACCGGGAAGTCCTCCCTTGTGGACCACTGCCCTGTCGGTACGATTTCAAAGTCCTTCAATGAAGGTTTCAACCCACAAGGGTTCGAATCTGGAGAAGGTAGGGTTTACTTCAATTTAAGTGTCGTGCCTTCGGGCGGCTTAAGTTGAAGGTTTTCCTCCCATCGGGTTTCAAATTGGACTTGGATTTCCCCAATGAAAGTCAATTTTCAAAAAAAAAAATGTTAATTTTGTTAATTAATTTTTATAGATTTTACTATTGGTACTGGTTTAGACCGATAGAGTTATAAACTTAAAATATAACCATAACCAAATTATTTTTATGTAAATGGATGTAGCTTGGTTTGTTTTAAATTGAATTGAAGGTGGTCCCTTGGATGTGATGTTGTGGAGGATCCAAGATTTTTTTACCAACATTTTCGTCCTGGGATGTAAACAACGACAGATATTCAATAAGTTTTCTTACATTGCAAACCAACACATTTATGGAAGTTATAATCACTTGTCGCGGTACCAAAAGTCGTCATTTTTTGTTATGGGTGAGATGTTATGTTTGCGGATCTTGGCTAACAGAATTGTCTATACCAGGTTGCAGTTTCGACAAACAGAACCGCAACGTCACAAGTTCCTAACTATCCAAATCTTCCGTCACAGCTGTTGTGTCAAGTTTTAAATGCTACATTACATGTATGACGCTTAGTTCTTATCAAACCACATATAATTTTTTTTTTCCATTTCGTTACTGTCTATATGATTTTTTTTTCCGTTTATTGTGGTTGTTTATATAGGCAGATAAAGAGACCGATGAGATCTACGCTCAGATGAGCCTTCGACCTGTTAACTCGGTGAGTAATGTCATCAATTCAGTTTACTAGAAAAGTCAATCTTTGACTTTTGAAAGTCAACTTGGCCTTTTTAAATTTCAAAAGAATTGTTTCTTTTTGAGCTAATTTAATTCTCAAAACATCATCAGTACTTGGCTATTTCTTGCAAAATGTAGTCCTTGTTTTATAACGATGGTTTGTTTTAATTAGAAAGTCAACTACGATCCTTTAAAAAGTCAATTATTTACGTCTTTTGTAAAATGTATCATAACAATTGGACTGAATGTCACATGAAATCAGGAAAAAGATGTCCTTCCTATACCCGACTTTGGGATGAAACCTAGTAGACATCCAAGTGAATTTTTCTGCAAGACTTTGACCCCGAGTGATACAAGCACACATGGTGGCTTTTCTGTACCTCGTAGAGCAGCAGAAAAACTCTTCCCACAATTGGTAACATTTAACATCTTTTATTTCGATTTTCCTTGTGAGATAAATAGCTATAGCCACTACTAATTCACGTTCATGGTTTTTGCTTTCCTCAGGATTTTTCAATGCAACCTCCAACTCAAGAACTTATTGTTCGGGATTTGCATGATAACACATGGACATTTCGTCACATATACCGCGGTAAGCATTATTAAGGTGTTATATTTTAATTATTCTTTATGCTTTGAGTTGGATAGAAATTGTAAGGAAACATAACAATTTTAAACTATTTAACGTTAATATGTGAAATTTGTTAACTTTTTGTCAAGGGCATCTTTGTCATTAAAAAAGTTCATCAACCTACCTTTTTCCATCTCTTGCTAAACTTTGTAGCGTTTTCTTCCTTCCTAATGCAGGGCAGCCAAAACGACACCTACTGACTACAGGATGGAGTATGTTTGTTGGTGCAAAGAGGCTTAAAGCTGGTGATGCTGTTCTATTTATCAGGTATGATTCTTAGTATTGACAGACTTTAACTTGTAAATAAAAAGCAGGGACATCTTCTTGATGAAAAACAATGATATTAATGATTTGCTATTAAGAAAATAGGCAAATAACTAAGTTTACGTTCAAAAGACACCCGGGAAATAATAATAGTTTTAGTTTTAATAACGATGAGTCGATGAGATTGAGTGTCATTTCCCCACTTTGACCCTGAATATATACCGAAATAACAGCCATGTGGTAACAACAACTTAAAGCAAACATCAAAAAGGACATGGCTAGTGTACACGACTACATGACCAATCTGGGATATTTTTGTCTCTAATATCAGGTTACTAAAATGGGTAAAATTATTTGACAAAGCAAAACAATCATTTAAAAGATACCAAACGCTTCTTCTAAAAGTTTATATTAATTTTTATTTTTGTCACGGTCAACAAACTGATAACTCAATTCACAATCTAAAACTGACATAACATGCAAACTATTTGTTCACAGGGATGAAAAATCACAGTTACTATTGGGAGTACGAAGGGCAAATCGTCAACAAACGTCTTTGCCATCTTCAATTTTATCTGCAGATAGTATGCACATAGGAGTCCTTGCTGCTGCAGCTCATGCTGCTGCTAATCGAAGTCCTTTTACCATATTCTACAATCCCAGGTAACTGTCATATACAACTGATACACGCAAATTAGAGGTGAAAAAATGGGTAGGTATGATAACGGGCTGAACCAGCACAGCAAACACTTTTTGTCATTTTTTTAAGAATAACTTAATGCGTTAGATATGATCACAGGTTTTACCTGGAAGCAGTCTCTCTACTCCCAGGTTTTACCTGGGGTAGGGGTAGGACCTGTCTACATTTCTACCTCCCCCATACCTCGCCTTCGCGGGATTGGGTATGTTGTTGTTGTTGTTGTTGTTGTTAGATATGATCACAAAAACTATATTATTTGAATCATAATATACGTTTTTTTAATAAAACTATTCAAGAGTCGGTCGGATTTATAGTACACTTTTGGCAAGTTTCGACCCGTTTCCTTTCTAGGCTAATTTGATGGTTAGATCTGTTTGAGATGAAATAAATTGGTTGAAATTGCCACCATTAATGCTAGTAGATACTAATTACTTTGTTATCCACCTATCTTTTGAATTCTTTTAGGGCGTGTCCATCCGAATTCGTCATCCCATTAGCGCGATACCGCAAGTCAGTCTATGGTACACAACTTTCTGTAGGCATGAGGTTTGGAATGATGTTTGAAACCGAGGAGTCAGGAAAACGCAGGTATGCTGTAATGTTTTGAATAACTAATCTACCAGAAGTATCTAGAGAAACTTGAAATCACAATCAAAGGCCTTGTTGTGAATTCAAAGTATTTTTTATGCTAATTGTTTATTTTGATGTATGCAGATATATGGGCACAATTGTCGGTATAAGTGATGTGGATCCACTAAGATGGCCCGGCTCTAAGTGGCATAATCTTCAGGTATTAAGACCCTCAAGAACTATCAGATTAGCTAACATAAAGCGTCGGCTCGATTAAATTAATGCAACAATTGCGTGATATGAATTCAGGTTGAGTGGGATGAGCCAGGGTGTGGTGATAAGCAAAGTAGAGTGAGTCCATGGGATATTGAGGCCCCTGAAAGTCTCTTTATTTTCCCTTCTCTTACCTCAAGCCTTAAACGACCCTTCAATTCTACTTTCCTTGGTAAGTCCCTTCTTTCCGCTTTTTCTCAATCTTTCTTACTCTTATAACACTTTCTAATGATGTTTCTTCGTTATATTATAGGAGCACAACCTGAATGGGACAATATGGTAAACAGGCCGTTCATGCGGGCCCCGGATAACATGAATGGAAACTATTCAAACACTTCAATGTCTACCTTATGGTCAGAACAGCTGATGAAGATGTTGATGAAACCTCAAAACAGTAACAACACAACAACTTCTGTTGCACCCGTCGTTCAAGAAACATTTGCTGCTAACAGGAACCAGTTGTTACAAGTTGAAAACCGCCCCCAATTTAACCCTATTCAGCCAAGCACCTCAAATGTAACATCAAACTCATCACCACAATCTAATGCAAATCTTTCTGGTAACCAACAACCCCAACAGAAGCCCGCTAACCAAACACTAGTATCATCAACATCAGAAACAGTAAAATCAGAGTCAAAGCCAATTAACAGTCCTCAGAATCCTGCAAACGAACTTCCGTTTCTAAATCAGTTGTCACCGTTTGATTCAAGCATACTCAACGGTCAACAATTTGATTCACCCCAGATTGATTCTTCTACTCTTAACGGCTTATTTCCCTACCCAGAAACCAATGTAATGAACCCATATCCATCTCTCGGGCAGGAAACATGGGACCCAAATGTGAACAATAACTCCAAAAGCTTCTTTCAACCAAACACTTGTCCCTCAAATGTCTACGGGTTTAAAGACTTGTCAGATGATAACCACAACAACCAAAGTGGTAATGTATACAGTTGTCTTAATTTCGAAGGTAGTAATGGAGGCGGTAGCACGGTTGTCGATCCTTCAGTCTCGAGTACAGTATTGGACGAGTTTTGCAACTTGAAGGACATTGAGTTCCAAAACCCTTCGAATTATTTAGTAAGTAATAATTTTAGCTCAAGCCAAGATGTTCAGTCACAAATCACTTCAGCTAGCGGCCTTGTGGACTCTCAAGCTTATTCTATGCAAGAATTGCCTGACAACTCGGGTGGGGCCTCTTCTAGTAACGGGGAGTTTGATGACAGCGGACTTTTGCAGAATAACTCATGGCAACAAGTTGCTGCTCCTGCCCGTGTACGAACTTATACCAAGGTCAGTAACTTTTCTTGGATTTACATTAAGTCAAAGCTTTTGCATTTCTTAAAAGAGCTCTAAACATAAAAGTTATGGGATATTGCAGATTCAAAAGGCGGGGTCAGTTGGGAGGTCTATTGATGTGTCAAGTTTCAAGACCTATGAAGAGCTTTGTAGTGAAATTGAAAAGATGTTTGGGCTTGAGGGATTGCTCAATGACTCGAGAGGATCCGGTTGGAAGTTGGTGTATGTAGATTTCGAGAATGATGTTCTTCTTGTTGGAGATGATCCATGGGAGTAAGTTCTGTTTCTATGGTACTTTTTATTCAAATGAGTTGAATTAACAAAAAGTTTATATTAACTTTTAGAGATAAAAAACATCTTTAGTAACTGAGTTGCTGTTAGAAATACACTAAATGTGACTCTTGAAAGTCAAATATTATTACCAATACGGCAACACTATACTATCAAAAGAGTATTACAACTTTTAGAATATAGTGAATTAGTCATCTAACTTTATGGCGTTTAATCAACTTTTGCAGGGAATTTGTTGGGTGCGTGCGATGTATCAGGATTCTATCGCCTTCTGAAGTTCAGCAGATGGGTGAAGAGGGAATGCAGCTTCTTAACAGCAATGCAGCATTACAGGCTGGGATCAATGGTTGCCCGACGACATCAGAGAATGGCCTCCGCACTTGGGTCGGCCCCACATGAATCAATCAGTGTTAACTATCAGAGGTAGCAAGATTCTTCTGTTTGGACTGTGGTTTGTAGAGGTGAACATGGACGATAATTTAGGGAGGAAACAACCAGTTGTAGTTTTATGATCAGATGTTATGAAAAGATTGTCAACATTTGAATCGCTATATAAATTAAGAATCCCAATTATTTTAATCAAGTATGCCAGTATGATCAACATTCATGCATCATTTATATATATCAAGTATCTTAAATATTAGATTACGGTTTTGAATGTGTCATTTCATATTTGTCACAAAGCATTTATTAGAACTCATTGATTTATGGATAGTGCTTGGAGTCGGCCTAAATACTATCAGATGAATATATATCAAGAGAATGGAGTCTGCATAAAAAAACAATCCAACTATAGATACTGAACGACAAGGAAACGATCACTAAGCAATGTTTTACTAACCTGTCGTAACTTCCCACTTGCTCCAACTTTGGTCGTTTACAAAGTATCACTTCTCCAGCTTCATTCTTTAACCTTCTGATCTATAAAACCGTAATAACATTTCCAGTAACTCAGTAAGTACAAATCTACCCAAAAACAGAATATTATTCTACCACAATTAAAAAAAAATAAAATAAATAAATAAATAAAAAAATAAATAAAAATTCAACAATAAGAGGGTCCTGGATTCATAGGCTTGGGTGAACCCGATCATTGAATGGAGTTGGCTAAAGATGATGAAAATGTGGCATGTTTGGCAATAACGGGGAGTTTCCATGGCATTTCGATAGTGGACGCCTTAGGTAGATTGCAGGTAAGTATGACTTTCTCAGAAACTTAAAACCATGGTACCATAGACAAATCACATATGTATATGGAAGTCATGGATGACCCTAGGATTACGGACTCGTGCTCCATAAACATACCAAATCAAATAAAGTGTATTGCTAGTCGAGGGACTAAGGATAAGTTTTATCATGATCAGTTAGCTGTGCAATCTAGATTGGGATATAAGGTACAACAAAGATACGTGTCATGTGATGTTTGGATGACATATATTACATGTACTAAACCCAGTGACAATTGTTACAAACTATATTTGTTGTCACTTATTAAAAATGGCATAAAAAACTTGTTTAATGTATGACTCTCTACAAAAGCTCATCTGTGCCAAAGCCAGGACTCGAATCCCACTCATAGAAAAAAGTGAAGAAAAACATTACATAGCATATCAGAAGGGATAGAAATATAGCATCTAAAACTCCAATCTCCTATACATGGACATGATGTAACCCATGCAAGTGGAAGCATCAAGCATGTCATGAAAACATTAAGGGGACGTTTGGTATGACTGAAAAGTAAAGAAAAAAAAATGACAGAAAAAGAGAATGAATCTCATAAAAAAGGATTGACTCATTTGTTTGGTATAATCAAATGATCGACATGAAAATAATGATTCTCTTTCTTTGGTTATATCATGAAGTGGAACGGAAAATTCGAAATGCATTTAATTACTAAAATTGTTGTTTTTTTATGCACTAACAATTTAAATATTGATAGGTATTTTTCAACAATATTGTGATTTAATATTATTACTTATCTTTTTTAAGTTCATATCGAAATGACATGTGCCTAAATATGTCCAAGTAATTGTCCCGGTTAACTTCTAAGTTAGTGAATAACCTTTTGAATTTTTATAGAATCCATTGTCCAGAAAGTATCGGACAATGGGCGACTTATTTTTTTTCTTTTAGTGAAAAAAAGTGAAACACATGTCAAGCATATAAGGTGGTCGCCCAGTTGACATGTCAAGCATAAAAGGATACACGAAAAGTGCACCAAACAATGTTACGTCTTCTAAGTTAGTGTGCAATTTTTTAAGTACACAAAGTACAAAAAGTATCGGACAACTTGGTTTTCTGGGCGACTTATTTTTTTTTTCTTTTAGTGAAAAAAAGTGAAACACATGTCAAGCATATAAGGTGGTCGCCTAGTTGACATATCGCCATGGGCTATTTTGGGAATTTTATTTGTCTCTGGTCTAGAAAAGGAAGGACCATTGGGCCACTAGGCTATTTTGGGAATTAACTCTTTATTATTTAAGTGTAACTTTGCATAAGAATCAAGAAAGGAAGAAAAAGAAAAGTTTTAATAGTAAATTGGTTGAAAGTAGCTATAAGTTTAGTTGTTTCATTGCTAGTTAGTTTAATTATTGCTTTACTTCTAAGTGTGAACACTCTTTTACACATAAAAAATGTGAACTTTCTATATTTTACACACATATAAATGTGAGAAAACTTAATGGTTTATGTGACAATAATAAATTTTGATAACGTTTTCTAAACGAATGCAACTGTGTTTGATGAAGTGTGTTGGTGTGTGTTCTTTTGATGTTCATTACAATATTTTGTGAACCTTTATAAGAACATGGCTCTCAATAAATGGTGGGCAGATATCAATTTCTAGCTTTGCATCAAATTTTTGAATCTAATTGGATGTTGCTGACAAAAATTGAATTTAAAGGTTTTCGTAGCAAACTATGTTCTTGTTATTCAGCTACTGCTGCACTCTTTCTGGGGTCATAGGTTTCTGCGTTTTGGACGCTGATATATCTATGGCCTTGGGACTAAAATTAACAAGTTTCTAATGGCCTGGTCTTTTCTGCAAAGGGTGCTAATATGCAGCTCTGTTATCTACAGTTTTGCAGCTACGGGGTAGCAAGTATGGCTTGCTAGTAGGTTTAATTGGGCGGGTTGTCAAAAGTATTCCAATGAAGCACCTTTTTCAAAAGATAAACCCAAGACAGCGAAAATGGACCAGAAGCTACAGTTGCTTTCCAAGAGCGAAAAACACATAAGGGTATGTGACTGGAACGGAGTTGACTAGCACTATGAGTTGATGCAGTTTTTTTGAAGCTTCACATATACTGATATATTCTTGTCTAGCCTGATATGGTTTTGTAACTAAAATAAAAGTTGTAAATATGAATTCACATATACTGGATTCTATAAAAATTCAAAAGGTTATTCACCGGAGCATATCATCAACACCTATTATGAACACATCAAGAATTTACCCAAGTTTATTTGATACATTAACTCTATTGAACAATCTATAGGTAAGCATAAACTTCCTTTGATTGCTGATCCTGGACCAAAGAGAAGACGTAACATTGTTTGGGTGCCACAAGAGGGGAGAAACGGAATACATATATCTCTTGTTTGCCAGCAGTGCTTGGTCTTGTGTAGAAAGAATGTTCAAAGAGACAATAGATGATTCGCCCCATTACAAATGAAGATTCGATCACAGCAGATTTAAAAGTCCTATGGTGCACTTTTTGTGTTTCCTTTGATATGGATACCATGTTTCTCTTTATTGTAAGAGTCTTCTCAAGAGTGCAAACTTCAAATTCCACCTCCCCTTTGGATTCTAAAGCAGCCTTCATTTTCATAGCATCTTTTTCATTCATCGTCTAAGAGAAAAGCAGGAAAATAGCAGTTGTTACAACCCGTTCAGGTCAGGGGCGAAGCTTCATAGGGGGGGGGGGGGGGGGGGGGGGGGCGCCCGACCCCCCGAAATTTTTTTTGCGATGTAGGGGGTATATAGTTTTCGTGTAGAAAAATTTCGGTATATTCGGTTTCGACCCCCCAAAAATTTCGGTATACCTGAAATATAGCCTTAGGAAAAAAAAAAATTTAGATCCCGACCCCCCACTTACAAAATCCAAGCTTCGCCACTGGTTCAGGTGACAATGGGTCAATTTGACTTTTACAGTATTGCTAAAAATGCAAACATTATCGTACTCAATTGTTTACAACCTCCTAAATTGCTTTACTACAAAAAATGTCAGTTATCTTCAAAAATAGCCTTTTTGTAAATCCAAATTCAATATAATAATTAACTATGAGATTTTAAAAAGAATGTTGAAGGGTCAGTATGTTTTGACCCGAAAACAAATCCTATTTTTGTAGGAGAACAAGATTCCTTTATCATCATCAATAACAAGTATTTTTTGAGATTTGATTAAAAAACCCAAAATTCTGACAATACTGAAATATCGATAACCCAAACTTTTCAAGCAGTATTATGTTGCTGATACAGTTTACTTTGTATACAATCATAAAAGTTGGCTTTTGAGAAGTAGGCAGGGTTTAGTTCAACAAAAGAAAAAGAGATTAGGGACCTAAAGTGATACATGGACTGGATCATAAATAGCATTAGAGCAGATAATGCAAGTGATTCTTCAAATTTCAAGAACATGTATTGCAACTAACACAAAACTATCGATGTAATTGATATTCACATTAGTTTTGCACAATGTAATGTGAGAAGAAATTGCTTTACCGTGAGTGCTTCAACAACCTTAATACGGTCATTCCTAAATGCAGGACCAAGCTCCTTGTTAATAGGTTTTATAACCACACTCTACAAATACACCACTTATTAGCAGCTTGCTCAATTTAAAAGCGTACGCAACAACTTAACATGTACAAAAGTTACCTCTACTTCTTTAGGTTGTGCCAGTTTCTCTCTTGCTTTAAGAGACACTCCGATTTTATTCTAGGCAAAAATATGTATCCAAAGCTAAGATGAGTGACGCCAATTTTCAAAAGTAAAAAAATTGTGAAAGACCAGAAGCTTATATGCAATTTGAAATAGGTGGGGTGATAATAGAGGCTTACAAGAACAGACACAGATCTATCAGCAATCAAAACACACTCAATCCAACCGAAAGAAGACTTGATTTCAGCCATCCAGCATTCTTCAGCATAGCGATCCATCACATTTGGGAGATTTTGTCTGAAACGTAAACGTTTTTCATCTATCCCAAGATGTGTGACCATGTGTCAAATATAGATATACTCTCCCAATGAAGTATGCAAGTGACTGATTCTTTATGATCCCCTAAAAACACAATGTTTAATAGTTACACACGAGGTATGTTTATATGATATAAAAAGTAGAAAAAGTGGACATGATATCAAATGAAAAGCAACCTTAGAAACTGCTTCACTGAGACAAAGTCTTTTCGCACACTGTCCTGACATTTGTTCGTCCCTTAGGAACATGAGAAACTCTAGGTTTGAAACTTCAAAATACTTTTGATGTGAGTTGTCATCAGGATCAACAAAGTGCTCTATCAGGAGTAGAGGTTTTGGAGAATTCTGAAAGGTGAGAAACATATGTCAATTTCTAGCCGAACCCATTCCAATATCCCCTATTTGAACTGTTACTCAGCCCATCCCTATACTATGCGATATGACAAAGTGACAAGCGTGTTAAAGTAGTGGAAGGCGATGCAAGCTAGAGAAGCCTCAACATCCAATTATCAAATTTGAAAACATGCATAAAGCATGACTAAAATGCATTGTGATCTTAAGTTTTAATGAAAGCACATGACCTCCTCATTCGTGGTTGCAGCAACAGTAAGTAGAAGTGGGAGATTGTTCTGAATGTGCAGGGCTTTGAACTTTGAAGCAATTGGATATGCCTTGTGCTATTTCAAGGCACTTGTACCTGAAAGATATCAAATGACAAGCGTTTCAAACTATAAGTAAATGCTATGTTCAAGAGTTAGAGGCAAGAGATGAGGTAAATACATCGATTGTTTTGTTTCAGATGAGACAAATAAATATATATACAAAAAAAAAAAAAAAAAAACAAATTAGAAGGGTAACAAGATGGAAATCATCGCAAGTGTAATTTTAATACATACAAACAATAAAGTGTCAGTTTCAGTGTGTACTAACGTTTCAACCAACCAACATCTAGAAAGTATATAAAATCATAGGCGTTGCAATTCTGGTGAGGCATACAAAACATATCTGAAAGCATCTCAGATTATATTATGCACACCTCATCTTTTGCAAGACATTTGGTAGATAATTATAAGAAAAAATACTAACTCAATATCAAGTTGAGTCTCAAAGAATGGATTCCTGGTATTGGCTTTCACGTTGTCAAACTCATTGCTGGCACCATGTTGCTCAGGACAAAGATCATAGAGAACCGCGAGAATGTGTTTAAGTTCATGAGTCATTTCATCTTTAAACATATGGTCAGTATCTATATCAACTTGACCAGAAGCTTCAGAGACGGAATCTTGGTTGAAGCTGGGGAACCGTCGTAGCAGTTTCATATCATCCTCATGAACAAAATGCTGAGAAAATTTGAGAAAAAATATTAAAACCTTGCGGGTAACATCAATATACTTGAACTATAAGTGTAAAGTTGTAAAACTCGGCTAGGGAAGATTCTCAGATCTATTAAAGGTTGGTCTGTGCAATACAAACTCACTTTGTATGGTCTAAGACGGGAAACCAACAATCCTCGGTAACATACTAACTCTGTCGTGGTTTAGGGGATGTTTGTGGCTAAGTTTTCCAAAAAACAGCTTCAGCTAATCCCTCAATCATATATCCCAGATCTCTCCTAGTTTCAAATAAATTAATTCATTCTACAAGTAATGTTTTGTTAGATAAACAACCGCTTAACTAAAATCCAGTTCTTCTTCGGGAGTGTTTGGATCAGTTTATTTTTCTGCTTAGGAGGAGGCTTAACTAAATTCAGAAAAGCTCATAAGCCCACTTGTTTTAGATTACGGGCTTATTTACTAACGTGAGCTTTTCCAATAATAAATAAGTCCCCATAAGCTCTAAAAATAAGCAACTCCCTTATATGAACTTTGAGATGTCTATAACCCACTTTTTTCGGCAAATGAGCACGTTAGCCGAAAATAAAGAGCATTTCCAAATTCTAATATACGAATATGCATCTAATTTTTGGCTAGAAAATAAATTACTTTTTGTGAGTTGTTTTGGGCATCCGTCAACTTAGCGGCACATAAGGTTATTATTTAAACACAAATATATATAGTGTTAAGTTTTCCTAATAAATAGTACCCATATTTTATTGATGTTACCCAAGACGTGAATATAAATAGATTATTTATGGACAAAAAAGCATCATCAGCCAAATCCTGTTTCAAAAAGAACCAATTTCGTGCAAGAACCTTAAAAACAGATTCACGGAAATCTTCAGGGACTTTTAATTGACTCTCAACCCAATTTCTCACGATTATTAAAGCATCTCTTTCATCCTTATTAGCGGTCTCCATGGTGGTTTTTTGTTTTTTGGTTTCCGGTAGCACCGTCGTCATTTTGTTTGTTTGTTTGTTGGTGACAATTGATGGGTGAGAGTGACTGTTTGATCAGTGTGACGTATTTGTCAAAGAAATGATTTTTTTTTTTTTTTTTTTTTTTTTTTCGATCTCAAAAAGAAAAAGAAAAGAGGAGGATGTAACTAGAAAATGATTTAAAATCAACTTCACCCCATTTAATTGTAATTTGAGAAGAAATTTAAGAGAGTAATTTTGATATAATTTAATATATTTTTCTTTCTTCTTTTAAAAAATCTTATAAACATAATTTTTTAATTATCATCTCAAATCTTTCCTGAGGAAAGGCTTGCGGTTGGTATCTCTGCCCGAGGATGCGACACTAACTCGACAACTAACATCTAACAACTAACCCGCCGTTCAAAAAAAAAAAAAAAAAAAAAATCTTTCCCTTTTACTCCAAAAATAAACCCGGAAATAAAGTGTAAGTAATAAGAGAAATTTAAAAAGAAAAATAAATAAAAGATAAAACCAGCTTTTGTTTAGAAAATCAAATCAGTAACATTTTTTTAAAGAGGAATACTACACCCAGTGATTGGCTTAATCACAAAGAATTATTGCAAAATATATCAATCATTCCCTGACATCTTATTTTGTTGATCATTTTGTGAATGTTTTTTTTTTGTAAGTGTAGTATTTCTCTTTTATTAGGGTTAATTCTACTGTTAGGTAACGAACTTTTCAAAATTTCCAATATTAGGTAATTTACACTAAGGCTATATTTGGCGACACGTAGTAGTAAGCAGTAACCATTTGGCAGTAGCAGTAAGCTGTAAGTAGAAAGCAATAGTTGTTTATTTAAAAAACGTGTTTGATTACGTAGCTGTAGCAGTAATTATAAAGTGTAAAATTACGAAAAAGGTCATATACACATTAAAATAAAATAAATGATTAGACAAATGAGGGTATATATGTAATTTCAGTATCTAAACGCTTGGAGCAATTCTGGAATGCATATTCAAGAAGCATTTGGATTGGAGCGGTAACACAATATTTAAACTCTTGTTAAGGTGTTGCCAAACAAGTTTTTCATTTAAAATGCTTACCGCTTGTCGCTCCTAAACGCTTCCAAATGCTTGTTGCCAAACATGACCTAAATAATACCAAGTTAGGTAATAAAACTTTAATCTTTGTTCAATGTTAGGTAATATGACCATTTTGACTATCAAATGAAGGTATAAACTAGTGAAATGACAAAAACACCCTCATCTTCAACCTCTTTTATCTTCAATCTTTAATCCATACACTATAACAACAATAAAAAAGTTCAAAATCCATAATCTACACAGAATCCATAATCAAATACTGAAATACATTACCATTTTAAATGGTTAGTAACAACAACAATCCACAACAACATATGAATCATTTTTCCACTAATATACATAAATATATACCACCATTTTTATACAATTGGTACCTCCATTTTTATACCTTCGGATCCCTAAAAAATCATTCTATTTTTAAAGTTCCTCTTGGATACCACTAAGAATGATGATTTAGAGAAAAGAGATCCTAGATCTACAAATAGAAGTACAAGATTCATGTTCGTGGATATGGTGGCAGGTGGTGACGGCGCCCGGATGAGGGCAATTGCAGGCGAAGGTGACAATGATGTTTGCGAATCTGGTGTTAAACTCAAATCCCTATTGTTGAAAATGGTGTATTTAATGTATGATTTTTATGGCTTTTTATGGGATTTGTTTATTTAGTTAAAGGGATATGATGAATTATTGTTGGGTATGAAGATGATGAGGTTGGTGGAGGTCTTAGTGTTGGTGGATGGATGGTGGTGGTGTTAGTGTTGGTGGTGGATGTGGGGATGGTGGAGGTGATGACAGATTAGATGGTGGTGGTGGTGGCGGCGCAACAATGATGACGGTGTGATAATGACAGCGGTGGTGGTGGCCGTGGTTGATTGTGGCTGGATAAGATGAGGGAGAGAGTTTGAGAGGAGAGAAGCTTATTAAAATACATGAAAGGAAAAATATACCCTTCAACTTACCGGTTTAGCAGGTTACAAGTTGCAAAAATACCCAATATTACCTAACATTGAACAAAAATTAAAGTTTCATTACCTAACTTAGTATTTTTGAGAGTAAATTACCTAACATTAAAAATTTTGAAAAGTTCGTAATAGTAGAATTAACCCCTTTTATTAAACTACTCTCTTTTGGGTCCAAATTTTATTGTCTTTATTACTATTATACAAATATACGTTCATGGAAGAAAATGTGAGAGTTCATGAGAGAAAATTTTATTGTCTTTATTAAACTAACTTATCCATCTAATATTCATAAGGTTATTAATTAAAAATAAGAGTTTATTGTTGTTTAAGCCAACTATATTGTGAAACAAAAGTATTGTTAATAAGTCATAGTATGAGAGAAGCCGGTACTGTAACACCCTCTAATTTATGATGTAGCAGCGGAATAGTAATTAGGGTGTTACGATGAGGATCGAAGTCATAATGATAGAAAACGGCTCGAAAGAGACGTTTTGAAAACATAGTTTCATTATTATAGATTCAGTTACAAAAATTCATATCAGAGTAATAAAATACTAGAAGTACTGGTGTTTTAAACTGAATTAAACATTTTTATTTTACACCATTATTTAAGGAAAGTAGATAAGTTTTGATAATTTCGCCCGTTCCATGCTTGCTGCTTCCGCTAGTTACCTGAGATAACATGTTTAAAAGTCAACAAAAATGTTGAGTGATATCATAGAGTTTGAAATTTAGTAATCAGTTCGATACACAAGTCAGATTGTATTGGGAATACAATCAGTTGAAAAATTGATATTGTAGTATATATATTGCCTTAAGTCTCATGACATGCAAACGTTAACAAAGTACCGTAAAACGGAGGTGATCATCAAGTCAATGATGATAATAATGCCCTCGTGTAATAGGTGATTTGCCAATTTCTATTTTTACTCAAATATAATGTATCGCGACTAATACGACTAACCAAAAGGCATTCCATCCAGTATTAGTGGGATAGGCTGTCAAACCTTAAATAGATCTATTCATTATATTCGCGTTCACATACTAGTGATTAATGGCTCATGATTAAGGGTCTTGCAGCAATAGGTAACTTAGGCATATATCAAGTCAGGTAGCATACAAAAAATTACTTGTGATCTGTTTATAACATGTATCCCCCTCACGGAGTTTTAAAATAACTAAATGTGAGGCTATGAATCACCTTAGGTGATACTGGGATTGTTGAAAAGTAAATTCGGACGAGATTACGATAACGGCTTCAATTAACAACCTGATAAATAAATTTATCTAAGATTCTAACCAAATACTATTTGGTAAATACGAAATGAATAATGAATAACGATTAATCGTTATGATGAATAGATGATATGCAAATGAAATTCTTACATTTATAAGTGATATGACAATATACGTTATTATCATTCAGTCCTTACTTTTCATTGTTTGACAGTTTTAGTCCTTCTAGGTGTCATCGCATTACATTTTTAGTCCAAAGTCACAAAAATTATGGGAAAAATTATATTAAAATTTCTGAAGCTTATTTAAGTAATAAAAAGCTTATTTCAACAGCTTATATGGTTTAGAGCTTATTTTTCAGCTTATGGGCTTTTAACGAGCCAAATTCAAGGCCCAATAACGTTTTTAAAAACCGTACTTCGTGAGACGAGTTGAGCTCATAAAAAATGTCATTTTTCATGTTCTATTTTCAAATCAAAAGACCTAGATAAGCTAGCTTATTCAAAGAGCTTAAAAACAGGTTATTGGGCTTAAAAGCCCAACTCGCTTAATTTCTTAGTTTTAAAAGAGTTGTTTGTGCGATTCACTTTGCTCGATTTTGAAGGTCTAGACGTGAGTATTTTTACAAGTTATATAAACGAAAGTGATAGCTAGCTAGGTGGTCTAATAAGTTGTGTCAAAATATAGCATGCCTGTTAAGTTAAATTTTAAGATAAATGATGGTTCCTTAGGCTGCTTGAGACGTGATACATATGTAAAAGACTTAGTAATATTTTCTAAGTGTTTTGTGTTTTTGTATACGATTTAAACTAGGTTCAAAATGAGTTCGGTTGATGCATGTAACGTAGAATTAAAAGTGAAACAAGGGTGTGTCGTGACTCCTAGGCCTTCCAAGATAGAGGCTAGTCACTTTTTATGTACTATATGATTATACGTATGCATGTATATATATAATAAACTAGATACATTCGACATGAAACCAAACGTGATTGCATGGACTTATATAACGTATAAAATGAATTCAATATAGATGGAAACGACTTACTACACTTCTAGGATGGTAGAGAGTCGAGAGTGAAAAAGGAAGACACAAGATATGATCACGTTCGATTATAACCCAAGTAATAAACTTATATATCGAACCCGATATTCCTTATTTGCTTCCAACGAGCATGCGATTACTCCAGGTCCTTCAGAGATGTTTGCAAGATAGTAAAAGAAGTTTTTATGAGTGTTTTGGATGAAAGAAACAAGATAATGGATATAGAGTACATATAGTAGGATTTTATAACACGTAAGGTTCAAATATTTCAAGGAAACATGAACCACTATGTATTGTCAGTGAATGAACGACTTTAGATGTCTTCTCTTACATTCTATGACTTTAAGAAATGTATGTGAGAGCTAAGAATAAGGTATTTGTCCTTGTGAGTCATTATAAATGTCGACTAGCATATATATTCATACACGATTTGGAAAATCATGTAGAACTTGATCTATAGCTGATGAAACTTGATTAGGAACATGAAATTATACTTGAAATGTTATTAGGAACTCATAGAAACAAACGGGAGTCAAAACGGTTAAGTTTTGGATTTGTTCTTATGTGGAGTTGGGTTGATTTGTGACAAACACTTTGCCTTCTAAAAACGTAGCAATACTCGACCTATGGATCTGAGATTCGGCACACGTATAGTTGACTGGGTGAGAAACGAGGTGATGCAAAAATATAGATATGTCGTGTGTAAAAATCGAGTGCACGAGAGTCGTTTTGTAGGCTTGTTACTAGTCGATTTCACATAAAATCATAAAATCAAAAATGGGCTTAATCTTTGGGCTGATGAATAGTAATGGATCGATTGAAGATTGGGCTGAGGAAATTAGTTAAGGCCCGGTTTAGTGTTAATTTAAGATTAGTGAAATATTTATGTTTCGTTAAACGTGTCGAGAACTGGTTCCGTCATTTCGTGAATTATATTATATCGTGATAACGACCAATTAATATAATAAGAAAATTTTCATTTTTTTCTGAAATAATGGGGATCAGTAACAGTAACAAAGGATTATTATTTATTAACGATTATAATTTACAAGAAATTTTTACAAGGTTCTACAGGTACTGTTCATAAGCCAAATCGAGCAAAGAAGAAGAAGAAGAAGAAGAAGGGGTACGTATTGTTCATATCTGTAATTCACTATATGCCTAACTATGTACACCACTGAATTCCAGAACCATCAAACGATTATTTATAACATATCAAACAAAGAAATAAAAAATTATGCACCTATACATGCAGTCCGACATCAAACATCCAAAAATCAAAGAGCAAATTCTCTAAATGCCCCAGTCGCCCAAAGTGTGTACCTTTTCTAGACAAAAAAGTGACTTCCCTAAGTTCCCTAGGTAACTTGAGCGACTAGTTGCTCAAATAACAATATGACAAGTGTCCCATGATTGTATTTTGAGAGACTTTTTTTGTAAGGGACTTTTGCAGTATTTTTTCAGTTCTGATTTTGAGAGACCTATGGATATGTACTTTGAGTGACTCCTTTTTGTCTTTTACAAAAAAGCAATTTTATATTCAAGTGGTCCCTACTATTATTTGGAGGACTCACGGCATATGTTCTTTATGTTTTTTTAGCACATGGATATTTGGGTAATCAGTATGGGTATGTGTGCAAAAATTTTGGCGACTTGCATCATAAGGGTTTTTAGGACTAAAACGCGTTTTAACTATTTCTCTTAAACGTTTTGACTTAAGTAACTTATTAAAACTTCACAACAAGTATATAAGGGTGATAAAACTTTACAAAACTCATATGCATATAGTACATGTCGTATCGTTTCTAAAACACTTATTATCTAGGTCGCGTTTAGGATTACTTGTCGTTGAACTACGTTATACTTTCTCATATTCATTACTTGCTCGAGGTGAGTTTCATAGCCCCATTTTACTAGTTTATACTCGTTTTGAAATACTTTGGGGTGAGAATACAATGCTTGCTTTTACTTACAGATACAAGTATTTAAACTTTTATGTATTGCCTAAGTTACCGCATTTGCCATGAAGTTCCCACTATCATGAACATGGCCGGATTTAGGCCTGTGCAGAGTGGGCAACTGCACAGGGCCCAATATCCTTTGGGGCCCCAAAATCTGTCCAGTGTCTAATATAATGTGAAGTTTAAATTTAAAGCCCAAGTTGTGAGTTTTATTTTGTGCGATAGTCAAATGTGAGGGAATCCACATCAATTTCAATGTAAAATCAAAATCACTTGTACTAAAGAAAACCGTATTTCTAGATTCATCTCCCTTCCAATAATTGACGCATGGATGTTAAGAAAAAACCTAACTGATAGACGATCCACATCAATTATACAGTTAATTACCAGGTACATAACTTTTTTATGTCTTCGGTTCATGTATTTGTTTTAAAGTAAGATATGCCATCTAATGTTATACGAGTATATAATTAGGCTTTTAAAGTAGAACTTTGCTAGAGTTTGGTAGGATTTGATATTATCAAATTAATATATGATCAAAAGTGTTAATAGATTGATTAATCCGTTAACATCTTAGATTCTAAGAATTGTAGGATAACAACACAAACAAGTTACGCAGTGTGTGCCGCTTTTACACATGTGAGATGAAGGATAGTTGTCACCGTTGCATTATTGTTTTCAATTACGTTTGACAATTTTACAAGTATTTATGACTTTTTTCATGTCTAGATTTTTCTTGTATCAATTTTTTTGTGTTTATAGGGCAACATTTGAGTTGGGCACAGGGCCTCCGAAAACCACGAGATGGCCCTGATCATGAACCGTTAATTATGTAGTAAGTGCGAATGTTGTGAATAGATCTATTGGAAACGAACGCATTTCATTTGAGGAACTCTAGGTGTTTCACAAAGCACCTACAGGGGCAACAAGACCGAATGTACTGGTCAAACATACATACATTAAGGCTTCGGTGTCATGAGCTTAGCGCAATTATACAAACATGACCGAATGTGCTGTGTCAAACACACACTAAAATCTTGTGATCCACATTTATAATTACTTAAACCTATGAACTCACCAAATTTATGTTGATGTTTTAGCATGTATTTATGAGGTTCTTGATTTAACTAGCTTGGTTTGCATGGAGCATGACATAGAGTCGCATTTTGGGATTTCGCTATGACAAATATTTATGCATTACTTAACGTTCAATTGCAAAACGAAACTTTAGTATATTTTGTAAAACTCTTGGCTATGTATTGTAAAACATTATTTTTTAATTGAACGTCACGCCCCGGTTACCTTTTCGCTGCGACATTTTGGGGGTATGACAGATAGAGAGTCCCGTGATTATTGCTGTCAGTTCATGTTGAGTGTCGTGGTACAGAGGTATTTGCTTAATATTCAATGTAGTCCGGGAAGATTTCCTTATTAGAAAAAGTATGTGCTTATAGCGTTTGTCGTTGATATTCCAGACTTACAATTATCTGCCACACCGGTAACTCATAACTACTTGAATCTGGATATCCCAGGAATCGAGCAGTCTCGACCCAAGTAAGTAGCATGCATCCGAATCTGCCATGGCTTGATAATTTTTTACTAGAATTTCAGAACATATAAGTTGGTTATTTACATACGTGGAACAGATACAGGAAAAGGAATAGTGTTAACCCGCCACTTGAAGTATGCAAATACCGTCTTGGGTATCGAGAGAATGAGAAGATGAGGAACCAGTATTCTTTAGCATTGCTGCTTCAACAAAACCCAGGGGAGCTACAAGGTCAGATACTATGAAACAAAGGAGCCTTAAACTTATATTGCATTTTTTTTGGTTTTGTTTTGATTTTGTTTTTGTTTTTTTTGTTTTTTTCTTATTTGGTTGTTTAGTCGAAAGGTATTAAAGGGTGTTTGGCATTGTATTTTAGATAACACTTAGGATTGCTTTTGGTTACGGGGTGTTAGGTTCACACTTGAAGCCACCGTACTTACTGTCAACAAATCAAGAGATTAATATTACACGTCATGCACCGAATGTACGGGCAAGGTCAGGAACGATAATGATGTTTGGGAATGCATAAATCATGGACCCTAGCTAGAGGCTGCGTACAGGTAAACTCCTAACAAATCACATGACATATTGCCCGAAAAAATGATGATCCCATTTTGAATACCGGTTCTGAACATACTATTTTGAGGACACTAAGCTAGATGTCGAGTTCTTTTACAAGGGTTCAACTACTCCCGATAGTTCTTTTACAAGGGTACAACAACTCCCGATACACTAGGTATTTTGAGGACTAAAATAATAACCGATCACTACAAGTGGATACAATAAATGGTGTATAAACTTTACAAGTTTACACTATGCTAAGCCTAACAAGTCTTGCAACGTTGTGTTGAAGCTTGTGAAGTCATAATCTTCTTGCTACAAAGAAAGCTCACAAATATGAAATGGAACTGAGTTAGAAGAGAGAAATGAATGTATATGTACTATGTTATGATTGTAAGTGATGAGAATAACACAAAGAGTGGGTTGCTATTTATAGGCAAAACATTAGATCATCCCATGGTTCCGCCCGTTATACCCATTGGTTCCGCCAACATGTCTGACAGAATCCTTCACAAAATATTTCACAATCTACCTTAATATTCTCAAGATCTCACAAAGTCAATTTTTAGATCATTGAGTATGAATCTACACAAAATAAAACATGTCTCTTACACATATGTTTCCTTGAAAAGATGTGTGATGCAAGTGATGATGTAAACAAGTGTACTATTCCATATTTAGAAATATTTAAATAAGAAAGTAAATGTTTAGTAGCTTACAAAATGTAAGTGTACTATTCCTTGTAAAATGTATATGTTAGTAGCTTACAAAAGTTAATATGAAATGTTTAGTACGTAGATGTTTTACTAAGAAGTGTTTGATTACTAATTACTTAATAAGACACACTAATTATAAAAACTTACTAATTATATTTATATGACATTTTTAACATATGAAGTACTACTAAACATGTTGTTGTGTGGGATTGCGCCTTCGCAAAAGGTTTTACCTCTCAAGGGATCTCAAGAGGCTTGCAATCCCCACCAGGCAGTGTACCTGACCGATGTAGTATAGTGTAGTGGCAAGTACCGGGGGATTGATCGTTCTCTCGAGGAATAGTGTCGTTAGGATCAAAACTTAATTAAACTAGGTCTCGAGGTGAGGGATGATTCTTTTTGTATTTTTATATTTTTATGGAAAGCAAGTAAAAATCTCGGGTATTGGAAGAGTGGGCGGAATTAGTTGCTAGTCAACTAACCCAAATAACTACAAATGCAATGAAAATAAAATAACAAGAAAGTAAATATGAGAAAAACAATAATAAGAGAAACATGTTTACTTAGATTTTACTACTCTCTAGCTATCTTTCATTAGTTGAATAGTTTGTTACAATTGCCTGGATGACGGGTTATACTCCTTAATACCATTCGTGGGGCCGTGTACGATCTTCCCCAACTCTATAAGCTTCTACCTCTTCCTATGTCGAGCCGAAAACTAGCTCCTAACATGGCCTCCTTAGTAGCACTCATGCATTAAATACAACCATTAAAATCGTAGTACACATCCGATTCATGTTTCTTAAGACGTTCAAGCATGTTACCAATTGGAAGTCTGCCAGTTTTCTTAAGCCTAACATCGAAATCATTCATCCAATACAATTAATAACAAACAATCAACCAAAAATCAATAGCTAGGTTTCATTACATCTAAGCAAACACAAACAAACCTAGCCAAGCATGTTAAAGTAAAGACAAACGTAAGATAAAATCAAACAACACATAGACATATTGAATGATTATTGGAAGACTTATCTTTATTGAAACATGGATGAAAGAAGGGTTTAAAACCCCTACAATAAGGTTGAAATTCGACCTAGGGTTTGTGGTAAAAGTTCCTCCAAAAGTTCTCTCCCTAGAGAATACACGTATGACGGCGTCACGTTATAATCCTGACGCCGTCAACTTGCCGCCAATGCTTCCTTCGGATTGCCTAGATTCAGATCTGACGCCGTCATGTATTATTCCTCTCTTGGCCGTCACGTGTAATTTTGCTCTTGACAGCCTTGGTGACACCGTCACTCTTTAACTCTTAAAAATGTTCTGGAGCGTCTCGTGTAACTTTTTATCAACCTCTTTGCCAATACGTGACGCCGTCACCTCCAAAGCGTGACGCCGTCAGGTACTATTTCCAACTTGATTTGGAGACTTTGCCGTTTTCTTCACTTTTCGCTCCAAAAACGTCCAAAATGCTTCCTTTTTCTAGATTTCTTCTCCAAAGTACCTAAAATGACAAAAGGCACGATTTGAGGCAATATTTGATCAAATAATCACGAATTAGGGCTTAAATGACCCCCTAAAAGCGTAACACTTTTTGTCTCATCAAATACCCTTACACTTGAGATTTGCTTGTCCTCAAGCAAATGTGCTTTTATTCTAGTCAAAATACAAGCTAGGGGTCATTTAACACTAATATAAAAGTAATTGCAACAAATAATCGTTCCACTTCAACCAAAACAAGCACGGAAATTATACACTAGCACCTCACAAATAGTGTTTAGATACTCACATCTCTCGGGTGTAATAAAAGTATATATCACAATATGAAAATGGAAAATATCTCTCACTACCTGTCATAGCACATAGATTACCACAGGCGTCGGAAATGATCAAACCTTCACCACTTGGCGTAAGCACCTAGGATAAACTATCAAAGAGGTCTTTTAAAGGGTTGTAACGTGAGGTGTAGGGATATGATAAACACGGTTTTGTTGGATAAAGGCAATCTTTACTGGTGGCAAGTTAATCATCTTGGTCAATTACATGTACAATGTGGCGTTGCTAAGCCAAGACTCTACTCGACTTAAGCTAATAAAAAACTAACAAAAACATAAAATAAACATAAAAAAAACGGGATGGTAGTCCGTATGTTTTTTCTCTTTTTCTTTTTCTATTTTTTTATTGATTTTTCGATTTTTTTTCATACACTCTTGCCCTACCATCAAAAATAATACATCATAGGGAATTTGCATTCCCCTTACACTTGAACTTTTACATACTTTACAATCAACTATTCTAATGACTCGAATTAAGATAATCAAAACACTTGGAGTACTTTTTAAGATATTAACACACATATGGGGGTAATAATTGACGTCTTCCCCAATACTCCATAACAATAGTAATTTACCCATGAGTCCCAATCGTCCCAAAACAATATGTACAAGATATGACTCGACTTAGCAACCATGTAATCAATTAGACAATTAACTAAGGGTTTAAACATGTAACAATAATGCACTAAAGATGAGTGCATATAAGGAAGGCTAAGGCGATTTGGGTGTACATTTGGGGTGGATTGTAAACAAATTCTTCCTTTAAGTAAAATGCTTAAAGTTAGAAACGAAAAAGATAGGCTCGGAGGGGTGTACTAGGGGTATCGTGTACTAAAAATGAGTACATCGCAAAGGTGTGGGAAAATTAATTGACTTTATTAGTCAAGTGTATTATGACTTCATTGGTCAAGTAATTATGATACGGGTTTAACACAAGGGTGATCCTAATGCCTCTTATCATGTAGTAAATGCTAACTACACGAATGTAGTCTCACTAGCGGTCTTGGGATGCATCACTATAACAAGTTCTAAAATCTAAGTACTACCGGTACATTCAGAAGCATCTTTTCCTAACAAATCTAGGGGCGAACCTCACATATTTGGGGTGGAAAATTTTGAGTGGTACGGTTTTTTGTGCTAGTCATACAACTCCTATCCATGAGACGCTCATTAAGGCTAAAGCTTCACTTCTAAATGTTGTAAAAATTTTTAAATTTGGCGCTAAAATTACCCTAACAAGTGTTTCTCTTATTTTTATTACACACATAATATTGAATAAACAAAATCAAGTGCAATAGCATTCTCTAAGGTATCATCATTTACCCCCCCCCCCCCCCTTACACTTAGGCTGAACATTGTCCCCAATATTCAATAAAAAGGATGTAAAAGTAACGAAGGTAAAAGAATGAAACAAATACTCCCCTGATTCGCTCGGTGCGAATAACGTGATAACATGGTTAGATCCTCCTCCAAGAAAATGAACGTTGAAAGCATCCCTCCAAAAATATAAATCATCTTCTTGTCCAATATAACCTGTTAAACATGAGAAAACAATCATAGCAAACCTCACATAAAATCGGCGGCAACTCTATATATACTAAAATCCTAGAAAGCAAATTAAGATATAATGCTTGTGGAATGAATGTTTGCAGATTTCCTAGAGTTTATAAAACTAAAGATTTAACAAAAACTCTAAGACTCCGGCAGAAAAACAAAACTTGCAAAATTTCCAGAATTTTACACTTGACGCAGTCAGGTTATAATCCTGACGTCGTCAGAAGTGACCTGCAGAAATTTCATGTTAAGTTTCCAAAAAATTTCTCGAAAAACCCACGCCTTAATTCTTGGAAATCCTGCAAAACATCATTATGACTCGATATAAGCATTTGACTCACACAAATACTAATATGCATATTCGTTTAATATTGCTGTGATTCATGTTCAATCTCGTTATTAGAAACAAATTTAGATTTCCCTTACACTTATCTTTTGCGAAATACCTTTATATGTAGTCAAGACGACGTTAAAAACAAAATAAAGCATTTTCACAATCTACTTTGAAACATGAGCCACAAACAATAAAAATAAAACATGCATACGGAAACAAATAAAATCAAACAAACAAACAATCAAACAAATAAAGCTTGGGTTGCCTCCCAAGAAGCGCGTTTCTTTATTTACGAGTCTTGTAGCTAGACTCAAAGTCACATCCTACCGTGTATCACTTATGCTCACATATCCAAGTGTGAGCCATCTAATTGTTGCCTCATCGCTCTTATAGTTATCACTTAGCTCTAAACATCCGCGATAATACCTTTTATTCTTTTCATAAGGATATTTAAGCCCTTTTCTTTTATCATTCTCACTTAGCATATCAAGAGGTGGAAACCTATCACATTTCTCAATAGAAAAATCCTTGAACCTAGGATGTGCACGGGGCATTTGGTAAACAAAATCTTCATCCCCATCTGAGAATGTAATTAACCCTTCCATAAGCTTTTCATCTAATTTGGTTAACCTTTTGAAGGGCTTCCCAAACACAACTTGGGTTAAGTTACTATCAACAAACTCTCCTATATTCTCCATAACCATGAATTCAGCTAAATAGACGAAGCTTCCTACAAACACATGCAACGTCTTTGCCCTAGCAACAATATTATCTCCTTTGTATTTCAACTCATTTACCATAATTTTATTGTATTCAGTACGCGAGATTATGTTCATTGGTAATGATGAGTTAAGGTAAGCATCAAAGCTCCTAAATCCTATCTTACAAGGAAATTGCATATTAAATGAGCTGTCATTCTCAATCCTTGTCCTAGGGTCGACATACCTAAGAGGGTTCATCTCATCATCCATCCTATCCTCATTAATTACATCACCATCATCTAGGTCCTCATCAAAGTCCGAATAGTAAAAAGGGCTAGCCCTATGGTCATTATCATGGTCAGACTCCTCCATCTCAGAATTATTGCCAAAGTGGTGGTCAGGCGAGAGGTTAGGTGGGTTCTCATTTCCCACTAAAGGGATTGGGATGGGTGGTTGGAAAATCCTACGACAAAAAACACGAATAACTGGAATCAAACGATCAATGCTATTGTTCTCCATTGATAGGGTTTACGAACAAAGGAAACAAAGAAAAAGATAGACTAAAGAAAACCTATAAAAATAAAATAAAAAATCTTACTAGAAAGGAATCTAGCAAGTAGACCTAATAAAAAGAAATTTCAACCTAAATAATAATTATTCCCCGGCAGCGGCGCCAAAAACTTGACGCATGGGATTGCTCCCTCGCAAAAGGTTTTACCTCTCAAGGGATCTCAAGAGGCTTGCAATCCCCACCAAGCAGTGTACCTGACCAATGTAGAATAGTGTAGTGGCAAGTACCGGGGGATTGATCGTTCTCTCGGGTAATAGTGCCGTTAGGATCAAAAGTTAATTAAACTAGGTCTAGAGGTGAGGGATGATTCTTTTTATATTTTTATATTTTATGGAAAGCAAGTAAAAATCTCGGGTATTGGAAGAGTGGGTGGAATTAGTTGCTAGTCAACTAATCCAAATAACTACAAATGCAATGAAAATAAAATAACAAGAAAGTAAATATGAGAAAAACAATAATAAGAGAAACGTGTTTACTTAGATTTCACTACTTCCTAGCTATCTTTCATTAGTTGAATAGTTTGTTACAATTGCGTGGATGACGGGTTATATTCCGTAATACCATTCGTGGGGCCGTGTACGATCTTCCCCAACTCTATAAGCTTCTACCTCTTCCTATGTTGAGCCGACAACTAGCTCCTAACATGGCCTCCTTAGTAGTCACTCATGCCTTAAATACAACCATTAAAATCGTAGTACACATCCGATTCATGTTTCTTAAGACATTCAAGCATGTTACCAATTAGAAGTCTGTCAGTTTTCTTAAGCCTAACATCGAAATCATTCATCCAATACAATTAATAACAAACAATCAATAGCTAGGTTTCATTACATCTAAGCAAACACAAACAAGCCTAGCCTAGCATGTTAAAGTAAAGACAAGCGTAAGATAGAATCAAACAACATATAGACATATTAAATGATTATTGGAAGACTTATCTTTATTGAAACATAGATGAAAGAAGGGTTTAAACCCCTACAATAAGGTTGAAATTCGAACTAGGGTTTGTGGTAAAAGTTCCTCTAAAAGTTCTCTCCCTAATGAATGAAAATTAGAAAACTATATATAGAGAATACACGTCTGACGGCGTCACGTTATAATCCTGACGCCGTCAACTTGCCGCGAATGCTTCCTTCGGATTGCCTAGATCCAGATCTGACGCTGTCATGTATTATTCCTCTATTGGCCGTCACGTGTAATTTTGCTCTTGACGGCCTTGGTGACGCCGTCACTCTTTAACTCCCAAAAAAGTTCTGGCACGTCTCGTGTAACTTTTTATCCACCTCTTTACCAATATGTGACGCCGTCACCTCCAAAGCGTGACGTCGTCATGTACTATTTCCAGCTTGATTTGGAGACTTTGCCGTTTTCTTCACTTTTCGCTCCAAAAATGTCCAAAATGCTTCCTTTTCCAAATTTCTTCTCCAAAGTACCTAAAATGACAAAAGAAACGATTTGAGGCAATATTTGATCAAATAATCACGACTTAGGGCTTAAATGACCCTAAAAGCGTAACACTTTTCGTCTCATCGCATGTATATACTCTAAAGGTATATTTGACCATTTTATAATTTGAAATCACTTTATGAAAACAAGTAAATGTAGTTTGAGCGATGTTAAGTAAAAGACTTCTAAACTATATTTATGATTTTCTAAAAATAAACTTTACCTTTTGTCGTTAACAAAACTAAGTAAAGATCGTCAAATATAAATAACGTTTTTAGACGATATTTGTATTAATTTGTTGACGACAAAACATAAATTTTATTTTTAAGCAAATGGATAATTTAGATTTTGAGTCTTTTAAAAATTTATATTTAACATGATTATTTCAACTTTTAAGTATGTATTCTCATGATATGCAAATGATGCAACAAAGTTGAATTGCTTAAATATATTATCTCCACCATTTTGTCGAAACAAAAAGAAGAGTGGCGAAGCGGAAATGATTCATGCCATATGCTCCCCCTTGGACAAAACTCCCCCTAAATGGAGTGCCAAGTAAGGATACATGGATTTTGATCCAACAAAAAAGAGTTAGTTTGTTGTAGATACAAGTATGATTGATGATAAAATGTACCAACAAGTATGTATAATGTTACAATTGAATAGATAAGTAATCATCTCACAATAACATTCACCAAGTACATAAACAACCAACACAAATGAGAATAACCAACCAAACATAAAAGTAGAACTATTGTATTTCAAGTAAAATTTTAGTTTAACTTAAAAAGTTAAACTTAAAGACTTGAAAAAAGTCTACTAGTCATACAAAGGAGAATAACTAAAAATGATGAAAACTACAACTATAAAAAGAAATGATTCCTAGGTGAGATTCTACCATTATTTGGATTTCATAATGATGCTCTAAGCTTGAGGTGGATGAGAGATGGCATTTAGACGCTCCAAAATGTGGTTGAGGATAAACCCCATTTCATCTTGAAGCTCATGTACCAAGATGTTGCATCTCTCACTAAGATGAGCGGTTCTTTTGCACATGGAGCAACCATGGCGAGGAGGTGGTAGTGGTGGAACTTGGTTTGTTATTGGTGGATCATTGGTGGTTGATGGAGCAATGGTTGTAGCGGGAGCAAAGGTGGATGGTTGAGAGGTGTTTTGATTTCCTACAATAGATGAGTACATTACCGTTTGGAAATCCATGGCTTGGTTGAGATGAGAATCAATCATATGCTTGAAAGCATAAAGGTTGTCCAAACGGGTGTTTAGTTCTTCATGAGTGTTTGGAGATTTGGCCCATAAGGATGCTTCTATTTCCTCATAAGAAGGAAATAGAGAATCAAAGTGTTGTGAATACTCTTGAGGTGGTTCTTGTTGTTGATCATGATGGTGGAAGCTTATTTCTCCGCAAAGAAGACTATGGATGTATTTGTAAATGGGGTGGAACAACAATGGTTGTGGTTGTGGATGAACTTGATCTTGTGGAAAAATAGAAGGTCTAGCATGTTTGTAAGCCAAATGCTCTATTAATGATGGTTGATGAGGTTTATCATCTAATGGCTCACTTGGTTGAAACCTTGGTTGTTATTGAGTTTCCATTTGAGCAATGGTGTCAAAAAGTGGCAATGGTAGTGGATTTGATGATCTAGGTGGTAGGTCTTCTAAAGTTTCCAAAAACGGATGTGGTGATGTTGGTGGTGTTTTGAAAAGTTCCATAGGTGTCAATTTTGGTGATTGAGGTGATGGAGTTTTTGATGGTTGAGTTGGTGCCGAAGGTGGTGTTGGATCATTTGGTGTTTTAGTTGGTGGAGGAGTGGTGGCATTGTAAGGTTTTGGAGATGGTGTTGGAGTAGCAAGGTTGAGGAAGTTTGTATCATTGATGGGTGAGGAAATGTTGAGTGATGAATCACTTGATGATGATGAGCTTAGTTGGATGGTTTTGTTGAAGCAACATGGTTTTACGCTAATCCTAGCGGTTTTCCTAATAGGTCTAGATGATTTTGATGAGGTGTTGGATTTAGTCATTTCAAGACTTTGGTTAGCTGGAATTATAAGATTAAGAGAAGTGATGGTGATGGTGTGAATTGGGAGTATGAATGTTGGTCAATTTATATGAAGAACATGTTATGGAAAGGAGTGTTTGGATTTGATGTTGTTGCAGAACACATTTGGAGGTTCCTAATCATTTGGAAGAGTTCCAAGATTTTTTCAAATCATTGGCAGTCAATCCAATGGAGTTGGATGGAGTGAAAGACTAACTTATGCAGTAAATGCTATGTGATCATGGAAGTTATAGTTTGTCAGAATGTTCCACGGATTTGGAGGATTCAAATGAAAGGTTCCTTCCTTGTAACAGAAAGGTTCCTTGGGTTAGTTTAGCCAAATTTGAAATTTTGGCAGGAATGATGGTCCTATTGTTGAAAGTGTGCTAAGATAGCTCTATAATTAGGGATAAATACTAACAATCATGTAGGAAGCAAGTTTAGAACCTAAGCATTACTAGAAAAATTCAAAAAATTCAAAGATTAAAAGTTTGTTGAATGTCTGGAGGAACCAAACGACAACAAGGCCGGAACCAAATTTTTGGTTTCGCCTTTTCCGTTGGATAATTTTGGCGGCACCAAAATTTTGAACGGGCGGAACCAAAAGAAGGGTTCTGCCGTTTCCGTGGAGCCTCAGATTTGAGACAGAACAGTATTCACGGCTACGTGCCTTTTTTGAATTCCAAAATTTTTCTTAAAAGTTAAGTAATTAATTAGTTGTAGGTAGGAGATACAAAAAATGCAGGTAAAAACATGCTTACCGATAGAGATCACGAGAGCGATCCTAACTTTCACTTTTTAAGCAAAAAATAGAAAATAGCATAACACTAAAAAGTTATCCCCTGCAAATATTGTTAGTACACACATAACCCACAGACATAGTATCATCCTACAAGATCTTAAAAACACAAAATAACATTGTTTCAACGACCAAATTGTTTAAATGCACCCTTGTGCCAAACACCCTTTTAATGCTCTCACTTCTTGTTAATATTCTTGTAAATCTTCCCAAGGTACCTTCCGAAGCATTTCCACATTCATTTGGTTTGCTTGAACTCCTCCGACTCATTCGGTATTTATGGTAGTTGTGAGAGGTATTCAAGAGGTGGGTGCCTAGAGTTGGGTAAATTATCATCTTCACTCATGGATGATGATGATGATGAGGTAGGAGGGTGAGGACGTTTAACTTTGGCTTTATAAACTCTCTCATCATTTAACGGCACAAAGGTGTGTGGAATAAGAGGATAATCTAGGCGACGACCTCTAGGACTTGGAGGAATGGGTTCACAAAACCTAAAGAGACGGGTGAGAAGCATCCTGTATGAAAGAGTGGTGGTACCTTGAACCGAGATGTTTGCCATCCTTTTGGCAATGTAGTAAGCTAGGTTGAAAGTTTGGCGGATGGATACACTATAGAGCATGTAGGAGAGACAAGTGTTGATATGGTCCCTATTTCCTAAGGTACTAATAACATTGGCCCTAATGATCTCCTCCCATTTCAAAAATTGTGGTCTCAACTCATTAAGCTCCATTCCAAAAGGGTCTTTTGCAACTTCCTCTCCTGATCGGGTTCTCCTAGTATGAGAGATCCTAACAAAAAGGTGCTCACGAATAACTTCTTTGCTCACTATAGGGGTGTCATAAGGATGAATACGGTCATGGATTGAGTCAAGAGTTGAAAGTGGCCATTTGTCGGTATAAAGACATGTGCCCCTATTTGGAATACGGAGCACTTGAGCAAATTGATCTAAGGAGATTTCAAAATCATTTTGGTTGATTGAAAAGGCTAATGATATGAGACCTTCATCATCCATGCTAAGGTTCACGGAAGCATAGAACTCTAAGATGAAACGAGGACAAATTGGTTCATCTATATCTAGGAGACAATCAAAGTTGATAAAAGAGAGTTCCTCCCTAATGTTTGTTCCGGCAAGAAAAGTAGGGTCTATGGTTCTACCCTCATGGACATAAAGCTTCTCAAGGTTTTTAAAGATTTCTACTTGTGTTGTGGTTAGCCCTTTAGTCTTATGGTGTATGGGTAGGTATTTGGTGGTGTCTTTGTGGTCATAGAAGGTTACGGGAGGCATGATGAACCTAGAAACATAATTTTCACATTTTAGTTTATGTAAATAATGATTTAAGTAACAAAATTCTAGTGTGTGCCTATATGAAAACAATATGGAGTTGTGGTTATCTCGACTCATTTTAATGCTTAAAATGGTTTTACTTATGCAAATTTTGTGTAAATTTTTAGATAACCCAAATGCTCCTAGTTTAATGTAGCTACGGTTGAATGTACCCGAAAATACATATTAGTTATGTATTCCCTTTAGCATTCAAAAGACATAATGCAAGTGATGTTTTAAACATAAAGTTTTTTATTTTGTATTATCAATGCGAATAATATTTTTCCTAAATGTGAGAAGGTTTTTCAAAATTTTGACATGGGGTGTTTCATATATTGTGATAATGTCTTAAAAGAGGCAATTCCTAACTAATGGAAACATAATTAGTTTTGTTTATGACAAATGCACTACATGATTTCCTAAGTTGATGCATAACCCCAAGTTTTTAGTTTTTGTGCATAAATAGAATTTCCTAGACACAGATCAGGAGAGTAATTGTGTTTAGAATACTTACTATGATGATAGGAATGAAGAGTAGCTGAGTTAAAACCCTAATTTTCGTGTGAGAATGGGCACGGAAGTGAATAGTAACTGTTTTTGGTGAGTGGTGTAGAATATGGGACTGTTTGGTTTAATATATAAAAAGAAAACCTGTGCAGGCGTCTGACGGACTGGACGGAACCAAACAGAGGGATCCGTCCTTTGTGTGTTTTGGTTCCGCCAGTTCTGTAGGTGTACAAACAAGAAGTATTTATTTTGAATTTCTACTATTTTATCTAACGTTTAAATCTATGAAGTAGGTTCCATAAGTCCTAGTCCTAGTCTAAGAAGATTAAATGGTTCACATTTAAGGGGTTTTGTAAGAATATCGGCAATGTTGTCTTCGGAGGATACTTTCTCGATAGAAATGTTTCCTTTTTGAACATTGTCACGAAGGAAGTGATGACGGATTTCTATATGTTTGGTACGAGCATGTTGAACTGGATTCTTACTAAGGTCGATGGCTCCTTTGTTGTCGCAAAGAATAGATATGTCTTTAATTACAATTCCGTAGTCCACGAGCGCTTGCTTCATCCAAAGAGCTTGTTGACATGCTTTTCTGGCCGATACGTATTTGGCTTCAGTTGTTGAGATTGCGAGGGCCGTTTGCTTCTTGGAGAACCATGAGGTGAGACAATGTCCAACAAAAGTACAAATACTACTTGTACTTTTTATATTAACATAGTCACCGACATGATCCGAGTCGGCATACACTATGGTTGCTACACCCGTTCCTTTGGGATACCATAATCCTAGATGTGTAGTGCCTTTGATGTACCTAAAAATTCTTTTTACGGCTTCAAGATCGATTGTTTTGGGATCTTCTTGAAAACGAGCACATAAACAAACACTAAACATAATGTCGGGTCTACTAGTCATGAGATAGATTAGACTACCAATCATACCCCTATATTTTGTGTTATCTACGGATTCACTTTCCTCATCCATTGTGAGTTTGGTTTCCGAGGACATAGGCGTTTTGATTGGTTTTGAATCTTCTAGAACAAATTTCTTAAGCATGTCTTTTATGTATTTAGATTGGTTAAAGAATATCTCATCTTCTAATTGTTTAATTTGAAGTCCTAGGAAAAATTTGAGTTCTCCTATCATACTCATCTCAAACTTGTCATGCATGATTTTAGAGAAATCGTCGCATAGTTCTTGACAAGTTGATCCGGATAATTGTCATCAACATATATTTGAACTATGATAATGTGTGATTCTTTCTTCTTAGTGAAGAGAGTGTTGTCAACTAGGCCCATGGTATACTTATGGTCAACTAGGAAGGTTTTAAGTCGATCATACCATGCTTTTGGAGCTTGCTTAAGTCCGTATAAAGCCTTTTTAAGTTTGTAAACGTGATTAGGTTTTTCAAAGTTGGTAAAGCCCGGTGGTTGAGCAACATAAACTTCTTCATTAATAAAACCATTTAAGAATGCACTTTTGATGTCCATTTGAAAAAGTTAAAAATCATGTGCACATGCATATGCAAGTAATATTCTAATTGACTCGAGCCTAGCAACCGGAGCAAAAGTTTCATCGTAGTCAATGCCTTCTTTTTGATTATAACCTTGTGCTACTAGCCTAGCTTTGTTTCTAGACACAACTCCGTTTTCATCCATTTTATTTCGAAAGACCCATTTTGTTCCAATTATAGTTTGATTCTTTGGTTGAGGAACTAGTGTCCAAACATTATTTCTAATAAATTGGTTCAATTCTTCTTGCATAGCTATTACCCAAGATTCATCTTTTATAGCTTCATTTATATTTTTAGGTTCAATGGTTGATATAAAACAAAAATAGTTACTTTCATTTTGAGCTTTTGATCTTAAGGTTCTTTCGTTAAGCTTACCGATGACACTATCTAATGGATGACTTTTAGACTCTTTAATATTAACTATTTCTCTATTTAATAGTTCATCTTCATTGTCATTTTCTAAATCATTTTGATTTTTAATAACTTGACTTTCAAATAAGTCATCATCTACCAAAGGTGATGTCTTAGAGGGAGGTAGACTTTCGTCGAATGTTACATTCAATGATTCCTCGACTCTTAATGTTTCTTTCTTTAGAACAATATAAGCTTTGCTATTTTGTGAATATCCAAGAAATACACCTTCATAAGACTTTGGGTAAAATTTAGTGAGATAATCCTTGGTGTTTAGTATAAAGCATTTACTCCCAAATACTTTAAAGTATCCTAATGTTGGCTTTTTACCTCTATATAATTCATATGGAGTTTTATCTAAAAATGGTCTAATTAGGACTCGGTTTAAGAGATAAGTTGATGTGTCGACGACATTACACCAAAACTTTGTGGAATATTTTGTTCGTTAAGCATTGTTCTACTCATTTCTTGAAGTATCCGGTTTTTATGGTATACTACACCATTATATTGAGGAGTACGAGGAGCCGAAAAGTTATGTGTTATACCATTTTTATCACAGAATTCACCAAATTGTATTTTTATCAAATTCCCGACCGTGATCCGTTCTAATTGACACAATGAAATTTCCTAATTGGTTTTGAATTTTCTTACTAAGAATTTCAAATTGTTCGAAAGCTTCATTTTTACTTTTCAAAAATTTTGTCCATATATACCGTGAATAATCATCTACTATGAGTCTATGACCAAAGTGTAGAAGTTACCTCCATAACTTTGTATAGCGGATGGACCGAACAAATCCATATGCAAAAGTTCTAGACACCTGGATGTAGACACCATATTTTTAGCCTTATGGCTACTATGAACTTGTTTACCAATTTTGCAAGCATCACAAAAGTGTTGGTCGTATTTCAACTTGGGTAGGTTTTTAGCTAATTCCTTAGAGGATAGGGATTGAATAAGTCTCATATTAGCGTGACCTAAGCGTTTATGCCAAAGAGTTGAGGATTCATCTAATGAGGTAAGGTAAAGTTTATCTCTTGATGTTTTATCAATTTTCATGACATAAACGTTGTTCTTAAGAACTCCTTTAGCTATTATACCATCTTTTAGTATTTTACTTTCGTTTTCACTAAAAAGGATGTTATACTTTTTACGGCAAAGTTGACTAATACTAAGAAGATTAAATCCTAAGTTGTCAACGTGAGCCACATCATTAATAGATAGAGAGTCATGAGAGATAATACATTTTCCGATGATTTTACTTTTAAGCTTGCTACCAAAAGTTACATTACCTCCGTCATAAACTTGATATGTTGAGAAAAGACTTTTGTTACCCGTCATGTGTCTTGAGCAACCGCTATCTTTGATCCATTCATCCGGTTCCAAACACACTTTTAAGCAAACCTATTTTATAACAAGCATTCAAACATTTGGTCCCCAATATCTCATGGGTCCATTTTGGTTAAACATGCCATTACCTTGGTTCATGTAAGGAAATGGTGGATATGAGTTCCAAGATATGTAGTTTGGAACTTGATGTTGTCTAGGTATGTTTTGACCCTAGCTATTTTGAAAGTAGGGTTGTGTGTTGTTGTCACACCCCCAAAATCGGGTCCAGCGGAAGCATACGTGTAGCTGGGGTGTAACTCAATTGGTATTACAACACAAGTTCAAAAATGGTTTTCACTTTAATCATTTAGAATAAAATCGTTTAATCAAAAATGTTGAATTTACATTATTAAAAGTAGTGCGGAAGTAGGCCCTAAAAATAGTTTTAAAACGGTCCCCATATAAATAATCAGAGTCTTCTATGACCATGCCATGCCCTGCCAAAACCTCCAGTAGCGTGCCATTGGTTAAAACCTGAAAATACATGCTAAAATGTCAACACGAGGTTGCTGAGTTCATAGAGTTTGTTTAACAAATAAAGTTTATGCATAAGTATGAAGGTTTCCCAGCAAAGGCATCGTAAATCCACTCAGTTACAAGTCCCGCCATAAGAGCCTTGTAACCTGTGTGTTTACAACCCACTGCTACAATATATAGTTTCTCAGGATTATATTCACCCAAGGTCAAGCATAGACACAAAGGCGGGGAACCACCATCCCAAATAGTACCTGTCACCCAACGTTACATCTGTTTTGGACTTGGGTGGGGGGTGTTTCCCCATAATAGTACTATCAATACCTCTCCTTTGACAGATTACTGGGTGCCGTTTCCCAAAGCATAAAAGTTTACTGGGTGTCGTTTCCCAAAGCATAAAAGTTTACTGGGTGTCGTTTCCCAAAGCATAAAAGTTTAAACGTTTCAAGTATCAAGTAAGTATAACACAGTTAAGTATAACACAATCACGTATGTATAAAATCAAGTATAAGTATAATCAAGTATAAGACAATCAAGTATAAATGTTTTGAGTATCAAGAAAGTATGTTTTGAGTATTTATACTAGTAAGCAAATAGTTGAGCATGTATCTCCCCCAAAGAGTTAAAACAAGTATAAAGAGTAAAAGTGGGCTATGACTCACCTGGTGCGATAGCTACGATGATAAAAGTGGATACATAGGAATGAGGTTCGATCTCTAACCGCAACCTAATAGGAATGATAGTGATCTACTTAGATCATGAAAGGATGTAATGAATGCACATGCACATGATACCTATACCACTCGTAACTTGAAAATACTTGTTATAGTCAAAGTAAAGTATTTTCCATAATTAGGAAAAATAAGTCCAACTAGGTTTATAAAAACTTGTCGTAATATATCGTATATAAAAACGTTAGTGTTATATTCCTCGTTTTGAAAACCTTAAGATATCGTCTAGTAGTCGCATAAATAAACCTTGGGTCGTACGTATTTCGTTAGTTAAAAATAAACTCCTTGAATAAGAAATCTAGAAAATATCTCATTTAGTACGTAGTTATATTATTTCTAGTAGTGACTAAATATATATATAGTTTTGACGATTTTAAAACGTGTATAACTTGGTCGTTTTAAGCTCATTTTACTCGTTCTTTATATCCACGGATTCGTTTTAGTATATACTAATATATTTTCGATAGCTCGGCTCCTCTAGGTTACGTTTAACGCCTCTATTTGTCCGTCTAAAAATGCCAAACAGCATGCAGTTTTCAGAAAATATAGTTTTCGTCGTTAAACTCGTTTTTGGCGTATCTCCTTCGTTATTAACTCGTTTTCATCCCCGTTTTCGGCCATAGTTCCGTCTCGGAATGTATTTTCTAAATATTTGGTCAAAAGTTACCACAAACCCACTGAGTTTGCCACGTTTTCATTTTAAGGACAGTAGGTTTTTATATATGTTCAAAATCCATTTCTAGTGTTTCAAACTAGTTTCTAATCCAACCAAACCACTTTCAATCACCACAAATCTAGTCTAATCTTACCATACACCTTCTTAGGGTGTCATGGGTTCCTAAACATCATAAATCAAGTGGATCTAACAAGGATCTAACTATAATCCATTTCTAGAGTTCAAAAGTTAGATATATATATATAAATGAGTGGTATAACTAACATATGCATGAAATCCTTGTATAAAAATGATAAGAACATTGTAGGAACTTGGTAAAACCATCGAGATGAGTTTATTAAACTTACTTCAAGGATTGGAGAGTTTTTGATGAGAAATTGATTAATAACCTAGGGTTTTACCACAAAACCCCAACTAGGAATACATATGAGACCCAAATAACACTTGATCTAAAAAAAATCCATGGTTTCTTCTTGTTGGTTGTTCTTGGCCGATCATCACCAAGAGAAGAGAGAAAAAGATGAGTTTGCTAGTTGTTATATGTGAAATGAAATGAAATAAATGATAAGTATAAGTTATATGTAATATTTTAAGTTGGACAAGATCCATAAAATGGGGAAAGAAGCATGGGGGTGGGGGGGGGGGGGGGGCGGCAATTTGGAGAAAAAGAGGAAGAAAAGTGAGTTTGTGTAAGAGTTTGTGGTATTAGGTGATGATTTGTGTATTTATTTGTAGTTTTAAGGTGTACCGGGTACCGAGTTAACTAAAAATAAACCGTGACGAGTTGAAGTAAAATATGATGAAGTTAATTGGGACATAATAAAGTTATAAAAATTGTGAAAATATGTTGGGTATAAATATTGGGTGTTCGGGTGATCATTGTTTAGTTTTTTTACGAAAACCGTCGTAAATAAATTAGGCGTACGATATAAGTTAAATAAATTTCCAAAATATCGGGTATATTAATAATATAATTTTTATATTATTATTATGAGTATAAAAATGTGTTAGAACCATAGTTGGGATTGTCGGATCAATTATTTAAAATAATAGCTCATAAGATAACGTTTATTAGGTCGATAATCGTACGTTTACAAAAATGACGCAACCCACGTAAAAATGACAAATTTTCTCCGGAGATGAATAGTGTTTTATGAATAGTAAAATTTTAAAACGCTTCTCAGAATATCAAACTGACCTAAAAAATGATGAATAGTAAAATGATGAATAGTGATCGATGAATAGTAACCGATGAATAGTAAATGTTGAAAGTTCGGGAAAAGACCAGAATTTACGAGTTGTGACAGTTGTAGTTGCTCTTTGGAAAGGGGCGTTTGGATATAGGCGTTTTAGGTCTTGGTTGAGTAGTTCTAGTTCTAAAGTCATTTTTAGCAAGTCCTACTCCTATTTTAATGGCTGGTTTAAGTTTAGTTTCAGAGTTAGATTTCTTTGTAATTTTAACGAATTCACACGATTAGAAATAGAAGTTTTCTGATCTGCAGCAGTCTCCATGAAACCAATGGGTTCAACTAGCGAAACCAAATTTTTTGGTTCCGCCATTTCCGTGGGTCATTGCTGCAGTTTTGTCATTTTCTTGTCCTTTTTTTCCTTGTTTCTTTAAACTACTTATTGACCCTGATTTCATGAATCCTAGCCCCGTTGTATCAAAATGTGATTTTTGAAGTTTCATTATTTCATCCGCACAACAAATACTTTTATCAAACTTCTTAAACTTTGAGTTTTGTTTAATAAGATTGTCTTGTGTGATTTTAAGCTTCTCAATCTCAAGTTTGAACTCTTGACATGATTTGCATTTCATGCCAATATTTTTACTCTTTTCTAAACGTTTAGCTTTTTCTTTTAATTCATAAACTTCGTTTTCTAAAAATTCCTTTTTAGTCTTCAAAAATTTGTTTTTGTTTATGATTTTTAAGCTTAACTCACAAAGTTTGTTGTATTGTTGTTGCAAAGTGTCATCATCAATAGAAGAATAAGATGAATCGGAATGTACCTCATTTGAGTCTTGAGCCATAAGAGCTACCTCGTCATTTATCGGCTCTTCGTCATCATTCTCACTATCACTCCAAGCACCACCTACAAAAGCACTTTGAGTTTTGCTTTTGGGTGGTTTTGGACATTTTCCTATTAAATGACTTGTATCTCCATATGTAAAACATTTTCTTTCATTCTTGACTTTCTTTTGTTGGGAATTCTGCTAAGATAGAATTCTGCTGAAGAATCTGCTGATGGATTCTGCTGAAGAGACAGATTCTGCTTATAGATTGTTTCTGCTGAAGTTTAGTTTCAGCATTATTAGTTTCTATAGATATAGTTTTTCCGTGTTTTATGTAATATAGTTAGGATATGCATGAGTTTATTTAGGAAGTGATAATGCATATCTTTTAGAAGTTTTTAGAA
This sequence comes from Artemisia argyi, assembly GCA_030686995.1. Classification (NCBI taxonomy): domain Eukaryota; kingdom Viridiplantae; phylum Streptophyta; class Magnoliopsida; order Asterales; family Asteraceae; genus Artemisia; species Artemisia argyi. The sequence goes on from CM060704.1 coordinate 25,887,818, forward strand.
TATACGTTTCTTGTGAAACGGTTTAGGGTTCCTTGTGTATAAAAGGAACACATGATTATGTATTGAGTAACATTTTAGAAAACACTTTTATTATTATTGAAAAGATCCATAGAGGATCGATTGTTCTTAGTATTAAAACTTGTGTTTGTTTCCGCTTTAAAATACAAGTTACAGAGATTGTCTATTAGTGTGTCGGTGATTACATTAACATAACTAACGATCCTAGAGTGCTCAGAAGATCTATCAAGGTCTGAGATTCAACAAGTCGTATCAGAGCCTCGGGAGAGTATCTGTGATACTAAGAAGCACAAATCTTACACCCTCTCAATAAAAAAACAATCAAGAAAAATGCCTGGATCAGATGATGAAGCTGATACAACCCAGAACCAAAACACCACTTCTCTCCAACAACTCAATCTCTCAAACAGTAATGCTAAATTCCCATACATGAAGAATGCTGAAGACTATGATTTGTGGTCCATGAAGATGCAAAACTGGATCACAAACATTGACTGGAATCTTTGGGAAGTTGTCTGTAAGGGTAACAGCCTGAAGAAACATGTCAAAGATGCTGATAGGATTGTTACTATTGTAGGTCCCAAAACTGCTGAAGAAGTTCTAGCCGTGCAAAGGGAGAATAAGGTAAGAACAATTCTGCTCCAAGCTATACCAGATGACCACATGGGTGACTTCCACTTCATGGAGGATGCCAAGGACATTTGGATGGCAATCAAGGCTAGATTTGGTGGGAATGAAGAATCAAGAAGGATGAAGAGGTCAATGCTGAAGCAGCAGTTTGAAGAGTTTCAGATATATGAGGAAGAAGGAATCCACAAAGGCTATGACAGGTTCCAAAAGATCTTGAGTCAACTTAATCAGCTGAAGGCTAGGCCAGATAATGAGGACTGCAATGCTAAGTTTCGGAGATCTTTGCCACCATCCTGGTTGCAAGTCAGCATTGCTCTCAAAGCTAAAGGAGGGTTCGACATGATTTCTTTTGATGACCTCTACAACAGGATTAAATCTCTTGAGCCTGATGTTAGAAGTCCCATTCGACCATCCACTCACTCAGCTTTTGTAAGCACCACAACAAAACCTGTGCACCATGCCTCAAGTTCTTACACCTCAGGAGCATCTTCTCAAACCCAAACTAAATCACCTCCTAAATCAAAATCCAGTAGTGTAATGGAAGATATTCTTCATTCCTTTGTGGCTGAATATGAACATCAGCAGTTTCTTGCTTATGAGGATTTTGAACAGGTGGATCCATTGGAGATGGAGGAGATGCACTTGAAATGGCAGTTAGCAATGATTTCTATGAACATCAAAAGGTTTGAGAATAAGTCTGGGAGAAAGTTTGGTTTTAATGGAAGAGATGCAGCAAGATTTGACAGGAGGAAGGTTACGTGCTACACTTGTGGCCAGATGGGCCACTTTTCTAGAGAATGCAAGGAAAGAAAGTCTGGTGATGAAGTTAGATATGGCTCATATCTATTGGAATCAGGGACTTCTAAAGCTGCACCTTCCAAATCTTTGGTGACTATGGATAATCAGATTGATTGGACTGTTCATGAACCTTCTGAAGAGGAAGATTCTACTTCTGAAGAAGTGAATATGCTGGTATACTCCCCCTCAGAGGATAAGAAGGAACAAGTGTCCTTGATGGGCATCTCTCAGGTACACAATTGTGTTTTTGGATGTAGTGTAAGATACAATGAACTCAAACAAGAATATGATGAATTGAAACCTAAGTACAATGAGTGTTATGTAGAAGTTGAGGCCTATAAAAAGGCTTTAAAAACTTTAGAAAAACAAAAGGTTTGGTTTCAAAAGAATCAACTTAAATATGATGAAAAGATAAGAGTTTTAGAAAGTGATTTAGAATGTGCAAAGATAGATTTAAGGTGAACTAAAAAGAAAAATCTGATGTAGAAAAAGAAAAACAAGAATTACAAGTAAAGTTAGATAAAGAAGTGGCTGGTCGTATGAAGTGGCAAGAAGGGGCCTCTAATTTAAATAAATTGATTGATGGTCGTCAATCTGTTAGGTCTAGAAAAGCATTAGGATATGAGAAGTATATAGATCCCGAGGAATTAACTTATCCTGATATTTCCAGTGTTTTTGACCCTGAACCAGCCTTAGAATTTCAGACACCTGTAAAATTTGTTAAGGAAGGGGGAATGAATGCTGTACCTGGACACATTAGAGGAGAACATATGCCAATAGACCTGTCCATACCTGTTGACTTTGATGGATCACACCATCTTTATGGCAAAAAGTCAAGTGACTTGCCAGACCCTGTTAATAAATCTACTGACTTTGTCTCTTGTTCTGACAGTGACAAGTCTTCTGATGAAGGGTCTACTTCATATGCCAGTTGTGATTCAAGTGAGAAGTCAGAGCTTCCCAAGACCACACCCAAGACATCACCCAAGACTATCCAAAAGCCTATTAGAGTTACTGCTGATTCCAAGACAATTTCTTCTGAAGACTTGCTTTTTAATTCTTTGCAAAACAACGTTTCTAGTTCTGTTAAAAACAATTCTGTTAATGTTTGTGGTTTGAATGCTTTTTCATGTTTTGGAACATCTTTCACAGTGAATAAATCTTCTAAAAAGAAGAAATGCTTTGTGTGTGGAAGTAAATTTCATTTGATTAAGGATTGTACTTTTCATGAGCAAAGAATGGGTGTATATGTTAGTCAAAGAAAACCTAGGCAAATGTGGAAGAATGTTAATGAAATACCCTCTTTTATTCCACATCAGCAGAAACTCAATTCTGCTGAAAACCATTCTTCATGGAGAAGAACCAGTACTAGACCTTATGTTCGACCCACTAGTTCTTTCTTTTCTAATGGTTATTGGCCTAGACAGTTTGACTTTATGTATGTTGGTGGAAGGTATTGGGATACTGCTGTGAAGCCCTCAGTGTAACACCCCCAATTCATGGACGCAGCGGAATTCGAACTGGGTGTTACTTGACGGCACAATAGACACAATAATAGAAAACGAACTCCAATTGAGTCGTTTTAAAAGATTTATCATTCAAATTGTATAAATATCAGAGATACAAAATGAGGTCCCAGATGGTTCCATGTTTACAAATTAAATGAGTTTTGAATGATAATAAAATTTATAGCCCTCTTGAGTATCCGTGTCCTTCCGTGCCATCCTTGATCGTCATAAACCTGAAATACATGCTTGAGAGGTCAACACAAAGGTTGAGTGGAATTCGTAGAGTTTAGTTAAATCGTTTGAACACAATATGTCGTAGTGTGAGCTATAGTCTCACACTCATAGTTAGAAAACAAAATCGTTATTTATTTCACTAAGCTCATGCAACCAAAGCATTAACATCGAACCAACAAAATTGGCATTATAGAAGCCCTATCAAGGTACTTTTGCCGTTATACCGCTAAATCTCAAATATAGTGCATTTGTGTGAACTCATCGTTGTTCAACACAAATGGGATTCGTCAATCCCAATAGATCTATTCACAATATTCGCGCTCACTAAAGGTAGTGACTAATGGTTCATGATATAGGGACTTCGAACATGGCAATCGTTACTTAGTGATAATAAAACATCGTCGGGTAGCATACAGTAGAAAGCATCGTGTTCGAGTAGAAAAATAATAGCATGTATTCCCCCCATGGATTTGTAAAATAGTTAAACAATAGAAAGTGGGGCTACGAACTCACCTTAAGTAGAATAGCAAGTAATGGAGGTGATGGTTGGATCGTGTAGGTTTCTATGAGCAACCTATAATAGAATGTCGCGACTTAGGATCGGAGTCAGGAATATGAAGTAGTGCCTATATATATATCTTGCATTTAGTCCATGATGTGGTATGATGTATAATGTAAGTCTTAGAAAGAAAAGATTCATGAAACATGTATGTTTTGGTATATCGTTTACTACCGTTCGGGCCGACATAATTCAGAAGTCATGTTAGTAAGCGTTCGAGGAGCCAGGACACTTTAACTCGTAAATCCACAACTCAACTCGACGGCTTACATAATGAACTCCTCACATGAGGCTCCCTACTATTGTAGTAGTTGATGAAATATATAGATATAAGTTTTGATCCGAAAAGTTACATGTCCGATACTTGAATAAACTTAGGAAAGTTTATTTGTACATGAAGATTGTTATTAGGGGTAGTTTCATAAGTCTTGAATGACCATTTTCTCTTGGTAAAATCTCATGGTTTCCTTTTAGATGAAGTAGATCCAAATTGTATGTTCAAGTTCTCGTCAACTCTTTGTTTCATGTTTACGCCTATGAAAGTTGGTATGGTCATTTCGTCATGGCCTAGCCATGACCTTTGGTCCTTGTTTCAAGGTCATGAGACACAACCTTGGCTCTAGCCATGGTTGTGGTCTTGATTATAGGTCATAAGACCCCTTTGGTCTTCATAAACCATAACCTATATGTAATGACTTTGTCTAAAAATGGGCTGTTTAGAATTTTAAGAAATTTATCACTCGGAAAGCATTTTTAGGTCTCGAGCTTCTTTGTTCCTGAACGAAAACGTCGTTTCAGACAACTTTCGTGTTTTAACTTTTTGATGAATCGGACCAGAAGTGGGACTTTCAAAAAGTCAGAATGCGATTCAGTAAGGTTTAGGCAGTTTTGCCGGAAATCTTTGGTAACTTCAAATGGGCGTAACTTTTGACTCGTATACTCGTTTTAGGTGGTTCAAATTGCTATGGTTTCCTTGTTAAGTCCTCTACTGTAATATGTAATGATCCAATATCATAATTTTACCATTTTGGTCGTGGTTTTCCAAGAAAGTCACTAGTTTACTTGTTTTAGTAACTTGTCTTAACAATCAATTACAATAACTTGTTTTGTTCATTTTTATACATCATGGACATGCATACAAGACATAATATAGCATGAATAATAGGTAAATAACATGAACATGATTATTTAACAAGAAGCAAGTTAGGGTTTGCTTACAACTTTTGGCTTTCTACAAGAAAGGAAGTCAAGTATGGAACTAGGACACTAAACCTAAGCTTGTAAACCCTTTACCACAACTCTTGTAACCCTTGCTAGCCTTGATCTAACCCTTGTGAAAATCATTTAACTTCAGCCCTAGTAACCTTGTGTAGCTCCTAAATCAACCATGGAATCACCAAACAAACTTAAGATTCATGTAGAGAATAACTAAGCCATGAACTTTGATATGTAACTTGTAGCTTAAAGATCAAAGGATCATGGAGCTATGATTTGTGTTGGCTCATTTTTATGGATGAAAAGATGAAGAAGAAGGTGTTCTTGAGTAGCTATTTATAGTATGAGAAAGTTAGCTAACCATACATGGGTTAGATATTAACCATGGTTAAGTTTAGGTGAAACTTTGTGCCCAAGTTAAGATGAATGGTCAAGATTGAATCACATGGTGACTAATCCTCCCCCTAAGTCGGTTGGGGCTGTGTGGTGGCCAAGTTGGTGACTTTTGGATGATATCTAAGAGTTTAAGCTAAGTTTTGACTCCGTAAAATGCTAACCGTAAGCTGTTAAGCCACGAAACTTAAAACCGGGTATCGTAAAAATACGAAACTTGGAAGAATGGTTAAACATGTCATAATACTCCATAATAAAATATGAAATGAGTGGTTGGTTCCATTTGGGTGCTCAAACCCTGCTAAAACTGGAAACACGGGTCTAAAACGCGTAATACGCAAAACGTACGAATATTGCGTAAAATTGAGAAAAGTTAAATGTAACTTTTCTAATAGAATGATAATGACTTAAAATGACTTATAATGTCTAGACTGGGCTCAGTCTAGTGTCGGTTGGTATTAAATGTCTTTTAGACATCAAACCGTAAGCCTAAAAATCAAGGAATGATTTTTGGTCAATGGAGGAGGGAAAAATATGTTGACTTTTTCTAATAAGTTGAAAACTTAAATCGTCTTAGAAATGCGGTGCAGGTATAGGCTAAGGTTACGGCTGAGTAAAAACGCTTAAAACTGAAAATTCCAGTTTTTCACGGCCGAGGCTTATTTTGGTCATGTTTTTCTCAGTCATGATTTATTCTCAAATAAATCATGAGTGTGTCAAACATTTTTCTGATACGGGGAAAATTAACGCGACCGAATTTCGTTGTACGTAGAATTTCTGAATGACGTTTTACCCTAAAACGTGTAATTCCGTGTAATTCCTTAATAACTTTCACGAAAATGAGCTTATGAATGTCAAACTTTTAATTTGTCATGGAAATGATTTATCACTTCAGCCCAAGAAATAAAAATCAAGTTTCGGGAAAATTTTCGGGAAAAATGAATAGTAAAAGTGAATAGTGAAATTTTCCGGGAAAAGTAATTAACCTGAAATTGCGAATTGTTACAGTCTCTACCCCTTACGGGGAACTTCGTCCCGAAGTTCTTTGTGTGTCATATGTTGGAGTGGTGTCGATAAAGATGTGTGGTTACTTATGAGGACTATAATCTGGGATTACCAGTGGTGTAGTTTGATTTGTCGTTTCAGTGTATGGTGTAGGACGAGGTTTACTTTTATGTAGGAAAGGTATGGTAATAGTCGAATATCAAAGGAAATTGATATAGCAGTTGAATATTAATAGGAATTGATATAGTAGTTGCAATTATAGCCTAGTAAGTAATCGGTTGTTGTACCTAGTGTTTATTGACGTCATACTTATGTTATTTCGGATACAAATAAGCCCACTTGTTTATAATTCTTTATTTACATAGAGAGGCATCCCAAACAATGTAGATAAGGAAATATAAACTTATGGTTTAGTGATTTACAATGTCTTTATTTAAATGAAAAGACATCCCAATCCATTCAAATAATTACAAATCATCCTTCACAACATTCGTACTTAGTCGGTGAGTTACAAGGTAGTGTATTACGAGATGATACTGGTGTTGCAAAAGTACAAGATGAATATTCAAACTTGTAAAGCTGATTAGGGTACTTGTGGTGTAGCTAAGGATGATTTGAGCTTTAAAAGTGCATCAACATCTGTTAATGAGCTTGTGGTTCCAACGATTGTAAAGATAATGATGTGATATCTTGATGAACAGAAGTGTGTAGTGTATGCTTAACATTAATACTCTTAGGTATAGATGTTGAGTTTGCTTTAAAAATCTTAAGAGATTTTAAAAGTTTATGATGGAATGGTATCCTTAGAACCTAAACAGGATAGTACTTCTACAGGATGAAGAGAAGAATTGATAACTATCCCAAGATAGTAGTTCGGATTATCTCATAAATGAAAACTTTCAAGAATGAAATTTGGTAGTACAAATAAGGTATTAAGATTTCGCTGAGTGGTAAGGCACTATCGTGTCTCTAGATCGTTTAATGAATTCTGGTGGTTTATCGAGTTCAAGTAGGAAATCAACCTAAACATAACCCTAGTACAACTACTCTCAGTATTTGAAAATTTTAAGTCGAATATAGTTAGTCAGACTATATTCCACTGTCCCTAGGTTAAATATAGGTGACTAGTCTATATTTAACCAATGTTCGATAAAATTTTCAAATACCTAAATTAGGTATACTTGTGATACGTCCGTTGCTTTCGGGAAACTGTCCACTAAACAAAGGCGATGTCAAACCATTCAGTTGCAAGTCCCGCCATAAGAGACTTGTAACGTATGTTTTCACATTCCATTGCATAGAAGATAGTACGGGTAGATATGTGTGGAAAGGAAGTTGAAGTAATTCTAAAACAGTCTATACTGGGCTAGAATTACAAACTTTTAACAATGAAGGTTTCAGAAGAAAACTTTGATGGATGTAGAGAAAGTTCAGCTTTTGTCGATGATGGATTAGTTTGTCCTTTAGAAATCTCATATTTCTTGTTTGGAAATCGATAGATTGTGATGGGTTTTTGATATCATATGAAATGATATTGATGAGGTGGTGGAATAATTCGAGAGACCATTGCACAAATCACAATGTCTCGGAAGTAGATTAGACCATTGTGTCATACAATGTTCGGGAAATAGAAAAGACCATCGTAATTCGTTACAATATCTTGGATATAAAATGTTGGAGTAGGAACATGGTTGGGAGAATGTAGTTGTGTCGAAATGCCATAGAGTAGGCATGTGTAGATATGTTTAGATAAAATGATTGAAAATAACTCGAATGTATATATAAATATACTAATATGTTCATGTAGCATAAAATGCTTAATAAGTCCATAATCGTCTGGAGGATGGAAGACACGAAGATCGGAAGGCTATAAAATGTTTTTGCTTGTAGTGTGGTTATAGTTTAGGTCTCAATTAGACCCGTTTCTCTATAACCATGGCTCTGATACCAATCTGTAACACCCCCAATTCATGGACGCAGCGGAATTCGAACTGGGTGTTACTTGACGGCACAATAGACACAATAATAGAAAACGAACTCCAATTGAGTCGTTTTAAAAGATTTATCATTCAAATTGTATAAATATCAGAGATACAAAATGAGGTCCCAGATGGTTCCATGTTTACAAATTAAATGAGTTTTGAATGATAATAAAATTTATAGCCCTCTTGAGTATCCGTGTCCTTCCGTGCCATCCTTGATCGTCATAAACCTGAAATACATGCTTGAGAGGTCAACACAAAGGTTGAGTGGAATTCGTAGAGTTTAGTTAAATCGTTTGAACACAATATGTCGTAGTGTGAGCTATAGTCTCACACTCATAGTTAGAAAACAAAATCGTTATTTATTTCACTAAGCTCATGCAACCAAAGCATTAACATCGAACCAACAAAATTGGCATTATAGAAGCCCTATCAAGGTACTTTTGCCGTTATACCGCTAAATCTCAAATATAGTGCATTTGTGTGAACTCATCGTTGTTCAACACAAATGGGATTCGTCAATCCCAATAGATCTATTCACAATATTCGCGCTCACTAAAGGTAGTGACTAATGGTTCATGATATAGGGACTTCGAACATGGCAATCGTTACTTAGTGATAATAAAACATCGTCGGGTAGCATACAGTAGAAAGCATCGTGTTCGAGTAGAAAAATAATAGCATGTATTCCCCCCATGGATTTGTAAAATAGTTAAACAATAGAAAGTGGGGCTACGAACTCACCTTAAGTAGAATAGCAAGTAATGGAGGTGATGGTTGGATCGTGTAGGTTTCTATGAGCAACCTATAATAGAATGTCGCGACTTAGGATCGGAGTCAGGAATATGAAGTAGTGCCTATATATATATCTTGCATTTAGTCCATGATGTGGTATGATGTATAATGTAAGTCTTAGAAAGAAAAGATTCATGAAACATGTATGTTTTGGTATATCGTTTACTACCGTTCGGGCCGACATAATTCAGAAGTCATGTTAGTAAGCGTTCGAGGAGCCAGGACACTTTAACTCGTAAATCCACAACTCAACTCGACGGCTTACATAATGAACTCCTCACATGAGGCTCCCTACTATTGTAGTAGTTGATGAAATATATAGATATAAGTTTTGATCCGAAAAGTTACATGTCCGATACTTGAATAAACTTAGGAAAGTTTATTTGTACATGAAGATTGTTATTAGGGGTAGTTTCATAAGTCTTGAATGACCATTTTCTCTTGGTAAAATCTCATGGTTTCCTTTTAGATGAAGTAGATCCAAATTGTATGTTCAAGTTCTCGTCAACTCTTTGTTTCATGTTTACGCCTATGAAAGTTGGTATGGTCATTTCGTCATGGCCTAGCCATGACCTTTGGTCCTTGTTTCAAGGTCATGAGACACAACCTTGGCTCTAGCCATGGTTGTGGTCTTGATTATAGGTCATAAGACCCCTTTGGTCTTCATAAACCATAACCTATATGTAATGACTTTGTCTAAAAATGGGCTGTTTAGAATTTTAAGAAATTTATCACTCGGAAAGCATTTTTAGGTCTCGAGCTTCTTTGTTCCTGAACGAAAACGTCGTTTCAGACAACTTTCGTGTTTTAACTTTTTGATGAATCGGACCAGAAGTGGGACTTTCAAAAAGTCAGAATGCGATTCAGTAAGGTTTAGGCAGTTTTGCCGGAAATCTTTGGTAACTTCAAATGGGCGTAACTTTTGACTCGTATACTCGTTTTAGGTGGTTCAAATTGCTATGGTTTCCTTGTTAAGTCCTCTACTGTAATATGTAATGATCCAATATCATAATTTTACCATTTTGGTCGTGGTTTTCCAAGAAAGTCACTAGTTTACTTGTTTTAGTAACTTGTCTTAACAATCAATTACAATAACTTGTTTTGTTCATTTTTATACATCATGGACATGCATACAAGACATAATATAGCATGAATAATAGGTAAATAACATGAACATGATTATTTAACAAGAAGCAAGTTAGGGTTTGCTTACAACTTTTGGCTTTCTACAAGAAAGGAAGTCAAGTATGGAACTAGGACACTAAACCTAAGCTTGTAAACCCTTTACCACAACTCTTGTAACCCTTGCTAGCCTTGATCTAACCCTTGTGAAAATCATTTAACTTCAGCCCTAGTAACCTTGTGTAGCTCCTAAATCAACCATGGAATCACCAAACAAACTTAAGATTCATGTAGAGAATAACTAAGCCATGAACTTTGATATGTAACTTGTAGCTTAAAGATCAAAGGATCATGGAGCTATGATTTGTGTTGGCTCGTTTTTATGGATGAAAAGATGAAGAAGAAGGTGTTCTTGAGTAGCTATTTATAGTATGAGAAAGTTAGCTAACCATACATGGGTTAGATATTAACCATGGTTAAGTTTAGGTGAAACTTTGTGCCCAAGTTAAGATGAATGGTCAAGATTGAATCACATGGTGACTAATCCTCCCCCTAAGTCGGTTGGGGCTGTGTGGTGGCCAAGTTGGTGACTTTTGGATGATATCTAAGAGTTTAAGCTAAGTTTTGACTCCGTAAAATGCTAACCGTAAGCTGTTAAGCCACGAAACTTAAAACCGGGTATCGTAAAAATACGAAACTTGGAAGAATGGTTAAACATGTCATAATACTCCATAATAAAATATGAAATGAGTGGTTGGTTCCATTTGGGTGCTCAAACCCTGCTAAAACTGGAAACACGGGTCTAAAACGCGTAATACGCAAAACGTACGAATATTGCGTAAAATTGAGAAAAGTTAAATGTAACTTTTCTAATAGAATGATAATGACTTAAAATGACTTATAATGTCTAGACTGGGCTCAGTCTAGTGTCGGTTGGTATTAAATGTCTTTTAGACATCAAACCGTAAGCCTAAAAATCAAGGAATGATTTTTGGTCAATGGAGGAGGGAAAAATATGTTGACTTTTTCTAATAAGTTGAAAACTTAAATCGTCTTAGAAATGCGGTGCAGGTATAGGCTAAGGTTACGGCTGAGTAAAAACGCTTAAAACTGAAAATTCCAGTTTTTCACGGCCGAGGCTTATTTTGGTCATGTTTTTCTCAGTCATGATTTATTCTCAAATAAATCATGAGTGTGTCAAACATTTTTCTGATACGGGGAAAATTAACGCGACCGAATTTCGTTGTACGTAGAATTTCTGAATGACGTTTTACCCTAAAACGTGTAATTCCGTGTAATTCCTTAATAACTTTCACGAAAATGAGCTTATGAATGTCAAACTTTTAATTTGTCATGGAAATGATTTATCACTTCAGCCCAAGAAATAAAAATCAAGTTTCGGGAAAATTTTCGGGAAAAATGAATAGTAAAAGTGAATAGTGAAATTTTCCGGGAAAAGTAATTAACCTGAAATTGCGAATTGTTACACTCAGCAGGTTGTTCTTGGACAAAGAAGGGACCTAATTTGCAATTCAGGCCCAAGAACAATTGTGGATCTAAAGCATCTACATGGCCTACCTCTTATGATCCACAAGGCAGGCTCAAGTCAGCAATGACTTGAGTCTCCAATGTGTACTAACTCTTGTATAATTTTTGTTGTTGTTGTAGGATCATCCTTTAAAAAGTACTGAAGTAGGTATAGTTGATAGTGGTTGTTCCAGAAGTATGTCAGGGAACAAAGATAAGATGCAAGACTTTGTGCCTATAGAAGGAGGAGGAAGTGTGACTTTTGGTGGTGGAGATGGCAAAATCACTGGGAAAGGAACTATCAAAACACCTCTGTTAGATTTTGAGAATGTTTATTATGTGGAGGAACTTGAGCACTTTAATCTGTTCTCTGTATCACAAATCTGTGACACCAAGAATAAAGTTTTCTTCTCTGAAGATGAATGTCTTGTGCTCTCCAAGGACTTCAAACTTCCAGAAGATACAACTGTTTTGCTGAGAGTTCCTAGAACCTTCAACTTGTACACATTCAATCTGAATGATGTTAAGCCAAAAGGTGATCTAACATGTTTGGTGGCCAAAGCTTCCCAGGATGAATCTACAAAGTGGCATAGGAGAATGGCTCATGTAAACTACAAGACCATCAACAAGTTGTCTAAACTTGGTCTTGTTCAGGGCCTTCCTTCAAAACTCTTCACCAATGAACACAATTGTGTTGCTTGCAACAAGGGAAAGCAACACAGAGCCTCTTACAAAGCCATAACAGCTGTGAGCACCATCTCAGAACCTCTTCAGTTGCTGCACATGGATCTCTTTGGTCCAACTCCTATTAGAAGTATTGATCATAAGTACTTCTGCCTGGTTATCACTGATGATTATAGCAGGTTTTGCTGGGTATTCTTTTTGAAAACTAAAGATGAAACAACTCCTATTTTAAAAGAATTCATTACCCTAATTGAAAACCAGCTAAATAAAAAGGTTAAAGGCATTAGGTGTAACAATGGGACAGAGTTCAAAAATGTTGTTTTCATAGAATTCTGTAAGTCTAAAGGGATTAAAAGGGACTATAGTACTCCAAGAACCCCACAACAAAATGGGATTGCTGAAAGGAAAAATAGGACCTTAATTGAGGCAGCAAGATCCATGCTTGCAGACTCTAAGTTACCCACTATGTTTTGGACTAAAGCAGTAAGTACTGCTTGCTATGTCTTGAACAGGGTATCCATCACTAGACATCATGTCAAGACACCTTATGAACTTCTCACTGGGAAAGTTCCTGACATTCATTACCTTAAACCTTTTGGTTGCAAAGTGACCATCTTGATTACTGCTGATACACTGGGAAAGTTTGATGGGAAAGTTGATGAGGGATACATTGTGGGTTATTCAGCTCATAGCAAGGCCTATAGGGTTTACAATTTGAATGCCAAAAGGATAGAGGAGACCCTTAACCTAAGATTTCTTGAAGATCAACCTAATACTCAGGGATAGGGCCATTCTTGGTATTTTGACCTAGATTATTTGACTGATTATTTGGGGTACACTAGACATGTTTCTAATCAAAATGTAGGTACCAAAGATCCAATTTCTAACCCTGCAGGTTCCATGGATGATGACTCAGAGAGTGACTCTGAGACAGATGAACATACCATTGTTGTACCTTCTTTTCCACCTAACCATTTTGTAGGTAATCATTTTGCTGCTGAACAAGAAGATGAGTCACATTATGCAGAGGATATTGCTAGACTTAAGAAGCAAGAACATGCAGCCACTCAGGAAGCTCAGAGACTCAGTGAAAAGGTTGCACAAGAGACTGATGCCATACTTCAACAATCAGCACAAGCAGTCAGTGGAAACAAGGATGCTGCTGACAGTTCTACTGAAGGCTCTCCTATTCCTACTGATGAGATCAAAGTTGCTGATAGTCCTGCTGCACAATCTCCCCTTTCTACTAAAGAATCTACAGACTTTGAGAAGCCATTTACAAGATTTCCAAGTCCTTCTGATCTTGGTAATTATCAGCCCAAGCCTGGTCTCTTTAACTCAGCTTCTTATGATACCGAGTTTGGGCCTACTGTCAACAACCTTGATGCCACAATTAATGTCAACCCCACAGCAACAAAGAGGATCAATAATGCTCATCCCCTATCAAAGATTATTGGAGATCCTCAAGCACATGTTAGAACTAGAAGCACTGTCAAGAACACTAAATATGGTGAAGATGCTTTCATTTCCTATGTCTACAATCAAAAGAGGGACAATCACACAGACTTCAAACATTGTCTGTTTGCATGATTTCTTTCTCAGATAGAGCCAACCAGTGTTCCTCAAGCACTGACTGATTCAAGTTGGCTTGAAGCAATGCAAGAAGAGATGCTGCAATTTAAGAATCAGCAGGTTTGGATATTGGTCCCTCTCCCTGATGGTAAATATGCCATTGGGACAAAATGGATTTTGAAGAATAAAAGAGATGCAAGGGGTATTGTGGTGAAAAACAAAGCAAGGTTAGTGGCTCAGGGGTTTAGGCAAGAGGAAGGCATTGACTATGATAAGGTCTTTGCACCAGTGGCCAGAGTTGAAGCAATCAGGATATTCTTGGCCTATGCATCATATATGGGCTTTATGGTTTATCAGATGGATGTCAAAGGTGCTTTCTTGTATGGTGAGATTGAAGAGGAGGTTTATGTGACTCAACCCAAGGGATTTGAAGACCCTGATCATACTGATTATGTGTATAAGCTTGTCAAAGCTCTCTATGGACTTCATCAGGCACCCAGAGCTTGGTATGCTAGGCTTTCTACATTTCTGCTGAAGCATGGTTACAGAAGAGGTGCCATTGACATGAATCTCTTCCTTAAGAAAGACTCCAGGGATATCATTCTTGTGCAGGTTTATGTGGATGACATTATCTTTGGTTCCACAAAGGAAGCATGGTGTAGAGAGTTTGAGGATTTGATGAAGGGCGAATTTCAAATGAGTGCAATGGGGGAGCTCACTTTCTTTTTGGGTTTACAGGTCCAGAAGAAATCTGATGGTATTTTTATTAGTCAGGATAAGTATGTAAAGGATATGTTGACAAAGTTTGATATGGAGAATGTCAGGACTGCCACTACTCCCTATGAAGCTCCCAAACCAAAGAACAATCTTGAACCTGATCTTCCTGTGAATGTTCATTTGTACAGGTCTATGATTGGTTCTTTGATGTATTTGACTGCTTCTAGACCTGATATTACATTTGCTGTGAGTGCTTGTTCAAGGAACCAAGTCACTCCACTTACCTCTCACTTGAATGCTGTCAAAAAGATCTTTAAGTACCTGAAAGGCCAACCCAAATTAGGTCCTTGGTACCCAAAAGAATCTCCATTTCAGCTGGCAGCTTATAGTGATAGTGACTATGCTGGTGCCAACATGGATAGGAGATCCACAACTGGAGGTTGCCAATTCCTTGGAAGAAGACCGATTTTTTGGCAATGCAAGAAACAAACCATTGTTGCTACCTCTACTACTGAAGCAGAGTATGTTGCTGCTGCCAATTGTTGTGGACAGGTTCTATGGATTCAGAATCAATTGCTGGATTATAGGTATAATTTCATGAATACCACCATTTTCATTGACAATCAAAGTACCATTTGCATTGTTAAAAATCCAGTTTTTCATAATAGAACCAAACATATTGAAATCAGGCACCACTTTATCAGGGATGCTTATGAGAAACATTTAATTAAAGTGGTCAAAATTAACACAGATGATAATGTGGCAGATTTGTTAACTAAAGCTTTTGATGGACCTAGGTTTCAACATTTAGTGGTCCATATTGGTATGCTTAACCCTTGAATGCAAAGTTTGAGGGGAGGCATAAGCCTCAGGGGAGGCATATGCCTCAGGGGAGGATTGTGATTGTAAACTTTGTATAATTTGTATACTTTTTGAGTTTTTAACACTAACCAACTAATGTATTGTAAGCTTGTTTGGTTTGTTTGCTAGTCTGTGTCTATTTTGTAGGATGCCATTGCAAGTTGTTGCTAATTTTCACCATGATATGTTAATATGGATGCTGAGATTTGTTTCTTCTGAAGTCTAATGGATGCTGAGATTGATTTCTACTGATTTAAGATATAAAGAGATCAAAATTAGCAAATGATTTGTTTTTCATTCATTCTGAGAACATATTGCAGCTTACAAACAACTTCAAATGAAATTACAAGATGCAACCCTATACATGTCTAGTCTAATTAGTCAAGCTTCTATCATCTATTACAAAAGCTGATTGATGCATAACCAGTATGATGAAGAAGCTGAAGGTGAAAATGGAAAAAGAAGAGGAGGAAGAATGATGAAAACGACGATGAAGATGCTCAAGAACCAAGGTTTATAACTTTGGTCCCTGGCAACATCCCTATCACCTACACCATTTTCCCTTTCCCCTTACCCACGACATCTGTCTTCTTGCCCTTTCCCCTGCATCCATGGTATGAAGAACCAGGTCCTGGAGCAGGAAGACCCAACACCACACTTCGTGATGTTGAAAGAGATGGATTTCTCTTCCTAGGCCATGGTTGGGGTCTCTCTGGTGTGGAAGGAGGAAGAAATGAGGGATCTTCGTCTTTATCAGATGTGAAAATGAAGGGAGAGACATATTGTCTCTCAGCAGGAATGGGGGCATTACTTGGTTCCCCCTTCTCCAAGGCATTCCGTCGCCTTTCTAATTCACGTGCATAATCAGAATCATCTATTTCTGATGGATATGGTGGAAGATCATCGGATGAGGAGGAAGAGGAGGAGGTTAAGTCTATAATTTCGGGCTTGGAAGACATTATATGAGGATAAATTGGGGATGATTGAGAAATTAGGGTTTTGAGATGATTTGGGGTTAATTTGATATCTGAGAAGTGTAATTTGGGGTTATTAAATAAGCAAAGTTTAGGCGTTATGATAATTAATGCGAGTTGGGTGGCACAGGAAAAATCAAGATATTCACCGAAGATATTTTTACTCTTGCTTGGTTTCTGCTGATTGACCATTCATTAGCAGATTTGACTTTCATTTCTGCTGAAGGGTAATTTTGAATTTGGAGGATTTCACATTACACGTCAGACTTGGTCAACAGTTAGTTCCGATAATTTTGACCACGATTGGGGAACTTCCAATTATAACCTACTTCGCATATCTCTTCCTAAACTAAATTATTCTCTTATCACTCCATTTAATCCCATCATTCTTTTAGTAATTCATAACCGTCTAACGCAAAATCATTCAAATGGCACAACTTCAATTGAAGAAAGATCATAACAAGTATGCTATTTTGAACAAGGCTAAGGGTCATGAAGAGTTTGATTTAATGGTGGAGTTTCTACAGCGTTCAAAGATTCATTATGCTTTGACACACTGTCCTAATGTGATATATGAATCAATGGTGAAGCAATTTTGGGCATCTGCTAAGAAGAGATCTGACACAGAGATTGTGGCTGAAATTGAAGGTGTTGAGTATGTGGTGACAGAAGGTTTGATCAGGACAAAGCTTCAGTTGGATGATGAGAATGGTGTTTACCACTCCAACACTGCAGAGATACTTGCTGGGCTAAGGGAAGCTGGATATCAAAGCACTGACACAACTAAGTGGCAGAAGAATCAGTTTTGTCCCAAGTGGAGGTATTTGGTGCATTTGCTGCTCCAATGTATAAGCAACAAGTGTGGTGGATGGGATCAATTCTCTCTACAATTGGGTTGTGGTATTGTTTGTCTCTCTAAGGGTGTAACTTATAATTTCTCAAAGTTCATTTTTGAAAATATGCTAGAAAATATTGAGAAACAACAACATAAGTTCTTAATGTACCCTAGGTTTTTACAAATAATGTTAGACATAACCACTGAAGATAGGATTCATGTGCCTATTAAGAGTCTTGGTTCTAACTTGTTTGCCTCTATGAAAACAAACTATAATGGGGAACATCGCCCTCTGTTAGATGCTATGTTGCCTCATGGCAATGATGATGTAGTTGAGGGTGATGATGCTGGCAATTTGTCTACCCAAAATGCTGCTGATGATGGTAATCCATCATCTTCTGGTCTTGCTGCTGATGGTAATCCTTCAGTGGTAAATGAGGAAGAGCCAGCTACAACTGCTGAACCATTACCTGTTTCTTCTGACCTACCACCACCCTCCCCTGCCCATATGTCACCTAGTCCTGTTTCTTCACCATCTCAGGTTGCTCCTGTTGAGCAAACTCCTGAGATTGAAGAGACAATTCAGTCTCTTGAGCCTTAGATCACTAGATTACCTACACCTAGTCCAGTAAGAGAGCCAGTTGATGAAGGCTCTCCCAATATTGTACACATGTCTATTTCTCCTGTTAGGTTCAATGAAGCTCCATTTACCACTGAGCAATCTGTTGGTGGAGCAGAGGACCCTATTACTCTCACTTCTATATATGATTTGCTCTACGGGTATATGAGAAAGACTGATGATCTCCAAAAGGAGCTTGCTGATACCAAGTCTACTCTTGGTAGTGAAATTGAGAAGCTGAAAAGCAAAGTTCAAGATTTGGAGGCACAATTAACTCAGCAGAAGAAAAGCAAGGTGATAATGGATACTTCTGAAGTGCCTCAGGAGAGAAATTTGGACTCTCTTGAAATTTTGGCTGAAGTTGCTAGACAGTCACATGTTACTTCTCCCAAAGCTGCTGAAGTATCTCAACCTAAGCCAACAATTCACTTTAGCAGAAGAAGTAGAAGACAATATTTGGCAAAGAAAGTTGCTGAATCTTCTAAGATGTCAAATGGTGATGACATTCTTATGGCAGAAGCTGCTGATACTCTTCAGGAGAAACAGCCATCTAGTGCCATTGCTGCTGACAAGACTACTGATGGGGTTCATACATAAGTAGATACATTCTTTGTAGCAGGAAAAGAGTATTTGGATTCCCATGTTCATGATCCATCTGTTCTTAAACAAGTTTCTCATGATGACATCACTGAAACCCTCAAACCTCAAGGATCTGCTGATAATCTAATTGATTCAGATGTTCAAAAGTTAAATGCTAATCCTATGGAAGATTTGGATATTTCTCATGATGATTCTGCTGAAGGGGTTGAAGTAGGTGAGGATGAGATTATTACAGATGAAGAAAGAGTTGAACAAGAAAGACTCTTGAAAGAATGGGAAGATTATAAGAGGAGTTCAAAGATGGCTGAGGCAGAGCAAGCCAAATTTGATTCAGAATATCAGTCTGCTACACAAAGATACATTTCTACCTTGCCTATTGAAAGACAGAGAGAATTGGATGCTGTTGTTCAAAATTTTGATGAGTCAGACTGGCAGCATATTGGAGAACAAGTGATTGCTGCTCCTAGCTTAGCTGCAGACATTCTTGGCAATGAGGTGGATAAAAAGGACTGGGTTTCTGAAATTGTGTAAAAGATGAAGTTGAGGAAGAAAGAAGCAGATGAGCAAAGAGCCAAAGCAAAAAGAGATAAACCCATGACTCAAGCACAGCAAAGGGACTATATGAGAACCTATATGAAAAGTCGAAGCAGTGCTTTATATAATAATGCTTGGACTAGGAAACAAGTGTGGGCACTTTCAGATGAAAAATTGGTTCAGATGTATAATAGAATCAAGTCTAGATGTGAAAAGGATGGAATGGGTGCTCCTAGGCTTGTTCCTACCATTCTTGCTGATGCTGGTTCTTCTGTTCATGAGGATGTTCATGTTGTTGATAAGGTATCTTTACCTGCCACTTCTGCTGATATACAACCTGTTGCTGATTCATCTAGGATTGATAAAGGTAAAGCTAAAGTGATAACAGAAGATCCTCCATCTAGAAAAAGAACCAGGAAACAAATGGAGGAGGAAAGGTTGGGTGAAGAGGCTGCTAAGAAGTTAGATGATGAACAACAAGCTGAAATGGCAAGATTTCATGAGATTAAGGAAAGAGAAGTAGAGCTTCAAGCTGCTAGAGCTAAACAAATGAGGAAGGCCATGGATGAACAATATACATCTGCTGCACTTGATTCTTCTCAGGATTCTACTGATGAACAATTGGATAATCCATCAGTGGAAACTGATGCTGCAGAAGGTGTATCTACTGAAGCTGAAGTTCCTGATGAATCTTCTTTACCTCATGATGCAATTTATGTTCCTGGAAGAAGAGCTAAGAGAATGGCTAAAGTCAGAACTTATGATTTGGTTTACAAACATTATGCAACTCATACTCCTACAGGGTCTGGATTGTATCTATTGGGTGAC
Organism: Artemisia argyi; assembly: GCA_030686995.1. Classification (NCBI taxonomy): domain Eukaryota; kingdom Viridiplantae; phylum Streptophyta; class Magnoliopsida; order Asterales; family Asteraceae; genus Artemisia; species Artemisia argyi. The sequence goes on from CM060704.1 coordinate 25,907,828, forward strand.
CACAGAGTGCTGTTTGATTCTTCTACTCCCACTGGTGCTGGTTATGATATATGGAAAAACAATCAGAGATGGAAGGTTCAGAGTTGGAAGTTTTACCCTATGCCATATGTTCATGTGTTGGAAACTACATCTGGACTTAGACTTCTTATGGATCTTGGCAAAAGGTATCCTCATACAGTGTCTCTGATGGAGAAAATGCTTCAACAAAAGTTGGAGATTCCTCCTGATCCAGTTGGGAATGCTAGGTTGTTTGCTGAATCTCTGGTTAATGTGTTCAAACTCAGAATTAGGACTTCCAGAGTAGCTTCTATTTGATGGTATATTGTTGTATATTTATTTCTTTTTATTAAAAAAAAAATTAACAATTTTGTATAGTATTGTGTATGTTGTATGCAGGTTTGGTGTTGATCACACATTCTCTGGTTATCAACTTACCTGATGTTGACTATTCCATCAAAAAGTTGGCTAATCCAAAGGGTACAGCTTTGGTAAAGACACATCAAATCTGTTGATAGCTGTAATAGTTTGCTTAAAACTATAGGGTACTCAACTCACCCATGCTTCATTGCTGAGAGTTGAAATGGTTGTCAATTGACCATGGATTTTTCCTGTAATGGATTCACAATAATTGGCTAGCCCACATGTATATGGCTTGTGGTAAAGGCGGTGGAAAACCATATTTGGTATTAAGTTGACCAAGATGATTTTTCATCAAATAATTGACTAGTCTTGAGCAAACGGCTACAGGTAAAGACATCTCAAATCCGTTTACAGCTGATGATTTGCTAAAAATCATTTGGTCATCAGTGTACCATAGTTTTCGAACTTAAAACATTTGGCTACTCCAGTAGTGGTGGCTATTGGTAAAGAGACATCAAATCCATTATTTTCAATAATTCACCTCTCACAGGAGTTTACACACCTGGATGTGATGAGAATAGTCTGAAACTAATTTTTTTTGATGTACATTTGGTCATTTGTTGCTGCAAAGAATGGAGTTTTCAAGTATATGCTGATCATAGAGATCCTGCTGATGATGATTCTTTGCTGATGAAGTTCAATTTCAATCCTCTTGGTATGTAACTTTAAAGATCTATCAAGAATCTTGAACTTAACCATGTCAAATTCAAGATTAGGGGAGGATTGTTAGGAATTCTGCTAAGATAGAATTCTGCTGAAGAATCAGCTGATGGATTCTGCTGAAGAGACAGATTCTGCTTATAGATTGTTTCTGCTGAGTTTAGTTTCAGCATTATTAGTTTTTGCGGATATAGTTTTTCCGTGTTTTATGTAATATAGTTAGGATATGCATGAGTTTATTTAGGAAGTGATAATGCATATCTTTTAGAAGTTTTTAGAATATACGTTTCTTGTGAAACGGTTTAGGGTTCCTTGTGTATAAAAGGAACACATGATTATGTATTGAGTAACGTTTTAGAAAACACTTTTATTATTATTGAAAAGATCCATAGAGGATCGATTGTTCTTAGTATTAAAACTTGTGTTTGTTTCCGCTTTAAAATACAAGTTACAGAGATTGTCTATTAGTGTGTTGGTGATTACATTAACATAACTAACGATCCTAGAGTGCTCAGAAGATCTATCAAGGTCTGAGATTCAACATCTTTACATTACGATCTTTTCGTGAAGATTTCTTTTCATCTTTAGGTTGCCTTACAAACTTTCCTCGTCTTCGAAAGAACTTTTTAAAGTCTCTAACCGCCATGGCATATTCTTCATCTTCACTATCCGAACTTGATTCCTCATCGTCACTTGATTCTACTCTATCTTTTAAGGCAATGGATTTCACCTTTTTTTCTTGCCTTTAACTATCTCCGAATCTTTTTCCATTACCATTTCATGAACTTTGAGGTTTCCAATTTGCTCGTCAAGTGCCATGCTTGAAAGATCCTTAGATTCTTCAATAGCCGTCACTTTTGCTCTCCAGTTTGGATGGAGTGCTCTAAGGAATTTCCTGACAAAATTCTTGCTACAAAAAGATTCATCAAGTGCTTTGGATCACTTGGAAACAAAGACTTATGATTATATGATTAAAGGCTTTTAGAATAGAAATGGAGATAAAAGCTCTCTATGTGGCGGCGACAAAGAATTATATATTACTCTTTGCTTCTGATCTCTTTTGATTGGACGTGCATGTTAAGAACTCTTTGTCACTAAGAATTATATATTACTCAATCGATTATTATATATTTATTTACTAATTTTGGTACATCGATGGTGGATTAGTTACTGAATTGCAAAGTCTATAAAACCCTAACTTTGGGTTAGGGTTTTATCTTTTTTGATTTGTATTTGCTGTGTTGTTCGATTACTGCGTTACTGCTGCATGTTTTTTGCTTGTCAAGGTCTGCATCTGCTTTAGTTTTTTATTCGTGGGTTAAGAGAGAGATGGAAAAGGTGAGTTCTAATGAACCTAATGAACCTGCTGGTCATTCTAATGATCCTGCTGGTAACACTAAGGAACCTGTTGGTCGTACTAAGTTGAGTGACAAGGTGAGTTCGTCAACAACTTTTGATGCTAATATACCTGATGGGGATGGGATTCACGTGGCTTCAAACGCTAGAAGGTTTCATGTTGCTTCTAGTAATATGAATAGTGAACAGGTTATTGATGGTATTCCAAGAATGGTCAATCAAGGAGGTCCTGCCCCTAAATTGTTTGCTAGTGTTTTGAATCCTGTTGGTGTTACTAAGAAAATAAATTTCAGGCCATTGATCAATGAGGATCGTGTTGCAAACCATGATACTTTGCTACCCAAGGCTGCTATGGAGAATGTTTTATGTAGATATGAGAATACCCTTATTGGGTATTTTGTTGGTAAGTACATTGCATTTCCTATTGTTCAAAATTATGTAACTAATACGTGGGGTAAGTTTGGATTGAAAAAGCTTATGAAGAACGATGATGGTGTGTTCCTCTTTAAGTTTGATTCTAACGATGGTGTGGATCGTGTTTTACAATGAGGGCCTTGGTTAATATGTAATTCGCCTCTCATTCTAAACAAATGGACTCCTAGTGTGTCTTTGACCAAAAATGAGGTAATTATGGTCCCGGTTTGGATTAAATTGCATAATGTTCCTTTACTTGCGTACTCGGAGGATGGTTTGAGCTTGATTGCTACACATGTAAGGAAACCGATTATGTTGGATTCGTTTACAAGTTCTATGTGTGTGGACTCTTGGGGGCGTATCAGTTTTGCTCGTGCTTTAGTTGAAATCAGCGCAGATTCTGAATTGAAAAAGGAAGTGTCTATGGCAATTCCAAATGAGGAGGGTAGCGGGTTTATTACGGAGATCATTAAAGTCAAATATGAATGGAAACCTCCTCATTATGGCGTGTAAGTTATTTGGGCATGATCTTATCAATTGTCCAAAATGTGTTAAGGAGACTGTTCGTAATGATACTAATGTGGCAGATAAGGCCTTTGTGGAAATGAATAATGAGGGTTTTAATGAGGCCAAGAATCGTAAGGATAAAGGGAAGAAGGTCGCTGATCAATCTCGGCCTATTGGTGGTGTTAAGCTTAATAAGCCAAAGCTTAAATTTTGGAGACCGATAGGGACGATAACTACCAATCAACGTTCGGCTTCTAAGTTCCAAAAGGAGCCTTCTTCTTCTACTGCTAAATCAGGTACAATCAATAAGTCTTCTAATTATTTTGATGTTTTAAACTCGTTGGGAGAGGAGGATGTAGATGAGGTTCAACAGAATTGTAAGGGGACACAAGATCTGTTCGCGAGTGATATGAAAGAGAAGGAACATGCTACGACTACTAAACCTAGTACTTCTTCCTCTCCTTGTACTTCTGATTTGGGAAATTATGGTAGCACTAGTGCCACTCCTATTGTTGAGAAAATTGGGAAGCTTGAAAAGTTAATTATTGAGGGGAAAGTTACTCTTGTGGATGATGATGGTAAACCTCTTAAAAAGGTTGATTCTTCAACTAAGGTGGGTAACCCATTCTCTAAGGTGGGCAATGTGGTAGTTTCTGACAGCGATGATGATGAAGTTTTTGATGATCACATAGGGACGTTGTATAGTGGAAGTGCAGGTAAGGAGCAGAGTCTTTATGAGCAATGGAAAGCGGATACGGGTGACAGAAACAATTACGATAATGGTGATTTTGGTCTCTCTCCTGCACAATTAAAAGCTGCTGGAATTCATGTTTTTTTTGTCTTAACTAGGTTGTTTGCTATTTTTTGCATAAAATTTTCTTTTTTATGTTGGTTTTGATTTGGTGGTCTGGTTGGTTGTAGCTAGTTGTCATTTATGGCCTGTCATAAATGATTTTGTGGTTGTGTCAAGCGATTGCTTGCGGTTAATGTGGTACTTTAGCCACATTCCATTGTACTTAAATGTTTTTTGGAGTAATATATTTTACCAGGTGAAATGCCCTTTACCAAAAAAAAAGAATAGAAATGGAGATTGAGATTAGAAAGTTTTTAGTGCAAAAAGGTGAGAAAATCTATGGGAATGAACCAGTATTTATAGGGACAAAATACTGTTTTGGAGCGTGGCCGGTCCCCTTAATTAGGGGTTGGCCCCCTTAATGATTAAGGGGGCCGCCTAAGGAATTAAGGGGGCCGCCCCCTTCAGAACATTTTTGTCCTTTTGTGGGAAAGGTTTTTCTGGATTAATTTTGCCATTTTTGGTTGAAAATTTGAATTCATATATTTATAATGAATTAAATATATTCTTTTAATTCCAAAAATGTTTTATAAAAGATATAAAATGTTTTGTGTCATTTTATAAAATGTCTTGTGTTTAAGAAAATGCTCCTTTGATTATGTAATGCATTAGACACTTTGTTTATACATACCTTAAGTGATTTAGTTGTAGAAATAAATATTTACCACTAAATGCTTGTTTACATCATAATTTTTGATTTAATTTAGTTTACATTTTGTGATTATCAAAACGTAGAATTATTGAAAAATATTAATAACGTTTTTAAGCATTATTTATATCAACAATCTCCCCCTTTTTTACGATTACAAAACTCAAACTCATTAAATCAAAAATTAGTTTTTAGACAAGTAATTAGTGAGTTTATATTTACTTCTCCCCCTTTTTGTAGAATAAAAAAGGTTATGCCGACAAGTGTCAATTATGAAATATTGACGGGATGAGAACTCCCTCTTGATGTGTGCTCCCCCTCATTCGGGGGCACCAAGGAAACGAGCTATGGAATGCTTGCAAAACAAAAATATTAGAAGCACAAGTATATATACAACTATATATAAAGTGACAAAAAAAATAATCAAGCAATATAAAAGCATTCATTTAAGCAAAAGTTGTGTAAAAATACACAAAAATACATACATCATCAAGAGATTACAACAAGGATAACAACTAGGAAAGTTAACAACTAGAGTAGTACTCCATCATGCAAAGAGTACATGAGCTTTATAGAGCTTGCAAGCAAAAGGGTTGTGAGGTCTTTATTTATTAAGCATAGTATATGCTTAATTTGGAGAGTAGGAAGGTGATGGTGGAGAAATAGGTGAAGATGTTGGAGGTGGAACAATAGGTGAGGATGGTGGAGGTGGTGGGTTGGTTAGCAAGTGTTCAATATATGAAAACATGTATTGAATTTCATCTCTAAGACCAAAGATGATGGTTCGGTTGTGGATGCAACAAAGGCAAATATCACCATGGGCTTCAAGTAATCTCCAAGGTACGAGATTAACAAAGAACGGTGGTGTGATTGGTGGGGATGAGACATGAGCATCAAATGGTGTTATTGGTGAAAGTGAGATGGTAAGTTCGGTGGAGATGGGTTCTTGAGTAGGATGTGGTGATGATGCTTGTGGTGATGATAAGTATGAGTTTATGTAGTCATTGATAGATGAGGTTGAAGGTATGGATGAGGAGGATGTTCCATGAGTGGATGGTGTTTTAATGGTGCATTTGGTGCACTTGGGGATGAGCATTTTGGTGGAGGTGAAGAATAATGAGGTGAAGAGTGTTCATCTGGAGGGAATTTATAATATGAAAATGGTTGGTTTAGGTAAGTTTTTGAAGTGGTTTAAGGAGATTCCAAAATCAGTTGGGTTATAAGGAGAAATGGTAGCTGATACTAGAGAAAGAGGTCACAAGATGCAAAAGAAAACAGTAAAACTCAATTCCAGATGGCCGGTCCCCTTAATTGTAGGCCGACCCCTTAATAATTAAGGGGATCGCCTAAGAAAATTAAGGGGGCCACCCATCTGGTGTTTTCCCAAGCTACCAGAAATCAAAAATTTAGAGAAATGGTTTAGTTTTCAAGTGTGTGTTTTCAGCAAACTCTATTTGGAACATATACTCTTGAAATGATGAAATTTAATCATATAAGGATAACAATTAAGCATGCATGCAAACTAGTATATTGTAAACTAAATGTAAAGTAGGCATACTAATAACATTAAATAATAATCAAGATCCTAGCACAATAATAGTTAATATCCTAATATCATTCAAGTAACAAGCAATAAATATGATTAAACACAAGTATTTCCGAATATATCGGACAAATAACATAACACATAAATGTCTAAAAGTTCATCAATTATGCTACATCGACGATTCTATTTCTTCTTCCCCATAATCTTCCTGAACATCTTTCCTACGGACTTGAATCCTCCACGAACTTCTTCATGCATTTGTTGAGTCCTGTTTATTAGTGATGTTTGACGTTTAAAGAGAAATTCATTGGTACGTTGGCGAGGAAGAGGAATTTGATATTCGGTATAATCAAGATTGGGAAGATCATCAACAAAGGTCGTGGGAGATGAGGTACTAACACGCGAGGTGTCTTCCTCCTCATCATCATCATTTCCTCGATGAGATGTCGAACCACGAGGTGCAGAGAACAAAGGGCCACGAGATTTCCCTTTGTCACTTCGAGATCGGCGAGTACGAATGAGAGTAAGTTGATTCAAAGTGGGATGAACTAACTCATAGATATCACTCCTAAGATCTGGGCAGTGTTCGATGATATGACGATAAAGTCGAGTGAGGAACATACCATAAGGAAGATTGGCATTAGGAGTGGTTTTGGCAGACATGATTTAATTGACAAAGAGATAAGCCAAATTGTAGTTTTCTTCAGCAACTACACAATACAACATGTGGGCGATTCTGGCCATGAGATGATCACGGTGACCGCCGGTACCAAACGCATTCTCGTGTATGAGTTCTTCCCAATTTTTCATGTCGGGGCTTAGCTCTTTGAGAAGGATTTGATTTGCATGAATATCGACATTTTTTGACTTGATTCTATGACTAGTCGTACCACGTTCTAGCTCAAGTAGTCGATGAATGTCTTCAGGACTTGGAATCTCAGAATAGTATGGACCATCCTGAGGTTGATTTCGTTCAAGAGTTGAAAGATCCCATTCATTTGCGTATACGGCTTGGTCGTTGTACGGGATTTTGAGAATTTGTCCAAACTGAGCAAGAGTAAGAGTGATGAATTGATTTTGGATCATGAAAGAGATAAGAAGATGGCCATAGGGATCGGTTTGCACCGTAACTTGGCTATAGAAGTCGAGGACAAAACGAGGAATGATTGGTTCATTGATTTTGAAAAGACAATCGAGACGAACATTGGTGAACATTCGTTCGATTTGATTAGATTGATAAAAGGATGGATCGACAATTCTACCCTCGTGAATGTTTCTATTTTCAATGGGACGATAGAAACATGTAACGGAGGGAGACATGCCGGGAGTGGCGGAAACTTTAGGAATGTATTGCTTTGTTTTTGAAACATCACCAACCGTGGTTTTAGGCATTTTCACCTAAACAATATAACAACAAAAAAAAAAAATTAAGACAAGAACAATTAACATGCATATGTTATGTAAATATATGCAATACATGTGGAACGGAAGTCTACTTCGACTTAAAAATATATCCCAGGAAGTAGTTTCACAATGTTCCTTGATTTTAATTTTTAACTCGCTTTAAATGTATCCTATGATGTCAAGATGTAGTTGTGAAATTAGTTCGATATAATACCAAGACTATCCAAACGGCTCTTTAGGCATCATAAGCCATTTCGAAATATGGGTAGATATATATTAGATTATATATCTTGCTATCTCTTACGAGTTTAACTAACAATAAACTTGTTGAGAAAGTGAAAATGTGAATTTTGGTTTTCAAAATATCTTTTTCTTAGTTAAACCAAACGCTCCCTTAACTAGATAAATATCGACTAAAACATCAATATATATATATATATATATATATATATATATATATATATATATATATATATATATATATATATATATATATATTAATTATATACCTTGATGGCTTCTATAGACTTGTAATATGTTAATAAGTTTAACAAAATAGTTTCAAGATTTAAATTAACTCATTTAAGTATTCTTAGTTTATGAACCAAACGCCCATGTTGTTTTCATAAAACTTTTTACAATGATTCGAAAAGTATGTTTTCGATGTTTAAAACATTACATCACTACAATGTAGTAAGTTTTAACTAGTTTAAGAATTATATCAACAATGTGCTTTTTGAAAAACAATCTTAGTAAGGGTTTATGGGCGATTAGAAATTTCGACAACATAATATGTTAAACTTAGTTTGAGTAGCAATTCTACATTCTAATCCTACGGGAAGCATTTAGTTATGCAATTCCTAAACTTAATTTTACTAAAATTCGGATTTAGATAAATTTTAATAAAATATCTAATTTTGATTAGACACAAATTTGAATGAAATAAGATAAAATGTATGTTGGAAAACTTACAAAAGATTTTGTTATATGTTAAGTTAACGTTTGTCCCTTGAGAAACAAGCCCGGATTGGTGATTTGGTGAAGGATTTTGGTGGTTTTGGGTGTTGAGTCTCGTTCACAGCAGCAAGAGAAAGGGAGAGAGTATGAACAAATGGAGTGTTTGACAAAGATTTTAAGAGGAAAAACGATTTTAGAAGTACCATATGGCCGGTTCCCTTAATCATTAAGGGGACCGCCCCCGATAACAAGCCGGTCCCCTTAAACATTAAGGGGGCCGCCTGCATATTTTTGATTTTTTGTTTCTGACATTAACATATTTATACATATATAATTGGATTTATAATATTTCAAAAGTACGTAGGAATATATTGGCACGATGATGAGATACTTGACAATTTTTAATTAACGTTTCGTTAATTAAAATGTATCTTGACAATTTTGGATAAAATGATCAAGACGTCAAGTTAATAGAGGGGTTGAGAAAAGTTTGGGAATATGTGTGTGTGTGTATATATATATATATATATATATATATATATATATATATATATATATATATATAAATTATGTGTAAGTATGAGGAAATAGTGGGTTATTAGGTGGAATTGAGAAAAGATAAGGAAATGACGGAGATGAGTGTTTGTCGACGAGGGGAGTTTGTTTCATCCATAGTTTTCTTGTGCGAAGGCGTTCTACTTTTATGTTGATCCACTTAAGTCACATCTCTTCATCATCATGAGTTTTCTAATAGTAGACATAAAAGATTTTCGAGTTGAACGTTAAAGTTCAAGAGGGCCAACAGGGGGAAGGAAAAGGTTCGAGAACGAACAATTTCATTGAGTTTTAGAAAGTCAACTAATGACGTATCTAGGTTATGTGCACGTATATATATATATATATATATATATATATATATATATATATATATATATATATATATATATATATATATAGGGTAGGGTTCTAGAGAAAATAGTATTTGGATAAAAAAGTGAGAAAAAAAGTTATAGGGTCGAATTTGAAACATCTCAAACTTCAAGGGTAGAAGGCGACAACAGTTGAATCTTCAGGGTTAAAAACGAAAAAAAAAAACAAAAAAAAGAAGAAGGAATCAGCTTTGTTGATACAGATCCAAACACACAGTTATTATTTTCTCTCAAAATTCAAACAAACACTCCTGTTTCAAACACACACTCACCATCACCACCACCACCGTCGCCACCATGTCCATCGCCACCATCTCCATGGCCACCACTCCACATCGCAACCATCAACTCCATCACCACTATCATCTCCACCATAGCCGGTGTAGCTTAAACCACCTACACCACACACCAGACCATCTGTCGTAACATCCGCCGTACACCAGAATAACATTGAAATCAAACCAGGGATATCAGACAATTGTAAGTCTTTAATTACGGAATTTTTAATTTTTATGTTATTTTAGTTCATCATCATGAAATTTATAAAATAATTAGTATTATTGTGCAATGGAATGACATTTAATGGATTTGTATGTATAATATTACATTTTAGTGCATCTGTGTAAGTAATATGTTGTAGCATTTATTTGTGTGAATAAGTGCATCAGTATAAAAATGAATTTATTTGTGTGAATAAGTGCATCAGTATAAAAATTATGTGACAAGTGTAGATGATTAGATTATAAGGAAATCGATTTACAACATCTTTTTGTTAGATTAGAGCATCGCGAGATAGATTGATTCATCTATTGTGTATTATTAGAGAATCATGTGGCATGTTCGCGCATCTGTTTGTTTGATTACTGCATCAACAATTAATGTTATTAAATCTGTTAGAATGATTAGTGCATAAGGTTACAAGTCAAGATATTCAAATGATTAGAGCGTCAATTGTTTAAATGATTAATGCATCAGAAATTCATGATAGTGCATCTGTTAGTACGATTAGAGCATCAATGAAAAAGTTAAGGCATCTGTTTGTTTGGTTATTGCATCTGAAATAAATGTCACAACATCCGTTGATGCATCCATTGTGTATTATTAAGGCATCTGTTTGTTTGGTTATAAGGAATTCGATTTACAACATCTTTTTGTTAGATTAGAGCATCGCGAGATAGATTGATGCATTTGTTGTGTATTATTATTAGGGCATTTATTTGTTTGATTAGTGCTTCAAAACAAAATGTGTTGCGGCATCTGTTAGTATGACAATAGTATAATGTTATAAGTTCGGGCTTCTGTTTGGGATCAACATGGCCGGCAAGTCTCTACTCCTGTCACTTTAGGCTGGTGTAGTCAACGTAAAAAATGCAAATGAGCTTTAAATGCTTATTTCCTCTCAATAGTTAGTTTTACGTCCTTGCTCCAACAGATACTTGATCTTGCCTGCTGCTTCCCTGAATTAAAAAACCTAAGAAGTTATGACCTGCTACCATCTAGTTGGTTGTATGACTATATCAGTTAACGTATGCATTTGTAAAAAAAGTATGTGATACTATAATTAGTTAACGTATCTGTTAAAAAATAGTCATTGCATATGTTTTATGCAAATAATGCATTTGTAGTAGAAAATATGCATATTTTTATTATGCCATTTTATTAATTTTTTTTACCATGAAAATGACACTTTTCTTCAATTTCAATTACAGCAATAGAACTGGAAACTGAATGAGAGGAAAACAAAACACCATAATATGAAACAGAGAAGTCACAAAATAGTAAGTCAGAGGAGGAAATTGGACAATTCACGAGGATTTTACATTATTTTTTAATGCATCTGTTTGATTAGTTTTTGGTGCATCTGAAGGTGTTTGGTTTTGGTGCATCTGTTTGATTATTTTTGGTGCATCTGAAGGTGTTTGGTTTTGATGCATCTGTTTGGTTTTAGTTAAAATAGCTTTTAGGTAGCTTGAAGTTGGCCCTTCAGGCTGTTTAGCATCAGCTTTAGCCCATTTACTTTTTGCTTATTGTGGTGCTTATCTGCTTATATTATACTGCTTATTCAGGATAGTTAGCTTAATTTAGTTGCACTTTAGGATTAGGTAGCTTATAGGTTTAAGGTTTTAGCTTATTTGCCCTAAAAAGCTGAAAACTTATAACATTAAGCTAAAAACAATAATAGATGTAAGTTGCTGCCTCATGTTTGGCTTCTAGGGACTTCGTATATATCAATGTCATTACATCTATTTTGTTAGAGTTCTAGTTATCTTTCTATAAAAGTTTTGCTGATATTGGGGTAAATATATGTAGGATATTAAGCATGTACAACATAAAAGATGAAGATATCAATTTAGTGGCTAGTCAATCTCAGCTCTCAATGCCACAATCAACACCACTCCAGATGCAGCTCCCTGTTATAGAATTGCACAAAGTAAGTCGGTTCTTCCTTTTAGCTGATAATATATTTGAGTCACGACATCTATTTTACTTGTTACTCATTTGGTTTCTTCAGTTTCCTGATTTTGTTTGTCCTCCTGTTAACTGTTGTGCCTCATCTTGTTTCACATAGTCCCTCCTTGTGCTTGTTAACTGTGGCTCGGGAGGTACCTTAGTGCATCAGTTTGTGGCACTTTAGTGCATCCATAAAATTGCTCAAAGTAATCCGGTCCTTCCTTGTAGCCGATAATTAGAAAATCCAAAATCTGGCACACTAAGGTGGCTTTCAAGGAATCAAATGGCACATGCATTAATACATTAACTCTATAATTCTAAATATTTTGAAGCTAAAAGTGTGATTTTTTAATGGATAAAAGCTTCATTTAAATAAAGTGTTTACTATATCTTTTTGTATAATTATTCATATGTTTGCTAGAAATGGGATAACGCACCTTCAGTTTCTTGTTCCTATAAATAGCACCCAAAATGTTTAACAGCTGTCTTTTATATTCATGGATATGCTTGACTCGGATGTTGAACAGACTATTTGGGTCAATGCTTTCGCCTGTTACTCGCAATATGTATTCGGTCAATCTTTGTTTGTTGGCCATTTTAGCCGCGTCCCATTCGGCTTGAAGTTCTGGATTATCAACAAACTATTGGAGAAAAATAATTAATATACATATTGTTGCGGGCATAACATATTCAATAACAGATAGGATAGCAACAAAAGGGATCTATACCGCTCGCAAACCTACAAGGAGGTCTAGATTAGTCACCCACTTATCTGTTTTCAATCATTTTGTTATAGTTTCACTACTAAGTTCAGGGCTGCAAATTTTGAGCCACCGACTAGGAGTTATGCCATTGGTCTTATTTTGGAACTTAGTTGGCCATATAGCAGCTTAAAACTACATGATTACATGGTAAGATTAAGTGAATATTCTCTTGTGAAAAGTGGTAGATGAGTTAGTTCCCTCGAAAAAACAAAGAAGATTACAAAATGTAAGTTTATCTTACCGTATGCCTAGATACCACACACAAGTTTGCCATGCACACAACAGTTTTATTTGGGTTGTGATCCAGAATTTACATATCAGAAATCTTACTCATACAGCTGAATAAAAGAATTATGTCAGAATAAGTGCCTCGTATATCACAACAGTAGCTGATTGCATGTATGATGACACTTTTTAACATTGTCAATGTCATTATAAGAAGCATATATGAGCTTTTGAAAACATAGTTTCAGGAGGTTGTATGCCATAGAAATAGACTATAAATGACAACTTGTTTGACCTATCCCACTTTTAGCTAGTTTTCACTCGTTTGCGTGTTAGACTTATTAAGGCATCTGTTTGCATGTTTAATGCATCTGTTTGGACACATTAGTGAATCCATTTTCATGCCCTTGATTCAGTAGTGTGTACCGTCCAGTCCTACTATATTGCTATGTACTTAAACCAAGAATTGTTGCTTCATGCCTAAGTTGTTGTATGTGAAATTCAGTTCACTTGCTTGTTTCATTTTTGTTTGTTATAGTGTAGTTTTAGCAATGGGATTCACCTCTAATAATTGGTTACCGAGTTGGTATCACCACTGAGTTTTGAACTTCAGTGAGGTGTTCTGTCGACGTTCCAAACCAAGTAGTATAGTGTCAAATTGAAACTAATGATTAGTTATATTGTGAATTCAATACTACATAACCCGTTTGAAGTTGATCTAAATGGTTAATGTCTGATCTTGTTGCAATGAGCAACTAATGCATCTGTTTGTATAATTAGTGCATCAAAGAGAAGATACAATGTGGTCCTTACATTTGATTTCTTTCTCAGGGGGTTTACGGAGAACCATCCAGGAGAGACAACCCCAGAGGGCGTCATCATGGGTTGACTCGGTAAAAGAGGCAGGAGATCAAAAAAGCTTTCAAGCTATTTGATACAGATGGGTCTGGTATGTTGTTTATATTAAGACTTTGGTTTGGGTATAACTTGTGTAAAATAATTACATCGTTCCAATGTGTTTGGTATCAACCTGCTTATTTTTTAGGCGATAAACACCTTTAAATAAGCAATTCCAAACACCCCCTAAAATAAGTGAATTGTTTGTCTTTGGTGGTGTTTGGTTTTGTTTTTTGAAACTATTTATCTGATAATTGTCAATAAACAATTCTTAATAGTTAGTTCCTGTATCAGTAGATTTAAGAATGAACAAGTATATGAATAGTTATATTTTATGTTGTGCTAATTGGAGGTTATGATAGTTTAATTGTGTATAGTAACTGCTAAAGTTTTGCTGTAGGCATTTTGGTGACACTAGGCTCTTAGATCACCTCCTCAAGCATGTTGCAAACGAGGTGAATCCTGGTGGCACATTACGGTTCCGACGGTCACATAATGCTTTTGGTACGATGGAATACTGGCTCGAGGATGCTGATATTCTTAAAATCAGGAGGGACGCTGAGAACCTTTTTGGACTCCACCACCTGGTTGGAAGCCTGGTGATTCTCCATCCAGATGCCAATGGACTAGGTATCTCTCGGAGCTATAAGATACCCATAAAAGACCCGAAAAGATGAAGAAAAATGAATGAAGAAAATTACCAGAGACTAGTAGTAAACATGAAGCTTCTGTTTGACAATCCTGGCTACTTTACTATATGTTTACCCTTTTGCTTCAATTTACTGTTTACCCAACTTGAAAGATTTAAGCATACTATTTATGGCTTTCTTAAAGCATATTATATTTCGAACAACTGAAGTCTTATTTTATATTTTTCTTGCTGGTGTTTTTATAATCGTTTCATTTTTCTTGTTGTTGTGTTTGTAACCAAAATCAGTCTTTTAATACATGTTTTAAATGATATTTGTGTTTTGAAAGCAACAAGCGTTGCAATACTGTTCTATAAAATATAAAAGAATGACATGATATGCAAAACAACCCTTAAAAAAATAATTGATCGGGTGAATTCCTAAAATGCGAGCAGTAACAAAAAAACTCAAAGATACTATTGTGGCACCAAAAAATTAGATGAAACACAGAACAACCCTTGGAAAATATAAAAAGTTACAATAAGGCCCCTTGAGTTGAAAAAAAAGAAAGGGAAATGGGAGGGTGAGATTTGTACACTTTTCCCACTTTTCTACAAAAGTGGGTTTTTTTCATGATCCCACCTCTATATATATATATATATACATATACATATACATATATATATATATATATATATATATATATATATATATATATATATATATATATATATATATATATATATATATATATATATATATATATATATATATTCATATAAAAAGGAAGGAGACAATCAACTATATCTACGCAATCAAAGCAACAAATCAGGAGAGAGTTATCTAAGCATAGCAATGAATTGAGAAAGAATGGCGTACCTGGCTATCTTCAATAATATTCTTCTAAATCTTCAGGATGATTTATAGACTTTGTAAAAGTCTATGGTGAGAAAGCTTCGAGGAAGTCTTATGGAATGTTGATCTAGCTAATCGGTCCCCGTTGCCTCTTTGGTCCAAAGTTGTTTGGTCCAAACATGTTTAACATTTGGCTAGGATGCATGAAAGGTGGTAGTATTCCCCAAGGGTTGTAACTTGGTTGATAGTTCCACATTTGATTACTAGTGATATTGTAGTTTTGTCTATTTTGTTTCTTCTTGGTTGAGGTGTTTTTGATCTAGGATAAGAGTTATTTGACTTCCTAGGTGGTGGAGTTTTAGATCTTGTTTTAGGTTTATAGGATCCTACTTCGGTTTTTAAGGATGGTTTATAAAATGTTTTTATTACTTCATCACTAGCAAGAGGTATTTTCTTATCATTTATGAGTATATATTTCGGATTTGATTCTAACGGTTTTAGTTTACTAGGTTCACTTTCAAACTTGACATTTTTTGTTTCACTAGTTGAAGCTTCGATTGGGTTAAATCCTAAGCCGGTTTTGTCTCCGGATATTCTTTGAATGCTTATTATTTTCTTAAGTGAGTTACTACTATTTTCAAAATTTTCAAGTTTGCAAATTTTTTCCTTGAGTATTTCATTTTCACTTTTAAGCTCTTGACATGTTTTACATTCTTCAAAAATTTCTTTACCTTTTTCTAATTTATGTATTTTAATTTTTAGTTCTAGTATTTCATTTTCTAATTGGTTGTTAATACGTTTTAGTGATTTGTTTTTAGTCATTACTTGTTGTCCTAATTTGCATAGTCTATTATACTCATTATCTAAATCATTTTCGTCTAATGATAGATTCTCATCACTAAAGTATTCGGTTTCAGAACGTACCTCGCTTGATATTTTTGCCATAAGACACTTCTCCTCCTTTGTCGTTTCTTTCTCTTCTTCATCGCTATCACTCTAAGCTCCTCCAACAAATGCTCTTTGATTTTGATCTCTTGACATAATTGGACATTTTCCAATGAGATGATTTGGATCACCACACTTGAAGCACTTCCTTTCATTCTTGTCATCTTTATTCTTTTGAGATGCTTTCCTTTCATCATGTGGTTGTCTAACGAATCTTCCTCGCCTTTTGAAGAATTTCTTGAAGTCTCTTACGGCCATGGCATATTCATCGTCATCACTTTCGGAAGATGAGCTATCTTCGTTACTAGATTCCTTTCTAGCTTTCAAGGCGATTGACTTGCTTTGCTCTCGTTTTCCTTTAACCATTTCGGAGTCCTTCTTTATTATTACTTCGTAGACTTTCAAGTTCTCAATTAATTCATCAAGTTGTAAAGTTGAGAAATTTTTTGATTCTTCAATAGCCGTCACTTTAGCTTGCCATTTTGGGTGAAGAGCCCTAAGAAACTTCCTAACAAAATTATTACTAGAAAAATTCTCATCAAGTGCTTTTAAACTTGTGATGATAGTGTTAAACCTAGCAAAAGCATTATTAATTGATTCCTCTTCCGGAATCGTGAATTGCTCATATTGTTGAACAAGTAGATCTATTTTGTTATCTTTGACTTGACTATTGCCTTGGTGAGTTACTAGTAAAGAGTTCCAAATTTCTTTTCCGGTTTCACACATAAAGATCCTTTCGTATTCTTTACGTGGTAGCGCATTGTTAAAAACCATTTTTGCTTCATCATTTTCAGCAAGTTTTCTTTTTAAATCATCGTTTTGTTTTTCAAAAGGTACGATTTCATCTTTCTTTGTTTCGGGGTTATTTTGAATAGGTAAAAAATCACCATTAGTAATAACATGCAAAAGATCTAGATCTTTTGATTCACATAAGTTTCGAATTGATTTTTCCAATATAAAAATCCATCACTTTCAAATAGTGGTGGTCTTTGCATATATTTTTCAGATTCCATAGATCGTTACAAGTTTTAAAATACAATATATTTTAAAGATCTTGCTAGACGTGGCTCTTGATACCAATTGTGAAGAACTAGACCGGGGGGGGGGGGGGGGGGGTTGAATAGTTTTACGTTCTTTTTGAGTTTATTTTTGAAAAAGAATTAGTTGCTTATTAAAACTTTGATTCGATCTTTTGTGAATTCAATTGTTAACAAGTATGAGCAAATCTAAACAAGTATAATCTAATAATGTAAGTAAAGTAATGAAATGAAATAAAAGATAGCGATGGAAAGATCAAACCGCAACACACGAATTTATAGTGGTTCGACTACAAGGACACCTTCCTTGCCCTACTCCACTCCCCGAGTACCACACTCGAGAGTTTTCTTCACTATGTCAACAAACTCCTTATGGCGGAGAAACCTTACACACCTTGGCTTACACCGGTTAACGACACTAAGCTAAATGTCGAGTTCTAATCCTAGCTAGAACTAATCTCACAACTTCTTCACAACTTGACAACTTCTTGACGATAACTTCACAACTTCTTCACGTCTTCTTCACACCCTATTCTTTGCACAACTTATTCACACCTTCTACAATACTTCTTTCCAACACAACTAATATCTACAACTAACTTAATCACACAACAATTTACAAATAATATAGCACTACTACTAGATAATACTAACTAATCACAACACTATTACTTTATATAGATGTTGAAGGAGTGTTCTTCTTTTTGCACTTGTGTGGGTGAAGCTTTGGATCACTTGGAAACAAAGACTTATGATTATATGATCAAAGGCTTTTAGAATAGAAATGGAGATTGAGATCAAATAGTTTTTAGTGTAAAAAGGTGAGAAAATATGTGGGAATGAACCAGTATTTATAGGGACAAAAATACTGTTCTGGAGCGTGGCCGGTCCCCTTAATTAGGGGCCGGTCCCTTTAATGATTAAGGGGGCCGCCTAAGGAATTAAGGGGGCCACCCCCTCCAGAACGTTGGACATTTTCGCCTTTTGTGGGGAAGGTTTTTCTGGATTAATTTTTGCCATTTTTGGTTGAAAATTTGATTTCATATATTTATAATGAATTAAACATATTCTTTTAATTCCAAAAATGTTTTATAAAAGATATTAAATGTTTTGTGTCATTTTATAAAATGTCTTATGTTTAAGAAAATGCTCCTTTGATCATGTAATGCATTAGACACTTTGTTTATACATACCTTAAGTGATTTAGTTGTAGAAATAAATATTTACCAGTAAATGCTTGTTTACATCATAATTTTCGATTTAATTTAGTTTACATTTTGTGATTATCAAAACGTAGAGTTATTGAAAAATATTAATAACGTTTTTAAGCATTATTTATATCAACAAAATGGAACTGAGTTATAAGAGAGAAATGAAAGTATATGTACTATGTTATGATTGTAAGTGATGAGAATAACACAAAGAGTAGGTTGCTATTTATAGGCAAAACATCATATCATCCCACGGATATGGCGGAACCAATCCTTTGGTTCCGTCCGTTATACTTATTGGTTCCGCCAGCATGTCTGACAGAATCCTACACAAAATATTTCACAATCTAACTCAATATTATCAAAATCTCACAAAGTCAACTTTGAGATCTTTGAGTATGAATCTACATAAAATAAAACATGTCTCTTACACATTTGTTTTCTTGAAAAGACATGTGTGATACAAGTGATGATGTAAACAAGTGTACTATTCTATATTTAGAAATATTTAAATAGGAAAGTAAACTTGTAAAATGTATATGTTAGTAACTTACAAAAGTTAATATGAAATGTTTAGTAAGTAAATGTTTTACTAAGAAGTGTTTGATTACTAATTACTTAATAAGACACACTAATTATAAAAACTTACTAATTATACGTATATGACATTTTTAACATATGAAGTATTACTAAACATGTATATACTCTAAAGGTATACTTGACCATTTTATAATTTCAAATCACTTTATGAAAACATGTAAATGTAGTTTGAGTGATGTTAAGTAAAAGACTTCTAAACTATATTTATGATTTGCTAAAAATAAACTTTACCTTTTGTCGTTAACAAAACTAAGTAAAGATCGTAAAATATAAATAACGTTTTTAGACGATATTCGTATTAACATATTATATTCGACACATTTAATGATCATTAATACTGGTTATTAGGGCTTGTATTAGCTTATACATAGGTCATTTAGGCTGAGGTAAAACACGAAACAAAACACAATCATCACGATTACAAAATAGATTTTAGGGCACGTATACTTTCATGATTTCATGTAGATATAACGTGTTAAATATGCAAATAAAAAAAGAGTTATAAAGTATGATTTAAGGTGTGTAATGTTTGTTATATTCTTGATTTCTTGTGATGTTGTAGTCGAATGAAAAACAGAAAACAAAGGAGAAACAAAACCTTTGGTGTCGACTTGGAGAGGAAACCGAATAGGAACAATGATTTAGGTTCGAATCACACTATAAAACTCCAATCTTGTAGCACTTCTTGATCAACAATACTTTTCTTCTTTCTTCTTCTTTCTTGGCATTAATGGATGGGTATGATGTGTGTGTTTTTCCTGGTCTTGGATCGATGCAAAAGAGTAGGGAGAAAGAAAAGATACGGTTTGTAAAATTTAAGGAAAGAAGTGTATGTGTGATTTGAGAAAACCGTGTATTGTGATTACCATATCTTTTTGACTTTGGAAAGTTTTTATTTAGTTGATATCTCTTTCAATTCAAACGACTAAAGAGTAGGGGGAGGGCTTAGAATTCGTTTATAACACTTTTTAGGATAGGATTTATAGTTTAGGAATGTTTAGGATTTAATACATAGGTTATAATTTGATTAGGAGATTATTTATTTATTATTACGTATCATAAGTATTTAAATGTTTATTTAACTTAGTAGGGATTGAAATCATTCATCTATAAAGTTTAATTATTCCAACTTAATTTGTTCTTGCAAAATTTCAAATTGGAGGGCAAAATAGGAACTTCAAATGATTGGAATTTGAGGGTTTTACACCACATCTACCCTGTCTCCATCCCATCGCATTTAGAATCTATTTCATACCTTTACGTGACAGTCCAAACTATAAAGTGTTAGTCTTCAGATACACAAAAGGAAATATAAACACAATCACAAGCTCACAACAGGGAAGCCAGGTATATATGTCACGCATTTTGTATAATGCTATATATAAACGCCCTAGTGCTGGGCACAATTTTTTATTTTTTGGTACCTGAAATTATCTCAAGCTCGCACTTCACTGCGTATGAATCACCCCATATCCCACCTTGTGCGAGAGTGGTTCAGGACCCTACGTCTGAATCATATTTTTTTTTTGTGATTCTTGCTTTGTGGGTTTAGTTTGGTTATGAGAATCTATATGAGGGGAGAAGTCCTTAAACCCCAAGACAAGTTCATTTAGTTACTTTTGTTTGAAATTCTAGGATTTAAAATACAAAAGATATGGAGAGAAAATAAGGGCAAAACAAACTTCTTCATGACTTCTATATTTTCTTCACTTAAACAACTTCATATTCACGAGTCTCAAGTCACTTGACATTAGTATCATGATTAAATTTCATGGATATTCATTGAGTATGTGTTTTTGCAGTATGAGTTTTTGTATATAGCATAACACTTGTGTTTTTGTAAATTCATGGATAAATATTAAAGCCGCACAATTGAGTCAGACCATGCCAATTCTGTTGGTTATTGTTGGTTTTACAATTGTCCGGTTTTATGCTGATTGAGTTGGTCGATTCTGTTCAGTTTAGATTATCAGTCCTATATGAGATTAACAGGTGGTCTTATGTTCAATGCGTAATAAAAACGTAAATCTTGTAAGGGATCATTTAGTTACTAGTTTGTAGTATTGGTATTTGAATATCAGTGATGGGTAGGTTGGGCAATGTGACAGAGTTGGTAAATGTTAAGCATGAGAGGAAAGAAGTTTGAGTCGAGTTGGGCTAACACACTTACTTCTTTATTCATTTTTTAAATGATTAACGTGTTAAATATGATTAATCATATAGTGATTTAGACTTTTCTATACATTTGCATACATTTTGAATGATATTTGTTGGAATTATAAACTAAATTAGTTTGGGTCAATTATGGAATTATTAGAAAGTCAAAATTAGACTCATATATGTATTTGTATGTATTCAAAGGGTCAATTATGTAATTAGGAAAAACCCAATTAAGGGTTGTGTCGGTTAGGCATCAAACGATGTGTATAAGAGTCAGTAGGTTTGAAACGTTGTGTTGCTTCATACACATCGGTTCAACAAGTATAAATAGGGGTAGATTAGTCTGTAAACAATAAGTTGAATAATATATCAAATACACATCTTTTATATTCAATCAAGCAAGTTTCATGTGAAATTGTATGTCTGATTTTCCCCAATAATTGGTATCAGAGCAAGATCGATCCCGGGAATCAACCAAAAGAACGCAAGTAAAGAAGAAAGAAGGATACCTGTTCGTTGAAGAGATTGAACACATAAACGGTTGTAACCAGAGTTTGATAAGAGAAAGACAAACACAACCGGTTTATTGAAACCACCGATTGTGGTTACCCAAATCAAGAAGGCATCGATTGAAGAATAACTGCAACATCGATTGGAGAAGTAAGAACGGAGAAATGATTTTTCAATCTGATCATACCATTGATCGATTGAAGGAAAAGGAAAAAATTACCTGTTATCAATCGATCAGAAGGAAGAAGAAGACAACGCCTGTGATTCGATCAAGGATCCAGAAATCGATCATCACAGAATGAACAAGCAAGTAAGCACACATCAGGAAGCAAATTGAATGGAACCATTGTGTTTTTCAATCGGAAGCATAAATCAATTTTTGGGTATTTAGAGGTACGTCTTTGAATTGAGGAAGAAGGGTCTGAACATTGAAAATTGAGGAAGAAGGGTCAGAAAAGTCATAAAGATTGTTAAGAATCGTTTAGCCCATCTAAGATATGTTTTACAAACGTCATTGATAACATATATGCACAACGGAATTAATCAAGAACAATGATGTTAAACAAGGTTTTCTTTATTCGTACACTTCTAACTAATCTACTAACTAGATAACTAACTAACATATACACAATCACACGTTTTCTATTAAACTCTCATTGGAGAGTTCTAACTACTTTTTTTCTATAAACTAAACGCCCCTATCCTCTTTATAAACTAGAGGATTAGGGTTACAGAAAACTAACTAGGAAGATAAATCTTTTAAACTTTTAAGTTTATCTTCTTAATATTCTATCTTCATATGAATATATTACAGCTTTTAATGCTTCCATACGTAGAATACCAAAGTTGTCACATTAAGCCTTTGTAGTTTTGTAATCATCAAATTTATAATTCCCAACAATCTTTGCTTACTTGATATTACAAAACTATCTTAAGATCTTCTTGAAACATGTCACCACACATAATAAGCTTCAAACCTGTAATCTTTTTCCCCTTTTTGGAATCATCTAATAGGGGTCTTTTGTAGATATGCAACTTGAATAATACTTCCCCTCAAGTGAGGCATGTAGATGGTTAATGGTGTGTGCTTATTCACACACCTTTTTCTGGCCAAATTAAGACCAAAACAGACACAAACTAACCATAATTGCCAAAGATATTGTACTTTTGTGTTTGTGATCGTGTAGGAACAGATATTTCAAAAATTGGCAAAAATTAGGCTAAAAAGGACAAAAACGAGCACGAGTTTGGAAAACGTGTCAAAAGCCGCTACAGGGAAGCAAATTACCATTTTGGGAGCTCAGATTGTCAAAATGAACCTTGGGGAATCACAGAATGCCAGAAATAGTCGTTGGAGTACAATTTTCAACAATTGGCAGAAGTGGTTCCTCAACTTTCATAATTGGCAATTTTGGTCCTCGGGTGTTTCATTTTGGAGAAGTAACAACAATGGACCTTGTGAAATTTTAAATTGGCAAATAAGGTCCTTTGATGTAATTTTGGAATATTGGAAGTTTGGGTCCCTCAAAAATCAGGATTTGGCAAACTTGGTCCTTGGGCTTAATTTTCCTACAAACCAAACGGATCCTAGTATGTACTAATATATTTTTGATAGCTCGGCTTCTCTAGGTTACATCTAACACCTCGGTTTGTCCGACGAAAATCGTCCAACAGCATGAAATTTTCAGAAAAATAGTTTTCGTCATTAAACTTGCAAAAATCACATCTCCTTCGTTATAAACCCGTTTTAGTCCGTTCTTTCGCCAAAAGTTTCGTTTTTGAAAGTATTTTCTAAATCTTTAGTTAAAAATCTCCCCTGATTTACCGAGTTTTCCAGAATTTCCATTTTGGGACAGTAGGTTTATAAACATGTTCTAATCTCATATCTAATGTTCCAAACTAGTTTCTAATCCACTTAAATCACTTCCAATCACCACAAATCTAGTCTATTCCTACCATACACCTTCTTAGGGTGTCATGGGTTCTTAAACATCATGAATCAACTAGATCTAACAAGTGTTTCCATTTCTAGGGTTTCAAAGACATAAGTATATATAATGAGTGGTATAAACTAACATATGCATGAAATCATGTATAGAAATCACATGATCATAAAGATAACTTGAAGAAATGATGAAAATAAATTTTGTAAACTTACTTTGAAAGATTATGAAGCTTGGATGATGAAAACCTAAGGATCCTTGAGTTTGTATTGCAAAACCCTAACAAGGATAACTATATGGACTAGATTAGAGCTTGATCTTGTAAAAATCTATGGATTTTGCTTGTGTTTGTGTTTTGGCTGTCGGTTTGGAGAGGAAAGGAAGAGAGGAAAAGTTGGTTTTTGCTTCTTGGATAATGGATGAGTATGTGGTGAAATATCTAGATATTTACTAAGGTTATTAGGATAGGATTTGTAGTAATTAAAGCTTGAGGTTAAAATGTACAAGAGGTCAAAGGGGGGGGGGGGGCATGTGGCTGGTCATACAAAGGAGAAAAAGAGGGCAAAATGTTTTTGATTTTATTAGGATGGGTAGTGGAGTGTATGTGTAGATTTATGTAAGTATTAGTTAGTTAGGTATAATCGGGTACCGTGATTGCTAGAAATAAATTTTAACGAAGTTAACCGGGACTTAATAAAGTCATAAAAATGTTAAAAATATGTTGGGTACAAAAATTGAGCGTTTGGATAATTATCGTTTTGTTTTCATGAAAACCGTCGTAATTATATTAAACTTACGATATAAATTTAATAAATTCCCAAAATACCGGGTAAATGAATTTTATAATTTTTGTGACGTTGTAAGGAGTTTAAAAATATATCGGAACCATTGTGGGGATTTTTAGATATGTTGGTTATATTTATTAATCGCGTATTAACGTTTAATTAAAATAAATATACGTAAAACGTTAAATATATCAAAGATATTAATATGAATATTCTACGAGTGGTATAGTATGCAAATGTTATTATGATGAAATATGGACTATTTCTAGTCCGTAGGAAATGTCCCTATTGAAAATGCATGAATTCGCACCAGAACCAATACGGTTACGCGAATTAAATTATCCATAAACAAAATTTACGATGAAATGAGCAAAGCATGTGAATAGTGTTTTCCCTCCGGAAATGAATAGTGTTAAGTGAATAGTAAAAATTTTGAACTCTTCTCAGAATCTCAAATTGACTATGAAAATGATGAATAGTAAAATGATGAATAGTAACTGATGAATAGTAAATTGTCGAAATTTGGAAAATGTCCTGAAATTACGAGTTGTGACAGTCTTCCCCTCTAAAAGAAACTTCATCCCGAAGTTCAGTTTGTGTTGGTCTCTGAAGTGGTATTGGTGAAAAGATGATAATATTTGAGAATTTCAGCGAACTTCACGATAGGAATTCGACTTCGCTTCAACTGTTCGACCTTACAGTCCATGATTTCTATTGGTTCTCCTACAAGGTTTAGGTTTGACTTTGGGTTGGATTCCTTTCCAAATGGGATTATGAGTGACTAATCTGAAAGTCATTTCTTGAGATTTGAAAAACGTGAAACATGGTTGTATAACCTTCTGTTCTCTAACAAGGCTCAAGTCTGACGGCCACTAGGCCTACTCTGTCTGAGATATTAGATGGTCCAGTATACTAGAGGTTTAATCTCTCGTGTTACCAAAATTGTATCATGCCTCTCCAAGGGAAAGCTTTCAAGTTAGTTCGTTCTCCCACTTAAATCTAGATGGTTTGCTATTCCGGGATACCCAATCCGCATGATGTGCGTCATGCACCAACCCTACTTCTACCAGTTTCTTGTTGCTTGTAACTGGTTCTTGACTTGTGAAATTTCCTTTGTTGTTCCATAGTTTAGTTCTAGACCAGTGAATTTAACTTTCCGATTTCAGTCTGTAAATTGGTAATTGGTACTTCGACTATAGAGTGCCTCAAATGGTGTAGTCTCTACGCTCGTGCGATAACTATCGTTGCAAACGAATCTAATCTATGATAAATGGTTAGTCCAACCATTTATAGAGTCAATCGCTCACTCTCTGAGCATATCTTTCCCATGTTTGAATTGTTCTCTCGATCTGACCATTGGTTTGAGGATGATAGGCGGTGTTTACATCTAAATGGGGTTCCGAAGGAAATCTTAAAATGATTGATAGGAGTCTGAGGTGATTCGATTACCTTTATTGGGAATAATTGAAATGGGTACAATAAATCTTGTGACTAATTCCACAATGTTCTATCTTTCGAACTTGGCGTTATCTGGAAGGAGAGAGAATATGGGTAAAAATTTTTGATTCCTTGTGTTTTGTTCCAACGGATGATAAGACATGTGTCTTTCTTACTAAAGTTCGTAATTGATTTATGGTGTCCCTCCTAATTTCCTTCATCACCTATTCCAAGGTTCTCTATTGTCAAGTCACAAAATCCTAATTGCATAAGCGATGTAGTATGGTGATTAGTTTTGGAAATTTGTCTCGCGATTGTGTGGGTTTTGGTTGAAATCTTTTTCTGAATAAATGAATTTAGAAAAATGGAGCAAATGATTTATTAAGTAATATCTTTCTTGATGATTCAAAATCCAGTAGTTATGAAATGTGAAACTGTTTCCAAACATGTTGTGAATAGGACGGTTTACCAAAGTTTGATGTTTATATTTTTCTCTTTGTATGATGGTTTTGCTAAATATTGACCCAAAAAAATATATATATATCGTACTTGTTCAAAATAGGAATTTCAGAAATCATTTTATACAAGGTATGTGATTTATGTAAACGCAATTTTTGAATCAACTTCATTTAAAAGTGAAAATACTAACAAGGATAAAATGGTAAGATAGGAAATGTTCGCATAAATGCATAGATGTCTAACGTTTAGTCATGAGGTTGGATAATGCCTATTGGTGCTATTTAGAAAAACCTACAAGCATTGGTATTCAAACTATCTTAAGTCCTGATACGGTTTATCGTTGAAATTGTCATCATGTTGGAAAAATATATGTCCGGGTCTGATCCCTTTCCTTGGTATGAAAATGAGGTTATCTGGAATTTCTAGAGCACACAACGCCTTAGGGAAATCTATATCGATATCCTTAATTCAAATCAATTATCCTTGGTGAAAACTCATTACAGGGAAGTTTGCGTTTAGATGAGGCCATGTTTAAATGAAATGCTTTACAGTCTCAATTAGATGCTTAGTTTACTTCTATAGTGTTGCTTAATGTACCTTCACATTGTGCTCGATCCTGTAGCTCAGTCTAGCTAGTACCTTTGAATAATAAAATTTGATAACTAGGTCAGAGATGGTGATTCTGATGGTCTCGTGGTATCTTAGGATTGTTGTTGAGTTATGATTTTTCTTAGTCCAGGTTTAGAAGTTCCGAAATCCTTTTATTGTTTTTCTTGTATCGAGAAATCCTCCTAGTACTTGATATGGAAAGTCTCTCCTAGAGAAGTCAATGGAAAGTTCTAACTTAATGGCTGAGTGAGTGACAGGTGGGGTAAGTATCCAGGGAGAGTTTGTCAGAAAGAGACGTTTATAAAAGAGTTTACTTGTTTAAAACGCTTTTACATGAAGATTGTTATTAGCAATACTTTAAAAAGGTAACTATATCCTTCATGACATAATCCTTCCTGAATTATACATAGGTGATCAGGCTATGTATAGTTGAGGACTAATGATGCGATGCTGGATTTAGTCAAAATAGTATTACTTTTCTCAAAAGTTTTAGATGGTGTTCAACGTATTGTTATTAAAAATGGCATCCTGATATTTTCTTTCAAGTAACATGAAAATTGTTTCGCATAATAATAGTAAATACTTGGTGTAATGACGGAAAAATCAATTTATAAGGTGGTAATAAAATAGCATACTTTAGAAATTATATTAAAACAATTTCCCCATAGGGTAGTAAAATAGCTTGAAACAAAATTCGTTGAATGATTTATTGGATACATGGGTAAATCCTATGGAATGGTAGTAGTCTACTAATCCACTTATTTAAAGAATGTAAATATCTTAGTTCATAACAGGGCAGTGGTTTATGATTATGAAGTGGTCGAGAATATGGTAGTGATATTGAGAGTGTGAAGGATGAACGTGTCGTTAGGGCATCTACAGTCAACTGAAGATGATAGTCTATGTGTTAAAGGATATAGGGCAGAAATTGGTGCCAATGATGTGAAGTATTCAAGAATTTATACTAGGTAAAGTTCGTAGGTTCAAATGCTTAATCCCTCTAGGCATGACTTAAATGTATAAAGAATGGAAATTGTTGTACGGGTGATCTGAATCAAGTAGGTACCACATCGAATGATGTTTGATTTTCCGTGAATGCAAGCTAAATGCCTTATGGTCAGGTGAAACTTCTCGATGTCCTTTCATGAAAATGAGGTCTTGTCCCAATGTGACTAAGCTGTATCGATCTCTGAAAAGAATATAAATTTTGTTGAGTAATTGTACCTTGATCTTTTAATCCAACGAGCTCATACTAGCGTGAGGGTCTTATAATATGGAATGAGCGAAAATTCGTAATTTGAAGTAGTGGTGTTAAGGCATGGTGTATCAATGTTGGCAATCTCTGGTAGAGGGGTTTCTTTCGCATCTAAGGTCAAATAGTAAGTAGGTATAGTGGTTGCTTTCGAGATTCGTTCATGAGTTATGCGTGTTCCTTCTTGGAGATATGGTTACTAAAATTTACAACATTTATTTTAGTGAAACATCGTGAAATTTGGTCATAAATGTATTTTGGAGTGACTTTATTTGAAGTTTGTAATGGATATAGTTATGTAAAAGATGTGACTACGAAATATTTTGTATTTGATTAAAACAATATCTCATATATATATATATATATATATATATATATATATATATATATATGTCTTTGGAAAAAGGGAATTCAAGAAAATTGTTGCTTAAACAAAATGAGTTTTAATCCAACCATTGAAAATCAATAATTTGTCGTACTTCGTAAGGTTTGCAAGAAATCTTTTTATTTGTACAAAAATTTAATTTGGCTTTGACTTACTTGAATTGTTATTATCTCCGAAACACGAAAACTAGAGGAGTCACTTTTATCTCGGTCAACATGACCATTTAATTGTAAAGACACCTTCGTCTTTATTAATCTTATAGTCTTTCTCGCATCTTCCTAAAATTGTAATTATATGTCAAATCTACTAATGTGACCACATTGGTCGATGGAGTGTTGCTAGAGCGACTAATGATGTAATTATCGACTTAGAATGTGGTGTAATCACACTTGATAATGAAGGGAGAGTTGTGATGAGTTCCATTATGATGGTATAATACCGTTCAAAGTATCTTGTTGGTCTATTGTGTTATGGAGGTATGAGTCGATCATATCTAAGATAATATAGAGTCCTTGTGATAGATGCCACTCTTGGGCGATTTGTTGCAATTCTTATTGTGTCTGTGAGGCTTGTGGAATTATTCAGAGTGTATCGTCCAAACACTCGTGGGTAATCTCAAATAATTAGAGATCATCGTCTAACGATGAAGAGTAGTAGGTTGTCAAGTAGTAGAGGCTCTCAAACTCTCACCAACCTCAAACCTATAAGGTGGTGTAACGTGTGGTAGATGGTAATGGTATGTCAAATAGTGGTTGCTTCTCAAGCGGCCTGTCATATATGGGTGTAGGGTCTCTAAGATGTGATGGTGATAATAGTGAATGGAATACTACCCTCTTTCGCGCTATCTCGCGTCATCTAAGAGGTAAAACTGGAGTACACACTATGGGACGACCAATAGTAAAATAAGTAGTTGACGGTGGTGGTAGTACCTGAGTAGTAATCGCCCTACTAGTGAAGGAAAGAAAACATACTATCTCCCTTGCAATAAGCATCCTAATAGGTCCAATAAGATTAATTCTGAATACTCTACCAAACGGCATTCTATGTATGGGCTGAATAATAGGAAAACCCCGTTCCTATAACAATTCAATGGTGCTAATGGTGGTGTAAGTGCAACTGGTGGTACAATGGTAGTGGAAGATGACAAGGCATCTTCAATGTCAGAATCCGACGAAAGGATGACAGGGTGTGTATCTGAAGACATGTCACTTGTGAACCAGGTCAATATAATTATATATGAATACGGGTATAAATAGCTTGCACCGTGTGTGCATGAAATAACATATGTAGTAAATATGCACTTATGATGAAATGATGAGATGCTATGATGATGTGGTTATAGTCTAGGGTCCAAGATACATCCTAGTTCGCTATAACCTTACACCCCCAAAATACCTGAATGGCAGCGGAATGAAATACTTGGGGGTGACTGCCATAGCATCATAGTTACAGTTACATTGAACGACCTAAAGTGTCGTTTGGAAAATACGTTGTTTGATCATTAAAACATTCAGAGTTTACAAAACATAGGTCCCAAAAGGTGTTGCCAATTTAGGTAAAATAAGTTCAAACAAGATCAAACGTTTCATAAGTGTAGAAATATAAGGTGAGACGCGTCGACTCCGCGACTCCATGAAGGTCCAAATGTATGCAACATGAGCTACCTTAACAACCTGAAAATACATTGCTAAAAAGTCAACACGATTGTTGGTGAATAATCATAGGTTTATAAGTTAAATCGAATGTACAATTGCCATAAGTAAAAAGTAAAGTAATAAGAATTCAGTCATAAAATTTACATTGGCTCTTAAGCTCATGACCCCGAAGCTAGACATAGTTACTTGGCCCCAAATGAGTGTTTACCAGACACTCTAATATATTAGACATGAAATGCATCCATAATCCCGTTGGAGCAACCCAAATACGGATGGAGGAGTCACCCTCAATAGATCTATTCACTCACTCTCGCTCGTACTTTAATTAACGGTCCATGATAATAAAGGGGACTTGTCAAGACACTGTAATAAGGCAACTTAAGCAATGTAAGGAATTTAATACTTAGGCATGTACAAAAAAAAAAATAAGTGATGCAATGTATTCTCCCCCGTGGGATTTGAAATCAAAGTATTGAATTGAAAACGGGGCTATGAAAACTCACCTGAAGTGATGATACTATGACGTGAAATGATAGGGACAATAAGGCGCGAATATTAGCCGCAACCTAATATAAGTAATAACGATCTACTTTAGATCATGAAATGATAAAATGAATATACATGCACATGATACCTATACCACTCATAATTTAAAAATACTAGTTATTGTCAAAGTAAAGTATTTTCCATACTTAAGAAAAATAAGTCTTAACTAGACTTGTAAAAATTTGTCGTAATATATCGTATATAGAATGTTAGTGTTATAATCTTCGCCTTGAAATCCTTGAAATAACGTCTAATAGTCGTATAAATAAGCTTGTAATCATAAGTACTTCATTAGTTATTAATTTGGCACTTTGGTAGTATTTCTAGAAAATCTAGGATTTAGTACGTAGAAGTAGTATTATTATTATTTCTAGTTAAAAAGCTGTCAAAAAATATGTAGTTTTGCCGATATTGAAACATGAATATCTTTGTCGTTATAAGTTCATTTTCTTCGTTCTTTATATCCACGGATTCGTCTTAGTATGTACTAATATATTTTTGATAGCTCGGCTTCTCTAGGTTACGTCTAAGCCTCGGTTTGTCCGACGAAAATCGTCCAACAGCATGAAATTTTCAGAAAAATAGTTTTCGTCATTAAACTTGCAAAAATCATATCTCCTTCGTTATAAACCCGTTTTAGTCCGTTCTTTCGCCAAAAGTTTCGTTTTTGAAAGTATTTTCTAAATCTTTAGTTAAAAATCTCCCCTGATTTACTGAGTTTTCCAGAATTTCCATTTTGGGACAGTAGGTTTATAAACATGTTCTAATCTCATATCTAATGTTCCAAACTAGTTTCTAATCCACCTAAATCACTTCCAATCACCACAAATCTAGTCTATTCCTACCATACACCTTCTTAGGGTGTCATGGGTTCTTAAACATCATGAATCAACTAGATCTAACAAGTGTTTCCATTTCTAGGGTTTCAAAGACATAAGTATATATAATGAGTGGTATAAACTAACATATGCATGAAATCATGTATAGAAATCACATGATCATAAAGATAACTTGAAGAAATGATGAAAATAAATTTTGTAAACTTACTTTGAAAGATTATGAAGCTTGGATGATGAAAACCTAAGGATCCTTGAGTTTGTATTGCAAAACCCTAACAAGGATAACTATATGGACTAGATTAGAGCTTGATCTTGTAAAAATCTATGGATTTTGCTTGTGTTTGTGTTTTGGCCGTGGGTTTGGAGAGGAAAGGAAGAGAGGAAAAGTTGGTTTTTGCTTCTTGGATAATGGATGAGTATGTGGTGAAATATCTAGATATTTACTAAGGTTATTAGGATAGGATTTGTAGTAATTAAAGCTTGAGGTTAAAATGTACAAGAGGTCAAAGGGGGGGGGGGGGGGGAGGGCATGTGGCCGGTCATACAAAGGAGAAAAAGAGGGAAAAATGTTTTTGATTTAATTAGGATGGGTAGTGGAGTGTATGTGTAGATTTATGTAAGTATTAGTTAGTTAGTTATAATCGGGTACCGTGATTGCTAGAAATAAATTTTAACGAAGTTAACCGGGACTTAATAAAGTCATAAAAATATTTAAAATATGTTGGGTACAAAAATTGAGCGTTTGGATAATTATCGTTTTGTTTTCATGAAAACCGTCGTAATTATATTAAACTTACGATATAAATTTAATAAATTCCCAAAATACCGGGTAAATGAATTTTATAATTTTTGTGACGTTGTAAGGAGTTTAAAAATATATCGAAACCATTGTGGGGATTTTTAGATATGTTGGTTATATTTATTAATCGCGTATTAACATTTAATTAAAATAAATATACGTAAAACGTTAAATATATCAAAGATATTAATATGAATATTCTACGAGTGGTATAGTATGCAAATGTTATTATGATGAAATGTGGACTATTTCTAGTCCGTATGAAATGTCCCTATTGAAAATGCATGAATTCGCACCAGAACCAATACGGTTACGCGAATTAAATTATCCGTAAACAAAATTTATGATGAAATGAGCAAAGCATGTGAATAGTGTTTTCCCTCTGGAAATGAATAGTGTTAAGTGAATAGTAAAATTTTTGAACTCTTCTCAGAATCTCAAACTGACTCTGAAAATGATGAATAGTAAATTGTCGAAATTTAGAAAATGTCCTGAAATTACGAGTTGTGACACTATCCCACTAATCAAAAAACCCACCCCTGATTATTAAAAACCTGGTCAAACCAAAGGGTCAAACCCTGCTTCCTCCACCTCACCCCCTCATGTGCACCTGCTAGCACCAACACCATCATCACCTCTACACCTCCACCTCTGTCACACTCAAACCCTCCCCCTTGATACTCAAAACAAACACACCAATCCAAGAATTGACCCCCTGGTACACGTTATACAACTAAGAGCCAAAACCAATTTTGGCTCCAAAATGGACACACGGCCAAGATTAAATTTCAGTCATCCAAGGGTTGATTTTATTTGTAGAACCCTGTAAAAATTTCTTGTAATTATATCGTTAATAAATAAATAATCCTTCGTTATCGTTACTAATTCCCATTTTCTCGGAAAAATTTGAAAATTTTCTTTTTATATTATTTTGACGATTATCACAAAATAATATAATTCACGAAATGACGGAATTAATCCTCGACACATTACTCGAAATCTAAATACTTCATTTAATCCTAATTATAATTACTAAACCTTATTAAATTTCCTAATTACAATTAAAATCCAACCGGGCCCTTAATCAATTCCAGCTCATCACCACATTCACTATTCATGAGCCCAACAACCAAATCCCAAATCCAAATCCTTTGTAATTCATACGATCGACTAGTCAACAAGCCTCCCAAAACGCCTCGTTTAATCTCGTTTCTTACACACGACCCCTCAATATTTTTACACCATCTCGTTAACCACCTAGCCAAATATTAGTATGTCAAATCCCAAGTTCATTGGACGACGTTTGATACATTTTTAAGAGGCAAAGTGTTTGATATGTACTTGACCAAATCAATTCATAGTTTATTCAAAACTTAACCGTTTTGATTCCCGTTTGTTCCTAATTGTTCCTAATAATATTTCAAAGATGATTTTATGTTCAAATGTCGAAGATGATCAGTTATATACAAATGATATACGATTTGGTAAATCGTATACATAGATATATGGTTGGTCGACATACATATGATTCACCAAGACAATTTCCTCAATTCATGCACTCACATTTCATAGTTTAACAATATATAATTCACCCTAGCCTAGGTTTCACTGACATGCAATAGTACGTGAAGGTTTCTTAGAAATAATTCTCATATATGTGTTATATTTTGAAACCATATATAGCTTACATGCATGCACCGTTCCTTACCATTCTCAAACTCTCTCACATATTTATTTCTTCCTAAAAACTATTCCTACAACTCAGAAGTCGATTGCAACATAGTTTGGAAGCAAGAAAAGAGATATCGGGTTTGATTTATACGTATAATGTTTGGGTTATACTTTGAACGTGATATTTCTTGTGTTCCATCCATCCTCTCTCGACTCTCTACCACCTAAAGGGTGTTGTAAGTTATTTCTACTCGTTTCCATTCAAAATCACACGTTAATATATAGTCATGCACATTATTCATTTTGCTTCGAACGTATATCAATTTGCATATTATTTTTACGTATATATAGTCATGTAGAACACTAAACGTGACTAGCCTCTATCTTGGAAGGCCTAGGAGTCACATAGCACACATAATTCACTTTAGTATCATCGTTACATGCATCACACAAACCTATTTTGAACCATGTTTCACACGTACAAAAATCACTTAAACACTTAGTAATATTTCCAAGTTTTTCAAAATATATAACCGGTTCACACAATCTACAAACCACACGTATAACTTTAAATTTCACGTAACAAGAGTACTATATTATTATACGACTCAATAGACCACCTAGTAAACTACCAATTTCATTTATACGACTTGTAAAAATACTCACGTTTCGACACCCAAATTGAACCATTTTAAATCGACATGCGCCAGGTTTTCAAATCCAAAACTTTAGTTAAAAACTTAATAATTTCGTGTGGGCTCAATCCAAGCCCAATAATAAATCATGATACGTAAGCCCACTGGGCCCATATGAAATGTTTTTAGAATCATAAAAATAGTACAAAGCCAGACCCAAAACATTTTCCATGCCCTCGCCTCCAAAAATCTTAACGGGCCTTATATTGGTTCGTTAATGGCCCATAAGCTAAAAAAATAAGCTTTTTGTTAAATAAGCAGTTAAAATCAGCTTATTATTTACTTAATAAGCCACGAAAATTTTTAGAAAATTTTTATAACCATTTTTGTAATTTTGGACTAAAAATGTAACGCGACGACACCTAGAAGGACTAAAAGTGTAAATAATGAAAAATAAGGACTAAACCTGTAAAAACAGAAACTTAAGGGTAAAAATTGATGAAAGTTAATATTCTAAACCTAGTATTGATTATTGGACAATTAGAGGACTATAGTTGAATTTATTTATAAAAAGGACTAACGGTGTAACGCAAATATCGTTAGAGTAAAAATGGTAAAATTGGAAAAAGTGACAAAAACTAAACATAATCTATTTATCATTCTTATTTATTTTCTATTTTCGTAAATTTATTTCGTATTACATTTAAACTTTTATTTTTACTAATATATATTATTTAACGTAACGTTAATAATATATATAACGATATTTCAAAAGTTAATATTTTTACTTACGATTAAAAAGGTAAAACTTCGATGGATAATTTAAATAGCATATTTTGTTATATCATGCATATCACAAGAATTACACTGCACATCACTTATTCGTCATAACGAATATTTATTATTCGTTATTCGTTCGTAATTACCAAATAGTATTTGGTCAAATTCTCAGATAAATTTATTTATCAGGTTGTGTTTCGAAGCCGTTATCATAAATTCGTCCGACTTTATTTTCTTCATTTCAGTATCAATCAAGGTGAGTCATAGCCTCACATTTACTTATTTTCAAACTCCGTGAGGGGGATACATGTTATAAACAGATCGCAAGTAATTTTCTGTATGCTTCCTGACTTGATATATGCCTAAGTTAGCTATTGCCAAAAGACCCTTAATCATGAGCCATTAATCACTGTTATGTGAACACGAATATAATGAATAGATCTATTTAAGGTTTGACAGCCTGTCCCATTAATACTTGACGGAATGCCATTATGCATGTGGTTAGTCGTATTAGTCGTGATAATTATATTTGAGTAAAAATAGGAATTGGCAAATCACCTATTACACGAGGGCAAAATTATCATTGATTTGATAAACACCTCCATTTTTACGGTATTTGTTAATGTTTTGCGTGTCATGAGACTTAGAGCAATATATAAACTGCAATATCAATATTTTCAAACTGATTGTATTTTCAATACAATCTTACTTGTGTATCAAAATGATTATTAAATTCAAACTCTATGATATCACTCAACATTTTTGTTGACTTTTAAGCATGTATCTCAGGTATTTAGCAGGGGAAGCAAGCATGAAACGGGCGGCAAAACTTCAAAACTTATCTACTTTATTTCAATAATGGTGTAAAATAAAGGATGTTTGATTTAGTTCAAAACATCAAGACTTTTATTATAATACTCTGATAAGGACCTCTTGTATTCGAATTTTTATAAATGAACTTATATTTTAAAACGTCTCTTACGAGCCATTTTCTATCATTATGACTTCGATCCTCACCGTAACACCCTAATTACTTTTTCGCTGCCGCATTTCAAATTAGGGGGTGTTACATTATTGCTGGGAAAGGACAAGGGCACCTCAAAACCCTAGTTTTTATCTATAAAAAGGGTCATTGTAGCAGCTTGAAGTGTGTGTAGTTTTAGCTTAATTCGAATTTATTGTAACTTTTCATCTCCTGTAAAACCTTAGCTTGTAACTTGTTTCTTTCAGTTAAATATCAAGTTTCAGTTCATAATTTCAAGTCTTTTTACCATTTTCAGTTTCCTTGTAATTTTCAAGTTTTAGCAAAAAAAATTATGGTATAAGCTTCTATTATTACAATTGTTCAATAAGCTCACTTAGAACCATTATTAAGTTTTTTTTTTTAAAGTTCAATTATTACCTAAACATGTTTCATTGCAAAATATGAAAAATTCCAAAAAAATAAAAAAATAGTGAAAAAGCAAAAAAAATTCCAGAAGAAGTGAAGAAGAAGAATGATACACTCGTATAGTACTTCATGGGAAGTGTTAAGATGATAGGGAATGACCTTGGTACTTTGTTTTAAGCAGGATGGCATATTGTAAGCACTATCTCATATTTTTGCATTTTACTGTAGCAATGCTTGTTATTTACTTATATTGATGCTTATCAGTGTTTAGTGAGTTTTAAATTAGAGTTAGTTCATTGCTTGTTTGTTGAATTTCATTTGCTTTTGTTCATTATTGCTCACTGTTGCATAATTTAAGCCATTTTAGTTTAATTTAGTTATAGCTTATCTTGTGCTAGTTTCACTGCCATTTCAGCTTTTATATAGTTCATATAGTATAAATGTTCATTTAGGTTGGATAGAATAGCTTAATTAGTTTTAAATAATTGATAATCAAAAAATCAGTCCTTTGTTAAGGGGTGTTTGGATTTAGGGTGTAAACTCTGTTAAAGCTTGTTTTCAGTGGTAGCCTCAGGTTTACTCAACTCACAATAGGTGATATTAGTAGTTATAACATAAAATCCAATGACCCTTTGGAAAAAAAAATCTCTTTTAAAACCTCCATTTTAGTTAACTGTTAGTGATTTAGGGTTCTTTATCTTGCAAATGAGTTCATTAGTAGTTAGGAAAGCTTAATCAGTTTCATTTTACTTTATAACAACATAATTAGTGTCCTGGAA
This sequence comes from Artemisia argyi, assembly GCA_030686995.1. NCBI lineage: Eukaryota > Viridiplantae > Streptophyta > Magnoliopsida > Asterales > Asteraceae > Artemisia > Artemisia argyi. The sequence continues at coordinate 25,945,771 of CM060704.1, forward strand.
TCATTGTAACTTCATTTTAGTCAAACTAGTGCAAAAGTGAAAAAAGATCAAAAGCCAAAACCGAAAAAATGGACAAGATTTCTTAAGCAAGTGTAGGGTTTAATATAGATTGGAAATAAGTAATTCTTGTTGATTTATGTTGTTTGGTGTCCAGTGTGTATGAATCAAGAAGAAAATGTTGAGGCAACATGATCAAGATTTCCTAATGTTTTAATGATGACAAATAAACCTTCGAAACACATAAAATAACAAACGTTAGCCAAAATTCCCCACATTCATATCTGCTGCTGACGCGCCACCAACGCGTCAACGCGCGGGTAACGCGCCAGGGTTCTGTGAATGTCGGGAAGAATTTTGAAAGTCGGCTTTCCCCTTACCCGACAAATGTGGATCTTTCAATACAGGTATGAATATGTTATGTGCTTAATTAAGAACACTCGAAACGAGTTTTGGGATTAGAGAGATCCAACTTTTAAAGCACCAACTTACGGGAAAATGCTTACTCATGTTTTCTAACACTTGCCTTTAGCCAAGGCTTTTCTAAACTTAGGGAGCTTATATACTTCACATAACATCACGTGAAAGCATCCATATGCTCATATCCCGTACTTACGTCTTCTCTAATCACGTAACGAGTTTACTCCCTTATTGGTCAAACTAAGTCCAAGGTCTCTTTGCGTAAACGCATCCTTACCCGCATGGGTTATGCTTTACATCAAGGCAAATCACTTGACTTGTTTACACCAAGGTGTTGGTTGAGTACGTCGAGTCGTGGAAAATCACGAGTTATAAAACTATGGATTCTCGACGTTGTGTTACTTGGACTTATAAGGAACCTATGATTATGTCAACTTATAATCTTAATTGTCTAAACCTTTTCTTCTTAATGACAATTAGATTATCTCTTAATCTCTTCTTAACCTTCTTAATCACAAAAGACAAAGCCACCAAAATCTCCCACAATCCTTCCCAAAAATCCTTTTCCAACATCTTCTTACATATTCCCTTACACCTCTTACACACTCTTACACCCTTTTTGACTCACAGTCTCCCACACAAGATTCCCCAGTTTATACAATACCAATACACCTTTCTCAAACACCAATACATATATTTCCCTATACACACATACGGTCTTTTCTACACACACCTTTACATTCAAAATACACACACTTCACTCACATACCTCTCTTCACACACACAAGGCTCCCCATGTTTTCACACTCTTACACTCTTACATATTCCTTACACATACAACTCATACCACACATATCACATCTTATACAACCCATATCTTACACTCCCAATACTTTTTCATTCAAATTTACACACACTACTCACAACCAATTCACCTTCTACACACACTAGGCTCCCCATCACATCCATTCTTACATACATCTCTTCACTCTTACACAATCTGTAACCCCCGGTAATTTTCCTAAAACTATTTTCCAAGTCAAACCTTTACTTTCGATTTTCATCAACTTTTAAACTTCTTTGAACGTGTTTGGGTTTGAAAAACTATGGATATCTTGATTAACGTGGGCGTTATTCCTTTATCGAGCTGGCACAACCTATAAAACTCGAATCGTATAGTATTTGCCAAATTATTCGAATTATTTTGAGTTTGAGAAAAACTCTGAAGTTTATGCTTGATTTTATTGGAAAAATTATTTCGTGAACAATGGCGCACGTTTCATAATTTTTCGAGTCCGTTTGCTATGTCGTTTGAACACGAAGCATTTGTCGTGAGAAGTTTATTACGTTGGCAGTTTTGGTCCCTTGAATTACCTTTTGATTTCACCCTACACTTTCATTTGATTCAAAAACTACCCTATAACTTTTCTTAATATAAATACCCCATTAATACCACTTTTCTCATTTTATTTATTACAAAACACACACACACCACTCAAAAGCAGAATCCGGCGACCCTTGCCGGAATATTTTACCGGCCACCTCATCTTCTTGCACTAACTTGTAGATCGGGATATCCCCGACACCCTCGTACCACTCACATCCCCGTACCCTTTCGTACGCGCCTCTACGCGCCACCACCAAACACCACCGCCACCACCACCACCGAGAGCCACCACGACCCTCCACCACCCTTCTATCGAGGGTAAACCACCACACTCGCCATCTTTTTGTTATTTTTGATTTTATTTTCAAAACTCTAGTTTTCTAAATCTTTTATTAAACTGATTTTGTTGTTAAATCTTTTATAAAAATGATGTTATTAATGTTTTAAACAAATAAAAACTCGTGTGGATCTTCTTGACCCGTTTGGCCGCGACTCGGAATGGACTCACCGAGTCAACTCGTGACTCGGTGAGGGTCTTGATGTTTTGTTGTTGTTTTTGACCTTGGTGACGAAGGGAGTAATATTCTTGTTGTTGTTGGAGTATTGAGGGTCCGTTTGGTTTGGGTGTGCCTCGACAGCTGACAACCACCACCACCGCGACTTGGGTGGTGCTGGGGGAGGGGAATAATATTATTATTATTGTTGTTGTTGTTGTTGTTTGGAAGTGTTTGGATCGGATTTGGAATGGTTTCGGGTTAAGCCAAGTGAGCCTAAGGCTCGGTTTAGGTTTGTTTTGGTTTTGGGTTGATTTGGCTTGATTTGGTTTGACTATTGTGTTGTTGTTATTGTGGTGTGATTATTTAGGGTATTGGATAACTAGTCTCGGGATATTGTTAATAGTTTAGAAACGGTAATAATAATAAAACGGATAATAAAATATGAAACCTAAAATATGATTGTTATAGTTAAGTGGATTGGGATATCAGACTTGTTCCCGTATTATTATTATTGTGAGCTTGATTTGGACATACTGGATTTATGATATTAGTTCTTTGGACATTGTGGACCCTTTGGTACACGAGACGGTAGGGTACGTTAGGCCCGTAAAGATCATAACGTACCTGGAACCCGAACTATACGAAATGGTCGATAAAACTAAACAACTAATATTCACGCGAATGGTATATTCAAACATATTATATTGTGTTGTTTAGTAATAAAAAGAGATTTTAACGATATTTAATGATTATTTAAGAGTCGTTGACTCGGGAAAATATTTTATAAACGGGCAGGTCATGCCAAAATTTCGTAAAATTCTTTATAAACTTTAAATTATTTTACCAAACTTTATTATTTCAAAACCCTTTTCATTTTAACGTTACTTTGGGAAAATGGGTAAATCCGAGACTTGTTGTTAGCGTGTGTTATCTAGTTAAGTGTATCTTTCATTTCATTTCTTTCTTTCCATTTCTTTTCGACGATTTTCTTCGAGGAGTTCTTTCATCTACTTTCGTCTTGTTTGGGTTTTCGTTCATTTTCGCCGACGTATTCATTTTCTATCTTTCTTGTCGTCCACATGAGATTACAAATGTTTACTTCTTTTAACGACATTGAAAACTAAACTTTTTCATAATAACATGGATATTCGACGAACGTTATTTTATATAGATTACTTGAGTATTATTTCTAATATGTGTTACCCGTTAGGTTGTGCTGATCCAGTATCGTTGTACTTATATTTTCTTGATGACGTTGTGAATATACTTTTGATGCCTTTGTGCTCTCCTACTTTGATGCCATTGTGTTGACTAGTTGGTGCTAGTCGTTATATCTTGCACTGCTGCATACTCAGGTGAGTTCATAGCCCCACTTTTATCTATTTAACTGTTTTGCAAAGTACTTGGGGTGAGATACATGCTCTGTTTTTACTATGATCACAATAGTTTGAAAAATGTTTATGGAACTGGAAACTGATATTTTCTGGTACTGTGAGTGAAGCTGTAGCCATTTTGATAAGCACTAAGTACGATTTTTTGCCACTATTAAGACCCTCAGATCATGTGCCATTAAACACTTGCGAGGGGTACTTGCGAGTGAGCGCGAATATAGGGATATAGGCCTATAGGAATTGACCCTCCCACTCCTTTTGCTGGATAGGCAATTTGGGTGTACTATATTCAAGGTTTGCTGGGTACTTGGCAGGTACCTGGCGTTGGGGCATTTGTTATATTATGAAATTCCGCGGTTATTGTCGACTTATGGTGTTTGTTAACACTTTGGTCTCATGAGCTTAGTGCAGTGCCGTATAACAACGTAGCCCCGTGGTATTTTTAGGGCGTATAATAACGTAGCCCCTTTATCTTAAAATTTGGAATATTGTGATCAATTACTTACTTTAAACCTATGGATTCACTCAATATTCGTGTTGACTTTTAGCATGTTTATCTCAGATGTTAGATACCACCGCTGCATATTTTACTTTGGAGGAGCTTGGCGAAGGGAATGGCTTGGTCATAGAAGATTCCAAAAACCGTTTGGGACTTATTTTAATTAATTTTTGAATTATAACTTTCGCACTATTTTAACTATTGTAAATTGAATGTTTTCAATTATAAATTTTCTTCTAAAATGGTTTGTGTAAAACCGTTCTTTGTACTTGTTTTGATAACAATTGTGTAGCACCCCCAGACTTATATGTTTCCCTGATCCGGTTTTTGGGGTGTCACAGAATGGTATCAGAGCCAAGGTTATAAAGAACTGGTGTTTTCAAAACCCAGACTATAACCATTTTTCCTATGACCAGAACGTGCCTTCCTGCCAAGCTGATGCCTCGCGTGTAATTATAATTGATGATGATATTGATGTCATGCTTGATAGCATGTTTGATGAGATATTTAATGAGATACGAGCTATGATATTTAATGATTTGAACTCACCCCACTTTCACTATTCACTATGAGTATTTTCATATACTTACGTTGGTAAATTCATTATTTGATTTCGAGTTTGGATACTCGTCATGGTTTTCTAAAACGGTTTTGAAAGCAAGGGACATGGTACTAGTATAACTAAGCTAAGTATACCGAAATTCATTGATCCTTGGTTAGGAGTAGACTGATCACCTATGATCAACCAGGGATAGTGGGGACGTGGCTTGATTACCTACGTCTCACAAATGAATTTTGTGATAGCGAGAGTAGTTATAACAGGATTATGTTCCAGGAAGATTTTCGATTTTGAAATTTTGGAAAATGGTGAATTTTTACATATGAGCACGACACACTGGCATCTCGAAACTTCACGAATTGAACGACACTTCGAATCATTATGCGCTTTCCGCCTCTATGGAACTTTTGTTCGTCGTCATCTGATTTTGCTCGCACCGGGTCAGGTGAGACCCGATCGGTCACCGTTTTGAATTTGAGCTGATTATTTTCTTTAACTCGATCGATGTCGTAATAAACACATTTGAGTTTGTTAGAGCGTTTGTATTTTGTTTTGGCTTTGTTGAATTTGGATTTCTTGATGCTGTAAATTTTGAGCCTCGTTTGAAAATTGTTTCTTTAATCTTTTTAGGGGTATGTTACAGCCCTCACTGCCCAAACCTTACACTTTGTTGATGAATCGGGTTAGATCACTAGTCGTTTAAGTGCGATCATTTCATAACACTTGTAAGATGAACCTTTTGATGGAAGTGAACAACGAAAGGATCTATAAATTCTTGGCAAGGTCTAGAGAACATACGATAGGTTGATTTGTAACCTAGCAGGAGTTTTAGGAATTTGTGTAGAAATCCAAGCCACTATTTTAAGAAAGGATACCTAACCCTTCACTTATCTCTTGGGAATACTAGACACCCACCTATTACTTCCTTTATAAAACAATAAACTGCGATAGGTTATTTTACAAAGTACATATGTAAATGATACGATGTTTTGAAAACATTTTTTTTTCAGAAAACTATTTTTGGCCACGCTATTTTGGGAACGCTATTTTGACACACTATTCCAAATACTATTTTGAATGGTAAACATTGGTTTCGTTATTTGAAAATGCGGTGTATTGATATACTACTTGAAAACTCTTTTAGGGGTATGTTACCTTGGGTACGCTGATTTGGCAAACTATTTGGGTTACTATTTTGGATAGTCAATGTTTGTTTCACTATTTAGATGACGAATCGTATCGATATACTAATTTGAAAACTGATTTGGATACACTATTGATACACTATACTTAGAACTATTTAGTAACACTCCTTTGGGCAATCTGTTTTGAAAATAAACTACCTTGGCATACTATTTTAAATGCTGTCATGGGCAGTCAACTTTGGTTTCGCTATTTTAAAGGTGTTGGATACACTATTGTGAGCCCTCTTTTTTGGAAATGCACTATTTTGAATGTATTGTTTTGAAAACCCTATTTTTGGAATGCCATTTGAACACTATTTTGAAAACGTGATTTATCTGGTATCGCCCTAAGCCATCAGGTCATATACCTTGTTTTCCCAGAATCCTCGATTGATGAAAGACTAGAATACACCACACTATAAGCCGACGAGTTGGATGACATTGTTAGATGCCTTAGAAAACACTTCGACGATTGAAATAGATGCAATAAGGGTTAGTCATATGAATTGGATTTGGAGATTGTAAAAGAGATAATAGTGCTCATTTGGAAGCAGTAACCTTAAGTTTATAAGTAAGAATTGCTTGAAACGACCATGATAGAGGTTTGCCCTAGAAATTGTATTTCGAAACTGATATTGGTTTAGAAATCTGATTGGTCGAGACCTTGAATAGACTATGGGTCATAAACCGTTTATCCCAATAGACCATTAACCATTTCACACCTTTACGCTTTAACCAGGGATCCACGTCGTTTACCCTCTTTGCATCTACTTTGGTTAGTTAAAACAAGCGTCTTATGGTATATTAAAACTACTAATTTTACTTACATACTACCTATGTGTTTGCACTTTTCACTATAACTCGCTTTCACTAATCTTCATTAAACTATTTTCAATACTTGTGTTTTTACCTCGCTTTACCTACTCAACTTTTTTCTTGTTTAAACTTTACACTTTAACCATGGGCCCATAACCCACAAGTCGTTAGACATAGCCCACTCATTAGCATTGTTTGTCCTTTTTCGCATCCTAAGCATGTTTCACTTTTAAACACGTTGTTTTAAAAATCACAACCAATGGGGCGTATTAGCCATAAAATAAATAATTTCAAACCCTTATTTTGATAAACTCGTTTTACTTTAGTTATTTACGCACTTAAGCAATATCGTTCTTTCTCAACTTTACGAACCCTCGTATTTCAACTACGTCTATACTTTCACTATTTTTAAACATTTAGTAATCAAAGTGTCAAATGCTATTATGATATTTATACATACGATAACCCATTCATCTTCTCATTATTTCACTTTAAATCTCTTTAACCAAAACAATCATATCCAAGTTTTCCATGAGTAATTAACCCATTTACTATGTCATTTCACATTCCATTATTATTCTCCACTACGTACACAAATTATTTCCAATTATTTTACCGACCGTTTTGAGGTCAACCCATAAAATGCTTTACTACTATATTTTGAAAACATAAATTTTTTTGATCCTACCACTATTTTATAAACAATAAGTTGAATTCTTAATGTCAATCACTATTTTATAATTTTGTTATAAAATGATTTTGATAAATTAAATTATTTTAATAAGTATAGTGTTTCCAATAAAATTTTTTTATTGTCCTATTAACATATTACAAACTAAATTTTGTTACCACTTTAATAAATGTCGAATCATTTTCATACTACCTTATAAATTGTTTTACAACTCATTTCACAAGCTATTTTATTATTAAGTCATAAGCTAATTCGCTACTTTACTACTATTCCATAAACCTACGAGCAATTTCACCAAATTTTTTTGTAAATTACATAAATATTATCATGCAAATTTTTACTACCGCTCTATAAACCATTTCACTTCGTCGCGCACTGATTTAGTCACTATTTGATAAATTCTATTACTATTACATTACAAATTATTTCACCATTTCTTTCCAAAACTATGTTACTATAACCCGGTGAACCACTTTGCTATTGAATCATTAGGTAAACTACATAATTATTAACACCTCACAAACGACAAATGATTTTCTTACTACCCTATGGACCGTTTTATAAATCATCACACAAATTATTGCTTAAACTGTTTTGCTGTTTTACTGATCTAGCATGAATTTAACTATGGTTTTGTTATCATTTTCTCTATAAACTGTCCTGCAAAGTGTTTTATGAACTGTTTTACAAATCACTTCATAAGCCGTCGTATGAATCGAGTTGCTATTTTGTTGATCCAAACCACAAATTTGACTATGATTTCGTCATTATTTTATAAAGGATAAGTCGTTCTCTATTATTTTATAAGCCGTTCTACAAACTATTTTATAAAGCATTTTACATTTATCAGATGAATGACCATGAAAAGTATTTTCACACTATTAATTCGTATAGCCGATAATTTCCCCTTTTGAAAATAAATCAAACCTTAGGAGTGGATCCCGCACCTGTGCCTCATCACTGACTAAGTAAACCCACTCGTTCCGTGCGATTAGAATTTATGATTGGAGTGTAGACAGCGAACTAGGTTGTCAATGTACCCTCATACTTATGATATCTTGCCTTCTAAGAGCTCTAGATGACACAGACTCAACACCCGTTTCTTTTATGTGACTCGACTTCTGCACCAGAATACCAAGAGAACTTAGCATGTTTGGCGACTATTGATGCTCGACCTCATGTTGTAAACTAGAAAGGACTTTTCTCAATATAGTGTTGGAATTGATTCAAGCCTCTCAGGTCACTAGTGCGACCATTTAAGTCATGATACCTCTTAACACTGCGTTACTCTTTTCAACCCACCTTATCACAATTTCTATCAGGATACCTTTTAGTACCGTTTAAGCAAGTTGGAATCTTACACCTTTAAGCTTCGCCTGATACTAAAACATTGAACCCCGCTCAGCATTGGCAACTAGATCATTTTCCTAGGATGCTTAGAAACATAGGTGGACGTTCATGCTCGATTACCCTTCTTCTTTAATGTTCTTACTTTTAAGGTTTTCTTAAAATGCTTTTATATCAACTTGAAACACGTGGTAACATTTCCTAAAATACTTATTTTGAGGACTAAATACATCTGGTCAAGTTTTATCAAACTTTTGTTGAGAAATGTTAAACATCAATTTTTTTGTGAAAAGTTTCCTTCCCCATACCATGATTTAAAAACCCATTTTTCAAGCTTTTGAAACTATGTCATCATACGTGGCTAATAAATTTCAAATGGGAAACACGTAATATTTGAAAGGTGATTTTGGTAAAATTTTGTACAAACGTTTACCCAAGTAGAGTTTTCAAACGAAATTTTATCCCTTTCCTTTGAAAAGGTAAAACGTGCAATTTCAAAACCAAATCTTGAAAACTAGTTACCCCACCATTTTCTTTACCATCTTACATGTATCGGATTAGGATTTTGTATCATTGGAGTATAGACCCTATATTGAGTTCAGACCGTGAGAAATTTAAGAGATGACCCACTAGCAAAACTTTGAAACATCGCGTAGTCAAGACTTAAACTGTTTACCCCTATGAAGCCCACCTTGAGAACTGCTGTGCCTCACCAAAATGCTAGGAAGAGACAATGTATGGCAAACCACCTAGATACCCTTTCGCAAGCCAAGAGAAACCCTTTAAGGCAATCTATTGAGGCCCAAATACGCTACTAGTATCATCACCTCTTCGCTGACCTTATTACGACCTATAACTTAAACCTAATCGCTAGGACGCGATTCCTTTTAGGGGTATGTGATGTAACCCCCAGTACTTTTCTTAAAACTATTTTGCAAGTCAAACCTTTACTTTTGATTTTCATCAACTTTTAAACTTCTTTGAACGTGTTTGGATTTGAAAAACTATGGATATCTTGATTAACGTGAGCGTTATTCCTTTATCGAGCCGGCACAACCTAGAAAACTCGAATCGTATAGTATTTGCCAAATTATTCGAATTATTTTGAGTTTGAGAAAAACTCTGAAGTTTATGCTTGATTTTATTGGAAAAATTATTTCGTGAACAATGACGCAAGTTTCGTATTTTTTCGAGTCCGTTTGCTATGTCGTTTGGACCCCGAAGCGTTTATCGTGAGAAGTTTATTATGTTGGCAGTTTTGGTCCCTTGAATTAGCTTTTGATTTCACCCTACACTTTCATTTGATTCAAAAACTACCCTATAACTTTTCTTAATATAAATACCCCATTAATACCACTTTTCTCATTTTATTTATTACAAAACACACATACACCACTCAAAAACTCTCTCTCTCTCTCTCTCTCTTGAAGATCCGGCCGCCGCCCCACTGGAACACAAGCAGAATCCGGCGACCCTTGCCGGAATATTTTTCTGGGCACCTCATCTTCTTGCACTAACTTGTAGATCGGGATATCCCCGACACCCTCGTACCACTCACATCCCGTACCCTTTCGTATGCGCCTCTACGCGCCACCACCAAACACCACCGCCACCACCGAGAGCCACCACGACCCTCCACCACCCTTCTATCGAAGGTAAACCACTACACTCGCCATCTTTTTGTTATTTTTGATTTTATTTTCAAAACCCTAGTTTTCTAAATCTTTTATTAAACCGATTTTGTTGTTAAGTCTTTTATAAAAATGATGTTATTAATGTTTTAAACAAATAAAAAGTCGTGTGGATCTTCTTGACCCGTTTGGCCGCGACTCGGAATGGACTCACCGAGTCAACTCGTGACTCGGTGAGGGTCTTGATGTTTTGTTGTTGTTTTTGACCTTGGTGATGAAGGGAGTAATAATCTTGTTGTTTTTGGAGTTTTGAGGGTCCGTTTGGTTTGGGTGTGCCTTGACAACCGACAGCCACCACCACCGCGACTTGGGTGGTGGTGGGGGAGGGGAATAATATTATTATTATTGTTGTTGTTGTTGTTTGGAAGTGTTTGGATTGGATTTGGAATGGTTTTGGGTTTAGCCAAGTGAGCCTAAGGCTCGGTTTGGGTTTGGTTTTGGTTTCGGGTTGATTTGGTTTGATTTGGGTTGACTATTGTGTTGTTGTTATTGTGTTGTGATTATTTTGGGTATTGGATAACTAGTCTCGGGATATTGTTAATAGTTTAGAAACGGTTATAATAATAAAACGGATAATAAAATATGAAACCTAAAATATGATTGTTATATTTAAGTGGATTTGGATATCGGACTTGTTTCCGTATTATTATTATTGTGAGCTTGATTTGGACATACTGGATTTACGATATTAGTTCTTTGGACATTATGGACCCTTTGGTACATGAGACGGTAGGGTACATTAGGCCTGTAAAGATCTTAACGTACCTGGAACCCGAACAATATGAAATGGTCGATAAAACTAAACAACTAATATTCACACGAATGGTATATTCAAACATATTATATTGTGTTATTTAGTAATAATAAGAGATTTTAACGATATTTAATGATTATTTAAGAGTTGTTGACTCGGGAAAATATTTTATAAACGGGCAGGTCATGCCAAAATTTTGTAAAATTCTTTATAAACTTTAAATTAATTTACAAAACTTTATTTTTTCTAAACCCTTTTCATTTCAATGTTACTTTGGGAAAATGGGTAAATCCGAGACTTGTTGTTAGCGTGTGTTATCTATTTAAGTGTATCTTTCGTTTCATTTCTTTCTTTCCATTTCTTTTCGACGATTTTCTTCGAGGAGTTCTTTCATCTACTTTTGTCTCTTTTGGGTTTTCGTTCGTTTTCGCCGACGTATTCATTTTCTAACTTTCTTGTCGTCCACACGAGATTACAAATGTTTACTTCTTTTTACGACATTGAAAACTAAACCTTTTCATAATAACATGGATATTCGACGAACGTTATTTTATATATATTACTTGAGTATTATTTCTGATATGTGTTACCCGTTAGGTTGTGCCGATCCAGTATTGTTGTACTTATATTTTCTTGATGACGTTGTGATTATACTTTTGATGCCGTTGTGCTCTCCTACTTTGATGCCATTGTGTGGACTAGTTGGTGCTAGTCGTTATATCTTGCACTGCTGCATACTCAGGTGAGTTCATAGCCCCACTTTTATCTATTTAACTGTTTCGCAAATTACTTGGGGTGAGATACATGCTCTGTTTTTACTATGATCCCAATAGTTTGAAAACTGTTTATAGAACTGGAAATTGATATTTTCTGGTACTGTGAGTGAAGCAGTAGCCATTTTGATAAGCACTAAGTATGATTTTTTGACACTATTAAGACCCTCAGATCATGAGCCATTAATCACTTGCGAAGGGTACTTGCGAGTGAGCGCGAACATAGGGATATAGGCCTATAGGAATTGACCCTCCCACTCCTTTTGCTGGATAGGCAATTTGGGTGTACTATATTCGAGGTTTGCTGGGTACTTGGCAGGTACCCGGCGTTGGGGGCATTTGTTATATTATGAAATTCCGCGGTTATTGTCGACTTATGGTGTCACACAATCCAACTCATACTCTTCACACTCTTCATCTCAACCATTCATTCTCTTACAACACATCTCAACCATCCATTTCCCCTTCCTCTCGAAGAAATGGAATATTCTTTGGAATATGCTTCTCTTAACCCAACCATGGTTCTTCTAACCCAACTATGGTTAATTCTCTACACTTAACCTTGGTTAACTCTTAACCACACTAAGGATGGAATATTCCCTTTTGATATGTTTCTTCTAACCTAAGTATGGTTAACTTTTAACCATACCATGGATGGAACCTTCCCTTGGATACACCCTTTAACCTAACCATTGTTTAATCTTTATACACCTCTTTCTTAACCTAACCATGGTTACTTCTTAACCTAACCCTCCTCACTCTTCCCTTAGATTGATTAATGTTAAGGTTTTGTGTGAAGTACAATTGGGGGTTTAGCAAGGTAAGGTATTTAAAAGGTCAAAACCCAAAGTTTTGGGAAAATGTTTACAGACGCCTGGCGCGCTGCCCACACGTTAACGCGTGGGTGATGCGCCGATCTCGGTAAAATTTTCCCAAGTTTGGCTTTTGCCTATAAATACCATGCCTTGCCTCTTGTATTCCTCACCCCTTGCCATTATTCTTTCTCTCTACATTCTTTCTCTCTAATCTCTCTATCTCTCTTGTGTTCTTAGTTAAACACACTAACATCTTTGAAAGAACACATCTCCTTGCAAGGGAAGAATCACAAGAACCTAATCCACTCTTGTGATTGTGTCGAGGGTCTTCTTATCTATACCCTTTCTACTAGAATCGATTCACTAGGTTAGGTTAGGGCTTGGCTGAAAAAACAAACAATCATTCTTTCTATTTGTTTGTAAGGGAAGTCTTGTGTCTTGGTGACCAAGCCTAGATCATTAGGGATCTATTTGGGGTTTGATACTTCCGGTGGGAAGTCTTGGTAGTGGTCTTGGTGACCCTTAGGTGAAGTCGAATAGCGAGATTCTTTTAGGTGGTTTCTGAGGGCGGAATACCGTGGGAGTAACTCCTTCTTTGTGAGCATCGATATTGGTGAATATCGGTGGAGTGAATTGTACGGTTTGTAGTCCACTGAAAGTATTATACTAGTGGAATAGTATCATGTCGTGGATTCGCAATTGGACGTATGGATGGTATAAACCCCCCATCCCGAACCAGTATATATTGTGGTGTCTCTTTACTAGCTTTATATACTTTGGTTGTGTTTGTGGTTGTTGGTTTATTGTACAATCACTTGGTGACACTTACGGCTTAAAGTTTTTAAACATTCAAAAAGCCTAAGAAACCGTATTCACCCCCCTCTACGGTTCTACAATTCGTATCAGAGCGGAATACTCAAGTTTTTGAGCGTTAAAACCTTCCCGAGAAGTCGTTTTAAGTCAAAAACTTCTTTTCCAAAAATCTAAAATCCTAACAAAGATTTTTGGTAAAGTTGAGTATAGATCCATGGCTCAAGAGAACCTTTTGTCCTATGGAGTGAATACACTTGTCTATTAGGATCTACATATGACAAACCCGAAGATTTGATTTAATGATACTTGGAGTTGTAGCAATGATGACGACAATGAAGAAATGAATCAATCATGTCTGATGGCGTTAGAATCTCCTAAGGTACATCTAGATCCCTCTAGTTCAAATAAAACACTAGATGCTAATGAATTGATCAAAGACAACCTTGAATTAATAGAAATAAATAATGATCGGATTAAAGAAATAAAAGCTTTACTTCAAGAAAAACGTATTTTACAACAAGAAACAGACAAACTTTCTAGTAAAGCAAAAGAGCTTGAACTTGAAGTTAAGAGACTCAAGGTTAAGAAGATTGTTAAACCATGCTTGAGTTGTGAAAAACTTACAGATGCGGTTGACTCTTTGAACAATGATGCTTCTAAACTTCAAGATGAAGCAATGAGTTTTTCAAAGTTTAAATCGAAGACAAATTTAGAAAAAGAAACCATATGCCAAGATAAGGAAGATCTTGAAAACTTTAACTCTACAAAGATCACTTGCAAATGGATACAGAAACCTAAAGCCATAACTAAAGAAAAGAAAGATTTATCTTGTCTTTACTCAAAACCAATAATTCCTCAAACACATATTCGAAACTGTTATGGTATTCAAGTGCCAACATTGAATAATGAGGAGATGAAACAATTTTACAAACCAATCATCTATGATACATTTGAACCACATAAGGCTCATTTTAAAAATAAGTATCATAGCCAAACTCCACCTAAAAGGAAAAACGATTTTCAAAGGAGAGACAACTCTTACCTAAACAAAAGATTTCAAAGACCAAACAATTCAAAGTTCTCTTGTCAAGACACTCCTTGGAAAATTTTCTCGGAATTCGGACTTAAGATACTTTGTAACTTGCTCCAAGATCCAAGAATGTACAACATGGGAGTGGTCTATGCTAACCTCAATGGACCCAAAACCGAGAGCTTGAGTTTCATGTTTGTCTTATAGGTATGTCAAGAAGTTAGAGCTATGATGAGCGATACTAGTAGGACGTACCTTGACCTAGCATTTATATCTCCCACTTGCATCATTGGAGATTCTTCCACACTTTGGCATAAAAGGTTAGGTCATGCTAACATGAAGGTGATTCTAAAGTTAATATCTATGTCATTAGTTAGAGATTTACCTAAGCTAGATGTTATTAATCATTCTTGCAACACATGCAAAATAAGAAATTAAGTTCATGCAAGTCTAAAAACTAATTTTAATAAGACATCAAGTCAAAGAATCTTAGAATTACTTCACATAGGTTTATTTGGTCCATCAACCACTCAAAGCTTTGAAGGCAACTTTTACACTTTGGTCGTTGTTGATGACTTTTTAAGATACACATGGTTACAATTTTTGAAATCTAAGAATGAAGTTTTTGAAAAATTCAAGGTCTTAAGAAAAATTCTACAAAACTTACACAAGTGTCACATTGCATCTATTCAAAAGAGTCTTGGTAGTAACTTTCACAAAAATGTGCAATTTGGGGAACTTTATGATAAAAATGGAATTTTACATAACTTTCAATCTACTAGCTCTCCTCAATTTGGGGTAGTTGAAAGAAAAATTCAACGTTTACAAGAAATGAGTTTCATAATGCTTAACGAACAATCTATCTCTCCAAAGTTTTGGTGTCACGCTATAGAAACCGCATATTTCATTTTAAATAGAGCATCAATCACTAAAAAGGTTAATAAGACACCTTATGAAATCCTTAGAGGCAAAAAGCCATCCGTAGGGTACTTTAAAATCTTTGGTTGTAGATGCATCATATCTAATACTTTTAAGGGTATATTTCTAGGCTATTCACATACATCAAAGGCTTACAAAGTTTTTAACAAAGAGAGTTTTAAGCTTATTGAAACAATTGATGTAAGCTTTAACGAAGAGACATGCTTGCCATTAGATGTTAAACTAGGAAGAACTAATAATGAAAATCATGATCTTAATCAAACTAACCTAGTTGAAACAATGGACCATAACATTGAAAATAAGTTGGATAATGATTTTATTGCGCAAGCTCAAAACAATTCATTTGTATTCATATCTACTATAGAACCAAAGTGTTTTGAGGAGGCAATTAGTAATGATAATTGGATTATGGCAATGCATCTTGAGATAGATCTAATCATACGTAATCATGTTTGGGAATTAGTTCCACCACCCAATGCTCATAACGTTTTAGAATTAAAATGGACTTTTAAAAGCATATTGCATGAAAATGGAACAATTTGTGAAAACAAAGCAAAATTAATAGTAAATGATTTTGATCACATTGAAAAATCCATTTGTCACATCTTTGCCCCGGTTGCACAATTAGAGTCTTTACGAGTTTTACTTGCATATGCATGTAGTGGGATGTTTACGTTAAAACAAATGGATGTCAAAAATGCTTTTAGTCAAGTCATGAAAAATGAAATCTATATCACTCAACCACTGGGATTTATAGACAATCAAAAACCTAACCATGTTTACAAACTAAAGAAAAACTTGCGTGAACTTGAGCTAGACAATTTATCATGGCATAGTAGTGTAATTTCTTTTCTCATTGATAATAACTATGCAAGAGGCATGAAGAACAAGTCATTATTCTTCAAGATAAAAGGCAAGCATAAAATAATCATCCAAATCTTTGAAGATGATATTGTCTTTGGATCTAGATGCCAATTATTACATGATGAATTCGTTATATGCATGCATGAGAAATTCAATATGAATGTCTTAGGAGATCTTAAATCCATACTTAACTTACAAATTATACAAAGTGACAATGGCATGTTCATATCAGAATCAAAATATTTAAGAGAGTCTCTTAGAAAATTTGATCTTGAAAATGTTAAGTCCATCAAAACACCAATGGCAACCGACCTTAAACTCACCTTATACAAGGAAGGAATTCCGGTTGACAGCTCTAAATATCGATGTATGATAGGATGTCTACTACACCTAACCGCTAGTAGACTTGACATCATGTTTAGTGTATCTCTATGTGCACGATTTCAAGAAAATCCCAAGGAATCTCACATGAATGCCGTAGTACGGATATTTAGATACATAAAGAGCACACCTTATCTAGGTGTTTGGTACCCAAAGGCCTCGGGTATTGAAATTTGTTTTTTCACCGACTCCGATCACGCCGGCGATTACGTTGATAGAAAAAGTACTAGTGGTGTATGCACCTTTGTAGGAGAATGTCTAACACAATGGAGTTGTCAGAAACAAACGACTTTAGCATTATCCATAACCGAAGCCGAATACGTTGCAGCCGAAAGGGCTTGTCAACAAGCTTTGTGGATGAAGCAAGTTCTTAGTGACTACAACATCCAATTACAAGATGTTCTTGTATTGTGTGACAACAAAGGTGCTATCGACCTAAGTAAAAATCCCGTCCATCACTCTCGTACCAAGCACATCGAAATCCGTCACCACATATTACGTGATAATGTTTAGAAGGGGAACATTCTCCTTGACAAGGTTGGCTCCGAAGATAACGTCGCCGATATCTTAACGAAACCCTTAAAACGTGAAACGTTTAACTATCTTAGATTAGGTCTTGGGTTGTTAGAGCATCGGGAATAAAGTTAGTAATTCCAACTAGTTGGTTTCTAAATTGAGTTGTACTCAAAATTACAAATATATTTTGTAATATCCAAACCAATAAACAAAGATTAGTTATTTGTTAACTCATGCTTGGTGATCCATGAAAATTAAAATATACACTCATCTCATCTTATCCTTGGCATCCTACTCATCTTATCCAAATCTCTATGGGTCACTCTCATTGGACCACTTAGGATTTCATGGGCCCCCACTTCTAATTAATTATAACATCTCACCAACCAAAATCACTTTTCTTCCTTCTCTCCTTGTTTTTGGCCATCCCCCTCTGCACACACACACACACACACATCTTATCCTTTTTCAATTCTCTTCAATCTTACCTTCCTTCTTTCTTGAAGATCTTGGTATGTTTTGCTCCTCATTGTTCTATTATTATGTTATTTTGAATGTTATATTGAATTAATTTCATATAAAACTAGTCTTAGGATTTTTCCTTAAGCTTTTATGAAAAAATGAATACATTACATATAGAAATGTCCTAATTATAAGGGAAACTATGGCAAAATTCTTAAAAATCTTTTGATATAATTGGATTATGATCTTTGGGTGAGTTATACTAATGGGTTTTGTGGATTTCGACATAATATGAGTCTATATGTGACTAACTTATAATCTCTTTTCAAGATATGCTGTCGTTTTTTTCTTTGTTCTATCCTTTATATTATATATGTATAAACACATTATGTGCTATTTTGATAGGAACAAAGGGTGAACGCCATGATACCAAGAAATACATGAAAAAGGTCCGTTGTGCTCGTGGTATCGAGAACTACAAACCATTCAAAAAATGTAACTATCATGAAGGACGTTATTGTGATCTTGACTTCATTCGAATGTCCAGTCTTAGAGAACCCTTTACTAATGTGGGTTGCTTGTCATTTACTCTACTACCCCCGAGATCTATCCTCGACACATCTAAGAATTCTATGCCTTTTATCATTTCGACCCCGCCAATCTCACCCTCAATTTCCAAATGTATGGGAACAATTATACATGGACCCTGGAAAAACTTGGAAATGTTCTTGGAATTAATTCTACCAGTATAAAGATCTATACCGATGCTACAGAGACAAGAGAATTCAGAAAATACCATATCTATCACTCATCTGAAGAGAATAGAATCAATGCGGCTGAGGTACAAAATGCCATCTTCAAACCTGAATACCAATGCAATGACGAGGCCGATCTTCATTAGGCACAATCAAACCTGCGTGACACGCAGATGCATGGAATTGCGCCCTCGCAAAAGGGTTTACTTCTCAAAGGATCTTGAGAAGCTTGCAATCCCCACCAGACAGTGTACCTGACCGTTGTAGTATAGTATAGTGGTAAGTACCGGGGGTTTGATCGTTCAACTCAAAGAATAGTGTTCGCTAGGGTTAAAACTCAATTAAACTAGGTCTAGAGATGAGGGATTATTCTTTTTGTATTTTTATATTTTATGGAAAGCAAGTAAAAATCTCGGGTTTTGAAGGAGTGGGCGGAATTAGTTGCTAGTCAACTAACCCAAATAACTACAGGTGCAATCAAAATAAAATAAATAAACTTAAAGTAAATGTGGTGAAAACAATAATAAGAGAAAATGTGTTTACTTAGATTTCACTACTCCTTAGCTATCTTTTACCAGTTGATTAGTTTGTTACAATTGCATGGATGATGGGTTATATTCCTTAATACCATTCGTAGGGCCGTGTACGATCTTCCCTAACTCTATAAGCTTCCACCTCTTCCTATGTTGAGCCGACTACTAGCTTCTAACATGGCCTCATTAGTAGTTACCTATGCATTAAATATAACCAATTTATCGTAGTACACCTCCGATCATGTTTCTTATGACGTTCAAGCAAGTTACCAATTGGAAGTCTGCCAGTTTTCTTAAGCCTAACATCGAAATCATTCATCCACAACAATTATAAACAAACAACCAACCAATAATTAATATCTAAGTTTCATTACATCTAAGCAAACACAAAGAAAACCTAGCCTAGCATGTACAACTCTTCAAAAACCTCTCTGGCGCGTCACGTGTAACTTGATTGATCCACCTCTTTGTCAAAGGGTGACAACATCACATGCAATCCCTGACGCCGTCAGGTACAATTTCCAGCATGATTTTGAGACTTTGTCGTTTTCTTCACTTTTTCGCTCCAAAAACGTCCAAAATGCTTCTTTTTCCAAATTTCCTCTCAAAAGTACCTAAAATGACAAAAGGAACAGTTTAGGGCAATATTTGATCAAATAATCTCAACTTTGGGCTTAAATGACCCCCCAAAAGCGGTACACTTTTCGTCTCATCACACGCTTTATGCATGGGAACATGTTTTGACATCCAATGTGTTTGTAATGTTGGGGGCAAGAGGAAATGTCTCCATCATAGTTGGTTACATGCTTTATTGCATTGAAACCGGAACACCATTCAACTTCGCCTATTTTGTGGCAAGAAGAATGGATAGTCTTCAATGCAATACAAGAATGATTCCTTATGCTCGTCTTATCACCACATTGTTTGATCACATCAAAACTGAGCACCCCGACCATGCCATGGCTTGGTCCGATTGTGAAGTGGTAGGTCCAATGTTCACCAACTTCAATGCTAGTAGTCTCGATTGTGCCAATGTCGACCTTGAGCTTCCTGAGCACGTTGCTTCCACATCTCAACAAGCTAACATGGATCCAATTGAACGGATGAAACATATGGTCAATGAGATGTTTGATGCACAAGCTTGGAATGCTTCGGAAGACCCTATTAGTGAGGATGAGGAGATTGATGAACCTATTCTTTGCAAAAAGGAAGGAAGTTTTCAAAGAGACCTAATTTTTCTAAAACATTTACTCCTCAAAAGGTTTCAACTACAAGTGCTCTAAAAGAAAAGAATCAAGTTTTTCAAACTCGATACTCTCATTTTACTCCGTTAAAACTAGTGTGGAAACCAAAGCAAAGCCGTTCAAAACATTTGAAAAATTCATACTCTGAAATGCTTCCGCTACAACAAAAGAATGGCTTTGCTTTGAAAAATTCAAATTTTGGAAGGCTTCCATTCATCCCAAAAATGAATTTTCAAAATGAAATGCCGAGTTTCAACAATGGATGGAAAACTTCTTCTTTAAGTTTTAAAACTCCAAGAGAGACATCGGGTTTCTCAAACAACTTTCAAAAGCAAAAGAGTTTTAAATCACCATTGATTCTGCGAACTTTATTTCAAAATGAAACACCGGTTTCCAGTCCTCGTTGGAATTCAACTTCTTGTCTCGGATTGACACAACTTACAAATGGATTTCAAAATATGGTAAACCCGTTGACGCCGTGCTTAAATGGGTTCCAAAGGTTGTTGTCTAATCTAATCTCATTAATGACTTCTTAGTACTTTAGCTAAGGACTTGTACTTCAACATAATGGCTTCTGGACACATTAGTTCAGGACCCATGCTTCAAAGAAAGGAAAGTGCTTAAATCAAAACAAAGGTTTTAAATATTTTTCGAGCACTTATCCTAAAAACATAATGGCCTATGTACACATAACAGTGCCAAACCCGTAATTTTCAAAGAAAGGACCCTATTGTAAATCTTGTTGTGATAATCCTAAATGAAAGAGAAGACTTCTCACAAAAAGATGATCAATGTCTTCTTAATCTTAAGCATAATTTATTCAAAATATTTGAAAAGGTTTTCAAAACTTTTCAAAATTTTGCTAAAGATATTACGCTCTCAAATCCTTAAAAGCTTAAATTTACTAAAAATGTTCTACGTTTAAGGGGGAGTAATAAAAATATGTTCCAAAAAGGTCATGCTTAAAGAAACTAATACGGAAATAACAAACATCCGTTTCTCCCCATAAGCTATAAAAAAAAAGATTTTAATCAATTGGTATAAAAAATACCATGGATATGCCATTTTTGAGGGGGAGAAATGAGATTAAAAAATGATCATGTCGGAATTTCATGCGAGCTCGACTCAGAAATTACCAACGAATTGACAAAGCTTAAATGTCAATAATCAAAAAGACTTGTCCTGGAATGGTAATAATTTCAAGCTAGTCTAACTAGTGATGTAAGCGTGTATCGAATAGGACTTGTCTAAGTAGAGTGTACCGTCTCGAGAGACTTCCTTTGAACTTGACCTGGACGGGTAATAATTTCAAGCTAGTCTAACTAGTGATGTAAGCGTGTCTCGAATCGGTCATGTTCACTGGAAATCAATCAATTCAAAAAGTGCGAACTCTACCCAACATGTGCAAATTTATCTTTAAAACATATAAGCACTTGTGAAGGGGGAATATTTAAGAAAGCAAAACTCTCTAAGTGTTAAAAAAGTATGTTTTATTATCATAAACACTTTGAGAGATTTTACAAAAAGTTTTATGGTATGTGATCTGTGAACCTAGGATAATCTTGGAGTAATAAGGTGATTATGGTTAGGTTTATGTCCAATGATCTGCCAGAGCCGGAGGGATCTACTCCAGGAGAAATCCAATAGATTGGAATTAGAAGTCGTTAGGTATGATTGAAAAAAAAAGGAGCAAAAAAATGAAAGGAGAAAGAAGGGGTTGAAGAACTAAAAAGAAAAGTTAATGAAAGGGTGAAAAGAAATAGCCCTCTAAAAGTTCAACCTTATGACAGAAACCGGGTTCAATTCTGTTAGGTCACCATTTCTTAACATAAACACTTAGATTTCTAGAGAGAGAAAGTAAGTTTAAAGAGAGAGAGTGGAAGGAACTCTTGAATTGAAATGAAAGAAAATGATATTACTAAAGAACAAACACCCTCAAATGAGGGGTTACATGTCTATTTATAGGTGAGGACTAGGGCTTCACTAAACTTTGATATTATTACATAATAAGCCCTTAGACCTTTACTAAACCTATAAACTTAGCTTAAACTTAATAAAAACATATTAAAACACTAATACTAACTTAATAATGCAACCTATTACAAAATTCAATGACCAACACTTGAATTAATAAAGTCTGTTCCCAACAATCTCCCCCTAAGTGTTGGTCATCAAAGGTTGCTCGACGTCGTCATCTTCTAAACTTTGACTTTGTTGCTGACGTCTTCAAAATTTGTTAGCAAAATCTTTCATCATTCTTTGTACTTCGTTCATTGTTGATGTGATGGTGATCATGTTATGAAGTTGTCTGTCGTTCGTCACTTCTGTGTCTGTGGTGGTTGTCCGCCATTCCAACATGCTTATACATCTTTGGACTTTGTCTTTCAAGTGCACGAAGTTCCTTTACATTCACATTGATCTTTGGTCTTTAAACTTTGTAGATTCATCCTTTTGGCATAGAATCTTTCTTTGAACTTTGTGGTGCTTAGATCTTTGGGGGAGTTTTCATTTGCTTCAAGATGTATGCATGAGGATGCTGGAATCTACCATCATGGAGGTGATATGTTCCTGCAGGTAAACAGTTAGCAATAATCAACCGGTACTTACAGATAAGGAATTAGAGCTCGTCAACAGCATAGTATGAAGACTCCTTCTAATCCTTATCAAGGTCGTTCCCATGTCAGATACCCCCGAACGAGCTTACGAGACCTACTAAGTAGCTCAATGACTGGGTGAGTCGCTCGGGATCACTCCACGACTGTATACCGCTAAAGAACCACCGCAAACACTAAGCATAACCCGTGAAGGGTTACCGAAGTGACTTGCTGTCAGGGCTGTTTGATGTTGACCCTGGCAAGAATTTCCGTTCAATCATTGAGAAATACATTTGTAATTCTCTCATAAACGTTCTCGGCAGATTGCTAAGATCTGCGAAGGACTCGATAATTTACAGATGGTGTCCATTGATGTAGAACACCAGTTGTAGAAATACTAAGTGTTCCTAACAGATCTTTGATGTATCTCATGGCTCTAGACTCGATAAGTGCACACTTAGGTTTCCTATGCGGAGACTAGGGAGGGGTCTCCTGCTTCAATATCAACCATCTCTAAGAGATAAGTCGATAGATTACACCGGTTCCCCGTGAGAATGAAACAAGCTCTTTTAAGAGAACTTGAGTGGTTAAGAAGGTTTAGTGCATTGCGTCACTGGGTCCATGATGACTTTATCTTCAATACCGGTGTTGTCTTTGCAATAACCAGTAGTAAATGAATTGAACCCGATGTCTGCCCTAAGGTTGAACATATGGAGGGCTATTTCTTTTCACCATGTTCTTTACTTTTCTTTTTAATTCTTCAACTCCTTCTTTCCCTTTTCATTCTTTTCTCCTTTTTTTCGTATCATACCTAAGGACTTCTAACTCTAACTATTGGTGATGTCCTGGGGTAGATCCCTCCGGCTTTGGCGGATCATAGGACGGTTTTTCCTATCTTAATCACCTTATAACTCCATGACTATCCGACAATTGCCATGAAACCTTTGATTGAAAATCTCTCAAAGTGTTTGTAATTATCAAACATTTTGTTTAACACTTTGAGAGTTTTGTGTTTACTTTTGCAGGGCTCCCCCTTCACATGTGCTCACAAGTTTTTAATAAATTTGCACATGCGGGAGGAGCAAGCACTTTTTGAATTGATCCACTTTTAGTGAACAAGACCGATTCGAGACACGCTTACATCACTAGTTAAACTAGCTTGAAGTTATTACCCGGCCTGGTCAAGTCCACATAAAGTTTCTCGAGACGGTACCTTTCTACTAAGACAAATCCTTTTCGAAACACGCTTACGTGGCTAGTTAAAGAGTTCAATTGTCAGCTTTTAGGTGACAACTAGTTCTAGTAACTAACTTGATGTTATTACCCGTCGAGGATAAGTCTTTTCGATTATTAACTTTTATATTACGTCAATTCTTGGGTCAATCTTGAGTCTAGCTCGCATGAGATTTGACTTTAAGCAACATTGAACTTTCATATTTTAATCACATACACTTTTCTCCCCCTCAAAAATAGCATTTGAGATGTTGTTTTTGATAAACTTTTGATTAAAATATGCTTTTTGAGTCTTATGGGGAGATATCAACAAGAACTTTTGTTTTTCAAAATGATGAGTTTTCAAGTGCTCCCCCTCAACAAGTGAATACTCATTGAGGTGAAATACTTGTCTTTTGAGCAGAATTATGAAAATCAGAAAATGTTTGATTAATTCTACTCAAAAGTAAGAAGCCTTCGCTTCTTATATTAGGATTGAGGCACTGAAGCGTACCTCAGGGTCCTTTCATTACAAGCACGGGTTGTACACTGTTATATGTGCACAAACCAATAAACATGATTTTGACAGAACAAATTGTTTTAGAAATACTCCCCCTCAAAACTCGCATATGTTTTGAGAATTCTAAACTTTGGAGCGAATTGGGGAGTAAAGATTTGAAAAATCTTGAGCAAAATTTTGAAAAGTTTTGAAAAACCTTTTGAAAAATTTTGAATAAATTTTGCTCATGATTAAGAAGTTTTAGTAAAGCTTAGCATGAGAACTTCTTTTGTTTTTCAAGGAAAAATGCACGTTTGGTTTTAAAGAATGGTTTAGCAAGGCACTTTCCTTTCTCTGAAACCCGAGTTGTACACTGAAATGTGTGCACAAGTTGTTGTTTTAATACAAAATTCGTTTTATTTTTAACAAAACACTCCCCCTCAAATAATGAATGTTATTTGAGAGAAAGTCTTCTTGAGCAGAATTTTGAATCGTATTAAAGAAATACTTTTTGAAAAATTCGAGAGATGATTCTGCACAAGGTTTTAGAAGACACAATCAAGTATTATACAACAAAGAATGCTTGTAATTTAAAACTCTTTTACTGTTGAAAGTTGTTTGAGACCCGGAGTCTCTCTTTTGAGTTTTATAATCTGAAAAAGATTTCAATCTAAAGTTGAACCTCATGGGTTCTTTTTGAAGATTTGTTTTTGTGATAAATAGAAAACTTCCAGTATTTGGGATGTTCAGATCAGAGACATTCTTTTATTGAAACCAAAGCATTCCAGATTTTGGAAATTTTGAAAGGTTTTGAATGACATTGCTTTGGTCTCCACACTTGCTTTACCGGTGTAAAACGAAAATGTAGAGTTTGGAAAAACTTGTTTCTCGCCATTTTGAATCCTTTTGCCTGTTTAGCCTTTAAACACATTTTGCCCTTTAACCTCAAAAATATGTTTCATAAGAAACATTTTGTCGAATGTTG
Organism: Artemisia argyi; assembly: GCA_030686995.1. NCBI lineage: Eukaryota > Viridiplantae > Streptophyta > Magnoliopsida > Asterales > Asteraceae > Artemisia > Artemisia argyi. Next base: position 25,971,419 of record CM060704.1, read on the forward strand.
AAATTTTGACTTTCAATGGGATGACATGTACTTGCACACGGAGAAAAATGCATTAGGCACAAACAGGTATACAGATGTATCAAAAACTCATACAAAATCTTCCTCAGTGCTCAGAATTCTCAAATTAACACACACGATCACAGATTAATTCATTCTTTCACTCGAAAATTTTCAATTATTGTCATGGTTTGGGGTTATGAATTGAGACTTTGCACGCATGTTAGCATCATAATGCAAGAATATAAAACAAACAAACATCCTAGTAGTAGCAGCAAAGACATCGAAATCTAGAACCGTAAAACACATGATTTCAAACCTATGTTGATTCTAATCGTGCAAACACACCAATCGAGCATTCTTTAGTGTTCTCTAAAGCTATATGAAATAATTAAATAGACTAAACACATAAAAAATAAAAGAAATGCCCCGATCGATAATTACATAAACCCTAGTTTCTGATTTTGCCTTTTTCACAATTGAAAACACTTGAAACATTTAGGGAACGATTAGACAACAACAATGAAGAAATTAAAAACTCACAATCGAAAAGAAATCGAGGATAAAAAAATCGTTAGTCTAATTCGTTGAGGTTTGTAATTATGTGTGAAACTTTTGAGAACATTTGTTGAAACATTTATTAGAGCCCATTTTATTTTCCATGCAAGATCCTTTTACCTAAGTTTAAGACATTTTTGAATCTTTACTCATTAAAGGTTAATTACTTTTCCATTTGAAGTCCAAACTAGATTAATTTGGAATCACTGCAGAAAAAATTTCTTTTCTCCCCCTCGAATTAGCATTTATTTTGTGAAACATTTTTGCACATTTTGATTCGAGAGATCATAGAACGTTTTCAAAATGAGTTTTTTAATCCAAATGATGAAGAAACATTTTATCCTTGAAGAATAATGATTAGGTGTGCAAACTTCATGATTTTGTGAAAAATTTTCTCCCCCTCAAAACATGTTCCATTTTGACAGAGTAAAGCAAAATTTGTTTTAATGTAGGAACATAGTTTTGAAGATACGAAGTTTGTACACAAAGAAAGAAGATTATTTTTGTAGTTTTTTTTTTTTTTTTTTTTTTTTTTTTTTTTTTTTTTTTTTTTTTATCTTGTTGATGAAATATTTACAAAAAGAGTTTGATGTTTGACTCTCTTAGGTTTTAAGAAAATTTTGCAAATCATCTGGAGTCAAACACCACATACCAATTTGGTAAACTAAATCAACAAACCTTGATGGAGGTAATGCCTTTGTAAACAAGTCCGCCAATTGGTATTAAGTACTCACAAACTCTAATTCAATTATACCCTTCTTGACATGCTCTTTAGATGAAATGGTAGCGGAGAGCACTTTGTTGGGCTTTGGAATGATGAATGGTGTTGCAAGAGATTTCAAAGGCACACTTTGAGTCGCAGTACATTGAGATCTAGTCAAATACATAGCCGTAGTCCGTGAGCTAAGTTCTCATCCAAAGGACTTTAGATGATAGTTGTAATGGATCTTCAGCTGATTGTCTGGAGTTAGAAGCGGTTTATCCTGCTGTTGTTGGAGATTCACTTGGAGGACCGTCTTTCTCAACAGTGGTTGCTGTTTGTTGAGGTGTGTCAGGTACTTGAATATTCTTAGGGTGTGCAGGGGAAATAGGTAAGACCTCTTGAGAACGGCTTGCAAATGAATCATCAAACAGAGGAGAAACCATTCCAATTCTTTATGAGTAAGTGACAATGATTCAGTTGAAGAATTTGAAAAGTTCAGATGGTTGGTTGCGGGTCCTAAGCTGTTGTGCTCTGAAGCCACTGCTGAAGTGCTTATAAACGGTTGATTGCGGGTCCTAAGCTGTTGTGCTCAGAAGCCAAAACATTAAGCTCGGGTCCGAAACCGAGTTGTTCCGAAGCCATTCTTGTTGAATCTGTAGAGAAATAAAGAAGAGACAAAACAGAGAACATGGAGCCCCAAGTGTAACTAGGTTCCAGGTGTTAGAAGCATAAAGATGTAGTGTCAACTATCTTCTTGACACTCGAACACACAATTCCAATGGTTTTCATTCTTGTCTCAGAGATAGATGTAGTGGAGATCACATTAGTTTTGGTGCAAATGTCTAAAATCTTTCCTATAGGAATCCACCTAAGACCAATCGTTTTGATTCTACCCGTGGGTATCCACCTAATGTTAGATCTAGGAGAAGTTTTCCTTTTAGATGCAGTGGAATGAAATGTGGGAGCATCACTTCGTTGAGAAAACCTATGTCCGATATTGATCCACTTCTTAGGTTTCTGACTTATGACATTTGGTTCAACGGGTTTGTTTGTCTTAGTCGATTGTGCCTTTGCACGTGAATTTCCCTTTTGAAGATATTCTAAAGCACAGACATCATGATTATTTCCGCAACTACTCTTAGATGCTAGCCAATTCCTATTAGTTTGTTGAGAACTCCTAGGTTTTTGGTTTGCTACTACTAGCAGTGTTTTGTACTACAGTGGAAGGGATCACATGAGGTTTTGAACCTAGAATTCCATCCTTTTGAAGTAGCGCCTTTTTTCTAGCCTTTTCTAGATCATAGTTCTTGTACATATCATATGTGTCATAAGACTCTTTACTTTTAATGCTCATTTTAGACACTGTTTTTGAACTAATCCTAGATGAGCCAGGTATAATCACGTGTTAAGATTTAGCAGACACAGATGCATTTTCCTTAGGCCAAGAATGTGGAGTGACTGGTTTTGTCAAATTGTTTTTCTCGACAACTTGGGAGGCAAACCGAGGTTTATAAAATTTAGATCGTTTAGATTTAAATGCAGTTAGTTGTCTAACCACTGATTGTTTTCTGTTTATTTGAGAAGTCGGTTTCCCTAAGATTGATGGTTTTGCAAACTTAGTCTTTTTAATTTGTTTTGCAATGCAGCATGTGCAAACACCTTTGCTTGAATTTGACCTTTTAAACGCTCATTTTCTATAACTAATGTATCCACACGTTTACATTGTTCATTAAGAAATTGACCATTGTTGCCCGAAGTTAGAGATTCATTTTGCAATTTAAGTTCAAGTGACATGCAATGTGCCACTAGTTTTGAAAAATCTTTATGAAACTGGGCAATGATCTTTTTGAGAAGAATGTTTTCAGACTCAAGAGTTTGGTTTGATGTTTCAGTTATTAGATTATCAGGTAAGGATTCAGACTCAGAATATTTGTTTGGATATTGAACAACATTCTGGTCAACCTCTCCTTCATTACTGAAGTTAGGTTGCTCAGATTGTTGTTTCTCATTTGCAGGCATAATATGATCAACAGTAGATTGTACCTCAACCATTTGCTCTTTGTCAAAGTTAGTTTCTGTGTCATAGGTGGGTATGACATCTTCCTCATCCATCTGTTCTTTGGCAAAGTTGGGCTCTGAGTCATAGGAGGGTCTGATCTCTACACAGTCTGCATCTGTATCATTCCCTAATCTACTGCTGTCATCCTGCTCTTCTAATTCTGTCCCATTGCTTTCCATGACAACCAAATTAGCTTCCAATACATCAACTTTATCAACTTCTTTTTATTTACCCTGATGTCATACTCTTCTCTGTGAAGTACTCTTTCAGTAATTGACTTCTCAAGAGCATCCAGGTTTTGGAGCAATATATCTTTGAAGATTTGAGCCTCAATTCGAGTGTATTCTAAAAAATACTCGCATACATCTTCACAGTCATAATTGGTGAAATGTTGAAACTGTTCCTTGAGCACTCTGAAGGCGGCCTTGGATTCATTCTCGTGAAATTCTTCTGTTGCAAGTTGCATTTCAAGTTGATTCACTTTGTAAAACATCGTATTAGTGAAAATATCAACTTCTTCTCCAAAGACGTCTTCAAATATATAATTGAGTACGAGCTCAGAACGATTTTCAGCAAAGTTATTGTTAGAAAGGAGTTTAAGGTGTGACTGAAGTAATCCAAAAGATGTCATGCATTTCTCAAATGGATCTTTAGAATCATCAGTAGCATTTGTGTCATACACTGGGTCTGTATCATCCATGTGAAGTTCCTGCATGCTTGCCATTAACATCACATCTGTTGTATCGGCTTCCAAATCTGCTGTATTGGATTCCAAATCTGCATATTCATCATCAGATGGAATATCTCCCATGACACTTTGCAAAACAGCATTGAGATTACCCCCTTCAACTTCCATTTGACTAAGTGTGGCATCGTATTCAACATTAGCATCAAAGAGTGGAGTTGAATCATAATCTTGATCTTCCACACAAAAATGCCATGCTTGGTTCGATAAGATCTTCTTCATCATCAGTATCTTCCATTGTGTTAAAGCATTCATAAGTTGAAGTCATCATGCATTTGCCTTTATCAGTAGATGCTTTTCCAAGCTTCACAAGATTTTTGCAGAAGTGATTGCATGTGATCATTTAGTGTTGCAGGATGGTACTGTGGAATGAAGATATGCTCAGGTGCATTTGGAGGAATGAAGAAGAGACCATTTGGAGTGTAAATTAAGGATCCATGGTCAACAGCTGGAGATGGTGGAGCAGGGAGAATGGTCTTCAGTCGATTCATGCTTAAACAAGATTCAAGAATTTGATTCATTCTGATGTGATGAAGTTCTTCAGTACGATGCATAGCTTCAAGATATTTCCACATTTCATAAGCACTGGCTTGAAAGTCCATATGCATGTAAATTGAGTTGGGAAGTGCCAATGTTATGAACCATACATCCTGTTGGTCAGCATCGTACTGAGCAGGTTCAGTAGCATTCAAATCTCCATCAGTTTGTAGTCTGATAATCCCTGTTGAGTCAACAAGAAATATCATTTTGTATGGACCATCTTGAATGGATTTAAGCATGAGATCTGCAGCAGGACGATATGTGAGCCATTGTAGAAATCTCCATTTCCAATCAGTATACGTTCCTGGTAACAACATTGGAGGCCTTGATTCATTGCCAAATAGCAGAACATGACGAATGATGGAGCTGTGACTTTGTTATTGATGGTACTGTTGCTGATGAGAATATTGGTGAGGAAGGTAGTTGGAAAAAGGTACGGTTGCTGATGACTGTTGCTGATGAGAGTATTGGTGAGGAAGGTAGTTGGAAAAAGGTACGGTTGCTGATGACTGTTGCTGATGAGAATATTGGTGAGGAAGGTAGTTGGAAGAAGGTACTGTTGCTGATGACTGTTGCTGATGAGAATATTGATGAGGAAGGTAGTTGGAAGAAGGTGATTGAGACATTGTAAATGACATTACTCTCCCCCTTGATTGTTGCGATGTAATCGAAATAATCAAACAAAATGTCACACGCAAGGACGATATAGTGATTTCAAATTTTCCCTCCAAAAATAATTTGAAAAATTTTATTTTCCAAAATTTGAAAAACACTATGAAATGCAATTTTAAGGTTGCAAGAAAAATTTGAGTTTCAAAAATTTTGCTGCCAAATTTCACCGAAAAAATTTGAATTTTGTCCTAAAAATTTGAATTTTGGGACAAAATTTTCACTGTTTAACCAAAATTTGAATTTTGCGTAAAAATTGAACGTTCAGTCTTCTGTAAAAATTAAATTTTACTCAAATTTTCTCGCCAAAAATGAGAAGGATAAACTTTTTAAGATGAGATGATTAGTGATATGTTAATATGGATCTTTAAGGATAAATAAAGGTTGCGGTTTTAGGTTATCTGACTTGCAAACTTGATAAATCTGGCTACTAACTCGGTAGGATTCTAACTCGGTAAAGCTTGAAATGGTAACTCGATAAGGTTGTCAAGATAGCTAACTCGGAAAATGTTTCTGGAGTACTAACTTGGTAAATCTTGTAACTCGGTAACTAAGTTTTGATCAGGTGGATAACTCGGTAAGGTTTGCTGAAATTGTAACTCGGTAAAGCTTGCTTGAGTACTTAACTCGATAAGTCAAACTACCTTCTTAACTCTGTAAAATGAATTTAATTGGGCAGAGTTTCGTCTAAGTATGGAGTACAAAGATCCTTACTCGATAAACCATAAGGAATGGCTAACTCGCCAAAATTAAACTTAACTCAAAATTCAGAAGCTAAATCGCTAAAAACCACACTTAACTCGAAAGAAATAGTAGCTAACTCGGTACTAATCTGTCCCTAACTCGATAAAACTGAAGTTGTAACTCGCTGATGAGTGCTCAAACACTCATCGTTTTTAATATATTTAAACTGCCAAAACGCACAAAAACAATCAAAAAGATATCAAAATACTTAAATTATCTCAGGGATTGTGTTTTATGTGTTTTAAATGCAAAATGTGCAAAAACAAAGAAAAAACGTACAAAGTTTGCAATATTGGCAGTTTCAGTCCCCCAAGTTTCAAAACTTGTCAATTTTAGTCCCTATGCATTTATTTTGAAAGGAAAAGTCTACCCAAGGTTTTAAAAGTTAAAAATCAAAATATTACACTTGGGTATCAAGTTTTCCAAAATTACATGTTTAGCCCCTGAGAATCCAAAAATGGCAAAATAAGTCCCTGGGAAATTTTGAAATTTGAAAAATGGAAAAAATGGTTTTGGAACATTGGAATATTGGCATAATTGGTCATTGGAAGCAAATTTGGAAAGTTACAATATCAGTCCTTGAAGTTTGATACAATTGCAAAATTAGTCCTTGTAACTAACAAACCAACCGGACCCTTATATCAACCCAAAACCCTTACCCAATCCAACCCCCTAACCCAGTCCACCTCCCAGGCCCAACCCTTAGCCCGTTTTCCCTTTTTAAACAAAAAAACCCCTCGGTCAAACATACCCGCTGACCATCTCCTTCCCCCCCAACACCAAAGCGTGAAACCAGGGAATACTTCCCCCCCTCCTCACCTTTTTCAACTACTGGCACCCCCCCCCCCCACAATTAATACCCCCACCAAACAAACCCACCACAATTAATACCCACACCAACCCCTCACCAGAACCACTCAGTTTTGCCCTAATTCAATTTGGCGGGAAAACATCAATCAAGGGCTAGGAATTGAGCAAATTACAATTGGATGGATGGGATTTGGTCAGAGGTCAAAGAAAAAGCTTGTGGGACACTCAGATTTCAAAAGGAAGCCATGTGGGAGAAGATATGGATTATTTTTATTTCGTTATATATATGTAGCTCATGGGAGCCTTGTAGTGTGTGCAGTTTTAGTTTTAAGTCATTGTAGTAGCTAATTATACTTATGTAATCTGTTTTCAAGTTAATGAATCATCAGTTTTAAGTTTATTCTCTTTTAAAAGTTTTCAAGTTAATTTAGAAATTTCAAAGCATTGTTCCAAGTTCCTTATTGATATTTAGTTGTTTATTCACTCATATAATCCATCTTACATCTGTTTTACATAAGTATCCAAGTTGTAAAAGGGACCTATCTCAGTTTAAGAAAAATAAGCAAAAATAAACAAAAAATAAAAATAAAATAAAAAAGTTGGTGAAAGGAAAGAAGAAAGCAAGGAGCACTGTTTATTGTGGATGTCAGTGGGTTAGAGACCTCATGGGAGGTCATTAGGTTGGTTTATGTGGACCTTGGTTCTCAACTGAGCTTGGATTGCATCTTGTGAGCTCTTGTACTATTTTCTTCTTTATTCTCTTTTAAACTGTGTAGACTAGCTTGATTCTGTCTTATTTATGCATAATTAGTATAGCTTAGAGTAATTTTAGTTTGTGCTTCATTGGTTGAATTCTTAACTGTGTTGGAATTTATAGCTTCTAGTTGACTGTTAAGTTTAGGATTTGTGGTAATTTTTAGTGATTGATATATATAACTGTGTTTTTTAGTTCATAAATACTCATTAAACCATTACAAATCAGTGAGTAGTGGTTGTGAAGGTTGGAATCTCATTTTGATCAACAAAAACTCAAGACAGTCCAAGTTAAGGGGTGTTTGGTTGTTGTTTGTTTGTACTACTCTACTTGTGTAATTGCACCACTCTGTGTTTCAGTTCATTGCTTGGGTGGATAATAGGTCAGGGGAACCAAAAGCTTGGTCAAAAACTGAGCCAAAGTGAAAATCACAACCAAGTGATCACCACAGTTAACTGTGGTGACTTTTGAACCCAAAGTCCATCAAACCTTTTCATAAGTTTGGATTTCTGCTTAAATTAGTCATAACATACCATAACTAAACAAGTTTGATCATTAAACCAGCAATTCAAGTTCATAAAAGTCAAAACCTTCATTTTTCTGAAAAGTCAAAAGAGCCAAACTCAGATTTTTCCTAATATGGGATGATTTATTGAGAATTTTGTGGAAAGTCTTAAGGTCTGAAAATTGTTGTGTGTTAACTCTACCAGTAGTATTTGTGATTTTCAAGTTTGTTACATTTTTGTGAATTTTTCTTAATGACCAAAATGGCCCTGGAAGTAACCTGCAGGGCAAACTAGTTGCCCTGTCTCAGCAGACTTGTTTCACCCACCCAACTTTGGTGGTGTTTTGTGTCTGACCCAGTGGGACCCACACCTCCAACTTGGAACCATTCAACCCCCCTCCTACCCAGGATTAAGGTTTGACCATTTGCTTGACCTGTAGACCAGTGGACCCCACTTAGTTTGGCATCAAAAGTCTGTCCTCAGACTGACTCAGAACCAAATAAGCCAAGTGCTTATTTTGGTATTTTAGCTTATTTCCTTAGCTTATTTGTGTGTTACTTGTTTTAACTTGTTCATTATTCTTGTTTACATCTGTTTTCACCAAGGTGGACCCCACATTAGCTCATTTGAGCTTATTTCCACTTCTGGTCAATAAAAGTCAACTGTTAAGGCTTTAAGCACTTGAAGTGCTTATTTCCTTGACCTCAGTCAAAGTCACTTCACCAAAGTTGTCTAAAAACTTGTAATAAGCAGTTTGGAAAAAGAAAATCTCAAATAAGCCCAACTTAATAGAAGTGATAGCTTTTATTTAAGCCATTTGGCTTATTCATCAGCTTATTTATAAGCAAATTCCATTTTTACAATTTTCCTAAGCTTCTGGTGTGTAAAAACTATTTCTGTAATTTTTTCAGATTTTTCTTTTATCATTTAGTACTTTTCTTAATTTAAAATAGTTTTTTAGTAATTAATAAATAGTTAATAATTAATAATAATTAATTAGTAAATCAGAAAAATATAATTTAAATTTTAAAATTAGTTTTTAGTTATTTGTAATTTTTCCAAATTTTATTTTCACTTTTCTAGTGTACTTTAATAATTATTTAGAATTTAGGTTATTTTAAATAATTAAAAAGTAATTAATAATTAGTTAATAATTAGTAATAATTAATTAAATAGTTTTAAAAATATATTTTCATTTCTAAAATTAATTTTATAGTATTTTAGACTTTTCTAAGTTTAATTTTTATTTTTCCAAGTTAATTTCATAATTATTTCTAATTTAGGTTAATTTAGTTAATTAAAAGTAATTAGAAAAATAGTATTTAATCAATAGTAATTATTAAAATTGTGTAAAAATTAGTTTTAAATTTCCAAAAATTTTCTCTCATCATTAGGTTTGTAAAAAGTTAATTTTCATACCAGTAGCCTTTCCAGATCACCGTATTCACGTTTTTGTACGTTTGTCCACGTCTTCGGCAAACGTACGGTTTTAAGTTTTAGGTGATTTCTTCTCGATCTCAGTTCCCGTAATCATTCACATAGCTTTCCTAAGCTATTTTTGTTAAATATCTCCAAATAATTCTCACAACAAACTCTTTCTATGAATAACACCCGATCACAAAGCACGCTAAAGTTACATTTCACACCTCAACGGGATTTAACGACCCGGTGATACCTTATATTACCCGGAGTATTGACCTAGGCTATTTGACTTAGTTGACCATTCTTTGGTTAATTTAAGTTGGTGGTTTAGCGTCAATCAATTTTTGGCGCCGCTGCCGGGGAGGTGTGCGCGTTTCTGTAGCGTCTTTCGAGATTAGTGTTATCTCACCTCACTCACTGTACAAATACCATCACTTGTGAATATTTTCAAAATCAAAACACATAAAAAGTCATTGACACTTTTCCTAAAGTGTTAAAACACCAAAAAAAAAAAAGTAAAAAAACAACAAAACCATATCGTAACGTTTTCTGACTCGGTTTTCTTTTAAGGTGATTCTTAAAGAGAAACGATTCTAGATTATGGGACGATAACAAAAATATTGTCCAAAAGGTTTTTATCCCTAGTGCATGCGCACTCGTTCACAATCGAAATGAAATCGTCAACTGAAAAACGTAACTGAGTTACGTCCTATTGTTGAGGATCCAGTTCCGAAAATGGACGGAAACGACGATCCACCCATCATAGATAATACAGCTCCTGATCTCCGAACGATGGAGGAGTTGTGTCAGCCCACAATGCAAGGGAGGGGAGGACCCATTGCCCCTCTTAATATTGCGGCCACCGATTTTGGACTTAAACATCATATGATACAACAAGTCCAGAATTCATGCCAATTCCACGGTTTACCAGGTGACGATGCAAACAAGCATCTTGATAAATTCCTTACCGTCACCCAAAACATGAAACAGCTTGGTGTCTCCGATGATGCCCTTCATCTATCTCTCTTTCCCTATTCTCTAACACATCATGCCACTGCATGGTTTGATCGACTTCCGAAAAATTCGATTCACACTTTCGAAGAGATGGTCACTAAATTTTTAGCCAAATACTTTCCACCATCCATGGTTACTAAGTTGCGTAATGACATTAGCAACTTTCGTCAGCTTCCCAACGAATCCTTATTTGAAGCCTGGGAACGCTATAAGCTTGCGATTGATCGGTGTCCCAACCACAATATGTTACAAGTCACCATTATCGATACCTTCTATAATGGTTTGACCTTGAGACACCGTGATATCCTCAATGCTGCTGCTGGAGGGACCTTTATGAAAAGGCGTCCCGAAGAGTGCTACAACCTCATTGAGAACATGACTGCCCACCATAATTTCTGGGATTCCTCAGCCGAGAGGGAAAAGTCATGTAAGTCTGCCACTTCAGCATCCTCATCCTCTGATATAGCAATTCTCGCTAAAAGGATGGATGATATCTCTTTGGCTGTGTTAAGAATGAACCAAACTATGCAAAATCAACAAGTTCAAAATCAACAAGCCAAAGCTGTCAATCAAAGTTGCGAAACTTGTGGAGGTCCACATCCCTACTTCGAGTGTCCAACCACTAGTGGTTTCACTAAAGAGAACGTACATGCTATTCAAGGTTCCTATAACTCGGGAGGTAATGGCTACCAACCACAAGGGGACCGCAATCTTCTAAGCTATCGTTCTAACAATTTCCTTGGACCACCCGGTTTCAATCAAAACAATAATGTCCAAAACAACCGTAACCAGAACCAAAATCAGAATCGAACAAACCAAGGTTACCAAAATTCGGGAAATGTCAATCAAAACCAAAACCAGGGTTTCCATCAAAATCAAAACCAAGGTTTCCAACATCAAGGAAACTATAATCGAAACCAAGGTCAAAACAACTTTCAGGGAAACAACTCTCATGGATATGGCAACCAAAATCAGGGAAATTTCCAAAACCACGGTTCCCATCAAAATAACCGGGGCCAGAATTTTGCCAACCAAAATCAAGCCATCACTCCAACTACTCAGCACTTCCCAAATCCAGCTCCTCCTAACCCAACTCGAGCAATTGTTCCAACTGGCCCATCAAATGATGAGTTGTTGAAACAATTCATGAAATCTCAGGAGGAGATGAACAAAGTGATAATGACTCAGATCGCTGACATTAAGAAGTCTTTAAATGATCAACCCTCGGGCTCAGGAAAACTTCCGAGCAATACGATCGCTAACCCGAGGGGCGATGTTAAGGCGATCACTACCCGAAGCGGTGTTGCATATGATGGACCCACGGCCCCGACTACCTCTTCTTCTCTTCCTCCCATTCCTCCTCCTCTTTATTCCGAGGAAGTGGAAATTGAGCCTGAGGCAACCACGGACAAGGTGCAATTTACTAGCCCACGAAGTACCGCACACGTCCACCCTCAGGATATACCAGAAACTGTACCAAAGCCAGGAGTTGTCTTTGAACCACCCACAACTCCTGGAGAGAACCCTAAATCCAAACCTTCACTACCATATCCATCTAGGTTACAAGACCAGAAGCTCCGCGAAAAAGCAAATCATCAAATGGAAAAGTTTTTTCAAATTTTCCGAGATATTCATTTTGATATCAGCTTCGCGGATGCTCTCTTGTTGATGCCTAAATTCGCATCGACAATCAAAAATCTGTTGAACAATAAAGAGAAACTATTCGAAGTGGCACGAACTCCACTCAATGAGAACTGCTCTGCGGTTCTTTTGAAACAGCTTCCCGAGAAGCTAGGAGATCCGGGAAAATTTCTCATTCCATGTGTTTTTCCCAGAATGGTTGAGTGCTTCGCCCTGGCCGATCTAGGTGCAAGCATCAACTTGATGCCTTATTCGATATGGAAAAAGCTCTCTCTTCCAGAACTCACCACCACCTGTATGACTCTTGAGCTGGCAGACCGCTCAACATCTCTTCCCCTCGGCATTGCCGAGGATGTATTTGTAAAGGTGGGAAAGTTCCACTTTCCAGCGGATTTTGTGATTGTTGACTTCGACGCCGACCCACGAGTTCCTCTCATCCTTGGAAGAGGATTCTTAAGAACGGGTCGTGCGTTAATCGATGTGCACGAAGAGGAAATAACTCTTCGTGTTGGTAATGAAGCAGTAACATTTAACCTCGATCAAACCTCGAGGTACTCCTCTAATTATGACGTCGAATCGGTTAACCAAATTGATGTCATTGATGTTACGTCTGAGGAGTATTCTCAAGAACTTCTGGGTTACCTTCCGAGTGGCAGTCCCACTCAATCTTCTGAGCCTATCATATCCGACTCTTCCCCTTCTCTCACTCCTTTTGAGGGAAGTGACTTCCTTTGGGAAGATGTCGAAGCTTTTCTCGCCCAAGACAGTTCAATTTCAGGAGAATTTGATGAGGACTATCTTGATCCTGAGGGGGATATTCTTTTGCTAGAAAAATTGTTAAACGAAGATCCATCTCCCCCTCTTCCTCCAAAAGTACTTCATAAAGAGGAAGTCAAAAATGTTGAAATAACTGATGACTTGCCTAAGGTTGAACTTAAGGACTTGCCACCTCACCTTGAATATGCATTTCTGGAGGGTGATGATAAATTACCCGTCATTATTGCTAAAAACTTAAGTGTTGAGGAAAAGGCAGCTCTTATAAAGGTTTTGAAGTCTCATAAACAAGCAATTGCTTGGCGTCTCTCCGACATCAAGGGCATCGACCCTGAATTTTGTACACACAAGATTTTAATGGAGGACGACTTCAAACCAGCAGTCCAACATCAAAGAAGGGTGAATCCAAAAATTCACGAGGTTATCAAACAAGAGGTTTTAAAACTTCTTGACGCCGGATTGATTTACCCTATCTCGGACAGTCCTTGGGTCAGCCCAATCCATTGTGTTCCAAAAAAGGGTGGCATTACTGTTGTCACAAATGAGGAGAATGAGTTGATTCCAACTCGTTTGGTTACGGGTTGGCGCGTCTGCATTGATTATCGTAAATTGAATGACGCCACCCATAAGGATCATTTTCCTCTGCCCTTTATGGATCAGATGCTCGAGAGATTTGCGGGGAATGAGTACTATTGCTTCCTCGATGGTTTCTCGGGTTACTTTCAGATTCCCATTGACCCGCAAGACCAAGAAAAGACCACTTTTACGTGCCCCTATGGAACTTTCGCATATAAACGTATGCCATTTGGCTTATGTAATGCTCCGGGCACGTTTCAAAAATGTATGATGGCCATTTTTTCCGACATGATCGGGAAAACTATGGAGGTCTTTATGGATGATTTTTCGGTCATTGGGGAATCATTCCAATCATGTCTCTCCCATTTAGACAGCATGCTAAAATGTTGTGAAGACACAAAGTTATGTCTAAATTGGGAGAAGAGTCACTTTATGGTCAAAGAGGGCATTGTCCTCGGCCATAAAATTTCAAAAAACGGGATTGAGGTTGACAGAGCCAAAGTGGACGTCATTGTAAAATTGCCTCATCCCACGACTGTGAAAGGTGTTAGGAGCTTTTTGGGTCACGCCGGTTTCTACCGTAGGTTTATTCAAGATTTTTCTAAAATCGCCCGGCCTATGACCCATCTCCTCGACAAGGATGCTCCTTTTATCTTCTCCCCTGAGTGCATCGAAGCCTTTGAAACATTAAAGAAAAGGCTTACCGAGGCACCGATTCTTGTTACCCCCGATTGGGACTTGCCCTTCGAGCTCATGTGTGATGCTAGTAATTATGCGATAGGGGCAGTCTTGGGGCAACGCAAAACAAAATATTTTCAGCCTATACACTATGCCAGCAAGACTATGACCGAGGCTCAAAGTCATTACACCACCACTGAAAAAGAATTATTAGCTGTGGTGTATGCTTTTGAAAAATTCCGGCCATACTTGATTCTGACTAAAAGCATAGTGTATACGGATCACTCGGCTTTGAAGTATCTATTTGCAAAACAAGATGCAAAGCCGAGACTCCTCCGATGGGTTCTCCTCCTTCAGGAATTTGATATCATCATTCGTGATAAAAAAAGAGCTGAGAACCTAGCTGCTGATCATCTCTCCCGTCTTGAAAACCCTCACCAAAATGCTTTCGAGAAAAAGGAAATAAATGAAACATTTCCTCTCGAAACCCTGAATGTGGTTTCATTTCGTGGAGACTCGATTACCCCATGGTTTGCCGACTTTGCAGACTATCTTGCGGATAACTTCATTGTGAAAGGGATGTCGTCCCAACAAAAAAATAAATTTTTCAAAGATGTAAAACATTACTTTTGGGACGACCCCTACTTGTTTAAGATATGCGCGGATCAAGTCATCCGGCGGTGTGTGTATGGTCAGGAAGCCTCGGAAATTTTAAAGGCTTGCCATGCTGGTCCCACGGGGGGCCACCACAATCCCAACTACACCGCCAAAAAGGTGTTTGATTCCGGCTTTTATTAGCCCTCGATCTACAAGGATGCCCAAGATTTGGTCAAGTCCTGTGACGCTTGTCAACGTCACGGAAATATTTCACAAAAGAATGAAATGCCTCAGAATGCAATTCAAGTTTGTGAAATTTTTGATATCTGGGGCGTCGACTTTATGGGGCCACTTCCATCCTCTCACGGCAACAAATACATACTCGTGGCAGTTGACTACTTGTCAAAATGGGTTGAAGCGAAAGCTTTACCCACTAATGATGCCCGAGTAGTTGTGAAATTTTTAAAAGCTCTTTTTGCCCGATTCAGAACTCCACGTGCTATTATTAGTGATCGTGGTACGCACTTCTGTAATGACAAATTCGACAAAGTCATGCAAAAGTATGGTGTAACTCACCGTCTTTCTACTGCATACCATCCTCAAACGAGTGGTCAAGTCGAAGTTTCCAATCGGGGCATTAAAAGAATCTTGGAAAGAACTGTAGGTGAGAATCGTGCATCGTGGTCGGACAAATTAGATGATGCACTTTGGGCTTTCCGTACGGCTTACAAAACACCCATTGGGTGTACGCCTTATAAACTTGTGTACGGGAAAGCGTGCCATCTTCCGATCGAGCTTGAGCATAAAGCCTATTGGGCCCTCAAGCATGCCAATTTCGACCTCAAAACGGCGGGTGATCATAGAAAAGTTCAACTAAATGAATTAAACGAACTTCGTGATCAAGCTTACAAGAACTCTTTGATCTATAAAGAAAAGACAAAGAAGATTCATGACTCAAAAATCAAAAACCACGTTTTCAACGTTGGTGATCGAGTCCTTCTTTTCAACTCTAGACTCAAGATCTTCTCGGGAAAGCTTAAAACCCGATGGACTGGTCCATTCACTATCGCAAAAGTTTATCCTTATGGTACCGTCGAATTATCTCAAAATGACGGTCCAAATTTCAAAGTGAATGAACATCGGTTAAAGCATTACTTTGGAGAGGACATACCATCCATGGTTGTCCCGGATCTCCAAACTTTCCCCAAGGACAATTGAATTCGGGGATCGAGTCAAGCTAGCGACTCGATGAACAAAAATTAGCAACAATACGGGTTTTCACCCGTATCTCTGATTCTTTCTATTTTCTACCACCGAGTGTGGGGGAATGGCCAACCCCCCCGCTGTTTGAAAAAATGTATATATGTATATAAAGTTCTCAAAAAAAAAAAAAAAAAAAAAAAAAAAAAAAAAGTTGTATATATATAGAAATAAAGTGAAAATTGGTATTTCCACAGTTAGATTCGAATCTTGGCTTTTTACGTTCAAAGAGTCGGCATAATAGCCGGGACTTTGAATATTGAGGACAATATTCATTTCTAAGTGGGGGGGGGGGGGGGGGAAATTCTAACGAATTTTATCAAAATATCCTCAAGTACCCCCGTTTTTGGCCAAAATTTTCAAAAATTTTTCACTTTATTTCAAAATTTTTTGTGGTAATCAGTCCGCCAGGTCTAACCGACAAAGGGATTGGCTAATCCAGGAGCAAACGGCTCTTGGTAAAGACAAATCAAATCCGTTGGTGGCTTGCAATTTGCCCAAAATTGTATGGTTCCTCAGCTCCCCATATCCCATAAAGTGAATGAGTTGGCTAGCCCGCAAGATTATGGCTTGTGGTAAAGGCAGTGGAAAATCCATAATTGGTAATCAGCTCACCAAGATGTTGACTAGGTCCATCAAGATGCTGGCTAGTCCAGGAGCAAACGGCTCTTGGTAAAGACTAAACAAATCCGTTGAAAGCTGGTGGTTTGCTCAAAATCACACGGTTATCAGGTGTGCCACAGTTCTTACACCTGGCTACTCCAGAAGTGATGGCTTTTGGTAAAGAGTTTAAAATCCATCAAGTTTTCTAAAAGGATTTCTAGGGACTAGCAATAGTTTAGTGTGGGGGATTGATGAGTGCTCAAACACTCATCGTTTTTAATATATTTAAACTGCCAAAACGCACAAAAACAATCAAAAAGATATCAAAATACTTAAATTATCCCAGGGATTGTGTTTTATGTGTTTTAAATGCAAAATGTGCAAAAACAAAGAAAAAACGTACAAAGTTTGCAATATTGGCAGTTTCAGTCCCCCAAGTTTCAAAACTTGTCAATTTTAGTCCCTATGCATTTATTTTGAAAGGAAAAGTCTACCCAAGGTTTTAAAAGTTAAAAATCAAAATATTACACTTGGGTATCCAGTTTTCCAAAATTACATGTTTAGCCCCTGAGAATCCAAAAATGGCAAAATAAGTCCCTGGGAAATTTTGAAATTTGAAAAATGGAAAAAATGGTTTTGGAACTTTCGAATATTGGCATAATTGGTCATTGGAAGCAAATTTGGAAAGTTACAATATCAGTCCTTGAAGTTTGATACAATTGCAAAATTAGTCCTTGTAACTAACAAACCAACCGGACCCTTATATCAACCCAAAACCCTTACCCAATCCAACCCCCTAACCCAGTCCACCTCCCAGGCCCAACCCTTAGCCCGTTTTCCCTTTTTAAATAAAAAAACCCCTCGGTCAAACATACCCGCTGACCATCTCCTTCCCCCCCAACACCAAAGCGTGAAACCAGGGAATACTTCCCCCCCTCCCCACCTTTTTCAACTACTGGCACCCCCCCCCCCCCACAATTAATACCCCCACCAAACAAACCCACCACAATTAATACCCACACCAACCCCTCACCAGAACCACTCAGTTTTGCCCTAATTCAATTTGGCGGGAAAACATCAATCAAGGGCTAGGAATTGAGCAAATTACAATTGGATGGATGGGATTTGGTCAGAGGTCAAAGAAAAAGCTTGTGGGACACTCAGATTTCAAAAGGAAGCCATGTGGGAGAAGATATGGATTATTTTTATTTCGTTATATATATGTAGCTCATGGGAGCCTTGTAGTGTGTGTAGTTTTAGTTTTAAGTCATTGTAGTAGCTAATTATACTTATGTAATCTGTTTTCAAGTTAATGAATCATCAGTTTTAAGTTTATTCTCTTTTAAAAGTTTTCAAGTTAATTTAGAAATTTCAAAGCATTGTTCCAAGTTCCTTATTGATATTTAGTTGTTTATTCACTCATATAATCCATCTTACATCTGTTTTACATAAGTTTCCAAGTTGTAAAAGGTACCTATCTCAGTTTAAGAAAAATAAGCAAAAATAAACAAAAAATAAAAATAAAATAAAAAAGTTGGTGAAAGGAAAGAAGAAAGCAAGGAGCACTGTTTATTGTGGATGGCAGTGGGTTAGAGACCTCATGGGAGGTCATTAGGTTGGTTTATGTGGACCTTGGTTCTCAACTGAGCTTGGATTGCATCTTGTGAGCTCTTGTACTATTTTCTTCTTTATTCTCTTTTAAACTGTGTAGACTAGCTTGATTCTGTCTTATTTATGCATAATTAGTATAGCTTAGAGTAATTTTAGTTTGTGCTTCATTGGTTGAATTCTTAACTGTGTTGGAATTTATAGCTTCTAGTTGACTGTTAAGTTTAGGATTTGTGGTCATTTTTAGTGATTGATATATATAACTGTGTTTTTTAGTTCATAAATACTCATTAAACCATTACAAATCAGTGAGTAGTGGTTGTGAAGGTTGGAATCTCATTTTGATCAACAAAAACTCAAGACAGTCCAAGTTAAGGGGTGTTTGGTTGTTGTTTGTTTGTACTACTCTACTTGTGTAATTGCACCACTCTGTGTTTCAGTTCATTGCTTGGGTGGATAATAGGTCAGGGGAACCAAAAGCTTGGTCAAAAACTGAGCTAAAGTCAAAATCACAACCAAGTGATCACCACAGTTAACTGTGGTGACTTTTGAACCCAAAGTCCATCAAACCTTCTCATAAGTTTGGATTTCTGCTTAAATTAGTCATAACATACCATAACTAAACAAGTTTGATCATTAAACCAGCAATTCAAGTTCATAAAAGTCAAAACCTTCATTTTTCTGAAAAGTCAAAAGAGCCAAACTCAGATTTTTCCTAAAATGGGATGATTTATTGAGAATTTTGTGGAAAGTCTTAAGGTCTGAAAATTGTTGTGTGTTAACTCTACCAGTAGTATTTGTGATTTTCAAGTTTGTTACATTTTTGTGAATTTTTCTTAATGACCAAAATGGCCCTGGAAGTAACCTGCAAGGCAAACTAGTTGCCCTGTCTCAGCAGACTTGTTTCACCCACCCAACTTTGGTGGTGTTTTGTGTCTGACCCAGTGGGACCCACACCTCCAACTTGGCACCATTCAACCCCCCTCCTACCCAGGATTAAGGTTTGACCATTTGCTTGACCTGTAGACCAGTGGACCCCACTTAGTTTGGCATCAAAAGTCTGTCCTCAGACTGACTCATAACCAAATAAGCCAAGTGCTTATTTTGGTATTTTAGCTTATTTCCTTAGCTTATTTGTGTGTTACTTGTTTTAACTTGTTCATTATTCTTGTTTACATCTGTTTTCACCAAAGTGGACCCCACATTAGCTCATTTGAGCTTATTTCCACTTCTGGTCAATAAAAGTCAACTGTTGAGGCTTTAAGCACTTGAAGTGCTTATTTTCTTGACCTCAGTCAAAGTCACTTCACCAAAGTTGTCTAAAAACTTGTAATAAGCAGTTTGGAAAAAGAAAATCTCAAATAAGCCCAACTTAATAGAAGTGATAGCTTCTATTTAAGCCATTTGGCTTATTCATCAGCTTATTTATAAGCAAATTCCATTTTTACAATTTTCCTAGGCTTCTGGTGTGTAAAAACTATTTCTGTAATTTTTTCAGATTTTTCTTTTATCATTTAGTACTTTTCTTAATTTAAAATAGTTTTTTAGTAATTAATAAATAGTTAATAATTAATAATAATTAATTAGTAAATCAGAAAAATATAATTTAAATTTTAAAATTAGTTTTTAGTTATTTGTAATTTTTCCAAATTTTATTTTCACTTTTCTAGTGTACTTTAATAATTATTTAGAATTTAGGTTATTTTAAATAATTAAAAAGTAATTAATAATTAGTTAATAATTAGTAATAATTAATTAAATAGTTTTAAAAATATATTTTCATTTCTAAAATTAGTTTTATAGTATTTTAGACTTTTCTAAGTTTAATTTTTATTTTTCCAAGTTAATTTCATAATTATTTCTAATTTAGGTTAATTTAGTTAATTAAAAGTAATTAGAAAAATAGTATTTAATCAATAGTAATTATTAAAATAGTGTAAAAATTAGTTTTAAATTTCCAAAAATTTTCTCTCATAATTAGGTTTGTAAAAAGTTAATTTTCATACCAGTAGCCTTTCCTGATCGCCGTATTCACGTTTTTGTACGTTTGTCCACGTCTTCGGCAAACGTACGGTTTTAAGTTTTAGGTGATTTCTTCTCGATCTCAGTTCCCGTAATCATTCACATAGCTTTCCTAAGCTATTTTTGTTAAATATCTCCAAATAATTCTCACAACAAACTCTTTCTGTGAATAACACCCGATCACAAAGCACGCTAAAGTTACATTTCACACCTCAACGGGATTTAACGACCCGGTGATACCTTATACTAACCGGATTATTGACCTAGGCTATTTGACTTAGTTGACCATTCTTTGGTTAATTTAAGTTGGTGGTTTAGCATCAATCACTCGCTAAAAAAAATCTAACTCGATAGGGACGTGATGAACAGTACCCGATTACCAAGAAATTCACTTTTATACCTAGATTATGCTACCAAATCAAACCTAAAACACCTATATTATCCCTTGGCGAATGATACCACTTGTTAGGTCACCATTTCTTAACATAAACACTTAGATTTCTAGAGAGAGAAAGTAAGTTTAGAGAGAGAGAGCGGAAGGAACTCTTGAATTGAAATGAAAGAAAATGATATTACTAAAGAGCCAACACCCTCAAATGAGGGGTTACATGTCTATTTATAGGTTTCACTAAACTTTGATATTATTACATAATACGCCCTTTGACCTTTACTAAACCTATAAACTTAGCTTAAACTTAATAAAAACATATTAAAACACTAACGTACTAACTTAATAATGCAACCTATTACAAAATTCAATGACTGACACTTGAATTAATAAAGTATGTTCCCAACAAATTCATATGCTACTGGCTGTTGCTAAGGTGACACCGGTATTGAAGACAAGACGTCATGGACCCAGTGATGCACTGCACTTAACCTCCTAGCCCTTCAGGTATCTCTTAAAAGGTACTTGTTTAATTTCTCACTGAGAACCTTGCATAATCTATCGACTTCTCACTCCGCGATATGTTGATATTGAAAAGGTGGCATTTTGCTCCATGCCTCCGAAAACTAAAAACAAAACGCATTTAATCAAGTCTAGAGCCATGGGATTCGTCAAAAGATCTCTTAGGATATACTTTCCTATGAATACACTTGTGTTCACCCAAAAGGACACAAGTTGTATAAGAGTCTTTATGAGATCTACGGATCTTGCCTTATATATTATGGTGGTTATTTGCTTCAAACGGTCTATAGTCGTGGAGTGATACTTCGGTATACTTCAGCGGCTCACCTGAATCTATAATATTATAAGATTGAGTCCCTTGATTTAATGTGATCAAGGTGAATATGTTCATGCGAATATAAACCATCACGGAGTTATAGTTATGTCTCTTTAGCTTCCATAAGTTACAACTTAGAAACAAACAATAGATTCCATAAGTTACAACTTAGAAACAAACAATAGAATGCCAATATAAAAGGAGCTTCAATGTAGATAAGCGTACGTAGCTTTTAGGTTTTAGTAACTTCCTTCTTTTTCTTTAAGCTTTCAGTATTCGCAATATATTAATAGTACTTGGTAAGCAAGCTACTTTGTCCATAATAATTTGCTATTTTAAAGGTATATATTATAAAGTGAATCCAAGTAAAATCACAGGCTTGCTTATGTATTTTTGTGTTTTGGTTGATGTAGGGCTGAGCTCCGAAGGTTCAAAACCGAACCGGACCGACGAACCGACCGAACCGACGAAAACCGAACCGGACCGACGGCCCGTCGGTTCGGTTTCGGTTTCATGTTTTATATGATTTCGGTTTCGGGTCGGGTCGGGTCATGTCGGTCCGGTTCGGCCTAAAACCGACAAAAACATACCAAAATACACTTAGACCGACAAAATCAAACCGAACCGACGGCCCATCGGTTCGGTTTCGGTTCCGGTTTTTTGTGAAATTCGGTTCTCGGTTTTTTCGGGTCGGGTCGGTTCCGAACCTATGCTCAGCCCTAGGTTGATGTGTGCAGGGAATGACTTCAAGTTCCAAATACAACAATGTGAAAGGTTAGTTAGTTTACATGCAGATTAATCCAAAAAAGGTTGTTTCGGTTACATTTATTAGACAATTAGTTAACAATAATTAACGAGGTGTTTAAATTTGCATGTGAAATACAAAAGTATGAAAGGTTAGTTAGCTTACATGCATATTAATCCGGAAAAGGTTGCTCCGGTTGCACTTAATAGTTAACAATAATCAACAAGGTGTTAAATTTGCAGGTGTGAAAAAATTTAAAAAGATCAACTTGAAAACAAAACACAAATCTAAAAGGTTTTTATTTTTAATTTGGTTAATTCTTACATATTACTATATGTGTTTCTTGCAGGCAAAGAAAAGCAAAAAGACGACAGTGGCTCACCGCCAACGACGGCAGAGGAGCAGCGAGGTAGTAGTGGACCAGATCACCAGATCATCAAGGTAGAATCAAGAAGAAAGGTAGCATGGAAAGAGGAAACCATCTCTTAGTCATAGATGATTACTTTAATGAGCAGATTGTTAGTATACATCGCTTTGATGCCAATTCAGTTGCCAAAGAGGAAAGAAATTGGAACCCAAGATCTTTAGTTTGTATCTCTTTGCAACCACGTGAGCTTGCTGTTATAAATGGTCCAACAACAATACAATACTCATAGTCCTAATGTAGCTACAGATAAAATTTATTTTAGTGTCATGATTTTGCTTTGTATGTTGGAGAAAAGAGAAGATCGAGCATGTCAGGACTCAGGAATATGTTAAAAAAAATAATCATGTTTTGTACTTCTACAATGGTGTGTTAGCTTTAAGTTTAGAATTTTTGTTTATTAATGTATATTTCTCAAAATGATTTTACAAATAACATGGTTTATGAGGTATTTATGAGGTTTATGCATTAGAATGACATTGTAGGTGAAATGCAATGCATGGACCCATTTTGTATTATTTATATTCTGATCGGTATTTTGCAAGTCTGAAATACTTGCACAAAATGCTAACGCCGAGTACCTTAGTCAATACGATCTTTGTGGACAAACTAATCGTGAAACGTTTAACTTTAATATGTGACGTACCTTTTTTTCTACTTTTTTTTTTTTTTTTTTTTTTTTTTTTTTTTTTTTTTTGTATTGTTTCCCTTTCTTGCATTTTCAGCCCAAATAAGTCGAAGGTGATGCCATCTCTCACCCTTTCATCCTTATATTGTAATCTCCTTTTTATATTTATGTTTCCACAATGGCAACTATTTGACGTAACTTGCTTTTGCTTTGTTCTGTCGTGGTACAAGCTAAAGAGAATCTTGGTGCTCAAATGAGTTTGAGACGGCTGAGTTGTAGAAGTTTAAGAGCAATATATACTCTGATATATGAGATTGTCAACACCCTATATACACATTGGATAGTTGAACAAGTTTCACAAAAGTATGAACACTTGAAATATGACATGATACTGAATATATAAGATGTATCAAACTACTTTTTTCCCTTCATATAAACTTTTAAGTTATTACATTGTGTGTATTATTACGGGTAAAGTTCAAATTTAAATGGTAATCATTGGAAAATGTTATGAACTTTACTTTGAAAATTAAATGTTCATGGAAAAAAAGTAGTCGTAAAACAAAGTAATAAGTATCTAAGTTGGATATATTTTTGAACTATTATTTCTCATTTCAGTTTTTTTTAATGAATGCAAATAAATCAAGTATGTTAGTCCAATATATTGATGAGGATGGTAACTGATTTCTTCGAGTAAAAACCTAAGGCCCAATGCAAGTAAGAACACAAAAATAATTATAAACTAAAAGTTGAGTTTTAAACATAAGCAAAAGTTCAAACTTTTATCGAAAAACAAAACCGGTGCATTTAATGTGAAGTATATACAACATCGAGATGGAAGTGCAAGGCTTGCCGGAATTGATCACATGATAGTTAGTAATTAATATAGAATTAAAAGTCGGTTATTGATTGAGATGAAGTTGAAAGGGTTGCAAGAATAATTGATGATTTAACCTAATGCAATATATATATATATATATATATATATATATATATATATATATATATATAAGGGATCAAGTAAGAAGAATAATTAAAATAAAAAGGGTAAGAAGTAATTCTAGCCACACATTTCAAATTAAGAGGGAAAATTTGAAGGAAGATGCATCCACTTTTGTAGGTGCATCTAAAATATGTGGTTGTGGTTACTTCCTATCCTTCTTATTTTAATTATTCTTACTATTTGATCCTAACAATATATATATATATATATATATATATATATATATATATATATATATATATATATATATATATATATATATATATATATATATTATGTTATTGCATTTTCATATACAAGTAATTTATGTGTGTTTATGAGTTTGCCATAATAGCAAAATACGACATATTAAAAATATCACATTGAGTAATGAATAGAAAGGAAAAAAATACATAATTTTGACTTAAAGCCATTTGTAAATTATAATATCAAATAAAAAAGTTGAGTTTTAAATATAAGCAAAAGTTCAAACTTTTATCGAAAAACAAAACCAGTGCATTTAATGTGAAGTATATACAACATCGAGATGGAAGTGCAAGGCTTGCCGGAATTTATCACATGATATTTAGTAATTAGTATATAATTAAAAGTCGGTTATGGATTGAGATGAAGTTGAAAAGGTTGCAAGGATAATTGATGATTTAACCTAATGAAATATATATATAGATATATGTATTACGAGGCAGGCAGAACCCGTGCTACGCACGGGCTAAGAATCTAATTGTTAATCGTGTATTCTTTCTATATATTGGTGAGTGTATACTTAATTATTGTTTAGTATGTTGTATGAAATGTTTTAACTTTCTTGTATAAAAATTTAAAAGTGTTTGATGTTGATTTGGTTTTGTGGTGTTGTATTCTATATATGAGCTTTTGGTTATTAAGTTGTGATTGGTTTGTTTCTTTTGGCCTATTACTTATTTGCATGATAAAAAAATAGCTTTGTTTCTTTTGGTCTATTACTTAGCCCTACAATACTTGTCTTGTAGAACCTTGTAAAAATTTCTTGTAATTAAATCGTTAATAAATAAATAATCCTTCGTTATCGATTCTAATTCCCATTTTTCTCGGAAAAATTTGAAATTTTTCTTATTATATTATTTTGGCGATTTTCACAAAATCATATAATTCACGAAATGACGGAATTAATCCTCGACATGTTACACGAAACCTAAACCTTTCATTTAATCCTAAACCTAAATTCTAATCCTAATTATATTTAGTAAATATAATTAAAATCCCTAATTACTTAATTAACCCAACCGGACCCTTAATTACTTTCGGCCCACACCACCTTTACTATTCCTAAGCCCACGAACCAAATCCCAAAATCCAAGTCATATTAAGTTTTTATCCGATCGACAAGTTCAAGTACTCTCCAAAACACCTCGTTTATTTTTAAATCTTCCACACGACCTACGTATTTTATTTTCTCATCTCGTTAACCTACTAGCCAACTATTAGTGTGTCAATTCTCACGTCCATACGTCGAGTTTTGATACGTTTTTAAGAGGCAAAGTATTCGAACCTGGCAAACCCAAATCGATTTACCATATATTCAAAACTTAACCGTTTGGAATCTCGTTTGTTTCTAATTGTTCCTAATATTATTCCTGAGATGATTCTAAGCTCAAATATTAAAGATGATTATGTATAAATAAGTTGTGTACGATTTTGTAAATCGTATACAAGGTAAAATTACATGGTCGACATAGAGTATGATTCACCCAACACTCTCCTCCTTTTGTGCTCTCACAACACTCCCTAAATCAATATAAAATTTCATCTAAGAGGCTAGTTACTGACATGCAAATAGTATACGAAGAATTCACTTTGAAACTTTCTACTAAACGTTATATATATTAGTAATATATGTACGTACTTGCATGCATTCTTCTCTTGTTCATTTCCAAACTCTTTCACTGCAATAATTCGACCTTCAATTCATTCTTACAAGACCTAGAAATCGTTTGGTATATTATTGGAAGCAAGGAAAGGAAATCGGGTTGAAATTAATATATAACATTTGGGTTATATAGGAAACTTGATATTTTTGTGTTCCATTCTATCATCATTCGACTCTTGATCACCTCTAGGGTGTTTGTAAGTCTACTCTACTCGTTTCTATTCCATTTCACACATTAATATTTAGTCATGCACTTTGTGTAATTTGTTTCGAACGTATACACTTTGCACATATATTTCACGTATATAATTATTCTTAGTACACGAAACGTGATTAGCCTCTATCTTGGAAGGCCTAGGAATCACGTAGCACACACAATTCACTTTAGTTGCAACGTTTCAAGCATATCACGCATCCATTTCAAATTGCATCCATCATATGAAAATTATTAAAAACACTTAGTAAAATTTACAAGTTTTCAAAATATAAATCGATTCAACCATGCTACAAAACACGCGTATAACTTTGAATTTCATTTAACGATAGTACTATATTATTTCACGACGTCATAGACCACCTAGAAAACTAACATTTTCATATAAACAACTTGTAAAAATAATCACGTTTTGATATCCTACTCGATCCATTTTGAATTGACACAAACCGGTTTTCAAACCAAAAATTGAAACTAAAAACCTTATGTTTTCGAGTGGGCTCAACAAAAGCCCATTAAGTAATTAAAATCCATAAGCCCACTGGGCCTATAAGAAATGTTTTTAGAATCATAAAAATGACCCAAAGCCAAGCCCGAAACTTTTTCTATGCCCTCGCCTCCAAAACTCTTAACGGGCCTTAGTTCAAATCGTTCAAAGCCCATAAGCTAAAAAAATAAGCTTTTGAATAAATAAGCAGTTAAAATAAGCTTGTTACTTATTAAATAAGCTTCGGAAATTTTTAGAAAAGTTTCATAACCATTTTTGCAAAATTGGACTAAAAATGTAACGCGACGACACCTAGAGGGACTAAATGTGTAAATATTGAAAATAAAGGACTAAACCTGTAAATACAGAAATATAAGGGTAAAATGTGATAAAAATTAATATTCTAATGTTAGTATTGATTATTGGACAAAGTAGAGGACTATAGTTGAAAAATATATAAAAAGGACTAACGATGTAACGCAAGTATCGTTAGTGTAAAAATGGTAAAATTGGAAAAGGAGACAAAGACTAAACGTAACTTATTTATCATTCTTATTTATTTTCTATTTTCGTCAATTTATTTCACATTAAGTGTAAACTTTATTTTTAATTATATATATATATATATTATTTAACGTAACGTTAATAATATATATAACGATATTTACAAAGTTAAGATTTTACTTACGATTAAAAAGGAAAAACTTTGATGGATAATTTAAAAATCATATTTTGTCATGTCATGCATATCACAAGATTTTCACTGCACATCACTTATTCGTCATAACGAATATCTAATATTCGTTATTTCTTTGTAATTACCGAATAGTTTTTGGTCAAGTTCTTAGATAAATTTATTTATCAGGTTGTGTTTCGAAGCCGTTTTCATAAATTCATCCGACTTTATTTTCTTCGTTTTCAGTATAAATCAAGGTGAGTCATAGCCTCACATTTACTTATTTTCAAAACTCCGTGAGGGGGATACATGTTACAAATAGATCGCAAGTATTTTTTTGTATGCTTTCCTGACTGATATATGCTTAAGTTAGCTATTGCCAAAAGACCCTTATTCATGAGCCATTAATCACTGAGGTGAACGCGAATATAATGAATAGATCTATTTAAGGTTTGACAGCCTTTGCCATTAATACTTGACGGAATGCCATTATGCATGTGGTTAGTCGTATTAGTCGTGATAATTATATTTGAGTAAAAATAGGAACTGACAAATCACCTATTACACGAGGGCAAATTTATCATTGATTTGATAAACACCCGCCGTTTACGGTATTTGTTAACGTTTGCGTGTCATGAGACTTAGAGCAATATATGAACTGCAATATCAATATTTTCAAACTGATTGTATTTTCCAATACAATCTTACTTGTGTATCAAAATGATTATTAAATTCAAACTCTATGATTTCACTCAACATTTTTGTTGACTTTTAAGCATGTATCTCAGGTATTTAGCAGGGGAAGCAAGCATGGAACGGGCGGCAAAAATCTTCAAAATATGTTTTCTTTATTTCATTAATGATGTAAAATAAATGATGTTTGATTTAATTCAAAACATCAAACTTTTTATAATATTCTGATAAGGACCTATTGTATTTCAAATTTTTATAAATGAAATTATGTTTTAAAACGTCTCTTTCGAGCCGTTTTCTATCATTATGACTTCGATCCTCACCGTAACACCCTAATTACTATTCCGCTACCGCATTTCAAATTAGGGGGTGTTACAGATTGGCATCAGAGCCATAGTTATAGAGAACCAAATGTTTTCAAACATTGAACTATAACCACACTTTCAAATAAATTAAATTTTCATCATATAAATTTTGCCCGCCGTACCTGCTTGCTACAGTACTCCGTAAGTTAATCATTAAGCTATGATATTTTGATTTTTATATGTTAGAAATTTGTATTCTTTGATGATAAGAAATTCTTATTCTTCGCTATTTATGAATTGTTACAGTATTGTTTCAATATGAGTATGTTCGACTCCGACTCTGATATTTTCGTCGCGTCCGTTACTTCGCCTGTTTATCGTTCTACTTTTGTACCTGACGCTTTTTCCCAAGAAACAGAACCCTTCGAGCAAGACGAAATTGCTACAACGCCTGAGAATCCCAATGATTTTGTTTTATCGACACCATTTCCACGTCATGATTTTAATTCATATGCACCCGATCACCTACTCAACCTTTTTAGCCAAACTTATCCGTATACTTTTCACCCAAGAGAACAAATCCCTGAGGAAGATATACCTACATCCAGCCGCCTTTGTATTTCTGATTCTATTCCTCCACTTTCACCATCATTACCCTATCCTCCTGGTTTTAACACCCCCCCCCCC
The DNA here is from genome assembly GCA_030686995.1 of Artemisia argyi. Lineage (NCBI taxonomy): Eukaryota > Viridiplantae > Streptophyta > Magnoliopsida > Asterales > Asteraceae > Artemisia > Artemisia argyi. Next base: position 26,000,693 of record CM060704.1, read on the forward strand.
CCCCCGCTCATATCAATGAAACTGGCGAGAGTGCTAGGATGGAAATTCCTTCTACCCTTTCACCTTCTGTAGTAGTGACGCGATTGGAGCATCACGAAGATCAGATAGACTCACTTCTTCAGATGATTGATTATTCATCATTCGATCATTCAGATACTACCCACAACACCTTACATAACCTTATAGCCGATAGGATAGAGTTGCAGCAGGGGTTAGCTCAGATACATTCGGATATCTCTGAGACACGTTCTTTCGCGATATCATTGCGAAGAGAGGGACAGAACCGTACTTGGGAAGCCCAGCTTGCACACCGAAGAGCAGATACATTGGAAAACCTTGTAGGAGATATGCAGATACAACATCATACCGAGATGCAGGAGCTCCGAATTCAGATCTTAGAGATGGGAGGACATGTGGACATACCTAATCATTAGAGGCAGTTAGTATTTGTACTAGTAATAAGGCATTCAAGCCTTCCGCATGTGGCATTTAATAAGCTTGTATCGTTTTGTTATAACAACTCAACTGATTAAGTTATTAATGTTATGCTGTTGGTTTTGATATTACTATATACAAATGTTAACTTATGCTTATGGTTGTTCATGTGTATTAAAAATGCATCTAACATATCGGAATGATTATGACTGTTGTATAGAAATAAAAACTACATATGGTGCCCAATTATTATTAAGACTCATAAATATTTATTTCCCTACTTCACAAGAACCTTTAAACAAGTTGTTGTTTAAAATTCTAAATGCTATATTTTTGTATTATTAATAGAAAAATGGAGCATGCAAGTAGCGAAAACTCTAACCCGGAAGTGATCATGACCCCCACTGAGGTTCAGAGAATGATTGCTGAGGGAATATCTGCAGCTCGTGAAACAGATCGTTTGAATAATACCAATGGTGCAAATCGTGAAGCTAATACAATTACTCCACGTAATTGTACTTACAAGGATTTCATGACTTGCAAGCCAACAAACTTCAAAGGAATTGAAGGAGTGACTGAAATGGCCCATTGGTTTGAGCATACTGAGACAGTTTTCAAGAGGAGTGGTTGTCCTGAGAATAGCAAAGTTACCTTTGCTACAGGAACTCTTCAAGGAGAGGCACTATCGTAGTGGAACACTACTGCGAATGCTATGGGTCCAGATGAAGCTTTCAGACTTTCGTGGAATGAGATGAAAAATAAAATGTTGAAAAAGTATTGTCCAAGGACAGAGATTCGAAAACTGGAGGATGAATTTCATCAGCTAGTTGTAAGGTACAATGACCTGAAGACATACGACAGAAAGTTTCTGGAGTTGTCAGTGCTGTGCCCAACTATAGTACCCGATGTTGAACAAGCATTGGAGAAATACGTGGAGGGACTGCCACCATCCATTGAAGGAGATGTTACCTCATCGAATCCAAAGACAGTAGAAGAAGCTATGGAGCTTGCACAGAGATTGTTAACCCGGGTGATCAAAAGAGGTTCTACCTCCATGATCAATGAGCATAAGAGAAGTGCTGACAACCGTGGGAGTAACAATAGCAACAACCGCAGCTACAACAACAGTTACAGTGGTAACCGGAGCTACAACAACAACAACAATCAAAGCAGCAACCGCAGCAGAGATCAACAGCAGAACCGTAGTAATCATCATCAACAACAAAATCGTCGGCAAAAAGCTACCAGAGCTTATGCAGCAGTGCCTGCAGAAAGTAAAGGTTATGCCGGAACTCTACCCCCATGTAACAAGTGCAACATGCATCATAATGGAGCATGTAAGGCTGCTTGTGGCAACTGTAGAAGAATTGGTCATATGACAAGGGACTGTCGAGCGACTGGAGCCAACACACAACCGATAGCAGTAAAGTGCCATGGTTGTGGAGAATTTGGACACTACAGAACTCAATTCCGAAAATTGCCAATAATGTTGCCCGAGGAAGAGCGTATGTACTTGGTGATGGGAACACAACGCAGAATTCTGATGTTGTTACTGGTACGTTCCTATTAAATCAACAAGATGCTAAGATATTATTTGATTCAGGAGTAGATAAAAGTTTTGTGTCTGCTTCGTTTGCCGCAATTCTAAATATCACTCCTGTAGAATTAGATACTATCTATGAAATAGAATTAGCAGATGGAAATATTTTAAGTACCAATACCCTAATCGAAAACTGCACCTTAACCCTTCTAAATAAATCTTTCCCTATCAATCTTATGCCCATCCAATTGGGAAGTTTTGATGTCATCATTGGTATGGATTGGTTATCTAAACACCGTGCCAGAATAATTTGTGACGAGAAAATCATCCAAATTTCATTCGACGGTGAAACCTTAATCATCCAAGGTGATAAACCTAAAACTTCTTTCAATATCATTTCGTACACCAAGATGATGAAATACATAAGCAAAGGATGCCATGTATTTCAAATCCAAGTAACGGGAGGAGAAACAAAAGAAAAGAAGAAACAACTTGATGAAGTGCCAGTTGTAAGAGAATTTTATGATGTATTTCCCGAAGACTTACCTGGAATCCCACCAACTCGTCAAGTAGAATTCCGAATCGATTTAGTGCCTGGAGCAGCACCAGTTGCAAAAGCACCATATCGATTAGCACCCTCCGAAATGAAAGAATTATCTGAACAGTTAAAAGAACTATCAGATAAAGGTTTCATTCAACCAAGTTCATCCCCTTGGGGAGCACCAATCCTATTCGTCAAATAGAAAGATCGAACGTTCCGTATGTGTATCGATTACAGAGAGTTAAACAAACTCACGGTGAAGAATCGATATCCATTGCCAAGGATCGACGATCTATTTGACCAATTACAAGGATCAAGTGTTTACTCAAAAATCGATCTAAGATCAGGATATCATCAATTAAGAGTTAGGGAAGAGGACATTCCCAAGACAGCTTTTCGAACACGATACGGACATTATGAATTTCAGGTGATGCCATTTGGTCTTACCAATGCACCAGCTGTATTCATGAATTTAATGAACCGAGTATGCAAACCATACTTGGATAAATTCGTTATTGTGTTCATTGATGATATTTTAATCTATTCACGCAACAAAGAAGAACATGCCGAACACTTAAGAACTATTTTAGAGTTACTTAAGAAAGAAAAGTTGTACGCCAAGTTTTCCAAATGTGATTTTTGGATTTCTACCGTTCAATTTTTAGGCCATATCATCAACAACAAAGGTATCCATGTAGATCCCGCGAAGATAGAAGCAGTTAAAGGTTGGAAGTCACCCACCTCCCCAACCGAGATTCGTCAATTCTTAGGTCTCGCTGGTTATTACCGGAGATTTATAGAGGGTTTTTCAAAGATTGCAAAATCATTGACGGAACTAACTCAGAAGAACAAGAAGTATAACTAGGAAGAGAAGCAAGAGTCAGCATTTCAACTGCTGAAACAGAAGCTTTGTGAAGCACCAATATTAGCATTACCGGAAGGCAATGAGGACTTTGTAGTGTATTGTGACGCATCTCATCATGGTTTAGGTGCGGTACTAATGCAAAGAGACAAAGTTATAGCCTATGCTTCACGACAGCTGAAGAAGAATGAAGAAAACTACACCACTCATGATCTAGAATTAGGAGCAGTAGTTTTTGCACTTAAGATATGGAGACATTACCTATATGGTACAAAGTGTACGGTTTTCACCGATCACAAGAGTCTACAGCATATACTAGATCAGAAGGAGCTAAACATGAGGCAAAGAAGATGGTTAGAATTACTCAATGACTACGACTGCGAAATTCGTTACCATCCTGGTAAAGCGAATGTAGTAGCCGATGCATTGAGTAGAAAAGATAGAATTAAACCTCTTAGAGTTCGATCTCTAGGAATGACATTCGCCACTTCCAGCTCAAATCATCAAAGCTCAAGTAGAAGCTCTACAAGAAGAAAACCGAAAATATGAGAAAATTGACAGAAGGTCAAACCTGGAAGATCAGGTTGACAGAATGCCAAATAATGAAAAAGAATTTGTGAGAAGAAATGATGGAATGTTATGTTTTAAGGAAAGATATTGGATTCCTCTCTTTGGAGGTATTCGAGACCTTATCATGCATGAATCTCATAAATCCAAATATTCTATTCATCCCGGTTCCAATAAGAAGTACCAAGATATTAAGAAGAATTATTGGTGGCCAAATATGAAAGCTGATATCGCCGAGTATGTTAGTAAATTTTTAACCTGCTCTAGAGTAAAGGCAGAGACTCAGAAACCATCAGGAGTACTCGTACAACCAGAAATTCCGGTCTGGAAATGGGAACGAATCACAATGGATTTTATTACCAAATTACCAAAGACTTCGACCGGATTAGACACAATCTGGGTTATCATCGATCGATTAACCAAGTCTGCACATTTCCTACCAATCAAGGAAACTGACGAGATGGAAACACTCGCTCAGTTGTATTTTAAGGAAATTGTGATTAGACATGGGGTGCCAATATCTATTATTTCTGATAGAGATAGCCGATTCACATCAAGATTTTGGGAATCGCTACAGAAATCTCTTGGTACTAGGTTAGATATGAGCACCGCTTATCATCCGCAAACCGATGGACAAAGTGAGAGAACAATCCAAACCTTGGAAGACATGCTCCGAGCATGTGTGATTGATTTCGGAAAAGGTTGGGATAGACACTTGCCATTAGTTGAATTCTCGTACAATAACAGCTACCATGTGATGAGTGTCTAAATACTCATCATTTTATACCAATCTGAACTGCCAAAACATCCAAAAAACACTCAAATCTGCATCAAAATACTTAAAATATCTTAGAAGTGTGTTTTATATGTTTCAAATGCAAAATAATCAAAAACAGATGAAAAACGTACAAAGTTTGCATAATTGGCAGTTTCAGTCCCTCAAGTTTCATAAATTGGCAAAACTAGTCCCCGGTTATTCTAAAAACATGAAAAAGTCACCAAAGGTCCTTTTTAATCATAAAGTTACATATTTAGTCCTTTGGTGCAAAGTTTCATAAAATTACAAGTTTAGTCCCTATACTTTGCAAATTGACATAAATGGTCCCTAGGATGTAAAAAAAACTTTGAGAAAATCAATTTTGGTCCTTATACTAATCTTTTATGGCAGGAATGGTACTTGGGTGAAAGTTTTGGAAAATTACATGATTTGTCCCTGAAGTTTCACAAGTTGGCAGTTTCAGTCCCTGAACTTTCCAAAATTGTCAGAAATGGTCCCTGGACAAAATATTTTTAAGTAAAGTCAACAATTGTCCCCCAGGAATCATAAAATAACAAATTTTACCCTTGGAGTTCAAATTTGCAAAACTGGCAATATTAGTCCCTCTATTTTCAAAAATTACATAAAAGGTCCTTGGTTTTGTAAAAATGGAAAAATATGAAAAAATGGTCCTTGTATTATCTAATATTGCAGGTTTGGTCCCTTGGAAGTACTTTGGAAAAATGCCACAACAGTCCCTCAAGTTTCTGCAAATTACAACTTTGGTCCTTGTGGTGTTTTAATTAAAAACCAAACGGACCCTATATATATTTAAACCCTAAAATACCAATCCAAATCCAACTACCCAAGCCCACCCTTTCTACCCTTTTGTTTCTGGCCCATGTGACACCCCAGCCCAATCCACCCCTGATAATACCAGGGTCAACCATACGGTCAAACACCACTACTCCCAAACTACCCCTTTCCCTCCTCCCTCACACAGCCAAAACCACCATCACCACATCACTGGTTTCACTCAACTTGGCCTCCAATCTATCCCCCTTATCCCTCCACCTCTCCACAACTTCCAAGGCGTAATTAATGCCCCTGAATTACCTCTCACACGCTACCCCCCTCTGCCCCATGACTTTTGGCGCGAAAAAGATTTTTAAACAGTGGGGATTGATTGAGACCAATCCAATGATCCAGAGGTGGTGGGAAATGTCATTGTGGGTCCCACAAACCATGAAAGTGACTATAAAGAAGAAAAGAGGCAGAAGAGAAGGATTATTAGATTAGTTAGTGTAATATTAGTGTCGACATTAGCTTAGTTTCAATTCCAGTGTAATCTTTGAATTCCAAAGCTTGTTTTTATCATTCTCAGTGTACTTAAGATTGTTTATGATAATCAATTCCAAATTCTAGGTTTGATCTCAGTTTATGCAATTTTCTTTGAATTTCAAAAATACTAGGTCTGTTGAATTTATTGTTATTGGTGTTGTGTTAGATTTTCATAGCTCACATAAGCTCTGACAAGGCTTATTAAGCTTATAGAAACTTTGAAGCAGCAATATTTTATAAAAAAAGAAAATACAAAAAGAAATCTGTAAAACCCGAAATTCTAAAACATGTGAAATGCCCAAAATACCCCTCTAATTTTAAACTTTTGAAAAGACGTTTAATAATCTAAAACATGAATTACGATCATAACCTAAGTATTTAAATCTTTAATATTTGAACAATAAACGTTATACGAATAATAAAACTTACGGTAAAATAATTTGTACACATGATTAACTTTATCGCACGTAAATATGTTCATAGGACTTATTAGGAATTTTTTTTACACACTCCTTGAGTCGATATATATGGAAATTTGTTTGTGATAATTATCCTATCAATCACCTTTATAATCGATATTAATCACTTCAAATTTCCCCATGATATTTGGCTGAACAAAATAATCAATCACCAATCACAAGCCACGAATTGCCATTTTGAAATCTCTATCCCATTTAGCTTAAACGCTTTAAACACACACCTCTCCCGTTTTACTCATGCGTATATTTAAAAATATTGAGAAGAATAATTCCCTTTAACCTCCCTAAGGATTCGGCATTTTCCAGTCCTCAATATTCCCATCTCTCCTCATTTTAAAACCAATTTTCACATATCCTATTTCACACTAAACCCTAAAATACAAAATCAAATCGGTAGCCTCCATTTCTGTTTTCTCAAAAAGACCAAGTACGAATGGAGTTTAGTTAAGGTGGGTGATCATTGGTGTTCATTCTCTTGGTGTGATCGTGTGTGGTGGATTGGTTTGAAGGGTGTTTTCGTGCTCGAGGTTCGGGTCGGCATTTGATGGAGTCATGGGCTGCTGTTTCATGAGCAGGAGATTTTTGTTGGTCATGTCTCGATGTAATCACTGTTCGGGTTCCGTTCGTCATTCGGGTTCGACCTCTTCTCTTGTGTTCGTGTTTTGGATCGGTCTCACACAATGAATCATGTTTAGTCTCGATCTATCATACGACATGAGGTATTCATGAACCTCTCTTAACTCTTACACTCATGAAATCTTACAAAGACTTAACTATAACAACACATGATATAAGGTTTAAAAGGCATGCTCCTGAAACCAATTAAACATACAAATCGGTTTTTTTTTCTAACCTATGATTATATATATGTACGTATGAGAAGGAGATTCACATGTAAGTCCACATGAAATAATAAGAAACCTTAAAAACGAATCGGTGTGTGTATCTGGTATTCGATCCTCGCATATTGCTGCTTCAATTTGCTTTACTTTCAATCTAAAACGTGATACTAATCATATACAAATTACATGCTCGTACACTTTTTAAAAGTCTCATGAGCTAATACGCATGCTGCATGAAATAACTAGTATGAAACTTATTTTAATGGACATCTATATGCATATTTGGTTCGACCCATGACTTCCTGCTTTGCCTCGTTTTTCTTCAAAGTAAAAACCCAAACATACGATTGTTTTGTCATTGTAAATAATGAATTGGAACTTTAAATAATCGACTTCTTTGAAAATTTGCTTTGGATGAATTTGGTATGAGGGACACAAGCATGTTTCATTTATTATTTTTCGAATCATAAGTAATATATAATAAGGGGTGTGAGTCGACTTCAACCACGTTTCTGTTATAAATTCATACGTAGGAAGATATTTCATGCATAAGACTAATACTGATTTGTATAGTGCAACAACTAATACTAGTTTAGCCTAGACTTTATTATTTCCACATTTAACCTATACTAATAAAAACATTTAATCCTAAACTTTACTAACTTGACATGATGACCCCTAAGCTGTGAAATCGGTTATGTTAAACCTTCAAGTTAATTTAATTGTCAGTTATAATCCTAATTTATGGAAGGTTACTAATTCGGGAAAAATTACTAAATATGGAAACCTTCTTAATATGAAAACCTACTAATTCGGAAAACCTGCCTAAAATAGAAACTATTAAAAATGGAAAGCCAACTAAAATGACCAATCTGATTTAAGATAAGTTATTAATAATAAGACTATCATTAATTCATGTAGATTCGCTGAAGAAGGAGTCTGCTTCCGGTCTTTATGTTTTCTGTTATGTTTGCACTTGCGGTCTAAGGTACAGATATTCTGCCTTTTTAGTAAAGGCCATCCTTCTCTCTTTTGTTTATTGCTTTGATTATGATCCCTTCAGTTAAGCCATTGTTATGTTCCCTTTGTTTGATTCGTATTTGTTGATAGTTGACATTTGATATGAGCTTGATATTCGTTTGAATGCTATAATTCTTTCCTATAGCATTTCCTATTTATATGCCCTATTTGTTGTTCATTATGTGATTAATTTGTAGCCAGTCATGGGGAGTCCATGGCCTTGCCACTGATGCACCAGTGGTATTGACACTATCTGTGGAGGTGGGTTTTAGTCCACAGCATTCCCTTTAAGCTAGCTATTCAGGCCTATATTTATTATTGTATATGTTTACTTAGCCTAGAGCTTTGTGCATATATATTTGTTTTGCAGGGAGCGTATGGATGCATCCTAGGTACTTTGTTTAGTATTATTTGGTAAATGTTGGTGTGTGTGCAATACACCCCTTTCACATAGTACATTTGGAGATGATCACTCCTATGTGCGCATTAGTATTTGTTGGGTATTTCTGTTAGTTCTACTTTATATGATCCTTATTATCTTGTCTTCTCTATTATGATTAACTTATGTTTGTTTTCCTTTCAATTGCTTACACTTATGATTCCGTTTCATTTTCATTTGATTCGTTTGATATTCCATATTCGTATTTCCTTTGATTATATTATGTTAGTCCTACTATATGTTCCATATTCCTTGACCTTTGTCTTAGCAGGGTTGCTTGGACTCATTTCGCATTCACTTTCGTTTTCGTTTGTTTTTTAGTTTTCATTTGTTTATATCTGTTCACTGGGCTTTTTAAGCTCAGCCGCATTTCTTTTCCTGCGGCAGGTTTTTTAGAAGGAAGCTGGGTTGGGTGAAGAGTGCTTAGGAGCTCTTAGTGGACTACACTGTTGATAGCTCCCTATGGATTAGAGATAGAGACTTAGAGATTTCCTTCTTGGTTCTTAGCTTGAAATTATTTGGAAGTTGTAATGCTTAGAATTAATCCTTTATCTTTTCATTAGAACTGTTTCTAAACCTTGTATTATTAATGTATTCCGCTTGCTTATGTTCTGATTTGACCCCATAATGTTACACTTTAGCCCTTTTCAGGTTGGGGTGTTACAATTATGGTATCAGAGACAGGTTTGATCGGCGGATTCAAAACCCGTAAAGCTTAGGCTATGACCTGTGAGTATTAGGCCCGCTAAGTTTTACACCATAGGAGTTATGAAACAACCTTTGAGAACTTGCGTTAGGATTTCCACTCTGAAACTTAAGTTTTGATCTGTGAGGATTGGGTAGGCTATAGGGAATTTGTTTAGGTATCTTTGCTTCCGCATCACTCTGATTCGTGCCTTACTTCTAGTTGAGCCTTTTTAGATTTCTCCCTCTGGAGATTTGAAGCCTATTATTTTTGCATAGCATGAGTTTAGTGACCAAGTAAGTTTAGAATGCGTTGAGAATTTTGCGGTAATGTTCGACATTATATAAGCTTTGGCTTCTTTGATTTCAACCTCTGATTCACTTGTTAACCCTTTAGATGCCTCTACAGGTGCTATGAGAATTTCTATGATCATGACGTTTTGACACGTTTTGTGAAATCTCTTGCTTTTGATAAGCATACTTAAGTTTCCCTAGACCATTAGATTTTGCCTTATCCAATTGTATTCCTATGAGATATCTTGTGGTGACCAACCACGAGAATAGGAATATTATTCCTTACTTCTGAATGATAAGATTTGCTATGTTGATCTGTCTTTCCTTGGAAAGTTTAAATTCGATTGCATTCAGATATTGACTGGTGGACTGAGCATCAAGATGCTAAATACTGTCATACTACGTCTCTCCTTTGACATTTTGGACCACTCTGATTTATTTTTGTCATGACTTTTAATTGTTAAACTTTTGTTATCCTTACTACCCTGGAAACTCGTATGTTACTTTCGTGGTTGTGGAGTATTACTAGCATCTATTCTTGTTTTCCGTGGTATGAATCTCACTTTGAGATTCATTTTGCAATCTAAATTCTTCCATTGAATCCCTGAATGAACCACCCAGATTTTCCACCGGTTATGAATTTGATTTGACTTAGTACTGAGAAAATGGTTAGTCGCGGCTCAAGGTAGAATATGATTTCAATAAAGGCATGTTTATATGATGCAAGTATTATGACGCCTGGCCAACGTGATAATAATTACATCATATAACTTGAACTTATGGGGATCATAGGATATCTTTGAGGAGTGCCTGAGAATAGTTAAGTTTGATGAGACAGAACCCTATCCGTATAAGGCAACGTTTTGCCTGATTTTGAAACTCTATATTGAACAGCACCAGCCAAATTGAGAGAACTGGAGGAGTGGCAACCAAAAAGCTATGAAATGGTTTGTTGTCTTAGTGTATCTCCTTGGAGTGCTTCAATTTTTATTTTTATTTTTTTATCCACGATGAATAAAGATGGTAGTAGGAGATTATGTATTGACTTCTGGAAGCTAAACCGTATCACTAATTGAACCCATTATTCCCTACCTCGAATCGACAATGTATTTGATCAACTTTAGGACGTGGAGTTTTCCTTTAGATGGATTTATGGCTTAAAGTTATTCCAAAAATTTCATTTCGTATTTGTATTAGCCACTATGACTGTTAATGATGCTAATAGTATTAGCTAATTCTTTGACTGTTTATTGAATTTGATGAATCGTGTCTTTCGTGAGTAGTTAGACAAATTGGTCATAGTATGACATATTAGTACATTCAGAGATGAAGGAGAAACATGAGAATCATTTTCGTATTATGTTGGAAACATGAGGATCATTTGTATATTCTGGAAGCATAATATTTGTTGGAAGATGTTCATGACTTGTGTTACCGTTAAGGAATGTTATGAGTAAAGAAGAGAAGCTTAGTTTGGATGAGAACAGAGTTTTGAAAAAGCTGAAATAGAAATTAGCTTCAACTTCCATACTTTCAGGTAGTACCAATTTTGGGATGTTTCAAGAAGAGACTTGGTCATGCCATTATGTAGCACGAGAAGGTTATTGCTTACACATCAAGACAATTAGAACCGTTTGAGGAGAATTATTCAATGCATGAATTTGAATTGGCGGCAGATTTGAAAGACATATCTTACAAGGTAAGTATGGTGGCAGATGCATTTAGGAAGAAATTTGAAGGTCGTTTTGTCTTGGAGATTGAGCTGAGGAAAATCAAGACTTAGAACTTAGGTAAGTTGAGTCGTGGCGAACATGAAGGTTGAATCCAATTACAAATTTTAGAAGCTTAGGAGCATGATGGCAAACTATGATATGTGTTAGAAGACTGGAGAGAATTTGTTATGATTGAGGCACAATTTTACTTTCCTTATCCCTCTTAGTTGTATTAAGAAGTACAAGGGATCTAAGCAGAATTTTCGGAGGGAATGGCATGAAACTGGTTGTGATCACATTAGTAACGATGTGCTTAGTATGTTACAAGTCAAGATTGAACTTCAGCATGCAAGGGAGTTCCTCTAACTTATGGACTTTTCGAATAAGAAGTAGGATTAGACTTTTCATAAACCTTGTAATGAAACCTACTCGCACATTTGAGAAGAATGATATAATTTGAGTGGTGATGGATCGTTTGATTAAGTAAGCTAATTTTGCCTCTCAGAATGTGTATTCAGATAGCAAGTTGGCATAAATCCTTCGGTAGAAGATTACTCAATTACTTAGCGCACCTGCAGTGATCGTGTCAGAGATTTACGTTGCTACCTCACAATACCAAGGAGAACTACTGAAGGCTTGAGAGACCAGACTCAAGTATAGGAATGCTTTTCCCCGAAAGACTGATGGATAAGCAAAACAACTATGTGGACGTGGAAGAAGTGTTGAGCATGAAGTTGACAGGTGTATGTTCTGATTGTGTTTACTCATTAAGATCGATGGCATACAAATGACAAAGTTTGTCCTTTCAGATAGGGTATGAACGGAAATGTAGGACACCTTCGGTTGAATTAAGTCGAAAAGCCGCTCATTGAATGTTTGGAGTTGATTACAATGACTGATGGAATTGTTGTCATTGTGGAAGAGGGATTTTGGAAGTTTAGACAAGAATTTGTGTGTCCCGTATGTTGTTTCCATACAGAAGAGTTAGACATGTTGGCATTAAGGAAGCTTTGTTTCATGATACATTAGTCCTTAGATTCATTCTATCCGTGCGGTTATCCTACCTATCCCATTATACATTCTGATATGATTCGATACTCCGATTTATGCTTAGTTAATCGTTAATACGATTAGGTTACCAACCTCTTTAGGAAACTTTTGGTATGACTGATAATTCGATATATGCTCTTCCAATTTTTAGCAAATTCCTTAGCTCGTTTAGAATCTGATTAGATTCGCAAAGTTTTCTACCATCTAGTATCACTTCCGTATTCACTCCAAACTCATCTGATGTTCATGTATCTCTTTGTAAGATTACGACTATCATCTGTTTCATGTCCATTTCGTATTCGTTGGATCGGATTTGTTTTTGTGGAGAGCCCGAGGCTATCCTATTTTGTTCGGATCGAGTCATGAGAAACTTTTCCGTTTGTTAAATTTTTGGGAGAAACTATTTCGAGCAAGTTAATCGCTTTCTTTTCATTTCGTGAATTGGTACGTTTTCTTTTGAGCTCTTCATTTCAATTTCGCGGACGAAATTTTCTTTTTAGAGGGGAAAAGTTGTAAAACCCGAAATTCTAAAACATGTGAAATGCCCAAAATACCCCTCTAATTTTAAACTTTTGAAAAGACGTTTAATAATCTAAAACATGAATTACGATCATAACCTAAGAATTTAAATCTTTAATATTTGAACAATAAACGTTATACGAATAATAAAACTTACGGTAAAATAATTTGTACACATGATTAACTTATCGCACGTAAATATGTTCATAGGACTTATTAGGAATTTTTTTTTACATACTCCTTGAGTCGATATATATGGAAATTTGTTTGTGATAATTATCCTATCAATCACCTTTATAATCGACATTAATCACTTCAAATTTCCCCATGATATTTGGCTGAACAAAATAATCAATCACCAATCACAAGCCACGAATTGCCTTTTTGAAATCTCTATCCCATTTAGCTTAAACGCTTTAAACACACACCTCTCCTGTTTTACTCATACGTATATTTGAAAATATTGAGAAGAATAATTCCCTTTAACCTCCCTAAGGATTCGGCATTTTCCAGTCCTCAATATTCCCTTCTCTCCTCATTTTACAACCAATTTTCACATCTCCTATTTCACACTAAACCCTAAAATACAAAATCAAATCGGCAGCCTCCATTTCTGTTTTCTCAAAAAGACCAAGTACGAATGGAGTTTAGCTAAGGTGGGTGATCATTGGTGTTCATTCTCTTGGTGTGATCGTGTGTGGTGGATTGTTTTGAAGGGTGTTTTCGTGCTCGAGGTTCGGGTCGGCATTTGATGGAGTCATGGGCTGCTGTTTCGTGAGCAGGAGATTTTTGTTGGTCATGTCTCGATGTAATCACTGTTCGGGTTCCGTTCGTCATTCGGGTTCAACCTCTTCTCTTGCGTTCGTGTTTTGGATCGGTCTCACACATTGAATCATGTTTAGTCTCGATCTATCATACGACATGAGGTATTCATGAACCTCTCTTAACTCTTACACTCATAAAATCTTACAAAGACTTAACTATAACAACACATGATATAAGGTTTAAAAGGCATGCTCCTGAAACCAATTAAACATAGAAATCGGTTTTTTTTTTTTTTTTTTTTTTTTTCTAACCTATGATTATATATATGTACGTATGAGAAGGAGATTCACATGTAAGTCCACATGAAATAATAAGAAACCTTAAAAACGAATCGGTGTGTGTATCTGGTATTCGATCCTCGCATATTGCTGCTTCAATTTGCTTTACTTTCAATCTAAAACGTGATACTAATCATATACAAATTACATGCTCATACACTTTTTAAAAGTCTCATGAGCTAATACGCATGCTGCATGAAATAACTAGTATGAAACTTATTTTAATGGACATCTATATGCATATTTGGTTCGACCCATGACTTCCTGCTTAGCCTCGTTTTTCTTCAAAGTAAAAACCCAAACATACGATTGTTTTGTCATTCAAAATAATGAATTGGAACTTTAAATAATCGACTTCTTTGAAAATTTGCTTTGGATGAATTTGGTACGAGGGACACAAGCATGTTTCATTTATTATTTTTCGAATCGTAAGTAATATATAATAAGGTGTGCGAGTCGACTTTGGCCACGTTTCTGTTATAAATTCATACGTAGGAAGATATTTCATGCATAAGACTAATACTGATTTGTATAGTGCAACAACTAATACTAGTTTAGCCTAGACTTTATTCTTTCCACATTTAACCTATACTAATAAAAACATTTAATCCTAAACTTTAATAACTTGACATGATGACCCCTAAGCTATGAAATCGGTTATGTTAAACCTTCAAGTTAATTTAATTGTCGGTTTTAATCCTAATTTATGGAAGGTTACTAATTCGGGAAAAATTACTAAATATGGAAACCTTCTTAATATGAAAACCTACTAATTCGGAAAACTTGCCTAAAATAGAAACTATTAAAAATGGAAAGCCGACTAAAATGACCAATCTGATTTAAGATAAGTTATTAATAATAAGACTATCATTAATTCATGTAGATTCGCTGAAGAAGGAGTCTGCTTCCGGTCTTTATGTTTTCTGTTATGTTTGCACTTGCGGTCTAAGGTACAGATATTCTGCCTTTTTAGTAAAGGCCATCCTTCTCTCTTTTGTTTATTGCTTTGATTATGATCCCTTCAGTTAAGCCATTGCTATGTTCCCTTTGTTTGATTCGTATTTGTTGATACTTGACACTTGATATGAGCTTGATATTCGTTTGAATGCTATAATTCTTTCCTATAACATTTCCTATTTATATGCCCTATTTGTTGTTCATTATGTGATTAATTTGTAGCCAGTCATGGGGAGTCCATGGACTTGCCACTGATGCACCAGTGGTATTGACACTATCTGTGGAGGTGGGTTTTAGTCCACAGCGTTCCCTTTAAGCTAGCTATTCAGGCCTATATTTATTATTTTATATGTTTACTTAGCCTAGAGCTTTGTGCATATATATTTGTTTTGCAGGGAGCGTATGGATGCATCCTAGGTACTTTCTTTAGTATTATTTGGTAAATGTTGGTGTGTGTGCAATACACCCCTTTCACATAGTACATTTGGAGATGATCACTCCTATGTGCGCATTAGTATTTGTTGGGTATTTCTGTTAGTTCTACTTTATATGATCCTTATTATCTTGTCTTCTCTATTATGATTAACTTATGTTTATTTTCCTTTCAATTGCTTACACTTATGATTCCGTTTCATTTTCATTTGATTCGTTTGATATTCCATATTCGTATTTCCTTTGATTATATTATGTTAGTCCTACTATATGTTCCATATTCCTTGACCTTTGTCTTAGCAGGGTTGCTTGGACTCATTTCGCATTCACTTTCGTTTTCGTTTGTTTATTAGTTTTCATTTGTTTATATCTGTTCACTGGGCTTTTTAAGCTCAGCCGCATTTCTTTTCCTGCGGCAGGTTTTTTAGAAGGAAGCTGGGTTGGGTGAAGAGTGCTTAGGAGCTCTTAGTGGACTACACTGTTGATAGCTCCCTATGGATTAGAGATAGAGACTTAGAGATTTCCTTCTTGGTTCTTAGCTTGAAATTATTTGGAAGTTGTAATGCTTAGAATTAGTCCTTTATCTTTTCATTAGAACTGTTTCTAAACCTTGTATTATTAATGTATTCCGCTTGCTTATGTTCTGATTTGACCCCATAATGTTACACTTTAGCCCTTTTCATGTTGGGGTGTTACAAAATCAATAAATTGGAAAACAAAAGTGAAACTGTGAAGAAGAAGATTAGAGCAAGTGAGATACTGGTTTACTTTGTGATTTATAGCCTTTTGAAATACAAAGGTTGGGTAATTTGTTCTTGGTTCTGAGTTTTCACCTAAGTTTCAAGTTGTAAGCCATTTTCATCATTTTTACCATTTACTGTTTAAATAATTATTGTACTTAGATCTTGTTATTTATAAGTTATTGTGTTAGTTGTTAGTGAAATTGTAGAATTAAATTGTTAGTTTGTGTATTATATATCTAAGTTACTAGTTATTCTATTTTCAAGGTTATAAGAATAGATTTGTGATTTCTAGGTATTAGTTGTAACAACCTGTGGTATTGTGTTCAAACTACTTTATATCATCAGTATAAATCATTTGGAATCATTCCCATGGTCTATCTCAGTCTTTCTCTTTGAAAATCATCAAAGACAGTCCATAAGGGGGTGTTTGGCTTTGCTTGTTTCAGTGGGAATTTGGGTGTTTAAGTTGTTGCTCTTAAATCAGTTAACATGCATTAGGTCTAGGTAGGTCAAGTCAAGTCTAAAAACCAAGCCTTAATCAACTAAAAGTTAAAATCACCAATACTCTTACCTATTTGTTAACTGTATGGGCAGTTAACCCATAAACTCACCCCATTAGCTTATATCTTAAATATTTAGCTTAATTTAGGTCTCTTATAGTCTAATATAACTTAATTAATCAGTTAGAAGTGTTAGAAATCCAAATAAGTCAAACTAGTTCAAGTTTCATAAAAAGTCAAATTGTCATTCTCAGATTTTCACAAAACTAGTGGGATTTTTATAGAATTTTGTATCAAGATTCAAGCTTTGAGCTTTTGTGGACTTGTAGTCTACCAGCTCTATTTTAAGATCCCATTGAGCTTATAATTTTGAGATTTTTAGTGTGGGTCCCACAGACCTCCAAAGACAAATGCAGGGAGAACACCTCCCCTGTGCAGCAGTTATCACACCCACATCACCACCTTTGGTGGTGATTTATGGCCACCACAGTGGGCCCCACACCTCCAGCTTAGGTTCTCCCAACCCCCTCCTACCAGGGATCATTAGTTGACCACTTATTTGACCTAGAATCCTGTGGACCCCACTTGATTCAATCCCAAAACCTTGTCCCTTTTCTGAATTCATTTGGATTTGGCCAAGTGCTTATTTTGATATATTAGCTTATTCAGTGTACCCCAAGTGCTTATTCCTGCTCAAACTTGTTTACTTAACTTTAGTGAACCAGAATAATCCATAGTGGGTCCCACACAAGTCAATTTTAGCTTATTTGCTTAGTTGGTCAACTAAAGTCAACTGTGGAGGTAATAAACTTCCACAGTGCTTATTATTAGCTTATAAAATAGTTGTTTTTACAAAAGTTGTCTATTTTTAGGTATAATATAGATTTGTAAAAGAAAATTCCAGAAAAACAAATATAAAAATAAGTGATAGTTTCTATTTAATATAATTTAATTTTAATTTTCATTTTTAGATTTTTATTAAGTAATTTGTATTTTTATATTTTTATTAATTTCCTTTTATATTAAAGTATTTTTAATAATTTTCTTATATTTTTATATTGTCATTTAGTATTTATTAGAATTAATATTAGTTTTATTAATAATTAATCAATAAATAAGTTTTAAATAGCATAATTAGTTTTTACAAAGCAACACCTAGTTTTTATATTTTTCCTAGCATTTATATGTCATAATATAATTTTAGAAATTTTTCTAAAATTTTTACTGTTCATATACTAGTTTTATTAATTTAAATAGTTTAATTGATAATTAATTAATATTTAAAATAATAATTAGTAAGGTAGTTAAAAATACATAAAATAAAGTTTTTATATTTTTTTAGGATTCCTGTGATGGTTAATTAGATTTATAAAAATCTTCTTAATTATCTAAGTCTTTTTAGTATTTATAATAATTTAAATCATATAAATAGTTAATTAATAATTAAATAGTTATTAATTAATAATAATTAGAGAAATAGTCTTAAAAATATAATTTTATTTTTAAAATAAGTTTTATAATATTTTAGACTTTTAGAAATTCTAATTTCAATTTTCTAGACTTATTTTACATTTTTTTAATTATTAGTGTTTTATTAAATAATTAATAATAGTTATTAAATAATAATAATTAATTAAATAATTAAGTAATTATAAAATAAATATTTTAAGTTTATTTAATTTTCATTTAAGCCCCTAAGGCATATAAATTATTACTTTAGTTAAATTCGTTTTTGTTTCGTACGTTTACGTAGATTTAAATTAAACGTACGCGTTTTAAGTTATTAAACGTTTTTAGCTTTCACGTAATCGTTCTAAATAGTTTATTTAAGTTATAAAACCCTAGTGTAAACACACACACACACACACTTATACCCTTTCCTGTTCATATTCACTCGATCACAGATTTGTTTTTAACAAACCATCGCACACCTCGTTGGGACATTACGACCCGGGAAAACACTGTATTCCACGGAAGCATTGGCTTAAGCTGTTTGACTTGTTGACCATCCTTTGGTTGATATTATCTGACTGTTTGAGGCCAATCACCATGCCAGCATAAAGGTTGCACCTTTTGAGGCACTGTACGGAAGGAAGTGCAGATCACCAATCTGTTGGACAGAAGTTGGTGATATGAAACTTACCGGACCAGAGCTAATACATGATACTACAGAGAAGATATTCCAAATCAAGCAACGCTTGCAAGCTGCTTGTGACAGACAGAAAAGTTATTCTGATGTCAGGAGAAAGCCTATGGAATTTCAAGTAGGAGACAAAGTCATGTTGAAGGTTTCGCCATGGAAAGGAATGATTCGCTTTGGAAGACGTGGAAAGTTAAATCCGAGGTACATTGGACCTTTCAAAATTCTGGAGAGAATTGGTTCAGTTGCTTATAAGTTAGAACTTCCGGAAGAACTCAGTAGGGTACATCCTACATTCCACGTATCACAACTCAAGAAATGTTTGTCGGACGAAACTCTCGTCATTCCACTAAAAGAGATTAGATTGGACGACAAACTAGTGTTCATAGAAGAGCCTGTGGAAATAATGGATAGAGAAATAAAACAACTCAAACAGAATCATATCCCCATTGTGAAAGTAAGATGGGACTCTAAGCAAGGACCGACTTATACATGGGAAAGAGAAGATAGATTCCGTGAGAAATATCCGCACTTATTTTCATAGAACGCTCTTGTTAGATTTCTTAAAATCGAATTTCGGGACGAAATTCAAAATGACAAGTGGGTACTGTAGAACCCTGTAAAAATTTCTTGTAATTAAATCGTTAATAAGTAAATAATCCTTCATTATCGATTCTAATTCTTGAAATTTTTCTTATTATATTATTTTGGCGATTTTCACAAAATAATATAATTCACGAAATGACGGAATTAATCCTCGACACGTTACACGAAACCTAAACCTTTCATTTAATCCTAAACCTAAATTCTAATCCTAATTATATTTAGTAAATATAATTAAAATCCCTAATTACTTAATTAACCCAACCGGACCCTTAATTACTTTCGGCCCACACCACCTTTACTATTCCTGAGCCCACGAACCAAAGCCCAAAATCCAATTCATATTAAGTTTTCATCCGATCGACAAGTTCAAGTACTCTCCAAAACACCTCGTTTTTTTTTAAATCTTCCATACGACCTACGTATTTTATTTTCTCATCTCGTTAACCTACTAGCCAACTATTAGTGTGTCAATTCTCACGTCCATATGTCGAGTTTTGATACGTTTTTAAGAGGCAAAGTATTCGAACCTGGCAAACCCAAATCGATTTACCATATATTCAAAACTTAACCGTTTTGAATCTCGTTTGTTTCTAATTGTTCCTAATATTATTCCTGAGATGATTCTAAGCTCAAATGTTAAAGATGATTATGTATAAATAAGTTGTGTACGATTTTGTAAATCGTATACAAGGAAAAATTGCATGGTCGACATAGAGTATGATTCACCCAACACTCTCCTCCTTTTGTGCTCTCACAACACTCCCTAAATCAATATAAAATTTCATCTAAGAGGCTAGTTACTGACATGCAAATAGTATACGAAGAATTCACTTTGAAATTTTCTACTAAACGTTATATATATTAGTAATATATGTACGTACTTGCATGCATTCTTCTCTTGTTCATTTCCAAACTCTTTCACTGCAATAATTCGACCTTCAATTCATTCTTAGAAGACCTAGAAATCGTTTGGTATATCATTGGAAGCAAGGAAAGGAAATCGGGTTGAAATTAATATATAACATTTGGGTTATATAGGAAACTTGATATTTTTGTGTTCCATTCTATCATCATTCGACTCTTGATCACCTCTAGGCTGTTTGTAAGTCTACTCTACTCGTTTCTATTCCATTTCACACGTTAATATTTAGTCATGCACTTTGTGTAATTTGTTTCGAACGTATACACTTTGCACATACATTTCACGTATATAATTATTCTTAGTACACGAAACGTGATTAGCCTCTATCTTGGAAGGCCTAGGAATCACGTAGCACACACAATTCACTTTAGTTGTAACGTTTCAAGCATATCACGCATCCATTTCAAATTGCATCCATCGTATGAAAATTATTAAAAACACTTAGTAAAATTTACAAGTTTTCAAAATATAAATCGATTCAACCATGCTACAAAACACGCGTATAACTTTGAATTTCATTTAACGATAGTACTATATTATTTCACGACGTCATAGACCACCTAGAAAACTAACATTTTCATATAAACAACTTGTAAAAATAATCACGTTTTGATATCCTACTCGATCCATTTTGAATTGACACAAACCGGTTTTCAAACCAAAATTTGAAACTAAAAACCTTATGTTTTCGAGTGGGCTCAACAAAAGCCCATTAAGTAATTAAAATCTGTAATCCCACTGGGCCTATAAGAAATGTTTTTAGAATCGTAAAAATGACCCAAAGCCAAGCCCAAAACTTTTTCTATGCCCTCGCCTCCAAAACTCTTAACGGGCCTTAGTTCAAATCGTTCAAAGCCCATAAGCTAAAAAAAATAAGCTTTTGAATAAATAAGCAGTTAAAATAAGCTTGTTACTTATTAAATAAGCTTCAAAAATTTTTAGAAAAGTTTCATAACCATTTTTGCAAAATTGGACTAAAAATGTAACGCGACGACACCTAGAGGGACTAAATGTGTAAATATTGAAAATAAAGGACTAAACCTGTAAATACAGAAATATAAGGGTAAAATGTGATAAAAATTAATATTCTAAGGTTAGTATTGATTATTGGACAAAGTAGAGGACTATAGTTAAAAAATATATATAAAGGACTAACGGTGTAACGCAAGTATCGTTAGTGTAAAAACGGTAAAATTGGAAAAGGAGACAAAGACTAAACGTAACTTATTTATCATTCTTATTTATTTTCTATTTTCGTCAATTTATTTCACATTAAGTGTAAACTTTATTTTTAATTATATATATATATTATTTAACGTAACGTTAATAATATATATAACGATATTTACAAAGTTAAGATTTTACTTACGATTAAAAAGGAAAAACTTCGATGGATAATTTAAAAATCATATTTTGTCATGTCATGCATATCACAAGATTTTCACTGCACATCACTTATTCGTCATAACGAATATCTAATATTCGTTATTCCTTTGTAATTACCGAATAGTTTTTGGTCAAGTTCTTAGATAAATTTATTTATCAGGTTGTGTTTCGAAGCCGTTTTCATAAATTCATCCGACTTTATTTTCTTCGTTTTCAGTATAAACCAAGGTGAGTCATAGCCTCACATTTACTTACTTTCAAAACTCCGTGAGGGGGATACATGTTACAAATAGATCGCAAGTATTTTTCTGTATGCTTTCCTGACTGATATATGCCTAAGTTAGCTATTGCCAAAAGACCCTTATTCATGAGCCATTAATCACTGAGGTGAACGCGAATATAATGAATAGATCTATTTAAGGTTTGACAGCCTGTCCCATTAATACTTGACGGAATGCCATTATGCATGTGGTTAGTCGTATTAGTCGTGATAATTATATTTGAGTAAAAATAGGAACTGAAAAATCACCTATTACACGAGGGCAAATTTATCATTGATTTGATAAACACCCGCCGTTTACGGTATTTGTTAACGTTTGTGTATCATGAGACTTAGAGCAATATATGAACTGCAATATCAATATTTTCAAACTGATTGTATTTTCCAATACAATCTTACTTGTGTATCAAAATGATTATTAAATTCAAACTCTATGATTTCACTCAACATTTTTGTTGACTTTTAAGCATGTATCTCAGGTATTTATCAGGGGAAGCAAGCATGGAACGGGCGGCAAAAATCTTCAAAATATGTTTTCTTTATTTCAATAATGATGTAAAATAAATGATGTTTGATTTAATTCAAAACATCAAGCTTTTTATAATACTCTGATAAGGACCTATTGTATTTCAAATTTTTATAAATGAAATTATGTTTTAAAACGTCTCTTTCGAGCCGTTTTCTATCATTATGACTTCGATCCTCACCGTAACACCCTAATTACTATTCCGCTGCCGCATTTCAAATTAGGGGGTGTTGCATGTCTATTAGATGGTTTTTGCATGGTAATATGAAGCACACGGGGTCTATCTAATTGGTCATAGTTTAATGTGCGTTAAATATTTTCTTTATTAAGTTTGCAAGTTAAAGTTTGTGTAATAATGTATATATAATAATGCCACATAAACTGTATAAAAATCGTTACAAACCTTTTTAGATTCATCTCATTTTATTGTACAACTAATTTTATTGAAAATTAACATTGAAGTCTAACTAATATTAATAATTTTATCAAAAAACTCAATTCTAAATAGCTAAATAAATGAATATTAATTAACACACTATTAATAATTCCTAAAACCTTTGGACTCCACTATTATGTCTTAAACTTAATTTTTTTAATTTACAAATGGATTTGAGCAAAAATTCTATTCTTTTTCTTTTATATTTATTATTCAAGTTACATGCTTACATAAACTAATCATTCTAAAAAGTATCATTTAACCATTTAAATGTTGCTTTACATACATGCTCGTGCACATTTTTTTAATTAATTCACACATGTGAGCTACATAAATAGAAAACACACATAAATTACTTGTATATGAAAATGTATTAACATAATACATATATCTATATATATTGCATTAGGTTAAATCATCAATTATTCTTGCAACCTTTTCAACTTCATCTCAATCCATAACCGACTTTTAATTGTATACTAATTACTAAATATCATGTGATAAATTTCGGCAAACCTTGCACTTCTATCTCATTGTTGTATATAATTCACATTAAATGCACCGGTTTTGTTTTTCGATAAAAGTTTGAACTTTTGCTTATTTTTAAAACTCAAATTTTTTATTTAATATTATAATTTACAAACGGATTTAAGTCAAAATTATGTATTTTTTCCTTTCTATTCATTACTCAATGTGATATTTTTAATATGTCGTATTTTGCTATTATGGCAAACTCATTTAATTGGCTTAAATATTGGTTTCAAACTAATGATTCTATACATAGAAAAAGAAAACACTTTGCCCTTCTTCTTTTCAATAATAATTCAATTGCACACAATAAATTCATTCTAATATTTCTCAAAGAGCATTCGAAAGCAACTACTTACATAAACTAATCACGCTAGAAAGTATCATTTAACCATTTAAATGTTGCTTTACATACATGCTCGTGCACATTTTCTTGAATCAATTCGCACATGTGAGCTACATCAATAGAAAACGCACATAAATTACTTGTATATATGCTTATATATATCAATCACCTAAATATGTAAGAAACAAAGAAAATAGTTGGTATCACAATCTTTGGTTCCATTTATCTAAGCATGCATGATCTTGTGTGGTTTTCATGATACCTGCGTATGATAACTAAATTAAGAAAAAAAGAAGACCAAGTTAATTACAAAGATTTAAAAGATGTGTGAATCATCTCCAAAATGTTGCAAAAGAGAATTTACATATCGCTACCAACAATCAAAGATCTAAAAGATGTGTGAATCATCTTCAAATGTACATACTAAATGTGATTTTGGCCGGTTTATATAGGCATGAATTAGGTTAAATCATTAATTATTCTTGCAACCTTTCGCAACCCTTGCACTTCATCTAACCGACTTTTAATTCTATACTAAATGCTATGTGATCAATTCGGGCAACCCTTGCACTTCATCTCCTTTCATGATTGTATAGTTATTATGAGGCTGAATTGAATTCCGAGCATTAGCTATCTTGTACTCTATGAAACTACTAAACGACTCCAACTTGTTTCTAACTCTACAAACTCTATCATCATAACTACACATTAAATTTAGGGACTGAATCTTATAGTATTATAGATGTTAATGCATTTTCATATACAAGTAACTTATGTGTGTTTTCTATTGATGTAGCTCATATGTGCGAATTGATTCAAGAAAATATGCACGAGCATGTATGTAAAGCAACATTTAAATGGTTAAATGATACTTTTTAGTGTGATTAGCTTATTTAAGCATGCAACTTGAATAATGAATATAAAAGAAAAAGTACATAATTTTTGTTCGAACCCATTTGTAAATTAAAAAAATTAAGTTTAAGACATAATAGTTGAGTCTAAAGGTTTTAGGAATTATTAATAGTGTGTTAATTAATATTCATTTGGTTAGCTATTTAGAATTGAGTTTATTGATAAAATTTATTAATATTAGTTAGACTTCAATGTTAATATTCAATGAAATTAGTTGTACAATAAAATGAGATGAGGCTAAAAAGGGTTGTGACGATTTTTATACAGTTTTTTTGATTTTTATACAACAAAGTTAAAATATTTAATACAACATACTAAACAATACTTAAGTATACACTCACCAATATACAGAAAGAATACACGATTAACATTAGATTCTCAGCCCGTGCGTAGCACGGGTTCTGCATGCCTCGTTATGGATATACTTTGGTATATATGTTGTAAGCCTTCTTGAGGGTATCCAATTTAGGAACAGCCTTTGTAAGGATTAGAGAGAGTCTTCACACTATGTTGTTGATTATCTCAAAGTCTGAGCCTGTAAGTGCTGGAAATCCCACCAAGGAGATCCCTTTCACGAATTGAATGCTTATGACGTGGGTCTTTACTTGGATTTTATCCATAGTATTGATAACTGTCCCTCAACGAGATTAGGACGGCTGATGTGCGAGACTAAGGTGAATGGAATCAAGACATTCATCAGTAAGATAATCGTAGTGGTCTAATCTTTATGAAAGTTCCACGATGATCGATTGGAGATTATTACCATCATTCAAAGATCCACATGCTCATACCCAAGAAAGCTCTCTTCAAAGATCAAAGCAAAGAAAAGTTCAGAACTTTTTTAAGTCAAAGCAAAGAATCTACAAACTAAAGAAACAAAGATTAAAGTCAAAGAAAACAGAACTTCACAAAGATTCAAAGTCAAACAAAGTATGAGCATGTTGGAAAAGACGTATAGACAACAGAGTAAAGATGTTGATCAAAGGCAAGAATGACCAAACGACATTAATCAGAGATCACAAAGCATGATTGGAACAAAGGAACTAGAAAATCTATTACACAACAAGACTCAAAGTTTAAAGACAACAAGCTTCAAAGATCAAATATCAAGGTCACAAAAGAGAGATCTCAATGATCACCCTTAGGGGGAGATTGTTAGCATTAGAAGTGTTGATCATTTATGTAATCAAAGAGAGATCTCAATGATCGTCCCTTAGGAGGAGATTGTTAGCATTAGAAGTGACGATCATTATTGAGTAAACAAATATTGTAATAGATTAACATGTAATAGTTAGTAAAATGCTAGTCCATTAAGTAAATGTAAAGCCTTAAAAGGCTTGGCCCAACATGAGGTCCATAGTTTGGCCCATGTGGCCTTTGTAAGAAATATATAAACCCCTCCTAGGCTTGTTAGGAGGGTTTGGGAGTTCATAATATACAAGCATATTTTCACATAGTTCTCTCTACCTTTTTCTCTCTAGATTCCATATCTCTCTCTCTCTCTCTCTCTAAGATTATATGTGTGTGCAGTGATACTAAGTCACCAATGAGTGGAGCTTTCAGGACGCCGAAGAAGCCAAAGAAGACACCCACTATTAGGGAGAGTAACCCCATTTTACAGCAGTTGATTAATCAACAATTGGAAGCTCTACTGCTAAAGATTGTTAGCCATGTGAGCGCGCAGATGGGTAATGGTGCTCACCTTAATAGTGCTGGAGGTGGTGGGGGTGGCAACAACGGATGTTCCTACAAAGAGGTTGCGGCTTGTAAGCCTAAAGAGTACGATGGTTAGGGTGGTACAATAGTGCTCACTCGATGGATAGAGAAAATGTAAGCATTAATGGATAGTAGTGGCTGCACTGAAGCACAGAAAGTCAAGTTTATAACAAGTTCTTTGATTAATAAGGCTTTAAATTGGTGGAAGTACGGATCATCTCCATAATGTGTGTCCCAAGCTGAATAGGACACCTAGTCAGGCAGGGAATCATTTGACCATCGAAGGAGGCCAAGGGCAAGGGTACAACAGGAATGCAGTTGAAGGAAAGGCGTTCACCATGAATGCAAATGAGGCGCGACAAGACCCAAACGTCGTTACTGGTACATTTTCTCTCAACAGTCATTATGCTACTACTTTATTTGATACGGGTGTGGATTACTATTTTGTGTCCACTGAATTTGCTAGATTAATGACTGTTGAGCCTAGTGAACTTATATCTAGTATTGTGATTAAAATAGCAAGTGGTAGGGAGGTAGAAGTTGATAGGGTTATTCGTGGGGTGTACTATAGTGTTAAAGGGTATTTCATTTATAATTGACTTGATACCTTTTGGACATGGAAGTTTTGATGTGGTAATAGGGATGAATTGGTTGTCTAAGCATAAGGCCGAAGTTGTATGCCGTGAAAGGTAGTTCGTATTCCTTTAGAGAATGGTGATATACTTCGGGTACAAGGAGAAAGTTTAGGGAATGACTCAAAGTCCCTTAAGAATGTAAAATCTAAAGAACTCAAGATAGGAGATATCCCAGTAGTGTGTGAGTTTCCTAGTGTTTTTCCTGAAGACTTGTCTAGGTTACCTCCAATCCGTCAAGTTGAATTCCGTATTGAATTAATTCCTGGAGCGGCACCTGTGGCGAAATCCCCATACCATTTAGTACCCTCTAAGATGCAGGAGTTGTCCGCGCAGTTGCAAGAACTTCAGGATAAGGGGTTTGTTAAGAAGAAGGATGGTTCGTTCCTGATGTGTATTGACTATTGGGAATTGAACAAGTTAACTGTTAAGAATCGGTATCCTCTTCCTAGAATCGATGATCTCTTTGACCAACTGCAAGGCTCTCGATTCTTTTCAAAGATAGATCTACGTTCTAGTTATCATCATCTAAGAGTGTATGAGGAGGATATTCCAAAGGCTGCTTATAGGACTCGTTATGGACACTTTGAGTTTACTGTGATGCCATTTAAGTTGACAAATGCACCCGCGGTATTCATGGATCTAATGAATCGCGTGTGTAAGCCTTACTTGGATAGATTCGTGATTGTGTTCATCGACGATATCTTAATTTACTCTAAGACGAAGGAAGAGCATGGAGAACATCTGAAGTTGATCCTTAGATTGCTGGAGAAGGAGAAGTTGTACGCCAAGTTTTCAAAATGTGAGTTTTGGCTTGAGGAGGTACATTTCCTTGGACATGTTGTAAATAGTGAAGGTATACATGTAGACCCTGGTAAGATTGAAGCGGTCAAGAACTGGAAGGCTCCTACGACGCTGTCCGAGATACATTCTTTCTTAGGATTGGCAGGGTACTATAGAAGATTTATCGCCAAAAGAGTTACGCGGATAATCGCCGTAAGCCTTTAGAGTTTAGTGTTGGTGATCTTGTGATGCTGAAAGTGTCTCCTTGGAAGGGTGTTGTGCATTTTGGTAAGAAAGGTAAGTTAGCACCGAGATATGTAGGACCGTTTGTGATTACAGAAAGGATTAGACTTGTGGCATATCGGTTGAAATTGCCTGAGGAGTTAAGTAGTGTGCATGATACGTTTCACGTAACTAATTTGAAGAAGTGTTTGGCGGATGCTAGTCTGCAGGTGCCTTTAGATGAGATTAAGGTTAATCGGACCTTTCATTTTGTTGAGGAGCCTGTTGAGATTATGGACCGAGAGGTCAAGAGTATGAAGTGTGGTAAGATAGCATTAGTAAAAGTGCGTTGGAATTCGAAACATGGTCCTGAGTTTACTTGGGAGCGCAAGGATTAGATGAGGTCTAAGTACCCGAATTTGTTTGCTGAGGTGGTTGGTGAGACAAGTAGCTAAATCTCGGGATGCGATTTCCCTAAGTGGGGGATGATGTAACAACCGTGATTTTAGAAGGTTAGTTTGACTAATAGTCTTGACCCATCTAAATTTTACTTGGTGTGACTTATGTGTTTTGTGTGGTATATGTGTGATATAGGTGAGTTTTAGGTGAGTTTTTCCCTTTGTGTGGTTTTATCATGGTGAGTTAAGTTATACTGAATTTGGGTTAAGTTCATTTTGATCACCTTGGTAGTGTAGAAATGACTTGTGTAGTTTTGGTTTTGCGTAACAAGTTTTCGTTCAAGTATTTGACCGTTAGCAAGTTACGTGGAGTTTGGTTTTATGAGTTATATTTATAAACAGCGTGAAATTCTATTTTTGGAAACTTTGTTTTGAAAATGATAATTTTCCGAGTCTTCGTAAAAACAAAGGTTTATCATGTAAGACGTTAGGTATCGTTATGGGTTCTTACAAAATATCAAAAGTACAAGGTTTTAAGTATAATAATTAAAATTTTATAAATTATACATATAATTAAAGGGGGGCCGATTGGTGTAGAGGGAAGGGAAAAAGGAAACTCAATTTGATTCCAAATACAATTCCTAAAGATAAGGATCATCTAGAATTATTCATAAGGTATTATAAATACAAAATCATAACCGCTCACCCCATTTTTCCTGCATATTTGGTCGACCAAGGGGAGAAACAAGAAGAAAAAAACTAGGGTTCAATTGTTGAAGCCTAAAAATCAAGATCAAGGTATAATTTTCGATACCTATATTCAATTAATTGATATAATTCATGTAACAAGGATATGATGGATTAGGATGTAATAACTCGCATTTTTGGATTACTGTTCATTTTTACTATTCACTATTACTATTCACTCCCGAAATTTTTCTTTCATATTCTCGTAAGTTAAACTATTTTAATGATAATCCGAGAATTTGACACTCGTCGGATCATTTCTTTAAAAATCACGAAACCGTGTTCGAGATTTACTTTTAGGTTTAAACGTCATTCTAGCATCCCGATATATCCATAAAACACTATAAACAATAAAAATATGATTTTCTCTCATTTTACGACAATTCCAAAAGTTTTGGAATTTTACGTTTTCTAGTTCAGCGTTTTACGCGAATTACGCGTTTTAGACCCGCGTTTCTAGTTTTAGCAGCATTTAAGCAACTCGATAGAACTTGTCACTCATTAAATATGCTAAGATAGGTTATATTAATAAGTTTTAACATATTTATAAGTTTCATATTTTTAAGATACCCGATTTTAAGTTTCATGACTTAACGACTTACCGTTAGCGATTACCGGGACCAAAACTCACTCCGTAACTTAGATAAGACCATGACTACTCATCTAGTCACCCTAGATCAGCCTTGGCCGACTTAGAGGGGGGGATTCACCTATTATGTGTCTTGATCTCATGCCTTGTGCCCTAGGATCCATACATGTATATAAGCTTCCTTTGTAAGCTTTGATTAGCTTCCTTTGTAAGTTTTGACTAAATCTTGCAACTAACCTCCTTAAGGCACCTTCCTAACACCTTCCTAACCTCCTCATTTACACTATAAAAGCTAGCTCATCCCTTCCTTTCATCTCCATAAAAACGCCACACACATAATCCATAAACCTTGATCCTTTGATTTCCAAGTTATAAGTTATACACCAAAGTTAAAGGCCTAGTTATCTCTACATGAATCAAGAGTTTGTTTGGTGATTCCATGGTTGAATTAGGAGCTACACAAGGTTTTAGGGGCTGAGGTTAAATGGTTTTCACAAAGGTTATGTCAAGGCTAGCAAGGGTTTGCAAGAGTTGTGGTGAAGGGTTTGCAAGCATAGGTTTAGTGTCCTAGTTTCATACTTGACTTCCTTTCTTTAGAAAGCCAAAAGTTGTAAGAAACCCTATAACACTTTCTTGCTCAATATCATTTTCATGCTTATTATATTTCATTCATGCTATATATGGTCTTTGTGTTATGTTCATGATGTATAAAAACTAGTAAAACAAGTTTTGAAAACTATATATTAACTTATGTTAATTAAACAAGAAAACTAGTGACTTCCATGGTGAAATTCGACCAAAATGGTATAATCATGATATTAGACAATTACATATTGTAGTAGAGGACTTAACAAGGAAAACATAGCAATTTGAATCACCTAAAACGAGTATACGAGTCAAAAGTTATGGCCTAAAGAAGTTAGCGAAACTTTGCGGCAAAACTGTCCAAATGTTTCTGTAACAGAACCTAAAACACGCAAAAAGAGGCCCTTCTGGTCCGTTTCATCAAAAAGTTAAAACACAAAAGTTGTCCGGAATGATGTTTTCTACAGAAACGCAAGAGCACGAGCCCAGAAAACCAATAATGAAAGATATTTTCTTCATATTCTTAACAGCTATTTTGAAATATTCAAGTAACTATATAATGGTTATAATTAGATATAACCAAGAGGTCTAATGACCTAAAGCTAAGACCACAACCATGGCTAAGGCCAAGGATGCGTCTCAAGACCATGGTAACAATAACCAAGGTCACGGCAAAGCCACGGCTAAAGACCATGTAACTTTTCGAATCAAAAACTTATATATATTTTATCAAATACTACAATAGTAGGGAGCCTCATGTGAGGGGTTCATTAAAGTAAACCGTCGAGATGAGTTGTGAATTTACGAATTAAAGTGTCCTGGCTCCTCGAACGTTTACTACATGACCTCTGAATTATGTCGGCCCGAACGGTAGTAAGAGATATACAACCTATACATGTTTCATAAACCATTTATATTCAAAGACTTACACTATATACTAAGTACTACATCATGAACAATATGCAAGACATATATAGGTAATTCTTTGTATTCTTAGACATTACTCCAAACCTAAGACATATCATCATATTCTAGGTTGCGCGTAGAGATTTCCTGGCTTATCCTTCGATTCCGTTATACGTTTTGATATCATTAGTTCAAGGTGAGTCATAACCCCACTCTTACTCTTTTAATACTTGTTTTAAACTCTTTTGGGGAGATACATGCTTAAACTACTTGCTTTCTCTTTTACTAAAGACAATTTTACTCATATGCTATGCTATACTTTTATACTCTTAAACATGATGTGTAGTCTTATTACGATATGTGCCTTAATGTGTGAAAACTATTCTATACGCTTTATTCTTTAACCACGATGGAGAGGTATTGATAGTACTATCGGGCTGACGCCCCCACCATCGCTATATATTCCTGGCCTTGGGTGAATATAATCCAGCTTTGAAGCATTTGTGCTTATTCTTGTCATGAGGTTCAGTAGGCAGTGATACTTTACATTAATCATGCATATATCGTATACACATATATTAAAATCATGCTATACTTTAGCAGTGGGTTGTAAACACACAGGTTGCAAGTGTTGTTATTGGCGGGACTTGCAACTGAGTGGATTTACGATGCCTTTGCTGTGCGAATATTCTTTAAAGACTTTCAACTGTTTTAAGACAAACTCTATGAACTCACCAACTATTGTGTTGACACTTTAGCATGTTTATCTCAGGTTAGTAAGGCGATAGCTAGTGCGTGGAACTTAGAGTCAAGCTGCATATTCTGAAGACTTACGCTTTTTATCATTTACCATTCAAAACATTTTGTATACATTTATGTATCATACTTTGGAATCTCATGTTTCTAACTTTGAATTCATTAATCGAATAGTAACTTTTCAAAACGTCTCATTTAGAGGTCGTTTTCTATAACTTGTACTTTGTATTATGAAGTAGCACCCCAGTGACACAGTCTTCCGCTGCGGTATTTTGGGGGTGTTACAGATTGGTATCAGAGCATTGGTTATAGAGAACTAGGTTGCATTTAGTGCCTAGACTATAACTGCTATATACGTTAAGACTCTCCTCTTTATTTGCCTTACACACACTACATACGCATATGCTTTTTGTTAGTTGTTGGCTTAGTTCCACGCTGTTAGATTATATGACTTTAGTATTATACGAAACCCCTGAGTTTAGTCGAGTCATTAAAAATATGGAGCTCAGTAATAACTAATTATTTAACTTGATCATATGACAGTTCTTGTTTGATGAGACATAAGGTTTGAGTTAAATAATATTATCACTTAGCTTTAGGGATTTGATGACTTGGTTATCTTATTATCTGTCTGAGAAGCGATTTTTGTGTCGGAAATTCTTAAGTAGGATGATTTAGAATCTCCTTATTTAAATGGATTGGGACGCCTCTTTATATAAATAAAGAAATTGTAAATCACTGAACCATGAGTTTATGATCCCTTACTTACATAAATTTGGACGCTTCTTTGTGTAAGTAATGAGTTATAAATAAGTGGGCTTATTTGTATCCGATACGACTCCTTAACCACAACCTTAGACAAATCAGAGTGAACACCACTATTTTAGAGATCCTGAAATCCCAAATTCTCTTAGACACACCGTAAGTGGTTAACATCAACAGAACTTCGGGACGAAGTTCTCTTTAAGGGGTAGAGACTGTAACAACTCGCATTTTTTGATTATTGTTTATTTTTACTATTCACTTTCACTATTCATTACCGATATTTTTATTTCATATTCTCGTAAGTTAAACTATTTTAATGATAATCCGAGAATTTGACACTCGTCGGATCATTTCTTCAAAAATCACGAAATCGTGTCTGAGATTTACTTTTAGGTTTAAACGTCATTCTAGCATCCTGATATGTCCATAAAACACTATAAACAATAGAAATATGATTTTCTCTCATTTTACGAAAATTCCAAAAGTTTTGGAATTTTACGTTTTCCAGTTCTGCGTTTTACGCGTTTTAGACCCGCGTTTCCAGTTTTAGCAGTGTTTAAGCAACCCGATAGAACTTGTCACTCATTAAATATGCTAAGATAGGTTATATTAATAAGTTTTAACATATTTATAAGTTTCATCTTTTTAAGATACCCGATTTTAAGTTTCATGACTTAACGACTTACCGTTAGCGATTACCGGGACCAAAACTCACTCAGTAACTTAGATAAGACCATGACTACTCATCTAGTCACCCTAGATCAGCCTTGGCCAACTTAGAGGGGGGGGGATTCATCTATTATGTGTCTTGATCTCATGCCTTGTGCCCTAGGATCCATACATGTGTATAAGTTTCCTTTGTAAGCTTTGATTAGCTTCCTTTGACTAAATCTTGCAACTAACCTCCTTAAGGCACCTTCATAACACCTTCCTAACCTCCTCATTTACACTATAAAAGCTAGCTCATCCCTTCCTTTCATCTCCATAAAAACACCACACACATAATCCATAAACCTTGATCCTTTGGTTTCCAAGTTATAAGTTGCACATCAAAGTTAAAGGCCTAATTAGTCTCTACATGAATCAAGAGTTTGTTTGGTGATTCCATGGTTGAATTAGGAGCTACACAAGGTTTTAGGGGCTGAGGTTAAATGGTTTTCACAATGGTTATGTCAAGGCTAGCAAGGGTTTGCAAGAGTTGTGGTGAAGGGTTTGCAAGCATAGGTTTAGTGTCCTAGTTTCATACTTGACTTCCTTTCTTTAGAAAGCCAAAAGTTATAAGAAACCCTATTACACTTTCTTACTCAATATCATTTTCATACTTATTATATTTCATTCATGCTATATATGGTCTTTGTGTTATGTTCATGATGTATAAAAACTAGTAAAACAAGTTTTTGAAACTATATATTAACTTATGTTAATTAAACAAGAAAACTAGTGACTTCCATGGTGAAATTCGACCAAAATGGTATAATCATGATATTAGACAATTACATATTGTAGTAGAGGACTTAACAAGGAAACCATAGCAATTTGAATCACCTAAAACGAGTATACGAGTCAAAAGTTATGGCCTAAAGAAGTTAGCGAAACTTTGCGGCAAAACTGTCCAAATGTTTCTGTAACAGAACCTAAAACACGCAAAAAGAGGCCCTTCTGTTCCGTTTCATCAAAAAGTTAAAACATGAAAGTTGTCCGGAATGATGTTTTCTATAGAGTTTCACGAGCACGAGCCCAGAAATCCAATAATGAAAGATATTTTCTTCATTTTCTTAACAGCTATTTTGAAATATTCAAGTAACTATATAATGGTTATAATTAGATATAACCAAGAGGTCTAATGACCTAAAGCCAAGACCACAACCATGGCTAAGGCCAAGGATGCGTCTCAAGACCATGGTAACAATAACCAAGGTCACGGCAAAGCCACAGCTAAAGACCATGTAACTTTTCGAATCAAAAACTTATATATATTTTATCAAATACTACAATAGTAGGGAGCCTCATGTGAGGGGTTCATTAAAGTAAACCATAAAGATGAGTTGTGGATTTACGAATTAAAGTGTCCTGGCTCCTCGAACGTTTACTACATGACCTCTGAATTATGTCGGCCTGAACAGTAGTAAGAGATATACAACCTATACATGTTTCATAAACCATTTATATTCAAAGACTTACACTATATACTAAGTACTACATCATGAACAATACGCAAGACATATATAGGCAATTCTTCGTATTCTTAGACATTACTCCAAACCTAAGACATATCATCATATTCTAGGTTGCGCGTAGAGATTTCCTGGCTTATCCTTCAATTCCGTTACACGTTTTGATATCATTAGTTCAAGGTGAGTCATAGCCCCACTCTTACTCTTTTAATACTTGTTTTAAACTCTTTTGGGGAGATACGTGCTTAAACTACTTGCTTTCTCTTTTACTAAAGACAATTTTACTCATATGCTATGCTATACTTTTATACTCTTAAACATGATGTGTAGTCTTATTACGATATGTGCCTTAATGTGTGAAAACTATTCTATACGCTTTATTCTTTAACCACTGTTTAACTCCTGGATGGAGCCGATGGAGAGGTATTGATAGTACTATCGGGCTGACGCCCCCAACATTGCCATATATTCCTGGCCTTGGGTGAATATAATCCAGCTTTGAAGCATTTGTGCTTATTCTTGTCATGAGGTTCAGTAGGCAGTGATACTTTACATTAAGCGTGCATATATCGTATACACATATACTGAAATCATGCTATACTTTAGCAGTGGGTTGTAAACACACAGGTTGCAAGTGTTGTTATGAGCGGGACTTGCAACTGAGTGGATTTACGATGCCTTTGTTGTGCGAATATTCTTTAAAGACTTTCAGCTGTTTTAAGACCAACTCTATGAACTCACCAACCATTGTGTTGACACTTTAGCATGTTTATCTCAGGTTAGTAAGGCGATAGCTAGTGCGTGGAACTTAGAGTCAAGCTGCATATTCTGAAGACTTACGCTTTTTATCATTTACCATTCAAAACATGTTGTATACATTTATGTATCATACTTTGGAATCTCATGTTTGTAACTTTGAATTCATTAATCGAATAGTAACTTTTCAAAACGTCTCATTTAGAGGTCGTTTTTTATAACTTGTACTTTGTATTATGAAGTAGCACCCCAGTGATACAGTCTTCCGCCGCGGTATTTTGGGGGTGTTACAGATTGGTATCAGAGCATTGGTTATCGAGAACTAGGTTGCATTTAGTGCCTAGACTATAACTGCTATATACGTTAAGACTCTCCTCTTTATTTACCTTACACACACTACATACGCATATGCTTTCTGTTAGTTGTTGGTTTAGTTCCACGCTGTTAGATGATATGACTTTAGTATTATACGGAACCCCTGAGTTTAGTCGAGTCATTAAAAATATGGAGCTCAGTAATAACTAATTATTTAACTTGATCTTATGACAGTTCTTGTTTAATGAGACATAAGGTTTGAGTTAAATAATATTATCACTTAGCTTTAGGGATTTGATGACTTGGTTATCTTATTATCTGTCTGAGAAGCGATTTTTGTGTCGGAAATTCTTAAGTAGGATGATTTAGAATCTCCTTATTTAAATGGATTGGGACGCCTCTTTATTTAAATAAAGAAATTGTAAATCACTGAACCATGAGTTTATGATCCCTTACTTACATAAATTTGGACGCTTCTTTATGTAAGTAATGAGTTATAAATAAGTGGGCTTATTTGTATCCGATACGACTCCTTAACCACAACCTTAGACGAATCAGATTGAACACCACTATTTTAGAGATCCTGAAATCCCAAATTCTCTTAGACACACCGTAAGTGGTTAACATCAACAGAACTTCGGGACGAAGTTCTCTTTAAGAGGTAGAGACTGTAACAACTCGCATTTTTGGATTACTGTTCATTTTTACTACTCCCTCCGTCCCTTATTAAATGTCCAGTTTTGACTTTTCAAGTCTTTTTTCTTTAACTTTGACCTTAAATATTTTTGTTTATATTTTATGATACTTGATAAAAATTATGTCAATGAAAAGTACATTTAAAACCCAATTCATTCATATATTTTGCAACATGTATTATATATCATATATATAAAAATATTTATGGTCAAAGTTAATAAAACAAGACTTTGAAAATTCAAAGTGGACATTTAATATGGGACGGAGGTAGTATTTATTATTACTAATCACTTTTTACTATTCACTTTCACTATTCACTCCCGAAATTTTTATTTCATATTCTCGTAAGTTAAACTATTTTAATGATAATCCGAGAATTTGACACTCGTCGGATCATTTCTTCAAAAATCACGAAACCGTGTCTGAGATTTACTTTTAGGTTTAAACGTCATTCTAGCATCCCGATATGTCCATAAAACACTATAAACTATAGAATTATGATTTTCTCTCATTTTACGACAATTCCAAAAGTTTTGGAATTTTACGTTTTCCAGTTCAGCGTTTTACGCGAATTACGCGTTTTAGACCCGCGTTTCCAGTTTTAGCAGCGTTTAAGCAACCCGATAGAACTTGTCACTGATTAAATATGCTAAGATAGGTTATATTAATAAGTTTTAACATATTTATAAGTTTCATATTTTTAAGATACCCGATTTTAAGTTTCATGACTTAACGACTTACCGTTAGCGATTACCGGGACCAAAACTCACTCCGTAACTTAGATAAGACCATGACTACTCATCTAGTCACCCTAGATCAGCCTTGGCCGACTTAGAGGGGGGGGGGGATTTACCTATTATGTGTCTTGATCTCATGCCTTGTGCCCTAGGATCCATACATGTGTATAAGCTTCCTTTGTAAGCTTTGATTAGCTTCCTTTGTAAGCTTTGACTAAATCTTGCAACTAACCTCCTTAAGGCACCTTCCTAACACCTTCCTAACCTCCTCATTTACACTATAAAAGCTAGCTCATCCCTTCCTTTCATCTCCATAAAAACGCCACACACATAATCCATAAACATTGATCCTTTGATTTCCAAGTTATAAGTTACACACCAAAGTTAAAGGCCTAGTTAGTCTCTACATGAATCAAGAGTTTTTTTGGTGATTCCATGGTCTCATTTAGAGGTCGTTTTCTATAACTTGTACTTTGTATTATGAAGTTGCACCCCAGTGACACAGTCTTCCGCTGCGGTATTTTGGGGGTGTTACATAGGATTTATGTTTACTTCTGTAAATTTATTATATAAAACATGTTTGGAACAATAATTAGTAATGTTATGATGATTGGTGAAGAAATTAGGGCATAAAAAATGTTAGTTAATGAGTTAGGGTTTGGACAGATTCATAAGGCTGTAAAGATACGATGTTATTTAATAGATGGTGATGAATTATTACATGAATTTTGAGTCGAAATTGTAGTTCAGAGAAAGAGCTTTCCAAAAAGTCTGACCACGATCGATTTCGAGGTCCAGAAGTTAGTCTAATGATTTTTGCGAGAAAAGGTGTCAAAGCTGTTAAACCGGGACAGATTTAGGGTAAAAGTATTGAGGTCCAAGGTGGGTTACAAAGTGAAATTAGGGTTAGCCCTTCTGTAATAATTAACTTCTATATGCCTTTTGATTTCCACGCGAAGGGGAGACGTTAATAAGTTGTACAAATATGATCTTAGGTCAAAATATTTTGTTGTGCGTTCATATCCGAAATTGGATAGTTTTTATGTTTGATTTTCTTATGTGTACTTGTGTGTGTGTTTTTAGTGTATGGCCGTTATAAGAGACCATGGTGAATTTTTGGTGTGAGTTGTGGAGCTTATTTTTTCGTGATTTTATGTGGGTAGAAGTACCCCAAAAATCTGCGTATTCTGAAAAAGTGTATGCAAGGGATTTAGTAAGTGTAAGTGATTGATAGTGTTTAGTATGGAGTCTAGGTGAACCATAGTGGTTTATATGACCTTTAGACATCCATCATATGTGTGTTACATGGACCATAGCTTTTAGCTTGGTTGCGTGTAACATGGATTTATTTTGTTGTTTAGATTTGTGATTATTAATTTGGAAGTTGCAAAGACTGAGGTGAAGTCCCACTTTTAAATTGTTTTAAACTTGAGATGAGAATGATGCTTGTGTTGAAATACTTTTTTAAGTTACTGTGATTATGTAGTCTTATAAATGCATGGACTTGTAAGGGTTATTATATGTGTATGCATGCTATGATATTATTGTGTGGTTATTCTGTGTGGTTCGGTTGGAGGGTAGCGATGCTCCCATTGTTCATTTGAGCAATCCAATTGGAGGGTAGTAGCCCTACTGATTGGTCCCGAACCACCTAACTTAAATTAACCAAAGAATGGTCAACTAAGTCAAATAGCCTAGATCAATGCTCCGGGTAATATAATGTATCACCGGGTCGTTAAATCCCGTTGAGGTGTGAAATGTAACTTTAGCGTGTTCGTAATCGGGCGTTATTCACAGAAAAGGGTTTGTTGTGGAAATTATTTGGAAATTATTAACAAATATAGCTTAGGAAAGCTACGTGAATGGTTACGGGAATTTGGATTACGAGAGTTTGAGCTTAAACCTAAAAATGTACGTTTTAATTAAAAAACGTATACAGACGAACAATACAAAAAGTACAACTGGAGAACTGGAAGGGGTAAAAGTGTAAATTTGATATTTTTACAATCCTAATAAATAAAGAAAATTTTAAGAAAAATGAAAATTGTTTTTACACTATTTAATTATTTAATATTAATTAATTACTAATTATCTATTTAATACTAATTAAATTGATTAGAATTATTAAAAATACTGAAAAGACTTAGAAAATTAAGAAAATTTTTATAAATCTAATTAACCATTACAGGAATCCTAAAAAATTATAAAAAGTTAATTCTAAGTATTTTTAAGCTAATTAATTAATTATTATTCTAATTACTTATTAATTACTAATTAAACTAATTATATTATAAAAAATAGAAAATGAACAGTAAAAATTCTAGAAAAATTTATAAAAATGTTTTGACTAAAATAAAAGCTAGAAAAATTATAAAAACTAGGTTATACTATATAAAGACTAATTATGCTATTTAATTTGATTAATATTAATTAAAACTAACTTAAACTAAAATTAATTAGAAATACCACTAAAAGACAAAATAAAAATCTGGAAAAATTTGTAAAATTATTTCAACCTAAAATATAATTTCTAAAAATATAAAAGTGATATATTACTTTGAAATAAATTAAAAAGAAAATTAAATTGATAAATCCTATTAAATAGAAGCTATCACTATTTTTAAAGTTGGTTTTTTTTTGTTTTTTTTCTTTTTCTAAACTAATTATAAGCTAAAAATAAGTACTTTTAATAAAGGCACTTTCACTACACCCCTGGAAATAAGCACTTGAAGTGCTTAATCACCTCACAGTTGACTTTTGTTGACTGTGAAGGATTTTAAGCTCAAAATGAAGATGTGGGGTCCACAATGGAATTATTTGGTTTCTCTGAGCTAGATGAACAACAATAAGCAAGAATTAAGCCAATGAATGGCCTGAATAAGCCAAAAAGATCAAATAAGCACTTTGCTTAATTGTTGACTGAGGCAGTTATGGGACAAGGTCTAGGGCCAAATTAGGTGGGGTCCACAATGGTAGGGGTCAAACAAAGGGTTCACCCTTACTCCTTGGTAGGAGGGGGGTTGATTGGAACCAAAAACAAAGGGCCTAGACCACTGTAGTGGTCACAAACCTCCACCAAAGTGGTGGTGGTGACTGAGGTATCTGAGAACAGGGCAGATGGGTTGCCCTGCAGGTCACTTTGTGGCCTTGTGGGACCCAGCAAACAAAATCTTAAAAATCTGATAAAATTCACAAAAATCAACAAAGTGGTAAATAATGAACTTGCAAACTATCAGACCTTAGAACCTTATATTAAACAAGTTTCAAGCCTCCAAAGTTTGATCAAAATCCAAGAATGCACAATTGACTTTTGAAGAAATTGCAAGGTTTGACTTATATGAACTTCAAACACAGATTTGATGATTGAATTAAGTTTATAAACCCTAAGTAAGACTATCTCAAGTGGTATTATCTGAATTTAAATTGATTACAAGCTTTTGAGACTTCAAAACTCCCACAGTTGGACTGCGGACACAATATTTTGTGATTTTGACTTTTAGGTTACAAATGACCAATTTAATGGTTGAAACAAACACAAATTGACCTAAGTAATTGTCCTAAACAACAAACATCAACCAGAACTTAGGATTCAGTGGGTGAATCCACTGATCCAAACACCCCTTAACAGTTATGATATTTGGATTTATGAGGCAAACTGAATGCTTAGGCCACAACAAAGGTTTCTGATGATTAATTATGTTTAAGGAACATTAAATAAGCATATAATCATGAGCTAACACCACAAATACCTAGAATCTTATGCTAAGCTAAATTGGACAGTTAAACTAAGAATTTTGCAATACAAAGAAATCTAAACTACAACCAACTAACTTCTATTAATTAAGCTAAATTAAGTGTAAATGAACACAAACAAACTACAAATAGCAACTACACTACCAATTGCAGATTAAAACAGTAAGGGTAAATTGGAAGTCAAAAACTCACAATATGCTTTCCAAGCAAACCACTGAGATCAAGAACCACAAGGACCAATCCTATTGCTTACCAATAAGCACTAACCCACTGCCATCCAAGATTCACAGTGCTCCATGCTTTCTTCACCCTTTTCCACAATTTTTTTATTTTATTTTAATTTATTTGGTATTTTTGCTATTTTCCTTGAAATTAGTAAAAACATTCCACAACTTAAAAAACTTACTTGAAACAGATTAAATGAAAGTTTATAAGGACTTATGAATAGCTTTTGCACATGAGAACTTTAATTTAAGACTTGAAAACTTTAAATGGAGCTTGAACCTTAAAACATAAATTAACTTAGAACCTTTCTTTCATTAATTAAAAACTGAGTTACAATAGTGAAAATACAATATTACCTAAGCTAGAGACTACAATATTACACAATACAAGCTTCTATGAGCTTTTTATATATATAACGAGCTAAAAAAACTAACTAAGTCTTCCACATGGCCTCAATTTGAAAACTGACACTCCCAAAGTCTTTGTGATGACTTCTTGACCAAATCCCATCCATTGAATTGCTGTGAGACCATTCTAAACCATTGATCATGATTTTAGCGCCAAAAATGAGGTCGGGGTTAAATGAGTGGTTTTGGTGGGTGTTGGTGAGGGCATTAATGGTGGTGGAGTTGTTAGGTGTGGGCATTGATTGTGGGGGTTGAGTTGGTGGAAAAGGTGGAGGGGGGGAGACAATGTTGCCTGGTTTCGTGGGATATGGTTGGGGAAGAAGGTCGGGTCAACGCAAGTTTGACCGGGGGAGTTATTTAAAATGGTTTTAAACTTTTGGGCTAAGTGGTGGGCTTGGGTTGTGTAGCTGGATCAGACCAAGGCTTAGGGTTGGGGTGGTATTTTGGGTTTAGTATTAAAAGGGTCCGGATGGTGTAAAGTTATCAAGGACCAAATTTGTAATTTTTGCAAAACCCAAGGACTGAAATTGAAACTTTTCCCATTGTATACCAAGGACCAATGTTGCTAAGATTCCAAAGATCACAACCCAATTTTCCATTTTTCAACATTTCAAAACTTCCCAGGGACTTATTTTGCCAAATTTGGATTTTCAGGGACTAAACTTGTATTTTTAGAAAACTTGCAACCCAAGTGTAATATTTTGTGATTATTTGACTTTTAAAACCTTGGGTTGACTTTTCCTTGAAAATAAATGCATAGGGACTAAAATTGACAAGTTTTGAAACTTGGGGGACTGAAACTGCCAATACTGCAAACTTTGTACGTTTTTTCTTTGTTTTTGCACATTTTGCTTTTAAAACACATAAAACACAATCCCTGGGATAATTTAAGTATTTTGATATCTTTTTGATTGTTTTTGTGCGTTTTGGCAGTTTAAATATATCAAAAACGATGAGTGTTTGAGCACTCATCAATCCCCCACACTGAACTATTGCTAGTCCCTAGCAATCTTTTTAGAAAACTTGATGGATTTTAAACTCTTGACCAAAAGCCATCACTTCTGGAGTAGCCAGGTGTAAGAACTGTGGCACACCTGATAACCGTGTGATTTTGAGCAAACCACCAGCTTCCAACGGATTTGTTAAGTCTTTACCAAGAGCCGTTTGCTCCTGGACTAGCCAACTCTTGATGGACCTAGTCAACATCTTGGTGAGCTGATTACCAATTATGGATTTTTCCACGGCCTTTACCACAAGCCATAATCTTGCGGGCTAGCCAACTCATTTGTTTTCGGGGAGTTGATGAACCATACAATTTTGGGCAAATTGCCAGCCGTCAACAGATTTGATATATCTTTACCAAGAGCCGTTTGCTCCTGGATTAGCCAATCCCTTTGTCGGTTAGACCTGGCGGACTGATTACCACAAAAATTTTGAAATAAAGTGAAAAAATTTCTTTTGAAAATTTTGGCCAAAAACGGGGGTACTTGAAAGGATTTGCTTAAAATTCGATAGAATTTCCCCCCCACACTTAGAAATGAATATTGTCCTCAATATTCAAAGTCCCGGCTATTATGCCGAAGCTATGAACGTAAAAAGCCAAGATTCGAATCTAACTGCGGAAATACCAGTTTTCACTTTATTTCTATATATATACAACTTTTTTTTTTTTTTTTTTACTTATATACATATATACATTTTTTTCAAACAGCGGGGGGTTGGCCATTCCCCCACACTCGGTGGTAGAAAATAGAAAGAATCAGAGATACGGGTGAAAACCCGTATTGTTGCTAATTTTTGGTCATCGAGTCGTTAGCTTGACTCTATCCCCGAATTCAATTGTCCTTGGGGAAAGTTTGGAGATCCGGGACGACCATGGATGGTACGTCCTCTCCAAAGTAGTGCTTTAACCGATGTCCATTCACTTTGAAATTTGGACCGTCATTTTGAGATAATTCGACGGTGCCATAAGGATAGACTTTTGCGATAGTGAATGGACCAGTCCATCGGGTTTTGAGCTTTCCCGAGAAGATCTTGAGTCTGGAATTAAAAAGAAGGACTCGATCACCAACGTTGAAAACGCGGTTTTTGATTTTTGAGTCATGAATCTTCTTTGTCTTTTCTTTATAGATCAAAGAGTTCTCGTAAGCCTGATCACGAAGTTCGTTTAATTCATTTAGTTGAACTTTTCTATGATCACCCGCCGTTTTGAGGTCTAAATTGGCATGCTTGAGAGCCCAATAGGCTTTGTGTTCAAGCTCGATCGGAAGATGGCACGCTTTCCCGTACACAAGTTTATAAGGCGTACACCCAATGGGTGTTTTGTAAGCCGTACGGAAAGCCCAAAGTGCATCATCTAATTTGTCCGACCACGATGCACGATTCTCACCTACAGTTCTCTCCAATATTCTTTTAATGCCCCGATTGGACACTTCGACTTGTCCACTCGTTTGAGGGTGGTACGCAGTAGAAAGACGGTGAGTCACACCGTACTTTTGCATGACTTTGTCAAACTTGTTATTACAGAAGTGCGTACCACGATCACTAATAATAGCACGTGGAGTTCCGAATCGGGCAAAAAGAGCTTTTAAAAATTTCACAACTACTCGGGCATCATTTGTGGGTAAAGCTTTCGCTTCAACCCATTTTGACAATTAGTCAACTGCCACGAGTATGTATTTATTGCCGTGAGAGGATGGAAATGGCCCCATAAAGTCGATGCCCCAGATATCAAAGATTTCACAAACTTGAATTGCATTCTGAGGCATTTCATTCTTTTGTGAAATATTCCAATGACGCTGACAAGCGTCACAGGACTTGACTAAATCTTGGGCAT
Source organism: Artemisia argyi (assembly GCA_030686995.1). Classification (NCBI taxonomy): domain Eukaryota; kingdom Viridiplantae; phylum Streptophyta; class Magnoliopsida; order Asterales; family Asteraceae; genus Artemisia; species Artemisia argyi. Next base: position 26,045,590 of record CM060704.1, read on the forward strand.
CCTTGTAGATCGAGGGCCAATAAAAGCCAGAATCAAACACCTTTTTGGCGGTGTAGTTGGGATTGTGGTGGCCCCCGTGGGACCAGCATAGCAAGCCTTTAAAATTTCAGCGGCTTCCTGACCATACACACACCGCCGGATGACTTGATCCGCGCATATCTTGAACAAGTAGGGGTCGTCCCAAAAGTAATGTTTGACATCTTTGAAAATTTTATTTTTTTGTTGGGACGACATCCCTTTCACAATGAAGTTACCCGCAAGATAGTTTGCAAAGTCGGCAAACCATGGGGTAATCGAGTCTCCACGAAATGAAACCACATTGAGGGTTTCGAGAGGAAATGTTTCATTTATTTCCTTTTTCTCGAAAGCATTTTGGTGAGGGTTTTCAAGACGGGAGAGATGATCAGCAGCTAGGTTCTCAGCTCCTTTTTTATCACGAATTATGATATCAAATTCCTGAAGGAGGAGAACCCATCGGAGGAGTCTCAGCTTTGCATCTTGTTTTGCAAATAGATACTTCAAAGCCGAATGATCCGTATACACTATGCTTTTAGTCAGAATCAGGTATGGCCGGAATTTTTCAAAAGCATACACCACAGCTAATAATTCTTTTTCAGTGGTGGTGTGATGACTTTGAGCCTCGGTCATAGTCTTGCTGGCATAGTGTATAGGCTGAAAATGTTTTGTTTTGCGTTGCCCCAAGACTGCCCCTATAGCATAATCACTAGCATCACACATGAGCTCGAAGGGCAAGTCCCAATCGGGGGCAACAAGAATCGGTGCCTCGGTAAGCCTTTTCTTTAATGTTTCAAAGGCTTCGATGCACTCAGGGGAGAAGATAAAAGGAGCATCCTTCTCGAGGACATGGGTCATAGGCCGGGCGATTTTAGAGAAATCTTGAATAAACCTACGGTAAAAACCGGCGTGACCCAAAAAGCTCCTAACACCTTTCACAGTCGTGGGATGAGGCAATTTAGCAATGACGTCCACTTTGGCACGATCAACCTCAATCCCGTTTTTCGAAATTTTATGGCCGAGGACAATGCCCTCTTTGACCATAAAGTGACTCTTCTCCCAATTTAGACATAACTTTGTGTCTTCACAACGTTTTAGCATGTTGTCTAAATGGGAGAGACATGTTTTAAACGAATCCCCAATGACCGAGAAATCGTCCATAAAGACCTCCATACTTTTTCCGATCATGTCGGAAAAGATGGCCATCATACATCTTTGAAACGTGCCCGGAGCATTACATAAGCCAAATGGCATACGTTTATATGCGAAAGTTCCATAGGGGCACGTAAAAGTGGTCTTTTCTTGGTCTTGCGGGTCAATGGGAATCTGAAAGTAAACGGAGAAACCATCGAGGAAGCAATAGTACTCATTCCCCGCTAATCTCTCGAGCATCTGATCCATAAAGGGCAGAGGAAAATGATCCTTACGGGTGGCGTCATTCAATTTACGATAATCAATACAGACGCGCCACCCCGTAACCAAACGAGTTGGAATCAACTCATTCTCCTCATTTGTGACAACAGTAATGCCACCCTTTTTTGGAACACAATGGATTGGGCTGACCCAAGGACTATCCGAGATAGGGTAACTCAATCCGGCATCAAGAAGTTTTAAAACCTCTTGTTTGATAACCTCGTGAATTTTTGGATTCACCCTTCTTTGATGTTGGACCGCAGGTTTGAAGTCATCCTCCATTAATATCTTGTGAGTACAAAACTCAGGGTCAATGCCCTTGATGTCGGAGAGACGCCAAGCAATTGCTTGTTTATGAGACTTCAAAACCTTAATGAGAGCAGCCTTTTCCTCAACACTTAAGTTTTTAGCAATAATGACGGGTAATTTATCATCACCCTCCAGAAATGCATACTCAAGATGAGGCGGCAAGTCCTTAAGTTCAACCTTAGGCAAGTCATCAGTTATTTCAACATTTTTGACTTCCTCTTTATGGAGTACTTTTGGAGGAAGAGGGGGAGATGGATCTTCGTTTAACAATTTTTCTAGCAAAAGAATATCCCCCTCAGGATCAAGATAATCCTCATCAAACTCTCTTGAAATTGAACTGTCTTGGGCGAGAAAATCTTCGACATCTTCCCAAAGGAGGTCACTTCCCTCAAAAGGAGTGAGAGAAGGGGAAGAGTCGGATATGATAGGCTCAGAAGATGGAGTGGGACTGCCACTCGGAAGGTAACCCAGAAGTTCTTGAGAATACTCCTCAGACGCGACATCAATGACATCAATTCGGTTAACCGATTCGGCGTCATAATTAGAGGAGTACCTCGAGGTTTGATCGAGGTTAAATGTTACTGCTTCATTACCAACACGAAGAGTTATTTCCTCTTCGTGCACATCGATTAACGCACGACCCGTTCTTAAGAATCCTCTTCCCAGAATGAGAGGAACTCGTAGGTCAGCGTCGAAGTCAACAATCACAAAATCCGCAGGAAAGTGGAAATTTCCCACTTTCACAAATACATCCTCGGCAATGCCGAGGGGACGAGATGTCGAGCGGTCTGCCAGCTCAAGAGTCATGCAGGTGGCGGTGAGTTCTGGAAGAGAGAGCTTTTTCCATATCGAATAAGGCATCAAGTTGATGCTTGCACCTAGATCGGCCAGGGCGAAGCACTCAACCATTCCGGGAAAAACACATGGAATGAGAAATTTTCCCGGATCTCCTAGCTTCTCGGGAAGCTGTTTCAAAAGAACCTCTGAGCAGTTCTCATTGAGTGGAGTTCGTGCCACTTCAAATAGTTTCTCTTTGTTGTTCAACAGATTTTTGATTGTTGATGAAAATTTAGGCATCAACAAGAGAGCATCCGCGAAGCTGATATCAAAATGAATTTCTCGGAGAATTTGAAAAAACTTTTCCATTTGATGATTTGCTTTTTCGCGGAGCTTTTGGTCTTGTAACCTAGATGGATATGGTAGTGAATGTTTGGATTTAGGGTTCTCTTCAGGAGTTTTGGGTGGTTCAAAGACAACTCCTGGCTTTGGGACAGTTTCTGGTATATCCTGAGGGTGGACGTGTGCGGTACTTCGTGGGCTAGTAAATTGCACCTTGTCCGTGGTTGCCTCAGGCTCAATTTCCACTTCCTCGGAATAAAGAGGAGGAGGAATGGGAGGAAGAGAAGAAGAGGTAGTCGGGGCCGTGGGTCCATCATATGCAACACCGCTTCGGGTAGTGATCGCCTTAACATCGCCCCTCGGGTTAGCGATCGTATTGCTCGGAAGTTTTCCTGAGCCCGAGGGTTGATCATTTAAAGACTTTTTAATGTCAGCGATCTGAGTCATTATCACTTTGTTCATCTCCTCCTGAGATTTCATGAATTGTTTCAACAACTCATCATTAGATGGGCCAGTTGGAACAATTGCTCGAGTAGGGTTAGGAGGAGCTGGATTTGGGAAGTGCTGAGTAGCTGGAGTAATGGCTTGATTTTGGTTGGGAAAATTCTGACCCCGGTTATTTTGATGGGAACCGTGGTTTTGGTAATTTCCCTGATTTTGGTTGCCATATCCATGAGAGTTGTTCCCCTGAAAGTTGTTTTGACCTTGGTTTCGATTATAGTTTCCTTGATGTTGGAAACCTTGGTTTTGATTTTGATGGAAACCCTGGTTTTGGTTTTGATTGACATTTCCCGAATTTTGGCAACCTTGGTTTGTTCAATTCTGATTTTGGTTCTGGTTACGGTTGTTTTGGACAATATTGTTTTGATTGAAACCGGGTGGTCCAAGGAAGTTGTTAGAACGATAGCTTAGAAGATTGCGGTCCCCTTGTGGTTGGTAGCCATTACCTCCCGAGTTATAGGAACCATGAATAGCATGTACGTTCTCTTGAGTGTAACCACTAGTGGTTGGACACTCGAAGTAGGGATGTGGACCTCCACAAGTTTCGCAACTTTGATTGACAGCTTTGACTTGTTGATTTTGAATTTGTTGATTTTGCATAGTTTGGTTCATTCTTAACACAGCCAAAGAGATATCATCCATCCTTTTAGCGAGAATTGCTATATCAGAGGATGAGGATGCTGAAGTGGCAGACTTACATGACTCTTCCCTCTCGGCTGAGGAATCCCAGAAATTATGGTGGGCAGTCATGTTCTCAATGAGATCAAAGCACTCTTCGGGACGCCTTTTCATAAAGGTCCCACCAGCAGCAGCATTAAGAATATCACGGTGTCTCAAGGTCAACCCATTGTAGAAAGTATCTATCTGGGTGACAAGCAACATATTATGGTTTGGACACCGATCAATTGAAAGCTTATAGCGTTCCCAAGCTTCGAATAAAGATTCGTCGGGAAGCTGACGGAAGTTACTGATATCATTTCGTAACTTAGTAACCATGGATGGTGGAAAGTATTTGGCTAGGAATTTAGCCACCATCTCCTCAAAAGAATGAATCGAGTTCTTAGGAAGTCGATCAAACCACGCAGTGGCGTGATGAGTCAGAGAATAGGGGAAGAGAGTGAGACGAAGGGCATCATCGGAGACACCAGTCTGCTTCATGCATTGGGTGACGGTAAACCATGGAATTGGCATGAATTCTGGACTTGTTGTATCATATGATGTTTAAGTCCAAAATCAGTGGCCGCAATATTAAGAGGGGCAATGGGTCCTCCCCTCCCTAGCATTGTGGGCTGACACAACTCCTCTATCGTTCGGAGATCGGGAGCTGTATTATCTATGATGGGTGGATCGTCGTTTCCGTCCATTTTCGGAACTGGATCCTCAACAATAGGACGTAACTCAGTTACGTTTTTCAGTTGACGATTTCGTTTCGATTGTGAACGGGTGCGCATGCACTAGGGATAAAAACCTTTTTGGACAATATTTTTGTTATCGTCCCGTAATCTAGAATCGTTTCTCTTTAAGAATCACCTTAAAAGAAAACCGAATCAGAAAACGTTACGATATGGTTTTGTTGTTTTTCACTTTTTTTGGTGTTTTAACACTTTAGGAAAAGTGTCAAGGACTTTTTTATATGTTTTGATTTTGAAAATATTCACAAGTGATGGTATTTGTACAGCGAGTGAGGTGAGATAACACTAATCTCGAAAGACGCTACAGAAACGCGCACACCTCCCCGGCAGCAGCGCCATAAATTGATTGGTCCCGAACCACCTAACTTAAATTAACCAAAGAATGGTCAACTAAGTCAAATAGCCTAGATCAATGCTCCGGGTAATATAATGTATCACCGGGTCGTTAAATCCCGTTGAGGTGTGAAATGTAACTTTAGCGTGTTCGTAATCGGGCGTTATTCACAGAAAAGGGTTTGTTGTGGAAATTATTTGGAAATTATTAACAAATATAGCTTAGGAAAGCTACGGGAATGGTTACGGGAATTTGGATTACGAGAGTTTGAGCTTAAACCTAAAAATGTACATTTTAATTAAAAAACGTATACAGACGAACAATACAAAAAGTACAACTGGAGAACTAGAAGGGGTAAAAGTGTAAATTTGATATTTTTACAATCCTAATAAATAAAGAAAATTTTAAGAAAAATGAAAATTATTTTTACACTATTTAATTATTTAATATTAATTAATTACTAATTATCTATTTAATACTAATTAAATTGATTAGAATTATTAAAAATACTGAAAAGACTTAGAAAATTAAGAAAAATTTTATAAATCTAATTAACCATTACAGGAATCCTAAAAAATTATAAAAAGTTAATTCTAAGGGGGTGCTTGGTGTGGGGTAAAGGAGGGGTGGGGAATGGGTAAGGAATTGAAAAGGGCTCACATCCTTTAAATGATGTTGCTTGGTAAAGGAAGGGTAAGGTATTGATTACCCCGTAGTGGGTAATCAACCATTATAGAGCAAATTGGGGGGTAAGGTATTCATTACCTACCTCACTCATTCATTTGCATTCCTTTCCTTTTCCCTTTCCCTTTCCCTTTCCCCACTTTGAACCAAGCGGACCCTAAGTATTTTTAAGCTAATTAATTAATTATTATTCTAATTACTTATTAATTACTAATTAAACTAATTATATTATAAAAAATAGAAAATGAACAGTAAAAATTCTAGAAAAATTTATAAAAATGTTTTGACTAAAATAAAAGCTAGAAAAATTATAAAAACTAGGTTATACTATATAAAGACTAATTATGCTATTTAATTTGATTAATATTAATTAAAACTAACTTAAACTAAAATTAATTAGAAATACCACTAAAAGACAAAATAAAAATCTGGAAAAATTTGTAAAATTATTTTAACCTAAAATATAATTTCTAAAAATATAAAAGTGATATATTACTTTGAAATAAATTAAAAAGAAAATTAAATTGATAAATCCTATTAAATAGAAGCTATCACTATTTTTAAAGTTGGTTTTTTTTTTTGTTTTTTTTCTTTTTCTAAACTAATTATAAGCTAAAAATAAGTACTTTTAATAAAGGCACTTTCACTACACCCCTGGAAATAAGCACTTGAAGTGCTTAATCACCTCACAGTTGACTTTTGTTGACTGTGAAGGATTTTAAGCTCAAAATGAAGATGTGGGGTCCACAATGGAATTATTTGGTTTCTCTGAGCTAGATGAACAACAATAAGCAAGAATTAAGCCAATGAATGGCCTGAATAAGCCAAAAAGATCAAATAAGCACTTTGCTTAATTGTTGACTGAGGCAGTTATGGGACAAGGTCTAGGGCCAAATTAGGTGGGGTCCACAATGGTAGGGGTCAAACAAAGGGTTCACCCTTACTCCTTGGTAGGAGGGGGGTTGATTGGAACCAAAAACAAAGGGCCTAGACCACTGTAGTGGTCACAAACCTCCACCAAAGTGGTGGTGGTGACTGAGGTATCTGAGAACAGGGCAGATGGGTTGCCCTGCAGGTCACTTTGTGGCCTTGTGGGACCCAGCAAACAAAATCTTAAAAATCTGATAAAATTCACAAAAATCAACAAAGTGGTAAATAATGAACTTGCAAACTATCAGACCTTAGAACCTTATATTAAACAAGTTTCAAGCCTCCAAAGTTTGATCAAAATCCAAGAATGCACAATTGACTTTTGAAGAAATTGCAAGGTTTGACTTATATGAACTTCAAACACAGATTTGATGATTGAATTAAGTTTATAAACCCTAAGTAAGACTATCTCAAGTGGTATTATCTGAATTTAAATTGATTACAAGCTTTTGAGACTTCAAAACTCCCACAGTTGGACTGCGGACACAATATTTTGTGATTTTGACTTTTAGGTTACAAATGACCAATTTAATGGTTGAAACAAACACAAATTGACCTAAGTAATTGTCCTAAACAACAAACATCAACCAGAACTTAGGATTCAGTGGGTGAATCCACTGATCCAAACACCCCTTAACAGTTATGATATTTGGATTTATGAGGCAAACTGAATGCTTAGGCCACAACAAAGGTTTCTGATGATTAATTATGTTTAAGGAACATTAAATAAGCATATAATCATGAGCTAACACCACAAATACCTAGAATCTTATGCTAAGCTAAATTGGACAGTTAAACTAAGAATTTTGCAATACAAAGAAATCTAAACTACAACCAACTAACTTCTATTAATTAAGCTAAATTAAGTGTAAATGAACACAAACAAACTACAAATAGCAACTACACTACCAATTGCAGATTAAAACAGTAAGGGTAAATTGGAAGTCAAAAACTCACAATATGCTTTCCAAGCAAACCACTGAGATCAAGAACCACAAGGACCAATCCTATTGCTTACCAATAAGCACTAACCCACTGCCATCCAAGATTCACAGTGCTCCATGCTTTCTTCACCCTTTTCCACAATTTTTTTATTTTATTTTAATTTATTTGGTATTTTTGCTATTTTCCTTGAAATTAGTAAAAACATTCCACAACTTAAAAAACTTACTTGAAACAGATTAAATGAAAGTTTATAAGGACTTATGAATAGCTTTTGCACATGAGAACTTTAATTTAAGACTTGAAAACTTTAAATGGAGCTTGAACCTTAAAACATAAATTAACTTAGAACCTTTCTTTCATTAATTAAAAACTGAGTTACAATAGTGAAAATACAATATTACCTAAGCTAGAGACTACAATATTACACAATACAAGCTTCTATGAGCTTTTTATATATATAACGAGCTAAAAAAACTAACTAAGTCTTCCACATGGCCTCAATTTGAAAACTGACACTCCCAAAGTCTTTGTGATGACTTCTTGACCAAATCCCATCCATTGAATTGCTGTGAGACCATTCTAAACCATTGATCATGATTTTAGCGCCAAAAATGGGGTCGGGGTTAAATGAGTGGTTTTGGTGGGTGTTGGTGAGGGCATTAATGGTGGTGGAGTTGTTAGGTGTGGGCATTGATTGTGGGGGCTGAGTTGGTGGAAAAGGTGGAGGGGGGGGGGAGACAATGTTGCCTGGTTTCGTGGGATATGGTTGGGGAAGAAGGTCGGGTCAACGCAAGTTTGACCGAGGGAGTTATTTAAAACGGTTTTAAACTTTTGGGCTAAGTGGTGGGCTTGGGTTGTGTAGCTGGATCAGACCAAGGCTTAGGGTTGGGGTGGTATTTTGGGTTTAGTATTAAAAGGGTCCGGATGGTGTAAAGTTATCAAGGACCAAATTTGTAATTTTTGCAAAACCCAAGGACTAAAATTGAAACTTTTCCCATTGTATACCAAGGACCAATGTTGCTAAGATTCCAAAGATCACAAACCAATTTTCCATTTTTCAACATTTCAAAACTTCCCAGGGACTTATTTTGCCAAATTTGGATTTTCAGGGACTAAACTTGTATTTTTAGAAAACTTGCAACCCAAGTGTAATATTTTGTGATTATTTGACTTTTAAAACCTTGGGTTGACTTTTCCTTGAAAATAAATGCATAGGGACTAAAATTGACAAGTTTTGAAACTTGGGGGACTGAAACTGCCAATACTGCAAACTTTGTACGTTTTTTCTTTGTTTTTGCACATTTTGCTTTTAAAACACATAAAACACAATCCCTGGGATAATTTAAGTATTTTGATATCTTTTTGATTGTTTTTGTGCGTTTTGGCAGTTTAAATATATCAAAAACGATGAGTGTTTGAGCACTCATCACCTACCCATTATTATTTTGCGTGGTCTGATCAGAGGGATTGATTACCCATTATTGTTTATGTGGATCGTGGGCACGTTCCGTCCCTATTGTTGCCTTGTGATGCATCGTTGGTTGATTGATGCAAATTGCATGCTAGATTGTATAATAACTAGTCTTACTGTTATGCTATGTTTTATAATCATAGCGAACTAGTTGCCTTGAGTGATATTGTGTGTCTTAAACCTATGAATCTCACCAACATTATGTTGACGTTTTTAAGCATCATTTTCATGTGAGCTTTCTAAGGCTAAGGTAGAAGGGAGCGACTAGACGAGACTTAGTTGCATTTGAGAATGAATTATCTTTATGTTTGAATTATGGATTTAATTTATTTTCATTGTGGTACTTTAATGTTTTTCGACTAGTACTTTATGTTTTATTGAAGATACTTTTGGAGTATTGTTTTGGTTAATTTTATTTGGGATATTGTTACGACACTTTGTGTCTGTACATTGCTCTGTTTATTTGCATGTAGTAATTCTCTATATAGACACCATGTGTTGTGATGATATCCATGAAGTTACACTCTCGTTTCCGCCTTGGCGAGGTGTGACACAAAGAGATTCATGTGTAATAATTCTAGGCACCTAGTAGTGGATACTATATTCTTAGCTTTGAAACTTGTATGTACTTGCTTTCCAATTTTACAAGCATCACAAAAATGTTTGTCATATCTTAGGTTAGACAAATTTCTAACTAGTTCCTTATAGGCTAAAGATTGTATTTGTTGCATGTTTGCATGTCCTAATCTCCTATGCCACAAAGTGGAGTTTTCGTCTAAGATTCCTAGGCATATCTTATCTTCCGGTTTATTTCCTAGTTTCATAACATATACTCCTCCTTTCCTAATTCCTCTACCCATGACTTTTCCATCCTTAAGTACTTCGCTATCTTTTTCGGTAAAGGTAACCATATACTTATTATCGCATATTTGGCCTGCACTAAGCAAGTTATATGTTAAATTATCTACATGCTCAACATTATCAATAGTTAGGGAGTCTTGAGAGATCGTACCTTTGCCAATGATTTTTCCACGCAAGTCACTACCGAAAATGACATTACCTCCATTATATGCCTTGTATGAAGAGAATAAATTGCGGTTCTTCATCATGTGCTTTGAGCATCCACTATCCTTGATCCATTCGTCGGGCTCCAACTTTATTCCTAAGGATATTTCATCGGTTGCTTGAGCTACAAGACATTTTTCGTTGTCTACTTTTTCTACTTCGTCTTAGTCACTATCACTCCATGTTCCACTAATGAAAGCACCTTGATAGTCATAACCCGGTGGCTTTGGACATTCGCCAATGAGATGATTTGGACTTCCACATCTAAAGCACTTTCTTTTCCCGTAGTTATCACTTCTATTTCTTTGGAATGATCTTCTTTTGTCTCGTGATTGTCTTGTGAATCTTCCTCGTCTCTTGAATAATATCTTGAATTCATTTATGGCATTGCATATTCTTCGTCTTCACTATCGTCACTTGAGTCATTATCGTCACTAACTTCCTTTTTGGCTTTTAGCGCAAGAGATTTGATTTGTTCTTTTTTGCTCTTGACCATTTCTGAGTCTCTCTTTATAATTTCTTCATGGACCTTCAAGTTGCCAATAAGTTCATCAAGCGATAACATCATCAAATTCTTTGATTCTTCAATTGTCGTGACCTTTGCTCGCCATTTTGGATGCAATGCCCTAAGAAATTTTCTAACACAATTTTTACTATAAAAACTCTCATCAAGTGCTTTTAAACTTGTGATAATAGTGTTAAATTTAGCAAAACCATTATCTATTGATTCCTCCTTCGGAATCGTAAATTGTTCATATTGTTAAACAAGAAGATCTATTTTGTTGTCTTTGACTTGACTATTACCTTGGCGAGTGATTAGTAGGGAATCCCAAATTTCTTTTGCGGTTTCACACATAAAAATTATTTCATATTCTTTGCATGGTAACGCATTGTAAATTACCATTTTAGCTTCATTATTTTTTGCTAGTTTCTTTTTCAAATCATCATTTTGTTTTTCAGAAGGTACAATTTCATACATTTTAGTTTCTGGATTATTTTGAATAGGGGGAAAATCACCAAAGGTAATAACATGCCAAAGATCAAGATCTTTTGATTTCACATAAGTTTCAAATCTATTTTTCCAATAAAGAAAACCATCACTTTCAAATAGTCGTGGTCTTTGCATATATTGTCCTTCTAAATATTTTTCTGATTCCACAGATCGATTCAAGTTTTAAAATACAATATATTTTAAAAATCTTGTTTGATGTGGCTCTTGATACCAATTGTGGAAAACTAGAAGGGGGGTCGAATAGTTTTAAGTCTTTTTAATTTATTATAAAAACTTTAGTTTAAAGATATTGTTTACTTTTAAAACTTTTGATTTGATATTATGTGAATTCAAGTCTTGCACAATATAAACAATCTTAACTAAGTACGAAAGCAATAATAATATAAGTAAGATAATGAGTAAGAGTTGAAAAGATTGAACCGCGAGACAAAGCATTTATAGTGGTTCGGCTACGAAGCACCTCTTCGCCCTACTCCACTCCTCGAGCACCTAACTCGAGAGTTTTCTTCACTATGTTAACAAGCTCCCTTATGGCGGAGAAAACCTTACACACAACTTCTTCACAACTTAGCACTACTTATTCACACCACTTCTTATTCACACCTATACTACTTACACACAACAATCTCTTCACAACTTCACTACCTACAAACCTTGCTAACCTAATTTCTTATATTCACACATATCTAACTAGTATTCACAACATATACACAAATGAGTGGATGGTTTACAAATGATAACAAACAAACAACTTAGATGATGGGATCACACTAAGTTGTAATACTTCTTATCTTGATGTATAGAAGTATTCTTCTCTTGCACTTGAATGTTTGAAGCTTGGATTACTTGGAAACAAAAGCTTAAAGCGTATGATTATATGATCAAAGGAGTGTGAAACAATAGAGAGGAGATTTAGATCAGAAAGTTTGGAGTGCAAATGGTGAGAAAAAAATCCAGGGATGATCCAGTATGTATAGGCAGAGTTGAGGCAAAGAGGAACGTGGCCGGTCCCCTTAATTAAAGGGGCCGCATTATTAGTTAAGGGGGACGCCCATACTAAACGTTGCTTAGCTTTGTCTTTTTGTTGGGAAGATTTTTCTTGAACATTTTTGCCATTTTTGGTTGAAAATTTGAATTTATATATTTATAATGGATTTAATATATTTATTTAATACCAAAAATGATTTTCTAAAAGATATAAAATGTTTGTGACATTTTATAAAAAATCTAGTGATTAAGAAAATGTTCCTTTCATAATAAAATGCATTAGGCATTTTGTTTATTCATACCTTAAGTGATTTGGTTGTTAAAATGAACATTTACGACTAAATACTTGTTTACGTCATAGTTTTTAGTTTAATGAGTTTACATTTTGTGATTATCAAAACATAGAGATATCGAGAAATATTAATAACGTTTTTAGACATTATTTATATCAACACATTCTTTATTCATGTTTAACGTAAAAATAAGTGGTTCACTAATTTAATAGTAATTATTTTATCTTTCTCTGTGTAATATTGTTACAAAAATGGTTAACACATAAATAATCATTATAATCTTGAAAAACATGGTATCCCGACAAATGCAACACTAAGGTACGCTAGCACTCCGCACCAACTTGCGGGTTGGAATTTGATGCGTGGTTTTGCAACTTTGCAAAAAGTTTTACTTCTCAAGGGATCTTGAGAAGCTTGCAATCCCGACCAGGCAATGTACCTGACCGATGTAGTATAGTGTAGTGGCAAGTACCAGGGGATTGATCGTTCTCTCAGGGAATAGTGTCGTTAGGATCAAAACTTAATTAAACTAGGTCTACAGGTGAGGGATGATTCTTTTTGTATTTTTATAGGTTTTTAGAAAGTGATTCGCCTCAAACAGTCAACTAAGTTTACCAGGTGATGGTCAACCAAGTCAAATGTCTAAAACAAATGCTTCCGAGGAATACAGTGTTTTCCCGGGTCGTAAGTCCCAACGAGGTGTGCGATGTGATATTATAAACGAATCTGTGATCAGTGAATGTGAACAGGAAAGATATCAAGTGTGTGTGTGTGATTATCTAGGGTTTTATAACTTGAAATAACTATTAAAACGATTACGTAAAACCTAGGTATCTAAAACGTTAAAACGTACACCAATTTAAAAATCAGACGCGACTGCGTACTGAGAAAAAGGTGAGGTTTAAGAAAAATAAACTACAAGGGTTAAAATTGAAAATTCTATAAACTTAAACTTAAAATAAAATTAAATTAAAAAGAAAACTATTATTTAGATTATTTTACTATTTATTATTAATTATTTAATAAATAACTATTTAACTATTTAATTAAAACTTAACTTAATTAAAAACTAAAAATGATTAACACTACAAATTAAACTAAAAATTTATAAAAATGTTTTCTAAACTTAAAAATGAACTTGAAGAAAGTATAAAAAATAAAAATAAATCTTTTTGTCTTTTTGTGAACTTTTTATTAATTAAAAACTATTTATGTTAATTATACTAATTAAACTATTTTAAATTACAAATAATATTAAACTAACTTAGAAAATTATGAAAAATTTAATATATCTAATTAACCATCATGGGAATCCTAAAAAATTATAAAAACTTTATTTTATATATTTTTAAACTAGTTAACTAATTATTATTCTATTTATTAATTAATATCTAATTAAACTATTTAAATTATAAAAACTATTAAATGAACAGTAAAAATTCTAGAAAAATTACTAAAATTATATTATGACTTATAAAAGCTAGGAAAATTATAAAATATAGGTGTTACTATATAAAAATTAATTATGCTATTTATAACTTATTTATTAATTAATTATTAATAAAACTATTATTAATTCTAATTAATACCAAATGACAATATAAAAATCTAATAAAATTATTTAAATTACTTTAATATATAAGGAAATTAATAAAAATATAAAAATACAGATTACTTACTTAAAATCTAAAAATGAGAATTAAAATTAAATTAAATTAAATAGAAACTATCACTTAATTTTATATTGTTTTTTTTTTGGATTTTTATTTTACAAAACTTTATTATACATAAAAATAAGTAACTTTAATAAAAACAATAATTTTAGAACTTAAAAATAAGCTAGTTATAAGCTATAAACCTAGGCAGTTGACTTTAGTTGACTTAAATGGGAAATAAGCTCAAATGAGCTTATGTGGGACCCCCCTTGGTGTTTTCTGGTTCTAATAAGTGTTATGGACTTGTCAAAGCTTAATTTAACTCAATAAGCTCAGTAGATAAGCTAAAAAGCCAAAATAAGCTAATCCAAAAACTGTTTAGAACACAGAATAGGGACAAGGTTTTGTGCTTAATCTAGGTGGGGTCCACTGGGTGTTAGGTCAAACTAATGGTCAATATAGATAGCCTGGTAGGAGGGGGGTTGGGGGAACCTAAATTCTAGGTGTGGGACCCACTGGGGTGGTCACAAAACACCACCAAAGTGGTGGTGGTGAGTGACTGAACTGGTGTGCAGGGGAGTTCTCAGCCCTGCAAGTGAGTTTGGGAGTGAGTGGGGCCCAGTACAAAAATCTTAAAAATGTAATGAAGGTGGGATTACAAAGTTGAGTTGGTAGGCTATTACTTCAACAATTTCCAGCTCCTAAAACCTATTCCTAAATTCTATAAAAATCCTTGAAGATTTGGAAAAACCTGAGAAGTGCAAGTTTTGACTTTTGATAGAACTTGCTAGTTTGACTTATGTGAAATTCTAGCACTCACTACTGATTTAATAAGTTAATATAAGCTAAATAGAACCTGTTTTGAGCTTAAGCTATAACTGATAAACTAAATGGTGGGTTTGTGAGTCACAAAACCCTTGACAGTTAACTGTCAAGAGATTTGTAAGTGGATTTTGACTTATGCAGTTTAAGGCCTGAGTTTTAAGATTTAATTGACCTACCTAGACCTAAAGTAATAAGAGTAAACTAACTTAGATAACTAATGATGCCAAACACACTCAGTAACAAGCTGAGCCAAACACCCCTTTATGAGACTGTGTAAGAGATTCTCAAAGCTAATCACAGATAAAGTCCACAAATATGATTCATAAACACTTATTATGATTACCTAGACTGATTTAAACAGATAAACAACATCAATAACATCAAACACTAAAAATTTCATATGATGATATAATGGCAGTCAATGATGAAATCTGAGCATCCAATAAAATTGATTAACAAGTAAGCTATATTAAGTTATAATATCACTAACAAACTTTAAATAAACACAACTTATCAAATATAAGCACTAATAAGACTATATAACAGTAAAGAGAAAGATTGAGTATTTTAGCTTACAAATGAATTTAACTGAATAGATAGTAACCAAGGACAAGAACACCCCCAATAGCTTGTCACTACACCAATGGAGTTATATCAGTCCAACTAAGTACCCTGCTCAGTCTCCTCCTTGTTCTTCCTTCTATTTTTTTATTTTTCTTTATTTTATTGATTATTTTTGGTATTTTAACTATTATAAACTAGAAATAGTTTTTAAAGCTGAAAAGCTTATAAAAGCTTATAAGTAATTGAATTGAGCTTGAAGAACCATGAACTAACAACTTTTAGCCAAGATGAGTGATTTTGTCAATTTCACTCAATTTTGCCAAAACTGAAAATCTGCAAAGATAAATGAAATCAAGCTTTAAGAAAACTTAAATTATATTAAAATTACTGAGTACAAGCTTATTAAGCTGAAAATTACAACTGAGAGAGTAAATTATACTACCTACGACCTAATTTTACTAAACCTAATCTAATGCCCTCTTCTCCTCTGCTTCATTCTTCTTTTTAATAGACTTCCAGGGTTTGTGGGACCCAATGGACCAATTCCCACCACTAATTAGAGCCGTTAGATGTCTGATTAATCATGGCCGTTTAAAACCAATTTTGGCGCCAAAGTCTTGGGGGTAGCGTGTGAGGTTTCCAGGAGCATTGAATGGTGCTTGTTTGATTGTGGTGAGCTGGGGAGACAAGGTGGGAAAAGGAGAAGTCAAGTGGAGTGGTGAGGTGGTGATAGCAGGTGGCAGTTACAGGTGGAGAGGAGGTGAGGTGGAAGGAGAGTGAACAGTGTTTGTTTGCCCGGTTTTATTTATTTAAACAAAGGGTGGGAATGGGCTGGTATAATTTGGGCTTGGGTAATAGGATAGTGGACTGGGCTGTTGAGTGTTGGGTTTAGTTTTAGGTTTATGATAATAATAATAATAAGTCCGTTTGGTTTTTAAGAAATTATAAGGACCAAAAATGTAATTTGGATAAAGTTGAGGGCTGTTTGTGGCATTATTCCAAACTTATCACAAGGGTCATAAATGCCATATGTGAATAGTACACGATTTATTTTTGATATATTTCATTTTTAAAATATCGGGGACTATTTTTGCCAAACTGCCAAACTCCAGGGACTTAATATGTAACTTCTCCAAAACTTTCAACCAGGGATCAAATTTGACAACTTGATATTATCCAAGTACCAAAATTGACTTTTTATCCAAAATCTTCCATCAGGGGCCAATTATGCCATTCTCTGAAAGTCCAGGGACCAAAACTGACAAACTGCCAAACTTGAAGGACCAATTATGTAATTTCACCAAAATTAACACCAAGGACCATTCCTGCAAAAGATTATTAGTATAAGGACCAAAATTGCTTTTCTCAAAGTTTTTACATCCCAGGGACCATTTCTGTCAATTTCCAAAGTTGAGGGACTAAACTTGTAATTATATGAAACTTTGCACCAAAGGACTAAATATGTAACTTTATGATTAAAAAGGACCTTTGGTGACATTTTCATGTTTTTAGAATAACCAGGGACTAGTTTTGACAATTTATGAAACTTGAGGGACTGAAACTGCCAAATTGTGCAAACTTTGTACGTTTTTCATCTGTTTTTGCATATTTTGCATTTGAAACATATAAAACACACCTTTAAGATAATTTAAGTATTTTGATACATATTTGAGTGTTTTTGTATGTTTTGGCAGCTCAGATTGGTATAAAATGATGAGTATTTAGACACTCATCAATCCCCCACACTAAACTATTGCTAGTCCCTAGCAATCTATTTGAGAAAAACTTAATGGATTTGAAAAACTCTTTACCAAAAGCCATCACTTCTGGAGTAGCCAGGTGTAAAAACTGTGGCACACCTGATAACCGTGTGATTTTGAGCAAACCACCAGCTGTCAACGGATTTGATTAGTTTTTACCAAAAGCCGTTTGCTTCTGGACTAGCCAACTCTTGATGGAATAGTCAACATCTTGGTGAGTTGATTACCAATTATGGATTTTCCACAGCCTTTACCACAAGCCATAAACTTGCGGGCTAGCCAACTCATTATCTTTTGAGGATGATGGGGAGTTGAGGAACCATACAATTTTTGGCAAATTGCAAGCCATAAACGGGTTTGAGTTATCTTTACCAAGAACCGTTTGCTCCTGGATTAGCCAATCCTGTTGTGGGTTAGACATGGAGGATTGATACCATTTATTGCGTTCTAAGTGAGAAAAAATTTTTAAAATTTTGGCTAAAATGGGGGTTCTTGATGGAACATGTGTTTAAATTCGTTAGACGAATCTCCCCCCACACTTAGAACTGAATATTGTCCTCAATATTCAAAATACCGGGTGTTAAACCGAACTTAGAACGTAAAAGGAAAACATTCTATAGCCTTTATTTAAGATGTATATACATACAATTTATTTTTTAATAAAACTTCTTAAATAGAAGCTATCACTATATGTACATTTTTTTTTTTTTTTTTTTTTTTTTTTTTTTTTTTTTTTTAGAGGATATATATATATATATATATACAACATGTGGGGCATCTCCCCCACACTAAGGTGGTACACGGGTGAAAACCTATATACATGCTAATGTTTTTGATTACCGAGTCACTAGCTTGACTCGACCCCGAATTAATTAGTCCATGGGGGAGCAAGTGGAAGAGATAATCTCAATCGGACTTTCATTCAAGACGTTTGGATAAACATTTGAAGCACGTGAAAGTTCCACACCGATGAGATATAATGACACACCCGGCTCATAATTTATAAATGAGAATGCCGGGGTCAAAGATTATATCCTCACTCCCGAAAGAGTGAAGAACAGGATAGGGGACAGAATATATGAAGAAAAGAAAGAAAGTCATGATGAAAATCATGATTAACTCCTCATCTTCAATAGGAGAATTCATTGTTTCATGAGTTTCCTCATTTAAGCTCGGTTGATCAAGACATATTATGGGTATGTCTAGATCAAAATAGAAAGTATCATACTCCGGTGGAGATATGATATGAGTGAGTTCAAAGGAGAACTCCTCGTAAAGAGAATCATTCACAAGATGTAAATTCGTGAACTCATGTTCCTTTGTGGACTCATCACAATCCTCATTCTGAATATCAAAGATTTGATTATCAGAAACCAAAGTGAATTCAGATTCGAATTCATATAGAGGATTAGTGAGAGTAGTCTCGACTGCTTCGGGAACAAAATGATTATCATTTTCATCTTCTGAGTTGACAAGCTCAGAAGATAATTCCTCCACATAACTAATGTCTCCAGAAGATAAAGAATTTTCATCAGTATGTGAAGTACTAAGCTCGATGTTGGGATTAGAGTTTAAAAATTTTTTAGTTTCTCCCATATCGGCTTCAAAATCAAGAATATCATCATTACTTCCAGATAGAAGTGGAATGATGTGAGTGAGTTCCTTTGTAAAATCCTCGTGAAGAGAATCAACATCAGAATGAGGCAGTGATGCCTCAACATACTCAATGTCTCCATAAGATATACAATCATTACTGGAATTAGAGACATTCTCAATTTGATCATTTGGATTATTAGGGTGAGTATGGATATCACACATAGGATCAAGAATTTCCTGTGACTCTCTCGGGATTGGAACAAGGTTCTCAACACTAGACTTTATGAATTCGTCCGATTCCCTTGCGGGAATTGTGTCAAGATGCTCGTCCCCCATATTCAGAGAGTGAGTAGGAACCTCGGGTGTGATAACATCATACAGAGGGAACTGAGAAGGACTAGCAGTAATGGAGTCTACAAGTTCCATTATTTCTACTGCTGGTGTTTCAGTTATATTCTTTTCTCCCTGTATATGCATGGAAGAAGTCTCAACTGATGAACATGATGAGGTATCATCACTTTCATCATCCTCATCGAGAAGAGCAGCATTTTGAAATTTAGTACGTGTTATAGCTGCTTGTTCTAAGACTAGTAATTCTTCCATGCTTCTTTCGTCTCTAGCAGCATGTTTTTCAGCAAGTAATTCCGTGATAGATTTATCACGAGAATATTGAGTGAGTGGAAACTGTGGGGGTGTGAATGTGTCAAAACCGGATGTATTAGAACTAGAACAATGTTCAGGTTTATAATACGGTTGACATTTAAAATCATCATGAGGACCCCCACAATATACACAAGAAAAACTTGGTGTATTGTGAGACGACATATTAGCTAACTCCTCCTTAATGTCTTTGAGTTTCTCAAGAACCTCTATATAAGGGTCTTGCTGGATGTGAGGAGTAGCTTGAATTATTTGGTACTGTGGAGGTGGGTCTTGAAACGAATAGTCGTAATTGTTACAAGGAAATGGATTCCTTGTTTGACAATCAGAGCTAAAGTGTGGACCTCCACAGTACTCACAACAGTAAAACTGTTGAGTCTGGCTTGGTGTATTTTGATACGAAGCATCATTGATATTTGGATAATATGATTCTTGCTCGTATGAATGTGATGGGTAGTTGAAAAAATTGGAGGAGTCGTTGAATGAGTTTTGATTAGGATCATAAGCAAATGAATTACTCGATCCACAAAACAAACAACTCCCGTTTTGGATATCATTACCACATTGCACACATGTACACCAACGACATGGAAAACCAAAAAGCGGCTCACCACAACCGTCACAAGGAACAAAATCTGGAGGTGGGACAAGTGGTGTGCTCTTAGAGCTAGGAATTTCCACCACTTCCGTTATGGTCTCGGGTTTTGGTTCTTGATAAACGTGAAGGTTAGGTAAGTCGTTCTTTTCAGTTACTGCCCTGAGCTCATTACGTTTGCTTGACAAACTTTTAACCGTAAACCGTGAAAGATCAGGTTTAGGAGCATTTGTGAGCTCAGGTTTTTGGACAACCGTGGTTTGGACGTATTTAGCACCTCCATCGTCAGAGGAAAGTACAAGGTCCTTTGTCACCCCGGTTTCTCGTTCCATTTCCCTCACTGGAGAGGGAATATGAATCAAAGGTCTATCATAATCAACATGACATCTCGATATCTTGGATAAGGCTACAAGTTTCTCAACTTTGCTTTTACAGGCCCTTTGTTTAAAGAAATCGTCATCGAAAGATGCCATTAGAATCAATTATGAGATAAGTGGAAGAATGTAGAATCAAAGGGTTTTGGGGATGAGAAATGAAGAATCAAATAGGTAGAGGTGTAAAGGTGAATATTTTTGTGTTTTGTTTTATAGAGATATGGATAAAAGATGGTAAATATACAATGGATGTGTATTCAAAATCACTAATACGCAAAATCGTTTAGAATAAGCGCACAACCTCCCCGGCAGCGGCGCCAAATTTTGATTCGCCTCAAACAGTCAACTAAGTTTACCAGGTGATGGTCAACCAAGTCAAATGTCTAAAACAAATGCTTCCGAGGAATACAGTGTTTTCCCGGGTCGTAAGTCCCAACGAGGTGTGCGATGTGATATTATAAACGAATCTGTGATCAGTGAATGTGAACAGGAAAGATATCAAGTGTGTGTGTGTGATTATCTAGGGTTTTATAACTTGAAATAACTATTAAAACGATTACGTAAAACCTAGGTATCTAAAACGTTAAAACGTACACCAATTTAAAAATCAGACGCGACTGCGTACTGAGAAAAAGGTGAGGTTTAAGAAAAATAAACTACAAGGGTTAAAATTGAAAATTCTATAAACTTAAACTTAAAATAAAATTAAATTAAAAAGAAAACTATTATTTAGATTATTTTACTATTTATTATTAATTATTTAATAAATAACTATTTAACTATTTAATTAAAACTTAACTTAATTAAAAACTAAAAATGATTAACACTACAAATTAAACTAAAAATTTATAAAAATGTTTTCTAAACTTAAAAATGAACTTGAAGAAAGTATAAAAAATAAAAATAAATCTTTTTGTCTTTTTGTGAACTTTTTATTAATTAAAAACTATTTATGTTAATTATACTAATTAAACTATTTTAAATTACAAATAATATTAAACTAACTTAGAAAATTATGAAAAATTTAATATATCTAATTAACCATCATGGGAATCCTAAAAAATTATAAAAACTTTATTTTATATATTTTTAAACTAGTTAACTAATTATTATTCTATTTATTAATTAATATCTAATTAAACTATTTAAATTATAAAAACTATTAAATGAACAGTAAAAATTCTAGAAAAATTACTAAAATTATATTATGACTTATAAAAGCTAGGAAAATTATAAAATATAGGTGTTACTATATAAAAATTAATTATGCTATTTATAACTTATTTATTAATTAATTATTAATAAAACTATTATTAATTCTAATTAATACCAAATGACAATATAAAAATCTAATAAAATTATTTAAATTACTTTAATATATAAGGAAATTAATAAAAATATAAAAATACAGATTACTTACTTAAAATCTAAAAATGAGAATTAAAATTAAATTAAATTAAATAGAAACTATCACTTAATTTTATATTGTTTTTTTTTTGGATTTTTATTTTACAAAACTTTATTATACATAAAAATAAGTAACTTTAATAAAAACAATAATTTTAGAACTTAAAAATAAGCTAGTTATAAGCTATAAACCTAGGCAGTTGACTTTAGTTGACTTAAATGGGAAATAAGCTCAAATGAGCTTATGTGGGACCCCCCTTGGTGTTTTCTGGTTCTAATAAGTGTTATGGACTTGTCAAAGCTTAATTTAACTCAATAAGCTCAGTAGATAAGCTAAAAAGCCAAAATAAGCTAATCCAAAAACTGTTTAGAACACAGAATAGGGACAAGGTTTTGTGCTTAATCTAGGTGGGGTCCACTGGGTGTTAGGTCAAACTAATGGTCAATATAGATAGCCTGGTAGGAGGGGGTTGGGGGAACCTAAATTCTAGGTGTGGGACCCACTGGGGTGGTCACAAAACACCACCAAAGTGGTGGTGGTGAGTGACTGAACTGGTGTGCAGGGGAGTTCTCAGCCCTGCAAGTGAGTTTGGGAGTGAGTGGGGCCCAGTACAAAAATCTTAAAAATGTAATGAAGGTGGGATTACAAAGTTGAGTTGGTAGGCTATTACTTCAACAATTTCCAGCTCCTAAAACCTATTCCTAAATTCTATAAAAATCCTTGAAGATTTGGAAAAACCTGAGAAGTGCAAGTTTTGACTTTTGATAGAACTTGCTAGTTTGACTTATGTGAAATTCTAGCACTCACTACTGATTTAATAAGTTAATATAAGCTAAATAGAACCTGTTTTGAGCTTAAGCTATAACTGATAAACTAAATGGTGGGTTTGTGAGTCACAAAACCCTTGACAGTTAACTGTCAAGAGATTTGTAAGTGGATTTTGACTTATGCAGTTTAAGGCCTGAGTTTTAAGATTTAATTGACCTACCTAGACCTAAAGTAATAAGAGTAAACTAACTTAGATAACTAATGATGCCAAACACACTCAGTAACAAGCTGAGCCAAACACCCCTTTATGAGACTGTGTAAGAGATTCTCAAAGCTAATCACAGATAAAGTCCACAAATATGATTCATAAACACTTATTATGATTACCTAGACTGATTTAAACAGATAAACAACATCAATAACATCAAACACTAAAAATTTCATATGATGATATAATGGCAGTCAATGATGAAATCTGAGCATCCAATAAAATTGATTAACAAGTAAGCTATATTAAGTTATAATATCACTAACAAACTTTAAATAAACACAACTTATCAAATATAAGCACTAATAAGACTATATAACAGTAAAGAGAAAGATTGAGTATTTTAGCTTACAAATGAATTTAACTGAATAGATAGTAACCAAGGACAAGAACACCCCCAATAGCTTGTCACTACACCAATGGAGTTATATCAGTCCAACTAAGTACCCTGCTCAGTCTCCTCCTTGTTCTTCCTTCTATTTTTTTATTTTTCTTTATTTTATTGATTATTTTTGGTATTTTAACTATTATAAACTAGAAATAGTTTTTAAAGCTGAAAAGCTTATAAAAGCTTATAAGTAATTGAATTGAGCTTGAAGAACCATGAACTAACAACTTTTAGCCAAGATGAGTGATTTTGTCAATTTCACTCAATTTTGCCAAAACTGAAAATCTGCAAAGATAAATGAAATCAAGCTTTAAGAAAACTTAAATTATATTAAAATTACTGAGTACAAGCTTATTAAGCTGAAAATTACAACTGAGAGAGTAAATTATACTACCTACGACCTAATTTTACTAAACCTAATCTAATGCCCTCTTCTCCTCTGCTTCATTCTTCTTTTTAATAGACTTCCAGGGTTTGTGGGACCCAATGGACCAATTCCCACCACTAATTAGAGCCGTTAGATGTCTGATTAATCATGGCCGTTTAAAACCAATTTTGGCGCCAAAGTCTTGGGGGTAGCGTGTGAGGTTTCCAGGAGCATTGAATGGTGCTTGTTTGATTGTGGTGAGCTGGGGAGACAAGGTGGGAAAAGGAGAAGTCAAGTGGAGTGGTGAGGTGGTGATAGCAGGTGGCAGTTACAGGTGGAGAGGAGGTGAGGTGGAAGGAGAGTGAACAGTGTTTGTTTGCCCGGTTTTATTTATTTAAACAAAGGGTGGGAATGGGCTGGTATAATTTGGGCTTGGGTAATAGGATAGTGGACTGGGCTG
Organism: Artemisia argyi; assembly: GCA_030686995.1. Classification (NCBI taxonomy): domain Eukaryota; kingdom Viridiplantae; phylum Streptophyta; class Magnoliopsida; order Asterales; family Asteraceae; genus Artemisia; species Artemisia argyi. The sequence goes on from CM060704.1 coordinate 26,069,768, forward strand.
TTGAGTGTTGGGTTTAGTTTTAGGTTTATGATAATAATAATAATAAGTCCGTTTGGTTTTTAAGAAATTATAAGGACCAAAAATGTAATTTGGATAAAGTTGAGGGCTGTTTGTGGCATTATTCCAAACTTATCACAAGGGTCATAAATGCCATATGTGAATAGTACACGATTTATTTTTGATATATTTCATTTTTAAAATATCGGGGACTATTTTTGCCAAACTGCCAAACTCCAGGGACTTAATATGTAACTTCTCCAAAACTTTCAACCAGGGATCAAATTTGACAACTTGATATTATCCAAGTACCAAAATTGACTTTTTATCCAAAATCTTCCATCAGGGGCCAATTATGCCATTCTCTGAAAGTCCAGGGACCAAAACTGACAAACTGCCAAACTTGAAGGACCAATTATGTAATTTCACCAAAATTAACACCAAGGACCATTCCTGCAAAAGATTATTAGTATAAGGACCAAAATTGCTTTTCTCAAAGTTTTTACATCCCAGGGACCATTTCTGTCAATTTCCAAAGTTGAGGGACTAAACTTGTAATTATATGAAACTTTGCACCAAAGGACTAAATATGTAACTTTATGATTAAAAAGGACCTTTGGTGACATTTTCATGTTTTTAGAATAACCAGGGACTAGTTTTGACAATTTATGAAACTTGAGGGACTGAAACTGCCAAATTGTGCAAACTTTGTACGTTTTTCATCTGTTTTTGCATATTTTGCATTTGAAACATATAAAACACACCTTTAAGATAATTTAAGTATTTTGATACATATTTGAGTGTTTTTGTATGTTTTGGCAGCTCAGATTGGTACAAATGCAATGAAAATAAAATAACAAGAAAGTAAATGTGGAGAAAAACAATAGTGAGAGAAATGTGTTTACTTAGATTTCACTACTCCCTAGCTATCTTTCATTAGTTGAATAGTTTGTTATAAATGCATGGTTGACGGGTTATATTCCTTAATACCATTCGTGGGGCCATGTACGATATTCCCCAACTCTACAAGTTTCTACCTCTTCCTATGTTGAGCCGACTATTAGCTCCTAACATGGCCTCCTTAATAGTCACTCATGCATTAAATACAACCATAAAAATCATAGTACACATCCGATTCGTGTTTCTTAAGACGTTCAAGCATGTTACCAATTGGAAGTCTGCCAGTTTTCTTAAGCCTAACATCGATATCATTATCCATTACAATTAATAACAAACAATCAACCAACAATCAATAACTAGGTTTCATTACATCTAAGCAAACACAAACAAACCTAGCCTAGCATGTTAAAGTAAAGACAAGCATAAGATAGAATCAAACAACACATAGACATATTGAATGATTATTGGAAGACTTATCTTTATTAAAACATGGATGATAAAAGGGTAAAAAACCCAGTAAAATTCGACCTAGGGTTTCTCCATAAGCTCTCCCAAAAGTCTCTCTAAAATTCTCCTCCTAATAAATGAAAATTAGAAAACTGTATATAGATTTTGAGGTATGACGTTGTAACGTTGTAATCCTGACGCCGTCAAATCACCGCCAAAGGTATCCTCGGATTGCCTAGATCCAGATCTGACGCCGTCTCATATTAATCAACTCTTGGCCGTCATGTGTGTTTTTACTCTTGACGGCCTTGGTGACGCCATCATGTGTTATTTCCCAAAAATGTTCTGGCGCGTCTCGTGTAACTCTTTATCCACCTCTTTGCCATAACGTGATGCCGTCACATGGAATACGCGACGCCGTCAGGTACTATTTCCATCTTGATTTGGAGACTTTGTCGTTTTCTTCACTTTTTGCTCCAAAAATGTCCAAAATGCTCCCTTTTCCAGATTTCTTCTCCAAAGTACCTAAAATGACAAAGGAACGATTTGAGGCAATATTTGATCAAGTAATCATGACTTAGGGCTTAAATGACCCCCTAAAAGCGGTACACTTTTCGTCTCATCAAATACCCTTACACTTGAGATTTGCTTGTCTGCAAGCAAATGCGCTTTTATTCTAATCGAAATACAAACTAGGGGTCATTTAACACTAATATAAAAGTAATTGCAACAAATAATCATTCCACTTTAACCAAAAAAAGCACGGAAATTATACACTAGCACCTCACAAATAGTGTTTAGATACTCACATCTCTCGAGTGTAATAAAAGTATATATATCACAATATGATTACCATAGGCTTGGGAAAGGATCAAACCTCCACCACTTGGCGTAAGCACCTAGGATAAACTATCAAAGAGATCTTTTAAAGGGTTATAACACTAGGTGTAGGGATATGATAAACACGGTTTTGTTGGATAAAGGCAATCATTATTGGTGGCAACTTAATCATCTTGGTCAATTACATGTATAATATGGCATTGCTAAGCCAAGACTTGACTCGACTTAAGCTAATAAAAAACTAACAAAAACATAAAAGGAAATGGGATGGTAGTTCATATGTTTTTTCTCTTTTTTTCTTTTTTCTATTTTTTTTATTTTTCTTGATTTCTCGATTTTTTTTTCATACACTCTTGTCCTACCATCCAAAATAATACATCATAGGGAATTTGAATTCCCCTTACACTTGAACTTTTACATACTTTACAATTAACTATTCTAATGACTCAAATTAAGATAATCAAAACACTTGGAGTACTTTTTAAACATTAGCGCACACATGACGGTAATAATTGACGTCTTCCCCAATACTCCATAACAATAGTATTTTACCCATGAGTCCCAATCGTCCCAAAACAATATGTACAAGATATGACTCGACTTAGCAACCATGTAATCAATTAGACAATTAACTAAGGGTTTAAACATATAACGATAATGCACTAAAGATGAGTGCATACAAGGAAGGCTAAGGCGATTTGGGTGTACATTTGGGGTGGATTGTAAACAAATTCTTCCTTTAAGTAAAATGCTTAAAGTTAGAAACGAAAAAAGATAGGCTCGGAGGGGTGTACTAGGGGTATCGTGTACTAAAAATGAGTACATCGCAAATGTGTGGGAAAATTAATTGACTTTATTAGTCAAGTGTATTGACTTCATTGGTCAAGTAATTATGATACGGGTTTAACACAAGGGTAATCCTAATGCCTCTTATCATGTAGTAAATCCTACTACACAAATGTAGTCTCACTAGCGGTCTTGGATGCATCACTATCAGAAGTTCTAGAATCTAAGTACTACCGGCACACTCATAAGCATCTTTTCCTAACAAATCTAGGGGCGAACCTCACATATTTGGGGTGGAAAATTTTGAGTGGTACGGTTTTTCGTGCTAGTCATACAACTCCTATCCATGAGATGCTTATTAAGGCTAAAGCTTTACTCCTAAATATTGTAAAAAATTTTAAATTTGGCGCTAAAATTACCCTAACAATTGTTTCTCTTAGTTTTATTACACACCTACTATTGAACAAACAAAATCAAGTGCAATTGCATTCTCTAAGGTATCATCATTTACCCTCCCCTTACGCTTAGGCTAAACATTGTCTCCAATTTTCAATAAAAAGGATGTAAAAGTAACAAAGGTTAAAGAATGAAACAAATACTCCCCTGATTCGTTCGGTGTGGATAATGTGATAAAATGGTCAGATCCTCCTCCAAGAAAATGAACGTTGAAGGCTTCCCTCCAGAAATAAAAATCATCTTCTTGTCTAATATAACTTGTTAAACCTGAGAAAACAATCATGGCAAACCTCGTGTAAAATCGGCGATAAACTCTATATATACTAAAATCCTAGAAAGCAAATTAAGATATAATGCTTGTGGAATGAATGTTTGCAGATTTACTGGAGTTTATAAAACTAAAGAATTAACAAAAACTTTATGACTCCGGCAAAAAAACAAAACCCGCAAAATTTTTTCAGAATATTACACCTAACGGCGTCAGGTTATAATCCTGACGCCGTCAGAATGCTCTGACAGAAATCTCATGTTAAGTTTCCGAAAAATTTCTGGAAAAACTCACGCCTTAATTCCTGGAAATCCTGCAAAACATCATCATGACTCGATACAAGTATTTGACTCACACAAATACTAATATGCACATTCGTTTAATATTGTTGTAGTGCATGTCCAATTTCGCTCTTAAAAACAAATTTAGATTTCCCTTACACTTATCTTTTGGAAAATACCTTCATATGAAGTTAAGACGAAGTTAAAAACAAAACAAAGCATTTTCACAATTTATTTTGTAACATGAGCCATAAACAATAAAAATAAAACATGCATACGGAAACAAATAAAATCAAACAAACAAACAAACAAATAAAGCTTCGGTTGTCTCCCAAGAAGCGCTTTTCTTTATTTATGAGTCTTTTAGCTAGACTTAAAGTCATGCTCTATCCTATATGAGTGAGTTCCTCATCGAGGACGTCCCTAGGGTCGAATTTAGCGTGTAGTTTCCTATCGGTTCTCTTAGTTTGGTACGACTTTTCAAACTTCTCTCCATCCAGATCATATATAATCATCTTCATATGCCATGATCCGTCACCTTCCTTAGGTGGCTTGTCCCAATTCCATTTACATTTATCACCTTCCCTTTTCCATTTGTTCATCCCTAAGTTAATAGGCATCACTTCTAGGAATTCAATCATTTTCCTAAAAACTAAGGGATCCTCAAAGGGGTTTAATTCCTCATCCCTAGCTATGAGTTGCTCCACCGAATATGTTCGGTTTATGAACTCCTCCTCTAAATAAAATGGGCGTTGAGGTCCTATGAAGTCTCCATTGATCCAAGGTCCATATCTAGATGGTCTTCTATTCATGTCTACCCAATGAGGTGTTTGTTCATTCTCATTATCGTAGATATGCTTCTTAACATCATAGACCGACCAAGTTTCACCTTCTCCTACCGCTATCTTAGATTCCTTACAATCAATCATGGCACTAGCGGTCGCTAAAAATCCTCTTCCTACTAGCAATGGGCATGTAGTGTCACAACCATATCAAGGACATGAAAATCCACTAAGATAGTTAATCGTCCTACATGAACTACTATATCTTTAATCATTCCTACCGGGTGGACAACACTTCCATCCGCTAGACCAATTATCACTTCCGTCTCTTCTAACATCCCTAGCTTAAGTGTGGTGAAAAGGGATAAAGGAATCAAGTTGAGACTTGATCCTAGATCGGCTAGTGTGTCGAAAGCTTCGGAGTTCTCTATCCTACAAGGTAAAAAAATATACCTGGATCATCTAATTTTTTAGGCAGCTTGTTTTGAACGAAAGCAGTCCCATTTTTACCCAACTTAAGTCTTTCTTCATATTTTTCTAAAAGGGCATTGTAGTAGGGGGCACAGGCTAAGACATCAATGATGGGGCGCTCAAGGTGAAGTTCCTTAAATTCATCGCCAAGGTCTTGTGTAGGAGGTGTTTCAACTATGCTACTGACTGGTTTAATGTTGGATGTTTTATTCAATTGGTCCTTTTGAAAAATTTTGGTTTGCTTGAAACACGTGCTCATGGCATTGACCGAATAACATTGTAGACAAGAATTAGGAGACGAAACCGATGATATGGTGTTAACATTTAGTTTCGGGTTCTTGACCGTGTTGCGATGGAGTGCTCCCATTTCTCGGTCATTGAGAACTTTCAACAATGTGTCAATCTTATTTGTCATCTCACTTTGTTTTTGTTTGAAATCGGCTTCAAACTTTGCTAAACGAGCTTCTTGAGATGCCATAAAGCTAGACATCAACCCATCAAAATTATTTGTACTACCATAGTTGTTGGAAGGATTGTTGTTGAAAGTACGATTTGGAGGTGGACCGTTTGATTGGTAGCGATTAGGTGGAGTGGAAGAATTGTTTTGGGATGCGTTTTGGCTTTTTTTCCACCTAAAGTTTGGGTGATTTTTCCAAGAGGGGTTGTATGAATCACCATAAGGGTTCGGCTCGGGTTTGAAAGTGTACCACTTGTCTCCCGCTCCATCGGTATGCGAGGATGCGTAATCCACAAAAGCTTGTTCGGGGAGTTCCATGCAATCACGAGTGTCATGGGGACCACTACATAATTCGCATGAAGAAGTGATTTTGTTCACTTGGCTTGAAAGTTTAGGAGCTTCGTAAGATTTCATGAGAAACTTGACTTGGTCTTCAAGTTCCATGATCCTACGGTCGGGAGTGCTTGAATTGTTCGAAGGCAAAGATATTCCCTTGACCGTTTTGTTCAAATCACGGGGATCATTCCAACTTTCGTTGTCATAGAGAGCAAGATCTTCTATGAGTTCCCATGATTCTTCCGCACTTCGATCACGTAGCTTGCCACCGGCCGCTTGGTCAATGGTTTGCCTTGTGGAGAGATTGATATGGTCATAAAAAATTTGGACTTGGAGCCAAAGATCTATGCCATGATGGGGGACTTTTTGGAGTAAGTCCTTGAAACGAGTCCATGCTTCATAGAGAGTTTCACCTTGACGTTGTTGGAACATCAAGATGTCATTTCTTAGCTTGGTGGTTCTCCCCGGTGGGAAAAATTGAGCAAGCAAACGAGTGGTGAGATCATCCCAAGAGGTGATGGATTCCGCGGGTAAACGCTCAAGGCATTGACTAGCTTGGTCACGTAAAGAGAATTAGAAGAGACGCAATCGAGCCGTCTCTCGAGTTTCAACATCAAGATCTATAGAATCTATGATTTTGAGGAAATCCTTGTGATGTTGATTAGGATCTTCGGAACGAAGTCCATGGAATGCACATCCGCTTTGTACCAACCGGATGGTGTCGGATCGCAAGGGAGACACATTGGCTCCTTGAGTGAGCTCAATGGTGTTTGAATAGCCTTGGTGGCTAGGACGGGAGTACTCTCCTAAAGTGCGGGGTCTAAGAGGTTGGTTTGGTTGTGGTGGGTTTTGTTTTGGTGAGTTTTGTTATGGGTTGATGGGTTCAAAGATATTACCACCTTCCATGATGGCGGATGGTAATGGTTACGAACAAAGGAACGAAGAAATAAGATAGACTAAAGAAACCTATAAAAATAAAATAAAAATCTTACTAGAAAGGAATCTAGCAAGTAAACCTAATAAAAAGAAATTTCAACCTAAACAATAACTATTCCTCGGTAGCGGCGCCAAAAACTTGATGCGTGGTTTTGCAACCTTGCAAAAGGTTTTACTTCTCAAGGGATCTTGAGAAGCTTGCAATCCCCAGCAGGCAGTGTACCTGACCGATGTAGTATAGTGTAGTGGCAAGTACTGGGGGATTGATCGTTCTCTCGGGGAATAGTGTCGTTAGGATCAAAACTTAATTAAACTAGGTCTAGAGGTGAGGGATGATTCTTTTTGTATTTTTATAGTTTTTAGAAAGCAAGTAAAAATCTCGGGTATTGGAAAAGTGGGCGGAATTAGTTGCTAGTCAACTAACCCAAATAACAATAAATGAAATGAAAATAAAATAACAAGAAAGTAAATGTGGAGAAAAACAATAATGAGAGAAATGTGTTTACTTAGATTTCATTACTCCCTAGATATCTTTCATTAGTTGAATAGTTTGTTAGCATGCATGACGGGTTATATTCCTTAATACCATTCGTGAGGCCGTGTACGATCTTCCCCAACTCTACAAGTTTCTACCTCTTCCTATGTTGAGCCGACAATTAGCTCCTAACATGGCCTCCTTAGTAGTCACTCATGCATTAAACACAACAATAAAAATTGTAGTACACATCCGATTCATGTTTCTTAAGACGTTCAAGCATGTTACCAATTGGAAGTCTGCCAGTTTTTTTAAGCCTATCATCGATATCGTTCATCCATTACAATTAATGACAAACAATCAACCAACAATCAATAACTAGGTTTCATTACATCTAAGCAAACACAAACAAACCTAGCCTAGCATGTTAAAGTAAAGACAAACATAAGATAGAATCAAACAACACATAGACATATTGAATGATTATTGGAAGACTTATCTCCTAATAAATGAAAATTAGAAAACTATATGTAGAGTTTAAGGTCTGACTGCGTCACGTTGTAATCCTGACGCCGTCAACTCGCCGCCAAAGGTATCCTCGGATTGCCTAGATCCAGATCTGACGCCGTCTCATATTAATCAACTCTTGGCCGTCACTTGTGTTTTTGCTCTTGATGGCCTTGGTGACGCCGTCATGTGTTATTTCCAAAAAACGTTCTGGCGTATCTCGTGTAACTTTTTATCCACCTCTTTGCCATAACGTAACGCTGTCACATGCAATACGTGACGCCGTCAGTTACTATTTACAGCTTGATTTAGAGACTTTGTCGTTTTCTTCACTTTTCACTCTAAAAACGTCCAAAATGCTTCCTTTTCCATATTTCTTCTTCAAAGTACCTAAAATGACAAAAGGAACGATTTGAGGCAATATTTGATCAAATAATCACGACTTAGGGCTTAAATGACCCCCTGAAAGCGGTACACTTTTCGTCTCATCAGAATCTTTTTTGCTAACTTTTTGAATTATTTCATGAATCAAGTTTATCATTTATATAAAAGAGCAAGGTTGGATCAAGTGGTTAACACCCTTTTCTCAGGAGACAGAGGTCAAGGGGCTCACCCCTTGCAAGGCCGGAGGTCCTTTTATACCTTTGGTAGAATCGGAAGTTGCCTCTCTACCTTAGGTAGGGGTAAGGATGTCTACATTTCAACCTCCCCATACACCGTGAAAAATGGTATTGGGACTCATAACCCGTGAAAGACGGTATTGTGAGTTACTTTTTTTCTTTTTTTTTTTTCCTTTTTTTTTTTTTTTTTTTTTTTTTTATGTTTATCATTTATATCAAAAAGTTGAAATTTATTGTCTTAACTCTTAAATGATAAAAAGTACAATAAATATACTAAAACAAGAGTATTAATGATAGATAATTAATACATATTTATGTTTTCTTTGTTTTATTTAAATGTTTCCAGTAACTTATTGCATAATAAAAAATAAGGGTGTGCTTGGTTGAATGTATTGTAGGGTAAGGAATGGTAAAGATAATGATTAATGATGCTTGGTTGATTAAATGATAGATAATTAATACATATTTATGTCTTCTTTGTTTTATTTAAATGTTTCCAGTAATTGCATAATAAAAAATAAGGGTGTGCTTGGTTGAATGTATTGAAGGGTAAGGAATGGTAAAGATAATGATTAATGATGCATGGTTGATTATAATAGAATGGACGATTACCCAAAACAGGGTAATCAACCATTACTTAACAAAACGGGGGTTATGGCATTGCATTCCTTAGTATACCTATATCTTTGCCATTGACATTCCATGATTTGAACCAAGTGGACCAAGTATACACATAAACACCTAATGTTTTATAGAATAAAAAATTACAAAATTTGGAGTGCTTTTTTTTTTTTTTTTTTTTAAATGCGAATTATGTAACCTTTTTATTGCTTAATTTTATTTCCTGATTTTGCCGCCTCATTGAAATAAATCATTCTTATTTATTAGCAAGAATCAAATTAAATAATTATTTGGTAAACTGAATCATATATATTTTTGTAAAAAAAACTTTGTATATGTTTTCATCTATTTTCCTCGCCTTGATTTGTTTTTATACGTTTTCGTCTGTTTTTATACGTGTTCATCTGTTTTCTTACGTTTCTATCCGTTTTCATCCATTTTTCCTCACCTCGATCCATTTTATACGTTTTGGTTGTTTTTATACGTTTTTATCCATTTTCTTAAGTTTTTATCAATTTTTGTTCGTTTTTCCTTTCTCGATCTATTTGTATACGTTTTCGTACATGTAAAAAGGTAAGAAAATCGATGAAAATGTATAAAAATGGACGAAAACATATAAAAACGGATCAAGACAAGGAAAACCAGACGAAAGTGGATAAAACGTAAGAAAACGACCGAAAATGTACAAAAAGGGACCAAAACGGATAAAAACGTAAGAAAACGGACGAAAACGTATAAAAACGGATGAAAACGTATAAAAATGGATCGAGACTAGGAAAACCGGACGAAAACATATAAACACGGACAAAAACTTATGGAAACTTAAGAAAATGTAACAAAAATGAAAACTAGACTGAATCTGTAACACCTGGCAAACCACAGGGACCGTTTATGTAGTTAATAAAAACAAAAATGAGGGTATTTTCGTCAGTTTATTCATTCAGTAACCTAATTGACCATACTTTTGAAGTTACGTAGCCTGAATTCCAACCCCGTGAAAAAAGTTTGGTAACTTAGGCGAATAAAGTTGGAAAGTTGGGTAACCTATCTGTTTATAAACCCCTAAAAACAATATCTCAGAAAACTTTCAAAACCAAAATACCGACAAAACGTTCCCCCACCCAGTTCCACTTTTCGTTTGGATCACGCACCAATGATTAATTTTCAACACGTAAATTTTGTATACGGACAACAACAACAACAACAACAACAACAGCTTCAGCAGCAGCAGCAGCAACAGCAACAGCAACAACAACAACAACAACAACAACAACAACAACAACAACAACAACACATACTCCGTTCTTACTTACATTTAACCAACAAATACCACCACCACCGCCGCCAAAAACAATTACATTCATATTGTACACAAATGTACAATTTGTCATCACCACCTTTGTTCCGCGATTCATCGTCACCACCAATGTACCAATCTCAAAGTTCTCAATATTATTTTTTGGTTCACCCATTTAATGTTGATGATGTAGAAGATTTGTGTATGTTTTTTAGTAGATACCATTATTCTCTGACTCAAGCTTCGGGTGGTCCATCCGAGCCCATTCAAGACGACTCTCCCGTCGAAGAGGCGATAGTCATAAAAAGAAGCCATAAAAAAGTCAAAAAGGCAAGGAGACGACAAAAGAAGACAATAGAGTTCCATGAACCTAGGTGAAGAGTTAGTGTTGTGTAAAACTTGGATCAACACATCCGAAAAACGTGTCAAAATGAATGATAAAAGAAGTGTTAGGTTTTGCACGGAGGTATTAGCATACTTTGAGATGGAAACAAGGGAATCAAGAAGAGGCTACGATGCCTTCAACTACAAATGGAAATCTTAGATTCGTCCTAAAATTGGTCAATTTTGTGCGACTTATAATAACGTTGTTAAGAGAACCAAAGTCGGTTAAATATAATGCAATATTTAGATATCATATGATATATTATTCAAAAAATCACACTTGTTGAGCCGTGGAAAATTTTGAGAGGACATAAAAATTAGCGAGAGAAAGAAATGCCAAAATTTGACAAACCAAAGCCAATGCCAACAAAATATCAATGACATCAAATACCACCTCATTCAACACATTAGACTCAACACATGGTGGTTTTAATCTCAATGACGAAGCTAATGATTCAGTGTAGGAAGATATTTGGAAAGTTCAACCAACGAGCATGGACAAAGCTAGGAAGAAAGCATCATCCTCGTCCGTTCCATCGGAATCTTTAGATGCTGCTCCTGCACCATTTGTTCATTTGTTATTCGATAAATGGAAAAAATGTCCAGTCGAGTATCTTTTCCAAGAATAAGGAAGACCAAAATGATTTTTTAGATGATGCAACGGCAAATGAAATTGCCAGAAATGAAGTACGAACTAAGACAAGAAGAAATTAAGCTAACGTTAAATGTTCAACTTTCAACAAGAAAAACAACACAGAAAAGACATCTTTTTCTATCATAGTCACGATGAGCAGTTGACCGGAAGATAACAAGAAACAGTGATGGAGATGAAGCAACAAATCAAGGAGAAATATAATTTAGACTATTAGTTTAAGATTATATATATATATATATATATATATATATATATATATATATATATATATATATATATATATATATATATATATATATATATATATATATATATATATATGGGAAAATGTTAGCTACAATTAATTGTAGCTAGTTGGCTACAATTCCTTTGAAAAAACTTTTAATAATGTACAGTTCAGTCCCTGCGGTTAGACTCTGACACATATTTTCCCCCTGTCCCCACATTTTTTTTCAAAGGAAATGTAGCCAATTGGCTACATTGTGTTGTAGCTATGTTTTCCCCTATATATATATATATATATATATATATATATATATATATATATATATATATATATATATATATATATATATATATGTATATAATTTTATTTGAGCTATAAATGTAATGTTTTTTAATTATCAGTAATTTTAATTTTAGTTTTTAAGAAAGAAAATGAAAAAAAAAAATTTTTTGATAGAAGTTCATGGTGATGTTGGTTGTCTTATTACACCATGTTGGTGGTGATGTTAGTTATAGAGAGAAATTAATGTGTCGTTGAGGTGGCGGTGATGATGTTTGTTGTAGAGAGAGAATTGAGGTGTCATTAAGGTGGCGGTGATGATATTGGTTGTTATTACCAATAGACCAAGGATTAAAATTTAATAGCATTTGACATTCTAAAAGGGATCGGTCATTGGTACATCCCATAAAGTGATTGTAATACGCCCTCCTAGTTGTTTTTTTTTTTTTTTTTTTTTTTTTTTTTTTTTTTTTCGATTATAAAAATGTGAAACTGAAAGTACATAAAAGTAAATATAAAGTTTGACATGTCAAACGTACACACGAAATACAAAGCAGAAAACAATAAAAAATTGTTTAGTTATGTTAATAAGGTGAGTAAAACTGACGATAAAAAGTGTGAAACATAAAATATAAAGTTTAACAAGTTAAAAGTAGTAAAAGACAAAAGATACTGAACAGAAACCCATAAAACTTGTCTTATCCTATCAGTAAAGTGAATTAAAAGGGTTGGAAGGATAAGAGGTATCAATAGTACTACCAAAAAAATATTATTGATGTGACAGTGTCCATTTATGTATTCGTGACAATATATATATTTATATCAATTTTACGTGGTTGCTTTTTTGACTTTAGCAATAAATGGCCTTAAATTTTATATGTCTTAGAATTAGATTAAATACCAAAATGATGTTCTATTTTTTGCAAACAATTTTGTTTGCAATTTTTATTTGCTCCATATTTTTTATAGTCTTCTTCTTTATTGTCTATCTTTAAAATGTTGAACTTTGGTGATTCTTGTACAAACATTCATAACCAAGAAATTGGTGAAATTGTAAACCCACTTAGTTCAATCAAAGTTTTGGTTTTTGATCAAAGGAAAGAATTCCTTGCTTATGTTGTAGAGGCGCTACATTCTTATTCATTCGAAGGTAACATTTTAAACAAAATTTTTCTTTACTAACTTGCGGTGGTTTGTCATTTCAAATAACTTTTTTCTCTAATAGATATGATTTATTCTGTTTCTTTAGCTGATACTTGAGATAGTTGTTCAATCAAATTTAACTTGAAATCCATATCTTTTCACCCTATCACAATTTAGTACTACTCTCTCCGTCCCAAAATAATTCTCCTGTTTTGACTTTTTGAAACGTTTCTTTTTCAACTTGACCTTAAGTATTTTTTGTGTGTTATATAATACTTGATAAAAATTATACCAATGACAATACATTTAAAACCTAATCTATTCATATATATTTCATCAAGTATTATATGACAAAAAGAAAAAAAAAGAAAAAAAAAGAAAAGAAGTTAAAGTTAATGCCAAAAAATGAATACTTCAAAAAGTCAAAATAAGACAATTATTTTGAGACGGAATATAAAGTACATTGTTCATTTTTTAGAGATATTTTTAGTTTTTCAATTTGTTATATCTTTCTTTAATTGATTGTTTAACTTTGACTTTTAATATTAATCCTGATCTATTTTGAGATAGTAATAACATAATGTAAAATGTCAATGGATGTGTTTAAATTAGATTTTATACTATCAATTGGCTTTCAAAATCAATGTGATTGGCATGTTTCTTTCTATGATTGTGATTTTTGTTTCAATTTGCATTCACAATCCTTTACTAAGTAAAAGAACACATGATTGCGGTTTTCGTTTCTTTGCATTAAAAATCTTTTAATAAAAAGATATGTGTCCAATTTTATAATACAACTATTTCAGATTCTAAAATTTCTTGAAAATGCTTAAATATTAACTATAGTTTTTGGTTAAAAAAACATTAAGAAAAACAAATACTAAACGTATATAGTTTTAAAGTTTTTTTTGTCTCGTGTAATTTTCATACACTATTTTGCTACTTATATTAATTTGGTGTTCTTACAACTTTTATTTTAGAACTTCTTTTTATTATATTTTATTCTCTAAATTTTTTTGTATAGTATCTATTAGATTTTATATTATATTCATATAGTGTGGTTTACATTTCAACTTACATTAAATGTCTGTAAGAAGCTTTCAAGTTTTTTTTAAAAACAAATTATAACTTTATGCATTATATATACATTATAACTTTCAATTTAATAATTAACAATAAATATTAATTTGGGCTTTTATAAGTTTATATTTTTAATTAAAAAACTGACATAACATGAAATAAATAGGATTGTATTATCATATTTTATTTGATATTTATTAAAATTTGGTGATATCATAATCTTACGTATTAATTCTTACTTTGCACTAAATAATTTTAAGCAGACATTGTGAAAACTATGCACCGAAGAAATTAAGTCTATTTTACAATCTAGTATATGTTATACCATGTATAATAAAGTGACTTTGTTTTTATGAAAACAATAAGGAAAAGTAATGTACATTAATCTTTTTAATCCATGATCTTTTGTGTATTCCTTTAAAAAGTCAGATGTAATTAACATGTTAATAAATATCAGACCATTAATAAACTTATATATTTTAACCAAAAATACTCACAATTACGTTTTACTATTTGTTGCAATATAATATAGTAGAAATATATGATTTGTATTTTATGGACTTAAAATACTTATCATATTGTATGGTTAATTTCATCTAATTTATATTGCTTTATAGATGTTTCAGGTTCTAGTATTTTTTTTGTCCCGCACATAAAACTAATCTTAGTTTTTCATCAAATTAAAAATTAATTTCATCAAATTTATATTGCTTTATAGTTTTTTATACGTTTTGCGAAGAAAGTATAAAGCAAGCCACTAACGTGTCATTATATGAACCAAAATGCTGATGTCATTCACATGGCAACATTTATTTCAAAAAAGAACCCTTTATTAAGTTTATTTCCAAAATGGACATTTAAAAAAAAAAAAGTTGAATGCTATTTTATGATAAAACTTTTTAATCCCCTAATGTTAAAAATCTTTTAGTGTATGTAGGTTTTTTACTTTGGCTTTGTTTTCCTTTCATACTTTGTTGTTTTATATTGTTTTTTATTTTAAATACCGGTTAAAAATATAAATATTTTGTAAAATTATTTAGATATTATGTTAAAAGTGTTGTTAATTAAATCAAATGGATAACAACTTAAAAGTTTTGTTTCAGAGTTTTGCAAAAACACAGCCTTTAGGGCTATGTTTAATAGGTGAAAACATGCAACTATAATGGTACATTAAGGTTATTGAGAGTAATTATTTGCAGGGGCAGATGATTTATTATTAGACCATAAAACAAATATGCATGTCCTAACACTTTATACATAGCTTTTAGGGATATGTTTATCATTTTCCTTAATTTTATTTAATTTTTTTGGTATTAAAATTAAATAGCCAATGTTGTTAGTATTTTTGTTAAATGATATTGTTTGTTAGTTACTAAGCTATTAAAATTTTTAAATATTAATTTTCGATGCTCCATTATCGTTGTGTATTTTTGCATATTTACTTTTAGAATATGTATGTCTAAATAACATTCCAGCTATTTAGTTTTCTCTTCTTGTAACAATATAGCTAGATATTTTATGAAATTGTTTGTTTTGGTAATTTATCTTTGTGTAGTTGTCTATTTTGGTATCATTTCAATTTAAAACTCTAGTTTCATCGTTATCATTGTTTAATTAGTTACTAGTTTAGCATAATGAATGCACGATTAATTGCATAAGACATAAAAAAAGATATTAAATAATTGTATAAAGTAAAGTGTTATTTTATAAAATAAATGTTATTTATATTGTAAAAAGAAAACTTTAATTTGATCTACGTACAATTATGTTTTTAAATGTATTCGAAGTAGCAATTGTTTTCTGGGAAATCTCAAAAAATTTAACAAGAATAAAGTGGAATGTTAGCAAATTATAACTTTACATTTCACAAAATGTGTTTTTTTATGACAAATGAATTTAATGGCGTTGACAAAAAAAAGTAAAAAAAATAAATAAGTATTTACTCTTTTTTTTCAATCAATGCAACTAATTTATTACTAACTTGGTTTTTCACCCATTAATGTCAAGTACTCCAGGTCTAGGCTTGCTTCATATTTTCTCCTTTTTTGCTTATATAAATTCTTTTAAAAAGAAAAACAATTCTTGTTTCAAAACACTTTATGTTTATCTACTTTCTAAGCAAAAAAACCGTTTTTCATAGGTAAGAATTTGAACAGTTATATATATATATATATATATATATATATATATATATATATATATATATATATATATATATATATATTATTTAAAATTAACTTAAAATTACTTTATAAATGAATTTGATTGAAAACTTTTATCAAGTTATTAATTTTTCAAACATTATTACACTTTTTACAAAATAAGCAAATCTAAACACTTGCTTTAGAATGTTTATTTTAATAAACATACATATACTTATTTTTAACACAAGCCCAAACACCCTCTTAACAGAAATTGAATAGAGTAAGAGAAATTGAATAGAGTGGTAAAAAGTAATGCTCCGTAGTAAATTGTATCTTCTTGCAATATTCTTTTTGTTCCTTTTGTACTTCTTTTAGCAAACTATTTTGTTACAATCTTCTACTTTTATTAACTTGACCTTCCGAGACTATTATATTGATTATCCTTTCTTTTGAGTGTGTTCTAAAATATAGTTGAAATTATTAAAGTTTATCATATAATATTTTAAAATTAAAAGAAAACACTAATTATTTGTTAAAGGGTATAATCATCTTTTCTTGGCTTTCGTTGAAACAAAAGCAGTAATTATTTTTCTTTAATGTGTATTTTTTTTATGAACAATAAATCTGAGATGGTAGTACCAGATAAGTTTCACTAGTACCACATCTCATTTGTCATTGGTTTAAACATGTATATTTTAATTAATACTAGCATGGTAGCCGTGCAAAGTAGCGAGCTAGAAGGTGTATATTGTTTAATGATTTTCTGCTTTTACGTCTTTACGTCTTTTTTTTTATGCAAACGGTGTTTTTCTATAATGGATGATAGTTTTTAGTAGTTATGGGCTTGTAGTGTGTGTGAAGAGTTAATATGGCATATTATTATATGCAAATTTGAATTACTTTTAGCTATTAAGATATAAATTCATTATAGTAGTTATAATTTATTATTTGTAACATCTAATTCAATGTCATAATTATATTTGGAGTTAGTGTATATATTAAATTTTATTCTAAGAATTACTAATAATAGTAAGATGTGTAAACTTAAAAAATTAAGAAGTAAAAAAAAAAAGAGTAACTAAATGCATTATAGATAGCATAGGGAATTAAGGTTTATTTAACTCCCCAAATTGGCAAATTGCCAAAATAATTTACTGTTAGAATTTGGGTGTGTGTAAGTGGTAATAATCCGATATATTCTCTGAATCATGCTGAGATCACTTTCAAATTAAAGTATTTTGAGCCTACATGACTCGAGTATCACAAAATCTTGAATTGGATAATTCATAGACTTACACTTTGTTTCTAAGGCATGAGAAATCAAAGTGATATACATAAAGTTGTTATGTTTGTTATATTCTGGAAGAGATCAATTCTGGTGTATATAACCCAACCGAAATTTAGTTAAATTAGGTTAAAAGCAGTTGGCGGGAAGAGTCACACTGTTGTGAAAAGGTGTGTCTTTGGTGGAAAAACAATTTAGAGGTAAAAAGGATAATACCCGAATCACAAAAATCGTTCAGGTTTTGGGGCGCTGGCCAAACCCCTCATGGGGAGGCTTCCCTCGACACCCGCACGCTCACCTGGGAGTGGTACCACAGAAAGGGGCTCTACTCCTTGTCCCCGCAAGGGGGCGCTACCCCCTTGACCTCTGCTCTTGTTTGTAGCGGCATCAAGCTAGATAGAACGAGTATGCACTCCGCACCTCTTACCTTGACTGTAAGCTAAACATGATTAAGCCCTTTATCTCAAGTAAATCACAATTACATAAAATATAAGTGATGACACTAAAATCACCAACATTTACGACCTCAACAAAAGTGCCACCTTATCTATTTTTATAAATGTCTTAAAATGCCCAAAATATGTTTCTCCTTTTTTTTTGAACGGCATTTCTCCAGTTAAATCCTTTATATTTATTTTCAGAGTAATTAATATAAAACTTGTTAAGACTTGCTTCGTAAAACTACTTTAAAGTTTTTCAAATTGTTAGATGTTTAGTTAGCTAAATATAAAAATAAGAACCATTTAGTATATATTTAGTTTTTGCCGTCCCAAAAGATATGTGCAGTTTTTGAAACCATGCCATGATTATATATGAATGTGGCTCTGAAGTCTGAAGTAGCAATACTAATGGGCATTGTCAACGTATGAATTTATTCTTAGGAGGTCATATAAAACTTTGATACGATGTGTTTGCAAAATAACATGCTTTTTTTCTTCACAAAATTGTGTTGTAGTGCTGGATACTTGACTAATTCTTAATTATTTTACTCTTATTAGTTACATGTGTTGATCAACCTGGTGCGGCTTTAAGATTGTTAACAGAAAAAACGAGCAAATTTGACCTGCTTCTTTTAGATTGTTCGATAAGTGATGTGGATATTCATACATTTCTTAGAGTAACAAAAAGCATGGATGTGCTATCCGTTGGTGAGTTATAAATCGCACTCTAAATATAATATCTTGCGGGTTAATATATATTAAGGTTCATGTAGTACTTTGTGTTTTTTGTTCACTCATATTATTTTTTGTACTACTATTTTTTTGGCTTATATTAGAGCACCTAGTGAACAAAAACGCAAAGTACAACAACCTCCGTATGTATTAACCATGTCTTGCTTAGTTAATCATGCCTTCTTTCTTTTTTTTTTTTTTTTTTATTTAAATTTTTAATTTTTATTCATCTTTATCTTTTCCTATACTCAAGTGATGTCTGAGCAAGATGATGATGAATTCATAATTAGTGCTATGGAGAGTGGCGCTTTTCTTGTCACGAAGAAGCCACTTACAATGGAAGCGGTGAGCCATATTCGACAAGATGTCATTAGAGAAAGAATCCGTAAGCGTGAAAACCATAGAAGCAAGAATAGGAATCTTAAGGTTGAATCTCAAGAAACAGGAATGCAGGAAAATGTGAATTTGGGTAGTAAAAGGAAGGATAGAGGTGAGTCATCAAAGCAGGCTACAAGCAGTAACTATGAGAGTAATCTAGTCTTTCATTGGTCCGAAGATGATGGTGTTCGTACCATGAAGAAGAAGACATGCGTGGAGTGGACAACAGAACTTCATGCGAAATTTATTAATGCTGTTATTCAGCTTGGCGAAGGAAGTATAATTTCACCTGACAACATCCGCTCAAGTAGATTCATTTACTTATGTGTCACATAAACAATGAACTTCATGAGACCTTTAAATTTCCATTTGGGAAAAATGCAAGAAATGGTAATAAACTATATTGCCATAGGCGGAGCTATATGAGGACCGGAATGGGTCCCGGCCCCCTAAGCCTAAGTCCGTTAATGTAATTATTTGCGATTTCATGTGTAAAAAAAATCTTTTTCATCTCGGCCCTCCCATCTAATGTTTTTCCGGGAAAAAATTGTTTTAGCCCTCTCACAAAAAAATTTCTAGCTCCGCCAATGTATATTGCAATAATGTTTCTTTGGGGTATTCTACTTCTCTTTCTAAAAAAAATATAACTTTGTAAATTTGTTTCAAAAAAGAATTTAAATTACACCCCAAACAGGCATTAGCTAGCATATAGTACATAACCCTCAATGCAATTTTTCCTCTCATATCTTGTAAATGTGAAAAAAATTTCTAAAAAATTGTGCGAACATGTTTGTGACTATATGCTTGTAAAAGTAGAGTTTCTTTGCATTTTTATAAGAGTTTATAACTGACAAGAATCTACATGTTTCCTTAAGCCGTAAAGTACAAAAGTGTTTCTAAATTACATATATCTTGTGTGTGCTTCCTCAAGCGCGATATTGAACCAAGTTTTCTGTTTTGACATCAGGATGTTATCCGAAGAATATACTTGATCTCATGGCTGTCCCTGGTCTTACGAGGATGCAGGTTGCTAGTCATCTTCAGGTTAGATTTTTAGATTCAAATTTCTACTGAATTAATATATTTGTCTTTGTCTTATCAAGATAACACAATTAAACCCAGCCACTCTTATACATAGTAGCGATAGTTATAATTACTATATAAAAGTGTTTACTAGATGGACGAGCAATTATGATGAGCTGATCAAAAGTACTGATTTAACAATTTAGATCTTCACGTACACCTGTAAAATGTGCATATTCAAATTGAAATTCCAAATTTACAAGCGTGGATTAATTTTTATTAAATCTTCGCACTTTTATACTACATAGGGTACTACAATGCTAACATTAGTTGTATTTTTGTTCATCTAATAATCCGTAAGCTATTTTTGCATTAAAAGAATTATTTTATTCTTGTACCAGAAATGCCGCAGGGAAAAATGGAAAAATGATGAAAAACGGTTCATGCGCCATTCCTTGTGGAATTATAAACTGTTTAGTGATTTAACTTCAAAAAGAGCTGCCGAAAAAAAGTTTGGGTGCATGCCATCTATACAGATAAATCGACATGATCAAGAAGAGAGCAGTAAACCTATTGGCTTTAACTTTACAATGAACGGATGGCATCAGAAAGAAGTGAATCACATGACGAACCAAACTGAAAGAGGTTCAGTTATGACCAGATCAAATCAGAGGAATATAGAACAACATGCTGGGTATACACCATTCAATTTCCAAAACGGTTATGGTTCAAAGCAAGATGAGGGATTTGGTTGCATATTTACCAAAACAACCCATGATTATATTCAACCTGATGCTGGACAAGATGCGAATCGTCATACCTTCTCACCAGATGAAAGTCAAGCATCTGATGATTTCCCAGATTTCTTAAGAGATCTAGATGGTAATGGTCCAAATGACAACTTGATAGCCGAAAACATTGCTCAGGATCGCAGTTGTGGCACACCAGATGAGGTTAGTTTAATTTGGATAGATATTACTCCCTACATCCCATAATATGTGTTCACCTTTCTACGTAAGATTTTCATGAAATATATGCTCATTCCCAGAAAAGAATTCTCCAAAATTTTCCAAATCACAAATTTGCATCAATTGTACCTTTAAAAGTGTGTATAAGGCTAAATATGACATTATAATAGTAAACAACATAGCACATTCTAAAAAGTGTGTTCATTTTGGTGAACACTTATTTGGGACAAAGGGAGTACTGTTTACTATCATAAACTACTGACTTTTTTCTGTATTGTGTGTAGCTAGAACTATGTATTGATAGTGCCATGTATGACAGGAAATGAGCGACAAACATATCTAAAGATGGAGTCAAGTTAGTTCAGATATCAGTAGCAAGTTAAGGAGATTCTTCTTTTCTTGTGGTACTGAAGTACAATGTTATATCGTATGCTTGATTATCTTAAGTTGGGCTAGATGTAAGAATAACAACGTACTTTTCATTTTATTTCCTTTGATAATTAATAAACATATTTCAATATGCCTTAAAACAACATTAGTTGTGCTTTCATGTTTCTTTGGTATGAAAACAAATCACTAGATATATTAATTAGTACCCATTATATAATTGCAATACCGGATATGAATTTGCTAAGTAGTACTGGCCGGTTTCTCTTGTTTTGAGCTATGTCATCTACCATGTGACTGAATTACGTGTAGATCAATGCTGTTACGTACCACAGATAGGGAACAACAAAGACTTTTAAAGGGGAACACCTTGTATGTGAGCGACCACCCATGATTTTCCATCCGCGTGTTGGTAATCTTTGTGTTTAGATAGGTGTTAGCTCGTTTTGTGTTTGTGTCGAATAAGGATTAGTCATAGGTGTTGGAATTTAAGTATCTTGACATTTATATAATTAAACATAAAATCACAAAGCTTACGGAAGACATAAATTAATATAATATAATTAATTAACCTTAATTTAAATGGAAACTTACCTTATTAGCTTCCACGCGAATCAAAATCAACAAACCCTAAAAAGTTAGGGTTTATGTAGATCTATTTTAGGGCAAATCGATTTAGGGTTTCTCAAAAATTCAATTGGGATTTTTACTATGGTTTTGTACACGCATATTGTTAGCTATTCAATTAGAATGCTAATTTCTTGAATCACAATAACTAACCAATTACTTTGGTTTCGTTCAAGATCAAACACAAACCTTTGGGGTTGTAATTCGTTTGGCACAAAACCAAAGAGGGACAGAGGAGAGAAAATTGGCTAGCTATGGAGACACAAGATTACCAACTAATGAATACAAGGCTTTGTATTTATAGGATGGTAACTTAGAAGTCCAAGTTTGATTGAGATATCCCTATGGGAATACCCAACCGATTGGCCATAAGTCCAAGAGAGTGTCTAGAACATTCTCTTGGCTTATTTTCTCTTCTAGTCATTCTATTTATTATTTAACGACTGTTAGACTAACTACCATTAATACTAATGACCGTTAGACGTTATCGTGAAATAATAATTAAATCATAACTATTATATATTAATTATCATTAATTGAATCTCATACGTAATGCGTGCAATCCCATAGTCTCAAGTTCGAATCTAGACATACGACTATTAAATATGTTCACAAAACTTACAGTAGGTCAGTTAGTTTGGTCAATAAATAGACATTAGCAGCTTTATATTTTTTTACTTTTGAATATTTAGAATTGTACATAAATCGACAATAATGAATAAAGCTTCCACTTGTTTTGTCAAATTAGTTTATTTGTTTCGTCCTTTAATCCTAATACTGCTAATTAAAACAACGCATACAAAGAATCACTCACCCCTCTTCTTGTTTTCTCTTGTTATGGACTTCGTGGATTCTTTTCTACAAAGATTCCTTTTGCATATATATCACGACTTAGCATATGATTAGTCTATATAAAATCTCGAAACTTATTTGTTCTCTTGAGAGTAACCCCCAAGCTCCTGTTGCTTTTACATAATCTAACCTTTTGCAAATTTTCCTATGTTGAGTTTATATTGGGATATGCTGAATTTAGACCACCATGGTAAGACCAAGAACAATTACACACCATGTAAGATTCTTGTTTGTCAACTATTAAAAAACTTAAAGACGCACAAGCCTAAATCTATAAAGGAACTTCGCATAACAAAAGATAATGTGATGCGAGATATTGCAACCTCACATGGAGTTTTACTTCTTGAGGGATCTCAAGAAGTTTTGCAATCCTCCAAGCAGTGTACCCGATCGTCGTAGTGTAGTATAGGTAAATCCGGAGGATTGATCGTTCTCTAGGGGAATAGTGTCGTTAGGTTGAAGTGTATGTCGAGATAAGTCTAAAGGTGAGGGATGATTCTTTTTGGGTTTTTTTATGGTTTTTTAATAAAGCAAGTAAAAATCTCGGTTTTGAAGGTAGGGGCGGAATTAGTTGCTATCCAACTAACCCAAAAACTATTTTCATAAAAGAAAAATTAAAGTAACAAGAAAAATAAATGTGGTGAACTTCTTATGGTGAGACAAACGTGTTTACTTATATTTCACTACTCCCTAGTTATCTTTTATTGATTTGTTGAATTGTCACGTCGTTTATTTTAGTTGAAGCGTTGTATTCCTTAATACCACTCGTGGAGGTTTGCTAAATTCCCCAACTTTATGAATATTAATTTTACCTACAACCTTAAGTCAATTAAGCAATAATAGGATCATGAAAATCAATTCATGCACTAAATACAATGAGAAAAAACTATATTGCACGATATGGTTACGTTTTTTAATACGTTCAAGCTAGTTACATAAAGAAGTCAGCTAGTTTTCTTAGCCTAACGTGAAGTAATCAACTAAATAATAGACAACGCATCAATAATCAATAACTAGGTTTCATTAGATCTAAGCAAACACAAGTAAACTTAAGCTAGCATGTTAAAGTGAAGAAAAGATAAACAAAGAATCAAATAATACATAGACATATTGAATAATTAAAAGAATAATTTTTCTTCAAATAAACATGGATGAAGAAGGCTGAAAAAGCCCTACAAATGCTCTGGAATTTGTCTAGGGTTTTGTACCAAAAGATGTCACACTTAATGAATAAAAATCGAAAACTATATATAGATTTACAAAGCTGACGGCGTCAGCTTATGGGTTCTGACGCCATCAGACCGTCGTGTTTAGGGTTTCGTCTTGTGCAAGTAGCCGCTCTGACGCCGTCACTCTTTAGTCCCTGACGCCATCCCTCTTTAACCTTTCTGAGCCGTCTCTAGCCAACTTGAGACGTGACTCCCTTCTTTGAAATGTACCTGACGCTGTCAGGTTATAATTCTCCAAAGTTTTCTGAAGCGATGTGTGTAAAATCTTCCAACACCATGACAACAAGTGACGACATCACAAGGCAAGGCGTGACTAATGCATGGATTATAATCTACACAAAAGTTTTACTTCTCAAGGGATCTTGAGAAGCTTACAATCCCCACCAGGTAGTGTACCTGACCGATGTAGTATAGTGAAGTGGCAAGTACCAGGGGATTGATCGTTCTCCACAAGGAATATTGTTCGCTAGGATTGAAATTAATCTAACTAGGTCTAGAGGTGAGGGATGATTCTTTTTTTATTTTTATATTTTATGAAAAGCAAGTAAATTATCGGATATGGAAGAGTGGGCGGAATTAGTTGCAAGTCAACTAACCCAAATAACTACTTAACAAATAAATAAAATAACAAGAAAATAAAATATGAGAGACTTCTAATATGAGAAAAGCGTGTTTATTTAGATTTCACTACTCCCTAGTTATCTTTTATTGATTAATTGGTTTGTCACAATTGCATAGGTGAAGGGTTGCATTCCTTAATACCATTCGTGGGCCGTGTACGATCTTCCCCAACTCTATAAGTTTCTATCTCTTCCTATGACGACACGTTTAGTATCCTATCATGGCCTCATTAATAGTTACTTATGCATTAAATACAACCAATAAAACCGTAGTACACATCCAATTACGTTTCTTAAGATGTTCAAGCAAGTTACCGTATAAGAGATTAGCCAATTTTCATAAGCCGAACGCTAAAATCAATCACCCACAACAATCAATGACAAACCAACAACCAATAATCAATAACTAAGTTTTATTAGATCTAAGCAAACACAAACAAACTTAAGCTAACATGTTAAAAGAAAGAAAAGCATACGATATAATCAAACAACACATAGACATATTAAATGATTAAATGATAACTTATCTTCAATTGAACATGGAAGAAAAGAGCGTTTGAAACCCCAAAATAGCTGATGAGGCCAAATTTGTTACGCTTTTAAGTGGTCATTTAAGCCTTAAATCGTGATAATATGATCAGTTATTACTCTAAATTATTCCTTTTGTCATTTTAGGTACTTTTGGAGAGAATTTTGGAAAACATAGCATTTTGGACGTTTTTGGAGCATAAAGTGAAGAAAACGACAAAGTCAAGAATCCAAGCTGGAAATTACACCTGACGGCGTCACCTATTCCTAAGGGACGGTGTCAGCCTTTGTGACAAGAGGTGGAAATTACTTTTACACTTGACGCGCCAGAAGACTTTTTAGGCATAACACGTGACGGCGTCACTCTTTACCTGAAGAAGGCCGTCACGTATAATTCTAAAGCGTGACGGCCCAGAACCCATAGAACAAGATGGCGTCAAGAAGTTGGATTGCACGACAAAAAAAACCTAGCCACGGTGAGATGACGGCGTCAACCATCAAAAGGTGACGCCGTCACCCTTGTAAATCTATATATAGTTTTGGATTTTTCATTCATTAGTGTGCAACTTTGGCGAGGAACTTTGTCACACAAACCCTAGGTCGAATTTCAGAAGTTTTTATATGTTTCATACCCTTGTCTCTACCATGTTTAATTGAAGATAAGTAATCTGTCAATCATTCAATATGTCTATGTGTTGTTTGATTTGATCTTACGGTTGTCTCTCTTTTAACATGCTAGGCTTGGTTTATTTGTGTTTGCTTAGATGTAGTGAAACCTACTTATTGATTATTGATTGATGGTTGGCTATTAATTGTTGTTGGGTGATTGTTAATCGATGTTAGGCTTAAGAAAACTGGCTAATATCCTATTCGGTAACTTGCTTGAACGTCTTAAAAAACATGAATCGGATATGTACTACGATTTTAATGGTTGTATTTAATGCATAAGTGACTATTAAGGAGGCCATGGTAAGGATACTTAACGTGTCGCCATAGGAAGAGATAGAAGCTTATAGAGTTGGGGAAGATCGTACACGGCCCCACAATTGGTATTAAGGAATGCAACCCGTCACCCACGCAATTGTAACAAGCTTATCAATCAATTAAAGATAACTAGGGAGTAATGAAATCTAAGTAAACACGTTTTCCCCATTTATAGTTACACACTTTACTTTATTGTTATTTTATTTTTATTACATTAGTAATTACTTGGGTTAGTTGACTAGCAACTAATTCCGCCCACTCTTCCAAAACCCGAGATTTTACTTGCTTTCCATAAAATATAAAAATTACAAAAAGAATCATCCCTCACCTCCCGACCTAGTTAGATTAATTTCAATCCTAATGAACGCTATTCCATGCGGAGAACGATCCATCCCCCGCTACTTGCCACTTCACTATACTACATCGGTCAGGTACACTGCCTGGTGGGGATTGTAAGCTTCTCAAGTTCCCTTGAGAAGTAAAACTCTCGTGTAGTCCACAATCCGCACATCAAAGTTTTTGGCGCCGCTGCCGGGGAATAGTTATTGTTTAGGTTGAATTTTATGTTTATTAGGTCTAATTACTAGATTCCTTTCTAGTGAGATTTTTATTTTTATTTTGTAGATCTTCTTTAGTCTATCTTATTTCTTTGTTTCTTCGTCCATAACCATTACCATCCGCCATCATGGAAGGTGGGAATATCTTTCATCCAATCAACCCACCATAACAAGACCCACCACAACCAAACCAACCTCCTAGAGCCCGCACTTTAGGAGAGTACTCCCGACCTAGCCATCAAGGCTATCGAAACACCATTGAGCTCACCCAAGGAGCCAATGTGTCTCCCTTGCGATCCGACACCACCCAGTTGGTGCAAAGCGGATGTACATTCCATGGACTTCGTTCCGAAGATCCAAACCAACATCTCAAGGATTTCCTTACGATCGTAGACTCCATAGACCTTGATGTTGGAACTCGAGAGACGACCCGATTGCTTTTCTTCCAATTCTCTCTACGTGATCAAGCTAGTCAATGGCTTGAGCGTTTACCCGCGGGATCCATCACATCTTGGGATGATCTCACTTCTCGTTTCCTTGCTCAATTTTTCCCACCAGGAAGAACCACCAAGTTAAGGAATGACATCTTGATGTTCCAACAACGTCAAGATGAAACTCTTTACGAAGCATGGACTCGTTTCAAGGACTTACTTCAAAAAGTCCCTCATCATGGCATAGATCTTTGGCTCCAATTACAAATCTTCTATGACCAAGCGGTAGTAAGCTACGTGATCAGAGTGCGGAAGAATCATGGGAACTCATAGAAGATCTTGCTCTCTATGACAACGAAAGTTGGAATGATCCCCGTGATTTGAACAAAATGGTCAAGGCAATATCTTTGCCTTCGAATAATTCAAGCACTCACGACCGTAGGATCATGGAACTTGAAGATCAAGTCAAGTTTCTCATGAAATCCTACGAGGCTCCTAAACCTTCAAGCCAAGAGAACAAAATCAGTTCTTCATGTAAATATTGTAGTGGTCCTCACGAAACTCGTAATTGCATGGAACTCCCCGAACAAGCTTTTGCGGACTACGCATCCTCGCGTACCGACGGAGCGGGAGATAGGTGGAACACTTTTAAACACGAGCCAAAAACTTACGGTGATTCATACAACCCCTCCTGGAAAAATCACCCAAACTTTCGGTGGAAACAAAATCAAAACACCCCTCAAAACAATTCTTCCAATCCACCTAATCATTTCCAACCAAACGGTTCATCCTCAAACCGTACTTTCAACAACAATCCTTCCAACAACTATGGTAGTACCAATAACTTCGAAGGATTGATGTCCAAATTCATGGCATCTCAAGAAGCTCATTTTTCTAAGTTTAAGTCCGAATTCAAACAAAAACAAAGCGAGATGACCGATAAAATTGACACCTTGTTGAAAGTTCTCAATGACCGAGAAATGGGAGCACTCCCAAGCAACACGGTCAAGAACCCGAAACTTAACGTTAACGCCATCTCTTTGGTTATGTCTCCTAGTTCTTGCCCAAAATACTATCTGGTCAATGATATGAGCACATGTTTCAAGCAAACCCAAGTTGTCAAAAATGACCAACAAAATGAAACCACCAATAAAAAGTCAGTCAACAAAATAATTGAAACGCCTCCGATTCAAAACCCTGACGATGAATTCAAGGAGCTTCACCTTGAACGTCCGGTTATTGATGTCTTAGCTCGAGCTCCCTACTACAATGCCGTTTTAGAAAAATATGAAGAGAAACTTAAGTTGGGTAAAAACGGGACCACCTTCGTTCAAAACAAGCTGCCTAAGAAATTAGATGATCCGGGTATATTTGTTTTACCTTTCAAGATCAGATATTCTGAGGCTTTTGACACATTAGCCGATCTTAGGTCAAGCCTAAATTTGCTTTCGTTATCTCTTTACATCACTCTTAAGCCAGGAAAATTAGACGAAACGGAAGTGATCATAGGTCTTGCGGATGGAAGTGTAGCATATCCGGTTGGGGTAGTGAAGGACGTATTAGTGCACATAGGAAGATTGACAATTTTAGTCGATTTCCACGTCCTTGATATGGTTAGTGACACTACATGCGCTTTGTTGATAGGAAGAGGATTTTTAGCTACCGAAAGTGTGATGATTGATTGTAGGGAATCTAGAATAGCAGTAGGAGAAAGGGAAACTTGGTCGGTATATGATGTTAAAAAACATGCCTGCGATACTAATGAGGAACCAACACCTCATTGGGTAGATTTGAATAGGAGACCATCTAGACATGGACCTTGGGTTAATAGAGACTTCATAGGACCCCAACGCCCATTTTCCCTAGAAGAGGAATTCGTGAACCGGACACACACAGTAGAACAACTCTTGGCTAGGGACATAAAATTAAACCCATTTGAAGATCCTCTAGTTTTTAGAAAGATGATTGAATTCTAGGAGTCTTGCCCATTAACCTAGGAATGAATAGGCGGAAAAGCGAAGGTGACAAATGCAAGTGGAATTGGAGTAAACCACCTAAGGAAGGAGATGGATCATGACACTTAAAGATGACACTATATGATCCGGATGGGGAGAAGTTTGAAAAGTCATACCGTACTAAGCATACCGATAGGAAATTAAAACCTAAATTTGATCCAAAGGAAATCCTGGATGAGGATCTAGCTCACATAGGATAGGGCATGATTTTGAGTCTAGCTACAAGACTCGTTAATAAAGAAAAGCGCTTCTTAGGAGGCAACCCAAGCTTTATTTGTTTAGTTGTTCATTTATTTGATTTTATTTGCTTCCGTATGTTTGTTTTGTTTTCATTTCTTATTGTTCATGTATCAAACATTTTGCGAAAACGCTTTATTTTGTTTTTAACTTCGACTTGATTACATATAAAGGTATTTTGCAAAAGATAAGTGTAAGGGAAATCTAAATTTGTTTTAAGAACGGATTGAGTATGAACGATAACAATGAGATATAAGCATACATATGAGTACTTGTTTGAGTCAAATGCTTGTATCGAGTCATAGTGATTGTTTTGCAGGATTCCAGGAATTAGAACATAGGTTTTTCTAGAAATTTTTTGGAAACAAAATAAAGAATTTTGTCATGTCAAATCTGACGGCGTCAGGCATCATCGGACGACGTCAGGTATAATTTTCTGGAAGTTTTTCAGGTTTCGTTTTTCTGCCAGAATTGTAAAGTTTCGTGAAATCTATATTTTATAACCTCTAGGAATCTGCAAACAATCATTCCACAAGCATTATAGCTTTACTTTCTTTCTAGGATTTAATTTTATGTAGATTTACCGCCGATTTTATGCGAGGTTTTCTTGTTTGTTTTCTCAGCTAATTAACAAGTTATATTGGACAAGAAGATGTACATGGAGAATCAAGCTTTTGGAGCTGCTCTAATCTTGAAGTTTTCACATTTTCTTGGAGGAAGATTTAACCATGTTACTACAGCATCCACATCGAACTAATCAGGGGAGTATTTGTTTCATTCTTTTATTTTCCTTTACTTTTACTTTCTTTCAATTGAACATTGGGGAAAATGTTCAGCTTAAGTGTAAGGGGAGGGTAAATGAAGATTCCTTAGAGATTACAATTGCGCTTGATTTTTGTCTTGTTTGATAGTAGATGTGTAATAAAACTGAGATAAACACTTGTTAGGGTAATTTTAGCACCAAATTTAAATTTTTTTTGTGACATGTAGGAGTGAAACTTTAGTCTTAATAAGCGTCTCATGGATAGGAGTTATATGACTAGCACAAATAAACCGTACCACTCAAAAAATTTTCGAACCCAAATATGTGAGGTTCGCCCCTAGAGTTGATAGGAAAAGCCTTAGTGCTTATGTGTGTACCGGTAGCATTTAGATTCTAGAACTTGTGTTAGTGATTCATTCCGAGACCACATGTAATTACTACATGATAAGAGGCATAGGATAACCCATGATTTTAAGTCTGTTTCTTTTTGTATTCACATTGACTTCATTGGTCAAGTAATTCTCCCACACCTTTGCGGTGTACTCATTTTTAGTACACGATACCCCTAGTACACCCCTCAGAGCCTATGTTTTTCGTTTCTAACTTTAAGCATTTTACTTAAAGGAAGAATTTGTTTACAATCCACCCCCAAAATGTACACCCAAATCGCCTTAGCCTTCCTTGTATGCACTCATCTTTAGTGCATCATTGTTACAATATTTGTTTAAACCCTTAGTTAATCGTCTAATTGATTACATGGTTGCTAAGTCGAGTCATGTCTTGTACATATTGTTTTGGGACGATTGGGACTCATAGGTAAGGTACTATTGTTATGGAGTAATGGGGGAAGAACATTATTTATTACCTCCATATGTGCGTTAATATTTTAAAGTACTCCAAGTGTTTTGATTATCTTGATTTGAGTCATTAGATTAGTTACATGTAAAGTATGTAATAGTTCAAATGTAAGGGGAGAACTAAGCCCCCTTGATGTATTATTTTGGATGGTAGGGCAAGAATGTATGCAAAAGAAAAAGAAAATCAAGAAAAATGAAAAAAAATAGAAAAATAAAAGGAGAAAAAACAGACTACCATCCCATTTCCTTTTGTTTTCATTTGAGTTTATGTTATTTATTTTTTAGCCTAAGTTGAGTCGAGTCTTAGCTTGGCAACGCCACATTGTACATGTAATTGACTAAGATAATTGACTTGCCACCAGTAAAATATCCCTTTATCCAACAAACCGTGTTTTTCATATCCCTACACCAAATGTTATAACCCTTGAAAAAGACCTCTTTGATAGTTTTTCCTAGGTTCTTATGCCAAGTGGTGGAGGTTTTTGATCATTTCCCAAGCCTATGGTAATCTATTTGCTATGACAGGTAGTGAGTGATATTTTTCCATTTCCATTAGTTATATTTTGTTTTATGACACCCGAGAGATGAGAGTATCCAAACACTATTTGTGAGGTGCTAGTATATAAACTCCGTGCTTGTTTTGATTAAGGTGGAATGATCATGTTTTGTAATTACTTTTATATTAGTGTTAAATGACCCCTAACTTGTATTTTGATAAGAATAAAAGCCTATTTGCTTGAGGACAAGCAAATCTCAAGTGTAAGGGTATTTGATGAGGCGAAATTTGTTATGCTTTTAAAGGGTTATTTAAGCCTTAAGTCGTGATAATATGATCAATTATTACCCTAAATCGTTTCTTTTGTCATTTTAGGTACTTTTGGAGAGAATTCTAGAAAACATAGCATTTTGGACGTTTTTGGAGCATAAAGTGAAGAAAACGACAAAGTCAAGAATCCAAGCTGGAAATTACACCTGACGGTGTCACCTGTTCCTAAGGGACGGCGTCAGCCTTTGTGACAAGAGGTGGAAATTACTTTTACACTTGACGCGCCCGAAGACTTTTTGGGCATAACACGTGACAGAGTCACTCTTTACCTGAAGAAGGCCGTCACGTATAACTCTAAAGCATGACGGCCCAGAACCCATAGAACGAGATGGCGATAAGAAGTTGGATTGGACGACACGAAACCCTAGCCATGGCGAGATGACGGCGTCAACCATCAAAAGGTGACGCCGTCACCCTTGTAAATCTATATATAGTTTTGGATTTTTCATTCATTAGTGTGCAACTTTGGGGAGGCACTTTGTCACTGTAGGATCTACACTTGATAGATCTCGAGCCAATAGATCGTTAGTCTACTAAGGTAATCACTAGAAAACTAAATAGACAATCTCTGTTAGCTTATACTTATTGCAGAATATAAATATAAACTGTATGCTAAACTTTGATCCTCTATGGATCGATATTATTCACTAATAATCGTTTTGAAACTCGTACGTATTACAATAACCTTGGGTTCCTTATATACTAGTGGAAACCCTAAATTCTTCTACAAGAAACGTATAAACATAACACTCTAGAAGATATTCTACATATCTTATCTATAAATAACTAATCTCTATCTACGGATTAACTATATCCGCAGTAACACTATTCTTCAGCAGGAACCACTCTTCAGCAGAAACCACTTTAAGTATCCGCAGGAACATGTCAGCAGTATTCGTCAGCAGTATCTAAATTCTGACTTCAATAATTCCTTACCGTCACACAAACCCTAGGTCGAATTTCAGAAGTTTTTAAGGGTTTCATACCCTTGTCTCTTCCATGTTTAATTGAAGATAAGTAATCTAACAATCATTCAATATGTCTATGTGTTGTTTGATTTTATCTTACGCTTGTCTTACTTTTAATATGCTAGGCTAGGTTTATTTGTGTTTGCTTAAATGTAGTGAAACCTAGTTATTGATTATTGATTGATGGTTGGTTATGAATTGTTGTTGGGTGATTGTTAATCGATGTTAGGCTTAAGAAAACTGGCTAATCTCCTATTCGGTAACTTGCTTTAACGTCTTAAGAAACATGAATTGGATGTGTACTACAATTTTAATGGTTGTATTTAATGCATAAGTGACTGTTAAGGAGGCCATGATAAGGATACTTAACGTGTCGCCATAGGAAGAGATAGAAGCTTATAGAATTGGGGAAGATCGTACACGACCCCACAATTGGTATTAAGGAATGCAACCCGTCACCCACGCAATTGTAACAAGCTTATCAAACAATAAAAGATAACTAGGGAGTAATGAAGTCTAAGTAAACACGTTTTCTTCATTTATAGTTACACACTTTACTTTATTGTTATTTTATTTTTATTACATTAGTAGTTACTTGGGTTAGTTGACTAGCAACTAATTCCGCCTACTCTTCCAAAACCCGAGATTTTACTTGCTTTCCATAAAATATAAAAATTACAAAACGATCAATCCCCCGGTACTCTTCCAAAACCTAGTTGGATTAATTTCAATCCTAACGAACACTATTCCCTGTGGAGAACGATCAATCCCCTGGTACTTGCCACTTCACTATACTACATCGGTCAGGTACACTGCCTGGTGGAGATTGTAAGCTTCTCAAGATCCCTTGAGAAGTAAAACTTTCATGTAGACCACAATCTGCACATCAGTAGCCGCAAAAGTCGACTAGGGTTCGTACCCTGAAGTTCCCTACCAAAAGTCCTCTCTTAATGAATGAAAACTTGAAAACTATATATAGATTTACATGGGTAACGACGTCACCTTTTGATGGCTGACGCTGTCATCTCGCCGCGGCTAGGGTTTCTTGTCGTCCTATCCAACTTCTTGACATTGTCTCTCTTTATGTCTTCTGGGCCATCACGCTTATGCATGATACGTGACGGCCTACTCCTGGTAGAACGTGACACCGTCACGTGTTAATTCTTAATTTTTCTTTTGGCACGTCAAGTGTAAATGTAATTTCCACCTCTTGTCACATAAACTGGCGGCGTTTCCTTGAGCATCATGACACCGTCAAGTGCAAATTCCAGCATGGATTCTTAACTTTGTCGTTTTCTTCACTTTATGCTCCAAAAACGTACAAAATGCTTCCTTTACCAGAATTCTTTTAAAAAATATCTAAAATGAGAAAAGAAACGATTTAAGGTAATAATTGATCATATTATCACAACTTAGGGCTTAAATGATCCCTTAAAAGCGTAACAAATTTCTCCTTATCAAATACCCTTACACTTGGGATTTGCTTGTCCTCAAGCAAATGAGCTTTTATTCTAATCAAAATACAAGCTAGGGGTCATTTAACATTAATATAAAAGTAATTACAACAAATGATTGTTCCACCTTAATCAAAACAAGCACGGAGATTATACACTAGCACCTCACAAGTAGTGTTTGGATACTCTCATCTCTCAGGTGTTATAAGTCTAAATATAACTAATGGAAATGGAAAAATATCACTCACTACCTGTCATAGCAAATAGATTACCATAGGCTTGGGAAATGATCAAAAACCTCCACCACTTAGCGTAAGCACCTAGGAAAACTATCAAAGAGGTCTTTTTCAAGGGTTATAATGTAGCAACCCACAAAATCTCATCACTATCATTCCCATTACAAATACCTATAGTAGGTATTTCACAAGTAAATTTTAGCTTTGTATTTGCATTCATTACTTGCATGACTTTCTAGACCTACTCACGTATCCACACAAGCCAAATAACTCAACACTCACATCCTATAAACCTCTGGTATGTCAAGCATAAGATCAAAACCACACCATAATAAGTAATGTACAAATCTAACACACTAAACATATCACAAAACCCTAATGAACCCTAATTAAGCCCTAATTAGGTCTATGTGCTTACTAAACCCTATATGCTTAACTAAACTAGTTTGAAAGTGTCCAAGGCTTAAGTATGAGTTACCTTAGGAACATTAGGATACCGTAGGACCCTTAGACCCTAGTACAACCCCTTAGAGCTTAGGTACAAGTCCCTTAAGTACAAAACCATAACTAGGTCATAACTTCCCTGATTTAGGTCTAAACTATCCCAAAACTTTGCCAAAGCTACCACCATTTAATATAAGCCCCTTAGGACCTAGGATTAGTCATTAGGCACTAATAGGACCCTAACATAGGCACTAAACCTTAGGTAAAACCCTAAACTCTCACTAAGTAAAACTAGGTCTAAACTTAACCTAAACTAGTAAAACCTAAACATAAGCACCTCAAGCACCTCAACCTAGCACCCTAGCACCTTACCCTAACCATGAACACACCCTAGCACCTTACAAGCACCAAATCAAGGAGGTTCATCACCTCTTTGTCATCACCTTCACCTCGCG
Organism: Artemisia argyi; assembly: GCA_030686995.1. Classification (NCBI taxonomy): domain Eukaryota; kingdom Viridiplantae; phylum Streptophyta; class Magnoliopsida; order Asterales; family Asteraceae; genus Artemisia; species Artemisia argyi. Next base: position 26,105,452 of record CM060704.1, read on the forward strand.
GCTTCATCCTCTCTACACAAACCCTAAACCGCCTCTTAGCCTAGCCTTGTCACTCCATAGCCTTCCATAGTCAGCTACTAGCTTGTCTTAGTCACCTCCTCCCTCGACACCTCCTCCTTGCTTTGCTTGTTCACTACTCCTCGTTGCCCTATAAATACCTGCGAACCTCACACCACTTCAAAAGCACACCTATTCTCTTTTTCACCTCAAAACATTTTGTAGTAGTAGTATTACTTGAGCTATAGTAAGCCTAGGAGTCGAGCAAAGCAAGCCAAGGACCCTTGTCGAGTTGTTTTCCTATCGCTAAAACCCTATAACCTTCGTTAGCCCTCCATTTGGTCACGTAAGCCTATAATCTAGTTTCTTTAGCTTTAGTTTAGTCCTAGGATAGTTATAGGATGCCTTAGATCACATTAGAACCCTTGCCTAAGCCTTGATCACTTAAACATGCTAATTTTCTTTTTAAAACCCTACTTATGCATTTAATACTAAACATATACTATAATACCTATTAATAAGCTAAAAGCTAGTTTATGTAACTTAAATAAGCTAATATTAGTTAAACATAAACTAGGAAAACTTGTTGTTTTATAAAAATATAGTTTGCATGGAATTAGGACTAGCTTTGCAAAGTTTTCCATGCATAGGGGTATATTTGGTAACTTTCTGAAACTATTAAGTCTAGGGACTATTTTTGACATTGTTAGAAGTTATAAGTATAAGGACCCTTTTTGCAAAGTTATAAAACCATAGGATAAAAAGTTAAATAATTATAAACTTAAATGGACTAGTTTTGCAAAAGTTATAAAGTTAAGGGAATAAATGGTGAATATAGAAAACTTATAAGTCCAAGTTATTTCTGTCATTTTCTCAAAATATAGAAGTTTAGGGACTAATTGTGTCAAGTATAGATAGTTATAAGTATAAATAATATAAGTATTATAAGTTTAGGGTAGATTTTGTAAGTATACACTACTAGAAAAAGGTCTATCCTTGATTTGCATTTTATGACGCATACAAGATGACGCGCAAATAGCAAAGTCATAAAATAAGAGTCATAAAGAGTAAATGTTTTATTGGGGATGACTCGTTTTCAGAAGCGTCATAACATAGGCTCATAATCAGTTAAAAACAATTGATTAAAAACACTCTTTTTACCAAAATCTATCTCTGCTTCGTTTTTTTCCCCCAAAACACTTCCCTCTCAATCTCTCAAAATTTCTAACACTAAAAATTTCTCAAAACCTAAAAATACTCCCGCTCTAACACTAAAAATTTCTTCCCTCTCAATCTCTCAAAACCTAATCAAACACCCCTCTCAAAACTCTCAAAACACTCCCGCCCTAATTTCCCATCTCAAACCCTTCTCAAAACACTCAACATTGCCCTAATTTGCCCTAATTTTGAAAGGTATGCCGTAATTTGCCCTAATTTTATTTTATGTTTTCTGTTTTAATGTAGTTGTAGAGTTTATTTAGGTTATAAAATCAATTTATTGATTTTTAATGTAGCACACCAGGTGTTTGTGAAAATGTAACTAGGTTTTTGTATCAGTTTTTTGTATCATTATTTTAATGTAGCACACCAGGTGTTTGGTGTTTGTGAATAATTTATAGGCCTCATGTAAGTTAACTGTAAATAATGTAACATGTTAGTGTTGTGGGTAAATTGGTGTTTGGGGTTCTAGTGTTTGGGGTTCTAGTGTTTGGGGTTCTGGTGTCAAATGATTAAAACCAGTCAAATGATTAAAGTGTTAGTGTTGTGGGTAAACTGGTGTTTGGGGTTCTGGTGTAACTAGGTTATATCTATGATTGCAATTATAGCTGATTCGGTGAGGATGAGATTAATGGGCTTATAAGTACTTAAAACCAGTCAAATGATTAAAGTGTTTGATAGATGGGAAGTGCAGCCTGTGTTTGTGAATAGTGTGTCTATACAGAAGGATTGAAGTAATTTGCTTAAATGATTTGTAAGCTGGTGTTCATGTTTAACATGTATATATAGGCCTCATGTAAACTGGTGTTTGTGGTTATCTTTTTATGTTTTAGTTTAATAAGGTTGGTATCAGACTCGACACTTACACGAGATGTTTTCTGTTTTATAGTTTTTAGGTAATGGATAAATCTTGGATTTTGTCTGATAGATTATCAATCGCATACGAGGAAGGTGTGAATGCCTTTTTAGAGTTTGCACAACATAATAACCCAAATTCCAATGCCATTCCGTGTCCTTGTGTAAATTGTATCAATTTGTGTCACACTTCCATCAAAATGTGCGTTATCACGTGTTTAAACACGGTTTCGATGAGGATTATATTGATTGGACCTTCCACGGAGAAAATTCATCTATAGATGAAGCTGAATGCCCTAATGAGTCTAGATCTCCCGAGTTCGACTACACAAAGGAGATGCTACATGACGCCTTCACATATGCAGAGAATGAACCTAATTTATTGAAGTCACTCCTCGAAGAATGCGACAAGCCACTGTATGAATGGTCTAAGTATAATGCACTAAATGGATTGCTGAAATTCCAACATTTGAAGGGTCAATTTGGCTGGTCTGATACAAGCTTTGATGCTTTATTGGGCGAGCTAAATGATGTTTTGCCTTCAAATAATACAATCCCTAAGTCGATATACGAGGCCAAGAAGTTGCTAAAAGGAATAAGCATAGAATACATTAAGTATCATGCTTGTGAGAATGATTGTGTCTTGTTCTGGGATGAGCACAAGGATGCTTCTCAATGTCTAACTTGTGGCACTTCTCGGTGGAAGGAGAATAGGAAGAAGGTGCCGAGAAAAGTTGTTTGGTATTTCCCGCCCATTCCTAGATTTAGAAGAATGTTCTTGTCACCAGAAACCGCACATGACCTAACTTGGCACGGGCAAGGTAGGGTCAGTGATGGCAAGCTAAGACATCCTTGTGATTCCCCATCTTGGAAGCTTGTTGACAACAAGTACTGGAAAGAATTTGGAAAGGAAGATAGGAATATGAGATTAACCTTGTCCGCGGATGGTATAAACCCTCATAAGTCATTAAGTGCAAAGTATAGTTGTTGGCCGGTTACCCTAGCAACATACAATCTGCCTTCTTATTTGTGTATGTCGAGAAAGTTCATGATGTTGACTCTACTGATATCAGGTCCAAGGCAACCTGGTAACAATATTGATGTCTACTTGGCACCACTAATAAAGGATCTGAAAGAGTTGTGGAAACCTGGCGTTAAGACGTATGATGCTTATAAGAAACAGTTCTTTAATCTAAAAGCAGTCTTACTTTGGACTATAAATGACTTTCCCGCGTATGGTGACCTATCGGGGTGTGTTACCAAAGGTTATAACGCGTGTCCAGTATGCTCAGAGGATACCTACTCACAATGGTTGGCAAAATCCAAAAAAGTATGCTTCCTCGGGCATAGAAGATTCCTCCCACTTACACATCCTTTTCGCAAAAGAAGAAAAGATTTCAATAATGAACCAGAGAGCAATGTTATGAAAAAACCGAGATCAGGTGAAGAAGTTTACGACTATCTGGAAGGTTTTACGACTAAATGGGGGAAAGAGAAAAAGGCAAAGAAGGAAGTTATCTGGAGGGCGTTGAAGAAGAATAAATCAAAGAAGAAAATGCCACGTCAGCAGAGAAGGCCAAAAAAGAAAAAAGAAACTATTGATGCGAGATCGAAAGTTTGGCGTAAAAAATCAATCTTTTTTGAACTAGAGTACTGGAAGCATTTGCTTGTTCGTCATCAGTTAGATGTTATGCATATAGAAAAGAATGTATGTGAGAGTGTTTATGGGACGTTACTGAATTTGCAAGGCAAGACGAAGGACGGTTTAAAGGCACGACAAGATCTTGAGGAGTTAGGGATTAAGACTGAGTTAATAAGTCAACCAAAGGGGAAGGGTCATTATCTGCCGCCTGCCATATACACATTAAATAGCGAGGAGAAATGCATGTTTTATGACACGCTGTCTAACATTAAAGTGCCTGATGGGTATTCCTCCAATTTCAAGAATCTCGTGTCCGATGATAATTCGAAGATGAATGGATTGAAGTCCAACGACTGTCACGTACTAATGCAACAGATTCTTCCTTTTGCAATAAAGGGGGTGATAGACGTGAAAGTTAGGAAGACTATTATAAGCTTGTGTCACTTCTTCAACGAGCTGTGTAGTAAGTAGTTGATGTTAGTAAGCTAGGCAAGCTGCAAAGTGACATCGTAGTAACTTTGTGTTTACTAGAGAAGTATTTTCCGCCTTCGTTTTTCGATGTCATGATTCACTTGATGGTGCATTTAGTCAGAGAGGTGAGGTTATGTGGCCCAGTCCACTTTAGGTGGATGTATCCGTTTGAAAGGTACATGAAAACACTAAAAGGTTATGTACGAAATCATTATCGACCCGAGGGCTGCATGGCAGAATGTTATGTGGCAGAGGAAGCATTAGAATTCTGTTCCGATTCCTTGGAAAACATGAAATCAATTGGCAATCCTCATGATCGTGCTGATGAAATAAACCGCACTGGTAAACCTTTATCGCAGGCTACCATCTGTGTTGTGAATTCTAAGCTACTTGATCAAGCTCATCTTTATGTATTAGGAAACTCCGCCGATGTTGAACCATACATAAAGCAGCATATGTTAGAACTGAAGGATCATAACCCGTGTCGAAATAATACATGGTTGCAGAGCCAACATAGTCGGACGTTTATTGACTGGTTTAAGAAAGAGGTTGAAAGGCGTTTGGCTAACGGGGAAAATACCGGTGATAGTGTTCTTTGGTTGGCAAAAGGCCCTGATTTTGCTGTTAGTAAATATACCGGGTTTGCCGTAAATGAGTATCAATTCCTTACAAAAGAGCGTGATGAATCTAAAACCAGTCAAGGTAGTGGAGTATCTATAGTTGAAAATACTATGCAGATTGCTAGTGCAAAAGACTCCAATCCGGTGTACGGCGCTGTTACCTACTTCGGTCGTATATTGGAAATATGGGATCTTGATTATCGTACATTTACGGTTCCTGTTTTCATGTGTGAGTGGGTAGATAGCCGTGGAGTAAAAAAATATGATTTAGGATTCACAGTGGTTAACTTTGATAGGCTTGGTCAACGGTCTGAACCCTTCATATTACCTAGTCAAGCAAGACAAGTTTTTTATGTTCAGGACCAACAAGATAGGAACCTGTCTATTGTTGGCTTCACACCACATAGGATGCATAGGTATGGAGATAATGATGAAACTGATGATGTGTTTGAATTTGATGTTACACAAAATATGAACCTGTCTTTAGAAGACCTAGACGATTGTTTCAACTGTACGCGCTCGGATGATGAGGGCATATTCGTTTTAGATCATTAGTTTTTGGTATGAAATAACTGTTTATTTGTTAAAGTCTATCAAGCATTATTTATTATTTAAAGTTTTTGGTATGAAAATAACTGTTTATTTTGTTTATTTTAAACAGGTTGCTTTTTGGTAATAAAAGATGGCCTCGAACCGCGAAGAAGATGCAGTTTGTGGTTCTGGTTCTGATTCGGACCGCGAAGAAGATGCTGGTTCTGGTTCTGATTTGGACCGCGAAGAAGATGCTGGTTCTGGTTCTGGTTCCAAATCGCATAGAGGCCCGACAATAAAAGCGAAGGCGAATAAAAAAACAGTTGTTACTTATAATAAAAGAGGTGTCCCAACTGGACCGGGAGCCAAAAAACTGTCTACTTTTGAGGGATTGGTGGCAAGATCTATGGTTCTCATAACCTATGATTCTTGGTTGAACGTAGATAACGAAACAAAGGAAGCTTGTTGGAAATATGTTAAGGTAAGTATTTTATTATTTTATTCTAACTATGTTTTAGTTTTAGTATTTTATTCTAACTATGTTTTGATTCATTTTTTACGTTTCAGACACATTTTGTACTTGACCAAAAGAGTCGGAAGCAAGTTCTCCAATCAATCGGGATAAAGTGGAAAAACTTCAAACATTATCTTTATAAGAAGTTCATTAAGCCACTAAAAGATGACAAGTCTAAGGAGGCCAAGAAGCAATTATATACTCCTCCTGAAAAGTATCCGTCCGTGAAAAAAAAGACTGGAAACTTTTCGTATCACAAAGAATTAAGCCTTCGTTTGAGGTATTTGTTTGAGTTTCAAAAAACCGTTATTTATCACAAAAACAGTTACTAACATGTTAATTGTATATACTTATGCAGGCAATAAGTCAGAAGGCTTCAGCTAACCGTAAACTTAACAAGTACAACCATCGTTTGAGCCGAAAGGGATATTCCGGACTCATTTATGAGATAGTATGGAATTTATTGCTTATGTTAACTTTTTTATTGCTTATGTTGATGCTTTTTAACTTTTGCTTTTAACTTTTTTAGATGGAAGCAACCGGAAAAGAGGAAGAGGAGATTGAGAGGGCAGAATGTTGGAAAAAAGCAAGAGAAATGAAAAAAGGAGGTTTCGACCCAGCTGTCCAAAAAGTTGTCAATAAAATTGTAAGTATTCATATTTCTCAGTTATTTAAACTTTGATGTTCAGTTAGTTAAACTTTGACCATAAGTCAACATATGTTAAGTTATTTGATGTTCAGTTACTTAAACTTTGACTTTTCACCATAAGTCAACAGATGTTAAGTTATATGTTTGTTTACTCAGGAGACACTAAAGAAGGACAAGGATTATTCAGAGGATCCTTTGGGATCAATATATGTGCTTACAGAGGCCCTGGGTTCTAAAGAAACACGTGGGTGTGTACGTGGTATGGGTCGATATGTAACACCACACCAGTATTTTTTAATACCCAGGAATGTCAAGCAATACCTGAAACAATATGATAACATAATGAATAAATGGCTAAAAGCTGTTGAAGATGAGTTAGAAAGAAGAAGATGTGCAAGTACCAATGCTTCAGAGGGTGCAAGTAATTCTCCAACGTTGAGCGATGAAGACGAAGAACCAAATGTACCAAGTGAACCAAATGTAAGTCTTCATTTGTTATAAATTCATTGCAATTCTTGTCTGTTTTAATAATATTGTGTCATTTATAGGATAAATCATGCTATCTTGCGGTCAACGATCCTTCAAATATAGTCGCCAAAGGAACCATAGTAAAGCATACTGTCTCGGGTATTTATTTGAAGTTAAATTACTTATTTAATATTTATATATATTCTTACATATTTAATATTTATTTGTTCATATATTAGATGGGAACATTGAAGTTACGGTGGACACATCTGTTCAAGCAGAAGCTTTGATACCGAATCCAATTCCCGAGGAGTTCGTTGAGACTGTTAAGGATGCCATTAGGTACATGCTAAGCTGGCCGAGTCACCTAGTCGTTCCATGCTCTCGTTTGGTAAGACTTTTTTATAAAACAGTTTAATCATTAGAACAAAATGGTTTGGTAAGACTTTTTTTATATTTTTGCAGAACAAGATAGTGGCCAAAAAGAAGGAGAAAAAGGCTGCTAATCAAGACAAGGAGAAAAGAAGAAAAACAGAAAAAGAACAAAGAAAAGAAGAAGAAAGAAAAGAAGAAGAAGAAAAAAGAGAGTTGGGCAGTGTGATTCACAAGAAAAAAGAAAAGAAGAAGCGAAAAAGAGAACCCCACAACGAAGAAGAAGTGATGATGCCAAAAACAGGCACGATGCCAAAAATAGTTGCAATTGAAGAAGGAAAAAGCCCAGAAACTCTCACCTCCATTGCAAAAGTGGCTGAGAAAGGAAATCCGTTGAAAAAAATGATGACGAGAGGTCAGAGGAGAGTAAGGAAAAGAATTGAAGAAAGGATGGGATTGAAAATGACTGCAATGATGGTTGATGGACAAGTTGCAAAGGTCGATTGCATAAAAGTGCAATGCGAGGATGATTTGTTTGGGCACCCCAGTTACACGTACTTAAATTGGAATGATTTTGACAGTCTATTTTCAATGGATGAGTTAAGCGGGGTTGTCGTTGCTTCTTATATCATGTAAGTGATAAATGTAGTTTATAAAAAATTGGTACTTGTATGTTAACAGGACTAATTGAATGTAAACTTTGTATGTTAATTGTTAACAGGTACCTGTATGAGCAAATCAAGAATGGGTCACAAAGAGATCATGGAGTTTGTTTCATGACCCCAACTGCGATCGTGCATCATGAACGTAAAGCGAGGGCCAAGAATATCGAGGAGGCAAGTCGAGTTATTTCAAAAAGGTTATCTACAAGGAAGCAAAATGACCTCATCTTATTGCCGTACAATCCCGGGTTAGATTTTCGACAACATTTAAATTAATTAATAAGAATTAACATTAATTAACAGAATTTATTTTTTGTTTTTTGTAGAAGACATTGGGTGTTAGGTGTGCTTAACATGAAGACAAGTACCTGCTATTATCTTGATTCCCTATCGGTTAGCGACGTCAATCATCAGTTCAAGCAAATGGTGGATGCGTAAGTAATACAAATTTATAGAATCTTTATGATGTATGATGTAATACTTAACTGGGTTAATTCTTTGTAGGGCAATTGCATTGTATGATGTAGAAGCTGGAACCAATAAGAGGACTAAACTTAACTGGGTTAATTCTAAGGTTAGTTATTTGTTATGGCTTATTTGCATCTCCTAGCTTATTAATAGTCTAAGTAATACTAGTGTAGAGTGGTTTTTAGTTTTAATCAACTTAGTATAGGGTAAAATTGCAATACAGATCAGTGTAAGGGTGTTTGTTTAAGACAGCTTATAGGTTAGTTTGGGTATAATCTGAAAATCACTGTTCATGTGTCAAGTTTCTGAGTTTGATTGAACTGATTCAAAGGTATTTTAGTTGTTCTCATCAGAAGATAGGGCAATTTGATGGTTATTTAAAGTCTGCATTAGATATTTTAGTTTTGAGCTCTTATCTGCCCTAATAAGCTTAGCAATAAGCTGAGCTTAATTTGAGTTCATTTTGGCTTTGCTAGTTAGTTCAATGGTGCTTAAGTGAGTGCCTATGAGTTGGTCTGCTGTGGAGTAGTCTTGCTCAAATTTTGAGCCAAATTCCTAATCTGCTACCACATATTGTTTTGCAGCAATTAGTTATCTGCACTGTTTTGCGCCAAATTCCTAATCTGCTACCAAATTCCTAATCTGCAAATAAGCCCATATACCCTGTGCAGACCATTCTTGTTAATCAACTGTAGTTACATATCATTTTGTGTTTCTTGTGTAGTGTCCACTTCAGCCCAGATGCACCGAATGTGGGTACTTCGTGTTGAAGTTTATGAAGGAAATAGTTAAACATGGAGTTCGGGCTCTCGAAAATGACAATGTAAGTAGTTAACTGTTTTAAGTAGTTTAAGTAGTTTAAGTAGTAATTAACTGTTTCTAAAATGTTGTTTTATTTGACTAGATTGGTGGCCCCAGGAATGAGTACACGGAGGCAGATTTCGACGATATTCGAGAAGAATGGGCAATTTATGTGTCGAATTTCATTTTTAGGTAGAAATCGCGCGTATTGTAGTAACTTTAACTAATTATCGGTCTATATTTTGACTTGAATTGTTATGTAATGAATTGGCGGTAACGCATGGTTTTGATATATATGAAATGCGTTAATTTTGTACAATTATTAGGTTTATTATATTGTCAATAATTATGTATATAATCAGGTTTTAAAAAACAGGAAAAAAAATGATTTTAAGGTAATGACTCGCAAAAACATATGTCAGAAAAGTGTGTCATAAAAGTTAGTCAAAATGATTTTAAGGGTAATGACACGCAACGTGTGTCATAAGTGCGAGTCATAGAGGGATGACGCACAAATGCCAGTCATGAAGCTTTATGACGGGTCTTTCCTTGACTCGCATTTGCGCGTCATAAGACCTCTTCTTGACTCGCATTTGGAGTCAAGGATAGCCCTTTTTCTAGTAGTGATATAAACTATAAGGGTATAAGTAGGGAGCTTCATGTGAGGAGTACTATGTGGATATTTCGTTTTGACGAGTTTGCTTGGTTTATGATTTAAAGTGCTCTGGCTCCTCAAACGGTTATTGCATATACTCCTGAATTATGATGGCACGAACGGTGTTATGTTATAACTAAACTCTAACTAAATACATAACTCAATAGTAAGGAGCTTCATGTGAGGAATATTAACTTCTGAATTATGATGGACCGAATGGTATTATGTTGATAACATAATACAATAGTAGGGAGCTTCATGTGAGGAGTCTTATATTTCTGAATTATGATGGCCTGAACGGTGTTATGTTATACCTAAAACTCTAAAGACCCTAAGAATGATTACTTAAGAAACCTAAACTAAACAACTAGAGCTTGACATACATCCAAACCTACAACACACCAGGATACGTGAGTAAGGCAGTCTAGTTCCCGAGTCACTTTTTGCATCAATTAGATTTCCCTATGCCCAGGTGAGTTTCGTAGCCTCACATCTTTTTAAACTTTCACTCTAAATGCTTTACAAACCCTGTGAGGGGGATACATGCTACTTGCTTTACTTAAAACCGAATACAAGTCTTTTTCTTTGGTTGTTGCACGAGTAAACTATCTGCCACCACTACATAACTAAAATTCATGAATCTAATCGTTTGGGATATTTTACCCACGCAAACGCGAATATAGTTAATAGGATCTATTGGAGTTTGACAACTCCCGTTGATACTACATCTTTCTGGATGGTATCAATAAATACTATATTTGAACCCACTAAAGGATTAACTTTGGAAAAGTTATCCTTACCGTCCCCTCATGGTTGGTCTGCATACCCCATGACCCGGACTGTTAACGTGTGGTTCATGAGCTTAGTGCAACATACCCCACTCTTGATAATTGTGCATGCATCACAATTATCACACACACACGCACACAACATTTTCCCAGATGGGTGTAACAATGGAACCTAGGGAACTTGTATTCACTAACACTTAAACCTATGACTCTCACTCAATAACTAGTGTTGACTTTTAAGCATGTATTCTAGGTATGTCACTTCTACGGAGATATGGCAGAAGGAGGCACTAAACTCGGAGGACTTTCAAACCGGTTATCATTCAAACATAACTTAACACCTAGACTTTGGGACCTCATCAATAGTAAAAGTATATCTTTTACTATAAAAACTGTGATAATTAAATGAATGATAACTAAATTTCAAAAATCGTCTCTTTTTGAGTCGGTTTCTATTACTATAACTGTGATTCCATGAAGTAATACCCCAACCCTAAATCCGTTGCGAACCTTAAAAATGGGGGTGTTATAGATTGGTATCAGAGCTTCAGTTATAGAGAACAAGGTCAAAACATAAACTACAACTATTTTTCCTAAACCCGAGAAAGTCCTCAGTGCCCCTGCCATTCTCCGTAACTATACGTGCTAAGGTTAGTATTGTAATTGCCTGCTTAACTGCTAAATGATTTACAGTATTTTTACTATTATATAGTTATGTCTACTCCCCGGTATTCTACCCCCGTCTCATCTAGCTTACATCCGGAGAACGATCTTTCCTCTCCGAATGTACTAGATTATTCCCCTAAACCATATTTTCATGATCACTTAGAAGACTCTAGGAATAGTCTAGATACACCTTCACCCTTAGGTTATACACCTTTCTTTGATAACCCACATTTAAAACACTTAAGAGATTTCTATGCTAAGGCATCACCTATTACTCCCCTAAATCCTATTTTACACCCACCATTCCCCACACCTAGATTAGAACCACATGGTTTCCTTCTCCCTAGAGAACCATGTATACCTAGAAACCCTATCCCTACCTATACCCCTAGATATGACCCTAGGCAACCCTATACTTTAGGACATACACCTTACTTAGTAAACTCTCCTATTTCATCCTAGAAAGATGAATTTGGAGAAAAACCTACTAGGACAACTTTAGAAAATCAGGAAAATCAGTTAGAGGAAATTTTAAATAATTTAGATGAAATTTTCCTTAACCTTCTTGAGAAGATAGAAAAAGGTCGTGATAATAACCTAGGTAATCAACCTGACTATAGTAGTTTAAGATATACCCTACAAGAAACCCGTTTTAAGGTAGCTAAAATACATAAAAGTCAAATGAGACACCACCATAAGATAGACTTTGCCCGCTTTAGGATTTGTACTTTAGAAAAGATAATTGATTATGATGAGGAAAATCATCAATCAAACCTAGAAAACAAAAACTCTTGGAATTAGGAAAAATCTTAGAAACCCCTAAGTAATATACCTTTTATAACCTTAAGAGTTATGCCCTAGAATAATCAGTTCCTATAGGATATGTAAGATAGGAAATTAATAAAATAAGTTATGTTTTAGAAACTACCTAGTGCCCCTCAATTAGGATAATTTAGATAAACTAGATTTAGGTATGTCTCTCCCATATTACCCTAGGTCATCCCTAACCCAATAATAACCCCTAGGAGAATAGATATAACCTGTAGAAAATGACAAGTTAGATACTTGTTATAACCTACCCCGAACCCTTACCTATAGGAATTTTGGAAAACTACCCCGATGCCTTAGATACATAGATTCTCTAAAATGTTTTAAACTCCCCTCGTAATTCATCTTTTCCTAAAACCTAATCCCTTCAAGCACTCTCCCTTAGTAATGGTGAGAATTCTTATTCTACACCATAGAGATCTGAATTCTTTCTCATCTGATCTCTAAATCCTCACTACTTCTTTAGCTTTCTTAAGCTATCTTTTTCCTAGTTAGAGAATCTACCCCTAACTATCCCATATGCAAATATATGATAGTCATATACAAGCATATTACTATCCTTTCCCTCTTTATTTCCTTAGATTACTATGATTCCCGAGTTAGTTTTCCCCATCCCCTTAGTAAAACCCGAACCATATTCTTTAGGATTCCCGTACTTGAGGTTAGAAATAACTTTAGGATATCCATAGAAAACATAAGCTTAAGTATAGAATACCTTAGATCACTAAGATAGGCTATCTAAGAAACCCTTGAGGAAATAGAAAAATAAGATTTTGAATCTTTAAGGTTTTATAGGTTAGAAACCAAATTAAAATCCCTACCCCAATAGATAGAAAAATTAGGAAGACATCCCTATAAGATAGAATTTAGCCTAGCATAAGAATTCATTTATCAAGGAAATTAGAACTAGAACACAAATTAGATATAAGGAATATTAGGAAAAACAAAGGATTAAATAGTAAAACCTCCACCTTAAGCCTTTAAACCCCTAGTTTAGGATAGACACATTAGCATGCTTCTACCATATAGGCACATTAGAAAGCTTCTACCATATAGGAATAAGTCATTTTTTTAGTCATAAATTGCCCCTACCTAGTCCCTTAGGATACCCACATATATATTTGAGGATATTAGATTACATCTTAAGATTTGACGTTTCTTAGAATATACATTAGGAAATTCCACTTAGAAGATACTATGGATACTACCCTAGCTGGTTTCAAGTACCTAGGAATAGTAATACTTATAATAATAGTAATAATGGTAGTAATAGACAACTTAAAGCAAAAGAGAAAACCCGAAACTATGCCTAAGAATAAGAATACTCCTAGTAAACCCTTAGGAAAGAAAACACCTAGATCTACTCCCTCTTTAGAACCTTCTACTTCAGTAGAACCAAACACATCACCCTTAGAAGTTTAGGATTAGTTAGGAAAACTAGAAGAACCTTAGGGGGAAAACAAATTTTGGGAAGGAATCTAGTTAATCTAAAATTCCATTAGGATACTATCTTTCAGTTATCCTATACTCTCACTCTTCCGTTTAATCTTATCCTCCCACTTTTTCTCATCTTTCCATTCAAATTCTCTTTTTCCTACTCTCCTATTTCAAATCTTACTATCCGGATTTCCTACTCTACCGTTTAATCCTACTCTTACGTTTCAACTCACTCCTTCGTTATCCCTCACTCCTCCATACCTTCTTATCTCATCCCTTTCCTTTCTTTCTTCCTTTCCACTCTTTCCTATTTTCATCCATCCTCCCACTTTCTTTCATGCTTTCGTTCCTCTATCATTTTTCACTCTATTTTTCCTACTCTATATTCTCTCCCTACCCCGTCCTACAATGTTCTAAGAGTTAGAACTTGTACTACTCGCTATTTCATAAGATTCTATAAAATAGATTTTGTAAGGATATCTATGTCGAACTTTGATCCTCATCATGTTTGACAATGATATTTTGCTATCTCACCTTACAAAAGTTGCAAGCATGAGACCACTAACATCCGTCACTCTAGCTATAGCCTCCCAGGCTATCAGGTGAGTAGTTGCTAAACAGGGAGACTGTAGAACTGGTCACCATAGCTACTACTTGTCTCCATCATGGATTGGACTTGTCTCTACCATAGCTGCTACTTGTCTCCAAAACATTCTTGGATCACATTTCCTTAAATGTGGACCACATTTTCCTTTTACCGCTGATACTACTTAAGGACGATTTATGATGACTACTTTATTAAATTGAATTAGGACGCTCTTTCATTTTAAGAAGAAAGTTATAAATCGAATGGATCATGAATTTATAAGCTCTTGCTTACGAGAATTGGGATGCCATTACTTGTAAGAAATGAGATATAAACCAATGAGACCAAGTATGTGGCACATGTACAAACAATTCCTACTCCGTTTGTACAACTCTCTTCTTTGCTCTTATCTTTCTCGACTCATTCTTTCCCCTACTCCTACGTGCATCTAAATCTCCGGACGAGATTTCTTCTAAAAGTGTAAGATTGTAGCAACCCACAAAATCTGATCACTATCATTCCCATTACAAATACCTATAGTAGGTATTTCACAAGTAAATTTTAGCTTTTTATATGCATTCATTACTTGCATGACTCTCTAGACCTACTCACGTATCTACACAAGCCAAATAACTCAACACTCACATCCTATAAACCTCTGGTATGTCAAGCATAAGATCATAACAACACCATAATAAGTAATGTACCAATCTAACACACTAAACATGTCATAAAACCCTATTGAACCCTAATTAAGCCCTAATTAGGTCTATGTGTGTACTAAACCCTATATGCTTAACTAAACTAGTTTGCAAGTGTCCAAGGCTTAAGTATGAGTTACCTTAGGAACATTAGGATACCTTAGGACCCTTAGACCCTAGTACAACCCCTTAGTAAACTAATATTAATTATTAAAAATACTAAATGAAAAAAAAATTATAAATTTTTTTATATAAATACTACAAGATGACAGGAACCTAGGAAAATATAAAAACAGGCAAGTGCTCAATGAAAAAGCAAAAAATAAGCAAAATAGCTAAAATAGCTTAAATAGAAGCTATCACTTTAAATACAAGTGGTGGAAACTTAAACACTAATAACACACTAGCCCAGATGGTGCATAGGGTTGGTTTGGTTTTAACTAAAAGTACCAAGAGGTCACAGGTTCGAATCCCACAAGCACCTCTTTTTCTGTTTTATTTATTTTTTTGATTTTTCTTTTACAAAACTTTGTTAACAATAATAATACATAACTTTTGTGAAAACCTATTTACTGAAAAGCTTTAACAAAGCATATGCAAGCTTGAAAATTCCAACAGTTGGAGCTTTTAGTGCCAAAGTGAGTTTTTGAAATAGAAAATCTAGCCAAATAAGTGCTTAAGCAAAAACCAAGGCAAACACAAACAAGCACAGTCTCAATCTAACTCAAATAAGCCATATACAACAAATACATAAGCTAGAACAAGCTAGGAATAAGAGTCAAATAAGCTCAGTTCCTACTGATGCCTAATCAGCAGAAATGGGTGATGATGGGGCAATTTGGGAGGTTAAAATAAGTAAGTAAATAAGCAAACAAGGGCAAACTAAGAGCACATTCAACAAGGCATTATATCAAACTTCCCAAAACTAAAAATTTCAAGTCATGAGCTCAACTAGTCAACAGGTTATGGTCAAAAGAAAAATGGGTCAAACTAGGAAACCTTTGGTGCAGGGTATAAACATGTGATCCAACAAACTTTAGAAGCCTAAAAAGCTAACAGAAAAAATTGTGAAAAATAAATAAAAAATATTAGCATGTAGACAAGCTGACAAATAAGCTGATAACCAAATTTCAAAGCTTAAATCTTAAAATTAAGAAAGCTAAAAATCCTACACTAAGGGCTGTTATAAAAGGGCAAAAACCGGCCAAAGGGGGCTGAAAAGCTGTTAAGAAAAAGTTTAAAAAATTTCAAAAAAATATGAGCAACTAGATTACCATCCAATTAACCTGTAAAACAAATTTCATGAAAAAGGGCTTAAAATGAAAAAATGAAACATCAAAAACCACTTCTGCTGTTGAAAACTTGTTTTTGCAGTCCAAAAATGGGGCTTAAGGCCTATTAAAAAAATCTAAATATTAAAATAAAAATACCACTAAGTAAATAGCATATTAGAGTACATTATCCAAAAATTTTGTGAGATTTGGTTGAAAATTGAAGAAATGAAAAATAAAAGACAAAAAATGTTGTTTGGAACATTTTTGACTTTTTTCAAGTTTATGCAAGGTTGACTTTGATGAACTTTGATCTATCCTAACTGATCTAATATGTTGTTATAAGCTAATATTAGATGAAATTAAGCTAATGTAACTAGATATGAACCTATATGTGTGATTATGCAAACTAAATTCTTGATAGTGAATGAAAATTAAAAGATAAATGGTGATTTTGACTTTATTGTAAAAGAGTGATGAATATTATGGTTGAACTATACTATAATGACCTAATGCAATTTTTCTAAATGACTTGTGCCTCCTGAATTAACCTTGAACACAGAAAATACCTTTTTGCCAAACACCCCTATATGAGACTATTTTTATGATTTATGAAGCAAGTGTTAGATTTAACCCATGGAATCATCAAACAAACTTGTAATATGATGTATCATACTGACTTTACCACAGAAACTCAGGATTGAACAACAATATACAAGTTTACCATTAACATACAATTCTGACAGTTAAAATGAAAATGTGATGGAAACTTAACACAACTATGAGATATAAGCAAATATCTATATAATAAGCAATAAGTAATTTGAATAAGCAGATTTGAATAGAAAACAAGCTATTTTAAGCAATGCTAAAATAATTATGCAAAAACTTGAGAAATTGCTTACAAATGGATCCTGTGAGCTCCAAAAAGCAAGAACCAAGAACTCACACCTGTCCTAATGCCTCCCATGAGACACTAAACCCAAGGCCATCTAAAATTTACAATGTTCCTTGCTTTCTTTCTTCTTATTTTATTTATTTATTTATTTTTTTTTTCAACTTTTTTTTTTGAGTTTTTAAAGTGAAACAAGTTTAAACACTTACTAAACCTATCAAAGCTTATGAATAAGCTCATTTGAGCTTATGGAACAGTAAACAACACCTTTAAAAAAGAATTAAGCTAAAATGTGAATTTGAGCAAATTTAGGTGGAAAACTGATTTGAGCAATAAACCATGAATATTTGATTGAAAATGACTTGATATTACACTAATAATGTTGAAAATACAATTAGAAAGCTAGGATTACAACTGAAAATTGAAATTACATTAATTTGACATTTTAAATTATGCTAAAAACTACACAGTTCTCCTTTGGCTATAGTAGCCTTCTAATACAAGTGAGTGAGGTCCTTGAGTATCTCTGAGACTTTCCCAGCAACAATTTCCACCCTTGGATGGCTAGGAGTGATCCTAGCCTTTGAATTATTTTGCCAATTGCCTGGTTAACTTGAGGGGGAAGAAGCATTAAATGTGGTTTGTCTTTTGTGTTTGGAGGAGGGAATAAGGGTGCATAGGTGATGGGAATGACAAGCTCAAGTGGAAGGAGTTACAGGCAAGTGGTAATGGAGGGAAGAAGGGGGGTTGACTGTTTGACCCCTGGTTAGTTAACGAGGGTGTTTGAATTTGGTCCACGGAATGGTTTGGGCCTGGTGAAGTAATGGGTTGGGTAATTAAAGGGTTTGTTTGGTTTATTTAGCTAAGCAAGTATAAGGACCATTAATGTAATTTTTTGGTTTTTAAACGGTGGTTTTGCCAAGTTTCCAAAACTTATCCTAAGGACCATTCCTGCCAACTCATAATTCCACAAGGGCCTTTGAAGTTTATTTTCCAAAATGAAATTCCCAAGGACTAAATTTGCCAACTTTCAAACTTGAGGGACTAAAACTGTCAATTCTCAAAAATTATGATCCAAGGACTAATATTGAAAACTTTTGATTTCCCAAGGACTCTTGTTGACTTTTCTCAAAAATAAATGCTCAGGGGCCAATTATGTCAATTTTGAAACTTGAGGGATCATTTCTGTCAATTCTTCAAACTTTGTTCCAAGGACTATTTCTGGCATTTTGTGATTTCCCAAGATATATTTTGACAAAGTTCACAAAATGATAATTTGCTTCCCCGGCTCTATCTTTGGACACGCTTTCTAATCTCGTGCTCGTTTTTGTCCTTTTTGGCCTGTTTAGTGCATGTTTCTGAAATATCCGTACATGCACGATCACAAACACAAAAACACAATATCTTTGGCATTTATGATTAGTTTTCGTCTATTTTGGTCTTAATTTGGCAAGGAAAAGGTGTGTGAATAATCACACACCAAAATCTCCCAGACTAAGGTTTGTCGTGTCCTCACGCAATGTGATCAATTCATGCTTTTGAGATAAATAATTTCATAACTCTTTTTACTAACGTTGAAAAAGTAGCAAAATGTTCAAAAGAGAGTTTAAAACTATTTATTCCCGAAAGCGCCCCATTTTAAAACTTTATTTTCTACACTACTGTTTTTGTACTTTTCCACATATAATGTGACGGGATGTTGACTTTCATCATTTTTCAATAATGTTTAGGGTCATAGAGTAAGAAACACAGCTCATAGAAAAGTGTCCATATGGATAGAATTCATCGTCCCTGATTTTTTACAAGTTCCCAAGCTAAGCGTTAAAACGAAATCATAGCCAAAAATGTCCTTAGATGCTAACACTACTCATAAATGCTAATTGTAAATTCCTGCTCCCAAGTCTTATTTTATCTAGACTTTTTTTAAAAGAAATGATTTCTCATTTTCGTTCCGATAGTTTTTAGTCTGATAGATTTAGGCGGTTTTAAAAATCATTTAAACTTTAACTCAAAAGGCTCAAAAGGTCACACCACATTTATTATATTTTCATTTTTCATCATCATTCATTTTTTTTTGGTTTAATATATAACTTGTATCCCAATCATACGGAGCTTCACGGTGAATCTCCCAGACCTAAACGCCTTTCAGAATAAAGGATGCATGGATCCGCTTGTTGAACCGTAGTTATTTTTTGTACTTATAATTTTATTTCATTTTTACTTTGCCTCAAGCATACGGAGCTTCACGGTGAAACTCCCAGACCTAAACGCCTTTCAGAATAAAGGATACAAGGATCCGCTTGTCGAACCGCATCTATTTTTGGCATTTATTACAAATTAATGGTGTTATTTATGAACCTCATATGGCATAGAACAAAACGGGAAGTTCCAAGACCTAAATGCCTTTCAGAATAAAGGATCCAAGGCCCATTTAATGCTTATGTCACACGTAAAGTGAGCGGAAGTTTAGACAACTTTTGAAAATGCGTAATTCTAATTATCTTATTTTTGGGTTTTCAATCTTGCGGGAGCAAGGAACTACAAGTAACCGTTATGAGCTCTAAAGAAATCAAACTATTCTACGTTTAGCATCCAATCATACTAATGACTTTTCTATCATTCGTCGTTCTCCGCAAATTTAAAATCTCAAGTAATGAGATCTGCGAATGCTTAGCCTAATGAGTTAAGGGAACAAGCTAGGGCTCAACATGCCCGGTCAAGTCAAAATTTCTATTCCTACTCTACCCAGCGGAAAGTCAAACAAAGTGTCAAAACTTATTATAATTTTGCAAAAAATTTCAAATTTTTTCATTTTTTGGTACTTTTTTCAATTTTTTTTTTTTTTTTTTTTTTTTTTTGAGAAAAACGGAGTTGCATGAGTAAACGACACATGAAAGGTGCAAGTCAAATCAAATCGAAGATACCCATCAGACTAAAGTTAAACATTGTCCTCAATGTTTAAAAGGTAAGCGTCATCCTACGTGGTATCTAAGGCCGTTTATTAATTAGGCCAAAAGATAACGTTAGTCAATAAGATTTAGGATACCAGACGTCTTGAGCAGTAAAGAATGAGACTCTAGTGGAGTAAAGTGTTGGGAATTCTGCTAAATAAGAATTCTGCTGAAGGTTCTTGCTGAAGAGTTGGTTCCTGTTGAAGAGTATTTCTGCTGAAAAATAGATTTCACGTAGCTTGTTTCTGCGGATATAGGAATTCTGTGTATTTTGTTATTTAGTTAGGATAGCATGAGTTTTATTAGGAAGTGATAATGCATATCTCTTTAAGTTTAAAGAAGATACGTTTCTTGTGAAACGGTTTAGGGTTCCTTGTCTATAAAAGGAACACATTATTATGTATTACGTACACGCTTTGAAAAACAAGTTTTAGTATTATTTAAAGATCCATAGAGGATCAAAGCATTCTTAGTATTCTGTGTTCATACTTGTGTTTATTTCCGCTTTAGAATACAAGTTATAGAGACTTTCTATTAGTGTGTTTGTGAATACATAAACATTACTAACGATCCACGAGTGCTCAAATATCTATCAAGGTCTAAGGTTCAACAAGTGGTATCAGAGCCTCGGGAGAGTCTCTGTGATACTAAGAACGATTTTCTTACACCCTCACAACCAAAACAACCAAAAGAATGGTTGGATCAGATGATGAATCAGAAGTTAATCAGAATCAAAACACCACATCCGTCCAACAACTAACTCTCACAAACAGCAATGCTAAATTCCCATACCTTAAAAACGCGGAGGAGTATGAATTGTGGGCTATGAAGATGTAAAATTGGATCACAAAAATTGATTGGAATCTTTGGGAAGTTGTCCGTAAGGGTAACAGTTTGAAGAAACACGTCAAAGATGCTGATGGGTTTGTTACCATTGTGCACTACTACAAAAAATTCCATAAAGACTGGTTAGAATAGCTTATAAAAACTGGTTTTGGAACCACTCTCTGTGAGGGGGTATCTCTTTGACAGAAACACATAGAAACCGGTTATGTAACCGGTCTCTTTTTTCGAGAATTAAGACCAGTTTTATTGTATGAACCGGTTTTGATTATAGAGTTGAACATGCATCACAAACGAGAATTCCCATCGATAAGAACCAGTTTCTATTATAGAGTCGAATCAGTACCAATAGATTTCTAATTTTTCATTTTTTGCTTTTATTGATATGTAATTCTAACAGGGATCTAATTCAGTACCATGAAACTCAAAAGTCAATAAATAACATTCATTCAAATATCATAATCCATTACAATAACATCTTCTCAAATATTACATAAATCATATATAAATACACAATCATGGTTGCACTTCCGGCTTTCTTCAAATGCTTGAGCGCTTCTTTCTCAGTTGGATCATTCAATAAGCATCTATGTCTATATAGCATCTACAATACAACAAACTATCAATATACATTGTGTAACCATATTTGTATCATTTTTTGGAGACTTGAAAACCAAAACAACTTTTTATGTACTTGTTCCACATTTATCTCCAGCTTGTTAAATGCCAATGAATCAATGTATTAAAATGTATCCAAAGTCAATAATAATATTAGGAACAATAAGTAACCATGTAATTGTTACGTAAAGAAAGCGATACTATTTTTTCGTAAGTTTAAAAAAATCCTTACCAATGGCATCTCAGATAGTTGTTTGATACCTTTTGCCTCATTTCCTATCTCCCACATACGTTCCAATCTAAACGAACCGCTGCAAGATCAGTGCATCTAGATACAAGTGAACAAATAAGTTGTAATGTCAACGACACAGTTAGTTTATCTTGAATATATACACAAAAATGGTTCCATATCACCTCTTGACATTATCACATAAATGTATGCTCCATAAGTCACACCTAATAACTTTACCCGCACACTTAAACATATTAACAGGGATTATATCGTATTATACCTGGTTTTAGCATGATACGGCTGGAATTTCATTTCACATGACAAACAAGTAATTAAAAACAAAAAAATTACTTGCCACAAACTTCATATATATTTAGTACTCGGTAAGCTATATTATATTACGATCCAGAACCATTTCGTAAATCAAACATGTGGTGAGTAATGAAATCATACCTGTGCTCGTGTAAAAGAATCAAGAATTCCATAGAATCCAAACTGCAAAATTAAATTAAAAAATAAAATCAGACTCGTAAATAGCAAAACTTTAAAACCATAACATAAGAAAAATTCATCATCGTAAGATCACCGCACGTCGAGAATATGGCTTATCAACAAAACTCATAAAAAAGCCAAATCCGAACCATAATAGCATTGATCTCAAACCACAAAAACTCACAAAATCTAAAATACGACCACCACAATAACCCGGTGAACCTGTCAAAAAACCACAACACAATATGGACCACACGGCCCTCACGATACTACCAACTGATCTGAACAACATCGAACCCAAACCAAACAAGTGAAATACATCCGAGTCGAAATTAACCACGAACACGACCTCAAACACCGTCTACAACAACATCCCTCATGACCGGTTAAAAATCCCGACCGGAACCACTTGCACAATGATCCAAAGCAGTACTCTATTCTATTCATCTAATAATTAAATTTCTAAACAAGGGTCAAAGCATTAAAGGGGTTTTAAGTTTCATAAATTCTAACCAAACTAGTTCATTTCTTAACTTTTTAATTCGGTACAAATAAATAGCAATATGGTAAAGATATAAATAGTTTTACATATGCTAAAGAACTGGGTTTAATCAATTATTAGCAAAATAATGAAGCTTTAAGCATAAAGATTAATAATTAACCAAAAGTAGTTACCTTCAATTAAGTGACTGTTGCAAAAGATCAAAACTTTATTATTATTGTAACAAAAGAAAAAACGAAAACTTGAGATATAAAGGCAGCGCAAGAACAATGAGCAAATATATGAGGATGAAAATATTGACTATAACAAAAACAACGAGAACAAATGATGAATAAACAAAGAAACCTTGTTGAGTATTTAAGTATTTATCTAATACAAGTAGCTAAGTATTTAGTTACTACGTGAGGAATTATTTACAAATAGAAGAGACGGTAGGGAGGCCATTCGAACCACTGGTCAAACCGACGGCCGGAAGGATGTTGACGGCTGTTGTAGTTGAGATTAGGGTTACAAAAGATGTGTGAATGAGAAAAAAGATAGTAACTTGTTTTTTATCTGGTGTTTGGCAAATATGACAGGCTTACGAGATTATTAGCATATTTGTGTTAAATAAGCCTAAAATAAATGTTTGGCTAAGTTTATATGAAAGGACTTATGAGCTTATAAAAGGAGATTTTAATAAGCTCAAACTTTGTGGCTTATTTGAGGAGCAGGGCTTATAAAAAGACCATCACTTAATATTTACCAGTGTTTTGAATCCCGGGTTGACCCGGCCGGGTTAATCGGTTCGACCGGTTCCGGCCAAAAAAATGGGTCAAAAAAACCCGGGTTAACCGGTTAGACCCGCCGGGTTTTGAGTGACCTGGGTCAACCCGGTTCTCGAAACCCGAACGGGTTTCGTTTTTTCAAATTTTTTTTAATAAAAACCCGGGTTGACACAGCGGTCGAACCGGTCGAAAAAATAAAAGAATAATAAATTGAAAACCGGGTTGACCTGGTGCCTGGTGACTCAACCGGGTCGATTTCAAACCCGGTTTTCAAAACATTGATATTTACACCCAATTAATGTTGATGTACTTTTTTTATCATTCTATTATATTATTTATGATAAGCTAAGCCAAACATTTAGAAAAAGGCTTATGAACTTATGATATATAAGTCATAAGCCGCTTATATAACATATGCATAAACACAATTTGTAAGCTTAGCCAAACACCTCTTTAGTTGTGATTAGGCTGTTGCGAGAATTTTTTGATAAAAGTTATGTGAGTGTAGGAGTCATCAAAGTAATTATTCGAATAACATATATTTGATCTCTATCTTTTTTAGCATTTATGATAAACTTTAGCTTTTTTTTTCCTATTATTTATTTTTGTTATTTTTTTTATTTCAGTTGCATAAACTGATAGCGTTCTCTTATTAGTTATAGATCTGTAAGAAAAAAGACCATTATGAATTTGAAAATAATACATGTGATTATCACAGAAAAACTTAGAGACTAGTTTCTTCAAAACAACTTGTGTCTTTGACTTTGTGCATAGACTGGTTTCTTATAACAAAACCAGTTTTAGTGCGATTTGGATTAAAGAGACTTGTTTGTTTGTAAAAACTGGTTTGTATGCTTCCCATGTTCCCTACTTTTAACTATAAAAACTAGTTTTTTTTCAAAACCGGTCTCTATTAAGAGGTGTCTATGGCCTTTTGTGTAGTAGTGGTGGGTCCTAAAACTGCTGAAGAGATACTAGCTATTCAGAGAGAGAATAAAGTTAGAACTATTCTGCTTCAGGCTATACCAGACGATCACATGGGTGACTTTCACTTCATGGAAGATGCTAAGGACATCTGGATGGCAATCAAGGCTAGGTTTGGTGGAAACGATGAGTCGAAAAGGATGAAGAAATCCATGCTGAAACAGCAGTTTCAAGAATTCTAAATTTCTGAGGAAGAAGGCACTCACAAGGGTTATGACAAGTTCCATAGGATTTTGAGTCAATTAAATCAGCTGAAGACAATGAGGATTGCAATGCAAAGTTCCTATGATCTTTGCCACCATCTTGGTTGCAAGTGAGCATTGCACTCAAAGCTAAAGGTGGATTGGATATGATCTCTTTTGATGATATCTACAGCAGGCTTAAATCTCTTGAGCCTGAAGTCAGAAGTCCCATTCGTACATCCACTCACTCAGCTTTTGTTAGCACCCATACTCCTCAGATGACTCATGCCCAAGCCCATATTCCTCAACATCATCTTCCTACATCTCCACTAAATCAAATTCTCAACCAAAATCCATTAGCATAATGGAAGATGTACTTCACTCTTTTGTTGCTGATTATGACAATCAGCAGCAACTTGCTTATGAGGATTTTGAACAGTTGTATCCACTGGATATGGAAGAGATGAACTTGAAGTGGCAGTTGGCCATTATTTCACTGAACATCAAGATGTTTGAGAATAAGTCTGAGAGAAAGTTTGGTTTCAAGGGAAGAGATCCAACAAGATTTGACAGAAGAAAGGTCAAGTGCTATACTTGTGGTCAGATGGGTCACTTCTCAAGAGAATGCGAGGATAGGAAGGCTGGTGATGAGGTTAGATATACAACCTATAACAGAATCAAGTGGAAGCTGGCTCTTCCAAAGCTTTGGTCACTCTGGATGACCATGTCAACTGGACAGTTCATGAGCCTGTTAATGATGAAGCTTCTAGTTCTGAGCAGATCACTATGCTAACAAGCTGTACTACAGAGGATCAGCATGATCAAGTTGCCTTGATGGGCATCTCTCAGGTACATAACTGTGTTTTTGGTTGTAGTGAAAGATATAATGAACTTAAGGGAGCTTATGATGAATTGAAACCTAAATATAATGAATGTTATGTAGAAGTTGAGGCTTATAAACAGGCTTTAAAAACTTTAGAAAGACAAAAAATTTGGTTTCAAAAGAATCAGCTTGCTTATGATGAAAAGATAGGGGTTTTAGAAAGTGAATTAGAATGTACTAAGATTGATTTAAAGCGTACTGAGAAAGAAAAAGATAATGTAGTTTCTGAAAACCTAGTGCTAAAAGAGAAACTAGATGAGGAAGTAGCTAGACATAAAACATGGTTAATATCAGGTGACAATTTAGCTAGCTTACTCTATGGTAGTCAATCTGTAAACTCTGGAATAGGTTTAGGTTTTAAGAAGTATGTTGGTTTAGAAGCTAGGAATGATTTGGGTAAATCAACACCAGCAGGATTAGCTAATTATGTAAAAGAAGGAAGCTTACATGCTGTATCTGGACCTATTAGAGGAGAACACATGCCCACTGACCTTTCCATTACTGTAGACTTTGATGGATCACACCATCTTTATGGAAAAAATTCATGTGACTTGCCAGACCCTGATTCTAAATCTACTGACTTTGTCTCTTGTTCTGACAGTGACAAGTCCTCTGACCAAGGGTCTAGTACATATACCAGTTGTGATTCAAGTGAAAAGTCAGACCTTCCCAAGACCTCACCCAAGACAACACCCAAGACTCCCTACAAGCCTGTTAGAGTTACTGCTGATTCGAAGACAGTTTCCTCTGAAGACTTGTCATTTAATTCTTTGCAAAATAATGTTTTTAATTCTGTCAAAAACAATTCTATTAATGTTTGTGGTTTGAATGCTTTTGCATGTAATGGAACATCTTTCACTTTGAATAAATCTTCTAAAAAGAAGAAATGCTTTATGTGTGGAAGTAAATTTCATTTAATTAAGGATTGTAATTTTCATGAGCAAAGAATGGGTGTATGTGCTAGTCAAAAGAAACCTAGACCAATGTGGA
Organism: Artemisia argyi; assembly: GCA_030686995.1. NCBI lineage: Eukaryota > Viridiplantae > Streptophyta > Magnoliopsida > Asterales > Asteraceae > Artemisia > Artemisia argyi. The sequence continues at coordinate 26,131,991 of CM060704.1, forward strand.
AAATGTTAATGATATACCATCTTTTGTTCTACAAGAAACTCATAAAACTAGCAAACATAATTCTGCTAATAAACCTTCTCCTTGGAGAAGATCTGTTGCTAGACCATATGTGAGACCAACTAGTTCTTATTTTCAGAATGGTTATTGGCCTAGATATTTTGACTCAATGTATGTTGGAAGAGGATATTGGGATACTTCTGTGATGCCCTCAACAGGTTGTTCTTGGACTCAAAAGGGACCTAATTTTCAAAGAAGTCCCAAGAACAATGGTGGATATTATACGTCTACATGGCCTAACTCTTATGATCCACAAGGCAGGCTCAAGTCAGTAATGACTTGAGTCTCCAATGTGTACTAATATTTTGTATATTTTTTGTTGTTGTTGTAGGATCATCCTCTAAAAAGTAAAGAATTAGGAATAGTAGATAGTGGTTGTTCCAGGAGCATGTCAGGAAACAAGGATAAGATGCATGATTTTGTACCCATAGAAGGAGGAGACAATGTGACTTTTGGTGGAGGAGATGGTAGAATCACTAGGAAAGGCACAATCAGAACACCTCTGTTGAATTTTGAGAATGTATACTATGTGAAGGAACTGCAACATTTCAACTTGTTCTCAGTATCACAAATTTGTGACACTAAGAATAAAGTTTTCTTCTCTGAGGATGAATGTCTTGTGCTCTCTAAAGACTTCAAACTTCCAGAAGATACAACCATTCTGCTAAGAGTTCCCTGAAACTACAATTTGTACACATTCAATTTGAATGATGTCCAACCTGAAGGTGATCTAACATGTTTGGTGGCTAAAGCATCCCTGGATGAGTCTACAAGATGGCATAGGAGGATGGCTTATGTAAACTTCAAGACCATCAACAAGCTTTCTAAACTTGGTCTTGATCATGGACTTACTTAAAAAGTCTTCACCAATGAGCATAATTGTGTGGCCTGTAACAAAGGAAAGCAACACAGAGCCTCATACAAAGCTATTACAGCTGTGAGCACTATCTCAGAACCTCTTCAGTTGCTACACATGGATCTATTTGGTCCAACTCAAATTAGAAGTATTGATCATAAGTACTTCTGCCTGGTAATCACTGATAACTATAGCAGGTTTTGTTGGGTATTCTTTTTGAAAACTAAAGATGAAACATCTCCAATTTTAAAAGAATTCATTACCCTTATTGAAAACCAGCTAAACTAAAAGGTTAAAGGCATTCGGTATGATAATGGGACAGAGTTCAAAAATGTTGTTTTAATAGAACTTTGTCAGTCTAAAGGGATAAAAAGGGACTATAGCAACCCAAGAACCCAACAACAAAATGGGGTTGTTGAAAGAAAGAATAGGACCTTAATAGAGGCAGCAAGATCCATGTTTGCAGACTCTAAATTACCCACTATGTTCTGGACTGAAGCAGTAAGCACTGCTTGTTATGTTTTGAACAGGGTATCCATCACTAGACCTCATTTCAAGACACCTTATGAACTTCTCACTGGGAAAGTTCCTGATATTCATTACCTCAAACCTTTTGGTTGTCAAGTAACCATTTTGAACATAAGTGATTCACAGGGAAAATTTGATGGGAAAGCTGATGAGGGATATATTGTGGGTTATTCAGCTCATAGTAAGGCTTATAGGGTTTACAATTTAAATACTAAAAAGATAGAGGAGACTTTTAACCTGAGATACCTAGAAGATAAGCCTAATGTTCAGGGACAAGGTCATGTTTGGTATTTTGACCTGGATTACTTAACTGATCACTTAGGCTATACTAGATATGTTTCTAACCAATCTGCAGGTACACAAGAGTCTCCCACGTACCCTGGATAATGACTCAGATAGTGAATCTGAGCAAGATGAACAAACCATTGTTGTACCTTCTTTTCCTCCTACTTCATTAGCAGGTGATAAGTCTAAAGAAACTTCTGATGAGAATGAAGATGAGTCACACTATGCAGAGGACCTTGCTAGACTCAAGAAGCAAGAGCATGCAGCCATTCAAGAAGCTGAGAGGCTTTGTGAGAAGTTTGCAAGAGATAATGAGGCACTACTCAGACAATCAGCACAAGCAGTCAGTGGAAACCAGGATTCTGCGGACAGTTCTACTGATGGTTCTCTTGTTTCTTCTAACATCATCAAATCTGATGACAGTCCTGCTGCACAATCTCCAATATCCACTAGTGAGTCCACAGACTTTGGAAAACCATATACACGATTTCCATGTCCTTCTGATCTTGGTCATCACCAACCCAAAGCTGGCATCATCAACTCCTCTTCTTATGACAGTGATTTTGGACCCACAGTGAACAATCTTGACACCACAATTGATGTCAACCCCATTGCAACAAAAAGGATCAACATTGCTCATCCTCAATCAAAGATTATTGGAGATCCACAAGCACCTGTTAGAACTAGAAGTACTGTGAAAAGTACTAATTATGGTGAAGTTGCTTTCATTTCCTATGTCTCAAATCAACAAAGGGACAATCATACAGAATTTAAGCATTGTTTGTTTGCTTGCTTTCTTTCACATATGGAGCCAACCAGTGTTTCTCAAGCTCTTGCAGATTCAATTTGGCTTGAAGCAATGCAAGAAGAGATGCTCCAATTTAAGAATCAACGGGTTTGGATATTGGTACCTCTACCTGATGGGAAAATTGCAATTGGGACAAAATGGATTTTGAAGAACAAAAGAGATGCAAGGGGTATTGTGGTAAAAAAAATAAAGCAAGATTAGTGGCTCAGGGGTTCAGGAAAGAGGAAGGAATAGATTATGATGAATTTTTTGCACCAGTGGCTAGAGTTGAGGCGATTAGAATCTGTAACCTCTCGTAAATTTCCCTTACGATTAGTAAATGCATACGAATAAATAAAACGATGTTACGATAAATTAACACCATTTTACGGGTAACAAAAATTTTTTTTTTTTATGATATGGCTTGATATTGAACCACAGCGACAACTATGATTGACCGTTTACCCAGGAACGATGCTTACACACAACCTAGATTGCCTATAATTATTGCGAACGATAAATAATTATATAACGCGTTTATAATTAATAATACGTTTCGTCTAAATAACGTATACTATTTATATATTCCCTGAATCTATGAAACTTCCCGAGAACGCTCACTAATATTTTTGAACTTCGACACGATAATCGAGACACCCCAGGTGGGCCCCCAACACCCTTTGGGCCACGGATACACCACACAAACCAAACAGACTCTTTTTTTTTTTATTTCTTTCTTTTCTGCTGGGCCAAGACCAAACGCAAGCCCACCAGGCTTTAAGCCCAAAACACACCCTTTGTTATTTTTTGTTTTGTTTTCTGCTAGCCGCGACCTCACCCAAAAACACCCTTAGTTCTTACGATTCTTATATACAACACAGGCATATTTTTGCTTACCTCGTCTCACCTAGTACCAAAGAAACAGAAACAATACAAGTTACACTTGTTCTTGCTCGTTTAGTACCCTAGAAAACGCCTAAGCAAACCACCAAACGCACCCTTGATAGATAATACAAAAACGTGTCATAACATTCCCTAGCACCACCCTTGCTCCCCAATGGCAACAAAGCAAACACTATACACCTTGTGAGGAGTCAGGAATGTACATGGAACAATCTTACAAGATCTAAGCTATGTAAGCATGCGATTGGACAAGAGGAGAGGCGTTACTATTCGCCTAACATGCACACACCAACACTTGTGATCTTAGCTTGTTTCTACCTTTCAAAAACTGCCTATATAAGACCTCCCATGCAACCCTGATCGTTACATGCACATAAACAAACTATACCACTAAAAATATCAACGAGAAGAAGCTATGGAGGGACATACGGATTGCTAGGAGAACCACGCCTTGAAGTGAACCTAGGAAGCAAAGCTTGGAGCCTATTGAACCTTTGGAAGGACTTGAAGCGAACCACGAAGCTAGTTTACCCTCACACGAACCATACACTCGTTTTACACCACCTTTTCTAGGTGAGGTGAGACCTTGATTACTTTCTTTCTATTCATATACATACGTACGTTTATGTTTTTGCACCAACACTTACTATAAATACCACGTAAATAATAAACACAACATATATATTTTATATATCGTATCATGTATTGGCAAGGCCATTAACGAGAACCTATAATAATCTTGAACTAATATTAACGTATACACACTAAAAATCACACGTTTCTAACTGATATTGAACCTATACGAAAAATACTAAAAGACTTAGTTTGTTTTTCAACTTATATAGTTTTTACGTATTGAGTTTTGGCTTACAATTTGACCTCGCCATTTCTAAATTTGACACACGACCCATTATTATTTTTGCACGATCTAATTGCCTACTTGAAATACTAACGGGAATGATAAATAAGTCGACCTAATAACTTCGTTTAATCACCTAACGAGACCCAAAGTAAACCGCTATTAGAACTAGTTTTCAGAAACTTAAAAACCTTAAGTGGGCCGTAAAGCCCAAAAAGCTCATTTCAGCTTATTACGATAAGCTGAGCATATAAGCTGTTTTGAAATGTTTTTGTAACTTAAAAATATGGATTTCGACTAAACAAGTATACCCCCAAACCCCTTGGATCGTAAAACCTTAACGGGCCCATAATTTGGATTCGTTAAGCCCACTTAATGAAATAAGAAGAAAATAAGCTAATAAGCTGTGAAAATAAGCTATTTGAGACCTTAAGAGCTTATTGAAATAATAAAAATGTTAAGTTTTAAATTTGGAGATGTTTGGACCATTTTTGCAAATGTTCGAAGGTTAGGGACTAGAATTGTCAAATTTATAAACTTAGGGTGAAAAGTATAAAACTGATTTTCTAAAGGGTATAAACTGTAAATATTGAAATTTAGGGATAATGAATGTAAATATTTGATATTTAGACTGAAAACGTAAATATATATAATTTTTGGACTAACGGCGTAAATGTTTTCCGTTAAGAGTAAAAATTGTAAAATTGAGAAACATGAAGGATTGAATGGTAATATTAATTTTAATAATAATTTTATAAATTATATATATTTATACTTATATATATATTCGAATTAAAACGATAAATAATAAAACGTAACTTATTATATATATATATATATATATATATATATATATATATATATATATATATATATATATATATATATATATATATATATATATATATATATATATATATATATATATAATACGAATAAAACTTACATAACGATAACTGAATTTAGACGAATAAAACAATACGTAACCATTATCTATTTTTATACGACGTAACACATCACGTATGCACTTTATCGATTACTCATAATTAATAATAAACGTTCGCAATAAAACGAGACTTCAGAACTGAAACGTGCCATATCTTATAGGTTGTGTGTGAAGCCGTTGCCTTGCATCGTTGAGATTACATTTGTTCTACTATCATACTAAGGTGAATTCATAGCCCACATTTAACTTATTTTTGTGGGGGGGAACATGCTCAAAAACCGAACACAAGTCTTTTCCTGATCTTATTATTGTTTAAGTAGCTATTGCCAAAAGTCCCTCGATCATGAACCTTAATCACTTGAAAAGTGAACGTAAATAATTGTGAATAGATCTATTAGGGATTGACAATCCCCATTTGGTTGCTAGAGGAAAGTTACCAAATGCACTTTATTTAAATATCATAAGTTACTGGCAAATACCTATCTTGGGGGCTGTATATTTTACATCATTATTATGAAAATATTGATGTCTGTTGAATCGTTGAGTGTCATGAGCTTAATGCAATAATGAATGTGATTTCTAACTTGTTTATTTGTATCGATATTACAATAAACATTTATCTCTTGTGTTCAAACTCTTAATTATAAACCTATGAATTTCACTCAACTTTTTGTTGACTTTTAGCATGTTTATCTCAGGTAACTAAATGGAATGGATGGCAACGGCACGAAGTGGGCAAATAAAGAAACGTTTATTTCTCTTTAAATAAAAACTTGTTGTTGAATAACGAATTCTCTTGGAATTATGAATATTTGGTATTTTAAATAAAATTTAAAACGATCACTTGAATCGTTTTCTATAATTGTGACGAAAGATCCACAATATAATACCCCAAAAGTCTTCCGCTGACATTTTAAGTCTTCCGCTGTATTGATCGATTTTGGGGGTGTTATAGATTGGCATCAGAGCTACGGTTATAGTGAACCAAGTGTTTTTTTTGAAACATTGGACTATAACTACACCTTAAACGGGACAAAATTTTCATAAAATACCATTCTACGCCCTTCGTGCCTACGCATCCCAGTAATTGGTAAAAAGTATTATTTACCTTATAGCATTTTTTTAAATTGGTTATAATTATGCTTACATTTACTTATCGGGAAATTTATTACAGTGTCATGTCTTCGAACGCCCACCCTATCAGCTTGTCCTCAAACTCAGGAACTGAAGATGTTACTTCAGCCTATGCTACCTCACCTATGCCTATGTCTCCTGCTACCGACAGATACATGCAAAGCCAACAATTTCTGCCAGCATCTGACACAGAGGCTTCTCCTCCGGCAACATCTGGTCCGATTCGCCGATCTAGGCAAATTAGACAACTTCAGCCGTATGAAGCAAGTACTGCTGTACCAGCACCAGCTCTTGTCATACCACCTGAATCAGTTGTGCCATCACCACCTGCACCACCAGTAATACCACCACTACCAACTATCTTCTACAGCCAAAATACTACTGTGCCACTGACACCATCACCTATAGCATCACCTCCACTAGCATCACCACCTGCACCTTACCGAAGTGTCCCTCTATCACCTCACCGAAAGACTTACCCAATCCGCCCAACCACCTCAGAATCTAGTGTTCACCGTAGATGCCGAAGGATCCACAAGCGAGAAGATGCTCGTAAATGGTCTTTCTTATTGCCCATTATGCGATATTGGAGATCTCAAGAAGGAACACCAACAACAAGGGAACTTGGGGAAAGTTCTTACTCTACCTCCCGAATTCTGCCAATCACTGGGGAACCCATACACCATACCATACCATTGTTAGCTGCAAGAATGGTTCGCCACGAAGACCGACTTGATTCCATCGCTAGTATACTCAACAAGATTCCACATGAACTTCTAGAAACCTTTGAAGATGATATGAACAGTCTCATAATTGGTCATCTTGCAATAGAAGATAAGGTTGAAAAGTTGGATTCTCTATTTTGGGAATCAATGGAATTCATAGGAGCACTATGTGGGGCTAACACTTCGACCGAAATAGCATTGGGAACTTTAGACCGAGAAATTGAGAGGATCAACACTGAAAACCTGCGCCTTAGGCAAGCCCTGCTAGAAGCTCGAGAAAGGGAAAGGACTCGAGATCAAACCATGGAAACCATGTCCACTGCCATTCAAGAACTCCAAAACCGCCTAGACAAGGCCTTAGGAAAACCATGAGACCATCACCTTGTTAAGAAAAATCAATGTCCTACAAATAAGAATATCTTGTCGTATTTTGTAAACATTTGCACAAGTACCAATAAGTGTTGTAACACCTTGACAATGATTTATGGAAGTTTATTTTATCTTTATTTACGTTGCATTATATCGTAATATATTAGTTCATACAGGTCAAACTTATTCGTAATGTGTGTCATCCCAACATACGAAAATTTACGATTTAAACCTTTTCAATGATCGAATCATTGTAATTACGACCTATATTTAACTATTCATTACTCGATATGTATTTTCAACGTGATAAGATTATTATAAATGTTCTAATAATATACCTTCTTTTATAGCAACATGGCTAGAACTAGGAGAACAACCACGAACGCCGCACCAGCAAACCCCGAAGTTATGACCCCGGCTGCAATCCAGCAAGCAATCGCTGATGGCGTTAATGCCGTTTTAGCTGAACAAACCCGTAATAGAGACGGAAATGCACCGGCATCCCACTACTGCACGTACAAGGACTTCATAGCATGTCAACCAACGTATTTCAAAGGAACTGAAGGAGTGTCGGAATTAGCTCAATGGTTTGAAAGAAGTGAAACTGTTTTCCAAAGAAGTGGATGCTCGGAAAACAACAAGGTAAGCTTCGCAATGGGAACACTAATGCAAGACGCTCTATCCTGGTGGAACTCTACCATTCAAACACTAGGAGCAGAAACAGCACATCAGCTTACTTGGATTGAATTCAAGGCTAAAATACTAAAGAAGTATTGTCCCCGTTCCGAACTGGGAAAACTCGAGGATGAGTTCCATGCTTTAATAGTGAAAGGAGTTGATTTGAGAAGTTACAACCGGAGATTCCAAGAACTCAGGATACTATGCCCTACCATGGTACCCGATCATGAGAAGACATTAGAGAAATATGTCGAAGGACTCCCTAGGAGTATTGAAGGAAATGTCACCTCAGCAAACCCGCCAACCTTGGAAGCAGCAATGGAGCTTGCTCAGAAACTTCTAGATCGAGAAGTGAAATGCAATGAACTTAAAAGGAAATTGGACGATAAAAGAACCACCAACCATATCACAACACTCGAAGCAGTCAGCAGCAGAATCAAAGACAAGAAAAACCCCGAGTCTACACCGCTACGGAAGGTGTAGGGTACAACGGACAGAAACCCCTGTGCCAGCGATGCAAACTTCATCACGAGGGTCGTTGTACCGTTCGATGTGACAAATGTCATAAAATCGGTCATCAAACCAGAAACTGTAGGATTCCTGCTATGGGAAGCAACACACTGGCTGTATCACCCACTTGTTTCGGATGCGGAGAAGTAGGACACATCCGGAGGAACTGCCAAAAAGGAAACGAACCAGCCAACGCCCAAGCTAGGGTATACCTACTCGGAGATGGAAACGGACCCGATGTAGTCACCGGTACGTTTCTACTAAACCATCATAATGCTAGAGTATTGTTTGATTCGGGCGCCGATAAGAGTTTTATATCAGATACGTTTGCCCCTTTACTTAATGTTACCCCCTCTAAGCTAAACACCACCTACGAAGTCGAAATGGCTGACAGGAATTTAATAGATACCAATACCATCATGAAAGATTGCACCCTAACCTTATCCGAAAAACCTTTTGCCATTGATCTCATGCCGGTTCAACTTGGTAGTTTCGATGCTATCGTCGGCATGGATTGGCTATCCCACCATCGTGCTAGGATTCACTGTGACGAAAAGGCCGTCCATATACCACTCAAGGATGAAACACTCATTGTCCAGGGCGACAAAAGCAAACCTCGATATGGAATTATCTCATGTATGCGAGTAATAAAATACATGAAAGAAGGATGTCAAGTATTCATGGCTCAAGTTACGGAAAGTAAGCCATCCGAGAAGTAGCTTGATGACGTTCCTATCATTAGGGATTTTCCTAAAGTATTCCCTGAAGAATTACCTGGTATTCCACCCGTACGTCAAGTAGAATTTCAGATTGAACTAGTGCCTGGAGCAGCACCAGTGGCTAAAGCACCTTATAGGCTAGCGCCATCTGAAATGGAAGAGTTGTCAGAACAACTAAAGGAATTATCGGATAAAGGATTTATTCGACCAAGCTCATCACCTTGGGGAGCTCCAATTTTATTTGTTAAGAAGAAGGATGGATCCTTTCGAATGTGCATCGCTTACCGGGAGTTGAATAAACTTACGGTAAAGAATCGATACCCATTACCTCGAATTGATGATCTGTTTGATCAATTGCAAGGATCGAGTGTGTACTCAAAAATTTATCTGAGATCAGGATATCATCAGCTAAGAGTTCGAGAAGAGGATATTCCGAAAACTGCATTCAGAACGCGCTATGGTCACTACGAATTTCAAGTAATGCCGTTCGGTCTGACCAATGCACCAGCAGTTTTCATGGATTTAATGAATCGAGTATGCAAACCTTACTTGGATAAGTTTGTAATAGTATTCATCGATGATATTTTGATCTACTCTCGCAACGAAGAAGAACACGCGAGACATTTGCGAATCATTCTAGAACTGCTCAAGAAAGAAGAATTGTACACTAAGTTCTCTAAATGCGACTTTTGGATTCGCACCGTACAATTTTTAGGACACATCATCGATAGTCAAGGCAATCACATGGACCCTGCAAAGATTGAGGCTGTTAAAGGTTGGTCATCTCCTATAAACCCCATGGAGATTCGTCAATTTTTAGGTCTCGCAGGTTATTACCGAAGATTTATAGAAGGATTCTCCAAGATTGCAAAACCTTTGACTAAACTGACCCAAAAGAATGAGAAGTACATCTGGGAAGAAAAGGAAGAAGCAGCCTTACAGTTGTTAAAACAAAAGCTTTGTGAAGCTCCAATATTAGCCCTCCCAGAAGGAAACGAGGACTTTATAGTATATTGCGACGCATCTTATCATGGACTAGGAGCAGTTTTGATGCAAAGAAGCAAAGTGATAGCTTATGCATCTCGGCAACTGAAGAAACATGAGGAAAACTACACGACTCATGACTTGGAGTTAGGAGCTGTAGTGTTTGCACTCAAGTTATGGAGACACTACTTATATGGCACCAAATGTATCGTGTACACCGACCACAAGAGTCTTCAACACATTTTGGATCAGAAGGATTTGAATATGAGGCAACGTCGCTGGCTAGAGTTGCTCAGCGATTATGATTGTAAGATCCGTTACCACCCAGGAAAGGCTAATGTAGTAGCAGATGCGTTAAGCCGAAAGGAACGATTGAGACCCCTTCGAGTTAGATCACTAGGGATGACTATCCACTCACCCCTTCCATCCCAAATCCTTACCGCGCAGAACGAAGCACTTAAAGAAGAAAACCAACCCAAGGAAAAGATTTACGGTATGCCCGAGAATAAGAATGGTTTCGTGAAGAAATCTGATGGAACACTATGTTTCAAGGACAGAAGTTGGATCCCTATGATTGGAGGTATTCGTGAGCTCATCATGTACGAGTCCCACAAGTCAAAATACTCCATTCATCCAGGTTCTGACAAGATGTATCAGGATTTAAAGAGACTATATTGGTGGCCAAACATGAAAGCTGACATCGCAGAATATGTCGGTAAATGTTTGTCATGTTCAAGGGTAAAGGCAGAACATCAGAAACCTTCAGGCTTACTTGTACAACCAGAACTTCCTATGTGGAATTGGGAACGAATCACTATGAACTTCATCACCAAACTCCCAAGAACCTCATCCGGATACGACACAATATGGGTTATTGTGGATCGTCTAACAAAATCCACTCATTTTATACCCATCAAAGAAACCGATGAGATGAATACACTAGCTTAGATATATGTGAAGGAAATTGTCACTCGACATGGAGTACCAATTTCGATTATCTCGGATCGAGATAGTCGTTTCACCTCTCACTTTTGGAGATCATTACAGAAAGCCTTAGGAACTAAACTAGATATGAGCACCGCATACCACCCTCAAACTGATGGTCAAAGTGAAAGAACTATCCAAACCTTGGAAGATATGCTCCGAGCATGCGTTATTGATTTTGGAAAAGATTGGGATAAGCACTTACCATTAGCAGAGTTTTCATACAACAATAGTTACCACGCCAGTATAAAAGCAGCACCCTTCGAAGCACTGTATGGTAGAAAGTGCAGATCGCCCGTTTGTTGGGCAGAAGTCGGAGAAAGACAACTTATAGGACCAGACCTTGTTCGGGAAACAACCGAGAAAATTGTTAAGATTAAGCAACGATTACAAGCAGCCCGAGACCGACAGAAAAGCTACGCAGACCTAAAAAGGAAACCCATGGAATTTCAAATCGGAGACAGAGTCTTATTGAAAGTATCTCCTTGGAAGGGAATGGTACGATTTGGAAAGCATGGAAAGTTGAACCCCAGATACATCGGTCCATTCAAAATCCTGGAAAGGATAGGACCCGTGGCTTATAAACTAAAACTACCCGAAGAACTTAGTCAGATTCACGACACCTTCCATGTGTCAAACCTTAAGAGGTGTTTATCCGATGAATCTCTCGTGATTCCATTGAAAGAGATTGGACTAGATGATAAACTTGTCTTTACTGAGGAACCCATTGAAATCATGGATAGAGAAGTCAAACAACTAAAACAAAACCGTGTCCCTATTATCAAAGTTCGTTGGGACTCCAAGCGAGGACCGGAATATACCTGGGAGCGCGAGGATCAGATTCGCTCCATGTACCCACATCTCTTCACCTAAGACACCCTTGGCAACTATCTTAGACTGCAATTCCGGGACGAAATTCCCTGTAAGAGGTCGGTAATGTAACCTCTCGTAAATTTCCCTTACGATTAGTAAATGCATACGAATAAATAAAACGATGTTACGATAAATTAACACCATTTTACGGGTAACAAAATTTTTTTTTATGATATGGCATGATATTGAACCACTGCGATAACTGTGATTGACCGTTTACCCAGGAACGATGCTTACACACAACCTAGATTGCCTATAATTATTGTGAACGATAAATAATTACATAACGCGTTTATAATTAATAATATGTTTCGTCTAAATAACGTATACTATTTATATATTCCCCGAACCTACGAAACTTCCCGAGAACGCTCACTAATATTTTTGAACTTCGACACGATAATCGAGACACCCCAGGTGGCCCCCCAAAACCCTTTGGGCCACAGATACGCCACACAAACCAAACGGACTCCTTTTTTTTTATTTCTTTCTTTTCTGCTGGGCCAAGACCAAACGCAAGCCCACCAGGCTTTAAGCCCAAAACACACCCTTTGTTATTTTTTGTTTTGTTTTCTGCTAGCCGCGACCTCACCCAAAAACACCCTTAGTTCTTACGATTTTTATAAACAACACAGGCATATTTTTGCTTACCTCGTCTCACCTAGTACCAAAGAAACAGAAACAATACAAGTTACACTTGTTCTTGCTCGTTTACTACCCTAGAAAATGCCTAAGCAAACCACCAAACGCACCCTTGATAGATAATACAAAAACGTGTCATAACATTCCCTAGCACCACCCTTGCTCCCCAATGGCAACAAAGCAAACAGTATACACCTTGTGAGGAGTCAGGAATGTACATGGAACAATCTTACAAGATCTAAGCTATGTAAGCATGCGATTGGACAAGTGGAGAGGCGTTACTATTCGCCTAACATGCAAACACCAACACTTGTGATCATAGCTTGTTTCTACCTTTCAAAAACTGCCTATATAAGACCTCCCATGCAACCCTGATCGTTACATGCACATAAACAAACTATACCACTAAAAATATCAACGAGAAGAAGCTATGGAGGGACATACGGATTGCTAGGAGAACCACGCCTTGAAGTGAACCTAGGAAGCAAAGCTTGGAGCCTATTGAACCTTTGGAAGGACTTGAAGCGAACCACGAAGCTAGTTTACCCTCACACGAACCATACACTCATTTTACACCACCTTTTCTAGGTGAGGTGAGACCTTGATTACTTTCTTTCTATTCATATACATACGTACGTTTATGTTTTTGCACCAACACTTACTATAAATACCACGTAAATAATAAACACAACATATATATTTTATATATCGTATCATGTATTGGCAAGGCCATTAACGAGAACCTATAATAATCTTGAACTAATATTAACGTATACACACTAAAAATCACACGTTTCTAACTGATATTGAACCTATACGAAAAATACTAAAAGACTTAGTTTGTTTTTCAACTTATATAGTTTTTACGTATTGAGTTTTGGCTTACAATTTGACCTCGCCATTTCTAAATTTGACACACGACCCATTATTATTTTTGCACGATCTAATTGCCTACTTGAAATACTAACGGGAATGATAAATAAGTCGACCTAATAACTTCGTTTAATCACCTAACGAGACCCAAAGTAAACCGCTATTAGAACTAGTTTTCAGAAACTTAAAAACCTTAAGTGGGCCGTAAAGCCCAAAAAGCTCATTTCAGCTTATTACGATAAGCTGAGCATATAAGCTGTTTTGAAATGTTTTTGTAACTTAAAAATATGGATTTCGACTAAACAAGTATACCCCCAAACCCCTTGGATCGTAAAACCTTAACGGGCCCATAATTTGGATTCGTTAAGCCCACTTAATGAAATAAGAAGAAAATAAGCTAATAAGCTGTGAAAATAAGCTATTTGAGACCTTAAGAGCTTATTGAAATAATAAAAATGTTAAGTTTTAAATTTGGAGATGTTTGGACCATTTTTGCAAATGTTCGAAGGTTAGGGACTAGAATTGTCAAATTTATAAACTTAGGGTGAAAAGTATAAAACTGATTTTCTAAAGGGTATAAACTGTAAATATTGAAATTTAGGGATAATGAATGTAAATATTTGATATTTAGACTGAAAACGTAAATATATATAATTTTTGGACTAACGGCGTAAATGTTTTCCGTTAAGAGTAAAAATTGTAAAATTGAGAAACTTGAAGGATTGAATGGTAATATTAATTTTAATAATAATTTTATAAATTATATATATTTATACTTATATATATATTCGAATTAAAACGATAAATAATAAAACGTAACTTATTATATATATATATATATATATATATATATATATATATATATATATATATATATATATATATATATATATATATATATATATATATATATATATATATATATATAATACGAATAAAACTTATATAACCATAACTGAATTTAGACGAATAAAACAATACGTAACCATTATCTATTTTTATACGACGTAACACATCACGTATGCACTTTATCGATTACTCATAATTAATAATAAGCGTTCGCAATAAAACGAGACTTAAGAACTGAAACGTGCCATATCTTATAGGTTGTGTGTGAAGCCGTTGCCTTGCATCGTTGAGATTACATTTGTTCTACTATCATACTAAGGTGAGTTCATAGCCCACATTTAACTTATTTTTGTGGGGGGGGGGGGGGGGGGGATACATGCTCAAAAACCGAACACAAGTCTTTTCCTGATCTTATTATTGCTTAAGTAGCTATTGCCAAAAGTCCCTCGATCATGAACCTTAATCACTTGAAAGGTGAACGTAAATAATTGTGAATAGATCTATTAGGGATTGACAATCCCCATTTGGTTGCTAGAGGAAAGTTACCAAATGCACTTTGTTTAAATATCATAGGTTACTGGCAAATACCTATCTTGGGGGCTATATATTTTACATCATTATTATGAAAATATTGATGTCTGTTGAATCGTTGAGTGTCATGAGCTTAATACAATAATGAATGTGATTTCTAACTTGTTTATTTGTATCGATATTACAATAAACATTTATCTCTTGTGTTCAAACTCTTAATTATAAACCTATGAATTTCACTCAACTTTTTGTTGACTTTTAGCATGTTTATCTCAGGTAACTAAATGGAATGGATGGCAACGGCACGAAGTGGGCAAA
Source organism: Artemisia argyi (assembly GCA_030686995.1). Classification (NCBI taxonomy): domain Eukaryota; kingdom Viridiplantae; phylum Streptophyta; class Magnoliopsida; order Asterales; family Asteraceae; genus Artemisia; species Artemisia argyi. Next base: position 26,147,401 of record CM060704.1, read on the forward strand.
TAAAGAAACGTTTATCTCTCTTTAAATAAAAACTTGTTGTTGAATAACGAATTCTCTTGGAATTATGAATATTTGGTATTTTAAATAAAATTTAAAACGATCACTTGAATCGTTTTCTATAATTGTGACGAAAGATCCACAATATAATACCCCAAAAGTCTTCCGCTGACATTTTAAGTCTTCCGTTGTATTGATCGATTTTGGGGGTGTTATAGAATCTTCTTGGCCTATGCATCTTATATGGGTTTCATGGTATATCAGATGGATGTGAAAGGTGCTTTTCTGTATGGTGAGATTGAAGAGGAGGTATATGTCACTCAACCCAAAGGCTTTGAAGACCCAGATCATCCAAATCATGTATACAAGGTTGTAAAAGCTCTCTATGGACTACATCAGACACCAAGAGCTTGGTATGCTAGGCTTTCTGCATTTCTGCTGAAGCATGGTTACAGAATACGTGCCATTGATAAAACACTCTTTCTAAAGAAAAACTCCAGAGATATCATTCTTTTGCAAGTGTATGTGGATGACATCATCTTTGGCTCCACTAGAGAAGAATGGTGCAGGGAGTTTGAAGATTTGATGAAGGGAGAGTTTCAGATGAGTGCTATGGGGGAGCATACTTTATTTTTGGGTTTACAAGTTCAGCAGAAACCTGATGGTATATTTATCAGTCAGGATAAATATGTGAGAGACATGTTGAAGAAGTTTGATATGGAAAATGTCAGAACTGCCACTACACCTTATGAAGCTCCAAAACCAAAGAATAAGCTTGAACTAGATCCTGCTGTGAATGTTCATTTATACAGATCCATGATTGGTTCATTGATGTATTTGACAGCTTCAAGGCATGACATTACATTTGCTGTGAGCGCTTATTCTAGAAACCAGGTCACTCCACTTACTTCCCACTTGAATGCCGTCAAAAAGATCTTCAAGTACCTCAAAGGCCAACCCAATTTAGGTCTTTGGTACCCAAAAGAGTCTCCTTTTAGGTTGGAAGCCTACAGTGATAGTGATTATGCTGGTGCAAATACGGATAGGAGATCCACAACTGGAGGTTGCCAATTTCTTGGAAGAAGATTGATCTCTTGGCAATGCAAGAAACAGACTATTGTTGCTACCTCTACCACTGAAGCAGAGTATGTTGCTGCTGCCTATTGTTGTGGACAGGTTCTACGAATACAGAATCAATTGCTGGATTATGGGTTTAATTTCATGAACACCACAATCTTTATTGATAATCAAAGCACCATATGCATAGTTAAAAATCCAGTTTTTCATAATAGAACCAAGCATATTGAGATCAGGCACCACTTTATAAGAGATGCATATGAAAAACATTTGATTAAAGTGGTTAAGATTCACAAAGATGATAATGTGGCAGATTTGTTGACTAAAGCTTTTGATGGATCTAGGTTTCAACACTTAGTTGTCCATATTGGGATGCGTAACCCTTAACTGCAAAGTTTGAGGGGAGGCATAAGCCTCAGGGGAGGCATATGCCTCAGGGGAGGATTGTAGTTGTAAAATTTGTATATTATTGTTTATGTTTGCTAACACTAACCAATTAATGTGCTTGTAAGTTATGGTTTGGTTTGTTTCTGCTACTTTGTGTCTGTTTTGCAGAATGGCTTTATGAGTACTTGCTCATCTTAAGTTGAAGTTCACCAAGATTGTTTCAATGGGAAAGTGGTCATGTAAACTTAAAGCTTGTTTCTACTGAAGAGTAATACAAGAGATACTAAGTGCTACTACTGAAGTAAAGTTCAAGTGATGATTCATTGAGAAAAGTTGTTCATTCATTCAAGAAACAATTTACAACTTACAATCAACTTCAAATGAAATACAAGACCATCCCTATACAAAATCTACCAAATAGATTCTAGCTCTTATCATCTATTACAAAGGCTGGTGAATAAGCATGACCAGTACGATGAAGAAGCTGAAGGTGAAAATAGAAAGGAGGGAATGATGATGATGATGATGAAGATGCTCAAGAACCTAGTTTTATATCTTTGGTCCCTGGAAACTTCACACCACCTTCTACTCCACCTTCCCTTTTCCCTTACCCATCACCTCTACCTCTTTGCCCTTTCCCCTGCTTCCATGGTATGAAGCACCAGATCCTTGAGCAGGAAGACCAATCACCACTTCCCGTGATTCTGGAAGTGCAGGGTTAGACTTCCTTGGCCTTGGTTGGGATCTCTCTGGTGTGGACGGAGGAATAAATGATGGATCTTCATCTTCATCCTCCAAAGATTCCTCATCAAAGGTACAAATAAAGGGAGAGATATATTGTCTCTCAGCAGGAATGGGGGCTTCACTTGGTTCACCTCTCTCCAGAGCATTCCACCTAATCTCTCATACCCTTTCAGCATCTGAATCATCTAAATCCGAAGGAATGTTTGTAGGATCCTCTGATGGTGAAGGACTTGGAGGTTTCACATCATGATTCTACAATGGTTGAGCACTGGGTGGAAAGTAATCGCTCCAACCATCACTTGATGATGATGATGATGAGGTGGAGGAGGTTAGATTTATGATTTCTCGTTTGGAAGACATGTTTTTGGTGGATAATTGGGTTATTATTGAGAAATTAAGGTTTTGATGATAATTGGGGGTAATTGATATCTGAAAAGTGTGATTTGGGATTATTTTATAGGCGGAGTCAAGGTTTGATGGTAATTAATGCAAGTTGGGTGGCACAGTAAAACTCAAGATATTTACTGAAGATATTTTTACTCTTGAGTTGATTCTACTGATTGACTATTGATCAGCAGATTGACCATCATTTCTGCTGAAGGGTTGATTTTGAATTTGATGGAGTTACTTTACACGTCAGATATGGTCAACGATTTGTTCCGATATTCTTGACCATGATTGGGTAACTTCCGTTTATAACCTATTTCACATAACTTCGCCCAAAATAACTCATTCCCTCATCAACCAATTTAAACACATTTCCCATTTGCATAATTCATAACCGTTTCTCACAAATCCTTTGAATGGCACCACTTCAATTTAAGCAAGATCATAACAAGGTTGCCTTTCTGAGTAAGACAAAAGATCATGAACTGTATGATCCTATGGTGGAGTTTTTGCAACGTTCCAAGATTCATTATGCTCTAACACATTCTCCAAATGTGATATATGAATCACTGGTGAAACAATTTTGGGCATCTGCTACAAAAAGGTCTGACACAGAGATTGTAGCTATAATTGATGGAACTGGGTATGTGGTGACTAAATCGTTGATTAGGACAAAGCTTTGTTTGGATGATGAGAATGGTGTCTATCACTCCAACACTGAAGTGATACTTGCTGGGTTACGGGAAGCTGGTTATCAAACCAATGACACAACTAAATGGCTTAAGAATCGGTTTTGTCCCAAGTGGAGGTTCTTGGTGCACACACTGCTCCAATGTATCAGCAACAAGTCTGGTGGCTGGGATCAATTCTCTACCCAATTGGGTTGTGGTATTGTCTGTCTTTCAAAGGGTTTAACTTATAATTTTTCTAATTTAATTTTTGATAATATGCTAGAAAATATTGAGAAGAAAAAGCATAACTTTTTAATGTACCCTAGGTTTCTTCAAATGATTTTAGACATAACAACCCAAGACAGAGTCCATATCCCCATAAAGGGTCTTAGTGCTAAATTGTTTGCTTCTATGAAAACAAACTATGATGGGGAACATCACCCTCTGTTAGCTGCTATGTTACCACATGGTAATGATGATGCAGGTGAGGGTGATGCTACTGGTGATATACCCTCTCCAAATGCTGCTGATGATGGTAATTCATCATCTTTTGGTGTTGCTATTTATGGTAATCCATCAGTTGTCAATGATGGAGAGCCCTCTACAACTGCTGAAGCATTAAATGTTTCTTCTGACCAGCCTCCACCTTCCCCTTTACCTCTGTCACCTAGTTCTTTTCCATCACCTACTCATGTTTCTCCTGATGAGCTTGTTCCTGAGGTTGAGAAGACAATTCAGTCTCTTGGTACCCAAGTACCTTCACCTCTTGAACCTGAGACTACTAGACTGACCTCACCTAGTCCTGTGAGAGAGCCACTTGATGAAGGTTCCCCCACTTTTGTACATATGTCTGTTTCTCCTGAAAGGTCCAATGAAGCTCCCATTACCGCTGAGCAATCTGCTAGTGGAGCTGAGGACCCTATTACTCTCACCTCTGTATATGAATTGCTTAGCAGGTATGTTAAAAGGATTGATGGTCTTCAAAAGGAGCTTGTAGATACCAAATCCTCACTTGGTGGTGAGATTGAGTTGTTGAAAAAGAGGGTTCAGGAGTTAGAAACTCAACTTGATCAGCAAAAGAAAAGAAAGGTTGTGATTGATGCTGATGAAGTACATGAGGATAAGCATTTGGATCCACTTGAGATCTTGGCTGAAGTTGATCAATAGACTCATGCTTCTTCTCCCAAGGTTGCTGAATCTTCAAAACAAAATAAGCATATTCAGTTCAGTAGAAGAAAGATAAGACAGTATTTGACAAAGAAGTCCACTGAATCTTCTAAGGTTTCAAATGTTGATGAGGATCAAAAGACCGATGCTGGTGATAATCTTCAGGATGATGAACCACTTATTGATGTTGCTGCTGAGAAGGTCACTGTTGGGGTTCACACATCAGTGGATACTTTCTTTGTTGCTGGTAAAGAGTATGTGGTTCCAGAACATACATCTCATGAAGACACTAATGCAACTCCCTACACCACAGGATCTGCTGATACTATTATTGATTTAGATGTTCAAGATTTGCCAGCTGATCCTTTGGAGGAGTTAGTCACTTTTCATGATACTTCTGCTGACATTACTAAAGTGTGTGATGATGATCTTGTCTCAGAAGAAGAAAAACTTGAGCAAGCAAGACTTTTGAAAGAATGGGAAGATAAGAAGAAAAGTACAAAATTGGCAAAGGAACTACAAGCTAAATATGACTCAGAGTTCCAATCTGCTACTAACAAGTATGTTTCTACTTTGCCTCTTGCAAGACAAAGAGAATTGGATGCTGCAATTCCAAATTTTGATGAAGCTGATTGGATGCATATTGGGAGGCAAGTGATTTTCTACTCCTGGTCTAGCTAGAGATATTCTTGGAGATAATGTCAATGAAGTTGATTATGTTCCTGGAATAGTTGAGCTTATGAAACAAAGGAGGAAAGCTGAAGCTGAAAGGATTGCCAAAGCAAAGAGGGATAAACCAATGACTCAAGCACAACAAAGGAATTATATGAGGAATTTTGTGAAGAGTCAAAGCAGTGCACTCTATAATCATTCTTGGACTAGGAAACAAGTTTGGTCTTTCTCTGATGAACAATTAGTTTATCATTATAATAGAATAAAGACTAGATTACACAAGGATGGACTTCTTACTCCTAAGCTTGTTCCTACTCTACTTCCTACTAATGCAGAACCACATTCTAAGAGACTAAAGTTTGATGAAGTTGATTCTGCTGATGTGCCTGCTACATCTTTATCTCATTCTGTTGATGCACCTTTACCTAGTGTATCTACTTTTGCTGATCTAACAACTGTTGTTGCTACATCTGTTATTGACAAAGGTAAAGCCAAAGTTGTAGCAGAAGATATTTCTTCTAAAAAGAGAATCAGATGACAAATGGAGGAGGATAGATTGGGTGAAGAAGCTGCTAAAAGGTTGCATGATGATCAAAAGGCTAAATTGGCAAGATTTCCTGAGATTAAAGTGAGAGAAGTTGAGCTTGCAGCTGCTAGGGCTAAACAAGTTAGGATGGAGATGGATACATAAGCTGAATCTGTTTCACTTGACCAACATTCTGTTGAGATTTCAGCTGATAGTCAACTAGTTCCTCCATCAGTGGAAACACATGAGTCAGAGGATGTATCTACTGAAGAACCTTCTTCTCCATATTCTTCTATATACATTCCTGGTAGGAGGGCCAAAAGAATGGCTCGAATGAAGGTCTCACACAATCCTCAAGTGCATAGGGTAGTAGATGTTGATGCTGCTGATTCTTCTTTTATTAAAGAGGGATCTCCTGATGATTGGCCAAAGGGTTTTAGGGATGTTTTGGTTAGATGGGAGCTGTCTAGTAATGGATAAGATCAATACTATTTATAGGCTTGATAGAACATCTCTGTCCTTCACATTTCAACAAGAAATTCTGCATCTTGTGAATCATCAGGATTTGCTTACTCTATATGAATTGGTTACCAAGCATTATGCTACTCATACTCCTGAAGGTGCAGGATTATATCTTTTGGGAGATCTTCAAGTGCTCATGGATTCTACTTCTCCATATGGTTCTGGTTATGCAGTGTGGAAGAACAATCAGAGGTGGAAAGTACAAAGTTTGAAATTTTATCCTCTTCCTTATGTTCATGTCTTGGAGACTACATCTGGTATAAGGGTAATAATGTTCATTGAGAAGAATTATCCTCAGACTGTGCCTCTCATGGAGAAAATGCTTCTACATAAGTTGGAGATACCTCCTGATCCAGTTGGGAATGCTAGATTGTTTGCTGAATCTTTGATTCGTTTGTTCAAAACCAGGATCAAGGTGGCCCGAATGGTATTTTGTTATATATTTGTTTCTTTTCATTATTATTAAAAAAAAAAAAAAAAAAAGAAAAAAAATAACAGATTTGTATAGTGTTTTGTATGTTGTATGCAGGTTTTGGTGTTGGTTATTTCCACACCTTATCTGGTTATCAACTTACTTGATGTTGACTATTCCATCAAAAAGTTGGCTAGTCCAAAGGGTAGAGCTATGGTAAAGACAAGTCAAATCTGTTGATAGCTGTAATAGTTTGCTAAAAACTATTGGGTACTCAACTCGCCCATGCTTAACAGCTGAGAGTTAGATGGTTGTCAATTGACCATGGATTTTTCCTTATGGATTCTCAATAATTGACTAGCCCACAGGTGTATGGCTTGTGGTAAAGGCAGTGGAAAACCATATTTGGTATTCAATTTCCAAGGTGATTTACTCATCAAAATAATTGACTAGTCCTGAGCAAACGGCTACAGGTAAAGACAACTCAAATCCGTTTATAGCTGATGATTTGCTAAAAATCATACGGTCATTAGTGTACCATAGTTTTCAAACTTAAACATTTGGCTACTCCAGTAGTAATGGCTATTGGTAAAGAGACATCAAATCCATTATTTTCAATGATTCACCTCTCACAGGAGTTAACACACCTGGATGTGATGAGAATAGTATGAAACTAAACTGTTTTGATGTACAATTTGTCATTTGTTGCTGCAAAGACCTAAAGGTTTCATGTTTGCCATTCATAGAGATGTGGCCATTTTGATTCTTTGCTGATGATGTTCGAATTCAATCCTCTTGGTTTGCAACTTTAAAGATCTATCAAGAATCTTGAACTTAACCATGTCAAATTCAAGATTAGGAGAGGATTGTTGGGAATTCTACTAAATAAGAATTCTGCTGAAGGATACTGCTGAAGAGTTGGTTCCTGTTGAAGAGTATTTCTACTGAAGAATAGATTTCACGTAGTTTGTTTCTGCGGATATAGTAATTCCTTGTATTTTGTTATTTAGTTAGGATATGCATGAGTTTTATTAGGAAGTGATAATGCATATCTCTTTAAGTTTATAGAAGATATGTTTCTTGTGAAATGGTTTAGGGTTCCTTCTCTATAAAAGGAATACATTATTATGTATTATGTACACGTTTTGAAAAACAAGTTTTAGTATTATTCAAAGATCCATAGAGGATCAAAGCATTCTTAGTATTTTGTGTTCATACTTGTGTTTATTTTCGCTTTAGAGTACAAGTTATAGAGACTTTCTATTAGTGTGTTTGTGATTACATAAACATTACTAACGATCCACAAGTGCTCAAAGATCTTCAAGGTCTAAGGTTCAACATAAAGACAAAACACGAGCACGAGAGCCTTCATACTTTGGGAAAAAATCCTGTACAAACAACAACCACAAAACACAAGATGCAGAAGAGGTTTCCCACTTCTCGTCACTTTAATAGAAAATAGAGAGAAGACAGAGACATGGGTTGTCACCCATGTGATTGCTAATGTTTTTGTTCACCGAGTCACTAGCTTGACTCGATCCCCGGATTCATTGGTTCTTGGGGAAGCAACATGTGGAAGAGACAATCTCCATCGGACTTTCATTCAAGATGTTTGGATAAGGATTGAAGTACGTGAAAGTTCCAGACTGATGAGATACCCCAATTTCTAAGAAATAGAAACTATATGCGGTGATGCCAAGGTCAAAGATTGTATCCTCATTCCTAAAGGAGCGACGGAGAAGAGAAGTCACATCAAATGTGAGAAACGGAAAGAAGATCATGAAAACAATCATGATAATGTCATAATCTTCAAACAGAGACTTCAAAATTTTTATATTATGAGTCTCACCATTTAAGCTCATTTGGTCAAGAAATATTCCGGGTGGGATGGTCGGGATTTTGACATCAAGAAAATTCTTATGATTGAGAACATCTCCCCTCGGGTCACACAAAGCATCTTTGTCTAGATCAAAGTAGAAATGATCATACTCCGGAGGAGATATGACGTGAGTGAGTTCATTGGAGAATTCCTCCTGATCAAGATCAAAGTGAAATGAATCATATTCCAGAAGAGAAAGATGAGCATGAGTAGTGGTACTGCCACTACTCGTCTCTTTCGTGAAATCAAAACCAAATGATTCGTAAGTAGGGAAAGAATACTTGGGATGAGAAGTGGGATTGCCACTTAATGATTCGATCTTAGAAATGAGAAGATTGATATTCAATAATTTTTCACGAAGAGCTAAATCTTGGATTTCTGTATCAATATCTTCATCATTCTCTTCTTCTAAGCTGACGAGATCAGAAGGTAACTCCTCCACATAATTGATGTCTCCACAAGATAAAGAATAATAATCGTCATCAGAATCGGAGAACATCTCATCATGATCGTTTGAATTGTCAATAGGAGGTAAATCACACTCCCCTGTCGTATCAAAAGTATATTTTTCCAAATCGAGTAAAGAATCCTTGAGCTCGGGCTCCAGAGGATCTAACGGCTTATCATAAACATCCATTGGGGGAAGAGAAACAAATGGTTCATCGGATATCATGTTTTCAAGTAAAGGGATATCTCCCCCCAGACTACATTCTTCATTCTTTGATGAGATTGGATCATCCTCGAAGAAGACCTTGAGCTCTTCCATGGTGATATTACTTCCCTCAATCGGTTTAAGAGAAGGGGAAGAGTCGGAAATGATTGTTTCAGAAGATAGAGTGGGATTGCCACTCGGAGATTGAATGATATCTTCTTCAAAAGGTTCATCCTCGTCACTCTCATCGGAGTATGAAAAGTGAATAGTGTTAGGATGACCTAGTCCTTGTTGGGAATATTGATTTATATAACTTTTGTGATTGCCAAGGACCTCAATTTGTGCAATCTTTGCAGAATTGTAATCCAAATGATGAGCACTCAAATAAGTGGTAGAGTGATAATAAACTTCAATACTCACTAATAGTGATGATGTGTCATATTCTCGATTAAATCATAAGCTTCTTGTGGCGTTTTCCACATGAGATTTCCACCGGCAGCCAACATGATTTTGTCTCGATCAATAGAAGTTATACCATGATAAATGGTTATGATTTGATCAAGAAGAAAAAATTGGTGATTAGGACATTTCCATAACAAAGATTTGAATCTTTCCCAAGCTTCAAATACGGACTCCATGTGCAATTGTTGGAAATTCAGAATGTCTTTCCTAAGCTGAACCGTTTTAGAACGTGGAAAGTATTTTGTTAGAAACTTGAGGAACATCTCTTCCCAAGTATGAATTGAGTGGGTTTTAAGAGCATAAAACCAAGATTCAGTGTTGTGGGATAAAGTGTAAAACAAGAAAATCCGTCTTTCCGAAATTCCCATATAATTTAAAATTTTTATCTAAGTTTTGCGAATATAACCTAAGATGTGAAATCTTATAATTCTGAAAACTACCTAATGTATAATTTATAACTTATGGACTTCATAAAGTCAAAACAACATTTCATTTCTATGCCATTTAACATACGTTTACATGACATTCCTAGACAAAAATAAAATAAAATGTGTACAAAACTTATTACTACTTAAAAGATGCCAAGATACATTATAATTTGAATGAAAATTTGGTCCTCTCTATTCTCCATAATTTTGGCTAATCCATCATTAACCAAATCATAAATCAATCACCTACCTAATTCACGGAAATAGATATTACCTTCCTAATCACTCGACATTCCTATTCTTTATTTAATACATGCATGGCTCAATATTCTCTAAGTATATTATATTTCATCCACACAAAACAAAAAACCTTAAAAACTATAACAAAACAACCCACACGTTTTTGAGATTTATAAAACCGTGTATTTATGGATATCAGCTTGGGAGATACGTTTCTTTTTTTTGCCATCTAAAATGCAACTTGCCATTCTTGAGAACCATTCATATAATTTGATATTATTCATATAATATCCTACTTTGACCTATAACATCTTTTCTAAACAAATCAAAACCCTAAACTAAACCGCCCAAGTGGCAGCCATCTCTCTTTTCCTCCATTCCTGTTCGACCAAAGAAAGTACAAGAGAGGGTCTCGTTGGTGCTTTCTGTTGGTGCTTGGTCGTGGCTCACTTCTGATTCGACGAGGGTTTGGGTCGCGGTTGAATCCTGGGTTCGAAGGGGGTGTTGCAGTCGTGGGTTCTAAACTGGATACGAGAGTGTTGGAGTCCTTGTTTCGGTTGTGGTGTGACTAGGTGATCGACCTAGTTCTTGTTTTCTTCTCCTGGTCGCGCGTCGAGGGTAACCTTTCCATCCTTGTTTGATTTCTTCTTATTTCCTTCTTGTTGTTCGTGTTTATGCCCTCATAATTGGCTAAATGGCCGCATGTTATTTCAAAATAAACTCACATAAAATCATACCGATACTCACATAAGATAACAAGAACAAGACCTTTCATGCACGACTTAAAACATTTGTGTGGGTGTGTCCGATATGATTAATCTTAAGAGTTGGCGTGACATAGGCTGGTAAAAACATTATAACTCATCGATATAAAAGAGTTAGGACATGTTATGGTTCGGTTCGTATGATATAAAAGAAATAAAAGACAGACAACAACTTGTATTAATCGAATGGAGTAAAGAGGAGTTTTGATAATTCGGCTTAATAAAAACGTTAAAGAGTTTAAAATATAGAATCATGTTAGGCTAAATAATGCATGCATAAAACTAGCTCACGTGAAAGCATAGGAAACGTCGCATGAAATAACGATTTTGGTATAACATCCCGTAAAAATTTTCCTACGATTAACACGTTATTACAACATAAATTAACCATTTTTACCCATGACAAATTTTTTTTATATGTACTTGACAATCACAACATTTTTAACGGTACTCACACTATATTTAAAAGTCTATATATCCCAAGTAACTTAAAGCTTTTGTATTTAATAAATGTACGTTTTGATAAGTAACCAAATACGTTTTATATAAATCCCGAGCCTACAAAAATTTCCATGTGTACATTCTAATAAACCACCAACTTTCTGTAACGAATTTAAAACCCAATTTTAAGGCTCTTCTGGTCCGAACCAGGAAAAGTGTAAAACACGAAAGTTGTCCGAAATAATGTTTTACGTCTAGACTCGCGAGATTTTAAACCAAAAATGCAATTCTAGGCCGTTATCTATAAAATACGACATGTACTCAACTTGGTTACTACTACATGTACCTTCTTACACCTTCACCCTTTCTCACTTGTTGCTACCCCAAATACACCACCCTTTTCTTGTTTATATCAACACACATGTCTCACACCAAATCGTTGCCCAATCAAAGAACATGCATTTGATATGCATTCACACTTGACACCTTGTTTTCTCCGCACACATCCCTTTTATATATATGTGATTCCTTCTTATCATTTGCATCAAAACAACAAAAGATATATCATCTCTTGTCTCTCTTCTCTGCTGTACGAACCACACCACACACAAACACAAATTCTATCATTTGATTCACTTGTTTATTGGTAATAAATTGAAGGCCATGGGTGTTGGTTTGAATTTGGGTCTCGCTAACCACCACCATTACCTCGCCATCTCCTCCACCTCTGCTACGCCGCCACATAGCTGCTCCACAGTCGCACCAGCAATATCATCACCTCTTTACCTCCTCATCCCCTCCTTGGTATGTCTAAACCAAAATCTATCTTTGTTAACTTATTGATCAAACTATATATTAATCGATTTATTAATCTTTCGTGGATGTAAAACTGGATTAAACATGTTTTTAACAATGATTCGTGTGGTTAAACTATTAGAAATAAAAAGTGTTATTGATTTCTTGTGGTTATGGTGGTCGTGGATTTAGAAATACCATCACGACTCAAGGGTCCGTTTGGATTGGTTTTGGCTCATACCACCACGACTCAAGGGTCCGTTTGGATTGGTTTCGGCTCACACCACCACGACCTAAAGGTCCGTTTGGTTTGGTTCAACTAATAGCCACGGCCCCGAAATGATGCAATTGTCTGCTGCTCGTTTTAGCCCACAAGGGCGTGTTTGTTTGTTTATTCGACCCACCACAACGGTGCCCAAAAGGGTACGGTTTGGCTTGTTCGTCTCGGTCCCCACGACAGCCCCTATGGGGTGCGTTTTTATGTGTTATTTTCTGCACAAGGGTGCATATGAAGCTGCTTATTTCAGCACCAATATGGCGCGTTTAGGTCTGTTATTGCAGCCCAAGGGGCGTGTTTGTTTTTGATTTGACTCAGCCCACAGGTGCGTTTGGGTCTGCTTGTTTAGGTCATATATTGTTTATATATCATATTAGACATATTATAGTTGGAATAGAAACTTAAAAATGAGGTTTTGATGTGTTTAGAACAAGTAAAATTAATGCAGATTTTATGACACGCAAACTGAGGTTCGGGACTTTGTAAAAACTAAATTTTGATTGGATAATATGAATGAACTTATTTTTTTGTTCGTTTCGGTAATGGGAATGTCCCGTAACTCCTAATAACGAAGTTTTTATGACCATCCGAAATCTGGAAAATACTATATTAAAATTCAGCATTATATAATTAAATTTGAATACTGCGCAGAACTGAAATGGGTTGTTTTGGGCACCTTCTGACCCGTTTCGGCCTTCAGCCAAACACGAAAGTTGTCTGGAACGACGTCTTACATAAAATCTCTTTAGAGTCCGAGTCACGAAAAGGTAATATAACGGGTCAAAACGGAAAGTCAAACTACTGCAGTTCATTTAAAAAGTCAAACTACCTGCTGAAAATTGCAGGGGCTTTTTGGTCATTTTACGTTGAGATTCGGGTCTCGGCTATAACTAAAAAGTTTTCCGGAATGTCGTTTTACATAAAATCTCTTTTGAGTCCAAGATGTGAAAATGTGTTTTAGTGGGTCGTTTGGGCCGGGTCAGATTTAAGTAAAGTATATACATATGTAGGAAAGTCAACGTAAAGGCCAAACTAGTACTTTAATCGATGTTAACACGTCGTATGGACTAAGACTATCTGGTTAACTATACATGTGACATAACGGACTAAAACGAATCATATTAAGCTTGCATTTCCATATTTAATATATATTATTTCAATAACTTTTATTATAACAAAAACCGATAACAAAACAAGAAGGAGAGTTACATTAAACCTTTGGGGAACACCGAGTGAATGCCTAAAACTTAACCATCCACTCATTATAACGCTTATCTGCTATTTGATTCTTACGTGTTTATTTCCTTTCATACGTGTGTTATATGTTTTATACTATGATATGTGTATTCGAGTCTTAGCCTCAAAACCACACGAATGATGATACTAAACTTTTACAAACATTAATACAAATATTCCACGAAAACTAAAACATATTATCGTTTGAAAACTCATACGCATTGTGTACTCTTCGCGTACCGTATTTGTGACAAGCTCATATTCATTAGGTCGTGCCGAATTCAATATCATTATGCTCCAATTCTTGACATCACTTATGTTACTCTTTTCGGCCATACTCTTTGGCACCGTTGTGTTACCACGTCACTACCTTCCAAGGTGAGTCATAGCCCCTACTTTTACTTGTTTTATAATTGTTTTGTAAACTCTTTGGGGGAGATACATGCTTAACTACTTGCTTTTACTTACAAAGGTGTTTTAAACCTTTACGAACTACTATAAACTTATATTTTCAATCTCGTAAGAAAATACATACTACCACCATGAACACAAGTATCCACTGGTTATGTTATGGGTGCTAACAACTGGCCCACTGGTTATGTTATGGGTGCTAGCAACTGGCCCACTGGTTATGTTATGGGTGCAACAACGTGGCCCACTGGTTATGTTATGGGTACAACAACGTGGCCCAAATCTCGAAACTTGTGTTCAATGGATTTATAAACCAACTACTATTTTTGGTGTTGACCCGGTGAAGGGCAAACCAACGGACTATTCTTGAATTAATAAAGAAATCACTCATTTTCTGATTTTGATAAATCAACGATTTAAGCTATGAACATTATGGATTTACTCACACTTTAATTTGATAATCAACTGTTATTATAACTTCTATGGAATCACAAACTCTTTGATTTTGGAAATCGATATTCGAAACTATAAACTCTATGAGCTCACCAACCTTTGTGTTGACACTTTTAGCATGTGTTTATCTCAGGTAACTAAACGAGAAGGAACTTGAAGGCACAGAGTGGGCTTGTAACCCGGCATGGGCTTAAATAAACGTTTTGACACATTTCAAATAAACTTGTTGTTTAAACTATGAAACATCTTGATGTCTCGAATATTTGGTATTTTGAATGAATTAAACTTTAAAGCGTCACTTTTGTGTTGTTTTCAATGATTGTGATAAAGATCCTCGAAGTAACACCCAAAAAGTCTTCCGCTGACATTTTAAGTCTTCCGCCGACACGTTAAGTCTTCCGCTGACGTGATGATTTTGGGGGTGTTACAGATTGGCATCAGAGCTACAGTTATAGAGAACCAAGTGTTTTGAACATTGGACTATAACTACACTTTTAAAACGGACCACTTTTACAAAATACCACCTTATGCCCTCCGTGGCTACGCGTTTCCAACATCTAGTAGAGACATTACTTTTACATGATTTCTTATATATGTTAACATGTTATGATTATGCTAATGACTTATATTTACTAATCGGGATTATTACAAATACCGTGTCTTCATATTTCCATCCGCCAGACGATTATGTGACTTTTAGATAGTTTATGCTACAACAACACTCTAGTATATTAATATATTGATATATATGCTCCCCAACTATTTTGAGTACTATACCAATCCTCCTTAATTATCTCGCTCTCATCTTTATAGATGTATATGACATACTCTTTTTGTACTCTTGGAAAAATCTGCGCATTACCTCGTCGATTAGTATGAGTATTGAGTCAGAAATTCTTAAGTAGGATGATTTACAATGTCTTTATTTGAATGGATTGGGACGCCTTTTTATTGAAATAAAGAAATTGTAAACCGCCGAACCATAATTTTATACTTCGTTATTTACATCGTTTGGGACGCTTCTCTATGTAAATAACGAATTATAAATAAGTGGGCTTAATTGTATCTGAAATGGCATGCGTATGAAATCAAGGATCACTAAAATTCATAAAACACTAAAACTTCATCCAAAGACTCACAATTTTCTTCTGCGTATGCCAAATTCTAAGGCATTACGGCACAACCACATTTATTCGATCATGTACTTACTTTACATTCTGGCAATATATGAAACCTTTTCACGACATTGTATGTGATTACAATGGTCTCTCTTACTTCTCCGGCACTATGAGTGATATAGTGATCTCCGAACCTTTCACAACTTTACGTTGTTTCACCTGAAATCCATCAAAATCTATAAATTCCTCTAATAGAAATACAAGATATGGAATTGCTAAGGAACAAACAGATTCATCATCTACAAAAGCTTGGAACCAAATACCGTGTTGTCGCTTAAAATTATATTTAACAAGTTTCTCTTTACAAAAGCTGAAGTTCAGCAACTTTCTCTTCATTCAACAAGTTTTCACTTGAAAACTCTTATTATTAAAAATCTGTTAACAACCAACTAGTTTAACGGGTAGGTTACCCGCGAAGATCTTGATGTTCACAAAACAAGATATTGTGAACCATGTTTATCTTCAAAACATGTTAAAATAAAAATCTTCACTCAAAAATGGAATTGTTTCTTAAGTCAAGTTAATCAAAAGGAATTGAACATAAGACAATGTAAGTAGTTAGAACTACTCAACAATTATGACTATGAGAACTGCTATCATCAAAGAAGAAGCTAATGTAGTAGTAGATACGTTAAGCTGGAAAGAAAAATTAAAAAGAAGAAGCTAATGTATTAGTAGATACGTTAAGCTCGAAAGAAAAATTAAAACCGCTCAGGGATTAGATCGTTAGGAATGACTATTTATTCACCCTTTCCACTCACCTTTACGGCTACCTTATCTTGGAATCCCGGGACGGGATTCAGTTTAACGGGTAGGTAATATAACATCCCGTAAAAATTTTCCTACGATTAACACGTTATTACAACATAAATTAACCATTTTTACCCATGACAAAAAAAATTTATATGTACTTGACAATCACAACATTTTTAACGGTACTCACACTATATTTAAAAGTCTATATATCCCAAGTAACTTAAAGCTTTTGTATTTAATAAATGTACGTTTCGATAAGTAACCAAATACGTTTTATATAAATCCCGAGCCTACAAAAATTTCCATGTGTACATTCTAATAAACCACCAACTTTCTGTAACGAATTTAAAACCCAATTTTAAGGCTCTTCTAGTCCGAACCAGGAAAAGTGTAAAACACGAAAGTTTTCCGAAATAATGTTTTACGTCTAGACTCGTGAGATTTTAAACCAAAAATGCAATTCTAGGCCGTTATCTATAAAATACGACATGTACTCAACTTGGTTACTACTACATGTACCTTCTTACACCTTCACCCTTCCTCACTTGTTGCTACCCCAAATACACCACCCTTTTCTTGTTTATATCGACACACATGTCTCACACCAAATCGTTGCCCAATCAAAGAACATGCATTTGATATGCATTCACACTCGACACCTTGTTTTCTCTGCACACATCCCTTTTATATATATGTGATTCCTTCTTATCATTTGCATCAAAACAAAAAAAAAGATATATCATCTCTTGTCTCTCTTCTCTGCTGTACGAACCACACCACACACAAACACAAATTCCATCATTTGATTCACTTGTTTATTGGTAATAAATTGAAGGCCATGGGTGTTGGTTTGAATTTGGGTCTCGCTAACCACCACCATCACCTCGCCATCTCCTCCACCTCTGCTACGCCGCCACATAGCTGCTCCACAGTCACACCAGCAATATCATCACCTCTTTACCTCCTCATCCCCTCCTTGGTATGTCTAAACCAAAATCTATCTTTGTTAACTTATTGATCAAACTATATATTAATCGATTTATTAATCTTTCGTGGATGTAAAACTGGATTAAACATGTTTTTAACAATGATTCGTGTGGTTAAACTATTAAAAATAAAAAGTGTTATTGATTTCGTGTGGTTATCGTGGTCGTGGATTTAGAAATACCATCACGACTCAAGGATCCGTTTGGATTGGTTTTGGCTCATACCACCACGACTCAAGGGTCCGTTTGGATTGGTTTCGGCTCACACCACCACGACCTAAAGGTCCGTTTGGTTTGGTTCAACTAATAGCCACGGCCCCGAAATGATGCAATTGTCTGCTCCTCATTTCAGCCCACAAGGGCGTGTTTGTTTGTTTATTCGACCCACCACAACGGTGCCCAAAAGGGTACGGTTTGGCTTGTTCGTCTCGGTCCCCACGACAGCCCCTACGGGGTGCATTTTTATGTGTTATTTTCTGCACAGGGGTGCGTATGAAGCTGCTTATTTCAGCACCAATATGGCGCGTTTGGGTCTGTTATTGCAGCCCAAGGGGCGTGTTTGTTTTTGTTTTGATTCAGCCCACAGGTGCGTTTGGGTCTGCTTGTTTAGGTCATATATTGTTTATATATCGTATTAGACATATTATAGTTAGAATAGAAACTTAAAAACGATGTTTTGATGTGTTTAGAACAAGTAAAATTAATGCAGATTTTATGACACGCAAACTGAGGTTCGGGACTTTGTAAAAACTAAATTTTGATTGGATAATATGAAAGAAATTATTTTTTTGTTCGTTTCGGTAATTGGAAAGTCCCGTAACTCCTAATAACGAAGTTTTTATGACCATCCGAAATCTGGAAAATACTATATTAAAATTCAGCATTATATTATTAAATTTGAATACTGCGCAAAACTGATATGGGTTGTTTTGGGCACCTTCTGACCCGTTTCGGCCTTCGGCCGAAACACGAAAGTTGTCTGGAACGACGTCTTACATAAAATCTCTTTAGAGTCCGAGTCACGAAAAGGTAATATAACGGGTCAAAACAGAAAGTCAAACTACTGCAGTTCATTTAAAAAGTCAAACTACCTGCTGAAAATTGCAGGGGCTTTTTGGTCAATTTACATTGAGATTCGGGTCTCGGATATAACTAAAAAGTTTTCCGATATGTCGTTTTACATAAAATCTCTTTTGAGTCCGAGATGTGAAAATGTGTTTTAGTGGCTCGTTTGGGCCGGGTCAGATTTAAGTAAAGTATATACATATGTAGGAAAGTCAACGTAAAGGCCAAACTAGTACTTTAATCGACGTTAACACGTCGTATGGACTAAGACTATTAGGTTAACTATACATGTGACATAACGGACTAAAACGAATCATATTAAGCTTGCATTTCCATATTTAATATATATTATTTCAATAACTTTTATTATAACAAAAACCGATAACAAAACAAGGAGAGTTACATTAAACCTTTGGGGAACACCGGGTGAATGCCTAAAACTTAACCATCCACTCATTATAATGCTTATCTGCTAGTTGATTCTTACGTGTTTATTTCCTTGCTAAAATAACGTATTAAACCCTAAGCTATGATATTGGTTATATTAAACCTTTAAGTTTACTTAATTGTCATTTGTAACCCTAAATTATCAAACTTACTAAATATGAAAGGTTACTATTCTTGAAAAGTTACTATATTTGGCAAGATGCCAAAAAAGGAAAGTTACTAAAAATGGAAAGCCGACTAAAATGAGTAATATGATTTAAAATAAGTTATTAATAAGACGATCATGAATTCGTGTAGATCCGCTGAAGAAAGAGATGCTCCCAATCTGTATGTTTTTGTTATGTTTGCACTTGCGGTCCAAGGTACAGATATTCTAACCTTTCAATAAGGTTTCTTATGACTCATGATCCGTTCCATTGCCACTATTATGATTTTTGATCTTTTTACTCCTGATATCCTTGGTTCATTTGATAGTATGATTTCATTTGAAGACCATCTTAAAAATATAACCTCATGACTTTTGAGAAAAACTATTTTTGAAATGATTTATGTGGTGATACGATGCCAGTTTTATATGAAGATTTTATGACTTTTATGAAATGTGTTTTTAAAGGAATACTTTTATGATAAAAAGGTTTTAAATAATTTTCAAAAGTTCTTAATCTGTTTTATTCTCTAAGATTTCTCATGACTTTCTTTAACATCTTTTGATTATTTAACTTCAAATTTTAAACCTTTGCTATGAACCCTTTTGCTATTATGAACCTTTGATTTGAACCTCATGATATGAATCTTTGATTTGGACCTTTGATTTGAGTCATTGCTATGATCCCTTTGTATGATCCATATTTGATCGATCAATTTCTGCTATAATTTGCTTTGATATTTGTTATATGGTATATTCCATTTCTTATAGCATTCCTATGCTCTAATATGTTGCCCATTATTTGATTAAATTGTAGCCAGTCGTGGGGAGTCCATGGCCTTGCCACTGATGCACCAGTGGTATTGACACTATCTGTGGAGGTGGGTTTTTGTCCATAGCGTTCCCTATTATGCTATAGCACCATGGCCATTATTATTATTGTATGTATGCTTAGCTTAGAGCTTGGTATATGTATGTTTGTTTTTTTTCAGGGAGCATATGGATGCATCCTAGGTACTTTGTTTTGTTTTGAATTTGGTGAAATGGGTATGTGTGTGCAATACACACCATTTCACATTTGGTACATCGAGCTAGCTACTCTATGTACAATTTGATATATGATTGTTGGGCATTTTTGTTACTTCTATATATGTGATCCTTGGTGTTCTAACTTATTTATTGTTATTGACTTATGCTTTCCTTAGTTCATTTTCTTACAGTTATGATTCGTTTCATTTTCCTTTGATTCATTTGATATTCCTTATATGTATTCCCTTTGATCGTATTTTGTTGATTCTATCATATGTTCCATATTCTTTAATATTCGTCTCAACAGGTTTACTTGGATTCATTTCGGATTCACTTTCTTTTCCCTTTTGTTATTAGCTTTTGTTTGTTTATATCTTTTCACTGGGCTTTTTAAGCTCAGCCGTATTTCTTTTCCTGCGGCAGGTTTTAGAAGGAAGCTGGGTTGGGTGAAGAGTGATTAGGAGCTCTTAGTGGGCTACACCATTGATAACCCCCATGGATGTGAGAATAGACTTAGAGATTCCCTTTTTGGTTCTTAGTTTGTAATTATTTTGGAAGTTGTAATGTTTAGAATTAATCATTTATCTTTTCTTTAGAACTTTTTTGTAAACCTTGTATTACTAATGTATTTCGCTTGCTTATGTTCTGATTTGACCCCATAATTTTACACTTTAGCCCTTTTTGGGTTGGGGTGTTACAATTATGGTATCAGAGACCAGGCTACGACTTGTAGTACATTAAACCTTGACCTGTGAAGTTTGGACCATTAAGTTTCCACTATAGGCGCTCATAAGACAACCTTTGAGAATTTTCTTTAGGATCTCCCCATAGGAACTTAAGTTATTACCGGTGAGGAATGGGTAGACTAGGGCATTTATGCAAGTGGCATTGCTTCCGCATCACTCTAATTCGTGCCTCTGCTCTTAGTTAAGCCTTATATGAACATTTATTCAGAAGTTAGAAGTTTTGTAACCAAGTAAGTTTTAGTGCCTCGAGATCTACATGGATACCTTACTCCATTTAATTTTCGCTTTCTGATTTTGATCTTCATTTTGATTTGTTTGGTAAACGCTTTGATACCTTTCTGACCATCCCAAAGGTCATTCAACCATAATGTGTTTGACACATTCCGTGAAATCATTACTTATGCTGGATATGAAATGTATCATCTGATACTACTTGATCTGCATTAACCATTACTACTCCTATGAGAACTCTGGTGATTATTAACCACGGACAAGAGAAGATTTGTTCCCTCCTTTCAAATGTTGAACTTTGTCTACCAATCAGTTTCTTTGGAAGGATATGATGTTAATATTATCTCAGTATAGATTTGTTAGCTGAGCATGATGATGCTGGCTACATCTCTCTTTTTACAACCATACGATGTCCGTATTACCAATGATGCACACTCTACCTGTCACCTGTACTAAGGAGCTAAACAAGATTCCTACACCTTGAACTGTTCGCTTATCTATCTCAACACTCATGATGAACCATGTACTGGAATTTGATATGTGAACTATCCGTATGTTTGACGACCGTATACGTTCCATAAATCCGTTTATTTTTTTTATTTGAGGACTTTGATTATGGATTTGCTGACTCCTCATAAGCTGCCATAGACTACCGTATATGATTTATGACCTTTAGCATTCTGCTTAGTCCTAATTTTGTTATAATGGCTCTCAATCACTTAAATTTATTAACATTAATTCTACTATGGAAGCACAAACTCCGATATCATTTGATTGTCAAGTTAATCCTGCCACTTGTAAGCATCCACTATTGGAAAGCTCTGGCATTGGAAGCATTTTGTTGAACAAAATCTTCCGGTGTTCTCTGATGAATCTCTGGGTATTTTCTCTCCTGTTTGGGAAGTAGAGTTGGCATTGAACTGACCTCAGTTGACGAAACCATGGTGCCATAGAAGTTGAGAGATTGAAGGGACTGATGGAATATGATTTTGTTCACCTTAGTGTTTTACTTGGGATACATCTATTGGCGTAGGAAGAAGAAAGAGAGAAGTATGAGATGGTGTATCGACTATCATGAACTTAACTGTATCACTATCCGTAATCATTATGCATTTC
This sequence comes from Artemisia argyi, assembly GCA_030686995.1. Classification (NCBI taxonomy): domain Eukaryota; kingdom Viridiplantae; phylum Streptophyta; class Magnoliopsida; order Asterales; family Asteraceae; genus Artemisia; species Artemisia argyi. The sequence goes on from CM060704.1 coordinate 26,169,700, forward strand.
TACGTGTCAATGATTGATTTGGTCTATCTATGAAACTTCGTATCAGATGGCCTCTTTTTAGATTTGAAGGACTAAAGAAGCAACCACAAGAACTTCTAAGAAGTGGGTTAACTAACCGGAAATAGCCTTCGTGAAGGATTTCAGTTTGATTCATAAAGAAGAAGGAAGGTGACGTGAAGTGTATGTAAAGTATTCTAAGAGTGATTTAAGGTTTGGTTATCATCTGTTACTTGGAATGGAGCAAGACGATCCTTGTAGCTGCTTTCTTACTCGTTTTGATCCTTTTGAGTTTTAATGATGCCAATTGTATTGGTTAATATGTCAACTATTCTTACGCATCTGATAAAGTTATGTCTTTCGCGAGTATCTGGACAAGTTTGTTATAGTATGACATTGTGGTGTGTTCAGAGGTGAAAGAAAAACATGAAGACCATGTTCGTGTTAAGTTAGTATGACCCTTGGTTCTAGGAGAGAAAATTTGTTTGGCGTTCAGAGATCGTAGTAGACAACACTACCATGTATCCTATGAAGACAAAGTTTCCACAGAAAGGACCAAGATTGAAGACCGTTATCAGAGTTAGAAACCTTGTAGAAAGTAGTAGAAGATGTTCGCGACAGGCGTTACCATGGAAGAAGCTTATAAGAAGAAGAGAGAAACTGAGATCGTAGTAGACAGCACGTGGGGTTGCAAGACAAATGTGGTGGCGAACGTAGAAGGAGAATCTAATCAAGATGGCAAACCTGGAGCTGTATTAGGAGACCTGATGAAGACACGCTATTTCATTTCCATATTCGTCTAGTTGTATTAAGATGGATTTAGATTAGAAGCAGACTTGCTGCTGGAAGAGTATTCTATAGTCGTGCCAGAGATTCGCGTTAGTTCTAGGAAGGACTACAGAAGGTTTGAGGAACCAGACTCAAGTTCAAGATTTTATTTCACTTGCAAGATTGAGGGACTGACAGAGACAGACTACTCGTACTTGGAAGAGATTAAGATCATATATTTGAATGGACGGATTTTGAAGCAAACATTTATGTCGGATGGAGTTGATTCTTTGAAAGATGAAGTTATTGATGACGAAGATCGTTTCTGCTGAACCCACTTAAGCTTCCGTCACCTAATGATAAGATCCTTTGAATGATATAGGCTTTCTATTAGAAATTATGTTCTGTGTTCACTCTACGTGTTTTGGATTACGGTTTTGATATGAGAACTTTGATGAATTATGGAAGAACTGATGCTTTTGACGACGTGCTTCATTTGATGCTTACTAAATTCCGTTACGTTATCTATTCGATATATCTCTTTAATTTCGAATCCGTAATGATGTTTGATTCAGACCAACCCTAGGAGGTAGAAGGACTGTTAGGTGGTTAAGATAAGTTGCTTATTTCACGACTTGAGATAAAGTATGGCCATCAGGTCACAACGCGTAATTTCAGGTCATTTTCCAAACTTCGACAATTTACTATTCATCAGTTACCATTCACCGATTACTATTCATCATTTTACTATTCATCGTTTTCAGAGTCAGTTTGAGATTCTGAGAAGAGTTCAGAAATTTTACTATTCACTTGACACTATTCATTTTCTGAAGGAAAACACTATTCACGTGCATTGCTCATTTCTTCGTAAATTTAGTTTACGGGTATTTAAATTCGCGTAACCGAATTGGTTTAGGTGCGAATTCATGCATTATCAATAGGGACATTTCATACAGACTAGAAATAGTCTACATATCATCATAATAGCATTTGCATACTATACCACTCGTAGAATATTCAAATTAATATTTTTGGTATATTTAACGTTTTATGTATATTTATTTTTAAATAAACGTTAACATACGATTAATAAATATAACTAACATATATAAAAATAGCCGCAATGGTCCCGATATATTTTTAAACTCCTTACAACATCATAATGATTATAAAATTCATTTACCCGGTATTTTGGAAATTTATTTAGTTTATATCGTAAGCTTTTTATAACTACGACGGTTTTGTGGGAACTAAACGATAATTATCCAAACACTCAATACTTGTATCCAATATATTTTCATAACTTTTATGACTTTATTATGTGCCGATTAACTTCGTCATATTTTATTTTAAGTCATCACGATTAAGTTTTAGTTAACTCGTTACCCGATAACACCGAACGGGTACACAAAACAACTAATACTACCAAGCTTCTTTAACACTCATTCCTTTTACCATGTGCCGCCCCCCGCCCCTCTACTTCACATTGACCATTTAATTACAATTATGCCCTAAACTAGTAAATATCTTCTAAGTGTTCTAAACCAACTTTGCTACTTCCTTTTATACCAAAATTTATCAAGAAAAGTTTCTCCTCTTCCTCTCCTCATCCGAACCGACAGCCACAAACACAAACAAGACCAAAATCCATTAATTTTTCAAGATCAAGATATATTCTAGCTCATTTGATAATCCTTGTTAGGGTTTTGAAATAAAACTCAAGGTTTTATAAGTTTTCATCTCCAAAGCTCACTAATCTTTCAAAGTAAGTTGTCAAACTTTTTTTCATAATTTCTTCAAGTTATTTTCATGATTATATGATTTCCATACAAGATCTACATGCATATGTTAGTTATACCACTCATTTATACATATATATATCTTATAAACTCTAGAAATGGAAACTCTTGTTAGATCTAGTTGGTTGATGATGTTTAAGAACCCATGACACCTTGAGAAGGTGTATGGTATAAATAGACTAGATTTGTGGTGATTGGAAGTGATTTGGGTGGATTAGAAACTAGTTTGGAACTCTATAATTGATTTTTAAACAAGTATAGAAACCTACTGTCCCAAAATGAAAAATCCAGAAAGCTCAGGGGTTTCCGAGTGACTTTGGGCTAAATATTTAGAAAATACTTTAAAAAACGAAGCCGTAGGCGAAAGAACAGATTAAAACGAGCTTATAACGAAGGAGATATGACTTTTGCAAGTTTAACGACGAAAACTATTTTTCTGAAAATTATATGCTGTTGGACGATTTTTGGTGGACAAACCGAGGCATTAGACGAGACCTAGAGAAGCCGAGCTATCAAAAGTATATTAGTACATACTAAGACGTAACCGTGGATATAAAGAACGTAGAAAACGAGCTTATAACGAAAAAGATACAAGCGTTTGAACTTAGACGATTTTAATATTTTTGCTTCAGCAAAACACTTGGAAAATTTTTCAAGTTTTAACCATTTTGCCAAGTGACCATGTTGAGAGCCAATTTACTCAATGATAAACTCATTTCTGGAAAATTTACATCAATGACAAAAAGTTAGTTTACTCAGCCTAGTTTTCAAAACATCCAACCGTTTGTCAAAAGAATCTATAACGAATAAGTTATGGTCTTCTAGACTTTCCCAAAAACTGCCCAGAATCTGCCAAAACAGCCCAAACACCTCACTTGACGGCTATTTTCCTTTATGATCGAGACTTGTATAGACAAACTTCACTTCTATGACTTTTTAGATATGGTGAAAATATTCTTAAAACTACTGAGCTTTATTCCTAAATCTTAATATTCACTATTTCGCGACTTGTTTTGCGAGACCATTTTGTCACTAATAGAAATAATAATACTTCTACGTACTAAATCCTAGATTTTCTAGAAATACTACCAAAGTGCCAAGTTCTTAACCATCGAAGTACTTATGATTACAAGCTTATTTATACGACTATTAAACGTTATTTCAAGGTTTTCAAAGCAAGGAATTCAACAATAACATTTATATATACGATATATATATTACGACAAGTTCTTACAAGTCTAGTTAATACTTATTTTTCTTAAGTGTGGAATATATTTACTATGACTATAACTAGTATTTTCAAGTTATGAGTGGTATAGGCGTCATGTGCATGTGCATTCATTACATCATTTCGTGATCTAAAGTAGATCATTATCATCCATATTAGGTTGCGGCTAGTGTTCGCGCCTTATTGTCCCGATCATTTTACCATCATTGTACCATCATATCAGGTGAGTTTTCATAGCCCCGTTTTTAATTCAATATTTGATTTCAAATCCCACGGGGGAGAATACATTGCATCACTTATTTTTGTACATGCCAAAGTAGCTAAATTTTCATACATTGCTTAAGTTGCTATCATACCACATTAAGTCCCCTTTTTATTATCATGGACCGTTAATTTGCCTTTAAGCGGGAGTGAGTGAATAGATCTATTGAGGGTGACTCCTCCATTCGTGTTTGGGTTGCTCCAACGGAATTACGAATGCACTTCATGTCTAACATTATTAGAGTGGCTGGTAACCACTCATTTGGGGAAAAATTCTTATTATGTCTAGCTTCGGGGTCATGAGCTTAAGAGACAATGTAACTTCATTTTGACATCAAGTCACCTTACTTTCTACTTATGGCAATTGTACATACATTTTAACTTATAACTCTATGGAATTCACCAACTTTATGTTGACAGTTTTAGCGATGTATTTTCAGGTTATTAAGGTAGTTCATGCTGCATACATTTGGACCTTCATGGAGTCGCGGAGTCGACGCGTCTCACCATATATTTCTACACTTATGAAACGTTTGATCTTGTTGAACTTATTTTACCTAAATTGGCAACATCTTTTGGAACCTATGTTTTGTAAACTCTGAATGTTTTTAATGATCAAACGACGTATTTTTCAAATGACACTTTAGGTCGTTCAATGTAACTGTAACTGTGATGCTATGACATTCATCCCCAGGTATTCCATTCCGCTGCCATACATGTATTTTGGGGGTGTGACACATCATGAGGGCATATTTATATGATTCTAGTATTATGACGTCTGGCCAACGTGATAATACTTACATCATATAACGTACCCTCATTGTGATCATAGGATATTTCGGGGAGTGCCTTAGAAGCCTTAGAATCTTATGTTCATTCTACCTATGCGTTTAATCTGCCTTCATCGTTATACAACTTGATATGTTTGAATACATGACATGTGTTTGTTGGCCTCTGTGCTTCTGATAAGAATCTTAGGTTCTGTTGTAGAGCTTTCTGTCGTTGATGTTATCCAACAATCTATTTTCTGTCTGCTATGAAAGAGTACACCTATATTTTGCTATATGTACGTTTCACATTCGTTGAATCTGTTTCATTAGGATCTGATATGAGTAAAATATGAGATTTTGGATTTTTAGGAACAGGATCTGTTTGTATATGAGAATACCTTTGAAAGGTTATATTGAAGACGAGACTAATTGAGACTCTGAAGAGTTAAGCGTATACATCATCCTCATATCTTTTGCGATTCAATACGATCTCATCTGATTTGTCTAATTAAATTCCGCGGACGATACATCCGTCAAATCCTACGTATTCCCTGTATCTCTTCCGAAGGGATACGATTATAATCTGTTACGTTTGGTATACTATTATTTTGATTTGGATTCAGTATGGTATGTCTTTTCTGAGGAAGCCGAGCTATTTTGATCAACAAGATAGAGTCATGAGAGACAAGTCATTCACATTTCTGTTCACAGTCCATTGGGTTTTGCATTTCTTTTCACTTCAATTTTCGAGGACGAAAATTTCCTTTTAAGAGGGGAAGAATTGTAAAACCCAAAAATCCGTCTTTCCGAAATTCCCATATAATTTAAAATTTTTATCTAAGTTTTGCGAATATAACCTAAGATGTGAAATCTTATAATTCTGAAAACTACCTAATGTATAATTTATAACTTCTGGACTTCATAAAGTCAACACAACATTTCATTTCTATGCCATTTAACATACATTTACATGACATTCCTAGACCAAAATAAAATAAAATATGTACACAACTTATTACTACTTAAAAGATGCCAAGATACATTATAATTTGAATGAAGATTTGGTCCTCTCTATTCTCCATAATTTCGGCTAATCCATCATTAACCAAATCACAAATCAATCACCTCCCTAATTCACGGAAATGATATTACCTTCCTAATCACTCGACATTCCTATTCTTTATTTAATACATTCATGGCTCGATATCCTCCACGTATATTATATTTCATCCACACAAAACAAAAAACCTTAAAAACTATAACAAAACAACCCACACATTTTGGAGATTTATAAAACCGTGTATTTATGGATATCAGCTTGGGAGATACGTTTCTTTTTTTTTTTTTTTTTTTTTGCCATCTAAAATGCAACTTGCCATTCTTGATAACCATTCATATAATTTGATATTATTCATATAATATCCTACTTTGACCTATAACATCTTTTCTAAACAAATCAAAATCCTAAACTAAACCACCCAAGCGGCGGCCATCTCTCTTTTCCTCAATTCCTGTTCGACCAAAGAAAGTACAAGAGAGGGTCTCGTTGGTGCTTTCTGTTGGTGCTTGGTCGTGGCTCACTTCTGATTCGACGAGGGTTTGGGTCGCGGCTGAATCCTGGGTTCGAAGGGGGTGTTGCAGTCGTGGGTTCTAAATTGGATACGAGGGTGTTGGAGTCCTTGTTTCGGCTGTGGTGTGACTAGGTGATCTACCTAGTTCTTGTTTTCTTCTCCTGGTCGCGTGTCGAGGGTAACCTTTCCATCCTTGTTTGATTTCTTCTTATTTCCTTCTTGTTGTTCGTGTTTATGCCCTCATAATTTGCTAAATGACCGCATGTTATTTCAAAATAAACTCACATAAAATCATACCGATACTCACATAAGATAACAAGAACAAGACCTTTCATGCACGAAAAAAACATTTGTGTGGGTGTGTCCGATATGATTAATCGTAAGAGTTGGCGCGACATAGGCTGGTAAAAACATTATAACTCATCGATATAAAAGAGTTAGGACATGTTATGGTTCGGTTCATATGATATAAAAGAAATAAAAGAAGGGAAATTGGCAAAAAAAATGCTACATACAATGACAAAAGGTGGCAAGTATGATGCCTTTTTTTGTCAATTTCCCATAAAATAAAGACCACAACTTGTATTAATCGAATGGAGTAAAGAGGAGTTTTGATAATTCGGCTTAATAAAAATGTTAATGAGTTTAAAATATAGAATCATGTTAGGCTAAATAATGCATGCATAAAACTAGCTCACGTGAAAGTATAGGAAATGTCGCATGAAATAATGATTTTGGAAACCTATCTATTCGATCTATATGTTGCTATCCGATGCATGTTTACGTTTGTTTTGATCACTAATATACGATCGCAATATATGTTAACCTATACCTTCATCGAGCTAAAAATAAAGAATGCATGCATGTTGTCTCGAATTCTTTTTGGTTTCGGTTTTATCTTGTTCGAATTGAAAATAAAAGAGGAAGGGTCACGTAAAGAATATATAAGACGTTAAACCAAACATTATGTAGTAATCCGTTGTTACAAAATGATTGATATCGATATCGGGTTTCGGCATTAATCTGTGTTCGACTTATACGTAAAAGGAGTTTGCATGTACTATGAAGATAATCAGTAAGCTCCATATTGAAATAAATGAAGTACATCTTGTAGTAATGAAAGTCTAAAACCTAATTTGGCATACTAAACCCTAAACTTTGATTATTGTCATTATATACCCTAGACCATGCTAAAATAACATATTAAACCCTAAGCTATGATATTGGTTATATTAAACCTTTAAGTTTACTTAATTGTCATTTGTAACCCTAAATTATCAAACTTACTAAATATGAAAGGTTACTATTCTTGAAAAGTTACTATATTTGGCAAGATGCCAAAAAACAAAAGTTACTAAAAATGGAAATCCGACTAAAATGAGTAATGTGATTTAAAATAAGTTATTAATAAGACGATCATGAATTCGTGTAGATCCGCTGAAGAAAGAGATGCTCCCAATCTGTATGTTTTTGTTATGTTTGCACTTGCGGTCCAAGGTACAGATATTCTAACCTTTCAGTAAGGTTTCTTATGACTCATGATCCGTTCCATTGCCACTATTATGATTTTTTATCTTTATACTCCTGATATCCTTGGTTCATTTGATAGTATGATTTCATTTGAAGACCATTTTAAATATATAACCAGATGACATTTGAGAAAAACTATTTTTGAAATGATTTATGTGATTACGATACGATGCCAGTTTTATGTAAGGTTTTATGATTTTTATGAAATGTGTTTTTAAAGGAATACTTTTATGATAAAAAGGTTTTAAATAATTTTCAAAAGTTCTTAATCTGTTTTATTCTCTAATATTTCTCATGACTTTCTTTAACATCTTTTGATTATTTAACTTCAAATTTTAAACCTTTGTTATGAACCCTTTTGCTATTATGAACCTTTGATTTGAACCTCATAATATGAATATTTGATTTGTACCTTTGATTTGAGCCATTGCTATGATCCCTTTGTATGATCCATATTTGATCGATCCATTTCTACTATAATTTGCTTTGATATTTGTTGTATGATATATTCCATTTCTTATAGCATTCCTATGCTCTTATATGTTGCCCATTATTTGATTAAATTGTAGCCAATCATGGGGAGTCCATGTCCTTATTCACCAGTGGTATTGACACTATCTGTGGAGGTGGGTTTTTGTCCACAGCGTTCCCTATTATGCTATAGCACCATGGCCATTATTATTGTTGTATGTATGCTTAGCCTAGAGCTTGGTATATGTATATTTGTTTTTTTTCAGGGAGCGTATGGATGCATCCTTGGTACTTTGTTTTGTTTTGAATTTGGTGAAATGGGTATGTGTGTGCAATACACTCCATTTCACATTTGGTACATCGAGCTAGCTACTCTATGTACAATTTGATATATGATTGTTGGGCATTTCTGTTACTTCTATATATGTGATCCTTGTTGTTCTAACTTATTTATTGTTATTGACTTATGCTTTCCTTAGTTCATTTGCTTACACTTATGATTCGTTTCATTTTCCTTTGATTCATTTGATATTCCTTATACGTATTCCCTTTGATCGTATTTTGTTGATTCTATCATATGTTCCATATTCTTTAATATTCGTCTCAACAGGTTTACTTGGATTCATTTCGGATTCACTTTCTTTTCCCTTTTATTATTAGCTTTTGTTTGTTTATATATGTTCACTGGGCTTTTTAAGCTCATCCGCATTTCTTTTCCTGCGGCAAGTTTTAGAAGGAAGCTGGGTTGGGTGAAGAGTGATTAGGAGCTCTTAGAGGGCTACACCGTTGATAGCCTCCCATGGATGAGAGAATAGACTTAGAGATTCCGTTTTTGGTTCTTAGTTTGTAATTGGTTTGGAAGTTGTAATGTTTAGAATTAGTCGTTTATCTTTTCTTTAGAACTTTTTTGTAAACCTTGTATTACTAATGTATTCTGCTTGCTTATGTTCTGATTTGACCCCATAATGTTACACTTTAGCCCTTTTTGGGTTGGGTGTTACATAAAGAGAATGGAAATAGATTCAAACGAATGCTATCTTGAGAAACTCGTTTTTGTTTCATGGATTGAGTGATAGATATGAACTTGTTTAGGTGCTCGTTTGCATCCTCATCTCGAAGTCCGTGAAATAGGCAATTTTGTCAGATCAGTCGAACCATATGATTTTTCAAGTTGAAGTCGGTTCCTGGAACTGATGTTGGAGTGATCGGTCCTCCTCTACCAATAAGTGTTGGACGATAGAAATCCTCCATGGTCCGAGGATCATGGGGATGATATGGTGAGGAATCGATCATTGTGGAGAATTAAATAATGAGAGGGTGAAAAGACAAGAATTAAACATTTTAAGAGGATAACGAAGATTCTTTTTTGGATTTTTATGACGGGAAAGCAATTTAAGATAAAACGGGTGCGCATGCACTAAAAACAAAACCAATTAAAACAATACTGAGGCAAAACAACAGAGAACTTAAACCAATAATCACAATATGAATGGTTACTTTGAGTAAACCAATTCACAAGGGATACAAAGGCAAGTTTTAATTTAGTTTGGGAACTTATTAATGGTCACACCCCCAGTTGGTAGGTATTTTGTCGAATGGTTCTCAATAATGTCTTTTATTGTTATTTAACAAGAAAAACGAAAATGTATTTGGGCTTTTGTGGATATGTGTGAAAAAAAAAACTTGGACAATATTTTTGGAATCGATTCGTTAACCGAAATCATTTCCTTTAAGACCACTCGCATGGTGGCGGAAGAGAAGAATGGATCTCTTTTTAGTTCGCAATATATTTAATGTCAGAAGTTGCCTTTACCACCTTTATAGGTTGTAATCTTAAAGAATACGAAGTAATTTAACTTCACGATTTATTTTGTTGTTTTTGATTTTTTTGGTGTTTTTAATACTTTAGGAAAAGTGTTAATGACGTTTTTTATATATATTTTAATTTTTGCAAAAATTTACAAAGTGGTGAAATTTTTACAAGGAGAGTTTTGAAAAATCACTAAACTTCTAAACGTTTTAAAATACGCAACAACCTCCCCGGCAGCGGCGCCAAAATTTGACTTCAGCCAAATGGTTAGTCCTAAATTAACCAAGGATGTTGGCCAACAGGTCAAACCTGAGTGTGAGAAGTGATCAATTTATGATCCGGTGTAAGCACAATGTTTTCCCGGGTTATTATGTCCTAGCGATGATTGAAATTGTATTTTTGAACGTTTATGTGATTGAGTGATTTAAGGAAAGTAACAAGAATATGATTGAATTGATTACACTAATCAGATATAACTTGGAAATAAGCTAAATGAACAATATTAACAATAACTGAAAATCAGATACGTATTTAAAATTAAAACGTAATTAAATTTAAAATAAACGTAAATGCGTACTGGAAAAAGGAAAATAAAGCAGAATTAATCCTAAGGGGGTGGAAATGACTTTTTTATAAACTTAATAATAAAAGAAAATTTTATAAAAAAAATATATTTTTGATTTTTTACTTATTTAATATTAATTAAAAACTATTTAATAACTAATTTAAATTATGAAAAATACTAAAATGATTTAGAAAATTATGAATTTTTTTCTAAAACTAATTAACCATCACAGGAATTCTAAAATATTATAAAAAGTTTATAAAAATTATAATTAGGCTATTTGATATTTTTATTTACTTATTAGTAATTAAAAGCTAATTAAAATAATTTAATTATAGAAAATAGCAAATGAACAGTAAAAATTATGAAATTTTTTCTAAAAATAATTTATGATTATTAAAATCTATGAAAAGTATAAAACAATGCTAGTGCTTATAAATAAGCAGTAATGGAATTTATTTTTGATTTTTTGATTAAAACTAATTAAACTAATATTAATTATTAAAAAATAATAAATGAAAACAGAAAATTATGAATATTTTTATATAAATACTAAAAAATGACAGGAACCTAGGAAAAATATAAAATCATGCAATTGCTCAATGAAAAAGTAGAAAAATAAGCAAAATAGCTAAAATAGCTTAAATAGAAGCTATCACTTTAAATACAAGTGGTGGAAACTTAAACACTAATAACACACTAGCCCAGATGGTGCATAGGGTTGGTTTGGTTTTGACCAAAGAACCAAAAGGTCACAGGTTCGAATCCCACAAGCACCTCTTTTCTGTTTTATTTATTTTTTTGATTTTTCTTTTGCAAAACTATTTTAACAATAATAATAACCAACTTTTTTGAAAACCTATTTACTGAAAAGCTTTAACAAAACTTATGCAAGCCTGAAAATTCCAACAGTTGGAGCTTTTAGTGCCAAAGTGAGATTTTGAAATAGAAAATCTAGCCAAATAAGTGCTTAAGCAAAAACCAAGGCAAAAACAAACAAGAACTGTCTCAATCGAACTCAAATAAGCCAAATACAACAAATACATAAGCTAGAACAAGCTAGGAATAAGAGTCAAATAAGCTCAGTTCCTACTAATGCCTAATCAGCAGAAATGGGTGATGATGGGGGCAATTTGGGAGGTTAAAATAAGTAAGTAAATAAGCAAACAAGGGCAAACCAAGAGCACATTCAACAAGGCATTATATCAAACTTCCCAAAACTAAAAATTTCAAGTCATGAGCTCAACTATTTAACAGGTTATGGTCAAAAGAAAAACGGGTCAAACTGGGAAACCTTTGGTGCAGGGCATAAACATGTGATCTGGCAACTTTAGAAGCCTAAAAAGCTAACAGAAAAAATTATGAAAAATAAATCAAAACTATTAGCATGTAGACAAGCTGACAAATAAGCTGATAACCAAATTTCAAAGCTTAAATCCTAAAATTAAGAAAGCTAAAAATCCTACACTAAGGGCTGTTATAAAAGGGCCAAAACCGGCCAAAGGTGGCTAAAAAGCTGCTAAGAAAAATTTCAAAAAATTTCAAAAAAATATGAGCAACTAGATTACCATCCAATTTACTTGTAAGCAAAATTTCAGGTAAAAAGGGCATAAAATTAAAAAATCAAAAATCATAAACCACTTCTGATGTTGAAAACTTGTTTTTGCAGCCCAAAATGGGGCTTAAGACCTATTAAAAAAATCTAAAAATTAAAATAAAAATACCAGTAAGTAAATAGCATATTAGAGTACATTGTCCAAAAATTTTGTGAGATTTGGTTGAAAATTGAAGAAATGAAAAATAAAAAAACTAAAAATGTTGTTTAGAGCTTTTTTTTGATTTTTTTCAAGTTTATGCAAGGTTGACTTTGATGAACTTTGATCTATCCTAACTGATCTAATATGTTGTTATAAGCTAATATTAGATGAAATTAAGCTAATGTAAGTAGATATGAACCTATATGTGTGATTATGCAAACTAAATTCTTGACAGTGAATGAAAATTAAAAGATAAATGGTGATTTTGGCTTTATTGTAAAAGAGTGATGAATATTATGGTTGAGTTATACTATAATGACCTAATGCAATTTGGCTAAATGACTTGTGCCTCCTGAATTAACCTTGAACACAGAAAACACCTTTTTGCCAAACACCTCTATATGAGACTGTTTTTATGATTTTTGAAGCAAGTGTTAGATTTAACCCATGGAATCATCAAACAAACTTGTAATATGATGTGTCATACTGATTTTACCACAGAAACTCAGGATTGAACAACAGAATACAAGTTTACCATTAACATACAATTTTGTCAGTTAAAATGAAAATGTGATAGAAACTTAACACAACTATGAGATATAAGCAAAGATCTATCTAATAAGCAATAAGTAACTAGAATAAGCAGATTTGAACAGAAAACAAGCTATTTTAAGCAATTCTACAGTAATTATGCAAAAAGTTTGAGAAATTGCTTACAAATGTATCATGTAAGCTCCAAAAACCAAGAACCAAGAACTCACACCTGTCCTAATGCCTCCCATGAGACACTAAACTCAAGGCCATCCGAAATTTACAATGCTCCTTGCTTTCTTTCTTTTTCTTTTTCTTTTTTTTCAACTATTTTTCTTTCCTTTTTTTTTTTTTTTTAGTTTTCAAAGTGAAACAATTTTAAACACTTACTAAACCTATCAAAGGTTATGAATAAGCTCAGTTGAACTTATGGAACAGTAAACAACACCTTTTAACAAGAATTAAGCTAAAATGTGAATTTGAGCAAATTTAGGTGGAAAACTGATTTGAGCAATAATCCATGAATATTTGATTGAAAATGACTTGATATTACACAGTTCTCCTTTGGCTATAGTAGCCTTCTTATACAAGTGAGTGAGGTCCTTGAGTATCTCTAAGACTTTCCCAGCAACAATTTTCACCCTTGGATGGCTAGGAGTGATCCTAGCATTTGAATTATTTTTGCCATTTTCCTGGTTAACTTGTACAGGGGGAAGAAGCATTAAATGTGGTTTGTCTTTTGTTTTTGGAGGAGGGAATAAGGGTGAAGAGGTGATGGGAATGTCAGGCTCAAGTGGAAGGAATTGCAGGTAAGTGGTGATAGAGGGAAGAAGGTGGGTTGATTGTTTGACCCCTGGTTAGTTAACGAGGGTGTTTGAATTTGGGCCAGGGAATGGGCTGGGCCTGGTGGTGATGGGTTGAAGTAATGGGTTGGGTAATTAAAGGGTTTGTTTGTGTGGAAAACTAGAAGGGGGGGGGTTGAATAATTTTACTTTCTTTTTGAGTTTATTTTAGAAAAACTTTAGTTGCTTATTAAAACTTTGATTCGATCTTATGTGAATTCAATTGTAAACAAGTATGAGCAAATTTAAGTAAATATAATCTAATAATGTAAGTGAAGTAATGAAATGAAATAAAAGATAGAGATGGAGAGATCAAACCACAACACGCGAATTTATAGTGGTTCGGCTACAAGGACACCTTCCTTGCCCTACTTCACTCCCCGAGTACCACACTCGAGAGTTTTCTTCACTATGTCAAGAAACTCCTTATGGTGGAGAAACCTTACACAACTTGGCTTACACCGATTAACGACACTAAGCTAGATGTCGAGTTCTAATCCTAGCAAGAACTAATCTCACAACTAATTCACACCTTCACAACTTCTTCACGATAGCTTCATGACTTCTTCTTCACGTCTACTTCACATCTTCTTCTAAGCACAAATAATTCACAAATTCTACTCTACTTTTCAACACAACTAATATCTACAATCTACTACACTTTGCAAATAATCTAGCACTACTACAAGATGATATTAGCTAATCACAACACTACTGCTTTGTATAGATGTTGAAGGAGTGTTCTTCTTTTTGCACTTGTGTGGATGAAGCTTTGGATCACTTGGAAACAAAGACTTATGATTTATATGATCAAAGGTTTTTAGAATAGAAATGGAGATGAGATCAGAAACTTTTTAGTGCAAAATGGTGAGAAAAATCTGTGAAATGAACCAGTATTTAAAGGCCAAGAAAATACTGTTCTGGAGCGTGCTGGTCCCCTTAATTAGGGGCCAGTCCTCTTAATAATTAAGGGGGCCGCCCCTCCAGAACGTTGGGTATTTTTGTCCATTAGTGGGGAAGGTTTTTCTAGAGAAAATTTGCTCTTTTTGGTTGAAAATTTGAAATCATATCTTTGTGATTTAATTTAAACAATACCAAAAATGATTTTCTAAAAGATATAAAATGTTTATGTCATTTTATAAAATGTTTTGTGTTTAAGAAAATGCTTCTTTGATCATGTAATGCATTAGTCACTTTGTTTATACATACCTTAAGTGATTAGATGGTAAAAGTGAATATTTACTACTAAATACTTGTTTACGTCATAATTTTCGATTTAATCTAGTTTACATTTTGTGATTATCAAAACGTAGAGTTATTGAAAAATATTAATAACGTTTTTAAGCATTATTTGTATCAACAATCTTCCCCTTTTTGATGATTACAAAACTTAAACTCATTAAATCAAAAATTAGTTTTTAGGCAAGTAATTTAGTGAGTTTATATTTACTTATCCCCCTTTTTGTAGAATCAAAAAGGTTATACTGACAAGATTATGAAATATTGACGGGATGAGAACTCCCCCTTGATGTGTGCTTCCCCTCGTTCGGGAGCACCAAGGAAACGAGCTATGGAATGCTTGCAAAAAAATATTAGAAGCACAAGTATATATACAACTATATATAAAGTGACAAAAATAAAAGTTATCATTTTAAAGCAAAAGTTGTGTAAAAACACAACAATACATGTAACATCAAGAGAGATTACAACTAGAATAATAACTAGAGAATACAACAACTAGAAAAGTACTTCATCATGCAAAGAGTACATGAGCTTCATAGAACTTGCAAGCAAAAGGGTTGTGAAGTCTTTATTTATTAAGCATAGTATATGCTTAATTTGGAGAGTAGGAAGGTGATGGTGGAGAAATAGTTGAAGATTGTGGAGGTCGAACAATAGGTGAGGATGGTGGTGGTGGTTAGCAAGTGTTCAATATATGAAAACATATATTGAATTTCATCTCTAAGACCAAAGATTATGGTTCGGTTGTGGATGCAACAAAGACAAGTATCACCATGAGCTTCAAGTAAGCTCCAAGGTACGGGATTGACAAAGAATGGTGGTGTGATTGGTGGAGATGAGACATGAGCATCAAGTGGTGTTATTGGTGAAAGTGAAATGGTAAGTTCGGTGGAAAGGGGTTCTTGTGTAGGATGTGGTGATGATGCTCGTGGTGATGATAAGTGTGAGTTTATGTAGTCATTGATTGATGAGGTTGAAGGTATGGAAGAGGAGGATGTTCCATGAGTGGAAGGTGTTTTAGATGGTGCATTTGGTGCACTTGGAGATGAGCATTTAGGTGGAGGTGATGGAGTTGTGTTGTCTTCATTAGTTAAATCAATGAAGAGTTGTTTTGCAGGGATAATGACAATATTTTGTTTCTTTGAGGCCTTAGAGATAGAGGTGCTTGGTGAAGACATGATGGTTTAGGTTGATGGGGATGAAGAATAATGAGGTGAAGAGTGTTCATTTGGAGGGAATTTATAATATGAAAATGGTTGGTTTAGGTAAGTTTTTGAAGTGGTTTAAGGTGATTCTAAAATCAGTTGGGTTATAAGGAGAAATGGTAGCTGATACTAGAGAAAGATGTCACAAGATGCAAAATAAAACAGTAAACTTAGTTCCAGATGGCCGGTCCCCTTAATTGTAGGCCGGCCCCCTTAATGATTAAGGGGACCGCCTAAGAAAATTAAGGGGGATACCCATCTGGTATTTTCCCAGGCGACCAGAATCAAAAATTTGCAGAAATGGGTTAGTTTTCAAGTGTGTGTTTTCAGCAAGCTCTATTTGGAACATATACTCTTGGAATGATGAAATATAAGCAAAGAATAATAAAACATGCATGCAAACTAATATAATGTAAAGTAAATATAAAAAGGCATACTAATAACATTAAGTTATAGTCAAGATCCTAGCATAATAATAGTTAGAAACTAAACATCATTCAAGAAACAAACAAAAAGAAACAAAGTATTTCTGAATAAATCGGACAAATAATAAAACACACAAATGTTTAATAGTTCAATAATAATAATATCAAGTAGTTCCACATCCACGATTCTATTTCTTTTTCTTCCCCAAAATATTCCTGAACATCTTTCCTACGGACTTGAATCCTCCTCAAACTTCTTCATGCATTTGCTGAGTCATGTTCATTAAGGATGTTTGACGTTCGAAGAGGAGTTCATTGGTACGTTCCTGAGGAAGAGGAATTTGATAGTCGGTATAATCAAGATCGGGAAGATCATCAACAAAGGTCGTGGGAGATGGGGTACTAGCACGCGAGGTGTCTTCCTCCTCATCATCATCATTGCCTTGATGAGATGTCGAACCATGAGGTATAGAAAATAAATGAGCACGAGATTTTCCTTTGTCACTTCGAGATCGGCGAGTACGAATGAGAGTAAGTTGATTCAAACTGGGATGAACGAGCACATAGAAATCACTCCTAAGATCTGGGTAGTGTTCCATGACATGATGATAAATTCGAGTGAGGAACATACCGTAAGGAAGGTTGGCATTTGGAGTGTTTTTGGCAGTCATGATTCGATGGACAAAGAGATAAGCCAGATTGTAGTTTTCTTCAGCAACTACACAATATAACATGTGGGCGATGCTGGCCATGAGATGATCACGGTGACTGATACGTGGAATTACGCCCTCGCAAAAGGTTTTACCTCTCAAGGGATCTAGAGAAGCTTGCAATCCCCACCAGGCAGTGTACCTGTTCGTTGTAGTATAGTATAGTGACAAGTACCGGCGGATTGATCGTTCAACTCAAAAAATAGTGTTTGCTAAGGTTAAAACTCACTAAAACTAGGTCTAGAGATGAGGGATGATTCTTTTTGTGTTTTTATATTTTATGGAAAGCAAGTAAATCTCGGTTTTGGAAGGAGTGGGCGGAATTAGTTGCTAATCAACTAACCCAATTAACTAAAGCAATCAAAATAAAATAAACTAAACTTAAACTAAATTATGGCGAAAACAATAATGAGAGAAAATGTGTTTACTTAGATTTCACTACTCCCTAGCTATCTTTTACAGGTTGATTAGTTTGTTACAATTGCATGGATGACGGGTTATATTCCTTAATACCATTCGTAGGGTCATGTATGATCTTTCCTAACTATATAAGCTTCTACCTCTTCCTATGTCGAGCCGACTACTAGCTCCTAACATGGCCTCATTAGTAGTTACCTACGCATTAAATACAACCAATATATCGTAGTACACCTCCGATCATGTTTCTTAAGACGTTCAATCAAGTTACCAATTGGAAGTCTGCCAGTTTTCTTAAGCCTAACATCGAATTCATTCATCCACAACAATTATAAACAAACAACTAACCCATAATCAATATCTAAGTTTCACTACATCTAAGCAAACACAAAGAAAACATATGTTAAAGAGAAGACAAGCGTAAGATATAATCAAACAACACATAGACATATTGAATGATTTGATGAAAGACTTATCTTCAATTAAGCATGGATGAAACAAAGAGTTGAAACCCTTAAAATATATGTAAATTCGTCTAGGGTTTACTCCCTTCCAAGTTGCACACAATGAATGAAAACTAGAAAACTATATATAGATTTTGTATCCTGACGGCGTCAAGAGATAGGTGTGACGCCGTCAAAATAATACTCGTATTGCCTAGATTCACTTCTGACGCCGTCACTCTTTATTTTCTCTAGGCCGTCTCTCTTTGCATTTACACGTGATGGCCTTGGCATTTAATAACGTGACACCGTCATGAACTCTTTAGAAAACATTATGGCGCGTCAAGTGTAATTGATTTATCCACCTCTTTGTCAAGTCATGACGCCGTCACTAGCAGCCTGCGACGCCGTCAAGTGCAATTTCCAGCATGATTTTGAGACTTTGTCGTTTTCTCCACTTTTTTGCTCCATAAATGTCCAAAATGCTTCCTTTTGTAAAATTCCTCTCAAAAGTAACTAAAATGACAAAAGAAACGATTTAGGGCAATATTTGATCAAATAATCTCGACTTTGGCCTTAAATGACCCCCCAAAAGCGGTACACTTTTCGCTTCATCAAATACCCTTACACTTGAGATTTGCTTGTCCTCAAGCAAATGTGGTTTTATTCTAATCAAAATACAAGTTATGGGTCATTTATCACTAATATAAAGTAATTGCAACAAATAATCGTTCCACTTCAACCAAAAACAAGCACGAAAATTATACACTAGCACCTTACAAACAGTGTTTAGATACTCACATCTCTCGGGTGTAATAAAGTATATATTACAATATGAAAATGGAAAACATCTCTCACTACCTGTCATAGCAAATAGATTACCATAGGCTTGGGAAATGATCAAACCTCCACCACTTGGCGTAAGCACCTAGGTTAAACTATCAAAGAGGTCTTTTAAAGGGTTATAACGAGAGGTGTAGGGATATGATAAACACGGTTATGTTGGATAAAGGCAATATTTACTGGTGACGAGTTAATCATCTTGGTCAATTACATGTACAATGCGGCGTTGCTAAGCCAAGACTCTACCAGACTTAAGCTAATCAAAAACTAACAAAACATAAAATGAACATAAAAGGAAATGGGATGGTAGTCCATATGTTTTTTCTCTTTTTCTTTTTCTATATTTTTTTTTTTTTTATTTTTTCGATTTTTTTTTTTTTTTTTTTTTTTTGCCTACACTCTTACCTTACCATCCAAAATAATACATCATAGGGAATTAGCATTCCCCTTACACTTGAACTTTTACATACTTTACAATTAACTAATCTAATGATTCGAATCAAGATAATCAAAACACTTGGAGTACTTTTTAAGATTAACGCACATATGGGGGTAATATATGATGTTCTTCCCCAATACTCCTTAACAATAGTACTTTACCCATGAGTCCCAATCGTCCCAAAACAATATGTACAAGATATGACTCGACTTAGCAACCATGTAATCAATTAGACAATTAACTAAGGGTTTAAACATGTAACAATAATGCACTAAAGATGAGCGCATACACGGAAGGCTAAGGCGATTTGGTTGTACATTTGGGTGGGTTGTAACAAATTTTTCCTTTAAGTAAAATACTTAAAGTTAGAAATGAAAAGATAGGCTCGGAGGGGTGTACTAGGGGTTTCGTGTACTAAAAATGAGTACAACGCTAAGGTGTGGGAAAATTAGTTGACTTTACTAGCCAAGTAATATGACTTAAATGGTCAAGTAATTATGATACGGGTTTAACACAAGGGTGATCCTAATGCCTCTTATCATGTAGTAAATCCTAACTACACGTATGTAGTCTCACTAGCGGTCTCGGGATGCATCACTAACGCAAGTTCTAGAATCTAAGTACTACCGGTACACTCATAATCACTAATAATGAATGCTTTTCCTAACAAATCTAAAGGCGAACCACACATGTTTGGGTGGAAATTTTTTTTGAGTGGTACAGTTTTTGTGCTAGTCACACAACTCCTATCCATGAGACACTCATTAAGGCTAAAGCTTCACTCCTAAATGTTGTAAAAAATTTTAAATTTGGCGCTAAAATTGCCCTAACAAGTATTTCTCTTAGTTTTATTACACACCTACTATTGAACAAACAAACTCAAGCGTAATTGTATTCTTTAAAGTATCATCATTTACCCTCCCCTTACACTTAGGCTGAACATTGTCCCAACGTTCAATGAAAAGATGTAAAAGCAAATAAGGTAAAAGAATGAAAACAAATACTCCCTTGATTCGTTCGGTGTGGATAAATGGATAACATGGTTAAATCCTCCTCCAAGAAAATGAACGTTGAAAGCTTCCCTCCAGAAATATAAATCATCTTCTTGTCCAATATAACCTGTTAAACATGTGAAAACAATCATGGAAAACCTCGCGTAAAATCAGTGGCAATATATATATATAAGGATATAATGCTTGTGGAATGAATGTTTGCAGATTTCCTGGAGTTTATAAAACTAGAGAATTAACAAAAACTTTAAGACTCCGTTAGAAAAACAAAACTCGCAAAATTTTTCAAAATTTTTACCCCTGACACCGTCAGAATGTTCTGACAGAAATCTTATGTTAAGTTTCCAGAAAATTTCTGGAAAAACTTACGACTTAATTCCTGGAATTCCTGCAAAACATCATTATGACTCGATACAAGCATTTGACTCAAACAAATATGTTGGGATATGAAGATCAAAGTACTGCTATGTCAAAGTACTGCTGAAAGTCAACGTGCTATTCAAGGTCAAAGTACTGCTCGTGGTTGAAGATTATGCAAAGTACTTTTTATAACAAGGACTTATGTGCAATATTGTTTAAAGGATTATTATGTAATATTATATGAATATTCTAGAATTAGTTAGGGATAATTACTTGTCGTTCAAGTAAATATTGTAAACCGACTTAAGGTTTTCCTTATGCCTATAAAAGGAGCCTTATGATGGTATTAGACGTATGAGTTTAGAGTCTCACAATACGATTTCTAGAAAACGATTTTAGAGAAGTTAGGGATTGTTAGTGAATCTGTATTTAGAGAAGCAGGTTCAAGAGTTGTTTTTAATATAAACAAAGTTCTTCTTAGCTTTGTGTTAGTAGATTCTGCATACTTTACAAAGTAATATCAGTGTTTCAATATTAATTATTTTGAGTTATTCAAGATTGTTAAAACCTTACATACTACAAAGTAGTTTGGTCAGAGTATATCGATCCAACAAGTGGTATCAGAGCTTGTGTGGAAACTCTGATTAAGAAGAAAACCTTTAAAACCGATTTTACTACAAACCCTTAAAGATGTCGACAGATGTTCCACCTGCCCCATCCATCACTGCAGTCAGAATTCCTATTGTCAAGAAGGGAGAATATGATCTATAGAGCATGAAGATGAGGCAGTGCATTGCCATCACAGACCATGCACTATGGGATGTGATTGTCAATGGCAATATGGTTGTTGATGAACCATTAGAGATCTCAGGACAACTAACACCACCTAAACCATCCTTACAAGCTGTCACCAAAAGAAATCAAGACAAGGCTCTTAACATACTGCTTTCTACCATTCCTGATGGCCACTTATTGAAGTTTCATGATGCCAAGGATGCAAAACAACTATGGGCTGCTATTAAAACAAGATTTGGAGGTAATGATGCTTCCAAGAAGATGCACAGGAACCTGTTGAAGCAGCAGTTTGAAACCTTCACTGTTGGTGAAAGAGAAAGTCTTGACTCTGCCTATGATAGATATCAAAATCTTCTTAGTATGCTAGAGTTATATAGAGCAGAGGCAACAGTTGAAGATGCTAACTTGAAGTTCTTGAGGAGTTTGCCATCTACATTGCATGTGGTTGCTACCATGATTAGAGGACAACCTGGATTGGACACTATGGACTTTGATGATCTTTACAACAATCTAAAGGTGTATGAGCATGAAATGACGGGTAACAAAGATGAAAGTTCTCAAAGCATTGCTTTTGTATCTTCTGAAAACAAAAGCAGTACTTCTACTAAAAGTACTACTTACCCTGTCCAAAGTACTGTTGCAGAGACACAGAATCCATGTACAACCATGATCACTACAACTTCATCACATACCCCTAATTCAGATGATGTTCTGTGCTCATTCTTTGCTCAACAAGCTACTCTACATGTTACTTATCAAGAAGATGTCCTGCAAATTGATGATGATGCTATGGAAGAAATTGACATAAGATGGCAGGTTGCCATGATCACTGCAAGGATCAAGAAGTTTATGAACAAGACAGGGAGAGGTATTGATTTCAAAGCTAAGCAGGGGATAGCATTTGACAAGTCTAAGATTGAATGCTTTAATTGTCAAAGGACTGGCCACTTTGCAAGAGAATGCAAGTTTGCAAAGTATCAAGCAAACATGATGATTGAACAACCTAAACCCAAGGTTGAAAGAAAAGAGGTCCCTATTGCTGAGCCAAAGTCACAAGCTTTGGTTGCTAAAGAAAGCTTGTCAGAAGTTGACTGGAGCAATGAATTTGATGATGAACCAGTAACCTACTCTATGGTTGCATTGGAAGAGGTTGATTGGAGCATAGCATTTGATGAGGAACCAGGATATGAAGCTTTGGAGTCAAGAGATGGTCTAGGAAGCTTTGATTGGAGCATGGAAAGTGAAGAAGAACTTGTTCAGCTTGCTATGATGGCTACTTCACCAAGTTCATCCACCATCTCTGAGGTATGTTCCAAATGTAGTAGCTCTTATCAAAAGATGCTTAAAGAATATGAAACTGAAAGAGATAACTATAGAAGGGCTAGGTCTGAGATACCTGGTTACCAATTAACTTTAGAGTCAATGGAGGCTAAGATAATCACTCATGAGAATAATGAAGTAGCTTGGGCTGAAAAATATGAGCAACAAGATTATCAATTAAAGTTAAGTGAGTGGAAGTTAGGATGTAAAGTTTCTGAATTAGAAAAGGTCACTAAAGAAAAAGATAAGTTGCTAGAAAAACTTGTTGTTTGGAAAGAATCTGGTCTGTCACATGTTAGTTTTGTTGAAAAACAGAGAACAACAAACATTAAAACTGGCCTAGGTTATGATAATAATTCAGAAGTACTTTCATCTAGGAACCAAGAATTAAATCTTTCTCAGGAGACCTCAACTAGTGATGAAGAATTCATAAGCTTAGAAGGAAACACATCTAGTGATGAGGAATCACCTTGTTCAACACCTCCTGAGTTTAAGAAAAAACAAATGATATAATGAAGTTCCTCCACCCCCAGGTAGTTTTCAACCACCTAGGACAGATGTTTTTTGTTTTGGAGTAGACAACCTAGAATTCAGGAAAAAACTTAAAGGTCAATCTAATTCAAGTCAATCTAGTCCTTTAAGAAAATCTGTTGAGACACCTAGGGATAATAATAAGGGTTCTGAGTGTGAAAAATATTTTCCAAAACAAGCAATACCTCCAAAAACTTCTCAAAGTACTGCTGCTCATTCAGCAGTACCTACAAGAAACTCTTTTCAAAATACTGCTTATTATAGAAAACCTTTTGGGAATGGATTTGGGATGATGGGTCCAAAGTTATGCTTTGTATGTTACAGTCCTCATCATTTGATCAAGGACTGTGATTATCATTCAGAATACTTCAGCAAATACCCAAAGACCACATCTGCAAACCATAAGCACAAAGAAAATAAACCAAGGGAGAATAAACCAGTTTGGAATTACTCAAATAGGGTTAACCATAGTAATTTCTCAAAATACTATAGGTACCCTCATCAGAAAAGACCATTCTCCAAACCCACAGTACCTTCAAGAAACACTTCTCAAAGTACTGGTCAAGCAGTACTTTCTCAAAGTACTGTTAGGAAGTTTTCCAATCAAGGTACTGCTAGCAAAGACTCAAGTGTAAGACCTAGGAGATTAAATTCTTACAAACCTAGAAGGCCTTACAACCCAAGAAAAGCTGCTAGAACATACAACCCAACACCAAAAGTTACAACTAAATAGGTTAAGAAAGAAAGTACTGCTGAGGGTGACAAAGTACTTTCAGAAAATAAGGGTGAAAAAGGGAGTGTTGATAACAATTCAACACAGGTTTTGGAATCAAAAACAGTAATTCTTGATAGTGCTTTCAAAAACAGTGGTGATTACATACTCAAAGAATTTGAGTATGTTACTCCACAAGGGGAACACAAGTCAGTAATGGCTTGGGTTCCTAAAAGAAACTAACCCTTTTCATTTTTATGCAGGGCAACCCAGCAGAGGAGCTTAAAGATCATCTTATTGTGGATAGTGGTTGCTCTGGAAGCATGACAGGAGAAAAGGAGCTCTTGTCAGATTTTAAGGCTTATTTTGGGGGAAGAGTTGCATTTGGGAATGATCCTGATGAAGGGAGAATCACTGGCAAAGGAACCATTAAGGCAGGATCAATTGATTTTGAGAATGTTAGATATGTGAAGGAGCTTAAATTCAACCTTTTGTCAGTCTCTCAGATCTATGACAAGAAGTACCCTATGTTGTTTCTTGACACAAAATGTCTTATTCTCTCCCCTGAGTTTAGATTAGAAGATGACAACTTGGTGATGCTGAAAGCACCAAGAACCAATGATGTGTATAGCATAGACATGAAGAACATCAATTCTGTTGAAAGAGCAACATGCTTGATTACAAGGGCAACAATGGAAGAAGCACATCAATGGTACAGAAGACTAGGGCATGTAAATTTCAAGAACATCAATAAGCTGGTCAAAGGAAATTTAGTTAGAGGTTTACCTTCTAAAACATTCAAACTTGATCATTCATGTCTAGCTTGCAAGAAGGGTAAACAACACAAGGCTTCATGTAAAAAGATTGAAGAAAGAACTATTAGGGAGCCTTTGGAATTGCTGCATATGGATGTGTTTGGACCTGTTTCTGTTGTTAATTTTAACAAGAAGTACTGTTTGGTTATAACAGATGACTGTAGCAGATTTAGCTGGGTCTTTTTCTTGGGATTCAAAGATGAAACTTTTGATGCTATTCATGATCTTATAATATCACTTGAAAATCAGTTAAGACTCAAGGTTAGAGGCATTAGATGTGATAATGGGACTGAATTCAAGAATCAGCTTATGGATGAATTTTGTGCCAAGAAAGGGATTAAAAGAGAGTTTAGTATTGCTAGAACTCCTTAGAAGAATGGAGTTGCAGAAAGGAAGAATAGAACTTTGATAGAAGCAGCAAGGACAATGCTTGCAGACTCCCAATTACCTGTTCCATTTTGGGCTGAAGCTGTAAGTGCTGCTTGTTATGTGTTAAATAGAGTATCAGTGACAAAACCTCAGATGAAGACACCTTATGAGTTACTCATGGGAAAGAAACGAAACATCAAGTTCATGAAACCTTTTGGATGTCCCCTGACTATCTTGAACATTGTTGATAATTTGGGAAAATTTGATGGTAACTCAGATGAAGGATATTTATTGGGTTATTGTACCAGTAGAAAAGGATTCAGAGTGTACAACAGGGCTACCAAGAAGGTTCAAGAATGTATTCATGTTGAATTTCTATAAGAACAAGAAAATCAAAAAGGTAAAGGTCCTGATTGGATGTTTGATCTTGATTTAATGGCCTCATCCATGAACTATGTACCTGTAAGAGAAGAAAATCAAGTTGTTCACAATGAAGAGGAATCACAATACATTGTTCATGGAGTCAATTTAAGATCAGAAGATGATTCTGATGAAGCACCCAGTGATGAGAAGAAAAGTACTGCTACACCTCAAGGTACTGTCGATCCACAAAGTCCTGTTCAACCAAAGACCATAGTATCTGATGAAGACCAAGCTATCCAAGATGAACTTAATAGGATGCTTCTTCAAGAAACAATTGCTAAGTCCTATGAAGTTGATCAGAGGAGAGCTTATGAAGCAGAAAAGAATAAGGCTAAAGGCACTGACAGTACTTTGCCCCAAAGTACTGCTGATCCATTTGAAAGTACTTCTCAAGTCTTAGATACTTCAAATTGGAAAAATGCTGATGATTTAACTGATCCAACCATGCCTGCCTTGGAAGATACTGATGATGAATTGGAAAAAGAAGGCATTTTCTCAGATTCTAATGAAGACCTTGATTTCACAAATTTAGAAGATAATCTTGAAGTTTCACCAACTCCTACACTAAGAATTCATAAAGATCATCCTGTGAGTAAAATTATTGGACCTTCTACTTCAGAAGTGCTCACAAGAACTAAAGCTAAGAATATGTCCCAACAACATACTTCTTTACTTAGCTTTATTTACAACCAGAGCAGGGTGAATCACAAGGATCAACAATTGTGTTTATTTGCTTGCTTTCTGTCTCAAGAAGAACCTAAGACAGTAAAACAAGCATTAGCCAAGGAGAGTTGGGTTGAAGCCATGCAAGAAGAACTCTTACAATTTAAACTTCAAGAAGTATGGGTATTATGTGATGTACCTGATGGTAAGAGACTAATTGGAACAAAATGGGTCTTCAGAGTTAAAAGAGATGAAAGAGGGAATGTCATCAAGAATAAAGCAAGGTTAGTAGCTCAAGGATATAGACAAGAAGAAGGAGTAGACTATGATGAAGTCTTTCCTCCTGTGGCAAGGATTGAAGCCATAAGGCTATTTTTGGATTTTGCATCATATATGGATGGTAAGTTTCTTGAAAAGAAGAGGATACAAGAATCTACAAAGGCTAAGGTATCCAGATGTAAAAGCACTATGGGATAGTGTTCAAGAATCTATTAAGAGAGAGCTGGATAGTTTTGTGCCTATGGATGCTGATAAGGAAAAGAAATTAGAAGATGTTATGAAGGAACAAGCTGAGAAAAGAAAGTTAAAAAGGAAGAAAGCTATTCAGGATGATCAATTGTCAAAGAGGCTTAAGATGATAAGATCAGATACAGTTGATGAACTGAAGAATTATTTCAGAGTTGTTGATTTTGAAAACAAGAAAATAGAAGACTCTGGAACAAAGTCTAAGATTATCTCATTCTCTGTGGTTGAATCAAATGAAGGAAATTATCTCATGTTCAACAGAGAGGATGAAAGCTTCACTGTATTTAATATGCTATGGGATGTGCTGCACATAATAGATAGAGAAGATCTATACAATTTGTATTTACAAGTGCAGACTTACTATGAGAATATTGAAGCAACAGGAGTGGGATTAATTTTACTTGGAGATTTGATAACCATCTGGGAAACTGAAGAAACAAGTAATGATACTCTGCGGAATGATCAAGAAAACTGGGAAATAACAAGATGGAGATTCTTTGAGTCACGAGGAGTTCATTCACTTGAGATGGAAGATGGTACCATGATTCATATGTTAGCTGAAAGAAGATATCCTTTGATAAGAGAACTTATGCTCAGGATGTTGGATCATGGAATGGAGGTTGAGAATGAAACAGAAGTAGCATTTATGGTGATAAAGTTATTCATAAGAAGGACTACTTCAGAAGAATGATATTGCATAAGTGCTGGTACGATTTTAATTATATAAATCTTTTGAATAAAAAAAAGTACTTTTCTCAATGTACTGCAAGACAAACAGTACTTTATCAAAGTACTGCTTGCTGCATAAAACCAGTAAAAGTTTTTTGTATAATAAAATAAAAGTTTTTGAAGCAAAAGATGATATCAATAAAAGGATTTAAAGAGTAATACATGGTGTTAGTACTTGTACTACACAGCAAATGGTAATCAACTCACCATGTCTAATAGACAAGAAAGAGTTTGATTCATCATGAGAGTACGGCTCTGATGTGATAATCAAATCCATTTTTAGTTGAAAATTTACTAAAAATTTTATGGTGTTCATCTCACCATATCTGTAAAAAGTGAAGAGTTGACTAGCCCACAAGAAAATGGCTTGTGGTAAAGGCTGTGGAAAATCCATTTTTGGTAATTAGTTCACCATGGTTGAAATCAAAGAACTAATTAGTCCAAAAGCAAACGGCTATTGGTAAAGACTAATCAAATCCGTTGATAGCTAATGATTTGCTAAAAATCATATGGTTATCAATGTACCATGGTTGTTCTAACCTAAACATTGGCTACTCCAGAGTTAATGGCTTTGGTAAAGAGACATCAAAATCCATTAAAATTCAATGATTCACCTCTCACAGAAGTTTACACATCTGGAAGTGATGAGAATAGTATGAAATTTTAAAAGATTTGATGTACACTTTGTCAAAATGTTGCTGAGTTGCTGTGAAGATATCATCTGAAGCTGATAAAGAAGAGTACTTTGACATACAAGACAGTAAAGAGATAAAGATACAATCTTCCTTGATGATAAAGATATTGAAGATCAAAGAAAGCAAAGAAACTTGAAATCAAGCAAGTGGAGTTCAAGTTAGGGGAGGATTCTTGGGATATGAAGATCAAAGTACTACTATGTCAGAGTACTGCTCAAAGTCAACATGCTGTTCAAGGTCAAAGTACTGCTCATGGTTGAAGATTATTCAAAGTACTTTTTATAACAAGGACTTATGTGCAATATTGTTTAAAGTATTATTATGTAATATTATATGAATATTCTAGAATTAATTAGGGATAATTACTTGTCGTTCAAGTAAATATTGTAAACCGACTTAAGGTTTTCCTTATGCCTATAAAAGTAGCCTTATGATGGTATTATACGTATGAGTTTAGAGTCTCACAATACGATTTCTAGAAAATGATTTTAGAGAAGTTAGGGATTGTTAGTGAATATGTATTTAGAGAAGCAGGTTCAAGAGTTGTTTTTTATATAAACAAAGTTCTTCTTAGCTTTTTGTTAGTAGATTCCGCATACTTTATAAAGTAATATCAGTGTTTCAATATTAATTATTTTGAGTTATTCAAGATTGTTAAAACCTTACAAGCTACAAAGTAGTTTGGTCAGAGTATATCGATCCAACAAAATACTAATATAGATGTTCATTTAATATTGTTGTGGTTCATGTCCAATTCCCGTTCTTAAAAACCAATTTAGGTTTCCCTTACACTTATCTTTTGCGAAATACCTTTTTATGAAGTTAAGACAAACAACAAAGTAAAGCATTTTCACAATTTATTAAGAAACATGATCCACAAACAATAAAAATAAAGCATGCATACGGAAACAAATAAAATAAAAATATCAAACAATTAAAAACATACCCTTAGGGGAGGTTTTCCCTACACTTAGGATTAAGTGTGGGTGATAGTAGCAATACATACCCTTAGGGTGTAAATATGTCACGTGCGGAAAGAGTGGTGGATGAATTATATGCTCAAACGGGCGTGCTCCTTTTATCATAACCTTACCTAGTTTATTTGGGTCAATGGGTGAGTTGAAGTTTTCTCCTAAAAAGGGATCATCTTCTATCAATTTCGAGAGACTCCTAGTTGGGAATCCATCTTGACCTAATAAACCTGGTTTAAACCCATAATGTTTCTTATGATCAATCATGAATGGGTGATGTAAGTATGTAAGGTCATGGATCACTCCTATGTCAGCTTCCTCTCTACAAGGCTTAAAGGCTACTCCCTTCAACGTAAAACAACCCGGATTATATGGTTTGATGGGTGGATCGGGACATTTTTCAATTCCTAAATTTTCATCCAAGGATGTAAGATTAAGTAACGGATTTGGTTGAGGCTTCGGTTCATCAAAACTAGGAACTTCCTTAGAACTAAGAGAAAGGTTGTGACTACAAGTATTCAAACCTATTTCATCTAGTTGTGTTTGGTCCAAGGGCTCTACTATAACACCCCCAATTTTGAAAACATGCAGCGGAAATTAGATTGGGTGTTAGTTCATAGTGCACAGTTTATTAGTAAAAATGATTGTCATTTTAGTCATTTTAAAGATCTATCATTCGAATATAAACACCAGAGTTTTAAAAGAGGTCCCCATTTGTCCCAAAGTTTATTAAATCAGTTTTCGAATGATAGGAAAATTTATAGCCTTTATAAGTATCCGTGCTCCTCCTTGCCATCCTTGCTTATTATGGACCTGAGATAAACACATGCTAAAAGTGTCAACACAAAGGTTGGTGAGTTCATAGAGTTTATAGTTTCGAATATCGATTTCCAAAATCAAAGAGTTTGTGAGTCCATAGTAGTTATAATAACAGTTGATTATCAAATTAAAGTGTGAGTAAATCCATAATGTTCATAGCTTAAATCGTTGATTTATCAAAATCAGAAAATGAGTGATTTCCTCAATCAATTTTATACAAATTAATCCGTTGGTTTGCCCTTCACCGGGTCAACACCAAAATAGTAGTTTGTTTGACCTAATCGGGTCAACACCAAAATATTAGTTCGTTTGCCAATTATTAGTAGTTTTTCCTGCTATATAGTGAACACAATCTCGGGGTTTGATAAAACAGTGGGCTACAACATTGTACGCCCCTAACATCAGTCATTGTAGTGCTACATTATTACCGTTCTGTTGCCCTAAGCTCATGACACGCAACGATTAACAAACATCAAAATAACCATAATAATGATGTGAAATAGTGGCCCTCAGGATAGGTATTTACCAGTAACCTATGAAATCAAATAAAGTGCTTTTGGTGGCTTTCCTCTAGCGACCAAATGGGGATTGTCAATCCCTGATAGATCTATCCACAATTATTTACGTTCACCCTGCAAGTGATTAAGGCACATGATCGAGGGACTTTTGGTAATAGGAAACTTAGGCAATAGAGATCAAATATAGCTTATCATTGAAAAATTAGTTGTAATCACGTCTATAGCATGTATCTCCTTATGAGATATAAAAATGTGTAAACTAGTAAAGTTTATATGTAATATAGTCATGTATTTAGTTAATGAATACTTGTAAAAGTAAAAACAGTAGTTAAGCATGTATCTCCCCCAAAAACGTTTATAAACCATTGTAAAACAAGTAAGAGTAGGGGCTATGACTCACCTTGGAAGGTAGTGACGTAGTAACACAACGGTGCCAAAGAGTATGGCCGAAAAGAGTAACATAAGTGATGTCAAGAATTGGAGCATAATGATATTGAATTCGGCACGACCTAATGAATATGAGCTTGTCACAAATACGGTACGCGAAGAGTACTCAATGCGTATGAGTTTTCAAAAGATAATATGTTTTAGTTTTCGTGGAATATTTGTATTAATGTTTGTAAAAGTTAAGTATCATCATTCGTGTGGTGGTTTTAAGGTTAAGACTCGAATACACATATCATAGTATAAAACATATAACACACTTATGACAGGAAATAAACACGTAAGAATCAAATAGCAGATAAGCGTTATAATGAGTGGATGGTTAAGTTTTAGGCATTCACCCGGTGTCCCCCAAATAATGTATGTTTTATAATAAAACATCGTTTTAATATGTAGAACAAGTAGAAAAGGTTTAATGTAACTATCCTTCTTGTTTTGTTATCGGTTTTTGTTATAATAAAAGTTATTGAGATAATATATATTAAGTATGGAAATGCAAGCTTAATATGATTCGTTTTAGTCCGTTATGTCACATGTATAGTTAACCCGATAGTCTTAGTCCATACGACGTGTTAACGTCGATTAAAGTACTAGTTTGGCCTTTATGTTAACTTTTATACATATATATATATATATATATATATATATATATATATATATATATATATATATATATATATATATATATATACATATATATATATATATATATATACTTTACTTAAATCTGACCCAGCCCAAACAACCCACTAAAACACATTTTCACATCTCGGACTCAAAAGAGATTTTATGCAAGACATCGTTCCAGACAACTTTTCAGTTCTGCGCAGGATTCAAATTACCAATATAATGCTGAATAAAAATATACATATAATTCAAAATTTCATTTGGCCATAACTTCTTCGTTTTAAATCCGATTTTTACGTTCTTTATATCCCCGGAAAGGTAATTAAGTGTACTACCATATTTTTAAGATTATACGGTGTCAAAAATAATTTATGGTCACTGTTCATGCTGAATAAAATTATGACAGCTTATATAATTAGTATAAATGATTCCAAACACTACATAATAAGCAGAAAAATAGGCAATCTAAACACCCCCTTTCGTGGCCTGTGGCTGTTAGTCGAACCAAACCAAACAGACCTTTGAGTCGTGGTGGTATGAGCCGAAACCAATCCAAACGGACCCTTGATTCGTGGTGGTATGAGCCGAAACCAATCCGAACGGACCCTTGAGTCGTGGTGGTATGAGCCGAAACCAATCCAAACGGACCCTTGAGTCGTGGTGGTAATTTCCATTCGAACCAAAGAAAGAAAAAGAATAAAAATAAAAATCAAATGAAGGTAAATGAAACAAAAATAAGTCATAAGTCTGAAAAATAAGCTAATGACACAACTAACATGAGTTATACAAAATTTTAATCACATAACAAGCTATGAGCTTATAAGCTGAAGCTTATAAGCTCAATCCAAGTAAACACTCTCAAATAAGCAGTTTCAAGGTAAGCTTATGACAAACCAACATCATAGCATCATTTTTAATTGTTTTCAACCACAACATAATTTGTTAAAATAAATGTTTTTATTCAAATCTTAATTCCACGAAAACTAAATTAATCGAATTAAAAAAGTTAATTGTGTGTGTGTCGACTTACAATATAACGAGAAGAAGAGGTGGAACGAGGTGGTAGTGGTGGCAGTACACGGCAGTAAGCATAAGAAGGAGAGATGAGAAGCCTTTAAACTCTTGAAACGAAGAGGTCTTGAAGAAGAAAATAACCAAGAACAATAAAGCACCAAAGGATCTTCAATCTTAGCATGATGTGACTAGGGAAATAGCACCACAATGGTCTCCTTGGTCCTGTGGGTTCACGACAGCAGCAACAAGAGGAGGAGAGCAGAATTTTTGATGAAGTTTTGATGGTGATATGCACTATGTTTTAGGACATATATATAGGAGGCAAGTTTGGAGTTATATGGTTTCTAGGTTACATTTGAGGGAGAAACAAGTGAGGGAGGTGGTGTAAGAGTTTTGCACATGGTTTCTAGGTTACATTTGAGGGAGTAACAAGTGAGGGAGGTGGTGTAAGAGTTTACACATGAGTTATAGGTTACATTTGAGGGAGGTGAGTCTTCAAGTTTGAGTCCAGGTCGTATATTACAGATAATAGCTTAGTTTTGCATTTTTGCTTTAAAATCTCGCGAGTCTAGACGTAAAACATTATTTCGGACAACTTTCGTGTTTTACACTTTTTCTGGTTCGTACCAGAAGAGCCTTAAAATTGGGATTTAAATACGTTACAGAAAGTTGGTGGTTTATTAGAATTTATACGAAGTGTCATTGGAACAAAGTTATTATTTGTGTCAAATTGAGATGAAACGTGTAAGGTGCCTTAACTTGATCAATATTCTAGTCTAGTAATCATATTTGAAAGTTGATAACAATTGTTATTCATGGTTCTTAGAAGCATGGAAACTAGAGTTGCAAAATAAAAGAGGTATGTCGTGTGTAAAAGTTACGATCAACTGAGCCAAAGCAAACATGTATTTGTGACTTGTAAAAATAATAGTTAGAGGTGAGTTCATTAGTGAATCAGGTCCAAAGAAAAGGGGCCAAGAATAAAGAAGTCCGTTTAGTTGATGAGTGAGGGGTTAAGGTCCTTTTGGTTCTTAGAGGTCCAATATTATTAGTGCGTACACATGGGAATTTTTGTAGGCTCGGGATTTATATAAATTGTATTTGGTAATTATTGAAACGTATAATTATTAAGTATCAATGTTTTAAGTCATGTATGGTATCTAGGTTATTAAGGTTCAGGTGTAAACGTAGTTTCAAGGTAAGCGTGAATAACGTTGGAATTGACAAAGTATATAAAAAAAATTGTTATGGGTAAAAATGGTTAATACATGTTGTAATAACGTGTTGTAGGAAAATTTTACGGGATGTTATATTACCTACCCGTTAAACTGAATCCCGTCCCGGGATTCCAAGATAAGGTAGTTGTAATGGTGAGTGGAAGGGGTGAACAAATAGTCATTCCTAACGATCTAATCCCTGAGCGGTTTTAGTTGTTCTTTCCAGCTTAACGTATCTACTACTACATTAGCTTCTTCTTTTTAATTTTTCTTTCCATCTTAACGTATCTACTACTACATTAGCTTTTTCCTTGATGATAGCAGTTCTCATAGTCATAATTGTTGAGTAGTTCTAACTACTTACGTTGTCTTATGTTCAATTCTTTTTGATTAACTTGACTTAAGAAACAATTCCATTTTGAATGAAGATTTTTTTTTTTTTTGACATGTTTTGAAGATAAACATGGTTCACAATATCTTATTTCGTGAACATCAAGATCTTCGCGGGTAACCTACCCGTTAAACTAGTTGGTTGTTAACAGATTTTTAATAATAAGAGTTTTCAAGTGAAAACTTGTTGAATGAAGAGAAAGTTGCTGAACTTCAGCTTTTGTAAAGAGAAACTTATTAAATATAGTTTTAAGTGACAACACGGTATTTGGTTCCAAGCTTTTGTAGATGATGAATCTGTTTGTTCCTTAGCAATTCCATATCTTGTATTTCTAATAGAGGAATTTATAGATTTTGATGGATTTTAGGTAAAGTTGTGAAAGGTTCGGAGATCACTATATCATTCATAGTGTCGGAGAAGTAAGAGAGACCATTGTAATCACATACAATATCGTGAAAAGGTTTCATAAATCGCCAGAATGTAAAGTAAGTACATGATTGAATAAATGTGGTTGTGTCGTAATGCCTTAGAATTAGGCACACGCAGAAGAAAATTGTGAGTCTTTGGCTGAAGTTTTAGTGCTTCTCATACCACTCGTGGTCCTAACCATTTGTGTGGATGACAAAATGGAGATAAAAGCTAGTATGGAAATAAAATAAAAGTTGTGCTTTATGAACTTTAATGATCCTCGATTTCATACGCATGCCATTTCAGATATAATTAAGCCCATTTATTTATAATTCGTTATTTACATAGAGAAGCGTCCCAAACGATGTAAATAACGAAGTATAAAATCATGGTTCGGCGGTTTACAATTTCTTTATTTCAATAAAAAGGCGTCCCAATCCATTCAAATAAAGACATTGTAAATCATCCTACTTAAGAATTTCTGACTCAACACTCATACTGATCGATAAGGTAATCTAATGCGTGGATTTTTCCGAGAGTATGAAAAGAGTATGTCATATGCATCTATACTGATGAGAGTGAGATAATTAAGGAGGATTGGTATAGTATTCAAAATAGTTGGTGAGCATATATATATATATATATATATATATATATATATATATATATATATATATATATATATATATATATATATATATATATATATATATATATATATATATATATATATATATATATATATATATATATATATATATATATATATATATATACTAGAGTGTTGTTGTAGCATAAACTATCTAAAATTCACATAATCGTCTGGCGGATGGAAAGCACGGAGAGCGTAAGGCTATAAAATGTTTTGTTTGTAAAACCGGTTATAGTTCGGATCTAACTTAGACCCGTTTCGCTATAACCAAGGCTCTGAATACCAATATGTAACACCCCCAGTTTTGAAAACATGCAGCGGAAATTAGATTGGGTGTTACTTCATAGCGCACAGTTTATTAGTAAAAAATGATTGTCATTTTAGTCATTTTAAAGATCTATCATTCGAATATAAATACTAGAGTTTTAAAAGAGGTCCCCATTTGTCCCAAAGTTTATTAAATCAGTTTTCGAATGATAGGAATATTTATAGCCTTTATAAGTATCCGTGCTCCTCCTTGCCATCCTTGCTCATTATGGACCTGAGATAAACACATGCTAAAAGTGTCAACACAAAGGTTGGTGAGTTCATAGTTTCGAATATCGATTTCCAAAATCAAAGAGTTTGTGAGTCCATAGTAGTTATAATAACAGTTGATTATCAAATTAAAGTGTAAGTAAATCCATAATGTTCATAGTTTAAATCGTTGATTTATCAAAATCAGAAAAGGAGTGATTTCCTTAATCAATTTTATACAAATTAATCCGTTGGTTTGCCCTTCACCGGGTCAACACCAAAATAGTAGTTTGTTTGACCTAATCGGGTCAACACCAAAATATTAGTTCGTTTGCCAATTATTAGTAGTTTTTCCTGCTATATAGTGAACACAATCTCGGGGTTTGATAAAACAGTGGGCTACAACATTGTACGCCCCTAACATCAGTCATTGTAGTGCTACATTATTACCGTTCTGTTGCCCTAAGCTCATGACACGCAATGATTAACAAACATCAAAATAACCATAATAATGATGTGAAATAGTGGCCCTCAGGATAGGTATTTACCAGTAACCTATGAAATCAAATAAAGTGCTTTTGGTGGCTTTCCTCTAGCGACCAAATGGGGATTGTCAATCCCTGATAGATCTATCCACAATTATTTACGTTCACCCTGCAAGTGATTAAGGCACATGATCGAGGGACTTTTGGTAATAGGAAACTTAGGCAATAGAGATCAAATATAGCTTATCGTTGAAAAATTAGTTGTAATCACGTCTATAGCATGTATCTCCTTATGAGATATAAAAATGTGTAAACTAGTAAAGTTTATATGTAATATAGTCATGTATTTAGTTAATGAATACTTGTAAAAGTAAAAACAGTAGTTAAGCATGTATCTCCCCCAAAAACGTTTATAAACCATTGTAAAACAAGTAAGAGTAGGGGCTATGACTCACCTTGGAAGGTAGTGACGTAGTAACACAACGATGCCTAAGAGTATGGCCGAAAAGAGTAACATAAGTGATGTCAAGAATTGGAGCATAATGATATTGAATTCGGCACGACCTAATGAATTTGAGCTTCTCACAAATACGGTACACGAAGAGTACTCAATGCGTATGAGTTTTCAAAAGATAATATGTTTTAGTTTTCATGGAATATTTGTATTAATGTTTGTAAAAGTTTAGTATCATCATTCGTGTGGTGGTTTTAAGGTTAAGACTCGAATACACATACCATAGTATAAAACATATAACACACTTATGACAGGAATTAAACACGTAAGAATCAAATAGCAGATAAGCGTTATAATGAGTGGATGGTTAAGTTTTGGGCATTCACCCGGTGTCCTCCAAATAATGTATGTTTTATAATAAAACATATGTTTTAATATGTAGAACAAGTAGAAAAGGTTTAATGTAACTATCCTTCTTGTTTTGTTATCGGTTTTTGTAATAATAAAAGTTATTGAGATAATATATATTAAGTATGGAAATGCAAGCTTAATATGATTCGTTTTAGTCCTTTATGTCACATGTATAGTTAACCCGATAGTCTTAGTCCATACGACGTGTTAACGTTGATTAAAGTACTAGTTTAGCCTTTATGTTGACTTTTATACATATGTATACTTTACTTAAATCTGACCCAGCCCAAACGACCCACTAAAACACATTTTCACATCTCGGACTCAAAAGAGATTTTATGCAAGACATCGTTCCAGACAACTTTCGTGTTTTGGCCGAAGGCCAAAACGGGTCAGAAGGTGCCCAAAACGACCCATTTCAGTTCTGCGCAGGATTCAAATTACCAATATAATGCTAAATAAAAATATACATATAATTCAAAATTTCATTTGGCCATAACTTCTTCGTTTTAAATCCGATTTTTACATTCTTTATATCCCCGGAAAGGTAATTAAGTGTACTACCATATTTTTAAGATTATACGATGTCAAAAATATGTTATGGTCACTGTTCATCCTGAATAAAATTATGACAGCTTATATAATTAGTATAAATGATTCCAAACACTCCATAATAAGCAGAAAAATAGGCAATCTAAACACCCCCTTTCGTGGCCTGTGGCTGTTAGTCGAACCAAACCAAACGGACCTTTGAGTCGTGGTGGTATGAGCCGAAACCAATCCAAACGGACCCTTGAGTCGTGGTGGTATGAGCCGAAACCAATCCAAACGGACCCTTGAGTCGTGTTGGTATGAGCCGAAACCAATCCAAACGGACCCTTGAGTCGTGGTGGTAATTTCCATTCGAACCAAAGAAAGAAAAAGAATACAAATAAAAATAAAAATAAAATGAAGGTAAATGAAACAAAAATAAGTCATAAGTCTGAAAATAAGCTAATGACACAACATGAGTTATACCAAATTTTAATCACATAACAAGCTATGAGCTTATAAGCCGACGCTTATAAGCTCGATCCAAGTAAACACTCTCAAATAAGCAGTTTCAAGGTAAGCTTATGACAAACCAACATCATAGCATCATTTTTAATTGTTTTCAACCACAACATAATTTGTTAAAATAAATGTTTTTATTCAAATCTTAATTCCATGAAAACTAAATTAATCGAATTAAAAAAGTTGATTGTGTGTGTGTCGACTTACAATATAACGAGAAGAAGAGGTGGAACGAGGTGGTGGTGGTGGCAGTACACGGCAGTAAGCATAAGAAGGAGAGATGAGAAGCCTTTAAACTCTTGAAACGAAGAGGTCTTGAAGAAGAAAAGAACCAAGAACAATATAGCACCAAAGGATCTTCAATCTTAGCATGATGTGACTAGGGAAATATCACCACAATGGTCTCCTTGGTCCTGTGGGTTCACGACAGCAGCAACAAGAGGAGGAGAGCAGAATTTTGGATGAAGTTTTGATGGTGATATGCACTATGTTTAGGACATATATATAGGAGGCAAGTTTGGAGTTATATGGTTTCTAGGTTACATTTGAGGGAGTAACAAGTGAGGGAGGTGGTGTAAGAGTTTTGCACATGGTTTCTAGGTTACATTTGAGGGAGTAACAAGTGAGGGAGGTGGTGTAAGAGTTTACACATGAG
Source organism: Artemisia argyi (assembly GCA_030686995.1). NCBI lineage: Eukaryota > Viridiplantae > Streptophyta > Magnoliopsida > Asterales > Asteraceae > Artemisia > Artemisia argyi. Next base: position 26,208,906 of record CM060704.1, read on the forward strand.
TTATAGGTTACATTTGAGGGAGGTGAGTCTTCAAGTTTGAGTCCAGGTCGTATATTACAGATAACAACTTAGTATTGCATTTTTGGTTTAAAATCTCGCGAGTCTAGACGTAAAATATTATTTCGGACAACTTTTGTGTTTTACACTTTTTCTGGTTCGGAACAGAAGGGCCTTAAAATAGGGATTTAAATACGTTACAGAAAGTTGGTGGTTTATTAGAATTTATACGAAGTGTCATTGGAACAAAGTTATTATTTGTGTCAAATTGAGATGAAACGTGTAAGGTGCCTTAACTTGATCAATATTCTAGTATAGTAATCATATTTGAAAGTTGATAACAATTGTTATTCATGGTTCTTAGAAGCATGGAAACTAGAGTTGTAAAACAAAAGAGGTATGTCGTGTGTAAAAGTTACGATCAACTGAGCCAAAGCAAACATGTACTTGTGACTTGTAAAAATAATAGGTTCATTAGTGAATCAGGTCCAAAGAAAAGGGGCCAAGAATAAAGAAGTCCATTTAGTTGATGAGTGAGGGGTTAAGGTCCTTTTGGTTCTTAGAGGTCCAATATTATTAGTGAGTACACATGGGAATTTTTGTAGGCTCGGGTTTATATAAATTCTCTTTGGTAATTATTGAAACGTATAATTATTAAGTATCAATGTTTTAAGTCATGTATGGTATCTAGGTTATTAAGGTTCAGGTGTAAATGTAGTTTCAAGGTAAGAGTGAATAACGTTGGAATTGACAAAGTATATAAAAAAATTGTTATGGGTAAAAATGGTTAATTTATGTTGTAATAACGTGTTAATCGTAGGAAAATTTTACGGGATGTTATATCTACCTCAATTGGGGTTCCTATAGTCTCTTCTACTTCTTCCGGGTAAGTCAAGGGTGGTGTGTATGCCTCAAATGATGGTAGGACTTGTAGGCTACTTGGTGGGCTTAGATTTTCTACCCTATCCTCCATCTTATCAAGATCACCTATGTGCTCATCATTCATTATAGTAGATCCTAACCACCTAGGTGTCTCAACTCTATCCCCAAACAAACTTCTTGCTTGCTCCCTCAAACTTGCTATCAATTGATCTGTAACAACGTTTGTTGGGTTGTCCAACTTATTAGCGAGTATGGCACAATCCTCTATGGCTTCCCATGCTTCATCAGCACTTAATCCCCAAAGGTCCCCATCTGCGGCATGGTCAACGTCCATTTTTGTATAGTGGTTGACACGATGGTAAAATATTTTAATTTGGGACCACAAATCAAAACTATGATGAGGGACTTTTCGGAGTAAATATTTAAAACGAGTCCATGCATCATAGATAGGTTCATCTTAATGTTGTTTGAACATCAAGATGTCATTTGGAGTGGGTGAATTTCGTGGTTGGTAGTATGGTGGATTCGCGTTCTCCATAATGGTGAACGGAAGAGTCAATGGAAAGGTTTTTACGAACAAAGACACAAAGAAAAGAGAGACTAAAGAAAGCTAATAAAAATAAAAATAAAAATCTTACTAGAAAGGAATCTAGCAAGTAGACCTAATAAAAAGAAATTTTAACCTAGACAATAACTATTCCCCGGGCTGCGGCGCCAAAAACTTGATGCGTGGCATTGCGCCCTCGCAAAAGGTTTTACCTCTCAAGGGATCTTGAGAAGCTTGCAATCCCCACCAAGCAGTGTACCTGTTCGTTGTAGTATAGTATAGTGACAAGTACCGGGGGATTGATCGTTCAACTCAAAGAATAGTGTTCGCTAAAGTTAAAACTCACTAAAACTAGGTCTAGAGATGAGGGATGATTCATTTTGTATTTTTATATTTTATGGAAAGCAAGTAAAATCTCGGTTTTGGAAGGAGTGGGCGGAATTAGTTGCTAATCAACTAACCCAATTAACTAAAGATGCAAGCAAAATAAAATAAACTAAACTTAAACTAAATTATGGCGAAAACAATAATGAGAGAAAATATGTTTACTTAGATTTCACTACTCCCTAGCTATCTTTTACAGGTTTATTAGTTTGTTACAATTGCATGGATGACGGGTTATATTCCTTAATACCATTCGTAGGGCCGTGTATGATATTTCCTAACTATATAAGCTTCTACCTCTTCCTATGTCTAGCCGACTACTAGCTCCTAACATGGCCTCATTAGTAGTTACCTATGCATTAAATACAACTGATTGCTCAAATTAGTATATAGTATAGTTTTTCTCAAATGAATTGCTAAGGAAATAATCAAAACCCGAGGTCGTAGTCCGTGTGAAGGTGTGAATGGAATTACAAATTCCCGGTTCGTGAAAAGTGTCTTGAAAGTGGAGAAAAGTGATTTTAATGAGATTTACGCTAATGAATATGAAATGAAGCATAATTAACCAATTAAGCACGTAAATCAAATTACCAAACCTAAAACGTAAAGTATAATAAAAAAACGTAAGCTAAAACGTAAACGCGCAAATTAAAAAGTGAATTCGACGTTATATTAATCCTAAGGGTTTAAAAATAATTTTCCTAAGTTAAAAATGATAAAAGAAAATTTTTAGAAATAGAAAAATATTTTTTTGACTTTTTATGTAATTTTTATGAATTAAAAACTATTTTAACCAATTAAAAATTAAAAGAAAATAGAAATTAAGTGAGAAAAATACAAAATTAATTTTGAAAATTCTAAAATAACGAAAAACTAATTTTAAAACTGAAAATATATTTTTTTGGCTTTTTGTGTAATTATTATGAATTAAAAACTATTTTAACTAATTAAAAAGTAATTAAAATTCAAATAAGATTTAAATTAAATGAGAAAAATGCAAAATTAATTTATAAAAATCTAAAATAAATGAAAACTATTTTCTAAAATATTTTTGGATTTTTTATGCTTTTTCTATTTTTTTGGAATTTTTGGTGTTTAAAAAGTAATAAAAATTGATTAAAAACTAAAATTTAATAAGAAAAATAGCAAACAAATCCATAAAAATCTGAAAAATTCAAGAAAATTCTAAAATATTATTCTAATCCTAGGAAAAATTTGAAAACTGAAAAATAAGCTAGAAAAGTACTAAATGATTTTTAAACAGCTTATATGGAGTGCTTATTAATAAGCACTCTTGACCAATTTGACTGAAACTTTGACCAGAGGTATTTTAGACTTAAATAAACTCAAAAGAACTTAGATAAGGCCAGAATTACAACAGAAACACAAATATAGCCTAATAAGCAATCCCAATAAGCAAAAAATAATAAGCAGTAGCCAAAATGAATAAGCCAGGGGATCAAGTTCAATGAAAATAGCAGAAATGAGCACTAAGGAACTTAAATGACCCACAAATCCAACTTTCAAACAATGAAACACACTAGAAGGCCTACTATTTTGAAATCAGAAACTAGCAAAAGTTCTTATTCTTGACAAGTCAATTAAGCAATCCAAATAAGCTTATAAGTGTGAGCTTCTGGGGGCAAAACCTTCACCGACCTACTGAGATAACAAATCTACCAAAATTTTTTACTCTTAAACCTAAATGCTTCCCTAAATGATGCCTAGAAATCTAATAAAACTTGATGGTGCAGGGGAGGGATTAGTTCAAACAGGCAACTTAAATCCAAAATTTCAATAAGCAAATGAATTCTGAACTTGAATTTTCTTATTGCTTATGATTCTTACACTGGCAATCTCCACAAAACAGCAATCTAAACTTACTTTCAAACAGAATTGAGTCTTAAGAATTCTCACAAAGATCTGACTAAAACTAAGCAAACTAGCCTTTGACTTTTTGATGCACAACTTGTTTTGACTAAACTAAAACTTAAGCTGTCCTAAATGATTTCTAATGTAATATTAAGCTATGAGACAACTGATTAAAGCTATATTAACTACTTTTAGACTAATATAGAAGATCTAAGAACCTAAAATTCTAACAGATGACAGAATTGAAATATTACAAAAGAGTTTTGACTTTTTAACTAATAAACCTACTGTTTTATGCACTAGTTACTCTATTATGAACCTAAGTATGATGTCTAAGCCAAATTTAACCTCTGAATTAAATGCAATAACAGAAAATCTTCCTGATCCAAACACCCTTTATTATATCTGTTTCAACTTAATATGAATCAACTAAGTGAAATACCATTCCAAACCACAAACTCAGGTCTATTAATGATCAAACAAGCTCAAATCTACACAGAATAAAAGAGTTCCACCACAAAAATAGTATTCAATCACAGATCTCAGATTCCAATTTCAAACAGAACACAAATAGACAAAATATGGATCACAAATTGAAACCAAAATAAACTACACTTAACTGAATAAAAACTACTATTAAGCAACTAATTAAATAGTAATTAATAAGCAACTATAGAACTTGTGGAATATAGAAAAAAAACTGAATGAGAAACTTACAATGAACTTCCCCCTCAGCACAAACAGAGGGGGTTCACTTAGCTAGCATGTCTTTGGATAGGCCAAAAGCTCCTTATTGGACTGTCAAACCTCCTTATGAATAAGTTGTTCTTATTTAAATAAGCACTATTGACCATAGTTGACTTTTTGAGAATTTGAAAATTGAACAATTATAAGCCTAAGTATAACTCACAATAAGCTATTGGTGAGCTTATATGAGCTTACAAACAGAAAATGAGCTTAATGAAGCTTAAGTATGAAATTGAAAACATATTTTTGTATTTTTTTAAGGATTTTCTGATTTTTTTTTTTTTTTTTTTTTAGTTTTTTCAATATAAGGTGAATAAACTGAAATTAAAACTTTTTAAACAAACTAACAATAATTATTCTGAACTAAATAAGCAGTAATGAATATAAAATAAAACTAAATAAGTAAATAAGCTAAATTGAAATAAAACTAAATTTTCATTAATTCTAAAGATGAGTACAATACTGAAAGGAAATTACAAATGATTAAAAAAACAGAAAAGCAAACTCTTGCATAAAACCTACACGAAAGCTTATGAAGGATGAGGGGGGTTTTATAGGGATCTGAGGATGCTTCTAGGTATGGCCAGGTCACCAATCCGTGCTTCTTTGTGCTTCTTTAGAGTCTCTTATGGCCCTTGGTCATGCTTCCATATACATCCAATCATTAGTGACCCTTGGATCGTGTGCACATGATGTATTGATCCTGCATGTGCATTTCTATTGGTCCACGTGTTCCTCTAGATGATTCCTGACATTCCCTGATAACTTCTAGAAGTCCAATCATGAGGTAATTATTATAATACGAGGGAATTATGGGTGTTGGTAATTATAGGGTTCTTGGGTGAACAGTAACTATGACACCCTGAAAACCGGATCAGCGGAAGCCTACAAGTCTTGGGGTGCTACTCGATTGTTATCATAACAAAGGGTACAAAAGAACGGTTTTATATAAACCATTTTAGAGGAAAACTTTATAATTGAAAACATTCAATTTACAATAGTTAAAATAGTGCGGAAGCTATAGTCAAAATTTTGATTTAAATCAGTCCCAAACGGTTTTCGGAGTCTTCTATTGTGACAACTGGCAAATTAGGGAGCCATTTTGAAAACCCGCATTACGTTAAAAGTTCGTTTATAAATTTATGTTTGAAATTTTATTCGTAACAAACTTGTAAAACCTATATTGTGGTTGATTATATTTAAAATCTTTATGGAATCGAATTTGGATTATCGATGTGATGAGAATTTATTACGAGATTTTATTTGGCATTACGTTGACTCCGGCACTAGAACGACCTAACGAAAATTTAATGTTTTGAATTTACGGTTCGACTTTATATATTTTGGAACGTATCTTGGTATTTCATAATATTTGGAACGAGCTTGGTTTGAGAATGTCGAAACACTTTGAAAAGTTTACGGTTTGGCCTTGCGTTTTGATAACTAGCCACCTTAACCCATACTATTATTATTATTATTATTATTATTATTATTATTATTATTATTATTATTATTATTATTATTATTATTATTATTATTATTATTAACAATAAGAGTATATTACAAAACGACCTTGTGGTCTTTTCCTGGTATACACACAACACACCAACACTCATACCAATATTATCTTTTCTCTCTCTCTAATATTCATCATCACCATCTTTCACCAAAACCCTAGCCACCATCACCACTATGTGGTTGCCGTCGCCTAACCATCCTCCACCGACACCTAAAAACACTTCCAAACAAACCCCCATTACTAGATCTACTAGATATAATAATTCAAGCTTGAGTTTTCTAGATTTTGAAGATTGTTCGTGACCCTTTTCTTGTAATATTGAAGGTAAGACGAGTCACAAATGTGGTGACTCGTATTTTTATTAAAAACGTGGCTAATGAGTCACGGGGTTAAATTCTTGGGCGGGTTTTTGGTGAATAACAAAATATATAAATGGGTTTTGCTATAAAACGGGATTGTAAATAAGTTTGGTATCCGAAGGGGTGTCGATTTGTTGTGTCGACTGGAAACCGAGAGCCTAGGCTCTCGGCTTGGGATTAGTTTTGAGTTCATGAGGTTTTGTGAATGATTTTTGGCCTTGTAGTTATGGTTTCAAGAGTACACAAGTTTATGTTTTTGGGTTTTGATTAAGGTTTGGTTGAGTAAATTTGATATGTTGTTGTTGTTGTGACACGGAAGACCCAAGGGTTCCGTTTGGTTGCTGTAGCTCGTTAGAGCCAAGCCAAGACCACCCAGGTCTTTGGGTTGTCTCTCGGCTTTGTTGTAGCCGACTAGGGGGTGACCCGAGACCAAGTGGTTTGGTCATCACCTCAACATGGTTACTTGTTGTCCTTGTTGCTATTCTTGTTGTTAATAAAATTGTTGCTATTGTTATTTGTTGTTGTCCCTGCGTTACTGACCAAAGGTAATGGTGAGGTCGAAACCTCGTGGTCTCGGAAATTAAATTAATTTTGGTATTGTGGAGATTGTGTTGACGATATGATATGGGGACCGATTGTGAGACGGTCAAATTAGATGACGGAGATAGGTTAGTCGGGTACCGTAGTCGGACCCTATTGTTGTAGCACGTGTTTTGGGAATTGTTGGACGAAGATTGATTACTTGGTTTGACTTGATTATCATTTTTACTTGGACTTGGACAATGAGCCGAGAGTGATGACTCGGACATGTGACCATCTAATATAACTCGATATTTATTTATAATCAAAAATTCATAATAAAAGCTCGTAATAATATTATTAATAATATAAACGTTTATATAAGTATATAGACGTGAAAACGTATATATAACTATATAAGTGCGTATATTAAAGATAAGACGATCACGAGTAATATTATAATAACGCGATGATATATATTATACTATGCGAATAGTTAAAATGTCAGGAACGTTATGATAATTAAACAACTATAAATGACGATGAAATCTATAACGTTGGATAATTATATTAAATAAAATACTTTTTTTTAAAGTAAACTAGGAAACTATCGAGTTATACGGAGTCATGGTCACTTGAGTCCAAGTGGGCCATATTGTTTATTTTGTGACTTTTGTGTTTGTCACGGATATGTAACGTTAATACATCCATTTTTTATAACTACGTAACTTATTTGATCGAAGGATTAAATAGGATCTATTTAGTTATATAAAATGAGTATATTAATGGTCATTGTATCCTACGACGCCCATAGGTTGTGGTATGTGTACGGGAATAATGGATTACTAAATATCTCGTGAAGTTTGCCAAGTTGACGAATTTGGTAAGCTTGACGACGTAATTAGAGAATTTATTAAACTTTGATACATACCATATAGTACTATACGTGCAATGTGATCTAGGTTTTGGGTATGATCTTGGAATAATATATTAGGTAAATAAGTTGTGGAAGGATACCAAGTCGACGGATTTGATAACTTCGACGAATTATTTAGGTAATATATTGGACTAACATTAGACCCGTAGGTTGTTAACATTATTTCTTTTATTGTGAATTCTTGGTTTGAGTTGTGTCGACCCTCCACCCGCATGGATACCAAACGCCAAACTACTAATACGAGAATAATACGAGAAATGGATTTTTGGAAAGTAAAAAGGAATACGTTCGGGATTGGGAATAATTGATTTTGAGTAAATGATCCTGAAACGAGTTTATATTGTTAGGAAGTGCCGAGTCCGTAGTTGCCGTCATTTGAGTTACTATACATCTTACTTCTACCAATTTCTTCTTGCTGATTTCTCGACTTGAGGTGAGTCATAGCCCCACTTTTACTCTTGAACTTTGTTTTCAATACTTGGGGTGAGAAACGTGCAAATTGTTTTATGTGGACTATTATCACTTTTTGATTTCAAAACTTGTTATGCTTATAGAACTAGGTAGAGCGAGGCCTAGCCTAGAGCTAGGTAAGCTATACAACGAGGCCTAGACTAGATCTAGGTAAGTTGAACATGTCGTATCCTTACGCATGTGGGTATGTCGTATCCCTACGCATACAGATTGATTTGATTTGATTCGGTTTGGACTATAGTGTGTACCTATAGGGTTTCGATGTTACAGAGGTTATCCGTATGATTATGATGGAGCGGAGGGTATCCGCAGGATTTGATTTAAGCCCTAGTCTAGCTAGCAAGCGTTTTGCGTATATGTCCACTTGATTGAATTTATGAATTTAAACCTATGATCTCACCAGCGAAAGCTGACTTTTAGCACATTTTCTCAGGTAATTAAGTGATGATTTGGATGCTTGGATTGGAAGGCTTGGTTATGGCACCTGGTTTACGGATCTATTTTTCTAAAACTCTGATAAGTAATTGTGGACCTATTTTTATTTCTTTTGGGCCTGACTTTGGATGAAATTGGGATAAATGTAAACTTTAAAACCCTGTTTTGGTTGTGTTTTTCTTATGTTTACTTTATCTCGTTCTTTTATGTCTTGTGTTGGATACCAATCCCCGTAACACCCCGAAAGCTTGTTGAGTCTTCCGTTGTACCAAATTTTGGGGGTGTTATAGATTGGTATCAGAGCCAAGGTTATAGAGAACTAGGTAAATAAACACCTAAACTATAACCGATTTTTATTGAAAACGATCCTCGACCAATGCCCCCCAGCCCGCCAAGCCGAAGTATCTTCGATTATATTGAGGTATTATGAGATGATGATTAGGTATGAGATTTTTTAGATGATTTGAGCTTATGGGATATATTGATTAAGTGATATGATGGCATTTTGAGGAATTATATGGCTTAATTGTTTTATAAATGTTTTAGTAATGCGGTAATTGAAATTCTTTATTGAGATTATATAATTGGGATTTTATGATGATTTTTTATACGATATTCTAAGTTTCACGGTTTAGTTATTTTGAAACACTTACACCTACCCTACGCCGTTGTCACAAACCATGACCTCCTATTCGTACGATGTTATTGAGGATGTTTATGCTGGCACGCGTCGCCCATCACAGATCACTATGGCCCCTGATGACCCATACACGAGATGGTCATGCGTTCAGCCACTACTACTTCATTTTCCCATTGTTGCCCTAAGTCACCGAATTTATCGCCTCGTGGTTCACCTGCTCAGAGATGACGATTGATGGAGTACCCCTCCGATGAAGAGTACGAGAGTGAGAAAGAGAATGATGACCCTCAGGATGATGAGGAGGATGATGATCTCCAGGAGGAGGAAATGCCTGCTGATGATGGCTTGCCAGCACATCCAACTCATGCTCAGGAGCCTAATTCTCCGATACATCTGTTAGAGCCTGTTTCACCTGATCACCCATTCTTGTTTGATTCACCACCTAGTAGTCCCATGGCGTCGGATGCGCCATTTGAGGTTTCTGCTGAGCATGCAGAGTTGGGTAAGACTGGTAGGATGTGGACTCAGATTACTTCACTGGGCGAGAGGATCTCGCGGTTGTCTGATCGACTTGAGATGGTCATTGGAGAGTTTATCGCCGAGTTGAGAGTTGATATGACCACTGTCGTGGGCAGGATGACAGCGATGAGGAGAGGTATGCTAGAGATGCATGGGCAGATAGAGAGTCTGCAAAGAGGTTTCCTCACGGCTCGCGAAGCAGATCGCAAGCTGTGGCAGAGGAACACAGAGTTAAAGAAGGAGGTTGCAGACCTCAAGAAGGACAGAGATACACACAGTGTAGAGCTGGGATCGTTATGGAGAGATTTGGATGGTTTGAGATCAGAGTTGAGGAGTCTACGCTAGCATCGTGGCTAGATCAATTTGGATTTGTGTCGTTATGTTGCTACCTAAGCTAGTGAGTACTTAGCTAGGAGAGCCAATTATTATATCTCTTATGTTATGATATTCGGATTGTACGTTCGTCTCGTATGAAACGATTAGTATCTATTATGACTTTTGGTAGTATAGAATGATGTATTGATCGCTACTTGTATGGATGATGGTGATTTCGTATGATATTCTATGGTTTTTGGCGTACATGGAGAATTGTGTTTCAAATTACGTGGTTGATATTGTGTTGGTATTATGTTGATCAATGGTTGTACGATGAAACCCTATCAGAGCTACCCGAATTGGAACTGCCGTGACTACCCCTGGTCGCCGAGGACGCCGTCCTACTCGAAATGTTGAAACCCCTACTCCTGACAACCTGGACACCACCAACCGCAACAACAGGAATCAAAATGTTGATGTTCAGGGAGACAATGATCATGTGCCACTTAATGCACCTATTGTGGATCAAGCTATGATCAATCAACTTGTGGAGCAACGAGTTGCTGAGCCACTAGCTGAGTCGAATCATTCCAATAACTCTGCTGGAACTTTTCCACCTGTTCGTACTAATGGATGTAACTACAAGGAGTTCCGAATCTGTGGACCCATTGAGTTTGGTGGAACTGAAAGAGTGGTCTACTTGGTCAGGTGGATAGAGAAAACTGAGTCAGTGTTCAATGTCAGCAACTGTGCGGAGAATGCAAAGGTAAAGTTTGCTTCTTTTACCTTCAAAGATGAAGCTTTAACTTGGTGGAACAATTACCGAAATTCGGTTGGGAGTGATGTGGCTTATGCTATGACTTGGGAGCAATTTAAGTCCTTGCTGATTCAGACTTACTGCCCAAGAAATGAGGTTAAGAAGCTGGAGATTGAGTTCTGGAATCACAAAGTGAAGGGTACCTATATGGTAACTTACAATCGTCGTTACCAGGAGTTAGCCTTGCTTTGCCTAGATAAGGTTAAGACTGAGACTCAAAAGATTGAGCGGTATACCGATGGGTTACCTGTTGCTACGAGGAACGATGTGATTGCTACTAAGCCTGCTAATATCCATGAGGCTATCACAATCGCTCAACAATTGATGGACTCGTTGGTATTGGAAGGAGCTGAGAAGGATAAGAATGGAAAGAGGAAGAGGGACAATCACTCTAAGGGTAATGATCACCAAAACAAGCGACAAGCTGTTGCTAAAGCTTATGCTATTGGGGATGGAAATAAGAAGAACCATAATGGTGATGCACCCAAGTGTGGTCGTTGCTACAGGAATCATACTGGACAATGTACTGTGATGTGTCAGAACTGCTCAAAGAGAGGACATGTAGCTATGGATTGTAGAGCTCGACCCCTTGCTATGGTACAAGCTACTCCCGAAGCTAGGAGTAAGGTGAATGTTACTTGTTTTGGATGTGGAAATAAGGGACACTATAGGAATAAGTGTCGAGAATCATGGAACCGAGGTAATCAAGGATCGGGTGGTAATGGAAACAATCATGGAAACCGTGGATGACAAGACAATGAGAACCAACGTGTGGAAGCAGGAGCCGCTCATGGGAGAGTGTATGCACTCGGAAACAAGAGAGGAGAAGATCCGAATGTCGTTACTGGTACGTTCCTTCTCAATAATCATTATGCTTCCATACTATTTGATACTGGTGCCGATAGAAGCTTTGTGCCCACTACATTTACACCCTTACTAGAAAAACCCCCGATGGCCTTAGGAATTGGTTATGATTTAGAGTTAGCTAATGGAAACATAGAAAGGATTAAAACTATCATTTGCGGTTGCACGTTGAATTTCTTAAATCACCCTTTCAACATAGATCTTCTACCCGTCACGTTAGGAAGTTTCGATGTCATCATTGGTATGGATTGGTTGTCAAAGTATCGTGCTCATATACTTTACGATGAGAAAATCGTGCGTGTGCCTTACGGCAAGGAGATTCTAAATATACAAGGAGATCGAAAAGGTTCGAGGAACCCATCCAGATTAGCTGTCATTTCCTGCACTAAGCTACCGAAGCTAATGGAAAAAGGATGTTGCCTTTTCTTAGCTCAAATCTCTGAGAAAGGAGGGAAGGAGAAGGAAGAAAGATGCATTGGAGATGTGCCTATAGTTCGTAACTTTCTGGATGTATTTCCCGATGATTTGTCGGGAATCCCGCCTACGAGACAAGTGGAGTTTCAGATTGAGTTGATACCTGGTGCTGCACCCGTGGCACGAGCGCCTTATCGACTTGCACCTACTGAGATGGAAGATTTGTCGAAACAATTAGCGGAGTTAGTCAAAAAGGGATTTATACGACCAAGTTCTTCACCTTGGGGAGCCCCAGTCTTATTTGTGAAGAAGAAGGATGGATCGTTTCGTATGTGTATCGATTACCGAGAGTTGAACAAGTTAACGGTGAAGAATAGATACCCGTTACCGAGGATCGACGACTTGTTTGATCAGCTTCAAGGATCGAGTGTGTATTCGAAGATCGATCTGAGATCGGGATATCATCAACTTAGAGTTCGCGAGGAAGATATTCCGAAAAAGGCTTTCAAAACCCGTTATGGGCATTACGAGTTCCAAGTGATGCCGTTTGGGTTGACTAACGCACCGGCGGTATTCATGGATCTCATGAATTGGGTGTGTAAGCCTTACTCAGACAAGTTTGTGATTGTGTTCATCGACCATATTCTAATTTACTCGAAGAGTGAGAAAGAGCATGAGGAGCATCTAAGACTTATCTTAGAATTACTCAGACAGGAGAAGTTGTATGCCAAATTCTCCAAATGTGAATTTTGGATTCCGAAGGTACAATTTTTGGGTCATGTGATTGATAAACAAGGAGTTCATGTAGATCCCGCTAAGATTGAATCGATTAAAGATTGGGCTGCACCGACGACCCCAACTGAAGTTCATCAATTTTTGGGTTTAGCCGGTTATTACCGAAGATTCATTGAGGGATTTTCGAAGATAGCAAAACCATTGACCAAATTGACTCAAAAGAATGTTAAATATGAATGGGGAGATAAGGAAGAGGAAGCGTTTCAATTACTTAAGGAGATGTTGTGTAGTGCTCCTATCTTAGCGTTACCTGAAGGTAGTGAGGACTCTGTCGTCTATTGTGACGCTTCTCATAAAGGTTTGGGAGCTGTGTTAATGCAATGAGAGAAGGTGATAGCTTATGCTTCCTGACAGCTCAAGAAGCACGAGAAGAACTACACCACCCATGATTTGGAGTTTGGCGCTGTGGTTTTTGCTTGAAGGATATGGAGACATTACTTGTATGGAACCAAATGTGTTGTGTTTACTGACCACAAAAGTCTACAGCACATCTTGAATCAAAAAGAGCTCAACATGAGACAACGACGTTGGATTGAGCTGCTAAGCGATTATGATTGCGAAATCCGCTATCATCCTGGTAAAGCAAACGTCGTTGCTGATGCTCTTAGTCGAAAGGAGAGAATACCACCATTGCGAGTTAAGTCATTAGGAATGACTATCATATCACCGTTACCGTCTCAAATATTAGAAGCTCAAACGGAAGCGTTGAAAGCAGAAAACCGACCAGCTGAGAAGATATTTGGGATGGTTGAAAATGAGAAAGGATTTGTTAAGCGTTCTGATGGAATATTGTGTTTTGGAGACTGAAGTTGGGTACCATTGTATGGAGGAATTCGAGAGTTGATTATGCATGAGTCGCATAAGTCAAGGTACTCTATTCATCCTGGGTCTGACAAGATGTACCAGGATCTGAAGAAGTTATATTGGTGGCCAAACATGAAGGCAGATATAGCGTTGTACGTTAGTAAGTGCTTGACATGTTCTAAGGGTAAGGCCGAACATCAAAGACCGTCAGGACTATTAACACAGCCAGAACTCTCGGTTTGGAAATGGGAGCGGATAACGATGGACTTTATTACCAAATTACCGAAGACAGCTAGCGGTTGTGACGCTATCTGGGTAATTGTGGATCGATTAACTAAGTCTGCTCATTTCCTGGCTATTAGTGAAGATGACAGTGTCGACAAACTTGCGAGGTTATATGTGAAAGAAATTATTTCTCGTCATGGAGTTCCGATATCGATTATTTCTGATCGCGACAGCCGCTTCACGTCAGCTTTGTGGTGATCACTTCAAACCGCTTTGGGGACGAGACTTGATATGAGTACTGCATATCATCCCCAAACCGACGGTCAAAGTGAGAGGACTGTTCAAACTTTGGAGGATATGCTTCGTGCATGTATAATAGACTTTGGTAAAGGCTGGGAGAAGTATCTACCCCCTTGCGGAATTCTCATATAACAATAGCTACCACACAAGTCTTAAAGCTGCACCATTCGAAGCTTTATATGGTCGATAATGCCGTTCGCCTATTGGTTGGGCTGAAGTTGGAGATAGCCAACTCACAGGCCCTGAGCTCATATTGGAGACGACTGAGAGAGTGACTCAAATTCATGATCGATTACAAGCAGGTAGAGATAGGCAGAAAAGTTACGCCGATCAGAGACGTAAACCCCTAGAGTTCCAGGTTGGAGACAAAGTGATGCTTAAAGTCTCGCCTTGGAAAGGAGTGATACGTTTCGGGAAACGTGGAAAACTCAACCCCCGTCCCCCGCTACATTGGACCATTTATTATTTTGGAAAGAATTGGGCCCGTAGCTTATCGGTTGGAATTACCACAGGAATTGAGTAAAGTTCACGATGTGTTTCATGTTAGTAATTTGAAGAAGTGTCTTTCTGATGAGACGCCGGTTATACCGATTAAAGATATTCGGGTTGATAAGAAATTGAAGTTTGTGGAAGAGCCGATTGAGATTTTGGATCGAGAGATTAAGCGACTTAAGCGAAGTCGCATTCTACTCATCAAGGTTTGTTGGAATTCCCGACATGGACCAGAATTTACGTGGGAACGTGAGGACAAGTTCCGAAAGAGATATCCGAAGCTTTTCACTTCGTAGATGAATTGTTCCGAGAGAAACCCGGGACGGGTTTCTTCTGAGGCTAGGAGGATGTGACAACTGGCAAATTAGGGAGCCATTTTGAAAACCCGCATTGCGTTAAAAGTTCGTTTATAAATTTATGTTTGAAATTTTATTCGTAACGAACTTGTAAAACCTATATTGTGGTTGATTATATTTAAAATCTTTATGGAATCGAATTTGGATTATCGATGTGATGAGAATTTATTTCGAGATTTTATTTGGTACTACGTTGACTCCGGCACTAGAACGACCTAACGAAAATTTAATGTTTTGAATTTACGGTTCGACTTTATATATTTTGGAACGTATCTTGGTATTTCATAATATTTGGAACGAGCTTGGTTTGAGAATGTCGAAACACTTTGAAAAGTTTACGGTTTGGCCTTGCGTTTTGATAACTAGCCACCTTAACTCATACTATTATTATTATTATTATTATTATTATTATTATTATTATTATTATTATTATTATTATCATTTTTATAACAATAAGAGTATATTACAAAACGACCTAGTGGTCTTTTCCTGGTACACACACAACACACCAACACTCTCACCAATATTATCTTCTCTCTCTCTAATATTCATCATCACCATCTTTCACCAAAACCCTAGCCATCATCACCACTAAGTGGCTGCTGCCGCCTAACCATCCTCCACTGACACCTAAAAACACTTCCAAACAAACCCCCATTACCAGATCTACTAGATCAACTAATTCAAGCTTGAGTTTTCTTGATTTTGAAGATTTTTCGTGACCCTTTTCTTGTAATATTGAAGGTAAGACGAGTCACAAATGTGGTGACTCGTATTTTTATTAAAAACGTGGCTAATGAGCCACGGGGTTAAATTCTTGGGCGAGTTTTTGATGAATAACGAAATATATAAATGGGTTTTGCTATAAAACGGGATTGTAAATAAGTTTGGTATCCGAAGGGGTGTCGATTTGTTGTGTCGACCGGAAACCGAGAGCCTAGGTTCTCGGCTTGGGATTATTTTTGAGTTCATGAGATTTTGTGAATGATTTTTGGCCTTGTAGTTATGGTGTCAAGAGTACACAAGTTTATGTTTTTGGGTTTTGATTAAGGTTTGGTTGAGTAAATTTGATATGTTGTTGTTGTTGTGACACCGAAGACCCAAGGGGTCCGTGTAACAATTCGCATTTTTAGATTTATTTCTATTCCCGAAAATTTTACTATTCACTTTTACTATTCATTTTTCCCGAAATTCTCCCGTAATTTGATTTTTGTTTCTTGGCCTCGAGTGATAAATCATTTCCATGGCAAATTAAAAGTTTGACACTCATCAGATCATTTTCGTGAAAGTTATTAAGGAATTACACGGAATTACACGTTTTAGGGTAAAACATCATTCAAAAATTCTACGCACAACGAAACTCGACCGCGTTAAGTGACCCCGCATCAGAAAAATGTTTAGTACTCTCATGATTAATTAGAGAATTAATCATGACTGAGAAAAACATGACCAAAATAAGCCTCGGCCGTGAAAAACTGGAATTTTCAGTTTTTAAGCGTTTTTACTCAGCCGTAACCTTAGCCTATACCTGCACCGCGTTTCTAAGACGATTTGAGTTTTCAACTTTTTGGAATAAGTCAACATATTTTTCCCTCCTCCTTTGACCAAAACTCATTCCTTAATTTTATATGTCATTCCTTGATTTTTAGGCTTACGGTTTTTAAGTTTAAAGACATTAAATACCAACTGACACTAGACTGAGCCCAGCCTAGACATTATAAGTCATTTTATGTCATTATTATCCTATTAGAAAAGTTACATTTTACTTTTCTCAATTTTACGCAACTTTCGTATGTTATACGTATTACGCGTTTTAGACCCGTGTTTCCAGTTTTAGCAGGGTTTAAGCACCCCAATAGAACCTACCACTTATTTTATATTTTATTACGGAGTATATTGACATGTTTAACCATACTTTCAAGTTTCATATTTTTAGGATACCCGGTTTTACGTTTCGTGACTTAACAACTTACGGTTAGCAATTTACGGAACCAAAACTAGCTACATACTTAGGATAATATCATCACAAACCAACTCATCCTTCCTTATCCTATGCAAACCGACTTAGGGGGGGGAGTCATCCCATAGGTGGCTTCATCTCATGACTTTAGCCATTAGATCATTACTTATTTACAACTTGGTCACCAAGTTTAGGAAACTTCCTAGTTACTTCCATAACCTCCTCAAGGCCATATAAAGCCTCTCCTTGCCCTCCTATTTCGTTCATCATCACATCACACCAACACCATAACCCTAGCTAATTTACTCCAAGTTATATACAAGATTCAAGAGCTATAACAACATAGAAACCCTAGTTTAGTCTTGATTCATCAAAAATACTTCCAAACCCTAGAAACTTTTGGTGATTCTCTTGAGTTTAGATCCACTCTAGTCACCTAAACCTTCATCACAAATCATTCAAGAATACAAGGGTAGAAGGGTTGCTAAAGTGGAGAAAAGCTTATTCAATCAAAGTCCTAGTTCCTAGTTCTTGTCCTAGTTTCCTTTCTTTAGAAAGCCTCAAGTTGTAAGCAAAACCCTAACATACTTTCTTGCTAAATATCATTTTCATGCTATTTATGTTTCTTTCATGCTATATATGGTCTTTGTATTATGTTCATGATGTATAAAAACTAGTAAAACAAGTTATGGTATAAATATGTTAACTTATGTTATTTAAACAAGTAAACTAGTGACTTTTATTGAGAACCACGACCAAAATAGTACAACTATGATATTTGACACTTACTTACTGTTAAATCGGACTTAACAAGGAAAACATAGCAATTTGAATCACCCAAAACGAGTACCCGAGTCAAAAGTTATGACCATTTGAAGTTAGCAAAACCAAAACGCCGAAACTGCCGATACCTACTGTTTTGCATTCTGCCATTTTGAAAGTCACCCTTCTGGTCCGATTCATCAAAAATTTAAAACACAAAAGTTGTCCGGAACGACGTTTTCGTTTAGGAACCAAGAAGCACGAGCCCTGAAAACGCTTTTCGAGTGATACTTTTCTTCAAATTCTTAACAGCCCATTTTTAGACCAAAGTCACTATATAATATTTATGATTTACTAAGACCAAGAGGTCTAATGACCTAAAGCCAAGACCACAACCATGGCTAAAGCCAAGGTTAAGTCTCAAGACCATGGTACAATGACCAAAGGTCACGGCGAAGCTATGACCAAAGACCATATAAACTTACCCTAATAACAATCTTCATGTAAAAATAAACTTTCATAAGTTTATTCAAATATTAGACATGTAACTTTTCGGATCAAAACTTATATATTTGTTATCAAATACTACAATAGTAGGGAGCCTCATGTGAGGAGTTCATTAAGTAAGCCGTCGAGATGAGTTGTGGATTTACAAATTAAAGTGTCCTGGCCCCTCGAACGTTTACTCCATGACTTCTGAATTATGTCGGCCCGAACGGTAGTAAGAGATATACAACCTATACATGTTTCATAAACCATTTATATTCAAATACTTACACTATATACTAAGTACTACATCATGAACATTATGCAAGACATATATAGGCAATTCTTCGCATTCTTAGACGTTACTCCAAACCTAAGTCGCAATGTTCTATTATAGGCTGTTCTTAGAGACTTTCGAGATTCGACTACCACTTTCATTTTCATTACATTGCTTAAGGTGAGTCATAGCCCCTACTCTTTTCATACTTGTTTTAACTCTTTGGGGGAGATACATGCACAACTACTTGCTTACTTGTACAAATACTCAAAACATTTATACTTGATTGTTTTATACTTGATTGTCTTATACTTGATCGCATTATACTTGATTTCATATATACATGATTGCATTATACTTAATTGTGAGACTTCCAATGGCTCCAAATTAAGTTGTTGGATGACCATTGAGACTTCCGATGGCTCCAAATTAAGTTGTTGGATGACCATTGAGGCTTTGATACATCCTAACATTTACGAATGTTGGATATATCATAAACGTGAGGTCTTCGGAGATGAAGTGTAGACTCACGACTAATTGCTTAACTATTTTGATGAACTTATACATGTCTTATTTATACTATATTTTTAGCAGTGGGTTGTGAACACACAGGTTGCAAGTCTCTTATGGCGGGACTTGCAACTGAGTGGATTCACAATGCCTTTGCTGTGTAAACATTCTTTTGAGGCTTTTTCAACTATTTTAAGACAAACTATATGAACTCACCAACCTCGTGTTGACACTTTAGCATGTTTATCTCAGGTCTGTAAGGTGACAGCTGTTGCATGGAGCATAGAGTCGCTTGGCATGTTTTGAAGACTTATGCTTTTATCTTTATCATTCGATATGTTTTAAAACTCTTATGTATTGTATTATGGAACTCAAGTTTGTAACTCGGAATTTATTAATCGAATGGCAACTTTTCAAAACGTCTCATTTAGAGTTCGTTTTCTATACCTTGTACTTTGTATTATGAAGTAGCACCCCTATGACACAGTCTTCTGCTGCGGTATTTTGGGGTTGTTACAGATTGGTACCAGAGCCTTGGTTATAGAGAACTAGGTTGCATATACTACCTAGACTATAACTGCTATAAACATTAAGACTCTCCTCTTTATTTTGCCTTACACACACTTCATGCGCATATGCTTATTGCTAATTGTTTGTTTAGGAGAACCCCAGACGATAGTCAAGTCATCAAAAATTTAGAGCTAAGTAATAATTATTTATTTAACTTAATCTTGTGACAGTTCTTGTTTGATAAGACATAAGATTAAGTTAAATAAAGGTTATTAGTTTCCTGTAGAGATTTGATGATTTGCCTTATACTTACTTTATATGATTCTAATACCTAGAAGTGATTCATATGTCCTAGTACGACACTCAAACCTTTCTACAAGCGCGACTAGTCCTTTTCGTCATATCACCTTCTCTAGATACCCACACTACGTTACCCTTTCACAACTTAAGAGCAGATGATAGAAAGTCTACCCAATTATGTAGTATCAATTGTTGAGATATGTGTGCTTGGTAATATGTATACGTGTGAAAGGAAGCAATTATAATTATGGTGGCCAACATAATTATAAATGTGTCACGACTCACGTAGACATATGTGACCATGCTTACATTAATCAACGATTGACTCAAATTGACAAGATTTAAGACTAAGTAGTCTAGGAATATCACCTCATATCTGACGTCGACAAAATGTCCCTCCTTGTAGATATCATGGCACCAAAGAGAGTAACTCATAGCACTAGCCGAGGTGGTGCAACACCAAGGGGTGGAAGAACTGGTGGACGTGGAGGTAGAGGAGCTACTCACGACACTAGTAATGATAGTGGAAGAACTGGTGGACGTGGAGGTAGAGGAGATGCTCACGACACTAGTAACCCTAGTAACGATGGTGGAAATCCAGATGTCTCCACCATTATTGCCCAACAACTCAAAACCTACTTCCCACTATAGTCACACAAGTTGGCAATCACATGAACAATTCGGGAAACCACGGAAGCATAAATGACGCTACAAATGATGGAGGAAGGAATGGTAATAATAACAACAACAACAACAACAACAACAACAACAACAACAACAACAACAACAACCATAGGACTGGATGTACGTATAAGGAATTTACTTCATGCAAGCCAATTGAGTTTAATGGTAAAGGAGGTGCATTGGCATATACACGATGGGTCGAGAAGATGGAGTCAGTGATTGACATCAGTAACTGTGCAATCCACCAGAGAGTGAAATATTCTGCATGCTTGCTATCAGAGAAGGCATTGACATGGTGGAATATGCAGATTCAAGCAAGGAGTAGAGAAGCAGCTGTAGGCATGACATGGGACGACTTTAAGGGACTACTGAAGGAAGAGAACTGCCCGGTTAATGAAATGCAAAAACTAGAGGACGAGTTTTTGCATCACTCTATGGTAGGGGCTGGTCATGCAACCTACACAGATCGGTTTCATGAACTAGCTAAACTAGTTCCTCATCTGGTTACCCCTAAATCCAAAAGGATTGAGAGGTACATCTATGGCCTTGTTCCTGAGATTCGTGGGACAGTAAAAACAACCGAGCCTTCCACAATTCAAAGTGCAATATTAAGAGCAGGGACCCTAACAGATGAGATGGTTAGGAATGGAACTTTGAAGAATAGTGCTAAAAGGAAGGGAGCAGGTGAATCAGGCGAGCAAATGGGTACAATGGTTGATAATAAGAGAGCAAGAGGATTTGCGGCAACAGTTTATGATCAGGGAAAGTATGAAGGTCCACATCCTAAGTGTAATAAATGTGCTTATCATCATCAGAGGTTTGAGCCCTGTCGAATGTGTACTAATTGCAATCAGAAGAGCCATTTTACAAATCAGTGTAAAGCAACGGCAAGGCAAGTAACACCGGTGAATGCGGGCAATATAAGAAACAACCAAAAGACATGCTATGAGTGCAACAGCCCAAACCACTTCCGAGATACTTGTCCTAAGTTAAATAAGGCACAGAGACAAGTATTGGATAACCAGACTCTATCAGTAATGCTTGAAGAAAATAACCCAAACCGTGGATACAATGTTAGTCCACCTCGGGGTCGAGCATACTATTTGGGTGCTAAGGAAGCCCGCAATGCGTAACGGGTACGTACCTTATCCTACCATATTATTCTATTCTAGTACAAAATCTAGCTTTATTATGCCGCTATTAAGATAAGAGACCTAGACACACTAAACTTCGGGACGAAGTTTCCTGAAGGGGTAGAGACTGTAACAATTCGCATTTTCAGATTTATTTCTATTCCCGAAAATTTTACTATTCATTTTTCCCGAAATTTGATTTTTGTTTCTTGGCCTTGAGTGATAAATCATTTCCATGGCAAATTAAAAGTTTGACACTCATCAGATCATTTTTGTGAAAGTTATTAAGGAATTACACGGAATTACACGTTTTAGGGTAAAACGTCATTCAAAAATTCTACGCACAACGAAACTCGACCGCGTTAAGTGACCCCGCATCAGAAAAAATTTTAGTACTCTCATGATTAATTAGAGAATTAATCATGACTGAGAAAAACATGACCAAAATAAGCCTCGGCCGTGAAAAACTGGAATTTTCAGTTTTTAAGCGTTTTTACTCAGCCGTAACCTTAGCCTATACCTGCACCGCGTTTCTAAGACGATTTGAGTTTTTAACTTTTTGGAATAAGTCAACATATTTTTCCCTCCTCCTTTGACCAAAAATCCTTCCTTGATTTTATAAGTCATTCCTTGATTTTTAGGCTTACGGTTTTTAAGTTTAAAGACATTAAATACCAACTGACACTAGACTGAGCCCAGCCTAGACATTATAAGTCATTTTAAGTCATTATTATCCTATTAGAAAATTTACATTTTACTTTTCTCAATTTTACGCAACTTTCGTACGTTTTACGTATTACGCGTTTTAGACCCGTGTTTCCAGTTTTAGCAGGGTTTAAGCAGCCCAATAGAACCTACCACTCATTTTATATTTTATTATAGAGTATATTGACATGTTTAACCATACTTTCAAGTTTCATATTTTTAGGATACCCAGTTTTACGTTTCGTGACTTAACAACTTACGGTTAGCAATTTACGGAACCAAAACTAGCTACATACTTAGGATAATATCATCACAAACCAACTCATCCTTCCTTATCCTATGCAAACCGACTTAGGGGGGGGGAGTCATCCCATAGGTGGCTTCATCTCATGACTTTAGCCATTAGATCATTACTTATTTACAACTTGGTCACCAAGTTTAGGAAACTTCCTAGTTACTTCCATAACCTCCTCAAGGCCATATAAAGCCTCTCCTTGCCCTCCTATTTCGTTCATCATCACATCACACCAACACCATAACCCTAGCTAATTTACTCCAAGTTATATACAAGATTCAAGAGCTATAACAACATAGAAACCCTAGTTTAGTCTTGATTCATCAAAAATACTTTCAAACCCTAGAAACTTTTGGTGATTCTCTTGAGTTTAGATCCACTCAAGTCACCTAAACCTTCATCACAAATCATTCAAGAATACAAGGGTAGAAGGGTTGCTAAAGTGGAGAAAAGCTTATGCAATCAAAGTCCTAGTTCCTAGTTGTTGTCCTAATTTCCTTTCTTTAGAAAGCCTCAAGTTGTAAGCAAAACCCTAACATACTTTCTTGTTAAATATCATTTTCATGCTATTTATGTTTCTTTCATGCTATATATGGTCTTTGTATTATGTTCATGATGTATAAAAACTAGTAAAACAAGTTATGGTATATATATGTTAACTTATGTTATTTAAACAAGTAAACTAGTGACTTTTATGGAGAACCACGACCAAAATAGTAAAACTATGATATTTGACACTTACTTACTGTTAAAGAGGACTTAACAAGGAAAACATAGCAATTTGAATCACCCAAAACGAGTACCCGAGTCAAAAGTTATGACCATTTGAAGTTAGCAAAACCAAAACGCCGAAACTGCCGATACCTACTGTTTTGCATTCTGCCATTTTGAAAGTCACCCTTCTGGTCCGATTCATCAAAAAGTTAAAACACGAAAGTTGTCCGGAACGACGTTTTCGTTCCGGGTTAAAGAAGCTCGAGCCCTGAAAACGCTTTCCGAGTGATACTTTTCTTCAAATTCTTAACAGCCCATTTTTAGACCAAAGTCACTATATAATAGTTATGATTTACTAAGACCAAGAGGTCTAATGACCTAAAGCCAATACCACAACCATGGCTAAAGCCAAGGTTGAGTCTCAAGCCCATGGTACAATGACCAAAGGTCACGGCGAAGCTATGACCAAAGACCATATAAACTTACCCTAATAACAATCTTCATGTAAAAATAAACTTTCCTAAGTTTATTCAAATATTAGACATGTAACTTTTCGGATCAAAACTTATATATTTGTTATCAAATACTACAATAGTAGGTAGCCTCATGTGAGGAGTTCATTAAGTAAGCCGTCGAGATGAGTTGTTGATTTACGAATTAAAGTGTCCTGGCCCCTCGAACGTTTACTTCATGACTTCTGAATTATGTCGGCCCGAACGGTAGTAAGAGATATACAACCTATACATGTTTCATAAATCATTTATATTCAAAGACTTACACTATATACTAAGTACTACATCATGAACATTATGCAAGACATATATAGGCAATTCTTCGCATTCTTAGACGTTACTCCAAACCTAAGTCGCAACGTCCTATTATAGGCTGTTCTTAGAGACTTTCGAGATTCGACTACCACTTTCATTTTCATTACATTGCTTAAGGTGAGTCATAGCCCCTACTCTTTTCATACTTGTTTTAACTCTTTGGGGGAGATACATGCACAACTACTTGCTTACTTGTACAAATACTCAAAACATTTATACTTGATTGTTTTATACTTGATTGTGTTATACTTGATTGTCTTATACTTGATCGCATTATACTTG
Organism: Artemisia argyi; assembly: GCA_030686995.1. Classification (NCBI taxonomy): domain Eukaryota; kingdom Viridiplantae; phylum Streptophyta; class Magnoliopsida; order Asterales; family Asteraceae; genus Artemisia; species Artemisia argyi. The sequence goes on from CM060704.1 coordinate 26,233,561, forward strand.
ATTTCATATATACATGATTGCGTTATACTTAATTGTGAGACTTCCAATGGCTCCAAATTAAGTTGTTGGATGACCATTGAGACTTCCGATGGCTCCAAATTAAGTTGTTGGATGACCATTGAGGCTTTGATACATCCTAACATTTGCGAATGTTGGATACATCATAAACGTGAGGTCTTCGGAGATGAAGTGTAGACTCACGACTAATTGCTTAACTGTTTTGATGAACTTATACATGTCTTATTTATACTATATTTTTAGCAGTGGGTTATGAACACACAGGTTGCAAGTCTCTTATGGCGGGACTTGCAACTTAGTGGATTCACAATGCCTTTGCTGTGTAAACATTCTTTTGAGGCTTTTTCAACTGTTTTAAGACAAACTCTATAAACTCACCAACCTCGTGTTGACACTTTAGCATGTTTATCTCAGGTCTGTAAGGTGATAGCTGTTGCATGGAGCATAGAGTCGCTTGGCATGTTTTGAAGACTTATGCTTTTATCTTTATCATTCGATATGTTTTAAAACTCTTATGTATTGTATTATGGAACTCAAGTTTGTAACTCGGAATTTATTAATCGAATGGTAACTTTTCAAAACGTCTCATTTAGAGTTCATTTTCTATACCTTGTACTTTGTATTACGAAGTAGCACCCCTATAACACAGTCTTCCGCTGCGGTATTTTGGGGTTGTTACAGTCCGTTTGGTTGTTGTAGCTCATTAGAGCCAAGCCAAGACCACCCAGGTCTTGGGGTTGTCTCTTGGCTTTGTTGTAGCCGACTAGGGGGTGACCCGAGACCAAGTGGTTTGGTCATCACCTCAACATGGTTACTTGTTGTCCTTGTTGCTATTCTTGTTGTTAATAAAATTGTTGCTATTGTTATTTGTTGTTGTCCTTGCGTTGTTGACCAAAGGTAATGGTGAGGTCGAAACCTCGTGGTCTCGGAAATTAAATTAATTTTGGTATTGTGGAGATTATGTTGACGATATGATATGGGGACCGATTGTGAGACGGTCAAACTAGATGACGGAGATAGGTTAGTCGGGTACCGTAGTCGGACCCTATTGTTGTAGCACGTGTTTTGGGAATTTTGGACGGAGATTGATTACTTGGTTTGACTTGATTATCATTTTTACTTGGACTTGGACAATGATCCGAGAGTGATGACTCGGACATGTGACCATCTAATATAACTCGATATTTATTTATAATCAAAAATTAATAATAAAAGCTCATAATAATATTATTAATAATATAAACGTTTATATAAGTATATAGACGTGAAAACGTATATATAACTATATAAGTGCGTATATTAAAGATAAGACGATCACGAGTAATATTATAATAACGCGATGATATATATTATACTATGCGAATAGTGTAATAAATGTCGGGAACATTATGATAATTAAACAACTATAAATGACGATGAAATCTATAACGTTGGATAATTATATTAAATAAAATATTTTTTTTAAAAAATAAACGAGGAAACTATCGAGTTATACGGAGTCGTGGTCACTTGAGTCCAAGTGGGCCATATTATTTATTTTGTGACTTTTGTGTTTGTCACGGATATGTAATGTTAATACATCCATTTTAAATAGGATCTATTTTGTTATATAAAATGAGTATATTAATGGTCATTGTATCCTACGACGCCCATAGGTTGTGGTATGTGTACGGGAATAATGGATTACTAAATATCTCGTGAAGTTTTCCAAGTTGACGAATTTGGTAAGCTTGACGACGTAATTAGATAATTTATTAAACTTTGATACATACCATATAATACTATACGTGCAATGTGATCTAGGTTTTGGGTATGATCTTGGAATAATATATTAGGTAAATAAGTTGTGGAAGGATACCAAGTCGACGGATTTGATAACTTCGACGAATTATTTATGTAATATATTGGACTAACATTAGACCCGTAGGTTGTTAACATTATTTCTTTTGTTGTGACTTCTTGGTTTGAGTTGTGTCGACCCTCCACCCGCATGGATACCAAACGCCAAACTACTAATACGAGAATAATACGAGAAATGGATTTTTGGAAAGTAAAAAGGAATACGTTCGGGATTGGGAATAATTGATTCTGAGTAAATGATCCTGAAACGAGTTTATATTGTTAGGAAGTGCCGAGTCCGTAGTTGCCGTCATTTGAGCTACTATACCTCTTACTTCTACCAATTTCTTCTTGCTGATTTCTGGACTTGAGGTGATTCATAGCCTCACTTTTACTCTTGAACTTTGTTTTCAATTCTTGGGGTGAGAAACGTGCAAATTGTTTTATGTGGACTATTATCGCTTTTTGATTTCAAAACTTGCTATGCTTATAGAACTAGGTAGAGCGAGGCCTAGCCTAGAGCTAGGTAAGCTATACAACGAGGCCTAGACTAGATCTAGGTAAGTTGAACATGTCGTATCCTTACGCATGTGGGTATGTCGTATCCCTACGCATACAAATTGATTTGATTTGATTCAGTTTGGACTATAGTGTGCACCTATAGGGTTTCGATGTTACGGAGGTTATCCGTGTGATTATGATGGAGCGGAGGGTATCCGCAGGATTTGATTTAAGCCCTAGTCTAGCTAGCAAGCGTTTTGCGTATATGTCCACTTGATTGAATTTATGAATTTAAACCTATGATCTCACCAGCGAAAGCTGACTTTTAGCACGTTTTCTCAGGTAATTAAGTGTTATTTGGATGCTTGGATTGGAAGGCTTTGTTATGGCACCTGGTTTACGGATCTATTTTTCTAAAACCCTGATAAGTAATTGTGGACCTATGTTTATTTCTTTTGGGCCTGACTTTGGATTAAATTGGGATAAATGTAAACTTTAAAACCCCGTTTTGGTTGTGTTTTTCTTATGTTTACTTTATCTCATTCTTTTATGTCTTGTGTTGGATACCAATCCCCATAATACCCCGAAAGCTTGTTGAGTCTTCCGATGTACCAAATTTTGGGGGTGTTACATCTATGACCAAGCCATGCCCTTCCCCAAGCTCCTCCAAGTAAAATATGCAGCGGCAATATCTAACACCTGAGATAAAAAAGCTATAAGTCAACACAAAGGTTGAGTGAATACATAAGTTTAAAGTAAAGTAATTGATCACAATATACCAAATTTTAAGATAAAGATGCTACGTTGTTATACGCTCGAAAAATACCACGGGGCTATGTTGTTATACGCCCACTTCACTAAGCTCATGAGACCAAAGCGTTAACAAACACCATAAGTCGACAATAACCGCGGAATTTCATAATATAACAAACGCCCCCAACGCCGGGTACCTGCCAAGTACCCAGCAAACCTCGAATATAGTAAACCCAAATTGCCTATCCAGCAAAAGGAGTGGGAGGTCAATTCCTATAGGCCTATATCCCTATATTCGCGCTCACTCGCAAGTAACCCTCGCAAGTGATTAATGGCTCATGATCCGAGGGACTTAATAGTGGCAAAAATCGTACTTAGTGCTTATCGAAATGGCTACTGATTCACTCACAGTACCAGAAAATATCAGTTTTCAGTTCCATAAACAGTTTTCAAACCATTGTGATCATAGTAAAAACAGGGCATGTATCTCACCCCAAGTTGTTTGCAAAACAGTTAAAATAAATGAAAGTGGGGCTATGAACTCACCTGAGTATGTAGCAATGCAAGATATCACAGCTAGTATCAACTAGCAAACACAATGGCATCAATAGTGTAGGCACAACGGCATCAAGAAAGCACAAACACAAGTCATTAAGCACACGTCGTCAAGAAAGTATAAGCACAACGATTACTGGATCGGCACAACCTAACGGGTAATACATATCAGAAACAATACTCAAGTAATATATAAAGTAACTTTCGTCGAATATCCATGTTGTTATGAAAAGGTTTAGTTTCCAATGTCGTTAAAAGAAGTAAACATTTGAAAGCTCGTGTGGACGTTAGAGGGATATTAAGACGATAAGGGTCGAAGAAATGAAATCAAACAAATAGAAGAGGATGAAGAAAAGAGTGAAACGCTCTCGCGTAAAAGTCGTGAAATGTATATAAAATAATAACTCGCGCATAGAATAAATAGAAACCTCAAACAAGAAAAGAAAGAAAATAAGATATGACAAACAAAAGAAAACGTTGAAAGATGGTTTCGGCTTTACCCAGTTTCCCAAAATAGATGTTAAAACATACAAGTTTTGAAAAGCTTTTAGATATATAAATGTCAGGTTTATAAAAGATTTTACAAAATTTTGGCATATCCTGCCCGTTTATGCAACGTTTTCCCCGAGTTCAACGACTCTTGAATAATTATTAAATATCGTCAAAATCTCTTATTATTATTAAACAACACAATAAAATATGTTTGAATATACCATTCGCGTGAATATTAATTGTTTAGTTTTATCAACCATTGCATATTGTTTGGGTTCCAGGTATGTTAAGATCTTTACGGGCCTAACGTACCCTACCGTCTCGTGTACCAAAGGGTCCATAATGTCCAAAGAACTAATATCGTAAATCCAGTATGTCCAAATCAAGCTCACAATACATATATAACATCATAATCCCGGATCCAAGTCCGATATCCAAATCCACATAACTATAATCAAACTCCCATTTTATGATTTCATAATTATTATTTCAAGTTTATTATTATTTGTTAAAGTTATCCCATGCCAATTATTTGCCGAAACCGTTATAGTAACCAAAACCCAAACAAGCAATCAAATAAAGATAACCATCAACAAAATAGCCTTGCCGTGACTCGAGACGAGTCGCGGCTTGATATCAACGCAAACCGAGGAGCTTCTTAGCTCAACAAACCCAACAAATTACTACACAAACACAACTCAAATATGGACAACAACAACCAAGGATAATAATCGGACCCGATATCCACAGCCAAGAACTAAATAAACCATACGGACCAATAATAATTTTCAAAACAACAAAGATATCAAGAAAACTCAATGAAAATAACAAACCCATAAATAATCCCACACCGAGTCACTGAGTTGACTCGGTGGCTCCTCTGAGTCAGCTGAGTCGCGACCAAATAACATGTCTACACGAGTTTTTATATTAAAAACAGTTTGTAAAATATTTTTATTACAAGAAAACCTTAGAAATCGGTTATATATATAAAAAAAAATAGAAATTAGGGTTTGTAAAATAAATTGTAAAAAGGGGTCGGGGAAGGCGCGTGTGGGGTTTTTACCGTTGGATAAATATCAAGGGAGGTAGGGTGTGTCTCGGTGATGGTGGTGGTTGACTGTGGTGACTGTGGCGGTGTCACGGCTGTAAGCTCCAAACGCGGACCAACCGAGTTTCTCTTGACTTCAAACGCTCCAGAAATGATCTCTTCGTCTTGATCTACATGCTAGGCTAGAAATATTGGGTGGTCGGAAGTTGGCCGGATTCCGGCAGCGGCGCCGGAACCCTAAGGTTTTCCGGTGAAGTGTTTTAGAGAGAGAAAGGTGTGATATGGTGTGTGTGTTTATTATGGAGGTGAGAGAGAGATAGTGAAAGTTTTAACAAAATTAGGAGGGACCAAAGTTGTTCAATCCAAACAAAGGGGCGGGCGGTGTAAATAAATCACAGGGACTGTTTTTGCAATTATACAAATCTTTCATATATTTATTATGCAGGGCCCAAACAATATAGCAAACGGACTCTAAAAATTACGAAACTTGCGCCATTGTTCACGAAATAATTTTTCCAATAAAATCAAGCATAAACTTCAGAGTTTTTCTCAAACTCAAAATAATTCAAATAATTTGGCAAATGCAATACGATTTGAGTTTTCTAGGTTGTGTCGGCTCGATAAAGGAACAACGCTCACGTTAAACAAGATATTCACAGTTTTTTCTAACCCAAACAAGTTCAAAGAAGTTCAAGAGTTGACGAAAATCAAAAGTAAATGTTTTGGCTCGTAAAATAGGTTTAGGAAAAGTATCGGGTGTTACAGCACATACCCCTAAAAGGAATCGCGTCCTCGCGATTAGGTTCAAGTTATTGGTCAAAATAATGTTGGTGAAGAGGTGATGGTAATAGCAGCGGATTTAGGTCTCACTAGATTTCTCAAAGGGATCCTTTTTTAGTGCGGAAGGGTATTTAGGTGATTTGCCATAAGTTGTCTCCTTCTAACGTTTTGATGACGCACAACTGTTCTCGAGGTGAGTTTAATAAGGGGAAGGAGTTTAAGTCTTGACTACACAATGTTTCACAATTTTGCTAGTAGGTCTTCTCTTAGATTTCTCATGGTCTGAACTTAATATAGGGTCTATACTCCAATGACACAAAATCCTAATCCGATACATGTAAGATGGTAAAGGAAATGGTGGGGTAACTAGTTTTCAAGATTTTGTTTTAAAATTGCGCGTTTTTCCTTTTCAAATGAAGGGATAAAATTCTGTTTGAAAACTCTACTTGCGAAAACATTTTGTTGGGAATTATTCTATCAGTTACCACGGCTAGTGAAGATATTACAACTGCAGAAGATTGTACTTGCAGTGGAAACTTATTACCACTGCAAGAACAAATATTACCACGGCTCACTTGTTAACTGTTAGAGAAACGCGCTTAGATAAACATAGAAAAGATTTTGTGTATATCTTATTCTATTAGTATTATACTTATCTTGTACAAGAGGACTCTTTGTTGTATAAAAGGAGATCCTAGATCATAGTTAGAATATATCTTTCTAATACGTTTTCTTAGAGCTTCAAGGTGTAACCCTAGTGATATCAAAGATCACTCGTATTATTATCATTAATAATATTGGAGCTAGTTGTTTTGTTACATACATTGTTCATACATACAATTGTTTCATTTACAATCAATCTTCTAAATATCATTAAGTAGATTCCGCATACTTAGTGGTATCACTCAAAGTATCATTATTAACACAAGTTCAAGGTGTTCCCGATCCAACACATTTGTACAAAATTTTACCAAAATCACCTTTCAAATATTACGTGTTTCCCATTTGGAATTTATTAGCCACGTAAGATGACATAGTTTCAAAAGCTTGAAAAAAAAACGGGTTTTTAAATCATGGTATGTGACATTCCGTAAAATTTCATGTCACTAATTTTAATATTTTATTATTTAACTATTTTTTAAATAATTAACTTCGTCGGAAGTTATCCGCGTACGTCATGATTCGTTCAATTCATTCAACCGCGATTAAACTATGTCCATTCTACACTTTTTAAACATCATTGTTTCCTTACAATCCTATTTTTTTAAAGGTCACTTTTCACTTTTTCAAAATTTTACGTAAACCTTGCACCTTTTACATTTGCGCGATTTAAATTTACGTTTTATGGTTTTAACAACGTGAACCAACCCTAGACTATGATAATTTTACATATTTTATACATTTTTAACCTACTTTCATGTTTACAAGTAAATTTTATACTTGTTGTTTCATTTTTATAGTTTACGTCACTTTTATCAAGAACCAGTGTCACCAAAAGCGTTTTTAACTCACAGTTTCAATTTTAATGATGTTAAACCCTTCGATGAACTCGCCTCTCATCTTAAATTGGTTATGTTAATAAGTTTTAACATTTTTATAAATTTTGTATTTTTACATTACCCGGTTTTACGTTACGCATCTTAAAAACTTTACATTTTAATTACCGGGGATCAAAAACTACACTTATATCGAATTGAGCCATCACAACCCACTAAAACCCCTCTCCACCCACCATAATATACAGCAAAAACACTAGGACAAATGTCCTAGTGGTGTCATACTTTGCCACACATGGCTAACTTGGTCATTCATATGTTTCCCACTATACCACTTCATTTACATAGTTCTTATCACCAAAAGTTTTCATCTCTTGTTTTTTTTTCCATCATGAACGACCCAATACAGATCTAAAACACCCATGTCATCCAAAATTTTACTAAATTATTGATCATAGATTAAAGATCTTGAAGCCCTAGTCTTGTTCTTGATTTATTACACTCAAACAACACATAAATCTCATCAAATCTTAGGTTTTCTTGGAAGTTCTTAGCAAGAGTTTATTCAAGGGTTTTAAGGTGTTCAAGGGCTAGTATTAAAAGATATTTTCTAAGGGTAAAAGAGTTATAAAAAGTTGTGTAAAAGATTGAAAGAAATGGTGCAAGTGTTGAATGGGTTAATCTAGGTTTAGTAATTCTTGTTCTTGTATCATCTTGTTCATCACTTTTGTAAGGAAACTCTCCACTAACTTTTCATTTTATTTTTATTTTCACTTCTGTAAAAGTTATATATCTTGATGTATTTGTATATTATATAAGTTATGTTGCTTGGTTAGGCTTGGTACATAAGTTTAATCACTAAAAACCCTAAAGGACTAGACATGCAAACTGTGAATCTGATTCAGGGGTAAAAACGGAATGAACTAATTTAATCAGTAAACATTGGACCTAAACTAAAAATATGTAGTTATAGCCCTATGTCTTGTGGTCATTTTGACGGGTATTTCATCGAATAACTCATTACGATGATTAAAATAGAATTATTTTTGTGAAACATGTCACATTCTGAGTAACAGATTTGAAACGTGTATAAGTCATTTTTTTGTGAATAACCCACTGTTACTCAAAACATAAAAGTTTTAGATAACATCTTAACTTAAACGTGGCCGAAAGCGGGGAATTAATCGGGTTAGTAAAACTCTATAAATCGCACTTTTCGCGGGACAGTTGTAAATTTGAAAACTGATGGACTGAGTAGTATGGGTAAATAAATAGTTTTACTAATGTAATCAAATTTTTGACTTAGTGAGACCTACAAAGTTTGTTAGTACAGACAAATACCTTTCTGGGGATATAAAGAACGTAAATTTTTGACTTACGGTTTACAAGTAACGGAATTTCTAAGATGAGCAAGTTATAAAAATTTCCATCAGCATTGGAATAAAAAGTATAAAAATGTTTACATTTTATAAAACTTTTGGATTTTAAATATATTTTGAACCACCTCCTATATTTTGAACTCTTAGGCTTAATTTGAACCTTTTTGATTAAAAATGGGACCCTTGGACTAAATTTAAATCTTAGACTCATCATTGGACTTTCATAACATATTTTGGACTTAGAAACAAATATAAATTTGACACTTGACTTTTATAAAGAATATAAATTCATATTTATAAATAACTCTTTAGTGTCAAACTAAAACTTGTTATATATGTATTTAGTATATGTGTACCAAGCACAATTAAGATCATAATTTCTGTAACATATAGCCATATGGCATAAATATTTATTTTCAAAACCTAAGACAATGTATATATGTTTAGGTTCTTCGTAGAGCTTCGCGGCTATCTTTCTTCGCTTGCTTGATTGTGATTATTCCTCTTTGTTCATGGTGAGCTCATAGCCTCGCCTTTACTAATTTAAATGTTTTATAAACCTCGCGAGGGGGATACATGCTAGTTTTTACAAACTGAATACAAGTAGTTTTTGGTATGCTGGAACCGATTATATGATTATAGTGCTTGAATGCTTCTTGCCAATTAAGTCCCCACCATGAAACCGTTAATTCCGTAGGGAAACGCTATTATTATGGATATGCATATTAGGCTTGGCCGGCTTTGACTGGGTACGGTCACATAATCTTGAGAGTTTGGGGTAAACTGGCAATTTTTACCTCGGGGCACAAAATCATGGTTAAGGTTTCGGTTTCATAATTCTCAATACTATAATCTGATTACCCGACATGTATTTGTTATATGTCTATTGATAAATAATGCTTGTATTCAACTTATTACTTATTAAACTCTATGAATTCACTCAACCATTGTGTTGACTTTTAGCATGTTTTATCTCAGGTCCGTAAGTGGCTTAAGCATGGATGGGTGGCGCAAAGAAATGGATATCTACTTGATGGCTCATGTTTAATAAAATTTCTCATTCGATAATATTTCAAACTTTTAAACTTATGTAACTTTAGATTATGTTAAAAACTTTTGGGACCTTTGTTAACTCTGGTAAATTATCGAATGTGAAGTTTTAAAAACAACTTTGTTTTAAAGTTGTTTACTATATTTGTACAATGTGACTAGTATATAACATCTCATGTCCCTTTCCGCTGCGTTCCTAAAATGGGGGTGTTATAGAATGGTACCAGAGCACAAATTATAGTGAACTAGGTCTTTTTGTTTTTAAAAAACCTAGACTATAATCATTTTTTTTTTTTCAAAATCATGAGCTTCCATCATCTTGTCCGATATCCATGCACGCCTACTCTTGAGCTTCCTATTTCTCCCTCGTATATATATCTTAATCATACTATATTAAGGATAATTATAGGAGCACTATAATTGTTTCTTAACTCGTCTGATAATCCGCGAAAGTATCACTCTTATATATATAACCTTTTGTGCACTAAACTTCCTTGTCGTATTTTATGCTATTCATGTGCATTGTGAATTTCCATCCGGAAATTTATACACATCTTCGAGTGCACCGTTACTATACATATACATATAGTGAATATTACTACATGTACTTAAGATAATTTTTTTTTCTTCTCTCTCTCGACTATCTTGCTTGATACTGAAACATCGATATATTTCTATATAAAGTTATCACATGAATACTAAACTCTTCTAACCATTGTGAGTTACACGATGGTCTCTCTTAGACATTGTATGCGATTATAATGGTCTCTCTTATTTATCAAACATTGTATGTGATTACAATGGTTTCTAAACTCTTTCATAACCGTATGTTATATCATTTCATATGATAGCGAAACATGTTACAGTTTATCAATTTCTATTGGTTGTCTTACTCCCCGTGAACTCATATTTTTCTGAGCATTTCTTGCTTATTTTCTTAAGCACCGCTATTGATACTATTTATCTAAAGACTATTTATATATACCCGATTTTCTCTCGACTACTTATATCTATTTACCATAGCACTATTTCTTATTTGTATAAAGGTTACTTTTCTAAATGCTTTACCGACTCTTAACCCCTTTATACTCAACCTACAAAACATCATGTCAAACTTTATTTCTCTCAATTATGTACCTATTTTACCAAGATTACTAAACAATTAAATACATATTTATTCATTTTGATGATCCTCTAAAAACCTTCTCGTACGTTGTGGGTGACATAGTGGTCTCATTTAGTTTCTCAAAAATCATGAGTAATGTTATGATCTCTAAAAAAAAAAAAAAAAAAAAAAAAAAACTACCTACCTTACGACTACCTTATATAGCGTATAACCATACTTACTATCAACTTATGAACACCTTTGTTACTCTCATATAAACTATTTTAAGCACCTTACAAATGATTTTGCCGTTAACTTAACTATTTTACTACCGCTTTATAAATCATTTCGCTAAAATAACTTGCAATGTTTGTCACCATCCATCAATCATTTGTCACTCCCTTACAAACTACATCACCACTATCTTATAAACTAAATCACTAATTTACTACCGTTACATAAACTGTTTTGACTAGTTCCCAATAAACTATTTGTTATCATCTTACAAATCGCTCTGTCATTTATCTTTTACCAAAATTTTCACCACCCTATAAATCATTTAGATATCTTCTTGCAAATCATAACTATTTTGTTATTATGTTATCGTTCTTCATTCTTCTATAATCCTTATAAACGGATTCATCATACAAAAGCTGAAGTTCAGTAACTTTCTCTACATTCATCAAGTTCTCTTTTGAATCCTTCATTGTTAAAGGTCCGTGATTCTTGCTCGATGTGGACTAATTTTGAACTGCTTAAAACTTCCTTTTCTGCGCTCATTTCCCTTATTCGCTTATGTTACACACTCATACTACTTACTTATGATTGATTCTTACGTATGTACAAACTTATATCACACTTTATATATAGGATACTTATGCAAACTCTATACTTGTCCAACAATGGACATATCACGAGTATAACTAAGTTAAGTATTTGAAAATTTTATCAAACCTCGATTAAATATAGTCCAGTCACCTATATTTAACCTTGGGACAGTGGAACATAGTCTGACTACCTATGTTCGACTTAGATTTATCAAATACTAAGAATAGTTATATATGGGTTATGTCTAATTGATCTTCTACTTGATCTTCGAGAATCACAAAATTTTTATGTGAGTATAACAATTCAGCGTTATTCATACGATCAAGCAAAACAATTAAACAAATCCTTATATTTTCGCAAGTGAACCGTTAGGAGTTAAAGCGATTTAAGCTCCAGGACGGAGCTCTCTTAAGGGGTACGTGATGTGACATTCCATAAAATTTCATGTCACTAATTTTAATATTTTATTATTTAACTATTTTTTTAATAATTAACTTCGTCGGAAGTTATCCGCGTATGTCATGATTCGTTCAATTCATTCAACCGCGATTAAACTATGTCCATTCTACACTTTTTAAACATCATTGTTTTCTTACAATCCTATTTTTTTAAAGGTCACTTTTTACTTTTTCAAAATTTTACGTAAACCTTGCACCTTTTACATTTGCGCGATTTAAATTTACGTTTTATGGTTTTAACAATGTGAACCAACCCTAGACTATGATAATTTTACATATTTTATACATTTTTAACCTACTTTCATGTTTACAAGTAAATTTTATACTTGTTGTTTCATTTTTATAGTTTACGTCACTTTTATCAAGAACCAGTGTCACCAAAAGCGTTTTTAACTCACAGTCTCAATTTTAACGATGTTAAACCCTTCGATGAACTCACCTCTCATCTTAAATTGGTTATGTTAATAAGTTTTAACATTTTTATAAATTTTGTATTTTTACATTACCCGGTTTTACGTTACGCATCTTAAAAACTTTACATTTTAATTACCGGGGATCAAAAACTACACTTATATCGAATTGAGCCATCACAACCCACTAAAACCCCTCTCCACCCACCATAATATACAGCAAAAACACTACGACAAATGTCCTAGTGGTGTCATACTTTGCCACACATGGCTAACTTGGTCATTCATATATTTCCCACTATACCACTTCATTTACATAGTTCTTATCACAAAAAGTTTTCATCTCTTGTTTTTCTTTCCATCATGAACGACCCAAAACAGATCTAAAACACCCATGTCATCCAAAATTTTACTAAATTATTGATCATAGATTAAAGATATTGAAGCCCTAGTCTTGTTCTTGATTTATTACACTCAAACAACACATAAATCTCATCAAATCTTAGGTTTTCTTGGAAGTTCTTAGCAAGAGTTTATTCAATGGTTTTAAGGTGTTCAAGGGCTGGTATTAAAAGATATTTTCTAAGGGTAAAAGAGTTATAAAAAGTTGGGTAAAAGATTGAAAGAAATGGTGCAAGTGTTGAATGGGTTAATCTAGGTTTAGTGATTCTTGTTCTTGTATCATCTTGTTCATCACTTTTGTAAGGAAACTCTCCACTAACTTTTCATTTTATTTTTATTTTCAATTCAGTAAAAGTTATATATCTTGATGTATTTGTATATTATATAAGTTATGTTGCTTGGTTAGGCTTGGTACATAAGTTTAATCACTAAAAACCCTAAAGGACTAGACATGCAAACTGTGAATCTGATTCAGGGGTAAAAATGGAATAAACTGATTTAATAAGTAAACATTGGACCTAAATTAAAAATATTTAGTTATATCCCTATGTCTTGTGGTCATTTTGACGGGTATTTCATCATATAACTCATTACGATGATTAAACTAGAATTATTTTTGTGAAACATGTCACATTCTGAGTAACAGATTTGAAACGTGTATAAGTCATTTTTTTTGTGAATAACCCACTGTTACTCAAAACATAAAAGTTTTAGATAACATCTTAACTTAAACGTGGCCGAAAGCGGGGAATTAATCGGGTTAGTAAAACTCTATATATCGCACTTTTCGTGGTACAGTTGTAAATTTGAAAACTGATGGACTGAGTAGTATGGGTAAATAAATAGTTTTACTAATGTAATCAAATTTTTGACTTAGTGGGACCCACAAAGTTTGTTAGTACAGACAAATACCTTTCCGGGGATATAAAGAACGTAAATTTTTGACTTACGGTTTACAAGTAACAGAATTTCTAAGATGAGCAAGTTATAAAAATTTCTATCAGCATTGGAATAAAAAGTATAAAAATGTTTACATTTTATAAAACTTTTGGATTTTAAATATATTTTGAACCACCTCCTATATTTTGAACTCTTAGGCTTAATTTGAACCTTTTTGATTAAAAATGGGACCCTTGGACTAAATTTAAACCTTAGACTCATCATTGGACCTTCATAACATATTTTGGACTTAGAAACAAATATAAATTTGACACTTGACTTTTATAAAGAATATAAATTCATATTTATAAATAACTCTTTAGTGTCAAACTAAAACTTGTTATATATGTATTTAGTATATGTGTACCAAGCACAATTAAGATCATAATTTATGTAACATATAGCCATATGGCATAAATATTTATTTTCAAAACCTAAGACAACGTATATATGTTTAGGTTCTTCGTAGAGCTTCGCGGCTATCTTTCTTCGCTTGCTTGATTGTGATTATTCATCTTTGTTCACGGTGAGTTCATAGCCTCGCCTTCACTAATTTAAATGTTTTATAAACCTCGCGAGGGGGATACATGCTAGTTTTTACAAACTGAATACAAGTAGTTTTTGGTATGCTGGAACCGATTATATGATTATAGTGATTGAATGCTTCTTGCCAATTAAGTCCCCACCATGAAACCGTTAATTCCGTAGGGAAACGCTATTATTATGGATATGCATATTAGGCTTGGCCGGCTTTGACTGGGTACGGTCACATAATCTTGAGAGTTTGGGGTAAACTGGCAATTTTTACCTCGGGGCACAAAATCATGGTTAAGGTTTCGGTTTCCTAATTCTCAATACTATAATCTGATTACCCGACATGTATTTGTTATATGTCTATTGATAAATAATGCTTGTATTCAACTTATTACTTATTACTTATTAAACTCTATGAATTCACTCAATGCTAAGAGGTATCATGACGTAAGTGGTTGCACTAGTGACCCGAGGTGCTTGAATCAAATCCAACACTATGTTGAGAACAGTCCTTTCTTGTTTATATGGTGAGATCGAACATCAATAGTCGCCAAATAGGCTAAGTTCTCTTCGTATTCCGATACAGAAGTCGGGTCACATAAAAGAAAATGGTGTTGAGTCTGTGTTGTCTAGAACTCTTAGAAGGTAAGATATCATAAGTGTGAGGGTATATTGGCAACCTAGTTCGGTGTTTACACTCCAATCAGAGATTCTAATCGCACGGAACGAGTGGGTTTACTTTTTCAGTGATGAGGCACAGGTGCAGGATCCACTTCTAAGGTTTGGTTTATTTTCAAAAGGGGAAGTTCGGTTATAGTATGAAAACACTTTTCATAGAAGTAGTTGGTTCACATAGTGATTGCAAAACACTTTATAAAATAGTTTTGATGAGGCGAAAAATGATCCGTTTTTAGGGGGTCATTTAAGCCCGAATCCGAATTTATTTGATCAAATATTGCCCTAAATCGTTCCTTTTGTGATTTTAAGGGTTTGGAGAGTGAATTCTGGAAAAGAGGCTATTTTGGACGTTTTTGGAGCATAAAGTGAAGAAAACAACAAAGTACCAAATCCAAGCTGGAATTACAAGGTGACGGCGTCAAGAATTTACTCTTGACGGCGTCAGAAAGGATGAATATTTTACCGAAGGTTGTGAAGGCGTCAGATGAAGAGATGACGGCGTCAAAGTGACCAAGATTAATTTACCGAGGGTGGTGACGGCGTCACATAGGCCGTCACGATTGGATCTAGGGCGTCCGAGGAAGTATATGGCGGCGAGTTGACGGCGTCAGATTTTACTCTTGACGCCGTCAGGACGATTTTCCTATATATAGTTTTCAAGTTTTTTTCATTAAAGAGAGAGAAGTTTTGGTGAAACCCTAAAGACGATTTTGGTGCCTCTTTTACAGGTTTTTCAAGGGTTCCAAACCCTTGAGACCTTGCATTGTAATTGAGATAAGTATACTCTTAATTCAATCAATATGTCTATGTGTTGGTTGTCTATCTTTTGTTCTTATCTTAATTCTACTATGCTAGGCTAAATTTCCTTTGTGTTTACTTAGATCTAATGAAACCTAGATGTTGATTATGTGTTGATTACTTGTCTATTCTTGTTTTGAATGAATGATATTATATGTTAGGCTTAAGAAAACTGGCAGATCTCCAAATGGTAACATGCTTGAACGTCTTAAGAAACATGAACCGAGGCGTACTAGGTCTTTATTGGTTGTATTTAATGCATGAGCCACTGTTTACAATCCCTATAGTTGTGCTGGGTCATGGTGTAGGAGGAGATAAGAGCTCATAGAGTTGGGGAGTTATGTATGCCACTCCACGAATGGTATTAAGGAATACAACCCGTCATTCATACAAGTGTAACAAGTAATTAACATGTAAAAGATATCTAGGGAGTAATGAAGTCTAAGTAAACACAATTTCTCCAACCACTGCTCACAACCTTAGTTTAATATTAGTTTAATTTCATTTTCATTAGTTAATTAGTTATAAAGTAGTTTTTGGGTTAGTTGATTAGCAACTAATTCCGCCCACTCTTTCAAAACCCGAGATTTTAATTGCTTTCATAAAATATAAAAATACCAAAAAATAATCATCTTCCATCTCTAGAACTTTTAATTAGGTTTTCTAATCCTAGCGACACTATTCCTAAGCTGAACGATCAATCCCCCGGTACTTGTCACTATACTATACTACAACGATCAGGTACACTGCCTGGTGGGGGTTGTAAGCCTCGCGAGATCCCTCGAGAGGTAAAGCAAGGTGCGATTCCCACGCATCAAGTTTTTGGCGCCGCAGCCCGGGGAATAGTTATTGTCTAGGTTAGGATTTCTTTTTATTAGGTCTACTTGCTAGATTCCTTTCTAGTAAGATTTTATTTTTATTTTTAGGTCTTCTTTAGTCTATCTTATTTCTTCGTGCTTTTGTTTGTAATTCTTCGTGTCTTTGTTCGCAAACTATTTTGATGGATCACAATAACATTGATCGGCTGATTCCTGTTATTCGTGTTTTTCGTCGTAGGATGTTCCAATTGCCCGCCCCACTTCCTTTAGCAGAAAATGAGAACCCACCTAACCTCTCACCCAACCACCACTTTGACAATAATTCTGAACTAGAAGAGTCTGATCATGATGATGACCGTAGGGCTAGTCCTTTTTACTATTCAGACTCCGATGAGGATCTCGATGATGGTGACGTAGTCAATGAGGATAGAATGGAAGAGGAAATAAACCCTCTTAGGTATGTGGACCCTAGAACTAGGATTGAGTGCGATAGTTCATTTAACATGCAATTCCCTTGTAAGATTGGATTTAAGAGCTTTAACGCCTATCTCAACTCATCTCTTTCCATGAATATAATCTCACGTAATGAATACAATAAAATCATGGTAGATGAGTTAGAATATAAAGGAGAAAACATTGTGGCTATGGCAATACCATTACATGTGTTTGTAGGAAGTTTGGTTTATCTTGTTGAATTCATGGTTATGGAGAATCTAGGAGAATTTATTGATGATAAATTGACCCAAGTTGTGTTTGGAAGATCTTTCAAACGATTGACCAACCTCGATGAAAAACTCATAGAAGGGTTAATTACATTCTCGGATGGGGATGAAGAATTTGTCTATCAAATGCCCCGCACACACCCTAGGTTCAAGGATTTCTCCATGGAAAAGTGTAGTAGGTATCCGCCTATGGAAATGCTAAGTGAGAATGATAAGAGGAAGGGACTTAAGTACACATATGAAAAGAATAAAAGATATTATCGCGGGTGCTTAGAGTTAGGAGACGAATACAAGAAAGATGAGGCGACTATTAGATGGCTCACACTTGGTTACGTGAGCATAAGCGATACGCGTTAACCCACGACTTTGAGTCTAGCTACAAGACTCGTAAATAAAGAAAAGCGCTTCTTGGGAGGCAACCCATGTTTTGTGTGATTTTATTTGTTTGATTGTTATTTGCTTCCGTATGCATGCTTTATTTTTATTGTTGGTTGATCATGTTTCTCAATTAAAATGTGGAAATACTTTATTATGTTGTTTAGCCTAGTCTTAACTTCAACCTAAAGGTATTTTTGCAAAAGATAAGTGTAAGGGGAAACCCCAAATATGTTTTTTAAGAAACAAACCGATCATGATTCTCCACAATATTTAATGAACATGTGTATTCGTATTGTTAGAGTCAAATGCTTGTATTGAGTCATAATGTAGTTTTGCAGGGTTTTCCAGGAAGTAGGACAAAGTTTTTCCAGAAATTTTCCGGAAACTTAACATAAAGATTTCTACAGGTTCATTCTGACGGCGTCAGGAAATTGCTCTTGACGGCGTCAGGAGTCAAAAATCTGGAAATTTTACCAATTTTGTTTTTCTAACGGAGTCTTATAAGTTTTTGTGAATTATTAAGTTTTATAATCTCCAGGAAATCTGCAAACTTCATTCCACAAGCATTATATCTTACTTTGCTTTCTAGGATTTAGTAACTTATATAGGATGCCGCCGATTTTACGCGAGGTTGCCTTGTCTACTTTTGTCAGGATTTACAGGTTATTTGAGACAAGAAGATGATTTATATTCTGGAAGGGAAGCTTTGATTGTTCGTTTTCTTGGAGGAAGATTTAACCTGGCCAACCTAAAATCCATACCGAGCGAATCAGGGGAGTATTTGAATTCATTCTCTTTACTTTTAACTTTTACATTCTTTACTTGAACATTGGGGACAATGTTCATCTTAAGTGTAAGGGGAGGGTAAAAAGATGATACCTTACATATGCATTTGCGCTTGAGTTTGTTTTGTTTGATAGTAGATGAGTAATAAAACTATGAGAAATACTTGTTAGTGTAATTTTAGCGCCAAATTTAAAATTTTTTACAACATTTAGGAGTGAAACTTTAGCCATAGCAAGCGTCTCATGGATAGGAGGTTGTATGACTAGCACATAACCGTATATTCAGAAAAATTTTCCACCCAAAATTGTGAGGTTCGCCTTTAGATTTGATAGGAAAAGCATTTATTATTGGTGCTTATGAGTGTACCGGTAGCATTTAGATTCTAGAACTTGCGTTAGTGATGCATCCCGAGACCGCTAGTGAGACTACATTCGTGTAGTAGAATTTACTACATGATAAGAGGCATTAGGATCACCCTTGTGTTAAACCCGTATTACGATTACTTGACCATTTAAGTCATATTACTTGGCTAGTTAAGTCAACTAATTTTTCCCACACCCTTAGCGTTGTACTCATTTTTAGTACACGATACCCCTAGTACACCCCTCCGAGCCTATCTTTTCGTTTCTAACTTTAAGCATCTTACTTAAAGGAAGAATTTGTTACACCCCACTTAAATGTACACCCAAATCGCCTTAGCCTTCCGTGTATGCGCTCATTTTTAGTGCATTATTGTTATTTGTTAAACCCTAAGTTAACTTTCTAATTGATTACATGGTTGCTAAGTCGAGTCATATCCTTGTACATATTGTTTTGGGACGATTGGGACTCATGGGTAAGTACTTATTTTATGGAGTAATGGGGAAGAACAACACTTATTACCCCCATATGTACGTTAATCTTAAAAGTGCTCCAAGTGTTTTGATTTTCTTAATTCGAGTCATTAGAATAGTTTAATGTAAAGTATGTAAAGATTCAAGTGTAAGGGGAATGCTCAAACCCCTATGATGTATTATTTTGGATGGTAGGGTAAGAGTGTATGAAAAAAAAAAAAAAAAAAAAAAAAAATAGAAAAGAAAGAGAGAAAAAAAAAAAAACATACGGACTACCATCCCGTTTTCATTCTATGTTCATTTTATGTTTTTAGTTATTTTTCATTTATTAGCTTAAGTCGAGTCTAGTCTTGGCTTAGCAACGCCATCTTGTACATGTAATTAACTAAGATTGTTAACTCGCCACCAGTAAAATCCCCTTTATCCAACAAAACCGTGTAATTCATATCCCTACACCTAACGTTATAACCCTTTAAAAGACCTCTTTGATAGTTTATCCTAGGTGCTTACGCCATGTGGTGGAGGTTTGATCCTTTCCCAAGCCTATGGTAATCTATTTTGCTATGACAGGTAGTGAGAGATATCTTCCATTTTCATAATGTTATATTACTTTATTACACCCGAGAGATGTGAGTATCTAAACACTATTTGTGAGGTGCTTGTGTATGACCTCCGTGCTTGTCTATTGGTCTTTAGTGGAACGATTATTTGTTGTAATTACTTTTATATTAGTGTTAAATGACCCCTAACTTGTCTTTTGAGTAGAATAAAAGCTCATTTGCTTGAGGACAAGCAAATCTCAAGTGTAAGGGTATATGATGAGGCGAAAAATGATCCGTTTTTAGGGGGTCATTTAAGCCCGAATCCGAATTTATTTGATCAAATATTGCCCTAAATCGTTCCTTTTGTGATTTTAAGGGTTTGGAGAGTGAATTCTGGAAAAGAGGCTATTTTGGACGTTTTTGGAGCATAAAGTGAAGAAAACAACAAAGTACCAAATCCAAGCTGGAATTACAAGGTGACGGCGTCAAGAATTTACTCTTGACGGCGTCAGAAAGGATGAATATTTTACCGAAGGTTGTGAAGGCGTCAGATGAAGAGATGACGGCGTCAAAGTGACCAAGATTAATTTACCGAGGGTGGTGACGGCGTCACATAG
This sequence comes from Artemisia argyi, assembly GCA_030686995.1. Lineage (NCBI taxonomy): Eukaryota > Viridiplantae > Streptophyta > Magnoliopsida > Asterales > Asteraceae > Artemisia > Artemisia argyi. Next base: position 26,254,323 of record CM060704.1, read on the forward strand.
GCCGTCACGATTGGATCTAGGGCGTCCGAGGAAGTATATGGCGGCGAGTTGACGGCGTCAGATTTTACTCTTGACGCCGTCAGGACGATTTTCCTATATATAGTTTTCTAGTTTTTTTCATTAAAGAGAGAGAAGTTTTGGTGAAACCCTAAAGACGATTTTGGTGCCTCTTTTACAGGTTTTTCAAGGGTTCCAAACCCTTGAGACCTTGCATTGTAATTGAGATAAGTATACTCTTAATTCAATCAATATGTCTATGTGTTGGTTGTCTATCTTTTGTTCTTATCTTAATTCTACTATGCTAGGCTAAATTTCCTTTGTGTTTGCTTAGATCTAATGAAACCTAGATGTTGATTATGTGTTGATTACTTGTCTATTCTTGTTTTGAATGAATGATATTATATGTTAGGCTTAAGAAAACTGGCAGATCTCCAAATGGTAACATGCTTGAACGTCTTAAGAAACATGAACCGAGGCGTACTAGGTCTTTATTGGTTGTATTTAATGCATGAGCCACTGTTTACAATCCCTATAGTTGTGCTGGGTCATGGTGTAGGAGGAGATAAGAGCTCATAGAGTTGGGGAGTTATGTATGCCACTCCACGAATGGTATTAAGGAATACAACCCGTCATTCATACAAGTGTAACAAGTAATTAACATGTAAAAGATATCTAGGGAGTAATGAAGTCTAAGTAAACACAATTTCTCCAACCACTGCTCACAACCTTAGTTTAATATTAGTTTAATTTCATTTTCATTAGTTAATTAGTTATAAAGTAGTTTTTGGGTTAGTTGATTAGCAACTAATTCCGCCCACTCTTTCAAAACCCGAGATTTTAATTGCTTTCATAAAATATAAAAATACCAAAAAATAATCATCTTCCATCTCTAGAACTTTTAATTAGGTTTTCTAATCCTAGCGACACTATTCCTAAGCTGAACGATCAATCCCCCGGTACTTGTCACTATACTATACTACAACGATCAGGTACACTGCCTGGTGGGGGTTGTAAGCCTCGCGAGATCCCTCGAGAGGTAAAGCAAGGTGCGATTCCCACGCATCAAGTTTGTAGAACAACTTATAAAATAATAGAGAACGACTTATTATTTATAAAATAATGACAAAATCATAGTCAAATTTGTGATTTGTATCAGCAAAATAGCAACTCGGTTCATACGACGACTTGTGAAATGATTTGTAAATCAGTTCATAAAACAGCTTGTAGGACAGCTCACAGAGTGACCGAAAATGAAAACAAAACCATAGTTAAATTTGTGCTAGATTAGCAAGACAACAAAAACAGTTTATGCAATAATTTGTGCGACGATTTGTAAAATGGTTCATAGGGTAGTAAGAAAGTCATTTGTCGTTTGTGAGGTGTTAATAATCCAATAGTTTACCTAATGATTCAATAGCAAAATGGTTCATCGGGTTACAGTAAAATAGTTTTGGAAAGAAATGGTGAAATAATTTGTAATATAATAGTAATAGAATTTATCAAATAGTGACTAAATCAATGCGCGGCGAAGTGAAATGGTTTATAGGGCAGTAGCAAAAATTTGCATGATAATATTTATGTAATTTACAAAAAATTTGGTGAAATTGCTCGTAGGTTTATGGAATAGTAGTAAAGTAGCGAATCAGTTTATGACTTAATAATAAAATATCTTGTAAAATGAGTTGTAAAACAATTTATAGGGTAGTAGGAAAATAATTCGACATTTATAAAATAGTAACCAAATTTAGTTTGTAATATGTTAATAGGAAAATAAAACATTTTTATTGGAAATACTATGCTTATTAAAATAATTTAATTTATAAAAATTATTTTATACAAAAATATAAAATAGTGAGTGACATTAAGAATTCAATTTATTGTTTATAAAATAGTGGTAGGATCAAATTTTTGTCTCCAACATATAGTAGTAAAGCATTTTATGGGTTGACCTCAAAACGGTTGGTAAAATAATTGGAAATAATTTGTGTGCGTAGTGGAAAATAATAATGGAATGTGGAATGACATAATAAATGGGTTAATTACTCATGGAAAACTTGGATATAATCGTTTAGGGTAAAGAGATTTAAAGTGAAATAATGAGAAGATGAATGGGTTATTGTATGTATAAATATCATAATAGCATTTGACATTTTGATTAATAAATGTTTAAAAATAGTGAAAGTATAGACGTAGTTGAAATACGAGGGTTCATAAGGTTTAGAAAGAACGATATTGCTTAAGTGCGTAAATAACTAAAGTAAAACGAGTTTATCAAAATAAGGGTTTGAAATTATTTATTTTATGGCTAATACGCCCCATCGGCAGTGATTTTTAAAACAAACGTGTTTAAAAGTGAAACAGGCTTAGGATGTGAAAAAGGATAAACAATGCTAATGAGTGAGCTATGTCTAACGACTTGTGGGTTATGGGCCCACGGTTAAAGTGTAAAGTTTAAACACGGAAAAAGTTGAGTAGGTAAAGCGAGGTAATAGCACAAGTATTGAAAATAGTTTAACGAATATTAGTGAAAGCGAGTCATAGTGAAAAGTGCAAACACATAGATAGTGTGTAAGTAAAATTAGTAGTTTTAATATATCATAAGACGCTTGTTTTAACTAACCAAAGTAGTGGTAACAAAGTAGATGCAAAGAGGGTAAACTATGTGGATCCCTGGTTAAAGCGTAAAGGTGTGGGACGGTTAATGGCCTATTGGGATAAACGGTTTATGACCCATAGTCTGTTCAAGGTCTTGACCAGTCAGATTCCTAAACCAGTATCAGCTTCGAAACACAAACTCTAGGGCAAACCTCTATCTTGGTCGTAATAAGCAACTCTTACTTACAAACTTAAGGTTACTCCTTCCCCATGAGCACTATTATCTCGTTTATAGTTTCCACAATCCAACTCATATGACTAAACCATTATTGCATCTATTTCAATCGACGGAGTGTTTTCTAAGGCAACCAACAATGTCATCCAACTCGTCGACTTATAGTGCGGCGTATTCTAGTCTCTCACAAATCTAGGGTTCCGGGGAAAACAAAGCATATGACCTAATGGCCTAGGGCAATACCAGATAATTCATGTTTTCAAAGTAGCTTTTGAATAGTATTCCAAGAATAGGGTTTTCAAAATAATACATTCAAAATGGTGCATTTCCAAAATAGAGGGCTCACAATAGTGTATCCAAAGACCTTTAAAACAGCAAAACCAAAATTAACTGCCGAAGACAGCATTTAAAATAGTATGCCAAGGTAGTGTATTTTCAAAATTGAGTGCCCAAAAGAGTGTTCCCAAATAGTTCTAAGTAGAGTGCATCAATAGTGTATCCAAAACAATTTTTCAAATTAGTATACCGATACAATTCGTCCTCTAAATAGTGAAACAAACGTTGACTATCCAAAATAGTAACCAAAATAGTTTGTCAAATTAGCGTACCCAAAGTAACATACCCCTAAAAGAGTTTTCAAGTAGTATATCAATATAACACGTTTTCAAAGTAGCGAAACCAATGTTTACCATTCAAGATATAGTATGTTAAAATAGCATTCCCAAAATAGCGTGGTCAAAAATAGTTTTCTGAAAAAAAAAATGTTTTCAAAACATCGTATCATTTACATATGTACTTTGTAAAATGACGTATCGCAATTTATTGTTTTATAAAGGAAGTAATGATGTGGGTATCTGGTATTCCCAAGAGATAAGTGAAGGGTTAGGTATCCTTCCCTAAAATAGTGGCTCAAATTTCTACATAAGTTCCTAAAACTTCTGCTGGGTTACAATTCAACCTATCGCATGTTTTATAGACCTTGCCAAGAATTTGTAGATCCTTTCGATGTTCACTTCCATCAAAAGGTTCATCTTATAAGTGTTATGAAATGATCGCACTTAAACGACTAGTGATCTAACCCGGTTCATCAACAGAGTGTACGGTTTGGGCAGTGAGGGCTGTAACATACCCCTAAAAAGATTAAAGAAACAATTTTCAAACGAAGCTCAAAATTTACGGGATCAAGAAATACAAAATCAACAAAGCCAAAACCAAATACAAACGCTCTAACAAACTCAAATGTGTTTAATATAATATCGAACGAGTTAAAATAAACAACTCGAATTCAAAACGGTGACCGATCGGGTCTCACCTAACCCGGTGCGACCAAATCAGATGACGACGAACAAAAGTTCCATAGAAGCGGAAAGCGCATAACGATTCGAAGTGTCGTTCAATTCGTGAAGTTTCGTGATGCCAGTGTGTCGTGCTCATATGCAAAATTTTCACCATTTTCCAAAATTTCAAAATCGAAAATCTTCCCGGAACATAATCCTGTTATAACTACTCTTGTTATTGCAAAATTCATTTGTGAGACGTAAGTGATCAAGTCACGTCCCCACTATCCCTGGTTGGTCATAGGTGATCAATCTACTCCTAACTGATGATCAATGAATTTCGGTATACTCAGCTTAGTAATACTAGTATCACGTCCCTCGCTTTCAAAACCATTTAGAAAACCATGACGAGTATCCAAACTCGAAATCAATAATGCATTTACCAACGTAAGTATATGAAATACTTATAGTGAATAGTGATAGTGGGGTGAGTTCAAATCATTAAATATCATAGCTCGTATCTCATTAAATATCTCATCAAACATGCTATCAAGCATGACATCATCAATTATAATCACATGCAAGGCATTGGCTTGGCAGGAAGGCACGTTCTGGTCATAGGAAAAATGGTTATAGTCTGGGTTTTGAAAATACCAGTTCTCTATAACCTTGGCTATGATACCATTTTGTGACACCCCGAAAACAGGATCAGCGGAAGCCTACAAGTCTGGGAGTGCTACTCGATTGTTATCATAACCAATGGTACAAAGGACGGTTTTATATAAACCATTTTAGAGGAAAACTTTATAATTGAAAACATTCAATTTACAATAGTTAAAATAGTGCGGAAGCTATAGTTCAAAATTTGATTTAAATCAGTCCCAAACGGTTTTCGGAGTCTTCTATGACCAAGCCATGCCCTTCGCCAAGCTCCTCTAAGTAAAATATCCAGCGGCAATATCTAACACCTAAGATAAACATGCTAAAAGTCAACACAAAGATTGAGTGAATCCATACATTTAAAGTAAAGTAATTGATCATAATATTCCAAATTTTAAGATAAAGGGGCTACGTTGTTATACGCCCACTGCACTAAGCTCAAGAGACAAAAGCGTTAACAAACACCATAAGTCGACAATAACCGCGGAATTTCATAATATAACAAACGCCCCCAACGTCGGGTACCTGCCAAGTACCCAGCAAACCTCGAATATAGTACATCCAAATTGCCAATCCAGCAAAAGGAGTGGGAGGGTCAATTCCTATAGGCCTATATCCTTATATTCGTGCTCACTCGCATGTAACCCTCGCAAGTGATTAATGGCTCATGATCTGAGGGACTTAATAGTGGCAAAAATCATACTTAGTGCTTATCGAAATGGCTACTGCTTCACTCACAGTACCAGAAAATATCAGTTTTCAGTTCCATAGTTTTCAAACCATTGTGATCATAGTAAAAACAGGGCATGTATCTCACCCCAAGTAGTTTGCAAAACAGTTAAAATAGATAAAAGTGGGGCTATGAACTCATCTGAGTATGTAGCAATGCAAGATATCACAGCTAGTATCAACTAGCAAACACAATGGCATCAATAGTGCAGGCACAACGGCATCAAGAAAGCACAAGCACAAGTCATTAATCACACGTCGTTAAGAAAGTATAAGCACAACGATTACTGGATCGGCACAACCTAACAGGTAACACATCTCAGAAACAATACTCAAGTAATATATACAGTAACGTTCGTCGAATATCCATGTTGTTATGAAAAGGTTTAGTTTCCAATGTCGTTAAAAGAAGTAAACATTTGAAAGCTCGTGTGGACATTAGAGGGATATTAAGACGATAAGGGTCGAAGAAATGAAATCAAACGAATAGAAGAGGATGAAGAAAAGAGTGAAACGCTCTCGCGTAAAAGTCGTGAAATGTATATAAAATAATAACTCACGCATAGAATAAATGGAAACCTCAAACGAGAAAAGAAAGAAAATAAGATATGACAAACAAAAGAAAACATTGATGGATGGTTTCGGCTTTACCCAGTTTTCCCAAAATAAATGTTAAAACATACAAGTTTTGAAAAGCTTTTAGATATGTTAACGTCAGGTTTATAAAAGATTTTACAATATTTCGGCATATCCTGCCCATTTATGCAACGTTTTCCCCGAGTTCAACGACTCTTGAATAATTATTAAATATCGTCAAAATCTCTTATTATTATTAAACGACACAATAAAATATGTTTGTATATACCATTCGCGTGAATATTAGTTGTTTAGTTTTATCGGCCATTTCGTATTGTTCGGGTTCTAGGTACGTTAAGATATTTACGGGCCTAAAGTACCCTACCGTCTCGTGTACCAAAGGGTCAATGTCCAAAGAACTAATATCGTAAATCCAGTACGTCCAAATCAAGCTCACAATACATATATAACATCATAATCCCGGATCCAAGTCCGATATCCAAATCCACTTAAACATAATCAAACTCCATTTTATGGTTTCATAATTATTATTTCAAGTTTATTATTATTTGTTAAAGTTATCCCACGCTAATTATTTGCCGAAATCGTTATAGTAACCAAAACCCAAACAAGCAATCAAATAAAGACGAGTCACGGCTTGATATCAACGCAAACCGAGGAGCTTCTTGGCTTAACAAACCCAACAAATTACTACACAAACACAACTCAAATATGGACACCAACAACCAAAATAATAATCGGACCCAATATCCACAGCCGAGAACTAAATAAACCATACAGACCAATAATAATTTTCAAAACAACCAAACTATCAAGAAAACTCAAGGAGAATTAGAAACCCAGAAATAATCCCACACCGAGTCACCGAGTTGACTCGGTGGCTCCTTCGAGTCGGTTGAGTCACGACCAAATAACATGTCCACACGAGTTTTTATATTAAAAACAGTTTGTAAAAGATTTTTATTACAAGAAAACCTTAGAAATCGGTTATATATATAAAAAAAATACAAATTAGGGTTTGTAAAATAAATTGTAAAAAGGGGTCAGGGAAGGCGCGTGAGGGGTTTTTACCGTCGGATAAATATCAAGGGAGGTGGGGTATTTCTCGGTGATGGTGGTGGTTGACTGTGGTGACTGTGGCGGTGTCATGGCTGTAAGCTCCAAACGCGGACCAACCGAGTTTCTCGACTTCAAACACTCCAGAAATGATCTCTTCGTCTTGATCTACATGCTAGGCTAGAAATATTGGGTGGTCGGAAGTTGGCCGGATTCCGGCAGCGGCGCCGGAACCCTAAGGTTCTCTGGTGAAGTGTTTTAGAGAGAGAAAGGTGTGATAAGGTGTATGTGTTTATTATGGAGGTGATAGAGAGATAGTGAAAGTTTTAACAAAATTAGGAGGGAGAAAAGTTGTTCAATCCAAACAAAGGGGCGGGCAGTGTAAATAAATCACAAGGACTGTTTTGCAATTATACAAATCTTTCATATATTTATTATGTGGGGCCCAAACAACATAGCAAACGGACTCCAAAAATTACAAAACTTGCGTCATTGTTCACGAAATAATTTTTCCAATAAAATCTAGAATAAACTTTAGAGTTTTTCTCAAACTCAAAATAATTCAAATAATTTGGCAAATGCAATACGATTTGAGTTTTCTAGGTTGTGCCGGCTCGATAAAGGAACAACGCTCACGTTAAACAAGATATTCACAGTTTTTTTCTAACCCAAACAAGTTCAAAGAAGTTCAAGAGTTGACGAAAATCAAAAGTAAATGTTTTGGCTCGTAAAATAGGTTTAGGAAAAGTACCGGGTGTTACAGTAACTTCTGGGTTTAGGAGTAAAGTTTGGGGGCGGGAAAAGTAATTGGGGATTTTTATTGTTATTAGTTTGACCGGGTGTGGGGTTGGGTTTGACCGGGTATAGGGAGTAGGATCGGATAATATTAATGTGGATTGGGCTGTTGGAATTGGGTGGTGGACTTTATGAGTTTGGGCTTGGCTATTTTTGATTTATTTTTAGGTTTATTATTAGAATTAGTAAAATGATAAGGACCAATATGTAATTTCTGAAAGCATAGGGACCAAAGCTGACTTTTATCAAAACTTTACTCCAAGGGCCTCTTTTGACTTTCTTTGATTTATGAAGGATCTCTTTTGACTTTTCTTCAAATATTTCTTCAAAGGACCAGAATTGTCAATATTTGAAAGTACAGGGACTAAAGTTGCCAAACTCTTCAAACTTTGATCAGGGACTATGCTTGCAACTTTATGAATCTCTGAGGACTTCTTTTGACATTTTGAGCTTTCTTTGATCATTAAGCTTCCCCAGCTTCGGCTTTTAACCTTTTTTCCATTCTCGTGCTCGTTTTTGTTAGTTTTTGCTTTGTTTTTATCCATTTTTTACATATCCGTACCTGCACATACACAAATACAAAAGCACACATTCTCTTGGCATATTTGGTTAGTATTTGGTATTTTTGGTCTGATTTAAGGTCTAAAAAGGATGTGTGAATAAGCACACATCAAAACTCCCCCAGACGAAGGTATTGTCGTGCCCTCACGCAATGTCATCACCTCACACTTAACAGATAAATAATTTCAAACCCTCTTTTTACTGACTTTGTAAAGTAGCAATGATGTTCAAAAGAGATCTCAAAATCATTTATTCTCAAAAACGCTCCATTTTCCGATTTCGTGAATAACAACTACCACTACTATTTTTGTACTTTTTCATTTTTTTTATATGTGACGGTTTGCTTGACTTTCATTATCTTTCAATAATTATTAGGGTCAACGAGTAGAAACACTTCTCATAGAGAAGAGACCATACAGATAAAAATCGTCATCCTTGATTTTTCACAAGCCCCCAAACTAAGCGTAAAAACGAGATTACAGCTTATCTACAAGTTAGATGCTAACACTACCCATAAGAGTTACTTGTGAACACTTCTTACTCCCATTTCTTAAATTTTGTATCTCAAGATTTTATTTTTGTGAGAAATGAATTGCTTCATATTCCGTTTCAATAACTTTTTTAGTATGATAGAGATACCAAGTTTAAAACGCTAAGTAGTTTTTCATTTTCTCTTAAGAACCACTGCTTTAGAAATTTGGTCCACCTCAAGGATTTTGGGTACATAAAATCTCATATATAAGTTGCAGAGTACTACACGTGCACCTCATGTGTCCAATTCAGAATCATCCACATGTACCTCACGCGCCAACAACTTTTATACACTTAAGCTCTTATTCGATACAACTTTCACTTTTCATTTTTCCTTCTTTCTTTCACTTTTTTCTTTTTTTTTCTTTTCTTTTCATTTTTCATTTTTTTCACTTTTTTCAATAATGGAAGCTTATCGGGTAGCTCAAAAACCACATACATATCAACTTTTGATTTTTTCATTTTTGCTTTTGACGTGTCCTTGATATGTACCCAACTTCTAAAGCAAATATTCTTTTAAAGAAACAAGAAACTAAATATTGCACAAACCTAAATACCACTAATTATCCTAATACATCTATTATATATTGGTGAAACAATTTTATGGGAGCAAAAAGTCCCAAGTACCTTCCATGAGCTCTAAAGAGAACCAACTACTCCACGTTTAGCATCAAACTTCTAAAGAAGCTCTATCATTTCTCGCTCTTCGCAATTTAAGATCCCAAATAATGAAACCAGCGAATGCTTAGCCGATAATCAGCCACGCATATCTAAAGTCAGTTACGGAAACTTGCAAATTCTAGAAGAAGAATTCGCGTTTTATAGCTCCTTATGTAAAAGACTAGCGAAGGCTTTTAAGCTGCGCATATACAAAGTCAAGTACGGGAACATGCAGATTCTTAAGAAAGAATTCACATTTTATAGCTTCTGATGTACAAGACTAGCACAAGCTTATGTGATTATCATTGGTTAAGGGAGACGAGTTAGGGCTCAACACGTCCGGTCAAGTTGGAATATTTATTTCTACTCTCACCAGTAGGAAAGTCAAACAAGGTGTCAAATTTTATTATTATTATTATTATTATTATTATTATTATATATATATATATATATATATATATATATATATATATATATATATATATATATATATATAAATATATAGGGTACGGTTAATGTAAGATCAAACTTAAAGTTGTAAAAATAAGATCTAGTCTAAAAAACCACTAAAACCATTTTATAAATAAGCATATTAGCAATAATCCACAAAAAATAAAATATTAATACGAATTAACATTTTAGCAACTAATAACCAACTGATACATGAGTTTGGATTAGTGATACACAACTATAAATTTACATGTCGAATCAAAGTGTATCACCTTAACTTGATACATTACATATCGAATCAAAGTGTATTACCTTGGTTTCGTCAATTTAAAAAAGAAAATCATCAGAACTTTAACAATTTTAGTTGTACTCGATAAAAAAATTTATTTTATTTTAAAGAGAGTGTCACTTGTCAGGTTTTAGTTAGATCTTATTTTTACAACTTTAAGATTGATCTTATTTGATCTAGATTATATATATATATATATATATATATATATATATATATATATATATATATATATATATATATATATATATATATATATATATATATATAGTTGGGATCAAATAGGAATGATAAGAAGTAACCACAACTAAACATTTCAGATGCACCTACAAAAGTGGATGCATCTTCCTTCAAATTTTCCCTCCTAATTTGAAATGTTTTGCTATAATTACTTCTTACCCTTCTTATTTTAATTATTCTTCTTACTTGACCCCTTCCCTATACATACATATATATATATATATATATATATATATATATATATATATATATATATATATATATATATATATATATATATATATATATATATATATATATATATATATATTATTTAAATAAAAAGGTGACAAAAATTTAAAATTTTGGTGGAAAACGGAGTTGCGTAAGTTAACAGCTCAGACGAAGGTATCAGGTCAAATCGAATCGAAGATTCACCCCCCAGAATAAAGTGAAACATTGTCCTTAATGTTTTAAGGGTACGGGTAGTCTTACGTAATATCTAAGGCCGTTTATTAAGTATGCCAAGAGATAAACGTTAGTCGATAAGATTTTGGATATGGTGAATTTCCGAAAGAGCAGCGAAGAATGAGACTTGGGTGGAGAGAACGACAAAACACGAGCACGAGAGTCTCAATCTTCGGGGAAATTCCTGGACATTCACAAACAACCACGAAAACACGAGTTTGGAAAGGGTCACCCCCTCGCGTCACGTTACTAAAGAAAATAGAAAATAAAGAAGATGAAATGGATAATCATGGGGTGCCTCCCACGAAGCACTTGTTTTTGTTCGCCGAGTCACATGAGCTTGACTCGATCCCCGAATTTAATTATCCTTGGGGAAAGTTTGGAGATCCGGGCCAACCATGGGTGGTATGACCCCTCCGAAATAATGTTTGAGACGATGACCATTCACCTTAAAGTTTGGACCATCGGGTTGAGATAACTCGACGGTTCCATAAGGAAAAACTTGGGTAATGGTGAATGGTCCAGACCAACGGGTTTTAAGCTTGCCCGAGAATATCTTTAATCCAGAATTGAAAAGGAGGACTTGATCACCAACGTTGAAAACGCGATCTTTAATCTTAGCACGTGAATCCTCTTTGTTTTCTCTTTATAGATCAAAGAATTCTCATAGGCTTGATCACGAAGCTCAGTTAATTCATTCAATTGAACTTTACGATGATCACCCGCGGTTTTGAGATAAAAATTAGCGTGTTTTAAGGCCCAGTAGGCCTTGTGCTGAAGTTCAAAGGGAAAATGGCAGGCTTTCCCGTAAACCGGCTTGTAAGGAGTGCACCCAATGGGTGTTTTGTAAGCGGTCCGGAAAGCCCATAATGCATCATCTAACTTATCAGCCCATGAAGCACGATGTTCTCCTACGGTCCTTTCTAAGATACGTTTCAAGCCACGATTGGACACCTCAACTTGACCACTAGTCTGTGGATGATATGCAGTAAAAAGACGATGTGTGACACCATATTTGAGCATAACTTTAGCAAATTGGTCATTACATTAATGGGTCCCACGATCACTTATAATAGCACGAGGTGCACTAAATCGGGCGAAGAGACTTTTGAGAATTTCACAACAACTCTGGCTTCATTGGCGGGGAGCGCTTTCGCTTCAACCCATTTTGACAAGTAGTCGACGGCCACGAGTATATATTTGTTTCCTCTAGAAGATGGGAATGGTCCCATGAAATCGATACCCGAGACGTCAAAAATTTCACAGACTTGGATAGAATTTTGAGGCATCTCGTCTCTATGAGAAATTTTTCCTTGACGCTGGCAAGAATCACATGATTTCACCAATTCATGGGCATCCCAGTATATCGTCGGCCAGTAGAAGCCGGAATCGAAAACTTTCTTAACGGTGAAGTTGGCACCATGATGTCCCCCCGTGGGTCTATTGTGGCATGCCATGAGAATTTCAGCGGCTTCCTTGTCGTGAACGCACCGCCGGATCACTTGATCCGCACAAATTTTGAACAAGTAGGGGTCGTCCCAGAAATAATGCTTAACATCTTTGAAGAATTTCTTCTTTTGCTGGAACGACATCCCTTTTCTTATGAAATTCCCCGCATGGTAATTCGCAAAGTCGGAAAACCATGGGGTACTAGGTTCATTGTGTGATAAACTCCCAAGTGTCTCGAGAGGAAATGTTTCGGTAATTTCCTTTTTCTCGAAATCACTTTGATGGGGATTCTCTAAACGCGAAAGGTGACCAGCAGTAAGGTTCTCAGCTCCCTTTTTGTCTCGAATTTCAACATCGAATTCTTGAAGGAGTAGAACCCACCGCATCAATCTTGGCTTAGCATCTTGCTTAGCCATTAGATACTTAAGAGCCGAATGATCCGTATACACTATTCATTTCTTTAAGACGAGATAAGGTCGGAACTTTTCAAAAGCATAAATGACGGCTAACATTTCTTTTTCAGTAGTCGTATAATGGTATTGAGTATCGGTCATTGTTTTACTAGCATAGTGTATCGGCAGAAAATATTTTGACTTATGTTGCCCCAGAACTGCACCAATAGCATAATCGCTCGCATCACACATTAGCTCGAAAGGCAAGTTCCAATCGGGGGCAACTAAGATAGGAGCCTCTGTTAACTTCTTCTTTAGGATATTAAATGCTTCAATGCATTCATTTGAGAAGATAAACGGAGCATCTTTTTCAAGTAAATGGGTTAGGGGCCGGGAAATCTTGTAAAAATCTTGGATAAAACGTCGGTAAAAGCCGGCATGACCGAGAAAACTTCTAATTCCTTTTACGGTCGTGGGATGAGGTAACTTAGCAATCACGTCGACTTTAGCTCTATCGACCTCAATCCCAGATTTTGAAATCTTATGGCCGAGGACAATGCCCTCTTTAACCATGAAATGGCACTTCTCCCAATTTAGAACCAAGTTGGTGTCTTCACACCGTTTCAACATTCTTTATAAATGGGAGAGGCAAGAAGTAAAGGAATCTCCATAAACCGAGAAATCATCCATGAAAACTTCCATGGTTTTCTCAATCATATCATGGAAAATTGTCATCATGCACCTCTGGAACGTGCCTGAAGCATTGCATAAGCCGAAAGGCATACGACGATAAGCAAACGTTCCATAAGGGCAAGTGAAAGTGGTATTTTCCTGGTCTGGAGGGTCAATCGAAATTTGAAAATAACCGGAAAAGCCATCGAGAAAACAATAGAACTCATTTACCGCTAAACGTTCGAGCATTTGGTCCATAAAAAGAAGTGGGAAATGGTCCTTACGAGTCGCATCAATCAATTTTTGGTAATCAATACACACTCTCCATCCGGTAACAAGACGAGTCGGAATCAATTCATTATCTTCATTAGTCACTACAGTCATTCCACCTTTCTTCGGAACACAATGGACCAGGCTAATCCATGAGCTATCCGAGATTGGATAAATCATTCCGGCATCGAGGAGTTTGATAACTTCCTTTTTGATAACCTCATGAATTTTCGGGTTAACCCGTCGTTGTTGTTGGACGGAAGGTTTGTAATTATCTTCAAGCAAAATTTTGTGAGTACAAAAATGAGGGTCGATACCCTTGATATCGGAAATTTGCCAAGCGATGGCACTTTTATGCTTCTTGAGCACGTCTAAGAGACGAGTCTTCTCCTCATCTTTAAGGTCTTTCAAAATTATGATGGGAAGTTTATCAGTTCCTTCTAAAAAAGCGTATTCAAGATGAGGAGGTAAATCCTTGAGCTCGGGCTCCGGAGGATTTTCAGTAGATGGCTTAACTTCTTTCACATCGGCCATTTTAAGGTCAATCGGAGGGAGAGACGGAGTTGGGTCTTCATTCAACAATTTTTCAATCAAAAGAACATCTCCCTCCGGATCGCAAATGGAATGATCAATTTCTAGTGAAATTGTATCATTAGAGAGAAAGGCCTCGATCTCTTCCAAGATGAAATCACTTCCCTCAAAAAGAGTAAGGGAAGGGGAAGGATCGAAAACAATTGGTTGAGAAGAAGGAGTGGGATTGCCACTCGAAGCATTTTCAGTAAAACCGAGAAGTTCTTGAGAATACTCCTCCATAGGAATATCAATAACATCGATTCGGTTTACAGAGAATTTGTTATAATCGGAGGAGTATCTCGCGGTTTGATCCAAATTAAACGTTACGGCTTCAGTAGCAACGCGTAGGGTAATTTCTTCATCGTAAACATCAATTAACGTACGGCCAGTCCTTAGGAAACCTCTCCCGAGAATGAGAGGTACCGGTGGATCAACATCAAAATCAACAATGACAAAATCAGCAGGGAAATTAAACTTTCCCACATTGACGAAGATATCTTCGGCTATTCCCATTGGGCGGGATATAGTTCGGTCGGCAAGCTCGAGGGTCATGCAAGTCGGAGTCAAATCGGGTAAAGACAACTTTTTCCAAATAGATAACGGCATTAGGTTAATGCTCGCACCAAGATCGGCCAAGGCGAAGCACTCTCCCATCCACGGAAAATTTCAAAGAATGAGAATCGACCGGGGTCTTCAAGCTTTTCGGGAAGCTTTTTGAGGATAACCGCCAAGCAATTTTCATTCAACGGGGTTTTTTGCCATTTCAAACAATTTTTCCTTGTTATGCAAAAGATTTTTAACCATAGACGCAAATTTTGGCATTAAAAGTATAGCATCCATGAAGCTAATGTCGAAGTGCAAATCTTGGAAGATTTGGAAGAACTTCTCCATTTGATGATTAGCTTTGTCACGGAGCTTCTGATCGTTCAATCTTGATGGATAAGGCAATTTGGTTTTGACTGGAACTTCATTTTCTGGTTCAACAACTTTTTCCTTCTGCTTTGATGGCTGGACGACCGGAGGTTGGACGTATTCAGTACTTCCATTATTAGTAGGAAGAACCAGGTCCTTTGTCGCCTTGGTTTCACGGTCAACTACCTTAGGAGGAAGAGAAGACGAGGTAGTCGGAGCCGTGGGTCCATCGTATGAAACACCACTTCGAGTCGTGACGCTTTAACATCGGACCTCGGGTTAGCGATCGTGTTGCTTGGAAGAGTACCCGAGCCCGAGGGTCGATCATTTAAATGCTTATTCATTTCAGTCATTTGATTAATTAGCATTTTATTCCTTTCCTCTTGACTTTTCATTAATTGCTTAAGTAACTCATCCGAGGATGACTAATTTTGATTCACAACTGGATTTTGGTTTTGAAAATTTTGTCCACGGTTATTGTTGTTGAAACCTTGATTTTGAAAATTTCCATAATTTTGATTTCCATGATTGTAATTCCCATGATTAGCATTTTGAAAATTTCAATAATTTTCTTGGTTTTGAAAATTCCCTTGATTTAGGCCTTGATTGTAATTCCCCCGATTTTGATGAAAACCTTGATTTTGATTTTGAAAACCATTGTTCATCCGGTTTTGATTTTGATTCTGGTTAAATTGATTGTTTCAGTTTTGCACGTTACGATTCACTTGATTGACTTGATTAACTTGATTCAGTTGATTGAAACCGGGTGGTCCAAGATAATTGTTCGAACGGTAGCTAAGAAGATTACGGTCTCCCTGTAGTTGGTAACCGTTACCGCCCATATTGTAGGTTCCCGAAGTAGCATACACATTCTCGTGAGTGAAGCCACCGGAGGCTGGGCACTCAAAATACGAATGAGGACCACCACAAGTCTCACAAACATGATTAACCATATTGACTTGATGGTTTTTGACTTGATTAACCATATTGACTTTATAGTTTCAGTGATGTCGGTGAAATTCCTTATGTGAACATAAGGATCTTCACTTTCTAAACCGTGAAATGAGATACTCGTGATGATGTTGAGTAACCCGTGATTAATCTCAAATTGATTTGCAGTGATATCGGGAATCATGATGGCTCTCCTCACACCATTGAATGGTGATTGGAGTTGTTCCTCCATTGGACGCAAATCGTAAGCCGGTTGGGGTCCAATAGGAGGGATCCCGTTGTTTTGAGTACCACCCATTGGCGGGGGTCCCAAGTGTTATTCGTTCTGGTTTATTTCCTCCGTGGTTGGGAAAAGAACTCGGTGTGTGTGACGAAAAAAACTTTCTGGATTCGAAAGTGGAGAAGTAAGACGTTTAGAAGATGAACGGGTGTTCATACACCACAAAAATCACAAATTTTAAAATAAAAGGAAAATCAAAATGAAAAAGAAAAATCTTTTTGTGTTTTTGATTGGGAATTATTTTTGGCTTTTTTTTTATTGAAAAACAAAATTCAAAAACTTAAAACTTTTATTCTCTTTTTGGTAACCGTTACGTTAACCGAAACCGTTTCCTTAATTACTACGCGCAACGAAGCGGGAGAGAAGAATGGATCTCTCTTCGGTCTGCAATTTAATGTCAAGACCTCCGTATTCCCCGTTTAGTTGGTTGTAATAGGAAAGTAATCTGATATCGTTTAATTTCACGATCTCTTTTGTTGTTTTTTCGGAATGGTTTACAACGTTCTCTCGAGAACGAGGATGTTATTTTCTTTTTGGATTTTTGAAAACACTTGAGTAAAAGTGTTTTTGATTTTTTACTTTTTATATTTTTATAGAAAATATATACAAGAAAGAGGAAGGTTTTCAAAACACAATTCGAAAACGAAAATCAAAAATTCACTTCAACATTCGCTGGCAGTGGCGCCAAAATTTGATTGCTCAAATTAGTATATAGTATAGTTTTTCTCAAAGGAATTTCTAAAGAAATAAGCAAAACTCGAGGTCGTAGTCCGTATGAGGGTGTGAATGGAATTACAAATTCCTGGTTCGTGAAAAGTGTCGTGAAAGTAGAGAAAAGTGATTTTAATGAGATTTACGCTAATTAATATGAAAAAGAAGCACAATTAACCAATTAAGCACGTAAATCAAATTACCAAACCTTAAACGTAAAGTGTAATAAAAAAACGTAAGCTAAAATGTAAACGCGCAAATTAAAAAGTGAATTTGAAGCTATACTAATCCGACGGGTTTGAAAATAATTTTCCTAAGTTAAAAATGATAAAAGAAAATTTTGAGAAAAAGAAAAATATTTTTTTGACTTTTTATGTAAATTTTATGAATTAAAAACTATTTTAACTAATTAAAAATTAAAAGAAAATAGAAACTAAGTGAGAAAAATACAAAATTAATTTTGAAAATTCTAAAATAACTAAAAACTAATTTTAAAACTGAAAATATATTTTTTTGGCTTTTTGTGTAATTATTATGAATTAAAAACTATTTTAACTAATTAAAAAGTAATTAAAATTCAAATAAGATTGAAATTAAATGAGAAAAATGCAAAATTAATTTCTAAAAATCTAAAATAAATGAAAACTATTTTCTAAAATATTTTTTGATTTTTTATGCTTTTTCTGATTTTTTTGAAATTTTTGGTGTTTAAAAAGTAATAAAAATTGATTAAAAACTAAAATTTAATAAGAAAAATAGCAAACAAATTAATAAAAATCTGAAAAATTCAGGAAAATTCTAAAATATTGTTCCAATCCTAGAAAAATTTTAAAAACTGAAAAATAAGCTAGAAAAGTACTAAATGCTTTGTAAACAGCTTATATGGAGTGCTTATTAATAAGCACTCTTGACCAATTTGACTGAAACTTTGACCAGAGGTATTTTAGACTTAAATAAACTCAAAAGAACTTAGATAAGACCAAAATTACAACAGAAACACAGATATAGCCTAATAAGCAGTCCCAATAAGCACAAAATAATAAGCAGTAGCCAAAATGAATAAACCAGGGGATCAAGTTCAATGAAAATAGTAGAAATTAGCACTAAGGAACTTAAATGACCTACAAATCCAACTTTTAAGCAATGAAACACACTAGCAGGCCTACTATTTTGAAATCAGAAACTAACAAAACTTCCTATTCTTGACAAGTCAATTAAGCAATCCAAATAAGCTTATAAGTGTGAGCTTCTGGGGGCAAAACCTTCACTGGCCTACTAAGGAATTGGGATGAGGAATTGGAAGAGGCAGATGCTGGCGGCGATAGGAGTTTGTTTCATTCATAGTTTACGTGTGCGAATGTTCTTCTTTCTACTCTTGTGTTGATCCACTTAACTCACTTCTCTTCATCACCATGAGTTTTGTAAAAGTGGACATAAAAGATTTTCGTGTTGAACGTTAAAGTTCAAAAAAGCCAAGAGGGGGAAGGAAAAGGTTCGAGAACGAACAATTTCCTTGAGTTCTAGAAAGTCAACTAATGACGTATCTAGGTTATGTGCATGTATATGTATATATATTTATATAATATTATAAGTATAGGGATATATATATATATATATATATATATATATATATATATATATATATATATATATATATATATATATATATATATATATATATATATATATATATATATACTAGCAGGGTACCCGCGCGTTGCGGCGGCGGGTACCCTGAAATAAAAATTTTCGGTAAATCATGTATTTTAGTTTATTATGTTCTTTTTGAAAATAAATTTACAGATATCAAGAATTTCGTTTATCTCGTGCCCGTTTGGGCTCGAGCCCGTTGGCCCGTACCCGTTCGGGCTCGAGCCCGTTTGGCCCGCGCCGATTCGGGCTCAAGCCCAGTTGGCCCATTACCCGTTCGGGCCTGAATATTTGTATAATTTGCTTTATTATTTGTATTAGTGACATTTAATGTAGAAATTGTGTGTAATTTGGTTATACAATATACTTGATAATTTGTATTTCTTATGTAAGGGGTGTTTTAATAATTGTATTTATTTATCAGTTAATTAATTGACTATATTAAATAGCATTAATGTTTTGTTCTTGTTTTGTATGTTTGAAAATTATGTGCTATATGTGATATTTAAGCGTATCTTATTTGTTAATTTTTGACATAATGTTGAGCTGTAAAATCTTAATCGTGTATATCTTTTTGTGTGTTTTTGCGTAACACAAATTGGTTAAGTAAGACTCCTTTGTTAATTGAGATAATAATGGGATGTAAAATCTTAACCCAATAGGTTATGTGTTTTTCTTATTTGAAAAGTTGCATACTTGCCGGTACATCCAATAACATATACTACGTATTTATCTCGTCCTTTTTTATCATATAGCCAAAGAGCATATACTATTATATTGTCCAACCTATTTTTGCTTTTTCAGTTTCAGGTTTTGGGTCCTTGGGTTGTACTTTGTTCGGCCACAACAACACTTTCTCCAAGAATTCAAATTTCAAACTCAATGGGGAATATAATAAGCTTATTTAAGCACCATTTTTAAATTCTATATAATACATTTTATTCCTAAATTCTCCATAAAAGTTTACGGCAAGTCTTGTCATGTCTTTCATGTATAAGGTCTCACCGAAACACATTCATTCATAAAACCTTTGGATACCAAATTGGCTTCCTATTTGTTTCTCTCTATTTTTTTTAAGAAACGTTTTTCATATGACTTTATTTAGTTAAACTTACAACTTTTTTTTTTAAGAAAAGTTTTACAAAGTACAGAAGTATAGAACTATAGATATTAAATTTTTAAAAGCTTATCACCAGCCCATCTACATGACCAGTTCTAATACTTTACCAAAAAAAAATGAAATAACTTTACTACAAGCTTATCACCAACCGATTACATAAATTTGACCACTTTTGATATTTACTGTACAAGTTTAATATTAAGTATTTCGTTCCCGTAAGCAGGTTTAGGACACGACAACAGTTTTTGGTCCCGGTCGGGTCAGCAAATCTGAAAAACACAAAAAAGTAACTCAAAGTTATATTAAAAATCACAAGAAAGTCAGATTCAAAAAAAGTAAATAAAAACAGATTTAAAAAAAAAAAAGAAGCCATTAATAGAATATCATATTTGTAAAAAAAGAAAAAAAAGAAAACACAAATACAAAAAAAAAAAAAATTGTGACAATCATATTTATTTAAACCAAGAAATATTCAAAATGTTACAAATATATATATATATATATACACACACAATAAAACCCGAAAAAAATAGTTTAAAAAAAAGAAAAAAAACAGATTTATATTTATAAAAACACTCAAAAAGTCACATTCATAAAAACAACGTATTTTATATTTTTTTTTCTTAATAAACAAAATCGAAAAGATTGGAAATTATTTCATACACTCGCAAGTCACATCGATAAAAAGATACTCAAAACTATATATAAAAAAAATCAGAAAATCAAACTTACAAAAAAAATATAATAATAATAAAATAAACAATAAAAAAATCAGATTTGTAAAATAGAATCAAAAAACAAAAACTAACAAAAAGAAAACTTATATTAATGTCATCACCATAATCTATTACATAGATCTATATCTATACAAACTTCAAAAAAAATACCTTAAACTTTTGGTATCATGGTGGGTTCTACAACACATTCCGGTAGCAGCAGCGACGCCGATTCCGGTGGCGAAGACATTGGATTCCGTCGACAGAAGTGAGAGCAACATCAAAACTTAAAAACATATAAAAAATGTTACAAAAAGAAAAATATGTAAAAGTAATATACAAATCTATAAAAATACCTTTAAACTCATAAATGTAATGACTTAGATCTGATGGTGACGGTGGTGTGGGGTCTCGGTGGTAGGGTTGATGGTGGTATTAGGTAGCGGTGGTGTTGGGGTTGTGGTAGAGATGTGACTCAAGGGTATGTTGTTGGCTGGGAGGATGAGGTAGCGGCGACAGCGAGGAGGGGATGATGACGGTGGAGGATGAGGTGATTTATTATTTGAGAGAGAAAAAGTAGTGTTTGTGTTTTGTGTGTTATTATGTGTTGCGTGTGAAATTTTTAGGTGGTTTTATAACTGCCAGGCTCGGAGTGTAGGTTCGGGAGTTGAATCTTAAAGTTTAGGCTTGGAGTTAGGAAGTGAATATGCATGCTTTATAAAGGAGTATGTATATATATATATATATATATATATATATATATATATATATATATATATATATATATATATATATATATATGTATATATATATATATATATAGGGTAGGGTTAATGTGAGATCAAACTTAAAGCTGTAAAAATAAGATCTAGTCTAAACAACCACTAAAACTATTTTACAAATAACCTTATTAGCAATAATACACAAAAAATAAAGTATTAATACGAATTAACATTTTAGCAACTAATAACCAACTGATACATGAGTTTGAATTAATGATACACAACTATAAATTTTCATGTCGAATCAAAGTGTATCACCTTAACCTGATACATTACCTGTCGAATCAAAGTGTATCACCTTAACCTGATACATTACATGTCGAATCAAAGTGTATCACATTAGTTTCGTCAATTTAAGAAAGAAAACCATCGGAACTTTAACAATTTTAGTTGTACTCAATAGAAAATTTAATTTTATTTTAACGAGAGTGTCACTTGTCAAATTTTAGTTGGATCTTATTTTACAACTTTAAGATTGATCTTATTTGATCTAGATTCTATATATATATATATATATATATATATATATATATATATATATATATATATATATATATATATATATATATATATATATATATATATGTTCATACAAAAGAAAGAAGACAATAAACTATATCTACGCAAACAAAGCAACCAATCAAAAAGGAGTTATCTAGGCATGGCAATGATTTGTAAAAGAATGGTGTACCTGGAGGTCTTCAAAAACAATCTTCTAAATCTTCAAGATGATATATAGACTTTGCAAAAGTCTATGGTGAGAAAGCTTCAAGGTAGTCTTATGGAATGTTGATCTAGCTATTCGGCCCCCATTGCCTCTTTGGTCCAAAGTTGTTTTAGTGATTTGTTTTTATTCATTACTTGTTGTCCTAATTTGCATAGTCTATTATACTCATTATCTAAATTATTTTCATCTAATGATAGATTCTCATCACTAAAGTATTCGGTTTCAGAACGTACCTCGCTTGATGTTTTTGCCATAAGACACTTTTCCTCTTTTGTCGTTTCTTTCTCATCTTCATCGCTATCACTCCAAGCTCCTCCAACAAATGCTCTTTGATTTTGATCTCTTTACATCATTGGACATTTTCCAATGAGATGATTTGGATCACCACATTTGAAGCACTTCCTTTCATTCTTGCTATTCTTGTCATCTTTATTCTTTTGAGATGCTTTCCTTTCATCATGTGGTTGTCTAACGAATCTTCCTCGCCTTTTGAAGAATTTCATGAAATCTCTTACGGCCATGGCATATTCTTCGTCATCACTTTCGGAAGATGAGCTATCTTCGTTACTAGATTCCTTTCTAGCTTTTAAGGCGATTGACTTACTTTGCACTTGTTTTCCTTTGACCATTTCGGAGTCCTTCTTTATTATTACTTCGTAGACTTTCAAGTTCCCAATTAATTCATCAAGTTGTAAAGTTCACAAATTCTTTGATTCTTCAATAGCCGTCACTTTAGCTCGCCATTTTGGGTGAAGAGTCCGAAGAAACTTCCTAACAAAATTCTTACTAGGAAAATTCTCATCAAGTCCTTTTAAACTTGTGATGATAGTGTTAAACCTAGCAAAAGCATTATCAATTGATTTATCTTCCAGAATCGTGAATTGCTCATATTTTTGAACAAGTAGATCTATTTTGTTATCTTTGACTTGACTATTGCCTTGGTGAGTTATTAGTAAAGAGTTCCAAATTTCTTTTGCGGTTTCACACATAAAGATCCTTTCGTATTCTTTACGTGGTAGCGCATTATAAATAACCATTTTTGCTTCATCATTTTTAGCAAGTCTTCTTTTTAAATCATCGTTTTGTTTTTCAAAAGGTACGATTTCATCTTTCTTTGTTTTGGGGTTATTTTGAATAGGTAAAAAATCACCATTAGTAATAACATGCCAAAGATCTAGATAGTGGTGGTCTTTGCATAGATTGCCCTTCTAAATATTTTTCAGATTCCATAGATCGTTACAAGTTTTAAAATACAATATATTTTTAAGATCTTGCTAGACGTAGCTCCTGATACCAATTGTGGAAAACTAGAAGGAGGGGGGGGGGGGTTGAATAGTTCTACTTTCTTTTTGAGTTTATTTTAGAAAAACTTTAGTTGCTTATTAAAACTTTGATTCGATCTTATGTGAATTCAATTGTTAACAAGTATGAGAAAATTTAAGTAAATATAATCTAATAATGTAAGTGAAGAAATGAAATGAAATAAAAGATAAAGATGGAGAGATCAAACCACAACACGCGAATTTATAGTGGTTCGGCTACAAGGACACCTTCCTTGCCCTACTTCACTCCCCGAGTACCACACTCGAGAGTTTTCTTCACTATGTCAACAAACTACTTATGGTGGAGAAACCTTACACACCTTGGCTTACACCGATTAACGACACTAAGCTACATGTCGAGTTCTAATCCTAGCTAGAACTAACCTCACAACTTATTCACAGCTTCACAACTTCTTCACGATAGCTTCACGACTCTTCTTCACGTCTACTTCACACCTTCTTCTAAGCACAACAAATTCACAACTTCTACTCTACTTTTCAACACAACTAATATCTACAATCTACTAAAGCACACAACACTTCGCAAATAATCTAGCACTACTACAAGATGATATTAACTAATCACAACACTACTACTTTGTATAGATGTTGAAGGAGTGTTCTTCTTTTTGCACTTGTGTGGATGAAGCTTTGGATCACTTGGAAACAAAGACTTATGAATTATATGATCAAAGGTTTTTAGAATAGAAATGGAGATGAGATCAGAAAGTTTTTAGTGCAAAAAGGTGAGAAAAATATGTGAAATGAACCAGTATTTAAAGGCCAAGAAAATACTGTTCTGGAGCGTGCCGGTCCCCTTAATTAGGGGTCCGTCCCCTTAATAATTAAGGGGGTCGCCTCTCCAGAACGTTGGGTATTTTTGTCCATTAGTGGGGAAGATTTTTCTAGAGAAAATTTGCCCTTTTTGGTTGGAAATTTGAAATCATATCTTTGTGATTTAATTTAAACAATACCAAAAATGATTTTCTAAAAGATATAAAATGTTTATGTCATTTTATAAAATGTTTTGTGTTTAAGAAAATGCATCTTTGATCATGTAACGCATTAGTCACTTTGTTTATACATATCTTAAGTGATTAGATGGTAAATGTGAATATTTACTACTAAATACTTGTTTACGTCATAATTTTCGATTTAATCTAGTTTACATTTTGTGATTATCAAAACGTAGAGTTATTGAAAAATATTAATAACGTTTTTAAGCATTATTTATATCAACAGTTTGGTTTATTTAGCTAAGTAAGTATAAGGACCATTAATGTAATTTTTTGGTTTTTGAAGGGTGGTTTTGCCAAGTTTCCAAAACTTATCCTAAGGACCATTCCTGCCAATTTGTAATTCCAAAAGGGCCTTTGAAGTTTATTTTCCAAAATGAAATTCCCAAGGACTAAATTTGCCAACTTTTAAACTTGAGGAACTAAAACTGTCAATTCTCAAAAATTATAATCCAAGGACTAATATTGACAACTTTTGATTTCCCAAGGACTCTTGATGACTTTTCTTCAAAAATAAATGCTCAGGGGCCAATTCTGTCAATTTTGAAACTTGAGGGATCATTTCTGTCAATTCTTCAAACTTTGTTCCAAGGACTATTTCTGTGATTCTGTGATTCCCCAAGGTATATTTTGACAATCTGAGCTCACAAAATGATAATTTGCTTCCCCGGCTCTGGCTTTGGACACGCTTTCTAATCTCGTGCTCGTTTTTGTCCTTTTTGGCCTGTTTAATGCATGTTTCTGAAATATCCGTACCTGCACGATCACAAACACAAACACACAATATCTTTGGCATTTATGATTAGTTTTCGTCTATTTTGGTCTTAATTTGGCAAGGAAAAGGTGTATGAATAAGCACACATCATATCACAAAAGAGATACATTGGCTCTTTAGGAAAGCTCAATGGTGTTTCGATAGCCTTGGTGGCTTGGTTTGGAGTACTCACCTAGAGTACGGGCTTGAGGTGGATCTTGGTGTGGTTGTTCTTGGTGGGGTTGCTCTTGGTGTAGTTGGTGTGCTTGGTGTGGTTGGTCAAAGGGTTCAAAGACGCCTTCATTCACCATGATGGCAAATGAAGAGAATTATGAAACAAAGGGAAAAAAGAAAAGATTGACTAAAAGAAAGCTAATAAAAAGAAAATAAAAATCTCACTTGATAGGAATCTAGTGAGTTGACCCAAACGAGATAGAAATCGAACCTAAACTATTAACTATTCCCCAGCAGCGGCGCCAAAAACTTGATGTGGGGATTGCGAACCTCACAAGTAGTTTTACAATCCTCCTAGGCAATGTACCTAATCATTAGTGTAGTATAGGTAAGACTTGGGGGATTGATCATTCTCTAGGGAATAATGTCGTCAGGTCAAAGATTGACTAAAAGAAAGCTAATAAAAAGAAAATAAAAATCTCACTTGATAGGAATCTAGTGAGTAGACCCAAGCGAGATAGAAATCGAACCTAAACTATTAACTATTCCCCAGCAGCGGCGCCAAAAACTTGATGTGGGGATTGCGAACCTCACAAGTAGTTTTACAATCCTCCTAGGCAGTGTACCTAATCATTAGTGTAGTATAGGTAAGACTTGGGGGATTGATCGTTCTCTAGGGAATAATATCGTCAGGTCAAAGTGTAGGTCGAATTAGGTCTAAATGTGAGAGATTTTGTGTTTTTATATTTAATGAAAGCAAGTAAAAATCTTAGGGTTTGGAAGAGTGGGCGGTTTAGATACTAATTAACTAAACCAAAACTAATAATTAAACTAATTTAAACTAATATGTGAGAAAAGTAAATTGGTAAATTCTTATGATAGGAAAAGTGTGTTCACTTTGATATCCTTACTCCCTAGTTATCTCTTACTGATTTGTCGAATTTTCACGTCCTTGTTTTAATTAAATTGTTATATTCCTTAATATTGGTCTTGGAGATGGGCCGATGTCCCCAACTCTATGAACCTTAGTCTTTCCTATATCTCTTAAAGTCTATTAAGTTTTATAGGATCTACAAGCCGTAATTCACGCAATAAGTACAACGAGAAAAACCCAATAGTGCACTCTATGGTTGCGTTTTATAAGACATTCAGGCTAACACATATAAGAAACTAGCCAGTTTTCTTATCCTAACGCGAGGCTATCAATTAAACAAGAGAAGACAAATCAATATTCAATAACTAAGTTTCATTATATCTAAGGAAACACTAATTAACTTAAGCTAGCATGTTAAAGTGAAGAAAAGAGAAACAAGTAATCAAACAACACTTAGACATATTTAATGATTAAAAGGATAACTTATCTTCAATGAAATATGAGTTTTGGGGGCTGTAAAACCCTTATAAAAGCTAAGAAAATTGTTCCCTAAGTGATACTCCATGATGTTACACGAATTATGAAAAACATACGAAAATATATATAGTTTTACAACTCTGAAAGCGTCACCTTATGGGTTGTGATGCCGTCAGCTCATCGTCGTTAGGGTTTCATCTTGTGCAAGTCTCCGTTGCGACGGAGTCACTTAGGATCTCTAATGTTGTCATGAATGTATTAACGTTGTCCCTTTGTAAATGTTCTGGGCCATCTCTTGTTAACTTTGTACATGACTCTGGTCTTCAAAATACACCTGACACCATCAGGTTGTAGTGTCTTCAAATTCTTCTGAGTCACTACTTGTTAATTGTCCACCAAAATTCCATCTTTAGTAACAAGTGACAGCGTCACTTGGTAGACTGTGACGCCGTCAGGACCCCTTTCCTGACAGATTTTGAGACTTGGTCGTTTTCTTCATTTTTCTTGTCAATTTAATCTCAAAACATGCCGATTTCCAGATTTCCATCCCAAGTACCTAAAAAAAAAAAAAACGATTTAGGGCAATATTTGATTATATAAATACGATTTTGGCCTTAAATGACCTCTTAAAAAGGTACAAAATAAATCCTTATGAGTCCTATTAATAAAGTGAGTAAACCTGTCAACCAAAAGTGTGGAACATAAAATATAAAGTTTGACAAGTCAAAATAGTAAAAGACAAAAGATACTGAACCGAAAACCCTAAAAACCTGTCTTATCATGTCAGTAAAGTGAATTAAAAGGGTTGGAAGGATAAGGGGTATCAATATTACTACCCGAAAAATATTATTGATGTGACACTATTCATTTATGTATTCGTAAACCTATTTATAACGATTTTATGTGGTTCCTTTTTTGAGTTTAGCAATAAATGGCCTTAAATTTTATATGTCTAAGAATTAGATTAAATACCAAAATGATGTTCTGTTTTTTGCGAACAATTTTGTTGGCAATCTCTATTTACTCCATTTTCTTTATACAGTCTTCTTCTTTGTTGTCTATCTTTAAAATGTTGAACTTCGGTGATTCTCGTGCAAATGTTCATAACCATGAAAATGGTGAACTTGTGAACCCACTTAGTTCGATCAAAGTTTTGGTTATTGATCCGAAGAAAGCGTTCCTTGCTTACATTGTAGAGTCGTTACATTCTTATTCATTCGAAGGTAACATTGTACACAAAAATTTTCTTTATTAGTTAGAAAATTTTCTATGTTGTATATCTAAAAAATAAGAATTTAACTTTTAGTAAGTTTTTTTTCATTTCAAGTAACTTTTTTTTTTTTTTTTTTTTCTCTAAAAGATACGATTTATTTCATTTCTCTACTTGAGTTACTTGTTATATCAAATTTAATTTGAAATCCATATGTTTTCACCCTATCATAATTTAGTACTACTCTCTAAGAGGGGTGGCGATTCGGGTCGGGTTCGGGTTGACAGGTTGACGGGTCAGAAAACCCCAACCAGAACCTGACCCATTTAACTTATCGGGTCAAATATGTCAACCCTAACCTATTTACACATAACCCGAACCTGACCTATTTAACCCGTATATATACTTGGGTTAGCGGGTTAAATAGGTTACACGGGTTGAATAAGTTTAACGGGTTTCAGATTGACCCATTTAACCGGTTTATTATACAAAAGTTGGCACATTACACGAGTTAAATATATTAAACAGGTTTGCGGGTCTACCCGTTATAATCATTTAACCCGTATGATAAAATATAACTAATTCTTAGTTTAAGAAAAAAAAAAATCTTAAACGGGTTGGCAGGTTGACCCGCTTAATTTATTCCCAACCTGAACCTGACCTGTTTAATAAATGGGTTAGATGGGTTGACCCAAACCCGACCCGAAATCTATTTAGACTCAATCCGAACCTGTTAATTTTCATGTCGGTTTCAGGTCGGGTTTCGTGTCGGGTCACAAATTGCCACCCCTAACTCTCTTCATCTCAAAATAATTGTCCTGTTTTGACATTTAAAGTCTTTCTTTTCTACTTTTACCTTAAGTATTTTTTGTTTGTATTATATAATATTTGATGAAAATTATACCAATAAAAATACATTTAAAACCCAATCTATTCATATATTTTTTTTATAAAGTATTATATAACACAAAAAAAAAGGAAGTTAAACTCAATGTCTAAAAAGTTTTCAACTTACATTAAACGTTTGTAAAAAGTTTTCAAGTTTTTTTTTTTATAAAATTATAAATTTATGCATTATATATTATAACTTTCAATTTAATACCTAACAATAAATATTAATTTGGGCTTTTATAAGTTTATATTTTTACTAAAAAAATATAAAAATATACATAACATGAAATTAATAGGACTATATATATCACATTTTTATTTGATATTTATTAATATTTGTTGATATTATAATCTTACATATTAATTCTAACTTTACGCTAAATAAT
Source organism: Artemisia argyi (assembly GCA_030686995.1). Lineage (NCBI taxonomy): Eukaryota > Viridiplantae > Streptophyta > Magnoliopsida > Asterales > Asteraceae > Artemisia > Artemisia argyi. The sequence goes on from CM060704.1 coordinate 26,283,754, forward strand.
TTTAAGTAGTGATTATGAAAACCATGCACCGAAGAAATTAAGTCTGTTTTACAACTTGATATATATTAAACCATGTATAATTAAGTGAGTTTTTTTTTTTTTTTTTTTTTTTTTTTTTTTTTTTTTTTTTTAATGATAACAGTAACTATGAAAACGATAAGAAAACGTGATGTACATTCATCTTTCTAATCTATGATCTTTTGTATATTCCTTTAAAAAATTTTGATGTAATTAACATGTTAATGAAGATCAGACCATTAATAAACTTATAGATTTTAATCAAATATACTGGCAATTTCTCTTTACTACTTGCTGCAATGTAATGTATTAGAAATACATGATTTGTATTTATAGACTTAAAATACTTATCATTTTCTATGGTTAATTTCATCAAATTTATATTGCTTATAGGTTTTTTAGGTTCTAGTATGATTCTTTTTGTCCCTTGCATAAAATTAATCTTAGATTTTTCATCAAATTAAAATTAATTTCATCAAATTTATATTGCTTTATAGATTTTTTTACATTTTGCGGTGAAAGTATAAAGTAAACCACTGACATGTCATTATATGAACCAAAATACTGATGTCATTCACAGGTCAACATTTATTTAAAACAAAAATTAAAAAAAAAAAAAAAAAAAAAAAAAAAAAAAAAAAGCCTTTATTAATTTTGTTATAAAAATGGATATTAAAAAAATGAATGCTGTTTTATGACAAAACTTTTAGATCACGTAATGTTAAAAAATCGTTTAGTGTATGTAGGTTTTTTACTCTTGTTTTGTTTTCCTTTCATACTTTGTTATTTTATATTGTTTTTTCTTTTAAATGTTAAAATTGTAAATATTTTGTAAAATTATTTAGACTTTATGTTAAAAGTGTCATTAATTCATTAGTTTTATGATAATTGCTTAAAGTGTTTATTTTAGAGTTTTGCAAAAACATAGCCCTAAATAGGTGAAAACATGCAACTATAAAAGTACATTAAGGTTATTGAGAGCACTTATTTTCGGGGGTAGATTATTTATTATTAGACCATAGTGAATGTAAGATTAATTGCATGAGACATAGAAAAAGATATTTAACTACTCGGATGGATAATTGCAAAAAGTAAAGTGCTATTTTATAAAATAAATGTTGTTTGCATAGTAAAAAGAAATCTTTAATTTGATATACGTACAATTAATGCAGGTCTTGATTCATCAAATATACCTTTAAATGTATCAGAAGTAGCAGTTGTTTTCTGGGAAATCTCAAAATTTCTGCAAGGATAAATTGGAATGTTAGGGTGATGGCAGTGGTGCCGGTTTCACCAGCGGTTTCACCAAACCGGCGGTGAACACCATTGCCACCTCGCCGGTTTGGCTCGGAGGGGACTTTCGCAGGCAAACTTCACCGGGGCGGTTTAGGAATATATAGCCGTTGAATATATACGTTGGAGCATTGAAATTTGGAAGTGGAGCGTGTATATTAAAAAAAAAAAAATCAAACGGTAAAAAAAAAAAAATATACCCGTTGGACCCAAAAAAAAAAAAAAAAATTCTATAAAACCCACACTTTTCCAATTCAAAAAACACACTTCCAACTCAAATTCCACATCCAATACAAACAACACAATGTATTCATTATCTTCTTCTTCGTCCGACGATTTATATTATCCCCCCGAGTCTTCCGAATCGATTCTTTCAACGGGTAGTACGCTATCAACCTTTTTAGCCATGTATGATTCGATTGATGACACGGCAACCTCTACCGAAACACGAGCATATGTCACACGTTTTCGAGAAAAAGCTTTACAAACTCTAAAGAATGACTATTTCGTCGAACGACCAAAGTTTGCTCACCATATTTTCCGTGATAGGTTTCGTATGAATAAAAGTTTGTTTTTAAGAATTGTTAGTGATATTGAAGCGAGATTCGAATTGTTTCAAGAGGGATATGATGCGAGGGGCGCAAAAAGTTTCACGGCATTACATAAATGCACATCCGCCATTCGGCAACTCGCAACGGGTGAACCTCCGGATAGATTTGACGACTATTTAAACATGGCACGAAGAACATCAGGTTAATATTCGTATTTTTTTGTTATTAATGTTTTCGTAATAATTATTTATAATGTTATCGTTAGAATATTTTTTTATTGTTTTCGTTATAATTATTTTGATAGGAGAATGCCTTGATAATTTTTGCCATGCGGTTATTGAATTATATGGTCGAGAATTCTTACGTAGGCCGACATCCCATGATATTGCACGCTTATTCGAGTTTCATGAAGAACAACATCACATTCCTGGAATGCTTGGTAGCATTGATTGTACACATTTCGTTTGGCGAAATTGTCCCAAACATTTGAAAGGTCAATACAAGCGAGGTGATCACCAATACCCTACTATTATGCTTGAATCCGTCGCTTCATACGATTTGTGGATATGGCATTCATTTTTTGGTCCTCCCGGTGCAAACAACGATATCAATGTTTTGAACCAGTCTCCATTGTATACTACGGAGCGAAATGGAACGGCGCCAAACAGTTCATTTTCTGTAAATGGACGTCTTTACAAACGTGGATATTATCTTACCGATGGAATCTATCCTACGTATTCTACGTTTGTTAAAGCATATAAGCATCCCAATGACCCGAAGGAAAAAAGGTTCAAGAAGTTACAAGAGTCTGCAAGAAAAGATGTCGAGCGAGCTTTTGGTCGTCTAAAGTCAAAATGGATGATTCTCAGTCGTCCTCTCCGTGCTATGTCGGTGGAAAAGATTCGACATGTCGTTAATACGTGTATCATATTGTGCAATATGATTTTAAAAGACGACGAGGAGGCAATATCACCGGTTCATATAATGGATCCGCCGGTTGCGCCAGTATATGACGATAGTGTACTACCGGAGTTACTCGACGAACAAATTCATTATCGTCTCCAATATGATCTTACGGAGCACGTAGATGTTCAAAACTTAGCATACCTTGATGACTAGTTATTTCTTTTCTTTTATTTTACGTATTATGTATTTTTCATTTAATTATGTTTTTTTCATGTATTATGTATTTTTGTTTTAATTATTAAAGAAATGTTGTGTTTTTATTAAATTATTTAATTATGAAAATAAAAAATAAAATAAAAAAAAGTTGGTAGTTTGGGAGGTTTAAAAATGTATGATTGCCACTAAAAATAGTTGGGAGGTTTGAAAAAGGTGTAAGTAAGGTGGAGTGATATTATTGGTTGGTTGGGAGGTTAACTCCTCACCACTGCCACCACCCTTAGTAAATTATGACTTTACATTTCACAAAATATATTTTTTATAACAGATTAATTTAATGGCGTTGACAAAAAAAAGTAAAATCAATAAATAAGTGTGTTTACTTCTTTTTGCAATCAATGCCATTAATTTATTACTAACTTGGTTTTTCACCCATTAATGCACAGTTATAATATCAAGTACTCCATGTTAGATAGAGGGTGTGTAGGCATGCTTAATATTTCCTTCTTTTTTGCTTATCCAAATTCTTTTAAAAAGAAAAATAACTCTTCTTTCAAAACATTTTATGTTTATCTATTTTCTAAGAAAAAAATCGTTTTTCATAAGTAGGAAATGAAAAGTTTATTTTATATTTTATATTTAAAATTAAGTTAAAATTACTTTATACTCTAATCTTTAACCAGAAACATTTTATAAATGAATTTGATTGAAAGCTTTTATCAAGTTATTAATTTTACAAACATTATTGCATTTTTTACAAAATAAGCAAATCTAAACAGTTGCTTTATAAATGCTTATTTCAATCAACATACATAAACTTATTTTTAACATAAGCATATATAATCAATACCAAACACCCTTTTAAAAGCAATTGAATAGTGGTAAAAATTAATGCTCCATAATAAATTGTGTCTTCTTGCAATATTCTTTTTGTTCCTTTTGTACTTTTTTTAACAAACTATTTTGTTACCATCTTCTACTTTTATTAGTTTGACCTTCCGACACAATTATATTGTTTATCCTTTCTTTTCAACGTATCTTAAAATATAGTTGAGATTATGTCACCCTTACTCAAAATTTTTATTTCGAAATTAAAAGAAAATATTAATTAATTTTCTAAGGGTATAATCATCTTTTATTAACTTTCATAGAAACAAAAGCACTAACTACTTTTCCTAACTGTGTATTTTTGTTTATAAACAATAATTTTGAGACGGTAGTACCAGATAAGTTTCACTATTATTACATCTCGGGTGTGTTTGTTAGAAGTAGTTGTGAGCTATGAGCAGTAGTCACAGTTCACGGCTTCTTAAAGAAGCATTGAAAAAATGAGCATTCCTAAAAAATAGCAAAACTCACTGCTCTTTTACTGAACAAACACTAAAAGTCAGCTAATTACTCACCGTTCATTGCCCCAAAAAGCTCTGCGCTAAACATATCCCTCGTTTGCCATTGGTTAAACAAGTGTCTTTTAACTAACACTAGCATGGTAGCCGAGCAAAGCATCAAGTTCATAGGCGTATATTGTTTAATGATTTTTTTATTTTACGTCCTTTTTTAGCAAACAATGCTTTTAAAAAGGATGATAGTTTTTAGTAGTTATCAGCTTGTAGTGTGAAATTGTGAATAGTTAACATGCCATATTATCTATACTATCTATAATGGAAAAATGGTCAAACTTGAAAAGTTGAGTCTTGAAAGTTGAGTATTGAAAGTCAAATGTGAGAGAAAATTAATGTAATTAATACTCTAATTAAAATACCCCATTACTTAAAAGTACAATAATTTATTCACATTGTACAACCAATTAAAAACATATCTATCAAATTAAATACAACCAATTAAAACACAAACCGTGTTGACCGGTAATTTGACCTATGACCCAACCTAGCAAGTTGACCCGTTTAAATCGACCCACTTTTCGACCGGAGCGGTTCAACCAGTTGAACTACCTGGGTCGAACCGGGTTTCAAAACATTATCCATTACTTAAAAGTACAATGATTTATTCACATTGTACACCCAATTAAAATATATCTACCAAATTAAATACAACCAATTAAAACACAAACCGGGTTGACCCGGGATGCTTCAAACCCGGCGGATTGACCCGTTTTCGACCCAACCTAGCAAGTTGACGCGGTTTAAATCGACCCATTTTTTGACCGGAACGGTTCAACCGGTTGAACCACCCGGGTCGAACCGGGTTTCAAAACATTATTCTTTACTTAAAAGTACAATGATTTATTCATATTGTACAACCAATTAAAAACATATCTACCAAATTAAATACAACTAATTAAAACACAAACCGGGTTGACCCGGGACGCTTCAAACCCGGCGGATTGACCCAGTTTAATTTGACCCGTTTTCGACCCAACCTAGCAAGTTGACCCGGTTTAAATCGACCTATTTTTCAACCAGAACGGTTCAATCGGTTGAACCACCCGGGTCGAACCGGGTTTCAAAACATTATTTTTCGTTTATAACCTATAAACTTTTTTTATCAATAAACTATTTCTCGCTATAAAATCCCGTTGCTATGCACGAGTTTATATATAAATGAAAAATAATTACTTTGAACTGTAAAGATAAAAATTCATTATAGTAGTTATAATTTATTATATGTAACATCTAATTCAATGTCATAATTACATTTGCAATTAGTGTATTTTTAAATTTTATTTTAAGAATTACTAATAGTACGATGCGCATGTTGCTAATTCAAAGACGAATCAAACAAATAAATCCAAACAAACGAAGCAGAAGTTTATTCAATACCAAGACAAAGACAAAATCAAATTCAAAGATACCAAAATACAAAATTCCAAAAAGAATCAAACCCTAATTCAAATGGTACCAAACACAAATTCAAAAGGTACAAAGAAACTAATGATATAAATCCCTATTTTTAGACTAAACTAACCATCATAAGAAAGTTTCCAAATTAGAATCAAACTTATAGAACAAGTCACAAAATTACCAAATTTACCAAAAGCCGTTAGAGTTATATTCTAACAGTGCAATTTAATGTCATAATCAAATTTGCAATTAGTGTATTTTTTAAGGTTTATTTAACTCCCCAAATTGTCAAATTGTCAAAACAATTCTCGGCATTTACGACCTCAACAAAAGTTCCACCCATCCATTTTCTTTAAACGGCATTTCTCCAGTTAAATCTTTGAGATTTTTCTCAGAGTTAATTTAATGAGCTAATATAAAACTTGCTAAGACTTGTTTCGTTAAACTACTTTAAAGTTTATCAAATTGTTAGATGTTTAGTTAACTAAATATAAAAATAAGAATCATTTAGTATATTTAATTTTGGGCAAATTATTAAAAAAAAGTATTATACGTGTCACTATTTCATCTTCTGGGTAGCGAACAATTTTTTTCTTTTACTTTTGAGGCTAATTTTCTTTTAAACTAATCCTCTTTAGGGTAATATGTGACATTTTTGCCCTTCGGAGAAAAAAAATTGTATTAGCTAAGAGGGGAAAAAATGTTCAAAAATTTCGCAAAATACGAGGATGAATTTGAAAGAAAATTACCCTTAAAAGCAAAAAAAAAATTGAAACAGCGGTTACTTTATTTTTTTTTAATAATTTACCCTTTAATTTTTGCCGTCCCAAAAAATATGTGTAGTGTTTGAAACCATGTCATGATTATATATGAATGTGGCTCTGAAGTAGCAATACTTATGGACATTGTCAACGTAGGAATTGATTCTTAGAAGGTCATATAAAACTTTGATACGATGTGTTTGCAAAATAACATTTTTCTTCACAAAATTGTGTTGTAGTGCTGGATACTTGACTAATTCTTACTCGTGATTATTTACTCTTATTAGTTACATGTGTTGATCAACCTGGTGCGGCTTTAAGATTGTTAACAGAAAAGACGAGCAAATTTGATCTGCTTCTTTTAGATTGTTCAACAAGTGCTGTGGACATTCATACATTTCTTAGAGTAACAAAAAGCATGGATGTACTCTCCGTTGGTGAGCTATAAATCGCACTCTAAATATAAATATCTTGCGGGTTAACACATATAAAGGTTCATACTTTGCGTTTATTGTTCACTTACATTATTCCATGGTACTATTTTTTTGGCTTATATTAGAGCCCTAGTGAACAAAAACGCAAAGTACAACAACCTCCGTGTGTATTGACCATGTCTGGGTTAGTCAATCAAGCTTTGTTAACTTTTATTCATCTTTATCTTTTCCTATACTCAAGTGATGTCTGAGCAAGATGATGATGAATTCATGATTAGTGCTATTAAGAGTGGCGCTTTTCTTGTCATGAAGAAGCCACTTACAATAGAAGTGGTGAGCCATATACGGCAAGATGTCATTAGAGAAAGAATCAGTAAGCGTGAAAACCATAGAAGCAAGAATAGGAATCTTAAGGTTGAATCTCAAGAAATAGTAATGCAGGAAAATGGGAATTTGGTTAGTAAAAGGAAGGATAGAGGCGAGTCATCAAAACAGGCTGCAAGCAGTAACTATGGTAGTAATCTAGTCTTTCATTGGTCCGAAGATGATGTTCTTCGTACCATGAAGAAGAAGACGTGTGTGGAGTGGACTTCTGAACTTCATGCGAAATTCATTAATGCTATTATTCAGCTTGGCGAAAGAAGTATAATTACACCTGACAGCATCCGTTCAAGTAGATTCATTTACTTCTATTATGCATCACATATATAAATAATGAACTTCATGAGACCTTTGAATTTCCATTTGGGAAAATTGCAAAGAATGGTGATAAACTATATTGCAATAATGTATCTTTGGGGTATTCTACTTCTCATATATATATATATATATATATATATATATATATATATATTTGTTTCAAAAAAGAATTTAAAGTACACCCCAAATAGGCATTACTAGCATATAGTACATAACCCTCAATGCAACTTTCCCTCTGATATCTTGTAAGGGTTGTGTTATATATACCCTCATAATATTGTTAAATTAGGGGAGTTCGGTCAAACCGTACAACCCGCGATGCATACCGTATAAACCGGCGATGCGTACAATGATTGGAAACCCTCCCTATGGGGGGTTGGGTGGGGAGGGGGTCCAAATAACTTGCCCCATCTTGTACATGCGGACATCTTTTTCTAAAAAAATTGTGCAAACATGTTTGTGACTATATATTCTGATATATTTATTCAAGCTTGTAAAAGTAAATTTTCTTTGCATGTCTATAAGGGTGAACAACTGACAAGAATCTACATGTATTTCATATATTTCGTATGTGCTTCCTCAAGCGCGATATTGAACCAAACTTTCTGTTTTGACATCAGGATGTTATCCGAAGAATATACTTGATCTCATGGCTGTCCCTGGTCTTACGAGGATGCAGGTTGCTAGTCATCTTCAGGTTAGATTTTTAAATTCAAATATTGATACGTTAAGTATTTTATGTTTTAGTATTTTATATTTATGTTATTTTATGTTTTAGTATTTTATATTTATGTTTCTAGTTTAAGGGAATTTCGGTTATTTTCTATTATGCAAGGGGTATGATTGTAACTTGCATATCTATTTATGTTGAACGTATCAATGAATAATGGCAGAGATTTGGTGAAATCATTCCTTCCTATAGTTTCTTCTTCTCCCTAGGGTTTTAACCTTATCAAGGGTATCAGCTTCCAGTCGATCCCTACCAAAATCACCATGACTAACACCCGCAACAACGAAGTCGACAACACCCTCAAAGCCCACGATAAGGCGATCGTTGAAATCCAAACTGCCCTAGTCGCTTTATCGAAGCAACAGGAAGAAATCTTGAAGGCTGTCCGTGACAAAGGAGTTCACTCGGCAGGCAGTTCCTTCGGGTCCTTCTCCGGCTCAGATGGTGACTTCCGAACATCTAAACCATTCCGTATCGGTAAGATCGATTTCCCTAACTTTTCGGGGGACGATGTTGAAGGATGGGTCTATCGCTGCGAACATTTTTTTGCGATGGATGCCACCCCCGATGCCTCGAAATTACGCTGCGCTGCGATTCACTTGGAAGGCGATGCCCTCCAATGGCACCGTGCCTATATGAAGACCCGTAATGCCACGGTTACCGAGGTCCCCTGGGCGGACTATGTTCGTTCGATCTCTGCTCGTTTTTCTGCTGCACTGTTTGAAGACCCATTGGAAGAGATGGCGTCGTTAACCCAGACAGGCTCGTTACAGGAACTGAATTCAGCCTTTGACTCCCTGCTGAATAAGGTTAACCTAAGCGAAACACAAGCTGTGAGCCTCTACCTTAAGGCTCTCAAACCGGACATCCGTGGACCGGTTAAGATGTTTAAACCGAGCACGTTGCATGAAGCGTATGGGTTAGCAAGAATTCAAGCCATCAACAACACAAGCTTGATGAAGCGTCTCAACGAGGGGGAGGGTGGGCCGCAACCCGAAGATGTCAAAATAATACCTCCGGCTAATGCTTCAAAACTTCCATTGCTCCCAACCCCAACAAACGAGTTACCAAGTAAACCGGGAATGCTTAGCTCGAGGCGTTTGACGAGCAAGGAACTAGAGTTGAAAAGGGCAAAAGGGGAATGTTTCTGGTGTACCGAAAGGTATGTTCCGGGCCACAAGTGTACGAACAAACAAATCTACATGATCAAGGTGATAGATGATGAAGATCCGGCAACCAACGAGTCTATTGAAGGTGATGAAGACAAGGTCACTTGAATCCCTTTTTGAGAGCAAAAAGTGGGTTAAGGAGGGAGTATTGATACGTTAAGTATTTTATGTTTTAGTATTTTATATTTATGTTATTTTATGTTTTAGTATTTTATATTTATGTTTCTAGTTTAAGGGAATTTCGGTTATTTTCTATTATGCAAGGGGTATGATTGTAACTTGCATATCTATTTATGTTGAACGTATCAATGAATAATGGCAGAGATTTGGTGAAATCATTCCTTCCTGTAGTTTCTTCTTCTCCCTAGGGTTTTAACCTTATCAAATATCTACTATGACTTATAAAGAAAACACAATTATATGCGATTATGTTCTATGTCTTTGTTATTTACGTACCCAGCAACTCTTATATATGGTAGATGGACTAGCAATGATGAGCCGATCCTAAGTACTGATTTAATAATTAGATCTTCACGTACACCTGGAAAATATGCATATTCAATTTGAAATTCCACATTTACAAGCGTGGATTAATTTTTATTAAATCTTCGCAATTTTATAGTACATAGGGTACTGCAATGCTAACATTAGTTGTATTTTTGTTCATCTCACGATCCGTAAGGTGGTGGCAATGTTGCCTAACCATTCCTCAAAGTATATTGTAATTAACCAATAAAATGAGTCCAACACATTTCATGCCTAACCATGCCTAAAGTTTTTTTGTTAGTGGCAATGTCATGCCTAAGCATGCCTAACAACAATTATGGTTCAAACGGTCATTTCCATTTAATGTTTGCGTTTTACCGAATCGGTAAAACATACCGAAACAATTGCCGAAAGTATCATGCCGATGAAGTGGCAATGTGATGCCGATCGATGCCGAGTCCACACCGAATACGTTGCCACCCCCCTAAGCTATTTTTGCATTAAAAGAATTCTTTTTTTCTTGTGCCAGAAATGCCGAAGGGAAAAATGGAAAAATGATGAAAAGCGGTTCATGTGCCATTCCTTGTGGAATGATAAGCTATCTAGTGATTTCACTTCAAAAAGAGCTGCTGAAAAAAAGTTTGGGTGCATGCCATCTATACAGATAAATCGACATGATCAACAAGAGAGCAGTAAACCTATTGGCTTTAACTTTACAATGAACGGATGGCATCAGAAAGAAGTGAATCACATGACGAACCAAACTGAAAGAGGTTCAGTGATGACCAGATCAAATCAGAGGAATATAGAACAGCATGCTGGGTATACACCATTCAATTTCCAAAGCGGTTATGGTTCAAAGCAAGATGAGGGATTTGGTCGCATATTTACCAAAACAACCCATGATTATATTCAACCTGCAGATGCTGGACAGGATGCGAATCATCATACCTTCTCACCAGATGAAAGTCAAGCATCTGATGATTTCCCAGATTTCTTAAGAGATATAGATGGTAATGGTCCAAATGACAACTTGATAGCCGAAAACATTGCTCAGGATCGCAGTTGTGGCACACCAGATGAGGTTAGTTTAATTTTGATAGATATTACTCCCTACATCCCATAATACGTGTTCACCTTTCTACTTAAGATTTTCGTGAAATATATGCTCGCTCCCAAAAAAGAATTCTCCAAAATTTTCCAAATCACAAATTGGCATCAACTGTACCTTTAAAAGTGTATAAGGCTAAATATGAGATTATAATAGTAGTAGTAAACAATGCAGCACATTCTTAGAACTGTGTCCATTTTTGGTGAACACTTATTTGGGACAAAGGGAGTACTGTTTACTTGCATAAACTGCTGATGTTTTCTGTATTGTGCGTAGCTAGAACTATGTAATGATAGTGCCATGTATGACAGGAAATGAGCGACAAACATATCTAAAGATGGAGTCAAGGTAGTTCAGATATCAGTAGCAAGTTAAGGAGATTCTTCTATTAGGAATAATCGCTGTGTGAGGACATAGTTATATGCGAGTACATTACTGTTCTAGCATAGAATAAGGCATTAATAAGTTTCATGAATGATGTAATGTTTTATTGTGGTAGTACTGAAAAACGTTGTTATATCGTATGCTTTTGTTATATCGTATGCTTGATTATCTTAAGTTGGGCTAGATGTATGAATAACAATGTACTTTCATTTTATTTCCTTTAATAATTAATAAACATATTTCAATATGTCTTAAAACAACATTAGTTGTGCTTTCATGTTTCTTTGGTTTGAAAACAGATCACTTGATATATTAATTAGTACCCATTATATAATTGCAATACCGGATATGAATTTGCCAATGTAGTACTGGCTGGTTTCTCTTGTTTTGAGCTATGTCATCTACCACATGACTGAAATACATGTAGATGAAATGCTATTACGTACCACAAAGACTTTTAAAGGGGAACACCTTGTATGTGAGCAATCACCCATGATTTTCTATCCGTGTGTTGGTAATGTTTGTGTTTAGATAGGTTTTAGTTCGTTTTGTATTTGAGTTGAATAAGGATTGGTCTGTCTATAAATAGACATTAGCATCTTTATATTTTTTTTACTTTTGAATATTTAGTATCTGTATATGTACATAAATCGACAATAATGAATAAAGCTTCCGCTTAGTTCATCAAATTAGTTTATTTGTTTCGTCCTTTAATCCTAAGACTGCTAATTAAAACAACGCGTACAAAGAATCACTCACCCCTCTTCTAGTTTTCTCTTGCTTTGTACTTGGTGGATTCTTTTCTACAAAGATTCCTTCTGCATTTCAGCGACTCAGCATATGACTAGTCTATATATAGATTCTTGAAACTTATCTGTTCTCTTGAGAGTAACCCTCAAGCTCCTGTTGCATTTACCTTACCTAACCTTCTGCAAATTTCCTATAGTTTACACCACCATTGTAAGACCAAGAAAGATAACCCAATGTAAGATTTTTGTTTGTCCACTATATATATATATAAAAACTTAAAGGCGCACAAGCCTAAATCTATAAAGGAACTTTGCATAACAAAAGACAATGGTACGCCCATTAACATAACATAGTTACGGTTTTAAGTGTATTTTGTAATTAGATTAGGTGTTAGACATAAATTAGGATTAGGTTCTTAGAGTACAAGGCAAACTAGGCTTTATCTAGGTTCGGTTACTAGATGAAGGTTTCTACCCCTCATCTCTATAAATAGAGGTGACGAGGGATGTTAGTTCAACATTTCTTTCTCGAATTGTAAGCTTTATTGGTTTTAATAATGGGGTGTTTGAGGGTAATATTGTGGGCATATTATTTATAATCTTGTCGATATCATTGTAGTTTTTTGTTCTTCTTCGTTCATTTGTCCAACGCGGGATTCGCGTTTGGTGTTGCAGCTTGGTACTCATCGACATGGAAGCTCTAGATTCTGTGTTCGATATTCGGTTTGTTGTCGAATTGTACAACATGTCTATTGGGCCACATCGAAATAATATGAAGATCGAGATAACCAAAATACGATCAAGTTTGCTAAACTTGGAACCTTTATTTTTCATCCACGTGAATTGTTTTATGTTACTTTGATAATACCCACTATTTGAGCAAGCTGACAAACATTGCTAGCAGGGTTTTTGGGTAAATTGGTTTTTCCCTCCTAGTAATTGTATTTTCCGTTTGCTGTCTATGAAGTTTCCTTTTCCGAACAAAAGTTACTGTATATTAGAAGCTCGGAAACATAAATTGATATAAGCTGGCACAACCAAAATTTACGGTTTTCTATCTACTTGACATACTACGTTTCATTTCTTCTTCTTTTTCCATTTTAAAACTATCTTGTACTGCTATTGCTCTTGAATACATGTTGAAGAGCGAGCTCTTTTTACTCAGGTTTTAATATAGTTATTACGGAGTGTTAATACAAATAATGTTAAAAACGTTATTCGCATTATTCGGTCTTATTGTGTTTTGATAATCACAAAATATAAAGACATGTTACGTAAAGTTACGGTTAATAAGTTTTTAATCGAGGAAACTCGTTTTTTCTATGTAGCTACTACAACGTCACTTCAGGTATGAACAAACTTTATACCGTCATTAGTAAAGCGATCAAAGAATTTTATTTTCTCCTAAACTTACATTTTTAAGTTTGATAAAACATTTTCACAAAAGTAACTTTTGTGTTTTTAAAGAAATGTTTTATTACGAAAATATATTTAAAATTCAAACTTGTAACAACTAAATTTCCCCCCAAAACATTTGAGTTTTCACCAGATAAATTTTCAGCACGTCAGGACAAAAATGAGAGCGTCTGTTGGGACGGTCTCTTAAAGTGGCCGGCGGTCCCTTAGTGATAAAGGACCGTCGCATATTTAAGGGACCGCCACCTCCCTCCTGTCGTGTAAAAATAGTGAACTATTCCTCTTCAGAAAATGAGAGTCTTACACACACAAAAACTTTCTATTTCATTTTTCTTTGTTCTCTGATCACTATAACATGTCGGTATATGTTTATAAGTGATTTCCTCTTCCGCAATATACAAGAGAAGAACTCTCGACGTAGTTGAAGATTGGAGATGTTGATATGTGTTCCTCTTCCGCAAAATGCAAGAGAAGAACTCTCGACGTAGATGAGGATTCGAGATGTTATAGGTGTCCACACACAAACGTAACAAGTGTTGCGGTTATACATCTTGTAAATATTTTAAATAATTTCGACTTGTGTGTGAGTTGTGGATGGAGTTATGTGTGTGAACTTGGAAGACGATGAAGATCCAAAAAGTTGATGAGGCGAAAAGTGAACCACTTTTAAGGGGACATTTAAGCCCGAAGTTGAGATTATTTGATCAAATATTGCCCTAAATAATTTCTTTTGTCATTTTAGGTACTTTTATAGAGAAATCTGGAAAAGGAAGCATTTTGGATGTTTTTGGAGCATAAAAGTGAAGAAAACGGCAAAGTCTCAATTTTCCTTGCTGGGAACAGTACCTGACGGCGTCAAGAGCTTCTATATGATGGCGTCAAGAGTAACAAAAGAGGTGGATGTGGACAATACATGTGACGATCCAGAGAGTTTTGTGCATTGGAGATGACGACGTCACCCAAGGCCGTCATGGTCCAAGTATTAGTGACGGCCCAGAAGAAATTTACACATGACGGCGTCACAATTGGATCTAGGCAATACGATTTCATTATAGGCGGGGAGTTGACGGCGTCACAACCCAATACATGACGTCGTCACCCATTGTAATCTATATATAGTTTTCCAAATTTCATTCATTAGTGTGCAACTTTGAGGGAAAAACCCTAAGTCGAATTTTCCAGCTTTTTCAAGGGTTTCAACCCTTTGAATCTTTCATGTTCTATTAAAGATAAGTACTCTTTTAATTCATTCAATATGTCTATGTGTTGTTTGAATATATCTTACGCTTGTCTTTAATTTAACATGCTCGGCTATATTTCTTTTGTGTTTGCTTAGATGTAGTGAAACCTAGATGTTAATTATGGGTTGATTGTTTGTTTATAGTTGTTACGGATGATTGTATTCGATGTTAGGCTTAAGAAAACTGGCAGACTTTCATTGGTAACTCGCTTGAACGTCTTAAGAAACATGATCGGAGGTGTACTATGATTTTTGGTTGTATTTAATCGTAGGAGAATTCTAATGATCCCATGTTAGGAGCTTCTAACGGCTCGACATAGGAGTGAAGTAGGATCCTATAGAGTTAGGGAATATTGTACACGGCCCTACGACTAGTATTAAGGAATATGACCCGTCATCCATGCAATTGTAACAAGCTATCAACCTGTAAAAGATATCTAGGGAGTAATGAAACCTAAGTAAACACAACTTTCCCCATCATTGTTTACACCAAATTAGTATAATTAGATTTATTTTCATTTCTGTTATTTTATTTTGATTGCATCTTTAGTTAATTGGGTTAGTTGGCTAGCAACTTATTCCGCCCTCTCTTCCAAAACCCGAGATTTTAATTGCTTTTATAAAATATAAAAATACAAAAAGAATCATCCCTCACCTCTAGACTTAGTTTAGGAGACTTTCTAATCCTAGCGACACTATTCCTGAGTTGAACGATCAATCCCCCTGTACTTGTCACTATACTATACTACAACGATCAGGTACAGTGCCTAGTGGGGGTTGTAAGCTTCTCGAGATCCCTCGAGAGGTAAAGCCTAGTGTGATTCCCACGTATCAAGTTTTTGGCGCCGCATCCCGGGGAATAGTTATTGTCTAGGTTAGGATTTCTTTTTATTAGGTCTACTTGCTAGATTCCTTTCTAGTAAGATTTTATTTTATTTTTATGTTTCCCTTAGTCTATCTTTTTCTTCGTGCCTTTGTTAGTAAATTAAGTGCATTGACTATTCCGTTGACCATTATGGAAAACGCGAATCCACCTCTTTCCCCGAGAGAAGTGGCTTTGTTGCGTGAATAGATTGAGAATGAGATTAGGGAACTTAGGGAGCTTAATAGGTTAATTAATGTTGAGCTCGATCATGCATTTTGTGACCTAGCGACAACCGTGTATTCAAATAAGGACCTAGGATCTAAGGATTTTGAGGATGTTGTTGAGGAACTTGAGGAAGGGGAGATAGATCCGAAGCTAGATGACTATTTTAATTTATACCCCACTAGGGAGGAGACTGCCTACTGTAATAATCTTATTGATGATCCTCGACCCCCTTTCACTAGAATTGACCCTAAGATAAAGAGAGGCGATCCTAAGAATGCTAAGATACCATGTATGATTGGGTATAAACACATTGAAAACGCTTACATTGATTTTGAATCCCCAATCAACATTATGTCCTCAAGTGTCTATAATGATATAGTGAAAACAAGACTTGGACCTAGAAGAGATCCCAAATACCCCGGTGGAGTTTGTAACTTTGTCGGGAGAATTAAAGGTCTACATGTCTTTGTTGGGAACTTTACTTATATCACTGACTTTATGGTTGTTGAAGACCTAGCTAGTGTTATTGATTGTCGCTTGTCCCATGTTGTGTTTGGTAAGCCATTTGTTGAAGAATCCAAGTTAGAATATGATGAGATAGAAGGGACAATCCGATTTGCTAGTGAAACCGATAGGATCACATATAGGATGCCTAATAGAATGAAAGAATTTCGTTTTGTGCCTCGATTTGATATGGATAACATTGGTGCTTTTGAGGACATCAATGAAGAGGATAAGAAAAAGGGCATGGACTATGTATGGGAGAAGAAGAGCCTTTTCTATAAGGATTGCTTGACTCTAGGACCAAAATATAAAGTTGATAAGGAATTTGCCAATAGAATTATAGGAGCAATTAAGAAAAAGGTGGTTGTTCTCTATAAAGAACATTTACAATCGCATCCGGAATACAAAACTAAGATTGGAGATGACCTAGTGAATGAGACCAACGATGAGGTCATGTAATTGCCCATGACCTTGAGTCTAGCTATAAGACTCGTAAATAAAGAAAAGCGCTTCTTGGGAGGCAACCTATGTTTTGTGTGATTTTTAATTGTTTGATTGTTATTTGCTTCCGTATGCATGCTTTATTTTTATTGTTGGTAGATCATGTTTCAAAACTAAATTGTGAAAATGCTTTATCTTGTTGTTTAACTTCGTCTTAACTTCATATAAAGGTATTTTGCAAAAGCTAAGTGTAAGGGGAAACCCCAAAATTGTTTTTAAGAATGGAATTTGATCTTGATTCGCCACAATATTAAATGGACATGTGTATTAGTACTTGTTAGAGTCAAATGCTTGTATCGAGTCATAATGATATTTTGCAAGATTTTCCAGGAAGTAGGACATAAGTTTTTCCAGAAATTTTCCGAAAACTTAACGTAAATATTTCTGCAGGTCACTTCTGACGGCGTCAGGAGTTAACTCCAGACGGCGTCATGTGCAAAATTCTGGAAATTTTGCGAGTTTTGTTTTTCTAACGGAGTCTTAAAGTTTTTGTTAATTCTTTAGTTTTATAAACTCCAGGAAATCTGCAAACATTCATTCCACAAGCATTATATCTTAATTTGCTTTCTAGGACTTGTTAGTATATATAGATTGCCGCCGATTTTATGCGAGGTCGCCTTGTTTGTTTTCTCAGGTTTAACAGGTTATATATGACAAGAAGATGATTTATTTTTCTGGAATGGAAGCTTTGAATGTTCATTTTCTGGGAGGAAGATCTAACCTTGTTGCCACACTATCCACACCGAACGAATCAGGGGAGTATTTGCTTTCATTCTTTTACCTATTTTACTTTTACATTCTTTAATTGAACATTGGGGACAATGTTCATCCTAAGTGTAAGGGGAGGGTAAATGATGATACCTTATAGGATACAATTGCACTTGAGTTTGTTTCTTCGATGGTAGGTGTGTAATAAAACTAAGAGAAATACTTGTTAGTGTAATTTTAGCACCAAATTTAAAAATTTTTACAACATTTAGGAGTGAAACTTTAGCCTTAACAAGCGTCTTATGGATAGGAGTTGTATGACTAGCACAAAACCGTACCATTCAGAAAACTTTTCCACCCAAATATGTGATGTTCGCCTTTAGATTTAATAGGAAAAGCATTCATTATTAGTGCTTATGAGTGTACCGGTAGCATTTAGATTCTAGAACTTGCGTTAGTGATGCATCCCGAGACCACTAGTGAGACTACATTCGTGTAGTAGGATTTACTACATGATAAGACGCATTAGGATCACCCTTGTGTTTAAACTCGTATCATAATTACTTAACCATTTAAGTCATATTACTTAGATAGTAAAGTCAACTATTTTTTCCCACACCTTAGCGTTGTACTCATTTTTAGTACACTAAACCCCTAGTACACCCCTCCGAGCCTATCTTTTCGTTTCTAACTTTAAGCATTTTACTTAAAGGAAGAATTTGTTACAACCCACCCAAATGTACAACCAAATCGCCTTAGCCTTCCTTGTATGCACTCATATTTAGTGCATTATTATTATTTGTTTAAACCCTTAGTTAATTATCTAATTGATTACATGGTTGCTAAGTCGAGTCATATCTTGTACATATTGTTTTGGGACGATTGGGACTCATGGGTAAAGTACTTGAGTTATTGAGTAATGGGGAAGAACATCATATATTACCCCCATATGTGCGTTAATCTTAAAAGTACTCCAAGTGTTTTGATTATCTTAATTCGAGTCATTAGATTAGTTTATTGTAAAGTATGTAAAAATTCAAGTGTAAGGGGAATGTACATTCCCTATGATGTATTATTTTGGATGGTAGGGTAAGAGTGTATGCAATAATAATAATAATAATAATAATAATAATAATAATAATAAAATAAAAAAAAATCGAAAAAATTAAGAAAAAGAAAAAAAATAGAAAAAGAAAACAGGAAAAACATACGGACTACCATCCCGTTTCATTTTATGTTTGTTTTAAGTTTTTGTTATTTTTGATTTATTAGCTTAAGTCGAGTCGATTCTTGGCTTAGCAACACCATATTGTACATGTAATTAACCAAGATTATTAACTCGCCACCAGTAAATATTGCCTTTATCCAACAAAACCGTGTATTCCATTTCCCTACACCTAACGTTATAACACTTTGAAAGACCTCTTTGATAGTTTATCCTAGGTGCCTACGCCAAGTGGTGGAGGTTTGATCCTTTCCCAAGCCTATGGTAATCTATTTTTCTATGACAGGTAGTGAGAGATGTTTTCCATTTCCATATTGTGATATATACTTTATTACACCCGAGAGATGTGAGTATCTAAACACTATTTGTGATGTGCTAGTGTATGACCTCCGTGCTTGTCTTTGGTCTTTAGTGGAATGATTATTTGTTGTAATTACTTTTATATTAGTGTTAAATGACCCCTAACTTGTATTTTGATTAGAATAAAAGCGCATTTGCTTGAGGACAAGCAAATCTCAAGTGTAAGGGTATTTGATGAGGCGAAAAGTGAACCACTTTTAAGGGGTCATTTAAGCCCGGATTCATGATTATTTGATCAAATATTACCCTAAATCGTTCCTTTTGTCATTTTATGTACTTTTGGAGAGAAATCTGGAAAAGGAAGCATTTTGGACGTTTTTGGAGCATAAAAGTGAAGAAAACGGCAAAGTCTCAATTTTCCTTGCTGGGAACAGTACCTGGCAGCGTCAAGAGCTTCTACATGACGGCGTCAAGAGTAACAAAAGAGGTGGATGTGGACAATACACGTGACGATCCAGAGAGTTTTGTGCATTGGAGATGACGGCGTCACCCAAGGCCGTCATGGTCAAAGTATTAGTGACGGCCCAGAAGAAATTTACACATGACGGCGTGACAATTGGATCTAGGCAATACGATTTCATTATAGGCGGCAAGTTGACGGCGTCGCAACCCAATACATGACGCCGTCACCCATTGTAATCTATATATAGTTTTCCAAATTTCATTCATTAGTGTGCAACTTTGAGGGAAAAACCCTAGGTCGAATTTTCCAGCTTTTTCAAGGGTTTCAACCCTTTGTATCTTTCATGTTTAATTTGAGATAAGTACTCTCTCAATTCATTCAGTATGTCTATGTGTTGTTTGAATATATCTTACACTTGTCTTCAATTTAACACGCTAGGCTAGATTTCCTTTGTGTTCGCTTAGATGTAGTGAAACCTAGATGTTAATTATGCATTGATTGTTTGTTTATAGTTGTTACGGATGATTGTATTCGATGTTAGGCTTAATAAAACTGGCAGACTTTCATTGGTAACTTGCTTGAACGTCTTAAGAAACATGATCGGAGGTGTACTACGATATTTGGTTGTATTTAATGCGTAGGAGAATTCTAATGATCCCATGTTACGAGCTTCTAACGGCTCGACATAGGAGTGAAGTAGGATCCTATAGAGTTAGGGAATATTGTACACGGCCCTACGACTAGTATTAAGGAATATGACCCGTCATCCATGCAATTGTAACAAGCTATCAACCTGTAAAAGATATCTAGGGAGTAATGAAACCTAAGTAAACACAACTTTCCCCATCATTGTTTACACCAAATTAGTATAATTAGATTTATTTTCATTTCTGTTATTTTATTTGATTGCAGCTTTAGTTAATTGGGTTAGTTGACTAGCAACTAATTCCGCCCTCTCTTCCAAAACCCGAGATTTTAATTGCTTTTATAAAATATAAAAATACAAAAAGAATCATCCCTCACCTATAGACTTAGTTTAGGAGACTTTCTAATCCTAGTGACACTATTCCTGAGTTGAACGATCAATCCCCCGGTACTTGTCACTATACTATACTACAACGATCAGGTACACTGCTGGTGGGGGTTGTAAGCTTCTCGAGAGGTAAAGCCTGGTGCGATTCCTACGTATCAGGGTCCTAAGCTGTTGTGCTCAGAAACCATTGTTGAAGTGCTTTTAAACGGTTGATTGCGGGTCCTAAGTTGTTGTGCTCAGAAACCATTGCTGAAGTGAGGGTCCAAAACTGAATTATTCTGAAGCCATGCCTGTTGAATCTGTAAAGAAAAAAAGAAGAGACAAAACAGAGAACATGGATCCCCAAGTGTAACTGGGTTCCAGATGTTAGAAGCATAAAGATGTAGTGTCAATTATCTTCTTGACACTCGAACACACAATTCCGATGGTTTTCATTCTTGTCTCGGGGGTATATGTTTTGGAGTTCACATTAGTTTTGGTGCAAATGTCTAAAAATCTTTCCTGTAGGAATCCACCTAAGACCAATCGATTTGAAAATTCTACCCGTGGATACCCACCTAATGTTAGATCTAGGAGATGTTTTCCTTTTAGATGCATTGGAATGAAATGTGGGAGCATCACTTGTTTGAGAAAAACTATGTCCTATATTAATCCACTTCTTAGGTTTCTGAATCTTTTCTTTTGGTTCAACGGGTTTGTTTGTCTTAGTCGATTGTGCCTTTGCAGGTGAATTTCCTTCTTGAAGATATTTTACAACACAAACAACATGATTATTTACGCAACTACTCTTTGATGCTAGCCAATTCTTGTTAGTTTGTTGAGTACTCTTAGGTTTTGGTTTGCTACTACAAGCAGTGTTCTTTACTACAGTGGAAGGCATCACATGAGGTTTTGAACCTAGAATTCCATCCGTTTGAAGTAGCGCCTTTTTCCTAGCCTTTTCTAGATCATAGTTTTTGTACATGTCATATGTGCCATAAGACTTTTTACTTTTAATGCTCGTTTTAGACACTGTTTTCGAACTAATCCTAGATGAGCCAGGTATAATCATGTGTTGAGATTTAGCAGACACCGATGCATTTTCCTTAGGCCAAGAATGTGGAGTGACTGGTTTTGTCAAATTATTTTTCTCAACAACTTGGGAGGCAAACGAGATTTTGAAAATTTAGCTCATTCAGATTTAAATGCAGTTGGTTGTCTAACCACTGATTGTTTTTTGATTGTTTGAGAGGGCGGTTTCCCCAAGATTGATGGTTTTGCAAACTTAGTATCCACACTCTGGCCAGTCAGTCTTCTTAATTTGTTTTGCAATGCAGCATGTGCAAACACCTTTGCTTGAATTTGACCTTTTAAAAGCTCATTTTTTTAACTAATGTATCCACACGTTTACTTTGTTCATTCAAAACTTGACCATTGTTGCCCGAAGTTAGAGATTCGTTTTGCAATTTAAGTTCAAGCGAGATGCAATGTGCCTCCAGTTTTGAAAAATCTTTATGAAACTGGGCAATGGTCTTTTTGAGAAGAATGCTTTCTGACTCAAGAGTTTGGTATGATGTTTCAGTTATTGGATTATGTATGACCTTAAATCTATCAACTTTAACACAAATATAAGCACTAGAAGAAGTAAAGATGGTGACTTGATGACATATATGTGTGGCGTTAACAATAGTAAAGAGAGGTAAGAGATGAAGAGAACTTTTATTAAAAACATACACAATACACACACAAGCACACCTTACAAATGAGAGGTAAGTGCCTTATATAGTTAGAGAGAAAGGCCTCATGGGCTTTCTAATGGACTTGGGCTTGGACTTGGTTACATGGTAGATAACAAGGCTTATGAAACATAGCACATAACATATTAGCTTTCCAAGTCCAAAGCCCAATGACTAAACTATTACTAAACTTAACAAACGACACAAAGTTACAATATGAGAATGACCATCACTTCTATATATATATATATATATATATTTTAATGCTAACAATCTCCCCCTAAGGGGTGGTCATTCGAATGATGCTCCACGTGAGTGGGTCTTCCGTGTTCTTTGTCTTTAACTTTGTGTGTCGTTGTAGAATAGTCATTAGTCTTTGTTCCTTCATGCTTTGTGATCTTTGATGACTGACTTTTCATCGTTCTTTGTTCCTTTGTGATGTGATGCAATCTGCCTTTCGTCACTTCTGCGTCTGTGGTGGTTGTTTGCCATTCCAACATGCTCATACATCTTTGGACTTTGATATTCATATGCACGTAGTTCCCTTTCTTTCACTTTGATCTTTAGTCTTTATACTTAGTAGATTCTTCTTTTTGGCATAGAATCTTTCTTTGAGCTTTGTGTTGTATAGATCTTTGAGGGAGCTTTCTTTAACTTCCAGATGTATGTATGAGCATGCGTAATCTGTCGCCATGGAGATGAAGTGTCCCTGCATATAAACAGTTAGCAATAAAACATCTGGTACTTACAGATAAGAATTAGAGATCGTCAACAGCATAGTGTGAAGACTCCTTCTAACCCTTACCAAGGCCGTTCCCATGTCAGATACTCTCGAGAGAGCTTACAAGACCTACTAAGTAGCTCAATGACTGGGTGAGTCTCTGGTGATCACTCCACGACTGTAGACCGTTTGAAACCACCGCGAACACTAAGCGTAACCCATAAAGAATTACCGAAGTGACCTGCTGTCAGGGCTGTTTGATGTTGACCCTAGCAGGAGTTTCCATTCAATCATTGAGAAACACTTGTGTGAATTCTCTCATAAATGTTCTGGCAGATTGCTAAGATCTGCGTAGGACTCTTTAGTTTACATATGGCATCCTTATTGTTGGACAACCAGTGTAGAAATATCATGTGTTCCTATGAGATCTTATGATGAATCTCGGGGCTCTAGACTCGATAAGTGCACATTTGGTTTCCTATGCGGAGATTAGGGAGAGGTCTCCTGGTTCAATATTAACCATCTCTAAGAGACAGATCGATAGATTACACCGGTTCCCCGTGAGAATGAAACAAGCTCTTTTAAGAGAACTTGAGTGGTTAAGAAGGTTTAGTGCAGTGCGTCACTGGGTCCATGACGTCTTTATCTTCAATACAGGTGTCACCTTAGTAACAACCAGTAGCATATGAGTTGAACCCGGTGTCTGCCCTAAGGTTGAACATTTGGAGGGCTATTTCTTTTCACCCTTTTTCATAACTTTTCCTTTTAATTCTTCAACCCCTTCTTTCTCCTTTCTCATTTTCTCCTTTTTTCAATCATACCTAAGGACTTCTAATTCTAATCTATTGGATTTGTCCTTGGGTAGATCCCTCCGGCTCTGGCGGATCATAGGACGGTTTTTCCTAACCTTAGTCACCTTATAACTCCATGACTATCCTATCATTGATCACGTGCCGTAAAACCTTTCATTTGAAAATCTCTCAAAGTGTTTATGATAATAAAACACATTGTTGACACTTCGAGAGTTTTGCATTTCATTTGAAGGACTCCCCCTTCACATGTGCTCATGTAATTTTTAAGAAATTTGCACATGTGGGAGGAGTTTGCACTTTTGAATTGATCCACTTTCAGTGAACATGACCGATTCGAGACACGCTTACATCACTAGTTAGACTAGCTTGAAATTATTACCCGTCCTGGTCAGGTCCAAAGAAAGTCTCTCGATATGGTACATTCTACTCAGACAAGTCCTATTCGAGACACGCTTACATCACTAGTTGGACTAGCTTGAAATTATTACCTGTCCAGGACAAGTCTTTTCGATTACTGACATTTTAAGCTTCGTCAATTCATTGGTACTTACTGAGTCGAGCTCTTTTGAGATTCAGTCACAAACTTTAAACATCTTTGATCACATTTTAATCATGTCTTCTCCCCCTCAAAAATAGCATATCGTGATATTTTTGATATCAACTGATTAAGGAAAAGCTTTTTGGAGAGAAAGACAGATTTCATTTAGCATGAATTTGGAACATTTTGTTTTTGAACTCCCCCTTAATGATAGCACATTTAAAATTAATTAAGGGTTTTAGAGGGAGTTATCTTGAGCACTCATTTGAAAGATTTTGAGAAATCTTTTGAACAATCTTGAAAAAATGCTCAAGAAATGCATTTTGAAAAACGAGTTTATGTTTGAAATCTTTTCCGTTTGTTTAGACTCGAACTTTTTGAAAAAGAGTTCATCATTGAACGTACGAGTCCTTGATTTGAAAATTAATCAGAAGTCATCATTCGGGTCCGGGTTTCGTACTGAAGTATACGAAAGCCATTGTGAAGAAACTTTTTGAGAAACGACATGTTTTTGAAAAACATTTAAAGAATAACTCCCGCTCAAGCATCTGTACATGTCCGTATTATTGTTGAATGACATTTCTAGAAACGTACAGAATATTGATTTATACGAGAGACATGTCGTGAGAAGAATATTTTTGTATTTTTTGATTTTATATTGTTTTTGTGTTTTTGAAATTTTATATTTTTGTATTTTGTTTTTCTTGGTTTTTCAAATTTTTTATTTTGTTTTTTCAAAGATATTTACAGCGAAGCGATTTTGAAAACATTTTTCAAGAAGATTCAAGAAGACGTTCTAGCTCCTCAGGAGTTAGGCTTCGCATGCCAATTCGTCGAACTAAATAGTCAAACCGTTCTTTTGAAAGGGCTTTAGTAAATAGATCAGCGAGTTGGTAATCAGTCTTAATGAAAAATAATTCAACAGTACCCTCTTCCACGTGTTCTTTGATGAAATGGTAGCGGACTTTGATATGCTTCGTCTTAGAGTGGTGTACGGGATTGCACGAGATGGCTATGGCACTTTTTGAGTCACAATACATATGTATTATGTCAAAAGTAAAGCCATAATCTGTGAGTTGTGTCCGCATCCAAAGAACTTGGGCACAACACGCAGATAGAGACACATACTCGGCTTCGGCGGTTGATAGTGCAGTACAATCCTGTTTCTTTGATGACCAGCTTACTAGCTTTTCACCCAAAAATTGTGCTCCACCTGATGTACTCTTTGCTGTAACTTGATCACCAGCATGGTCTGCATCTGAAAATGCTGTTAGATTAAACCCCGAATCCTTCGGATACCAAAGTCCCATGTTAATGGTGCTTCGTAGGTACCGAAAGATCCGTTTAACCTCTTTGAGGTGAAGTTCGGTAGGCTTTGCCTGAAACCGTGCTAACAAACAAACAACAAATTGAATATCTGGTCGGCTAGCAGTTAGGTACATGAGAGAACCAATCATGCTCCGATATTTTTTCGGATCGATGGGTTTTCCAAACAAATCAGCACCTATTTTTGGTGAAGTGACCATTGGTGTACCAACAGAATCACAGTTTTCCATTCCATGTTTTTTCAAAATCTCTATTGTATATTTAGCTTGATTGATAAAAATACCACGAGGTGATTGATGTATTTGTAAACCAAGAAAGAATTTTAGTTCCCCCATCATGGACATTTCAAATTTGCTTTTCATGAGATTTTCAAAATGTTTTGAATGGTTAGGATTGGTTGATCCAAAAATAATGTCGTCCACGTAAATTTGAACGATCAAAATGTCATCTTTGAATTTTTTGATAAACAAGGTGTCATCAACCGTTCCTTTTGTGAAATTGTTTTTATGCAAGAAAGATGATAGTTCGTCATACCACGCTCTTGGAGCTTGTTTTAAACCATAAATGGCTTTCTTAAGCTTGTAGACGTAGTCTGGATGATCTTTGTCGATGAATCCCTCTGGCTGACTCACATACACTTCTTCTTTCAGAGTTCCATTCAAGAAAGCTGTCTTAATGTCCATCTGATAGATTGTGATGTTTTTGTGAGCGGCATAGGCTAAGAAAATCCGGACTGCTTCAAGTCTAGCTACAGGCGCGAATGATTCCTCGAAATCTATCCCTTCTTCTTGTGGATAACCTTTAGCCACGAGACGAGCTTTGTTGCGAATAACAGTCATTTCCTCATCCAGTTTGTTCTTCCACAACCACTTGAGATCAACAACACGTTTATCAAGTGGTCGTTCAACAAGTTCCCAACTATCATGTAACAGGTATTGAAGAAATTCCTCCTGCATCGCTTCAATCCAAGGGTTTTCTGCCATTGCTTCCCGAATGTTCTTTGGTTCTATGAGGCTGATTGAGCAAACATAAATGCACAATTCGAGATCGGTGGCAAGTTGTCTCCTTGTCTGAACTGGATTTGAAGGTTCACCAATAACGTGTTCTATTGGATGGTCTTTTGTCCATTGAAACGTAGAAGGGTACCTTGGGTAAAACAAATGTGTGTTAGATGGTTCTTGTAACCTTGAAGAAGATTCAGCAGAGTCTGTTGCAAACGGGTTTTCAAATACTTCTTCTTCTTCTTCTAACGTAACATCGTTTGAATTATTTGTTGGTTCTTCTTGAAAATTTGTGTTTTGGTTTTGCTCATCAACTCTTGGTATGTCAGTGTCAAGTACTGGAGTTGCTTGAGTAGATGTAGATGATGTTGATGTAGTTGGTGCTTCAGCTTCGATTGTTATAGATGCATCTTGTGATGGTGGTGGTGGTTGATAGTTTTGAGCGGGTGCAGCGGAATGTTGTGGAGATGCATTTGTCGAAGTTCCACCATAGTATTCATCAAACATTAACTCGAAGAAATTTTCCAGTTCTTGTTCTGAAGGTTTATCCGTGTTTGTTGACTGAGCTCCTTGAGGTACGAGTCCTGAACTGATGTGTCCAAAAGTCTGCATGTTTGGTGCGGGTCCTAATCCGTTTTGATTAGAAGCCATTGGATTAAGCGCGGGTTCTAGAGCGAGTCTCTCAGAAGCCATTTGTGAAATCTCGTCAAACTTCACATTCATCGTCTCCATTATCTTTTTCGTTCTTCTATTATACACCCTGAATGCCCTCGAGTTTTCTGAATATCCAATGAAGATTCCAATATCACCCTTAGCTTTTAACTTCCCTAGACCTTCTCTGTCATTCGTCGGATAGCACAAAGCGCCAAACACGTGAAGGTAAGAGATGTCAGGTTTACGGTTGTTCACTAGCTCATATGGGGTTTTATTGAATCTCGGATGGACTAGGGATCGGTTTTGAGTAAAGCAAGCAGTGGCTACAGCATCAACCCATAAGAATAGTGGTGCACTAGAAAAAATCAGCATTGTGCGAGCAGCTTCCACAAGAGTTCGGTTTCTTCTTTCAACTACCCCATTCTGCTGTGGAGTTCTAACAACTGATGTTTGATGTGTAATTCCAACTTCTTCAAAGTAGGTTCTTAACTCCTGATTAGTGAATTCTGTGCCATTATCTGTTCTTACAATCCTTACTGGAGCTTGAAGTAGAACTTGAATACGCTTCAGAAAGGTGATGATGATGCCTGGTGCTTCGTCTTTTGATCTCAAAAACTTTACCCAAGTATATCTTGAATAATCATCAACAATAACAAGAATATACTTCTTCCCATTAATGCTTTCAACTCTCATTGGGCCACATAAGTCCATGTGCAACATATGTAACCTTGCTTCCGAACTAGGTACGATTTTGGGTTTATATGATGCTCTTTTACTTTTTCCTTGTTCGCATGATGGACATAGGTGTTCCTTGGTGTATTTGAATTTAGGAAGTCCGGTGACGATGTTGTCTTTGGCTAACTTATTGATCGTGTCGAAATTGAGATGGGATAATCTTCTATGCCACAGCCAGGACTTTGTTTCGGTTGCCCTTGTCATAAGACAAATTGGTGATGTAGAAGCCATTTGGTTGATGTCGATAGCATACAAGTTTGTACCACGATTACCAGTTAAGAGATCATCACCAACCAAATTTCTTATAAAAACCGTGTTTCTCCTGAATGCAACTTCTAAATCTGCATCACAAAACTGCCCGACTGAAAACAAGTTGTGTCCCAACCCTTCGACGTAGTAAACCCGAGTGATTAAAAAATTCCCAAACCGAAGATCTCCATAACCCTGAATAGCTGCTACATGATCATTTCCAAAGCGTACAGTTCCCATGAATTTCCAGACGAAATTGATCAGCAGCTTTAAATTCCCGGTCATGTGCTTGGAGCAACCCGAGTCGATGATCCAAAGACATATTTCGATAACCTGCCAAGAACAGAAGAGTTTGTATTTGGAAACCGTTTTAAATTTGGTTCCATGGGGTTAGGAGTAAATTCCGAATCACACACATCAAAGGTTGCTACATGTTTATTTTGAACAACTTCCAATTTGCCATTCTGAAGAATGAACTCTCTACCCGTTGGTATCCACATACAAAACTTAAGGTAGTTCCTAGGCATTCGACTACTAGTGGTAGACCTAAAGCGTGCAACTAATCTTTCTATAGATCTAGATCTACCACTAGTTCCCTTTGGAACATACTTCTGTTCAGGCGTAACATTCACATTCTTAGAAACACATTCATCATGAACATCATTAATTAAACATTTCTTGCATATTAAACAAACAGAGTCATTACATGCATTAGAACCAGTACTTTCGACATTACATTCAGATGAATCATGTTTCTTATTACAAAGCGATAAATTCCTAGGGTGTTCTTCTACTTCTTCAACTTTATTCTTGCTACTACTCGTAGAGGCAGACGAGACTCTATTGTTCCTTGTATTGCTCCTAGGCTTTAGTCTGCTGCTCCTAGAGGTGCTTTCTAATCCTGTAGAAGGTAAGGCACACACATTAGGATTTATATTGTTGTCCTTTTTAGCATCACTAGACTCTTTAGAATTATCCTTTTTGCACACATTTGTCTTAGATGTGGAGGCAGACGCATTAGTGGGACTAATCCTAAAAAGGCCAGGTGCTATCACTTTTGGTGTTTTGACAACCGCTTTTCCTTTATCAACAATCTTTTCATTTTCACTTTTCTTAGGCAAGGGTGTTGGAGTGACTGGTTTTGTCAAATCCTTTTTCTCATCGACTTTTGGAGCAAACCGTGAAATTGACATTTTTGGTTTTTGAACCGTGTTTGAAACATTTGGTTTCTCCGAAGTCAATGGTTTTGCAAACTTGGTTTCCTCACCCTTTCCTTGTTGACTTTCAAGCTGAGCCCTCAAAAGATCATTTTGCTCTTTCATGTTTTTTAAGGCATGCTCATACGACAATTTGTCATACTTGCATTCTTCCTTTTTTCGATCAAGTTGTTTAAAATATGACACATTTTCTTTTTCAAGCTTCATAAGAGCATTTTCATATTTTGAAACAATTGCGGAGGTCTCAACTCTTAGTCTTTCATCGTCTTGAACAGAATATGTTTGTAAAATGATGGACATAATGTCAGTGGTCATAACAGCTTCGAAGAGAGAATCATTAAGGTGTTCCAAAACATTCATGTTTTCACGAGTATCATTAGCTTCGTTTACCAGGGATTTGTGGTCCTTGACAAAGTCGGCCATTTCTTTTAAGAAAGCTTGTTCAAAATGGATTACCCTCGCACTGATGTTATTCAGTGGGATAGTAATTTCGTTTTCAAAAACTTTTTTCTGCTCAATATGAAAACTGGAATGCCAGTTGTTTATATTGATTGTAGTTTTAGAAGCAACAATATTTTAAAGTTCTTGAATTCTCTTTTAACGTCATCCAGAATGTCTCTAGCCTCACTTGTATTAAAAGTGTTGGTAGAAGACATTTGTTCCATTTTTGAAAGAGATTTGGAAACAATTACTTTCTTAGAAAACATTTTTGAGAATGGTCGTTTTATGGAAAACACAGATGGTTCTTTTTGTGGAACAAAAGTAATTCCCGAAAGTTTGTTCAATTTGTTGTAATCAATGGGCTTCAAATCCTTTTGTTTCATTTTATTTATGCTCTCTTCGACATGTTCTATCGTTTGTACAGAATCTCGAACGACGGGAGGATCATGTTTGGTGTAAATCACATTACCATTATACAAAACATTCTGTTCTTGCTGAGCTTTCTTGAGATTACTGGGTGTGTTGTTACCAAGAGCCACTTTATGTTTCGTATGGTAAATCGGATTAGTTTGATTTGAAATCATTTTCATTGTTTGACTTGACTGACCCGACTTAACCACTAATTCTTCTAAATGTGCAATCATGTGTTCTGACTCTACGATTTCGGCCAAAAGTTTGTCTTCTTTCTTTGCAAAGTCCTTTTTCAGCTCGTCCCTTTCTTTTTCAAGATTGGTATAAGCCGATTTTTGTTTAGAAAGTTGGTTTTGTAAATCAGAAATTTCCGCATTTAAAGATTTTATCTTTTTGAAAGAATTAACATCAAGTGTATCAAACTTGAGTTGCAATTGTTTTTCCCTTGAAACGGAATTTTGATAACCAGTTTCTAATTCAGACAATCTTTTGTTATGAAATTCAAAAGCTTTAACGTTTTCTTTGTAACTCTCAAGCTCAGCGGTCAATTTAACATTCGCGGCCTTAACATCGCGATTGACCATTTTCACATTCTCAATTTCAATACGACAATTATTCAATAATGATTCAAACAAAGCACGTGTTTCCTCATCATTCTCAGCATGCTGTGAAACGAAGCCTCCATTATGATTCACATCTGGAGTCGCTGAAGGAGTATTGCTACTACTTGGCATGTCCAGGTATGTATCATAAGTGGGTGCTAGCTTCTCAGAATGTTGTTCCTCATGAGGAGACATATCAAATATATCATTATTGTGACATGTGTTGAAGTTTGATACCTCAGATGGTGCATTGGTGTCATAAACAGGAAGTGTGTCAGAATCCGTGTCATACTTAGCTTCCTGAAGATTCGCCATAAATATGCAGTTCGCATCGATATCCTCTCTATCTTCCATGTCATCCATAAGAGCCATAAAATCATTCTCCTCTGCGTTCAACTGAAACCCTGCCTGAACCTTTTGTGCCAACATCACTGCTTTCTGTAAGTACTCTAGATCTTTCTTGTTCGGCTTAGTAGGACAGTTCCTTGCCATATGACCTACACCCTGACAGTTGAAACACTTTACCGGATTACCCTGATTCACATTTCCCAAATTCCCAACTACTGGAGCTGCAACATTTCTATTCTGATTACCCATTGCCTGATTACCAACATTCTGACCCCTCTGATTTCCAACAAACTGACCCAACTGATTCCCTGCATTCTGACCATACTGATTCCCTGCATACTGACCTGCATTCTGCATATTCTGATTGCCCATATTAAATCCAGTAGCATATCCTTGCTGATTCCCATAAACTCCAACCATTTGGCCTCCATTGCCCATATTGAAACTCGGCTGAGCAATCTGCTTGTTGCGAGTGTTCGATGAAATCCTTTGGTTGTTGTTTGTTGGTGTAGAATAGCATCCTTGGAATGCCTTTGACAGAAAAGCAAACGCTTGGGTCAATGCTGCAGTAGCTTCATCATTTTCAGTGAATTCTGGTTCTTGGAATTGTTGGTATTGCTGTTGTGGTATAACATGTTGTTGTTGCTGTGGGTAGAACTGTTGTTGGTAGACCGGTGTTGTTTGTTGAATGTATGAAGGTTGCATGTAGTTGTGAGTGAAAGATGATGATGGTTGTTGTGTGTTCACTGGTAGCGGTGTTGGTGTAGTAGCAATTAATGCGAGAGGATCATGATTCTTTGCCAATCTTTCTTTCCTTACTTCATTAGCCTCAGCTTGGTTTTGTTTCAGAAAATCATAGAGTTGATCATAATTCACCTTATGTAAATCCTTTGTTTGATTGACAATTGTAACATAACGACCCCATTCTTCTGGAAGGTTATTGATGAATTTGATGTTTGTTGCAATTGTTCGAGGTGTCAACTTGTTTCTGATTAACTCATTCATCAAAGTGCAAAACCTTGTGTAGTAGGATTCAATCTGTTCACCTTTAGTGGATGTGAAATTCTCCCATTCAGTAAGAAGTTTGTTCTCAACGTCTTGTTGTCCAATCTCTGTTCCATGACAAATCCTTCTAACACATTCCTACATAGCATAAGCAGTTTCACAGCTGTCGACCGCAGCAAAGATCTCCCGTGGTAATCCAAGTTGGATTAAATGCATTGCCATATCATCAGCGGCGATCTGCTTCTTGTCTTCCTCTGTGTAATCTGCTTCTATTTGTTCACGCACGAATGGTTGAGTAGGAGGTGTTGTATTTGGATTACCTTCAATTTGAACTTGTCTTGGCTTGAATGGACCATTTGTAATGGAGTTGATCATTAATTTACCATCAGGCTTTGTTTTGATGTAACGAAGCATGCGGCTTGTCCATGGGAGATATCCACCTTTTTCAAGCATTGGAGGTCGGTTTTCCGCACCGGCTGCATGAATGTCTTGCTGAGTAGCCATTGATGAAGTGTAGATTGATAAAGTTGATTCTTGGATCGATTCAACGAAGTAGGAGTTGTCTTTAGTGTAAGTTGATGCAAGTTTTTATGGTGAAAAATTTGATCTAAAACCTTAAAACCTCAATAACTTCTTCTCGGAGCATTTTTAGGCCTCGAAACTTTGCCTAAATCGATAAATCTATTTAGCGTGTCATTCTCCTCTGTCTCACGGTCGTTTTGACAGCTGATTCGTCGAAAACGGAGTTACGGTTCAAAAGTTATGGCCGTTTGAAGTTTGGTTGTCAAAAGTCAAAAACTTACGCGTAAACTCAGATCTTATGCGTAGAAAATGAATCTTATGCGTTGACAGAAACTTATGCGTAGAACAAATGTTAGGCGTAAACAAAAAGTTATGCGTAAACAGTAAACTTATGCGTAAGAAAAATACTTATGCGTAAGATTAGTAGTTTATGCGTAGGCTTTGTGTTTATGCGTAAGATTAGTTACGCGTAAGGTTTAGCTTATGAGTAAGATTTTACGCGTAAGGTTTATAAACCAAACAAATCTCTCAAACTTATCCAAGCTTGAAAGATATCCAAAGTCGAAGTATTCCACAAACTTATCCAAGTCAGGGAAGTACTGAGTAGTCTCTGATCGATGAAGAAATCTTATGCGTAGGATCTTACGCGTAGAATCTTTTGCGTAGAAGTTCAACTTAGGCGTAGGATCTTATGCGTAAGAACCCAACTTATGCGTAGGAAAGTGAGTTTATGCGTAAGAAGAGGGTTTTGACCAAGCTTATGCGTAGAAAAAGGGTTTTGACTTAATCTTATGCGTAGGAAGTACTGTAGACAGCTGTTTCTTGTACTATACTCAAAACTTACGCGTAGGATGACCAGAAAACTTCAAAAATTCGATTTTTTCACCCAAAAACTCCTTTTTCACTTGTTTCTAATGATCAAATCTTTCCCAAAACACTTAGAATCACTAAAAGTTCAATAAAAACAACAACTTTAACACTAGAAACACGTAAAAATCAAAACTTTTTGAAGAAAAAGTACACAAATGAATGAAAAGTGTGACTTTTTTAACAAAAAACTTGATAAAAACACTCCTAAATCATTGTTAGGCGATTGATACCACTTGTATGACCTTAAATCTATCAACTTTAACACAAATATAAGCACTAGAAGAAGTAAAGATGGTGACTTGATGACATATATGTGTGGCGTTAACAATAGTAAAGAGAGGTAAGAGATGAAGAGAACTTTTATTAAAAACACACACAATACACACACAAGCACACCTTACAAATGAGAGGTAAGTGCCTTATATAGTTAGAGAGAAAGGCCTCATGGGCTTTCTACTGGACTTGGGCTTGGACTTGGTTACATGGTAGATAACAAGGCTTATGAAACATAGCACATAACATATTAGCTTTCCAAGTCCAAAGCCCAATGACTAAACTATTACTAAACTTAACAAACGACACAAAGTTACAATATGAGAATGACCATCACTTCTATATATATATATATATATATATATATATATATATATATATATATATATATATATATATATATATATATATATATATATTAATGCTAACAGATTATCAGGTAAGGACTCAGACTCAGAACGTTTGTCTAGACATTGAACAACATTCTGGTCAACCTTTCCTTCATTACTGAAGTTAGGTTGCTCAGATTGTTGTTTCTCATTTGCAGGCATAATATGATCAACAGTAGATTGTACCTCAACCATTTGCTCTTTGTCAAAGTTAGGTTTTGTGTCATATATGGGTATGACATCTTCCTCATCCATCTGTTCTTTGTCAAAGTTGGGCTCTGATTCATAGGAGGGTTTGATCTCTACACAGTCTGCATCTGTATCATTCCCTAATCTACTGTTGTCATCCTGCTCTTCTAATTCTGTCCCATTGCTTTCCATGACAACCAAATTAGCTTCCAATACATCAACTTTATGAACTTGCTCTTCTTGAATCTGCAACTTCTTTTTATTTAGCCTTTTTTCATACTCTTCTCTATGAAGTATTCTTTCGGATATTGGCTTCTCAATTGCATCCATGCGTTGGAGCAATACATATTTGAAGGTTTGAGCCTTGATGCTAGTGTATTCTAAAAAATACTTGCTTACATCTTCACAGTCATAGTTGATGAACTGTTGAAACTGTTCCTTGAGCACTCTGAAGGCGGCCTTGGATTCATTCTCATGAAATTCTTCTGTTGCAAGTTGCTTTTCAAGTTGATTCATGTTGTTAAACATCGTATTAGTGAAAATATCAACTTTTTCTCCAAAGAGGTTTAGAAATACATATTCGAATACATACTCAGAACGAGTTTCTGCTAAGTCTTTGTTAGAAAGGAGTTTAAGGTGTGACTGAAGTAATCTAAAAGATGTCATGCATTTCTCAAATGGATCTTCAGAATCATCTGTAGCATTTGTGTCGTACACTGGGTCTGTATTATCCACGTGAAGTTCCTGCATGTTTGCCATTAACATTACATCTTCTGTATCGGCTTCCAAATCTGCTGTATTGGATTCCAAATCTGCATATTCATCATCAGATGGAATATCTCCCATGAAACTTTGCAAAACAGCATTGAGATTACCCCCTTCAACTTCCATTTGACTAAGTGTGGCATCGTATTCAACATTAGCGTCAAAGAGTGGAGTTGAATCATAATCTTGATCTTCCACATTTGCAATATTTTCCGTATATGCCATAAATGTCATGCTTGGTTTGATAAGATCTTCTTCATCATTAGTATCTTCCATTGTGATTAACCATTCAGAACTAGAAGTCATTACGCCTTTGTCTTTCTCTGTAGATACTTGTCCAAGCTTTACTAGATTTTGTAGAAGAGATTGCATATGAGCATATAGTGTTGCAGTATGGTATTGTGGAATAAAGATCGGCTCAGGTGCATTTGGAGGATTGAAGAATAGACCATTTGGAGTGTACATTAATGATCCATGGTCAACAGCTTGGGATGGTGGAGCGGGGAGAATGGTCTTCAGTGGATTCATGCTTAAACAAGATTCAACAATTTGCTTCATTCTTATGTGATGAAGTTCTTCTGTGCGATGCATAGCTTCAAGATATTTCCACATTTCATAAGCACTGGCTTGAAAGTCCATATTCATGTAAATTGAATTGGGAAGGGCTAATGTCATGAACCATGTAGCTTGTTGGTCAGCATTGTACCGAGCAAGTTCAGTAGCATTCAAATCTTCATCAGTTTGTAGTCTTATAATTCCTGTTGAGTCAGCAAGAAATATCATTATGTATGGACCATCTTGAATTGATTTAAGTATGAGATCTACAGTAGGACGATCTGTTAGCCATTTTAGAAATCTCCATTTCCAATCAGTATATGTTCCTGGCAGCAACATTGGAGGCCTTGATTCATTGCCAAATAGCAAAACTTGACGAATGAGGGAGCTGTGACTTTGTTGTTGATGATACTGTTGCTGATGAGAATATTGGTGAGGAAGAAGGTACTGTTGCTGATGACTGTTGCAGATGAGAATATTGGTGAGGAAGGTAGTTGGAAGAAGGTACTGTTGCTGATGACTGTTGCTGATGAGAATATTGGTGAGGAAGGTAGTTGGAAGAAGGTGATTGAGACATTGTAAATGACATTTCTCTCCCCCTTGATTGTTGCGACGTAATCGAAATAATCAAACAAAATGTCACACTCAAGGTCGAAATAGTAATTTCTGGTTTTCCCTCCAAAATTAATTTGAAAAATTTTCTCTTCCAAAATGTAACACCCCCATTTTCACTGATCGCAGCGGATAAAGTGTTTGGGGTATTACTTCATAGAATCACAGATACAGTAACAGAAAACGACTCGAAAAGCGACGTTTTGAAAATTTAGTTATCATTCATAATTATCAAAGTTTTAATTATAAAAGATGTACTTTTATTTTGTTGAGGTCCCAAAAATCTAAGTGTTAGGTTGGTTGTGTTTGAATGATAACCATGAAAAGTCCTCCGAGTTCAGTACCTCCTTCCGCCATAGGTCCATAGAAGTAATATACCTAGAATACATGCTTAAAAAGTCAACACTAGGTGTTGAGTGAGAATCATAGGTTTAGGGGTTAGTGAATACAAGTTCCCTGGGTTCAGTTATTACACACTGATTGGTCCTGAACGGTCAACTAAATTGACCAGGTGAATGGTCAACCAAGTCAAACGTCTCAGACCAACTAACCAAGGAGTATAGTGTTTCCCCGGGTCGTTATGTCCCGACGAGGCGTGCAATTGTATTTGTGAACGTTTTAAGTGATCGGGTGATTAATCAGGAAGGTCAGGGATTTGATTATTATGATTACACTACGAGATTATGATTGAAAATAGCTTAAAACACTATATTAACAATTACTGATGATCAGATAACCTAAAAACGTGATTTAAACCTAAAAACGCGCGTTTGAATTTAAAATAAACGCGAACGCCCAAATAAAAAGTGAAACGGGAGCAAATAAAGTCCTACGAATGTGAAAATTATATTTTTACAATCCTAATGATATAAGAAAATTTTTAGAAAATTAAAACTATTTTTACCACTTTCTAATTAATTACTATTAATTAATTACTAATTATTAATTACTTTTTAATTAACTAAATTATACTAAATTACAATTAATTATGAAATTTAACTAGAAAAATAAAAATTAAATTTAGAAAAATCTAAAATATTATAAAACTAATTTTAGAACAGAAAATCTATTTTTCCTACTTTTTAATTAATTATTACTAATTAAAAACTAATTATTTAATTAATTTAAACTAAATTAAATTATAGAAATTACTAAATGAAATGAGAAAAATCTGAAAAAATTCCTAAAAATGCTCAAGTTATCAGAAACCTAGGAAAATTATAAAAATGAAAAGTGCTTTTTGAAAAAGCTAAAAATAAGCTAAAAAGCTTAAATAGAAGCTATCACTTTAATTAATTTTGGTTTTTTCTAATTTTTCTTTTACACAACTATTTATATACCGAAATGAGACAACTTTTGTGAAGGCACATTAATTGGAACTTAAATATAAGCTCAGTGGAGCTTATTGATCACCACAGATGAGCTTATGAACTTAAAATGAGAATTATGAACTATGAAAAGCTATTAGAAACAGCTACAAGCTGCACCAGGATTGAAACAAGCGAAGGACAAGTAAACGAGAGTAGAATAAACTAAAACAACAAAAGAAATTCATTGAATAAGCTGAATAAGCTAAATAAGCAAATCCAATTACCCCACAGACCAAGCAGGCCTCAACAGCCCATATGCAGCCCTTGGTAGGGCCCACAGGGATGCCTTGAAGACCAAGGCAATTGGTGATCTGAAAATATGACCTGAGGTGCTTTCCAAAAAGTCTAAATGCACAAGCTAAGTAAAACTAAGAAGCTCACAAAGAGCTTGTGAACTTGTGTACCTAAAGCTGATTGCTCAGCTTAAGGGTGGATGTTGGACAAACTTCAAGGTGACAGCAGCCCCATCAAATAAGCTAAAAAGTTAAAAATAAGTTTGGCTCTTAAGAGTGAGCTTATTGGCTTTTAAATAAGCCAACAAACAGGATGTGAGGACCACTAGTGAACAATTTAAATCCAATTGAAAATGGGTGGGTTAGGCTGGTCCCCTAGTGCAGGGTACCTTTCTTGCCCTGCAGGCTTGTTTGAGTCACCAAAGAAGCCAAGAGAAAATTTCCAAAAATAAGCTGATGGTGGAAATCAATAGTTAAACTGGTAGACTTCAATTAGAAAAAAGTTTCAAACCTTAATTCCAAGTACAAAAATCATAAAAATTCGTGCAATAGTTGGATTTCTATCTCACTAAATGATTTTGACTTTTTGATATTGAGACTTAGGTTGACTTTGGTGAGTTTCTAATCTATCCTACTGATTATTTATGGTGTAATAAGCTACTGAGGCATCAAATTAAGCTATTTACTGACTAATAAGCTTATATGATCAATATGGACTCTTGAATTCCAACAGACAACAAATTGAGAAGGTTTAAAGTGGATGTTGACTATATCCTAATAAGAACTGACTTTTATGGTTTTACTAGCCTACCGAAACCTAATGTACCCTGTAACAAGCACAAACAACCAGAGAAACTCACTAATGCTCAGTGAGTTACACTGAACCAAACACCCCCTTAATGAGACAGAATTCAAAGTCAATGAAGTTTGCAGGATTAAATAGTCTCACATATCATCAGCTTAGCTAAACAATGAAGAATTAAGAACATTCCAACAGTTTACCACTAATGAAAATAATTTAAAGTAGATTACACTAATTGAGAACTAAATAAAATGAAAGAAAAATGAAAACTTACAAGGACTAATACCCTAACTGAGATAGGGGAAACTCTCAGCCCATAGCCTATCTTTAAGATAGGCTTAAACTATACCAATGATCATGAATCTAATCATCCATTTACCCCAAATTCTGCATCATCATCCCCATTGACTTTTGTTGACCATTTCTTATTTAACCAATTCAAATAGAAGCAAAGTTATGGAACTGAGTTTAAGCTATCATGAAGCCTACAACAGGTATTGAGGAAGTATGAAAGCTTAAATTGTACTTAATGAAATTTTAGAAAATAGATTGTAAATGAAACTGAATTGAAAACTTATATTAAACTTGAATTACATATTACAAAATAGGAACCAGATTTAAGAACTACATGAAAATTAAAAATATAACATAACTAAGCATGCCTCAAAGGGCTTACATAAGCTAGTATTTAAACTAAACTAAAAAGCTAGGGATTCATTCTCCTTTTTCTCTTTTCTGCTTTTTGTGTTGTGCTTTCTTGAGTGAGTCCCACACGTTGGAGTAAAGCAGGTGTAATCTCAGCCATTGATCAGATTTGGCACCCAAATGGAGCTGCAGGGACCATTCTTGTAAAATTTCTCAAACTTTCACCTAGGGGCCAATTATGATGACTTTTGACTTCCAAAGGACCTTTGTTGATTTTTCTTTTGAAATAAATGCTCAGGGACTAATTTCATCAATTTTTGAAAGTTGGGGGACTGAAACTACCAATTGTGCAAACTTTGTTCGTTTTTCATTGTTTTTACTCATTTTGCATCTGAAACATATAAAACACAATCCCTGGGATATTTTCAGTATTTTGATACATTTCTGAGTATTTTTGGATGTTTTGGCTGTTCAAATACGACAAAAATGATGAGTGTTTAAGCACTCATCAATCCCCCACACTAAACTATTGCTAGTCCCTAGCAATCTTTTATGAAAACTTAATGGATTTAAATCTCTTTACCAAAATCCATTACTTATGGAGTAGCCAAATATTTCGGTTCAAGTAATCACTATGGTACATTGATAACCATATGATTTTGAGCAAATCACCAGCTGTCAATGGGTTTGATTTGTCTTTACCAGAAGCCGTTTGCTTCTGGACTAGCCAACTCTTGATGGAATATAGTCATCATCTTGGTGAGTTGATTACCAATTATGGTTTTCCACTGTCTTTACCGCAAGCCATAATCTTGCGGGCTAGCCAACTCTTTTACTTTTTAGGATATGGTGAGTTGAATACCATACAATTTTCGGCAAATTGTCAGCCATAAACGGATTTGAGATA
This sequence comes from Artemisia argyi, assembly GCA_030686995.1. Classification (NCBI taxonomy): domain Eukaryota; kingdom Viridiplantae; phylum Streptophyta; class Magnoliopsida; order Asterales; family Asteraceae; genus Artemisia; species Artemisia argyi. The sequence continues at coordinate 26,324,449 of CM060704.1, forward strand.
TCTTTACCAAGAGCCGTTTGCTCCTGTATTAGTCAATCCCTTTGTCGGTTAGACATGGCGGACTGATAACCACAAAAATTTTGAAATAAAGTGAATTTTTTTAAAAAAATTATAGGCCAAAAACGGGGGTACTAGAGGATATAATGTGATAAAATTCGCTAGAATTCCCCCCCACCCACACACACACTTAGAATTGAATATTGTCCTCAATATTCAAAGTCCCGGCTATTATGCCAACTCTTTGAACATAAAAAGATAATATTATAAGCTAACTGTGGGAACATCAATTTTCATTTTTCACTTTATTTATACATACAACACACTTTTTTTTTTTTTTTTTTTTTTTTTAAGATATATACATTACAAACAGCAGCAGGGGGCGGCCACTCCCCCACACTAGGGTGTTAGAAAATAGAAAGAAGTCAGAGACATGGGTGAAAACTCATGTTTATGCTACTGTTTTTGTTCATCGAGTCGATAGCTTGACTCGATCCCCGAATTCAATTGTCCCTGGGGAAAGTTTGGAGACTCGGGACAACCATGGATGGTATGTCCTCTCCAAAGTAATGTTTCAAACGATGCACATTCACTTTAAAATTTGGACCGTCATTTTGAGATAACTCGACGGTGCCATAAGGATAAACCTTTGCGATAGTGAATGGGCCAGTCCAACGGGTTTTGAGTTTTCCCGAGAAGATCTTGAGTCTAGAGTTGAAAAGAAAGACTCGGTCACCAACGTTGAAAACGCGGTTCTTGATTTTGGAGTCATGAATCTTCTTTGTCTTTTCTTTATAGATTAAAGAGTTCTCGTAAGCTTGATCACGAAGTTCATTTAACTCATTCAGTTGAACTTTCCGATGATCACCCGCAGTTTTGAGGTCAAAATTTGAATGCTTGAAGGCCCAATAGGCTTTATGCTCAAGCTCGATCGGAAGATGGCACGTGTAACAATTCGCAATTTCAGGTTAACTTTTATTCCCGAAAATTTCACTATTTCACTTTTTACTATTCACTTTTTACTATTCACTTTTCACTATTCATCTCAGAAATTTTTATTTCATATTCTCGTAAGTTAAACTATTTTAACGATAATTCGAGAGTTTGACGCTCGTCGGATCATTTCTGCAAAAATCACAAAACCGTGTCCGAGATTTACTTTTAGGTTTAAACGTCATTCCAGCATCCCGATATGTCCATAAAACATTATAAACAATAGAAATATGATTTTCTCTCATTTTAGGACAATTCCAAAACTTTTGGAATTTTACGTTTTTCAGTTCAACGTTTTACGCGAATTACGCGTTTTAGACCCGTGTTTCCAGTTTTTAGCAGGGTTTTAGCACCCGATAGATCTTACCACTCATTTTATATTTTATTATGGAGTATATTGATAAGTTCTACCATATTTATAAGTTTCATATTTTTAGGATACCCGGTTTTACGTTTCGTGACTTAACAACTTACGGTTAGCAACTTACGGAGTCAAAACTAGCTACATACTTAGGATAATACCATCAAAAGTCCACACCTTGTTCTCCAAGTTCATGAACCGCCACTAGGGAGGGGCATTCACACTTGTGGTTAAATCTTGACCATTGATTCTTTAGATCATTACTTAATTATAACTTTGTCACCAAGTTATTGTAATTTCCTAGTAAGCTTCCTAACCTCCTCATTCATAGTATAAATAGCAAGCTAATCTCTTCCTTTCTTCATCACCAAAAACGCCACAACATCAATACCTAGCACCATGATCCTTTGATCTTCAATATACAAGTTACACTACAAAGTTCAAGGTCTTAGTATTCTCTACCTAGTTCTTAAGTTTGTTTGGTGATTCCATGGTTGAATTAGGAGCTACACGAGGTTACTAGGGCTGAAGTTAAATGGTTTTCACAAGGGTTAGATCAAGGCTAGCAAGGGTTACAAGAGTTATGGTGAAGGGTTTACAAGATTAGGTTTAGTGTCCTAGTTCTATACTTGACTTCCTTTCTTAAGTGAAAGCCAAAAGTTGTAAGAAACCCTTATACACTTTCTTGCTCAATATCATTTTTATGCTCTTTGTGTTCTTTTCATGCTATATATGTTCTTGTTATTGTGTTCATGATGTTTAAAAATGGATAAAACGAGTATTGGTATACATATGTTAACTTATGACAAGCAAACAAGCAAACTAGTGATTTTTATGGAAAACCACGACCACAATAGTATAACTTTGATATTTGACACTTACTTACTGTTAAAAAGGACTTAACAAGGAAAACATAGCAATTTGAATCACCCAAAACGAGTACCCGAGTCAAAAGTTATGACCATTTGAAGCTAGCGAAACCAAAACGGCAAAACTGCCTATGCAAACTGTTTTGCATTCTGCCAATTTTGAAAGTCCCACTTATGGTCCGATTCATCAAAAAGTTAAAACACGAAAGTTGTCCGGAACGCCGTTTTCGTTCAGGAACAAAGAAGCTCGAGCCCTGAAAATGCTTTCTGAGTGATAATTTTCTTCAAATTCTTAACAACCCATTTTTAGACCAAAGTCACTATATAATAGTTATGATTTACTAAGACCAAGAGGTCTAATGACCTAAAGCCAAGACCACAACCATGGCTAAAGCCAAGGTTGAGTCTCAAGACCATGGTAACAATGACCAAGGTCACGGCAAAGCCACGGCTAAAGACCATATAACTATTAAAGATCAAAAACTTATATATATGTTATCAAATACTACAATAGTAGGGAGCCTCATATGAGGAGTTCATTAAGTAAGCCGTCGAGACGAGTTGTGGATTTACGAATTAAAGTGTCCTGGCTCCTCGAACGTTTACTCCATGACTTCTGAATTATGTCGGCCCGAACGGTAGTAAGAGATATACAACCTATACATGTTTCATAGACCACTTATATTCAAAGACTTACACTATATACTAAGTACTACATCATGAACATTATGCAAGACATATATTGGCAATTCGTCGTATTCTTAGACGTTACTCCAAACCTAAGTCGTAACGTTCTATTATAGGCTGCTCTTAGAGACTTTCGCGATTCGACTACCACTTTCATTTCTCATTACATAAGCTTAAGGTGAGTCATAGCCCCTACTCTTTTCATACTTGTTTTAACTCATTGGGGGGGGATACATGCTCAACTACTTTCTTACTTGTACAAATACTCAAAACATTTATACTTGATTGTTTTATACTTGATTGTCTTATACTTGATTGCATTATACTTGATTTCATACATACATGATTGTGTTATACTTAACTGCGTTATACTTGATTGTGTTACTGCCAGTGGCTCCAGATTAAGTTGCTGGATGACCATTGAGACTGCCAGTGGCTCCAGATTAAGTTGCTGGATGACCATTGAGACTTCCGGTGGCTCCAAATTAAGTTGTTGGATGACCATTGAGGCTATTGATACATCCTAACATTTGCGAATGTTGGATACATCATAAACGTGAGGTCTTCGGAGATGAAGTGTAGACTCACGACTAATTGCTTAACTGTTTTGATGAACTTATACATGTCTTTATTATACTATATTGTAGCAGTGGGTTGTGAACACACAGGTTACAAGTCTCTTATGGCGGGACTTGTAACTGAGTGGATTCACGATGCCTTTGCTGTGTGAACATTCTTTTAAGGCTTTTCAACTGTTTTAAGACAAACTCTATGAACTCACCAACCATTGTGTTGACACTTTAGCATGTTTATCTCAGGTTAGTAAGGCGATAGCTAGTGCGTGGAACTTAGAGTCAAGCTGCATATTCTGAAGACTTACGCTTTTATCATTTACCATTCAAAACATTTTGTATACATTTATGTATCATACTTTGGAATCTCATGTTTGTAACTTTGAATTCATTAATCGAATGGTAACTTTTCAAAACGTCTCATTTAGAGTTCGTTTTCTATAACTTATACTTTGTATTATGAAGTAGCACCCTAGTGACACAGTCTTCCGCTGCGGTATTTGGGGGTGTTACAGCACGCTTTCCCGTACACAAGTTTGTAAGGCTTACACCCGATGGGTGTTTTGAAAGCCGTACGGAAAGCCCAGAGTGCATCATCTAATTTATCCGACCACGATGCATGATTTTCACCTACGGTTCTTTCCAATAGTCTCTTAATGCCTCGATTGGAAACTTCAACTTGTCCACTTGTTTGAGGGTGGTACGCAGTAGAAAGACGGTGAGTTACACCATACTTTTGCATGACTTTATCAAATTTTTCATTGCAGAAATGCGTACCACGATCACTAATTATAGCACGTGGAGTTCCAAATCGAGCAAAAAGAGCTTTCAAGAATTTTACAACAACTCGGGCATCATTTGTGGGTAAAGCTTTTGCTTCAACCCATTTTGACAAATAGTCAACAGCCACGAGTATGTACTTATTTCCATGAGATGATGGAAATGGCCCCATAAAGTCGATGCCCCATACCTCAAAGATTTCACAAACTTGAATTGCGTTTTGTGGCATTTCATTCTTTTGTGAAATATTCCCGTGACGTTGACAAGCGTCACAGGATTTGACTAGTTCCTGGGCATCCTTATAGATCGTGGGCCAGTAGAAACCGGAATCAAACACCTTTTTGGCGGTGTAGTTTGGATTATGGTGTCCCCCCGTGGGTCCAGCATGGCAAGCCTTGAGAATATCATTGGCTTCTTGTCCATAAACACACCGCTGGATGACTTGATCCGCACAGATTTTGAAAAGGTAGGGGTCGTCCTAGAAGTAATGTTTTACATCTTTAAAGAATTTATTTTTTTGTTAGGACGACATCCCTTTCACAACAAAGTTACCCGCATGGTAGTTTGCAAAATGGGCAAACCATGGGGTAATAGAATCTCCACGAAAGGCAACCGAATTGAGTGTCTCGAGAGGGAAGGTTTCATTAATTTCCTTTTTCTCGAAAACATCTTGGTGGGGGTTTTCCAAACGGGAGAGATGATCAGCAGCTAGGTTCTCAGCTCCTTTTTTATCACGAATTATGATATCAAATTCTTGCAGGAAGAGAACCCAACGGAGTAGTCTCGGCTTTGCATCTTGTTTTGCAAAGAGGTACTTCAAAGCCGAGTGATTCGTATACACTATGCATTTGGTCAATATCAAATATGGCCGAAATTTCTCAAAGGCATACACCACTGCTAATAATTCTTTTTCAGTGGTGGTGTAATGACTTTGAGCCTCGGTCATCGTTTTGCTCGCATAGTGTATCGGCTGAAAGTGTTTTGATTTGTGTTGCCCCAAGACTGCCCCAATTGCATAATCACTAGCATCACACATGAGTTCAAAGGGCAAGTCCCAATCGGGGGCAACAAGAATCAGTGCTTCAGTAAGCTTTTTCTTCAAAGTTTCAAAAGCTTCGATGCACTCGGGGGAGAAGATAAAAGGAGCATCCTTCTCGAGTAGATGGGTCATAGGCCGGGCGGTTTTGGAAAAATCTTGAATGAACCAACGGAAAAAACCGACATGACCCAAAAAAACTCCTAATACCTTTGACGGTAGTGGGATGAGGTAATTTTGATATGACATCAACTTTGGCTTTGTCGACCTCAATCCCATTTTTTGCAATTTTATGGCCAAGGACAATGCCCTCTTTGACCATAAAGTGGCTCTTCTCCCAATTTAGACATAACCTTATGTCTTCACAACGTTTGAGCATGTTGTCTAAATGGGAGAGACATGGTTGGAACGAATCCCCAATGACCGAAAAGTCATCCATGAATACCTCCATTGTTTTTCCGATCATGTCGAAAAATATTGACATCATGCACCTTTGGAACGAGCCCGGAGCGTTGCATAAGCCAAATGGCATGCGACGGTAGGCAAAGCTTCTATAAGGGCATGTGAAGGTAGTTTTCTCTTGATCATGTGGATCAATGGGGATTTTAAAGTAACCCGAGAAACCATCGAGGAAACAATAGTACTCATTCCCCGCTAATCTCTCGAGCATTTGGTCCATGAAGGTAGATTAGGTTTATAAAAGGGCTTGGTAATTGGGTTTGGGTAATAAAAGGGTTGGGTTGTTTGGTTTAGGCACTAATAATATCAAAGGCTCATTAGGTTTATGAAAACAAAAGCCCAAGGACCATTTTGTATTTTCTGAATTTTTGGAGGATTAAATCTGGCAAACTTCTAAAAATTATTCCAAGGGACCAACTTGTCACATTCCATACCCCAAGAACCTTTGTTGAATAATTTCCCAAAAAATGAAATTCCCGGGGACTAGTTTTGCAAAATTCCAAACTGCAGGGACCATTCTTGTAAAATTTCTCAAACTTTCACCCAGAGACCAATTATGATGACTTTTGACTTCCAAAGGACCTTTGTTGATTTTTCTTTTGAAATAAATGCTCAGGGACTAATTTCGTCAATTTTTGAAAGTTTAGGGACTGAAACTGCCAATTGTGCAAACTTTGTTCGTTTTTCATTGTTTTTACTCATTTTGCATCTGAAACATATAAAACACAATCCCTAAGATATTTTTAGTATTTTGATGCATTTCTGAGTGTTTTTGGATGTTTTGGCAGTTCAAATACGACAAAAATGATGAGTGTTTGAGCACTCATCAACAGCTTACTCACATATCCTTGGGTAGTGTAGGTGGGTGTGTGTATATCAAGTCTTAGTCTAGGTTTTTAAGTAATTATTCTTAGGGCTTTCAAATATAACATAACACCGTTCGGGCCATCATAATTCAGAAGTATATGACTCCTCACATGAAGCTCCCTACTATTGTATTATGTTATCAACATAATACCGTTCGGGCCATCATTATTCAGAAGTTATTACCCCTCACATGAAGCTCCCTACTATTGAGCTATGTTGTTATTAAGTTTTAGTTATAGCATAACACCATTCGGGCCATCATAATTCAGAAGTACATGCAATAATCGTTTGAGGAGTCAGGGCACTTTAATTCGTAAATACAGCAAACTCGTCAAAACAAAATATCCACATGGTACTCCTCACATTAAGCTCCCTAGTATTGTGTTATGTTTCTAAATTAAAAATAGGTTTTTATATTTTATATGAAAATATTCCATTTAACCCTTTTAAGTTTATATATTTACACTTTTTGCCCTAAACTTATAAACTCATAACATTTAGGCATATAATTTTCTATATTTTACATAACTAGTCCCTATACTTATTTATTTAAGAGAAATGACAAAAATATTCCTTGAACTATACTAACTTTCAATAATTACCCATTTTACCCTTAACATTATATTATTTGCAAATTTAGTCCTTTTAAGTCTATATTTCATTTTTCTTAATATCTTAAGGTTTTAAAACTTTGCAAAAGAGGTTCTTGTACTTGTAACTTTCAATTAATGTCAAAAACAGTCCTTATACTTTATAGTTTCAGAAATTTACAATGTATACCCCTATGCATGTAAAGTTTTGCAAAACTAGTCCTAAATTCTAGTAAACTATATTTTTATAAAGCAACTAAGTTTCTAAGCTTATGTTTAGCTAATATATGTTCAAATAAGTCACCTAATTCAGATTATAGCACATAATATAGCAATTTAGCATGTAAACACCTATTTTCCTAAATCTAGGGTTTCAAAATGGAAACTTGCAAATGAAAAGGTTCTAGGCTATTCTAAAGGTTCTAAGGCATGTTCTAAGAGTCCTAGGTCTATTCTAAGGCTACTAGATTCAAGGGTGAAGCTTACCTAGGTCGTATATGGGTTAACGAGGGTGCTAGGGTTTCTAGGGTATCTCTCAGCCAAAACCACAACTCGAGAAGGATCAAGGCTCTTGTACTCAACTCCTAAAGGTTCTAAGGGTTCTATACTATAGAAATTTCTAAGTTAGAGAAAAGAGGGAGGTGTGGAATGAAATGGATGAGAGTGGGTATTTATTAGTCGCAATAGAGTAGCGAGCACACAAAGGTGCTACTAGATGTCGTGGAGGGGTAGGTCGAGTAAGCAAATCTAGGGGTGGTTGTGGCAGGTCTAATAGTGATGAGGATGAGCTACATAGTAGCTACGGGGCGCTTGTAGGCCGAGAAAGGCGATTTTGAAGAAGGCGGTGACAAGTAGGTGATCTACCTACTTGCTTGGGTGGTTAGAGGTGCTAGGGTGCTAGCTTGGTTAGGGAGAGGTGATAGGGGGCTTGCTTGGTAGTTTAGAGTAGTATAGTAGCTAGTTTTAGGTTTTTAGGTTTAATTTTAACCTAGTTTTACCTATAAAGAGTTTAGGGTTTTGCCTAGGGTTTGGTGCCTAATTCAGGGTCCTAAGGGTGTTTAGTAACTAATATAATGTCCTAAGAGGCTTATACTAAGTGGTGATAAATTATGGTAAAGATTTTGGATAGTTTAGACCTAGTTTCGGGAAGTTATGACCTAATTAGGTTTTTGTGCTTAAGGGACTTGTACCTAGGTTCTAGAGAGTTGTACTATGATCTAGGGGGTCTAATATATCCTAAGATAACTAATGTAACTCATACCTAAGCCTTGAACACTTTCAAGTTAGTTTAGATAAGCAATTAGGGTTTTAAAGCTAACCGGGAACATATAGGTGCATTTAGGGTTTTCTAGTGAGTATTGTGTAATATAGTGATAGTTTACTTAGTGAAAATGTGTTTGTAACCTTGACTTGACATACCTGGATGTTTACATCAAGTAAACATAGTGGTGGTTGGCACAGGTGGATGCGTGAGCTTGTCTAGAGGTTAGTTAGGCAATAATAGTATAGTAAAGCAAAAATTTTACTCAGGAAATAGCTATAGGCATTTCTAATCCTAGATTGTGCTTAGTGAGGGCCTAAGTTAAGTTAGTGTGGCATTGCTAACCTAAAGGGAGTTACTGGGGAAGTTAGTGGGTTGTTATATACAAGTCTTTTTCTTTGGTTGTTGCACGACTACCTTCTATGCCATCATTACATTACAAAATATCATAAACCATAATCACTTGCGAGTGAATGCGAGTATAGTGAATAGATGTATTTGGAGTTTGACAACTCCCGTTGGTTTGCCCCTGTCGGGTACCAATAGCACTATATTTGAGAATTAAAAGGGTTAATCTTGGCAAGTTGTTGATATAAATAATTGACTAAAAACGTTATTCATATCCTTCGATATCTCTATGTTTTGATAATCACAAAACGAAAACTCATCAAACCAAAGATTATGACGTAAATAAATATTTAGTAGTAAATACTCACTTTCACCATCTAATCACTTAAGGTATGAATAAACAAAGTAGCTAATGCATTATAAGATCAAAGAAAATTTTTATTAATCACTAGATTTTTATAAAATGTCACAAAACATTTTATATCTTTTATAAAACATTTTTGGAATCAAAAGAATATGTTTAATTCATTACAAATATATGAATTCAAATTTTCAACCAAAAATGGCAAATCTAATCCAGAAAAATTTTCCTCGCAAAAGGACAAAAATTTCCAACGTTCAGGAGGGCGGCCCCCTTAATTATACTAGGCGGCCCCCTTAATCATTAAGGGGACCGCCCCCTAATTAAAGGGACCGGCACGCTCCAGAATAGTATTTTCTGGCCCTTTAAATACTGGATCATTCCACATTTTTTTCTCACCTTTTTGCACTAAAAACTTTCTGATTCAAACCTCCATTTCTATTCTCTAAAATCCTTTGATCACATAAACATTAACCTTTGTTTCAAAGTGACTCAAACCTCAATACTCAAGTGCAAAGAGAAGAATACTTCTATCTATTAAGACTAGAAGTATTACAACTTAGTATCATCTTGCTATCTAAGTTGTTTGATCATTTCATCTTGTAAATCATTCATTCTTTGGTGTATAAAGTGTATACATTGGTTAGCTAGATTTAGATTTAGGATCTAGATTTATTGAAGGTGTGAAGTGGTACTAGAAGTGAAGAAGTAGAGGTGTATAGGATTAGTGGAAGGAGATATAAGAAGTGGTAGTATATTGTTGTAGAGATTAGTAGTGAAGACAAAGAAATTGAAGCCTTAAATTTGAGAAGACATAGAAGCTTAAAAGGTGTGAAGACGTAAAAGCTTTGAAGTGGGAAATACACAGAAGCTTGTTAAATAAAAGAACCCTTGGAGAAGTACATAGAAAAAGGTCTTCAAGTTGTGACAAAGAAGTAGTGAAGTTTTGAAGACATAGAAGCCTAGAAGTTGTGAAGAAGTATAAGTATTAAATTAGTGGATAGATTGAAGTTGTGAAGGTGTGAAGAAACAAGTGGTGTGAAGAAGTGTAGAAGGTGTGAAAGAGTGTAGAAGGAGTTGTGTTGTAATTATAGTTGTGAGATTGGTTCTAGCTACGATTAGAACCCGACATTTAGCTTTGTGTCGTTAAATTGGTGTAAGCTAAGGTGTGTACGGTTTTCTCTGCCATAAGGGAGGTTATTGACTTAGTGAAGAAAACTCTCGAGTTCGGTGCTCGGGGAGTGGAGTAGGGCAAGGAAGGTGTCCTTGCAGCCGAACCACTATAAATCCTTTGTCTCTCGGTTTGATCTTTCCATCTCTCACTCTTTGTTTACTTACTTGTTAGCATTTCGTATATAGTTATAATTGCTTGTGTTATGCATATATTGATTTCACATAAAGATCAAACTAGGTTCCATTTAAAACACATACACATATATAAATATATATATACATATATATACTTATATGTGATATATGAAATCATAATTTTTACTCAACATTTTATATAAGTAGTGTTTATACGAAAACTGTGATTAAACTAGTATCTATATTTTTGTATCAAAGATTTTTGAAATTTACGTCTATTCTTTAGAAGCAAACTTTTATAAAACGAAAAAGACAAAAAACTATTCAACCCCCCCCCCCCTTCTAGTTTTTCACAATTGGTATCAAGAGCCACGTCTAGCAAGATTTTTAAAATATATTGTATTTTAAAACTTGTAACGATCTATAGAATTTGAAAAATATCTAGAAGGGGAATTTACGCAAAAACCACCATTATTTGAAAATGATCATTTTCTTGAATGGAAAATTAAATTTGAAAATTATGTGAAATCAATAGGTCTTGATCTTTGGCATATCATTTCAATTGGTGATCTTAAACCAACTATAATGGATTTTGAAAATCAATATAATAATCTTCAAACAAAGATCGATAAAAATACTAAAGCTAAATTACTGATTTACAAAACTCTACCAAGAGTTGAATATGAAAGAGTACTCTTTTGTAAAACGGCAAATGATATTTGGAAATGTCTTTCTAATTTTCACCAAGAGAAATGTAAAACCAAAGATGATAAACTTGATGTTGCACAAGAATTTGTCACTCTAAAAAATTTGATAGACAAATATTTTGTTCAAATAAACACAAGTACTACTAGTTCAAATGTGATCATTAAAGGTATCAATAACAAAGAATACATGAGTCAAATCCGAAGAAAGAGTGTAAATAAATCATGGGGCGACAAGGACGAAGAATATGATGAAAATATGGAGTGCGAAGATATTCAAACAAATGTAAATACAAGTATTGATGGCAAGGATTACATGTTTCAAGATCTAAGCGAAACTACAAATAAAACATGGAGCGACATGGACGATGGAATTGATCAACATATAGCATGTGAAGATTGTACAACTACAAATAAGGTACAATCCGAAACCAAACATTTTTGCTATGATCAATTTATATTAGAATTCTCAAAATTGGAAAACAACTTCAAACATCTTTGCAATATTGACTCAAAAATTATTTTTAAAAATGGATCTTCAATTTCCGTTGAAAATAACTTTGAAAAAGAAATAATTTTAGAATATAAAATGTCTAGACTTGGAAGTAATATTGAAATTGATCTTGAATGTACAAAATGCCAAGAATACAAACATGAAATTAAAATGGAAAATGAAAAAGCAAAAATATTAGCTAAATTCGAAAATAGTTCTAAATCTTTAAAATATATACTTAACATTCAAAAGTCATTTTATGACAAAACCGGTTTAGGATTTACCGCAAATGATCCTTTAACAAATATATCAAAACAAATAAAATTTGTTAAACCTAGTGAAGAAATTTAGAACTAATATTATTTACATCCATTATTTATTACTCTAGTCAAGAAAGTCATTGTTTGTTAGTTAAAACAAACTATTGATGAATTCATGTACTTCTCGGCGACATCCTCATCATGTGCATTTAAATGCAATGGATGTCCTCAACTAACCATCTCGGACCCATGAGAATCTGGGTACCAAGCTCTTTTTCATGTTTAGGTAGTTAACGAACGAAGAGACTGTTACTTGTTGGATCGCTCACTTTGCTTTCTTACATTTGATGACTATTGGTTCCTATTATTCTGATTCACATTCTACACACGATTTGCTATGACGCTGTTGCGGCCATTTATTGTTTCGGCGTTTTGTTCTTCACTTTTGGAGTATTGGTTTTATGGTTTGTTCGTTACTACCTCATGATGAAGGATTCAAGCGCAATTATTCTGGATCTACACGACTTATGGTGATTGTTGTGATTGATTAAGTATTTCAGATCAATCCTCCTTGATTTTTATTGTGTTGGGATTTTACCTTGCTACTTCGACATGCTTTGGGCAAACTTTAAAGATGTATTCTAACACTCTCATGCCCACTCTTAAGGAAAAGTTGGACCTGAGGTAAGTTTTCTTTTCAAAAACTTGTCAATATCACATTATATTAAAGTATGCTATAATTAGTATATTAATATGATTAAATTTATAGGTTGCCCTGTTCATATATCATTAATATTAATATATGTATACATGAAATTAGGCTAGTTGACCCTCTTGATTTTAAGTCTATTACCATTTTTCTTATTCATCATTTATATTGGAAATCATCTATGATCAATAGCAAAATACTTACTATTTAGGCTAAATGGCCATTCTAGTTGCATTAATAGATGTGCTATAATTAAGACTTGTTAGCATTTAATACTATGATCAGTTTAGTATATATATACATGTGTTAATCTTGTATCTATAGATGATTTACTTTATCCCTCTCAATCATATTGCATTAAGATCATTAGAATTTACCATCACTCATCCATGTCTTTAGTTGCCATTAAAGATGATTATATGTGACAATGGGCTCAACTGATTCTCTTGAATATGATAAGTTTCTATTTCAAATCCTTCATTTGTGATTTCTTGCTATCAAAAATAAAATATCATGTTTAAAACCTCTCGCTTTGAAAAATAATCTCTCAAATATCTATCTCATCTTTCTTCAAACAACATATTTAACCGTAAGCTACCATAACTTTATTTTAATCAAAATCAAGATTGGAAAATTTTTCTTATCCAATTTGTCAACATGTTATGAAGCAAAACTCAATCTATTTTACTCTAATACACACTTGAATCTATTTCAAAGCATTGTTGAATTAAACTAAAAATGTTTTATTAAAAATATATTTGATTATCTCATATGTGTCATACACTTCTATGAAAATGACATTCACAATTTAATCAAATCAATTCATGAGAATCATGGTTTGCCCATATGGATCTTGTTTGTAACAAGTCTTGAAGTCCATACAATCATATCTTCGCATTTGTTACTTGTAAGCACTCATCAATATGTTTGAACTAGCCTACATATTATCATTTTCATATAGTTGTATATTTGACTTGTATGTTTTATTGCTTCCTTGGTTGTTTAACTTAATTGGCCAATAAGTAGATTGCATGTATATTAGAAATTACTTATCTACTTAATTTGTTTTAATAACATTCTCTACATCTATGATTAGTATATCCTATATTGCCTCAAAGAGTTGAACTTACTTGAATCCAAACCCAAAAACACAACCTTTCTGAAAATTTTCTGCCAAAAACCCAATTCTGGCATTCTAGAATTCACCAGATGTGCGGCCCCCTTAATTATATAAGGCGGCCCCCTTAATGATTAAGGGGACCGGCCCCTAATTAAGGGGACCGGCCATCTGATGGTCGGGGTTACTGTTTTCTTTATCACTTTTTGACCCTCTTCACCCTATACTTCCCAAAATTCACAAACATATTTTGTCCCATACTATACCTCACAATTTACCTTCCTAAACCACATTTCTCTTACACTATAAACACCTTCTTCCCATCATAAATGCTATCACATCCAAACATGTCATCCCCCAACAACCAAAAACCTAAGGTTTCAAGAACCGCAAGGATCTCCGTCAAATCCGTTTGGAGGAGGAAACTTGATTCTTGTCACAACTCAAGTGATGTTGTTCCAAGTCAACCAACAACTAAACCTCAAACCCACACTAATGACTCATCTCACAACCTATCATCCACTCATGCCCTCATTAATGCTTCTTCATATGATGAGCATGCTCAATCCCAAAACAACAATCCAATCTCTCAACCAATATTTCACATGTTGCTCATTCAACAAAAACACCATCCACTCATGAAGCACCTCTTCCACCCATATCATGTTATCATGATTACCCAAGCTCAATCATGTCTCCACCACCAAGAGTACCACCACCACATCCTACAACCTCACATGCCATTCCTATGTTGCATGTTCAAACCTTCACCCAAGACAACTATCATGCTCCTCCACCATCACCTTCCTCCGAACACTTGAAGTTCGTTGAGGAGCTAAAAGAAGCTCATGAGCTTAGTGCTCTTTTAGCATTACATCTTGCTCAATGCAATTTGGATCCACCTCAATCAAGCTCACCATCATCACCACACAACATTAACCAAATTGAGAAGCATGTTAACAATTGCCCTTGTTGCATCTTCCTCCAACAACAAACAATTGCGTTGAATGAGCACTTTACTTGGATTAAGTATCTTCTTACTAGATCTCAACAAACACCATCACTTGAACAACATCAAAACCCTCAACCAACAAACCCAACTCCAAATTCACCACCTCCAAGCTCTACATCTCCAAACTCACCAACATCCATGAAACCAAAAGTTTACCTCCATTAAGCTACCAACATGATCCCCTTTTACCATTCTCTACCAAGCATTCTATATGCTTATGCCCTTTATTTTTCAAATAAAACACTTCAACGTTTTTGGGATGCAAGCAAGTTTAATGACACTCTTTGTTGACACAATAGGATATTCTACTTGGTTTAGAATTCTAGCATTATAGTTTATGTAACAATGATTATGTGGTTGACATAATCATTTTGAATTAGTGAATGGTTTAATATGTGTTTCAAATTCTCCTTTTCCATGCTTGTTAGTTGTTGTTAGTATGTTATATATTTTTGCTTGTGCTTCTAATATTTTTATTGCAAGAATTCCATAACTCGAACCCTTGATGCCCTCAAACGAGGGGGAGCATACATCAAGGGGGAGCTTTCATCTTTTCGGCTCAAACCTTTTTGATTCTACAAAAAGGGGGAGAAGTGAATATAAACTCTCTTAATACTTGTCTAAAAATAAATTTTTGGACTTAATGAGTTTAGGTTTTGCAATCATCAAAAAGAGGGAGATTGTTGATATAAATAATTGACTAAAAACGTTATTCATATCCTTCGATATCTCTATGTTTTGATAATCACAAAACGAAAACTCATCAAACCAAAGATTATGACGTAAATAAGTATTTAGTAGTAAATACTCACTTTCACCATCTAATCACTTAAGGTATGAATAAACAAAGTGGCTAATGCATTATAAGATCAAAGAAAATTTTTATTAATCACTAGATTTTTATAAAATGTCACAAAACATTTTATATCTTTTATAAAACATTTTTGGAATCAAAAGAATATGTTTAATTTATTACAAATATATGAATTCAAATTTTCAACCAAAAATGGCAAATCTAATCCAGAAAAATTTTCCTCACAAAAGGACAAAAATTTTCAACGTTCAGGAGGGCGGCCCCCTTAATTATACTAGGCGGCCCCCTTAATCATTAAGGGGACCGGCACGCTCCAGAATAGTATTTTCTGGCCCTTTAAATACTGGATCATTCCACATATTTTTCTCACCTTTTTGCACTAAAAACTTTCTGATTCAAACCTCTATTTCTATTCTCTAAAATCCTTTGATCACATAAACATTAACCTTTGTTTCAAAGTGATTCAAACCTCAATACTCAAGTGCAAAGAGAAGAATACTTCTATCTATCAAGACTAGAAGTATTACAACTTAGTATCATCTTGCTATCTAAGTTGTTTGATCATTTCATCTTGTAAATCATTCATTCTTTGGTGTATAAAGTGTATACATTGGTTAGCTAGATTTAGATTTAGGATCTAGATTTGTTGATGGTGTGAAGTGGTACTAGAAGTGAAGAAGTAGAGGTGCATAGGATTAGTGGAAGGAGATATAAGAAGTGGTAGTATATTGTAGTAGAGATTAGTAGTGAAGACAAAGAAGTTGAAGCCTTAAAGTTGAGAAGACATAGAAGCTTAGAAGGTGTGAAGACGTAAAAGCTTTGAAGTGGGAAAGACATAGAAGCTTGTTAAATAAAAGAACCCTTGGAGAAGTACATAGAAAAAGGTCTTCAAGTTGTGACAAAGAAGTAGTGAAGTTTTGAAGATATAGAAGCCTAGAAGTTGTGAAGAAGTATAAGTCTTGAAGTAGTGGATAGATTGAAGTTGTGAAGGTGTGAAGAAACAAGTGGTATGAAGAAGTGTAGAAGGTGTGAAAGAGTGTAGAAGGAGTTGTTTTGTGATTATAATTGTGAGATTGGTTCTAGCTACGATTAGAACCCGACATTTAGCTTTGTGTCGTTAAATTGGTGTAAGATAAGGTGTGTACGGTTTTCTCCGCCATAAGGGAGGTTATTAACTTAGTGAAGAAAACTCTCGAGTTCGTTGCTCGGGCAGTGGAGTAGGGCAAGGAAGGTGTCCTTGTAGCCGAACCACTATAAATCCTTTGTCTCTTAGTTTGATCTTTCCATCTCTCACTCTTTGTTTACTTACTTGTTAGCATTTCGTATATAGTTATAATTGCTTGTGTTGTGCATATATTGATTTCACATAAAGATCAAACTAGGTTCTATTCACAACATTAATTTTATAACAAACCAAACGGATATACTCATATTAAAACACATATACATATATAAATATATATATACATATATATACTTATATGTGATATATGAAATCATAATTTTTACTCAACATTCTATATAAGTAGTGTTTATACAAAACTGTGATTAAACTAGTATCTATATTTTTGTATCAAAATTTTTTGAAATTTGCGTCTATTCTTTAGAAGCAAACTTTTATAAAACGAAAAAGACGAAAAACTATTCAACCCCCCTTCTAGTTTTCCACACAAGTTAATCCTTATTACATCCCGTCATGCAAGGGTCTGCAATGCCCCATGACCTTGACTTGTTAACGTGGGGTGTCATGAGCTTAGTTCAATAATACTCTATCCTTACTTTTTCCACAATCCCAAGGGTTTCAGCTGAACCCTGTGGAACTTGTATTCAACCCTATATCAAACCTAAACCTATGACTCTCACTCAACCTTAGTGTTGACCTTTAAGCATGTTATCCTATGTAACTAGACCCTTAGGACTTAAGGCACGAAGTGGCACTGGATATGAGGATGTCCAGACCTGTTATCATTCATAATACTTTACTTTACACCGAGTCTATGGGACCTCTCTTTTGCAAAAGTTTATCTTTTACTGTAAAACTCTGATGAATAAATGAATGGTAACTCTTTTTCCTATAAAAACATCTCTTTTGAGTCATTTTCTATTATTGTGACTGTGTTTCCATGAGTAATACCCCAAGATCTAGCTTCCGCTGCTATCTATGAATTGGGGGTGTTACAACTTGCGTCATTGTTCACAAAATAATTTTTCCAACAAATTCAAGTATAAACTTCAATATTTTTCCCGAAGTCCATTTAATTTAATAAATTTGGAAAATGCAATACGGTTCAAGTTTTCTAGGTTGTGCTGAGTCACTCAAGGTATAAAGTTCTCATTTCTTAATATATCTCACGTTTCTCGAGCCCGATTCATGCAGGATTACAAAACTCGAAAAAGTTTTACTTCTCAAAGGATCTTGAGAAGCATGCAATCCTCCAGGCAGTGTACCTGACTGGTGTAGTATAGTGAGTGGCAAGTACCGGGGGATTGATCGTTCTCTAGGGGAATAGTGTCGTTTGGATTGAAAGCTACTTTAACTAGGTATAGAGGTGAGGGATGAATCTTTTTGTATTTTTATATTTTATAAAAGTAGGTAAAATATCGAGTATTGGAAGAGTGGGCGGAATTAGTTGCTAGTCAACTAACCCAAAATTACTAATAAACAAAAAATAAAAAATAAAAACAAATATGACAAGAAAAGTATATTGGTAAACTTTTTATGATGAGAAAATGTGTTTACTTAGATTTCACTACTCCCTAGTTATCTCATATTGAATTATTGATTTGTCATGATTGTTTGGATGAAAGGATTGTATTCCTTAATACCATTCATCGGGGTGTGTACAGCCTTCCCCAACCCTATGAGTTTCTATCTCTTCTTATGTCGATACGTTTAGTATCCTAAATAGCATCATTAATAGTCCCTCATGCATTAAATAGAATCAATAAAGCTGTAGTACACATCCGATTACGTTTTTTAAGACGTTCAAGCTAGTTACCGTATAGGAGATTTAGCCAGTTTTCTTAAGCCTGACGCTTATCAATCAACCAAATAATCAATAACAAATCAACAATCAATAATCAACAACTAGGCTTCATTAGATCTAAGCAAACACTAAGAAATCTAAGCTAGCGTGTTAAAGTAAAGAAAAGATAAACAATTAATCAAACAACACATAGACATATTGAATAATTAAAAGAAAGACTTATCTTTAATTGAACATGAAAGAAAAGACGGCTTGGAAACCCTAAGGTTGCTGGAAAATTCGTCTAGGGTTTGTTACACATTAAAAGTTCCACACTAATGAATCAAAAATCGAAAATTATATACAGATTTACAAGTCTGACAGCGTCAGGTTATAATTCCTAACGTAGTCAGGTCACCGATTTTAGGGTTTCGTATCACCCAAGATAGCTTCTGACGTCGTCCCATTGTATTTATTCTGGGCCGTCTCGTGTAAAATTAAAGCGAGGCGGCCTTGCCTCAAATGCACCTGACGCCGTTAGGTTATATCTTCCAACTTCTTTTCTGGGGCGCCTGGTGTAAAATTCCATCGCATAACTTAAAAGGGCGACGGCGTCAGCTCCAAAGCCTGACTCCGTCTGGTGTAATTTCCAGACTTTTCTTGGTTTTCTTCTTTTCTTCATTCTTAAGCATAAAAACGTCCGAAAAGCTCCATTTTCCATAAAAACACGATTTAGGGCTTAAATGACCCCCTAAAAGCATATCAAATAAATCCTTATCAAATATCCTTACACTTGGGATTTGCTTGTCCTCAAGCAAATGAGCTTTTATACCAATTAAAATACAAGTTAGGGGTCATTTAACATTAATATAAAAGTAATTACAACAAATGATCATTCCACCTTAGTCAAAACAAGCACGGAAATTATATACTAGCACCTCACATATAGTGTTTGGATACTCTCATCTCCCGGGTGTTATAAGTTTATATATCACAAATGGAAATGGAAAAGATATCTCTCACTACCTGTCATAGCAAATATATTACCATAGGCTTGGGAAAGGATCAAACCTGCACCACTTTGGCGTAAGCACCTAGGATAAACTATCAAAGAGGTCTTTCAAAGGATTATAATGTTAGGTGTAGGGGTATGGAAAAACACGGTTTGTTCAATAAAGGGATATTTACTGGTGTCAAGTCAATTGTCTTAGTCAATTACATATACAATAAGGCATTGCTAAGCCAAGACTCAACTCAACTTAAGCTAACTACGACCAACATAAATATAAAAGAAACGGGATGGTAGTCCGTATGTTTTTTCTACCTTTTTTTTAGATTTTTTTTTAATACAGTCTTGCCTTACCATCCAAAATAATACATCAAGGGAGCTCATTTCCTCCCCTTACATTTGAACTTTTACATAACTACAAATAAAGAGTCGAGTTAAGAGAATCGAAACACTTGGAGTACTTTTAAAATATTAACGCATATATGGGGGTAATAAATGATGTTCTTCCCCATTACTCCATAACACTAGTACTTTACCCATGAGTCCCAGTCGTCCCAAAACAATATGTACAAGATATGACTCGACTTAGCAACCATGTAATCAATTAGACAACTAACTAAGGGTTTAAACAAATAACAATAATGCACTAAAGATGAGTTCATATAAGGTAGGCTAAGGCGATTTGGGTGTACATTTGAGGGTAGATTGTAAACAAATTCTTCCTTTAAGTAAGATGCTTAAAGTAAAAAACAAAAAAGATAGGTTCTGGAGGGTGTACTAGGGGTATCGTGTACTAAAAATGAGTATATCGCAAAGGTGTGGGAAAATTACTTGACCAATAAAGTCAATGTAATTATAATACATGCTTAAAACAGGGGTTATCCTAATGCCTCTTATCATATAGTAAATACTAACTACACGAATGTAGTTTCACTAGCGGTCTCGAGATGCATTAGTAACGCAAGTTCTAGAATCTAAATACTACTAGTACACTCGCAAGCATTAAAAATATATGTTTTTTCCAAATAATCTAAAGGCGGACCTCACATATTTGGGGTGGAAAATTTTGAGTAGTACAGTTTTTGTGCTCGTCATATAACTCCTATCCATGAGACACTTATTAAGACTAAAGTTTCACTCCTAAATGTTGAAAGAATTTTAAATTTGGTGCTAAAATTACCCTAACAAATATTTTTTTCAGTTTTATTACATATCTACTATTAAACAAAACAAAAATCAAGCAAAGTTGTAGTTTCTAAGGTATCCCAATTTACCCCCTTACACTTAACTCGAACATTGTCCCCAATGTTCAATAAAAAGAGGCAAAAGTGAAAATAAATGAGAATGAAAGAAACTAGTACTCCTCTGATTCGCTCGGTATGGAAAATATGGTAACATGGTTAAATCTTCCTCCAAGAAAATGTACACGTAAAGCTTCACTCCTGAAATATAATCATCTTCTTGTCCACTATAACCTGTAAAACAATAAAGAAAACAAACACGAAACCTCGCGTAAAATCGGCGGTTACTATATATATAAAAGTAAATCCAAGAAAGCAAATAAAGATATAATGATTGCAAAATAAATGTTTACAAATTCCTGGAGTTCCAAAATTTATGATTTAACGAAACTTTACAGTTCTGACAGAAAAACAAAATTTGGAAAAAATTTCAGAGAATAAAGTCTGACGCCGTCAGGTTATGTCATGATGAACCTGACAGAATTTTTATATTTTGTTTCCAGAAAATTTCTAGAAAAATCTTTGTTTTAAGACCTGGAATTCCTGCAAAACATTCATTGTGACTCGATACAAGCATTTGACTCAAACAAATACTAATATGTATGTTCATATCTTATTATTATTGTTTATGTTTAGTCCGTTCTTAAAACAAATATGAGCTTCCCTTACACTTATTTTTTGTAAAATACCTTTATATGTAATTAAGACGAAGTTAAAAACAAAATAAAGCATTTTTGCAAGTTTATTTGAGACATGGACAATGAATAATAAGAATGAAAAATGCATACGAAAACAAATAAAAACAAATAAGCAAACAAAAATAAAATAAAACTTGGGTTGCCTCCCAAGAAGCGCTTTTCTTTATTTACGAGTCTTGTAGCTAGACTCAAAGTCACACCCTATCTTGTATCACTTATGCTCAAGTACCCAAGTATGAGCCATCTAATTGTCGCTTCATCTCTCTTATATTCATCATTGAGCTCAAGACATTTACGATAGTATCTATTATTCTTCTCATGGGAATATTTGATTCCCTTCTTTTTGTCGTTCTCACTCAATAATTCGATAGGGGGAAGTCTATTGCATGCCTCAATTGAATGATTCTTAAATCTAAGGTGCGAGCGGGGCATTTGGTAAACAAAATCTTCCTCTTCATCCCAGAATGTAATCAACCCATCAATAAGTTTTTCTTCAAGATTAGTTAACCTTTTAAAAGGTTCTCCAAGTATGATTTGGGTCAATTTGTCATCAATGAATTCTCCTAAGTTCTCCATAACCATAAAATCAATCAAATACACAAAACTTCCTACAAACATGTGCAATGGCTCAATCCTAGCAACAATATTATTTCCCTAATATTCTAACTCATTTACCATGATTTTATTATAGTTAGCACGCGAAATTATGCTCATAGGCAAAGATGAGTTAAGGTAGGCATCAAAGCTCCTATATCTGATCTTACAAGGAAATTACATATTGAAAAGGCTATCCTTCTCAATTCTTGTCCTAGGATCAACATACTTAAGAGGATTCACTTCCTCTTCCTTACTACCTACATTTATTATATCACCATCACCTAGGTCTTCGTCGGAATCCGAGTAGTAAAAAGGGCAAACTGTATGGTCGTTGTCGTGGTTAGATTCCTCCATCTCAGAATTATTGCCAAAGTGATGGTCAGGTGAAAGGTTAGATGGGCTCTCGTTTTCCGCTATGGAGACCGGAACAGGTAGTTGCAAAACTCTCTGACGAAAGACACAAATAACAGGGATCAAACGGTCAATGTTATTGTTATTCATCAAGAAGGTTTACAAGTAAAGAAAACAAAGAAAAAGATAGACTAAAGAAAACCTAATAAAAAGAAAATAAAAACTCTCACTAGAAAGGAATCTAATGAGTAGACCTAATTAAAATAAAATTCAACCTAAAAAATAACTATTCCCCGGCAGCGGGGCCAAAAACTTTGATGCGGGATTACAAACCTCACCCCTCATCCCTATTTATAGAGAATGCGAGAGGAGAAATCTAATCCTTATTGAACAAGGAATCTACAATTGAGGAGGTTATGAACTTTCCTTATACAAGACTAACCTCCTAAAGTATGAGCTAAACTACAACTAGCCCCCTAAACTTATATCCTAACTATTACACACTAATATTCTAACAATTTCCACCTTAGTGGTAATAGTTAGCCATCTCTGATACGCAGTAGCTTCAACCAGTACTAGAACCCCGAACCGAGGATCGCCTTCATCAAGGCACCAGTATTAATACATGCTACTAACCTTAGCTCAAATCCTGACTCTGTAGAGACTCCCTTTAGCCATGTATCCTCCTTCAATTATCCAGTAAGTGTCATATACTCCGCTTTAGTTGTTAACAAAACCATTATGTGTAGCAATTGATTACAGCCCAGACTACCACTTATTTAACCAAGGGTGGTCAACAAGTCAAACTTGGGTGTATACAAGTGATCCGGTCTAAGCACAGTGAGTTCCCGGGTCGTTATGTCCCAGCGAGGTGTGAAATTGTATTTTGGAAACGTTTTGTGATTAGGTGATTTGAACGAAGTTAACAGGAATATGATTTGTGGGATTACACTAAGCAAATAGTAATGAAAATTAACCAAATAAGCAATATTAACAATTACTTGAAACCAGATAATCTAAAACGCATTTAAATTTAAAAACGCACGTTTAAGTAGAAATAACGTAAACGCGTAAAATAAAAAGTGAAATCTAAGCAGAATTAATCCTGCGGATGTGAAAATTACTTTTCTAATATCCTAATGATAAAAGAAAATTTTAGAAAAAATAAAATTATATTTTGGACTTTTTAATTATTTATTATTAATTAATTACTATTTAATTACTAATTAAACTAATTTAAATTATTGAAAATACTAAATGAAGTTGGAAAATTATGAATTTTTTTCTAAAACTTCTTAACCATCACAGGAATCCTAGAAAATTATGAAAAGCTCCAACAGCTTATAAATAAGCTATTAGAAATTTTATTTACTTATTATTAATTAAAACTAATTAGACTCAATTTAATTATGAAAAATACTAAATGAACAGTAAAAATTATGAAACTTTTTCTAAAATTTCTTTACAATTACAGAAACCTGGGAAAATTATAAAAAGTCCTACAAGCTTAAAAATAAGCAGTTAAATTTTTATTTATGTATTATTAAATACTAACTAATTAAGCTAAATTTAATCATTAAAAATACTAAATGAAAAGTGAAAATTATTAAAAAAAAAAAAAAAAGAAAGAAAAAAGAAAAAAAAACTACAAATACTTTATAGTAGAAGAATACTAGGAAAAATGTAAAAAGACCAAATATTTTATTAATAAGTTGATAAGCTTAAAAAGCTTAAATAGAAGCTATTACTTTATAAATAAAATTTGAAAACTAAAACACTAAATACCCCTTAGGGCAGATGGTACTGGCCTCTAGTTTGGTTTTGCTTGTGGTGTCCAAGAGGTCCAAGGTTCGAATCCCACAACCCCACTTTTTCTATTTTTTTTTTTTTTTTTTTTTGGTTTTTTTCTTTTTACAAAACTAACTAACAACTAATGTTAGGCACTTTTAACAAAAACAACTTTTATGAAAAAGGCAATTAAGCTCTGTGTGAGCTTATGGTTTCAATAGCTAGGAAAAAGACTTGAAAGTGGGATTTCAACTTTAAAAAGCTACTAAATTAAGCTAAACAGCTGAACCAAGGTTAGAATAAGCTAAATCAACTAGAGGCCAATATAAATAAGCTAAATCAAGCGAAGAAACATACTGAGATAAGTCAATAAGTAGATATAAGCAAATCCAAAAATTCACAACCAAACAGGCCTGTAGTTGTTAACTGCAAGCCTAAAATAAGCTATGTAAACAAGCTTTACAGTCCAAAATAAGTTCAGATCCAATGAGCCAGAACTGTTAGCTTCCTAAAAAGCCAAGAGACTCAGGCTGCCCAAAGAAGCTATCAATAAGCAGTTAAGAAAAATTCACAAAATTAAGCTAGAATATGGACTAACAAGCTCAGCTGTAAATCTTTAATATCCAAAAGTTTCAGGATCATTGGCTTAAAAATAGGGACATGAAAAATCAAAGCAAAAATGGATTTTGGAAACCTTATGCAATATTTACTTTTTTCTGTTTTGAGTAAAGTTTGACTCAGTTGAACTTTGATTGGTACTAAATGAATGTAAATGATGTATTAAACAATAATGAGACTGAAATAAGCTATATACCCTACTTATATAACTATATCTAAAAGTATGCTATTTATTTTCTTAACTGTGATGACCTAAATTAAGCAAACTAATGAGCTTTGACTTTTTAGTGAAAGGGTATTGTATTTTATGGCTTGACTGTCCTAAATGATCCTTTTATGAACTGATTGAAACACCCCAAACAAACTTGAACATTGATTTGCAAGTAAATCCAAACACCCCTTAAGGTTATGTTTGTCTATGATTTTCAAAGGAACCTTGTGATTTTTGAAGCAACTTTGATCAAATGAGCTTGAAACAAGTTTAAAAACATATAATAAGCATATTACAAGGACCAATAAGCATTTGTAAGTAAGTATCACACAATAAGCAGTTACAACTATACTAAACAATTGATAACTAACATTAGTGAAAACTAAGTACAACTATGATAATCAAGCTAAAATCTAAATAATAAGCAATAAATAGCTAATATACGTAAAAATAAGCATACAATATGCACTAAACAAACTGTTTCTACAGTACAATGCAATAAAAATTAAGAAATGAACTCATAAAAGCCTTAAGCTCAATGATTTGAAATCTAAATTTAACACTGGAAATGGAAAATTACATTAATTCGACATAATGATTAAACTACAAAGTACACACTACTTCCATGGCTGCCTCCTCTTATTTATAGGTGTGTATTAGGGTTCCAATCAGTTTCTAAAGCTTTCCCACCAACTATCTGAGCTGTTGGATGTGTAGATTTGATCCTAGCCTTTAAACTGATTTTGGCGGGAAAAAGGGAAAACGTAAATTACTCTATATAAATGTGTGGGGAAGAAAGAGCATTTCATGTCGTTGTATTGGGGTGTTTGGAGGTAATGGGGAAGGCAGTGGAGGTGATGGGCAAGTGGTGAGGTGGGGGTGGTGTTTGTGTTAGGGAGTTGCAGGCAAGTTGGGGAGAGAGATGGGTTTGTTTGACCAGGGTTGACCCTGGTTTTATTACTCAGTGTGGGTTTGTTTGTTTTGGCCTTGAGGGAGTGGGCCTAGGAAAGGGTGGACTGGATTGGGAGTTATAAGGGGTTGGGTTGGGTTTGTTTGTTGGGTTTATAATAATAAAAAGGGTCCGTGTGGTTTGTTAGTTAAATAAGCATAAGGACCAAAAGTGTAAAAGCTAAAAATCTAGGGACCATTTCTGCCAAACTTCTTAAGTTATTCGAATGGTTAGTTTTTCCAATAGTTACTTTCCCAAGGATCTTACATGCTTATTTTCCAAAATAAGACATTCAAGGACTAAATTTGCCAACTTTCAAACTTGAGGGACTAAAACTGTCAATTCCCAAAAATTATCATTCAAAGACCAATATTGACAACTTTTGATTTCCCAAGGACCTTGGTTGACTTTTCTTCAGAAGTAAATGCTTAGGGACCAATTTTGTCAATTTTAAAACTTGAGGGACCATTTCTGCCAAATCTTCAAACTTTGCTTCAAGGACTATTTCTGGCATTTTGTGATTCCCCAAGGTATATTTTGACAATGTGAGCTCATAAAATGGTAATTTGCTTCCCCGGCTCTGGCTTTTGACACATTTTCCAATCTCGTGCTCGTTTTTATCCTTTTTGGCCTGATTTATGTCTGTTTCTGAAATATCTATGCCTGCACGATCACAAAAACACAAACATAATATCTTTGGCATTTATGGTTAGTTTTTGTCTATTTCTGTCTTAATTTGGCAAGGAAAAGGTGTGTGAATAAGCACACACCACAATCTAGCTTCCCAACTCACCGCACATTCATGTATCATAAACCCATACATTGTGATTGATCTACCCATGACAGTGATCGATATACCAATGGCGTAGTCATAATCCACAAAAGCCTTACGTCCGTCTGTAATCCACGATCAAAACTATCCAACATTCCCACATCCGTAGATGCTATGTCAGGTCTCGTGCAGACCACTTGATACTTATGACTTCCAACTGCATTTATACATGACCCCTTACTCTTCTTTTCTTCATCACAATTCTCTAAAAGAATACCCTCTAACGACAGCGTAAAGTGTCCCCCCAATAATATCCTAACTGACATCCCATTGGAAAACCTTAATCGTGACACCCTCAGAGTATTACCACTCTCAGTCTTGAAGATCTCTATAACAAGTATATTTTCCTTTACTTCATCCAGCAAACCCTTGGTAACCCAGATCCTAGCCTTACTTTCATAAGTAAACCCCATATAATCTATATAGAGAAATAGATATATGAACAAACCTGGTGCATAATTCCAGTAATATATGAAGATGTCATCACTGCTTCGTCTGAAACTGTTGATGAGCATACACATACCAGATCGGTATCCATATCTTCTTTCATTACATCAATCCACTTGGAAATTACCTCACAAGAAACTGCATCCCTAAAAGTCAATGACTCATGTGCATCTTATTTTATTACTCTAGCAACTCCTGAAGCAGCCATATTACTGTCACCTCTAACATTTTAGCAGCATTACCCTCTGCACCCTTTTGACTAGGTACTCCCATTTTCAAAATGGTTGCCCCTACCTTTGTACCAACTTGTACCTGCTTATTTACCAAGCCGTCCATATTTGTCTTTCCTTCATGTTGTTTAACCTTTAACTTTCTTTGAGCCACTGCACATGATCGTTACTAACCTAAATTACCTCAACTTCACAATTTTCTTGAGCTCCCTGCAGTTCCACCTCAAACCAAACATGCTTTTGAACATGTACTCCATGGACCCTTATTTTAAGACCAAGACTAAGTTGCTTGAACCCAACTTGTTTTAAACCTACAAGTTTTTGTACAATATTCCTATCGAGCTTTTCGATGTTTAACCTAGTATTCATACTAGCCATTCTTCTTTGACCTTGCTACAAGCCTTGTCAAGTTGCTTTTTAACCAACTTTACAAACAAGTCTCACAAGCTCTGTGCTAAATCCGCTTTCTTGTAATAATTGATCTACTAACCTTTAGAAAAACCCTAAAGCTTCAATCTTTCCACCTCAAGTCTTCAACCTTGATATACCTTGTACTCCAAGTAATCACTTTTTTGAATCCCAAGACAAATCTAAACTTTACTTGCCATCCAAGAATCACCAAGAATTGAATTCCAATAAACCAAAAACTTGAAGTTGAAACTTCTTGCAAAACCTTGTCACCTTTGAAGCTCAAAACCAAAACTTCATGAACCTTGTGACAAAAGAAAATGATTTCCTATAACCCTAGGAAAATCGATTCACCTTCTTGCAAGACAACTTCAAGAACCTTGTTGCCCAAGTAATCTTGACTCATAAACCTAGAAACCCTGAACCTTGTAATCTACACAGCAATAGCCAATCAATAACCGAAAATGACAAACAAGACCCCAACCAGATCAGTAAATTCGACGAGTTATATCTCCTTCCTGGAAGCTCCGATGCAAGATCTGCCTGTTGAGATCTTAGATCTATTTTTCCTGAACCTACGGTTCGAATTTCGTAGAAATCCAACGGTTAACGAACCCGTAGCGCCAATTCTACCACGATTTTGTAGTAACCGATGAACAAAATCCGGTTCAGTCGTTTCTCTTGTTTTAGCTCTCTCTACGATGTGTGATTTATTCTTCTCGAACAAGGCTTTGATACCAATTGTTGGAAGAAATCCAACAAACTAGTTTCTAGAGCAAAATCACGAATTAAGAAGTATTCCAACAAAACTTCGACAAAGGGTTACGATCCCTTAATGCCGAGTGGCACCAACACACACACACACACGAGATATTTACACTCAAACGTTTATTAAACGTGAGCACAAAAAATAGGTACAAATAAAACCTCACCCCCTCATACCTATTTATAAAGAATGAGGGGGAGAAACCTAATCTTGTTGAACAAGGAATCTACAATTGAGGAGGTTAGAAAGTTTCATAATACATGACTAACCTCCTTAAGTATGAGCTAAACTACAACTAGCCCCCTAAACTTATATCCTAACTATTACATACTAATATTCTAACATTATCAAAATCTTATTCGCTTTTCTCACTCACATAAGGAGATACTGTAAATTACGATAATATATTACTATTAGATATTACAACTATAATCACATATTTGTCATGAGTGAGAATAATCATCTGACTAAGGAATTATTAGCATATTTCTATTAACTTTATTAAACAGACTGGTCTTACATTTGACCAAAGCATTTAATTTATTAAAATAATTTGGCTGATATGTAAAAAATTTATGCATCATTATATCAGTGATGTGGTCATAATATTACATCTCATCCCACCTCAACTCCCTTCTATACTTGGAATATCCTGTTTTCCTCACATCCTTTTATTTTTCTCTCTGTGTCTTCTTTAACTTTGTGGTTAGAAAATGTCTGATAAGCACAACTATTCCCAAAACTCTCAAAGCACAGATAGCTATGGAGTTTTAAATGAACGTTCCTTTAAAACATTACAAGAACGTTCTTTTAAGGTTTTGATTGTTGGCGGAAAAAAGGATGACGTGTGTGCCATTGTTAGCTTACTACAGTCTCATTCATATCAAGGTTAGAATCACCATAAATGTTTTTTTTTTTTTTTTCTGAAAATTTAAGGTTTTTTGAAAGCATTTTATTGAAGCATCATTTTAATTATGATTTACTATATGCAGTGTTATATTATTGATAGTTAACGGCATTTCCTTCATTCAAAATTAAATGCTAAAGTTGATTAGATGAGTGCTATAAACACTTCCAGGATGGTCTAATTCAACAAGATTTCCTTCATGTGAAAATCCAAATAATTTTGAATTTAGTTTCACTTTAAAAAGTCATATACGGTGATATACTATTTTTAGATTGTAATAATTGTATACTTTAATCCAAAAGTTAAAATCGACATATTTACTAATTATAACCCATGCATACACGGGATTTTTGTTTCAAAATTAATTTAATTTAGAGATTATGCTTCTATTTTGATATTTATAAACATGTGTATATATGTTGTTTATGGGTGTGGGTTGTAAATTGGTTATCCTGATATAATCTTCAAATAGTAAGACAATGAATACATATTATAAGTCGCTGCATTATAAATTTGTTGGGTCAATATTTGACCCAAATATCCACGACAAAATTTGAACATAATACAGCCAAGTCACACACTGATAAAATCAGTGAGCACATACACTCTCTAAGTTACCAGAGAGTCTCTCTGACACTGAAGACTTGTCTATAAAGAAACAATTACGAAATATGGGCGGGAACTTTCTTGGGAATACAATCTACAAGCATGCACAAGAAAGTGAAAGAAGACAAAAATAATTTTATACTTTATTAATATTTAATTTAAAGCTCCTCAAGGAAGCTTTACTTATTAAAGCTTTTCTTGCAAGCTTCACTTTTTCTAGCCTATTTATATGTGCATTGTAACAGAGTTAAGTAGCTATTCTAGAAAAAATATAACACATAGTGTTATTATAGAGTCCTCCTCTCATTGATTTCCAAGATTAGCTTGTTGGATCAATATAAGTTTTATTTGTTATTCACGGGGATAGTATTCTGCAACTATCCCCTTGAATAAGCTGAAGATGTTATTAGTATGTCAAATGGTTATTGAATAAACATGTTCTTACTGTTTTGATTTTCATGGTTTATTCAATTTTTTGGACCAACAGTTGGTATCAGAGCGGGTGGATCACTCCCATGATCTAGATCCGTTCATATGACTGCTAATAACATTTGAAGAATGTCAAAAATAAGTGTGAAACCTTCAAAAACTGCTAATGCTGTTGCATTTTTTGAGGGGGGGGGGGGGGGGACATACAATGAGTTTTGACAAAATGACTAAACAAAATACACACTTCACTACAAGAAAACCTTATCATCACACACCTACAAATGCAAATCTTAAAAAAAGAGATTAAACTGTCACCATCATCTCTCACACAATACTCTCACAAACACAAAAGATTCATCTTCAAAAAACACACTAACACAAAGGTAAATCTCACCATTCCACTTAACCTAAAATCCAGATAATTTGTTATCAAAAAAATAATAATGAAAAAATATAGCTCCGGTCAACTCACCAACAAAACTCACAACTTAAGACAAATCTATCAAAAAATGAAATAAAATAAAAAATCCACCACTCAAAACAAATCCAGTTGATCTAAACCTTCAAAAACCCAAATCTGTTATGTAATCAAAAAAATACAATCGGTCTACAATCAAAACCATCATAAACACTAACTCATAATTCGATCATGACAAAAACCTGTCTAAGATCTTGATAAAACGGCACACTAAAATCTTCAAAGTGCTTCACATATCAAAACATGGTGAACAAAAATCTACACATCACCATATGACCAAAACCTTGGACACAGCTTTGGCAATATCTCTGGTTAAAGAAAAAAGATTGGAGCAGCGAAAGATGGTAGATGAGTTTAGGGTTAGACGAAGAAAATAATGTGTCATGGGTTTTCCGTTGGTGATTCAAGATTAATTCAGTCGACTCAAAAAAAATGGAAGTAAAGTTGATTTCTTTTGGCTCGTTAAATTGATGTGTCATTATTGTTTAATTTCAACTTTATGGAGAAGGGTGTGACTCAAGCTATAGTACTGGGAATATGTTGATTCCTAGTTGAACTAAGATCGAATTTCTTAAGCTTGTTTAAGGTTTAGTTATATTAGATAATTCTAATACAACTGTGGTAGAAACTGTGTATGAATGTATTAAAGATTATGCGGAAGCTAACCTTTATTATTAAGAAGAATTGTTTTATTTAACAGTGAATAATGAACAAACAAACAATCAAGCCTCAATATTGTTATGAATAATACGAATACTCTAATAGTATTAGGGTTACTAAACCTTGAAGCTATAAGAATTACACAACTGTATATTATATGTAATTCATGTGTATAACTCTATGCTCTATGACCTCCTTTTGTACACCAAGGAGTCCTATACGGCTTACAGTACTTTCCTAAGTGTATCAAATCTTTTCTATACTTATCTAATACATATCCAATAAGCAGTACTAACCAAAACATCTAACAGTACTAACTTATGCTAACAGTCGTAATATTTATACTAGCAGTAGTAACTTTGACTGAGCAGTCTTAACTTTGTCTGAGCAGCAATAACTACTTAGCGTATATTCCATGAAGGTCTTGAGCAGTTGTAACTTGTACTAGCAGTCTTAACTCTTACAACAACAGTTATAAACACTTAGCATATTTTCATTGAAGTTCAAGAGCAGCATTAAATCCATAAGAGCAAGAGTAATCAAACATCATCAACAGTAACAACAAGAAGGCTTTTAATCCCAACAGAATATAAGTGTGAAAGTGTTAGGCAAAGCCTGATGAAGCTCTTGTGAGTATCAGGGAATGGGATCAAACGGTGTGGTAAAAAATGGGTTACGTTGAGGCTGTTTTTTTATGGGTTTCAGAAAAGTTGTGAAAGCTAATCAGAGGTACTAAAAAATGGGGGTGCTTTTAAATTGTTATAAGGCTAAGCCTGGACACTGATTCTAGGTAAAACTAGGCAAGAAAATAGTGTCAAAAGTATTTGTAAGACCCTGATTCAAGAGTATGTTATATCAATGAGTCAACGGATTGTGTGATGTCGAAAGTATTTGTAAGATTCAAGATAAGAGTGTGATATTAGAGAGTGGTGTGTCATTCAGGGTTCGGGTATAACTCAGGCCAGCAAATGGTAGTAAGAGATTGGGTTGCGCAGCGGAAGAGTGGAGGGCCTATAAAACAAAAAATCCCTGAACCCATAGTAACAGCGAAAATGCATGCTTGAAAGTCAAGAAGTAGCTTAAATAAATACGGGTATGGGTCTTTTAGAGAACGGCTCAAAGACTCGGGGAGTGTGAATTTTTTATTCATAGGCTAAGCTTGATTGATTGAAAGAAACATGTAGGAATCAGGGAGTAATGATGTCCCTGATAAGTATCAGGGATGTAATAGAAGTATTTGTGGGTTTAGATAGACTGTATGTATCAAAACTTTCCCCGATGAGGCTGTGACTCCAGTTGGAATTATCAGGGTAACAAAATAAGGAGGAACACTGATGTATAACCAGGTCTCCCTTACTCACTGAAGCACAAAACGTAACCTGACCAACTGAACCTGTCACAGAACCTTGAGTAATTTTGAACCCATGTCATTAAACCTTCAGTAACCCTGGTCCTAATTGATGAACTTGCTTAAATGACTTTGAACCCTCAAATTAGAGCCTAAAAGGCTTACTGAACTTTGAAGTTTAAGGATTAAAGTCTACTTTTTCCAACTTCAAAAATTATTCATTGTTATAATATAGTATGTAAGAAGAAGTCGTATTGCTCACTTACTGCTATTCAAACACTTAGGCTAAAACTCTATAGGTGTTGAGCAATCTCTCACTAGAATCTTAACGTAAAATATCCTAAGTGTAGAATTAAAACCTTGAGTAAAAATGCTCAGGAAGTTAACTTAAAAAAGGTTATCAAAGAAAGAATAATCACTACCTAACAGTAGATCTCAAACAGTGAAGATAAGAACCAAGTCAAGATGGCGACTCAAGATGAGGCACAACTTGATCCTCAACAAGTGGTATCAAAATTAAAAACGATAATTGTAACAGGCGATATCAAACAATAATCTTTTACTTTACTTTGTTGTAACTCATAGTATAAAAAGAAGCTGTTATGCTCACTTATCTCTGATAAAACTCAGGTTATTTCTATATTCAAATAGGGGAAGATTGTTGGGTCAATATTTGACCCAAATGTCCCTGACAAGTATTTGAACATAAAATAGCCGAGTTACTCACTGATAAAATCAGTGAGCACACACACTCTCTTATTTATCAGAGAGTAGCTCAAACAACATGCTTCAAAGATGTCAAAGACCAACTGAAGATGCACCGTCCTTCACTTATGTGGTGTCAGCAAGTAACATACTTGAGCAATACCAGAGTCGTGTGAACTGACAAATATCTCACTTGCCCTGAAAACTTATCTCCGAAGAAACAATTACGAAATATAGGCGGGAACTTTCTTGGGAGTGCAAGCTACAAGCATGCACAAGAAAATCAAAAAAGACAAAAGTATTTTTGTACTTTATTAGTATTATATTGAAAGCTTCTCAAGGAAGCTTTACTTATCAAAGTTTCACTTGTAAGCTTCAGTTTTCCTAGCCTATTTATATGTGCATTGTAATAGAGTTAAGTAGCGATTCTAGAAAACAAAAAATAACACATAGTGTTATCATAGAGTCCTCCTCACATTGATTTCCAAGATTAGCTAGCTTGTATCAATAAGAGTTTTATTTGTTATTCACAACTATCCTTTTGAAGAAGCTGAAGATTTTATTAGTATGTCAAATGGTTATTGAATAAACATGTTTTTACTGTTATGATTTTGATGGTTTCTTCAATTTTTTGGATAAACAAAATTCATGCGTACAACTCTTTTTTGTATAACTTAAAAAGTAGTACTAGATGTTGCTCTTATGAACCTATGAAAATCACAGGATGGCAAGGGTTTTGATATCAGAAGTAGTCTAAAACCGTGCTTGATTTTCAATATTTATAACCCCTATGTATACGAGGTTATTGGTATTAAAAATTATGTTAATTAAAATAACGGTTTTTTTTTTAGAAAACTTTTTAGTTAAGGGGAATCTGTTCAATTTTGAAACTTATCAAAGATTATGAAAGATCGGTTCTCTTTAAAACGTTTGGAATTAATTGTAGATTTCATTGATCAATAGGAACGTAACGTTGGAATGTAATGTTACAGTAACAAAAAAATCTACATATGATTCCTAGGCAAAATTAAAATTGTCAATTTTGACTAAACTGAAAACAAAATTTTGATTTTTATTGGTCAATAATCTCGATATACACGTGCCCTTGATTTTCAGGGTTGATGGTTGATTGGCTCCAAACGGTCAACTTATATTGACCAAGGAATGGTCAACAAGGTCAGACTGCCTAGAGTCAATGCTCCGCGGAATATAGTGGTTCCTCGGGTCGTTATGTCCCGACGAAGTGTGGATGGTTATAAAACGGTTTCGTGATCGGGTGAATCTGGACGGGAAAGGGGTTTGTGAATGATTGAACTAAGGAATTTACAAGGAAATAGCTTAAATAAGCTAAATGAATAAGACTATGAAATTAGAAAAACCAGAAATGATTAAAACCTAAAACGCGTACGTTTACATTTGAATAAAACGTAAACGTACAAAATAAAAAGTGAAAACTGAAATCTGAAAACACACAGGGGGTGAAAATGACTTTTTTACAAACTAAAAGGTAAAAGAAAATTTTTAGAAAAAGAAAATAAATTTTAACACTAATTAATTATTTAATATAAATTAAATACTAATTAATACTAATTATTAATATTTAAAATACTTAAATACAATATAATATTAATTAAATACTAGAAAAATGAAAATAAAATTTCTAAATTTATAAAATAACTAAAAATAAGTTTTAAAATTAAAAATAAGTATTTTTGTCTTTTTATGATATTTCTATTAATTAATTACTAATTAATTATTAATTACCTAATTAAACTATTTTAAATTAAGAAAAATAGCAAATGAACAGTAAAAATTATAAGAAAATTTCTAAAATTATTTTACATTATATAAAAGCTAGGAAAAATATAAAAACTAGGTTTTACTTTATAAAAACTAATTATGCTATTTAATACTTAATATTAATTAATTATTAATAAAATTAAGATTAATTCTAATAAATACTAAATGATGAAATAAAAATCTGATAAAAATTACTATAAATACTTTAATATAAGAGGAATTTAATAAAAATATAAAAATGCTAAGTACTTAATAAAAATATAAAAATGAAAATTAAAATTTAATTTACATTAAATAGAAACTATCACTTAAAAATAAATTGGTTTTTTGTTAATTTTCTTTTTGAAACTTGATACACTACTGAAAATAAGAAACTTTTACAAAAACAACTTTTACTAAGCTTGAAATTGAACAATTTGGACACTAAAAGGTCCAACAGTTGACTTTTTGTTGACTTTTGGTGTTTTGGAGCCTCTGTGGGGCCCACAGAGGTGGAAATTGATGAAAACTACTGAAATTGACTAATTGGAACTATTAATAACAAGGTTGAAGCTCAGAATAAGCAAATGGGTCAAAAGACTCACTTTTGACCCATGTTAGAACTAGAGAAATGGACAGATATTGGAGCAAAATCAGGGGGCCCACAGGGGGATTGGGGGCACAAAATTGCTAGAAATCTGTAGAAGGCTAGGTGGGGGATCTAATGAACTAAAGGGGGAGGTGTGGGGCCCACTGTGGAGTCCTGTGGGACCCACAGAAGTGAGACAGATGAAAATAGCTGCTGCTGCAGCAGTGGGTAGACAACCCTGCAGCTGAGTTTGTGATGGTGTAGGGCCCACAGAAAAATTCACAAAAATGAGATAAGGGTGGGAATCAATAGTTGGGGTGGTAGATTACAATCTCAGAAAAGCACAAACTCTAATTCACACTACAAAATTCACAAATATTCCCACAACTTTTGAGAAAATCTAATAACTTGCAATTTTGACTTTTCATATAAACTTAAGATTTTGACTTTGGCCAATTTTGAATGGATCAAACTAACTCAAATTGATGTTTTGGGTTATATTAAGACTAAACTAGAGTAGAATGATAACTTTTAAACAAAATGGGTGGGTTTTGAGACCCACAAACCCCAACAGTTAACTGTTGGGTGGGTTTGGTTGTGATTTGACTTTTTTGCTTTTGAAACTTGGGTTTAAGACATTACTTAACCTGTTATGAACCTATGAAATGTAATTATGCTAAAGCAACAACAAAACAACAACAACACCACCTAGTAAAAGACTAATCCAAACACCCCTTTATAAATTAAACATGAACTTTTTCAAAGCATAAAGCTTATTTACACTATGAAACTGATGCACATGGATCTATTATGTTATAATAAACCAATTTGAACTCTTAAACATCAGTTAATCACAACTAATACCTACAAACTACTAACATGTGCACATGATCAATTAACTGTGAGAAATTTGGCACAAGTAATTCAATAAACAAGCAATTGAAATTAACTAATAATATCACTAAACTACACTAACTAAGCATACCAAACACAGGGATAAGCCATAACACAAACTTCTACAGTAAAGAGTAAAAAAATGGAGTTGTGAGCTTACAACTGATTTCCAAGTGGGAAAATGATACACAAGGACCAAAATTAGAATCCTAAGACTCCCCAAGGAGATCTAACCCATATGCCATCCAAATTCCACCTTGTTCCTTTGCTTTTGTACTAGAGACATTGATTTTTGATTTTTCTGTTAATTTCTTAGTATTTTTGGTATTTTTTAGTTTATGATCTAAAAGTGATTTTAATACTAATTAAGCTTATAAAAGCTCATAAATGTCTTATGTTAAGCTTCTGAAACAATGAAAAACAACTTTCAATGACATTAAAGCTAAAGTGAGATTTTAAGTTAAAATGGCAATTTTTGAATTTAACCAAAGAACCTTGAAATTGAGATTGAAGAAAACTTAAATTACACTGGAAATGTGGATTACAACTTCTTTAAACTAAAAATTACAACTACAATTTAAAAGTACACTAATTCGACATTTTACACTAAGCTATAACTACTCTAATAATCTTCTGCTCTTTTTTTCTTTTCTTTTATAGCCCTTGGAGACTTCCTTTGACTTTCCCACATCTTCACAGCCATTGGATTAGCTTGGCTTGATCTCAACTGTCCAAATTATTTTTGGCGCGAAATTGGGTTTTTGGCAGGTGTGGGGGTAACTTGGAAATACTTGTGGTCATTAATTGGTTTTGTTGGGTTCTGTTTGGAGGGGGAACAAGTGATGGGGGAAGTGATGTGGAGGTGAGGAAGGTGAAGTGTGGATTGGGGTTACCAGGTTTCAAGTGGGAGGGGAAGGTGGAGGTCAAAGTAGGTTTGACTTGGGGTGGTTTATATAAAACGGTTTGGTTTATTAAGAGTGGGGAGTGGGCTGTTTTGTAGTGGGCTTTGGGGTAATAAGGTGTGGGCTGGATTGGGGTAAAGGGTATGTTGGGTTGGATTGGTTGGTTTGGTTTATTAGAATTGGATTATTAGTTTTAGGTTTAGGAATATATGACAAGGACTACTTTGTAATTAATGAAACTTGAGGGCTGATTATTGTCAATTTTCCATAGTACTCACAAGGACCAAAAATGCCATTTTCCATAATCCAAGAACCATCATTTGCAATTTTTCCATTTTTGGAATTCCCGGGGACCAAATGTGACAAGTTGCAAAATACAGGGACCAAATATGTAATTTAAAAAAACATTTTACCCAAGGACTATTTTTGACACATTTTGATTTTCCAAGGACAAAAAATGATTTTCCTTTCAAAAATACCCTACCAAGGACCAAATCTGTCAATTACTGAAACTCCAGGGACTAAACTGCAATTTTCCAAAACTTTTCAGATTTTTCACCAAAGGACTAAATATGATAACTTATGATTTCAAAAGGACCTTTGGTGACTTTTCTTTCCAAATAAATGCTCAGGGACTATTTTTTGCCAATTTTTGAAACTTGGGGGACTGAAACTGCCAATTTTGCAAACTTTGTACGTTTTTCGTCTGTTTTTACTCGTTTTGTATCTAAAAACATATAAAACACAATTTTGAAATATTTTTGGTATTTTGATTCATTTCTGAGTGTTTTCGTATGTTTTGCAGTTCAGATTTGACCAAAAATGATGAGTGTTTGAGCACTCATCAATGGTAGAAAGAAATAAAGGACAATGCGTATATCTATTATTTTCATGTTGCAACTCATAACTGATTGGTTATATTTGTAAAAAAGAATAATAATAATAATAATACAAAATAATATATATATATATATATATATATATATATATATATATATATATATATATATATATATATATATATATATATATGATGCGTGGGAATCGCAACAGGCTTTACCTCTCGAGGGATCTCGAGAAGCTTACAACCCCCACCAGGCAGTGTACCTGATCGTTGTAGTATAGTATAGTGACAAGTACCGGGGGATTGATCGTTCAGCTTAGGAATAGTGTCGCTAGGATTAGAAAGCCTAAATACTAGTTCTAAAGGTGAGGGATGATTATTTTTGTATTTTTATATTTTTATGAAAGCAAGTAAAATCTCGGGTTTTGGAAGAATGGGCGGAATTAGTTGCTATTCAACTAACCAATACTAAGATGCAATC
This sequence comes from Artemisia argyi, assembly GCA_030686995.1. NCBI lineage: Eukaryota > Viridiplantae > Streptophyta > Magnoliopsida > Asterales > Asteraceae > Artemisia > Artemisia argyi. Next base: position 26,363,780 of record CM060704.1, read on the forward strand.
AAAATAAAATAATAAAATTAAAATAAACTAATTTATACTAAAGTTGTGAGCAGTAATTGGAGAAAATGTGTTTACTTAGATTTCACTACTCCCTAGATATCTTTTACACGTTAATTACTTGTTATAATTGCATAGATGACGGATTGTATTCCTTAATACCATTCATGGGGTGGCACACATAACTCTCCAATTCTATGAGCTCTTATCTTCTCCTACACCATGCCCAGCACAACTATAGGGATTGTAAACAGTGGCTCATGCATTAAATACAACCAATAAAGACCTAGTGTGCCTCGGTTCATGTTTCTTAAGACGTTCAAGCATGTTACCATTTGGAGATCTGCCAGTTTTCTTAAGCCTAACATATAAATCATTCATCCAAGACAAGAATAAACAAGTAATCAACACATAATCAATATCTAGGTTTCATTAGATCTAAGCAAACACAAAAGAGATCTAGCCTAGCATAATAGAATTAAGACAAGAACATGATATAGACAACCAACACATAGACATATTGATTGAATTAGAAGAACACTTATCTTGATTAATCATGCAAGGTATCAAGGGGTTAGAACCCTTGAAAAACCTGTAAAGTTACACCAAAATCGTATTTAGGGTTTCTCCCAAAACTCCTCTCCTTAAATGTGAAAAACTAGAAAACTATATATAGGAAAATAGGGATGACGGCGTCAAGAACAAAGGTGTGACGCCGTCATCTCGCCGCCAAATACTTCCTCGGACGGCCTTGATCTACTTCTGACGCCGTCAAGGCCTAGGCCGTCACACAAATTACTCTTGACGCCCTGTGTGTGACGCCGTCATCAACTACGGATTTTAATTCTTGGGGTTTGACGCCGTCAGGAAAACTCTTGACGCCTTCATGAACTCTCGGATTTTATTATTGAGGTTTGACGCCGTCAGGAAATTACTCTTGACGCCGTCACCTACTGTTCCCAGCATGGAAAATTGAGACTTTGCCGTTTTCTTCACTTTTATGCTCCAAAAACGTCCAAAATGGCTTCTTTTCCAGAATTCACTCTCCAAGTACCTAAAATCACAAAAGGAACGATTTAGGGCAATATTTGATCAAATAAATTCGGATTCGGGCTTAAATGACCCCCTAAAAGTGGTTCATTTTTCGCCTTATCATATACCCTTACACTTGAGATTTGCTTGTCCTCAAGCAAATGCGCTTTTATTCTAGTCAAAAGACAAGTTAGAGGTCATTTAACACTAATATAAAAGTAATTACAACAAATAATCGTTCCACTAAAGACCAATAGACAAGCTCGGAGGTCATACACTAGCACCTCACAAATAGTGTTTAGATACTCACATCTCTCGGGTGTAATAAAGTAATATAACATTATGGAAATGGAAGATATCTCTCACTACCTGTCATAGCAAAATAGATTACCATAGGCTTGGGAAAGGATCAAACCTCCACCACATGGCGTAAGCACCTAGGATAAACTATCAAAGAGGTCTTTTAAAGGGTTGTAACGTTAGGTATAGGGATATGAATTACACGGTTTTGTTGGATAAAGGAAGTTATTACTGGTGGCGAGTTAACAATCTTGGTTAATTACATGTACAATATGGCGTTGCTAAGCCAAGACTAGACTCGACTTAAGCTAATAAATAAGAAATAACAAAAACATAAAATGAACATAGAATAAAAAAGGATGGTAGTCCGTATGTTTTTTTCTCTTTTTTCTTTTCTCTCTATTTTTTTTTTTTTTTTTTTTTTTTTTTTTTGCATACACTCTTACCCTACCATCCAAAATAATACATCATAGGGGATGAGAATTCCCTTTACACTTGAATCTTTACATACTTTAGATTTAAACTAATCTAATGACTCGAATTAAGAAAATCAAAACACTTGGAGTACTTTTAAGATTAACGTACATATGGGGGTAATAAATGATGTTCTTCCCCATTACTCCATAAAATAAGTACTTACCCATGAGTCCCAATCGTCCCAAAACAATATGTACAAGGATATGACTCGACTTAGCAACCATGTAATCAATTAGAAAGTTAACTTAGGGTTTAACAAATAACAATAATGCACTAAAAATGAGCGCATACACGGAAGGCTAAGGCGATTTGGGTGTACATTTAAGTGGGGTGTAACAAATTCTTCCTTTAAGTAAAATGCTTAAAGTTAGAAATGAAAAGATAGGCTCGGAGGGGTGTACTAGGGGTTTCGTGTACTAAAAATGAGTACAACGCTAAGGGTGTGGGAAAAATTAGTTGACTTAACTAGCCAAGTAATATGACTTAAATGGTCAAGTAATTATAATACGGGTTTAACACAAGGGTGATCCTAATGCCTCTTATCATGTAGTAAATCCTACCACACGAATGTAGTCTCACTAGCGGTCTCGGGATGCATCACTAACGCAAGTTCTAGAATCTAAATGCTACCGGTACACTCATAAGCACTAATAATGAATGCTTTTCCTATCAAATCTAAAGGCGAACCTCACATATTTGGGTGGAAAATTTTTCTGAATATACGGTTATGTGCTAGTCATACAATCTCCTATCCATGAGACGCTTGCTATGGCTAAAGTTTCACTCCTAAATGTTGTAAAAAATTTTAAATTTGGTGCTAAAATTACACTAACAAGTATTTCTCATAGTTTTATTACACATCTACCATCAAACAAAACAAACTCAAGCGAAAGTGCATATGTAAGGTATCATCTTTTTACCCTCCCCTTACACTTAAGATGAACATTGTCCCCAATGTTCAAGTAAAGAATGTAAAAGTGAAAAAGTAAAGAGAATGAAATCAAATACTCCCCTGATTCGCTCGGTATGGATAATAGGATGGCCAGATTAGATCTTCCTCCAAGAAAACGAACAATCAAAGCTTCCCTTCCAGAATATAAATCATCTCCTTGTCGAACATAACCTGTAAATCCTGACAAAAATAGACAAGACAACCTCGCGTAAAATCGGCGACATCCTATATAAGTTACTAAATCCTAGAAAACAAAGTAAGATATAATGCTTTTGGAATGAAGTTTGCAGATTTCCTGGAGATTATAAAACTTAATAATTCACAAAAACCATAAGACTCCGTTAGAAAAACAAAACCGGTAAAATTTCTAGATTTTAACTCCTGACGCCGTCAAGAGTAAACCCCTGACGCCGTCAGAATTGACCTGCAGAAATTCTTATGTTAAGTTTCCGGAAAATTTCTGGAAAAACTTGGTCCTACTTCCTGGAAAATCCTGCAAAACTCCATTATGACTCAATACAAGCATTTGACTCTAACAAATACGAATACACATGTTCATTTAGTATTGTGGAGAATCATGATCGGTTGTTTCTTAAAAACATATTTGGGGTTTCCCCTTACACTTATCTTTTACAAAAATACCTTTAGGTGGAGTTAAGACTAGGCCAAAACAACAAAGTAAAATATTTCTACTATTTAGTTTAGAAACATGATCAACCAACAATAAAAATTAAACATGCATACGGAAGCAAATAACAATCAAACAAATAAAATCACACAAAACATGGGTTGCCTCCCAAGAAGCGCTTGTTTTTGTTCGAGTCACGAGCCTGACTCTACCCTTATTTAACGAAGATAGGGGAGGTTTTCCCTACACTTAGGATTAAGTGTGGGTAGAAGTAGCGATACATACCCTTAGGGTGTAAATATGCCTCGTAAGGAAAGAGTGGTGGATGAATAATATGCTCAAAGGGTTGTGCTTCTATTATCATAACCTTACCTAATTCAATCGGGTTAATGGGTGGATTAAGATTTTCTCCTAGAAAGGGATCATTTTCTATCAACTTCAAGAGACTCCTAGTTGGGAATCCATCTTGTCCTAATAAACCCGGTTTAAACCTATAATGTGTCTTGTGATCAGTCATAAATGGGTGATGTAAGCATGTAAGGTCATTTTCCACTCCTATATTGGTTTCCTCTCTACAAGGCTTAGAGTCCACTACCTTTATCCTAAGACTACCCGGACTATATGGTTTGATGGGTGGATCGGGACCTATTTCAATTCCTAAATTTTCATCAAAGGATGGAAGATTAGGTAACGGTTTTGGTTGATGCTCCGGTCCATCAAAACTAGGAACTTCCCTAGAACTAAGAGTAAGGTTATCATTATAAGTATTCAAACCTATATCCTCTAGTTGTGTTTGGTCCAAGGGCTCTACCTCTATCGGGGCTACTATAGTCTCTTCTTCTTTCGGGTAAGTCACGGGTGGTGTGTGTGCCTCAAATGATGGTAAGACTTGTGGGGTACTTTGTGGGCTCATGTTATTTACCTCATCCTTCCTTTTCTCAACATCACCTATATCCTCATCACGTGTTTTAGTAGAATCTAACCTAAACATGTTCCTAAGTATCTCAAATCCTTCTCTAGCCATTTCAAGTTCTAAGTCTGATTCATAAGAACCTTCCTCAATAACTTGATTACAATGTTCAATTTGCCTAAAGGATTCATCTTTTTGCTCAATATGATCATGTTCGGCTAAATCATCCTTAATTGTTTCCTCAAGTTGTGATGTATACAAACCCATCAATTCATTGAACTCATGGTTCACGGTTAGGAGGCTTTCCTCAAAAATTTTCCAAAGGGTTTTACTAAAAGGAATTGATCCTAACAATGACAGTTTAATATAGGCCACACATGCACATAACTCATTAAACCTATCAAACTTTACACCCATCTCCTCTTGTATATAGCTAAGATCACTTAAAAATTCATTGGAACAACAGGAAGCAAATCTATCCGAGTAAACTAATTGTTCCTCTATTGTTAATGATCTAAATGAAATCTCATCCGCCATGAAGACAAATGAAAATGGTTTTGCAAACAAAGGGCACAAAGAAAAAGATAGACTAAAGGAAACCTAAAAAAAATAAAAATAAAATCTTACTAGAAAGGAATCTAGCAAGTAGACCTAATAAAAAGAAATTCTAACCTAGACAATAACTATTCCCCGGGCTGCGGCGCCAAAAACTTGATGCGTGGGAATCGCAACAGGCTTTACCTCTCGATGGATCTCGAGAAGCTTACAACCCCCACCAGGCAGTGTACCTGATCGTTGTAGTATAGTATAGTGACAAGTACCGGGGGATTGATCGTTCAGCTTAGGAATAGTGTCGCTAGGATTAGAAAGCCTAAATACTAGTTCTAAAGGTGAGGGATGATTATTTTTGTATTTTTATATTTTTATGAAAGCAAGTAAAATCTCGGGTTTTGGAAGAGTGGGCGGAATTAGTTGCTATTCAACTAACCCAATACTAAGATGCAATCAAAATAAAATAATAAAAATTAAAATAAACTAATTTATACTAAAGTTGTGAGCAGTAATTGGAGAAAATGTGTTTACTTAGATTTCACTACTCCCTAGATATTTTTTACACGTTAATTACTTGTTATAATTGCATGGATGACGGATTGTATTCCTTAATACCATTCATGGGGTGGCACACATAACTCCCCAATTCTATGAGCTCTTATCTCCTCCTACACCATGCCCAGCACAACTATAGGGATTGTAAACAGTGGCTCATGCATTAAATACAACCAATAAAGACCTAGTGCGCCTCGGTTCATGTTTCTTAAGACGTTCAAGCATGTTACCATTTGGAGATCTGCCAGTTTTCTTAAGCCTAACATATAAATCATTCATCCAAGACAAGAATAAACAAGTAATCAACACATAATCAATATCTAGGTTTCATTAGATCTAAGCAAACACAAAAAAGATCTAGCCTAGCATGATAGAATTAAGACAAGAACATGATATAGACAACCAACACATAGACATATTGATTGAATTAGAAGAACACTTATCTTGATTAATCATGCAAGGTATCAAGGGGTTAGAACCCTTGAAAAACCTGTAAAGTTACACCAAAATCGTATTTATAGGAAAATAGGGATGACGGCGTCAAGAACAAAGGTGTGACGCCGTCATCTCGCCGCCAAATACTTCCTCAGACGGCCTTGATCTACTTCTGACGCCGTCAAGGCCTAGGCCGTCACACAAATTACTCTTGATGCCCTGTGTGTGACGCCGTCATCAACTACGGATTTTAATTCTTGGGGTTTGACGCCGTCAGGAAAACTCTTGACGCCTTCATGAACTCTCGGATTTTATTATTGAGGTTTGACGCCATCAGGAAATTACTCTTGACGCCGTCACCTACTGTTCCCAGCATGGAAAATTGAGACTTTGCCGTTTTCTTCACTTTTATGCTCCAAAAACGTCCAAAATGGCTTCTTTTCCAGAATTCACTCTCCAAGTACCTAAAATCACAAAAGGAACGATTTAGGGCAATATTTGATCAAATAAATTCGGATTCGGGCTTAAATGACCCCCTAAAAGTGGTTCATTTTTTGCCTTATCAATATATATTCGTCTTACCCTTACCATGTTCAATTCATAGATTTGTCATATCCTTTCTTATGTTGCTCTTGTTAGTTACATGCATTCACGACGCTTGTGCGGCTTTAACATTACTTTCGGAGAAGAAGAATGAATATGACCTCTTGCTCGTAGATAGGGAGATTACTAATGTGGATATTCATACATTTCTAAGATCAGCGGATATCATGGAGTTACTATTGATGGGTGAGTTTTTAGTAGCACTGCTCTCAAATTTATACTTCAACTTTTGATGCAATTGTCGTTTAAAAAAAACATATTGATGTAATATCTAACTTGATCTATATTCCAGTGATGTCCAAGGAAGATGATGATGACTTCCTAGTTGAAGCTTTGAAGAGTGGAGCTTTTCTTGTCCTGAAAAAGCCACTTACCGTCGATGTAATAATGCTTATACATCAACATGTCATCAGAGAGAAAATGCTTAAGCATGAAAAATGTGAGAACAAGACTACGTGTCATAATGTTGCCACACAAGTTCAAACTAATTTACAGAAGAGTAGAAGTTATGGGAGTAAAGGGAAGGAAAGAGGCTCCCCTATGAAGGATGATATCACAAGTTATCAATCCTCCAAGGATAATATTGTTTATGACATTATGAAGAGGAATCATGTCGAGTGGACAGTGGAACTTCATGCCAAATTCATGAGTGCGATACAGTAGCTTGGGGAACGAAGTATAACCATCATCTATTAATATTTGTAATTCCAATAGTTACTCTACTCATTTTTCTGTCACTAAAATCATTGTGTTTTCGTATCAGAATGTCATCCCATGAAGATTCTTAAGCTTATGAATGTCCCTGGTCTTACAAGAATGCAGGTTGCTAGTCATCTTCAGGTTAGATTTTCATATTTGAAGTTACACAGGAGTTAGTGTACCTTGTACCTTTTTTGTTTTATAGTTTTATTTAACTTGCCCAAGGTTGAATCGGCCATGCCAATACTCAACAAAGATATTGATGCAACACATAAGCTCTATAAACTTTAATACTTGTGAAACAAGCTAGGCTCACGTTTACGGACTAGTTATCCTAAGACTTAGTTTCCAAAATCTCTTCTGATAATTCAAAATATGATAATTTTCTATCGACAATGTTAATCTCTTAGAAATAAGCTTTAATAATGAAAAATCCAGTCGGGCCAATAATCAACTAACTATGACTAAAATAAGATAATTGCATACACATTTTTGAAGTTATTTGAATGGCCTTAGCACAACTTGTAACCCTCATATAAATTTATATAATTGTTGTTTTATAACTTAGCGATCTTAATTGTAGTATCACACTTACTATCATCTGGTATAAAAAAACAGTTACATATATATCATTTTCTTCAAGTATATTATTAGTTTTATCTTTGCTAATTGTTAACAAAATCATTTTCTCATGTGCCAGAAATGTCTTCGTGCAAAATGGGAAGTTAAAGGAAAGCGACAAGTGTTAGCTCCGTCAAAGAGTTGTGAAAGAGAAAATGTAATAAAGCCTGGACGTATGCCATTAATAGATGAAGATAGTAGTAAGATTGTTGATCTTACTTTGTCACTCAAAGGAGGCCATACAGAAGCGAATCTCATGACCAATCAAGCTACGAGAGGTTCCCCAGTGATGAAAGAGTCTAGTCCCCAGAACATTGTTGGACAAGATTCTATTGATGATGCCTATCCATCAGATCAACGACAAGCATATAATGGTTTCATCGAGTTTCCATGAAATGAGTGTGGTTGATCGTACAAGGTTAAATAATATAATGGTTTCATTATACTATTTAGAAACAAGCATATGATGGGACATTTGTTAGCACCAACTAAGTTACATATGAACTATAATGACTTTAAATTGAGTGGTTGTGTTTGCTTTTTAAAATAAAGTCTTACTAGCCCTCTAACTCTTACCATTAAGAGGTAGGCAGATGTTTTGTTTGTTTGTTTTTTTCTTTTGAGTCAGACCAAGTTAGACATATAACATCTTACTCAGTAAGAGGTGGGGCACTTTTCTTGCTGCCTCTTACTCGATAAGAGATTAAAGACTCGTATTAATATAATATATTTGATGGTTTATTAACTATGTTATATTTATGATAAAAAGTCTTGTTTCATATTTACATAAGTTACTTAAATAAATTGCGGAAACGAGCACTTAAAATCATTCGGACAATTATACAAAAACAAACAACATTATTTTGTTCAAATTTAGACTTTCTATCCACCTCTTACTGGTAAGATATAGTAGTCAGATCCAGACCTAAAACATCTAAATGAAACAAACACACCCCGAATGCTCTAGAGTCTAAACATTTTGCAAGTATTATCATTTTGAGGTTTCTTCTTTTGAAAAATCTTATCTTACTTATATTATAAAGCATTAAGGCTTACTAATAATGAAAACTCTAAAAATTAAGTAATCCAAGTTATAAGGCTAAAAGTACAAGTAATTAAAACACATTTTCTAACATTTACAAGTTCTTATGCTCAAAGTACAACTAATTAAAATAGAAATACTAACATTAAATACAATAAATAAATCATTATGTACATTAAATATAATTAATTAACTGGTCAATAAATACAATTAATACAGTTGTTAAAAAACCCCTTACATAAGAAGTACAAATTATCAAGCATATTGTACAACCTACTTAAACACAATTCATGCATTAAATGTCACTAATACAAATAATAAAGTACATTATACAAATATTCATGCCCGAACGGGCAACGGACCAAATGGTCTCGAGCCTGAACGGGCACGAGCCAAACGGTCTCGGGCCCGTGAGCCTGAACAGGCACAAGCAAAATAAAATACAAGATACAAGTAAATTTATTGTTGAAAAGAACATAGTAAACTAAAATACTTGATTTACCAAAAAAAATTATTTCAGGGTACCCGCCAACGCGCGGATACCCTGCTAGTATAAAATTAATTGTAATTGTATTATATAAAACATAATATAGAATATAATGTTATTTTGTACTTATGTCTAAAAGAAAGAAACTACAAAATACTTACGTATTTTTTGTTCTTTCTGAACCAAGCAAGTATCACTATTAATTTAATTTAACAGTGATAAAGATTCATTAGTTCGTAATATCCTCAAAATTATTTTTTTTCTTTTCTTTTCGTAGAAATCAAATGCACACACAAAATTAAAATATACACATTTTTACACAATCACAACAATCTCATTATCGTCATTTATAAATTTTGAACCCACAATGTTTTAGGTGGAGACATAATCATCACACGAATACCACTGTATCAAAGCCCGTTGGTGAGGTTTTCTTTTATTATCTAAAAGATACAAGTTCATGAATTATCATAATATGATTCACTTTTCTCATTCACACAAGGAGATACCGTAAATTACGATAATATCTTAGATATTACAACTATAATCATATATAGGTAAGAGTAAAATAATCATTTAACTAAGGAATTCTTAGCATATTTCTATTAACTTTATTAACATATCGGTCTTGCATTGGACCAAAGCATTTAATTTTAAAACTAATTTGGCTGATATATAAAAGATTTGTGTATCATATATAGGTGAGAGTAAAATAATCATTTAACTAAGAAATTCTTAGCATATTTCTATTAACTTTATTAACATGTTGGTCTTGCATTTGACCAAAGCATTTAATTTTAAAACTAATTTGGCTAATATATAAAAGATTTATGTATCATTGTATTAGTGATGTGATCATAATATTACACCTAAACTATCTTCTATATTTGGAATATCCTATTTCCTCACCTCCTTTTATTTTTCTCTTTGCGCATTCTGTACCTCTATGTTAAAAAAAATGTCTTATAACCATAGTTATTCCCAAAACTCTCAAAGCACAGATAGCTATGGAACTTCAAATGAACGTTCCTTTAAAACATTACAAGAACATTCTTTTAAAGTTTTGGTTGTTGGCGAAAAGAAGGACGACGTGTATGCCATTGCTAGCTTACTACAATCTCATTCATGTCAAGGTAAGAATCGCCATTAATGTTTTTTTTTTCAGAAAACTTAAGGTTTGTTGAAAGCATTTCGTATTGAAGCATCATTTTCATTTTGGTTTACTATATGCGATGTTATATTATTGATAGTTAATGGCATTAATAACGCTCAAATTGTGCATGTTTTTAGTGGCGTTATTCGTATGTTTTGCGGGTATTTTTATATGCTTTTGTCACATAATCGTATCAAAGTGTGTTTGCAAGCATTTGTAGCCAAAAACAAGAAAAAGTGAAGTAAATGAAGGATTTGTCATTCCCATCTCGAGATTCAATTCGTTCAAGCATTTCACAAAGAAGAATCCAAGTTTTCATCATTCCAAAGATCGTTGACAAGGAATAATCGTTTGGACAAAGAACGAAGAGCCAAGTTAAAGATCAAGTTTGTTGCTGTCAGAACACAACCAACCGATCGGTCATGCATCCAACCGATCGGTCAGAAGAATTTGTCACAACTAACCGATCGGTCATGAATCCAACCGACCAGTTAGTCGCAGAGGTCACAACCAACCGATCGGTCAGAGCCCGATACCGATCGGTTGGTCAGCTCGTTAATATTTTGCAAGATGTTTCTATCTCATTCTACCCGATTCTAGGCCCTTCTTTCTGGCATTCTAGGTCTTTCTATTCACCTTGGAGGCCAAGTTGTTGCATTGATGACCCTAGGCTTGAGGAGTAGTATAAATAGAGGCTTTGTAATCTCATTTCAACACACAATTCAATACAACTCAATATCACTCTTTACACCATCAACAAAGCAATCCTTTACTAGCCTCAAAGTTCTCAAATTCATCCATAAAACTTCAGGAAGCATTGGAAATCCAAAGAGTCAACATACGGAGGTCAAACTTTCAAGAAGTCAACACCAACACTTAGGAAATCATTTCCTACTCATTTGTAATCATATTCTAAACATTTGTAAGACTTTAATTATGATTTCTAATGTTCAATATTCTGAGTTTATGTTCATGTTTGCTATGAGTGGCTAGTAACCTTTTGCATTTGCTTAGATGATTTTAAATACTTAATGATTAGTCTATGATTGTGATAACATGTTTTAATTCAATTTCAAGTCAATTCTAAAACCCAATTAGACTAAAGTTTCATAGTGACATTTGTTGAGTCAAGTTTAACTAGTTGCTTATAATATCATTGGCCAAAAGGGTTGTTATCATTCAACTAGTTATAATCTTTTGTCTATGAAAGATTGTTTTTCACCATAATTATTCTTGGCTAAATAAAGGAACTAAGGTGTAATTGTAATGAGAATACTTTTTGTTAATCAAATCGGATTGGTTGTAAACGCCTAATTGGTCGAAAGTTTTAGTAGTTTATAATCAATTGTAACCTTGTTGTCTATATTAGGTTACCTTTTGTATTGACCATTTCTTAAGAGTATTTGATTAAACAAAAAACTATTTTTGTGTTTAAGGTTGTTAACTCAACTTTATGAACCTTGAATTGATCTTGAATTGATTGGTCCAAACCTAATGCTTGTTTTTATAAACTAAAATCTTGACGAAGGTTTAACTTGTAGAAACAATAGATTAGAACACCAACTAATTCTCATTTACCAACATGTTAAGGAAGTTATCACAATCATGATTTTCTTATGAGTAGTTAACTAGTCTAAGCAAGTGTAGTTTTTAATCATTTGAATTATCTTATAATCATTATCGCTAGTGTTAGAGATTTAATTTTTAAACTTACGCTTAGATTCACTCACAAATCCCTGCGAACGATCCCGACTTACCAACCCAATCTTGCTGTAACAGACGAGTTCACTTGCTCGTATGTGTTATTTCTAGATCCGTAATCGTGTTTATAAATTTAAAACTTGTACACACCATGAGCACATCAAATTTTTGGCGCCGCTGCCGGGGATTTTGATTGTGTTTTCTGTAAGTTTTAAAGTTCCATTTCTTTCCTTGTTCGTTTTCTAAAAAAAAAATCCGAGCCAAGAAACCGATCGGTCATTCATCTAACCGATCGGTATTTCCAAATTGTTCAATCCAACCGATCAGTATTCATTCTAACCGATCGGTATTCATTCTAACCGATCGGTTCCTTTTTCCTGATTTTTCAAATTGTTTCCATTCTTTGCTCGTTTGTTCCAAAGTTTCCGAGATTCACTCGGTAATTGTATGAACACTCGATCAACCGAAGTAGAACCAATTTCACCTCTTTCTAATCCTGAGAGTCTGATTCGTAGACCAAGAAGAAGAAGAACACCTTTTGTTCCACCAAACAACCGTGTACCAAGAGTACCAAACCCACTGTTTGATAACCTTTCCGAAGCTTTAGTTGTTTATAACCCATTCATCAATCAACCATTTCCAATGGCTGATGATCAACCCATGTGGGCAACAAACCAAACCGTAGCACCCACTCCTGGAGCTGCTATTGTTGCTGTTAACCTTGGTGACAACTTCACCGTGAAGGGACACCATCTTTCTATGATCAAAGACCATCAATTCGATGGCCGTTCGAGGGTCGATCCTCACAAACACATTGCCGAATTCATTGAAATTTGCAGCATGTTTCGATATGGAAACACCGATGTCAATTCCATTAAACTCAAACTTTTCCCATCATCACTCGCCGGAGATGCCAAAGTGTGGTATAACGAATTAACCCCAGGAATTATCAATACTTAGGAGGAGATGAGGCAAGCTTTTCTAAGCCGATTCTTTCCACCTGCCATGTTTGATCGTCTCATGGGAGAAATCCGTGCTTTTTCACAAAACCCCAATGAATCTCTTGTCGAAGCTTGGCTTCGTATGAAAGATTTACTTCGTAGTTTTCATGGACATGGTTTAGGACGAGGAACCATTATCCAAATCTTCTACCATGGACTTGATGAAACATCTCAAGGAATTCTTGATGCTGGAGGAATTTTTCTTTACAAAAATCCCAACGAGGCATATCAATTGCTCGAAGATCGAGTGCTTCTTAAACTCGATTGGTCAAAAGATTCCAAAACCAAACCCTTACGAAAAACCGTTGTTTTTGCCGAAAGTTCCGATACTTCTAAACTCATGGAGAAAATGGAAGCCTTAACTTCCAAAATCAACTCGCAATAAAAATATATCAAAGGAGAAATGAAAGAAATGCGAGAAGGTTGCAACAACTGTGGAGGTAATCACACTTCATCCGAATGTAACAACCAACCCATGGTTGGACCTAATGAATGGGAAGCCAATTATGTCCAAGGAGGATACCGTGGAGGAGGATTTCGTGGTAATTATTATGGAAGAAATTCTGGAACTTGGCAAGATCTCCAAAGGGATAACAACCGTGATTCTCAACCACGAGTAGACAATCCAACTCCACCAAACTCTGACAAAAAACCAGAAGAAACTGATTTCGAAAAAATGATGCGAGATTTCGTGACTGCTCAAAGATCCACAAATGAATTTGTTAAAACCCAATTTTTCAATCTCAAAACCAAAGTTGAGCAAGGTCAGAAAAATCATCAAGCTTCTATTCAGGATCTTGAACAAAAATTTGGTAGACTCTCTGATCAATTTTCTTCACGACAACCTGGAACATTACCAAGCAATACCCAATCCAACCCAAAGCCTTCTGGATCAAATGACAAAACTTATCGTCCACCACAAACCAGAAATGAGCATATCAATGTTGTATTTACAAGAAGTGGTCTTTCTTACGATCCACCACCCAATCCCAATGAAACTCAAATCATCAATGATGATAGTGAAGAAGAAGCTGAAGCAGAAAAGGAAGATATTCCTGAAACACCAACCAAATAAACAACCCAACCACTCAAAGCATACACTCCAAAAATTCCGTACCCACAAGCTCTTAGAAAAGAGAAAAATGAGGAGCGTTATAAGAAGTTTGTTGAGATGATCAAAGAAGTTAGACTTAACATACGCCTTGTTGATGTTCTAGCTGAAATGCCCAAATATGGGAAATTTTTTAAAGAACTTCTTAATAATAGAAATAAGTTAGAGCAAATTTCTGTTGCTTTCCTCAATGAAGAATGTTCATCCATTATTGAAAACAAAGTTCCACCAAAACTGGGAGATCCCGGAAGTTTTCTAATCCCATGCACGTTAGGAAATAACATCACATGCGATGCTTTAGCCAATCTCGGTGCAAGTATTAATTTGATGCCCTATTCGTTGTATTCTAAACTTTTCATCAACACTTTGAAACCTACAAAGATGAGTATTCGATTAACCAACCATACATACCAATATCCTGTTGGGGTTGCTGAAAACATGCTTGTCCAAGTTGGTAAATTTGTTTTTCCTGTGGATTTTGTAATCTTAGAAATGGAGGAAGATAGACAAGTACCTTTAATCTTAGGAAGACCTTTCCTAAACACCGTTGATGCCATAATCAAAGTCAAAGGTAAAGAACTCAATCTAGGAGTTGGAGAAGATAGAATTACCTTTCTAATCGACAAAGCAATGAAATATCCATATATCATTGATGACACTTGCTTTAACATCGATGTAATCGATGAAGTCACTAAGGAAGAATTGGATGCATTACTTGACGATTCTGATCCTTTCACAACCACTTCTGAGAAAATAAATGAAACGAATCTTGATAAAGAGTTCGCTGAATTTATGGAAGTAAAATTTGAAGAAGATGATGAAGTTGAGGAAAGAGAAATAGTTGAAGAGAATTTCGAAGAAATTACCATTAATGATCAAATGAGGATCAAGACATCTCTTCAACAACCACCCACCAATCTTGAGCTTAAACCACTTCCAAATAATCTTGAATATGCTTACTTGGAGGAGAATTCACTTCTTCATGTAGTCATATCTTCGTTGCTCAAGGATGATCAAAAAGAAAAACTCATTTCAGTTCTTAAGAAGCATAAACGTGCTTTTGTGTGGAAAACTTCTGATATCCCAGGGATTAGCCCTGATTTCTGTAAACACAAAATCAATTTCGAAGAAGGTGTTAAACCTGTCATTGAAAGACAACGTCGACTCAATCCCAACATGATCTTTCCTCGATGGTTTTTCAGGTTATTTCCAAATTCCCATTGATCCTTCTGATCAAGAAAAGACCACATTCACATGTCCTTTTGGAACTTATACTTATCGGCGCATGCCTTTTGGTCTTTGTAATGCACCTGCCACTTTTCAAAGGTGTATGATTGCTATATTCCAAGATATGCTTGAAACATCTATGGAAGTTTTCATGGATGACTTTTCAGTATTTGGAGATTCTTTTGAAGCTTGTCTTTCAAATCTAGACAAAATGTTCGAAAGATGTGAAGTTGCACATCTTGTTCTTAATTGGGAAAAATGCCATTTCATGGTAACCGAAGGAATTGTGCTAGGACACAAAATATCAAGTTCAGGAATGGAGGTTGATAAAGCAAAAATTGATGTTATCACCAAATTACCACCTCCAACTAACGTTAAAGCCGTTAGAAGTTTTTTAGGACATGCCGGTTTCTACCGTCGTTTCATAAAAGATTTTTCCAAAATATCTCGTCTTATGACAAAACTTCTTTAAAAAGATTCTGTCCTTGATTTCAATGCAGATTGCATTAAAGCTTTTGAAACACTAAAAAGTCAATTGAATAGTGCTCCGATTATGGTTTCACCTAATTGGTCACTACCATTAGAACTTATGTGTGACGCAAGCGATTTTGCTGTTGGGGCAGTTTTAGGACAACGTGAAGGAAAACATTTTCGTCCTATATACTTTGCTAGCAAAACACTCAACAACGCCCAACAAAATTATACGGTTACAGAGAAAGAGTTGTTAGCCGTAGTTTTTGCTTTTGACAAATTCAGATCCTATCCCGTGCTTTCCAAAACAGTCGTTTTCACCGATCACACAGCGCTCAAATATCTGTTTGCTAAACAAGATGCAAAACCGCGTCTTATCCGCTGGATTTTACTACTCCAAGAATTCGATATTAAAATAAAAGATAAGAAAGGAGCAGAAAATCTTGCTGCAGATTAAAGGAAGACGAAATTGATGATTATTTCCCCGATGAAACTCTTATGACCATTGATAAAGTTGATGAAGAGGAAATACCGTGGTTTGCAGATTTTGCAAATTATTTTGGTGGAAATATTCTCAAGAAAGGATTAACTCATGCTCAAAGAAGTAAATTCTTTTCGGATTTAAAACACTATTATTGGGAAGAACCTTTTCTTTTCAAAATTTGTCCCGATGGAATGATCCGAGGATGTGTTTCTGGAGCAGAAACAAGAAAAATTCTTGATGAATGCCATCATGGCCCAACAGGGGGACATTACGGTCCTACCACCACAGCTAAAAAAGTTTTTGATGCTGGATTCTATTGGCCAACAATTTTCAAAGAAGCTCATACTCTTGTTCAAAATTGCGATGCGTGCCAAAAATCCGGTAGTCTTTCTCATAGAGATGAAATGCCTCAAAAAAGCATTCAAGTCTGCGAAATATTCGATATTTGGGGAATCGATTTTATGGGACCATTTCCTAAATCGCACAAATATGAATATATTCTCGTTGTAATCGATTACGTTTCCAAATGGGCTGAAGCTGAAGCCTTACCCACTAACGATGCACGAGTTGTTGTCAATTTTCTCAAAAAGTTTTTTGCTCGATATGGAATCCCTAAAGCTTTAATAAGTGATAGAGGAACCCATTTCTGTAATAAACAAATGGAGAAAATCATGAAACGATATGGAGTTCATCATCGTTTTGCTATAGCATATCATCCACAAACCAGTAGACAAGTCGAGAATACTAATAGAGCATTAAAAAGAATACTCGAAAAATCAGTCAAGGAAAATCCTTCCGTTTGGTCGAGGAAACTCTATGACGCTGG
Organism: Artemisia argyi; assembly: GCA_030686995.1. Classification (NCBI taxonomy): domain Eukaryota; kingdom Viridiplantae; phylum Streptophyta; class Magnoliopsida; order Asterales; family Asteraceae; genus Artemisia; species Artemisia argyi. The sequence goes on from CM060704.1 coordinate 26,381,044, forward strand.
TCCTAATTGATGAACTTGCTTAAATGACTTTGAACCCTCAAATTAGAGCCTAAAAGGCTTACTGAACTTTGAAGTTTAAGGATTAAAGTCTACTTTTTCCAACTTCAAAAATTATTCATTGTTATAATATAGTATGTAAGAAGAAGTCGTATTGCTCACTTACTGCTATTCAAACACTTAGGCTAAAACTCTATAGGTGTTGAGCAATCTCTCACTAGAATCTTAACGTAAAATATCCTAAGTGTAGAATTAAAACCTTGAGTAAAAATGCTCAGGAAGTTAACTTAAAAAAGGTTATCAAAGAAAGAATAATCACTACCTAACAGTAGATCTCAAACAGTGAAGATAAGAACCAAGTCAAGATGGCGACTCAAGATGAGGCACAACTTGATCCTCAACAAGTGGTATCAAAATTAAAAACGATAATTGTAACAGGCGATATCAAACAATAATCTTTTACTTTACTTTGTTGTAACTCATAGTATAAAAAGAAGCTGTTATGCTCACTTATCTCTGATAAAACTCAGGTTATTTCTATATTCAAATAGGGGAAGATTGTTGGGTCAATATTTGACCCAAATGTCCCTGACAAGTATTTGAACATAAAATAGCCGAGTTACTCACTGATAAAATCAGTGAGCACACACACTCTCTTATTTATCAGAGAGTAGCTCAAACAACATGCTTCAAAGATGTCAAAGACCAACTGAAGATGCACCGTCCTTCACTTATGTGGTGTCAGCAAGTAACATACTTGAGCAATACCAGAGTCGTGTGAACTGACAAATATCTCACTTGCCCTGAAAACTTATCTCCGAAGAAACAATTACGAAATATAGGCGGGAACTTTCTTGGGAGTGCAAGCTACAAGCATGCACAAGAAAATCAAAAAAGACAAAAGTATTTTTGTACTTTATTAGTATTATATTGAAAGCTTCTCAAGGAAGCTTTACTTATCAAAGTTTCACTTGTAAGCTTCAGTTTTCCTAGCCTATTTATATGTGCATTGTAATAGAGTTAAGTAGCGATTCTAGAAAACAAAAAATAACACATAGTGTTATCATAGAGTCCTCCTCACATTGATTTCCAAGATTAGCTAGCTTGTATCAATAAGAGTTTTATTTGTTATTCACAACTATCCTTTTGAAGAAGCTGAAGATTTTATTAGTATGTCAAATGGTTATTGAATAAACATGTTTTTACTGTTATGATTTTGATGGTTTCTTCAATTTTTTGGATAAACAAAATTCATGCGTACAACTCTTTTTTGTATAACTTAAAAAGTAGTACTAGATGTTGCTCTTATGAACCTATGAAAATCACAGGATGGCAAGGGTTTTGATATCAGAAGTAGTCTAAAACCGTGCTTGATTTTCAATATTTATAACCCCTATGTATACGAGGTTATTGGTATTAAAAATTATGTTAATTAAAATAACGGTTTTTTTTTTAGAAAACTTTTTAGTTAAGGGGAATCTGTTCAATTTTGAAACTTATCAAAGATTATGAAAGATCGGTTCTCTTTAAAACGTTTGGAATTAATTGTAGATTTCATTGATCAATAGGAACGTAACGTTGGAATGTAATGTTACAGTAACAAAAAAATCTACATATGATTCCTAGGCAAAATTAAAATTGTCAATTTTGACTAAACTGAAAACAAAATTTTGATTTTTATTGGTCAATAATCTCGATATACACGTGCCCTTGATTTTCAGGGTTGATGGTTGATTGGCTCCAAACGGTCAACTTATATTGACCAAGGAATGGTCAACAAGGTCAGACTGCCTAGAGTCAATGCTCCGCGGAATATAGTGGTTCCTCGGGTCGTTATGTCCCGACGAAGTGTGGATGGTTATAAAACGGTTTCGTGATCGGGTGAATCTGGACGGGAAAGGGGTTTGTGAATGATTGAACTAAGGAATTTACAAGGAAATAGCTTAAATAAGCTAAATGAATAAGACTATGAAATTAGAAAAACCAGAAATGATTAAAACCTAAAACGCGTACGTTTACATTTGAATAAAACGTAAACGTACAAAATAAAAAGTGAAAACTGAAATCTGAAAACACACAGGGGGTGAAAATGACTTTTTTACAAACTAAAAGGTAAAAGAAAATTTTTAGAAAAAGAAAATAAATTTTAACACTAATTAATTATTTAATATAAATTAAATACTAATTAATACTAATTATTAATATTTAAAATACTTAAATACAATATAATATTAATTAAATACTAGAAAAATGAAAATAAAATTTCTAAATTTATAAAATAACTAAAAATAAGTTTTAAAATTAAAAATAAGTATTTTTGTCTTTTTATGATATTTCTATTAATTAATTACTAATTAATTATTAATTACCTAATTAAACTATTTTAAATTAAGAAAAATAGCAAATGAACAGTAAAAATTATAAGAAAATTTCTAAAATTATTTTACATTATATAAAAGCTAGGAAAAATATAAAAACTAGGTTTTACTTTATAAAAACTAATTATGCTATTTAATACTTAATATTAATTAATTATTAATAAAATTAAGATTAATTCTAATAAATACTAAATGATGAAATAAAAATCTGATAAAAATTACTATAAATACTTTAATATAAGAGGAATTTAATAAAAATATAAAAATGCTAAGTACTTAATAAAAATATAAAAATGAAAATTAAAATTTAATTTACATTAAATAGAAACTATCACTTAAAAATAAATTGGTTTTTTGTTAATTTTCTTTTTGAAACTTGATACACTACTGAAAATAAGAAACTTTTACAAAAACAACTTTTACTAAGCTTGAAATTGAACAATTTGGACACTAAAAGGTCCAACAGTTGACTTTTTGTTGACTTTTGGTGTTTTGGAGCCTCTGTGGGGCCCACAGAGGTGGAAATTGATGAAAACTACTGAAATTGACTAATTGGAACTATTAATAACAAGGTTGAAGCTCAGAATAAGCAAATGGGTCAAAAGACTCACTTTTGACCCATGTTAGAACTAGAGAAATGGACAGATATTGGAGCAAAATCAGGGGGCCCACAGGGGGATTGGGGGCACAAAATTGCTAGAAATCTGTAGAAGGCTAGGTGGGGGATCTAATGAACTAAAGGGGGAGGTGTGGGGCCCACTGTGGAGTCCTGTGGGACCCACAGAAGTGAGACAGATGAAAATAGCTGCTGCTGCAGCAGTGGGTAGACAACCCTGCAGCTGAGTTTGTGATGGTGTAGGGCCCACAGAAAAATTCACAAAAATGAGATAAGGGTGGGAATCAATAGTTGGGGTGGTAGATTACAATCTCAGAAAAGCACAAACTCTAATTCACACTACAAAATTCACAAATATTCCCACAACTTTTGAGAAAATCTAATAACTTGCAATTTTGACTTTTCATATAAACTTAAGATTTTGACTTTGGCCAATTTTGAATGGATCAAACTAACTCAAATTGATGTTTTGGGTTATATTAAGACTAAACTAGAGTAGAATGATAACTTTTAAACAAAATGGGTGGGTTTTGAGACCCACAAACCCCAACAGTTAACTGTTGGGTGGGTTTGGTTGTGATTTGACTTTTTTGCTTTTGAAACTTGGGTTTAAGACATTACTTAACCTGTTATGAACCTATGAAATGTAATTATGCTAAAGCAACAACAAAACAACAACAACACCACCTAGTAAAAGACTAATCCAAACACCCCTTTATAAATTAAACATGAACTTTTTCAAAGCATAAAGCTTATTTACACTATGAAACTGATGCACATGGATCTATTATGTTATAATAAACCAATTTGAACTCTTAAACATCAGTTAATCACAACTAATACCTACAAACTACTAACATGTGCACATGATCAATTAACTGTGAGAAATTTGGCACAAGTAATTCAATAAACAAGCAATTGAAATTAACTAATAATATCACTAAACTACACTAACTAAGCATACCAAACACAGGGATAAGCCATAACACAAACTTCTACAGTAAAGAGTAAAAAAATGGAGTTGTGAGCTTACAACTGATTTCCAAGTGGGAAAATGATACACAAGGACCAAAATTAGAATCCTAAGACTCCCCAAGGAGATCTAACCCATATGCCATCCAAATTCCACCTTGTTCCTTTGCTTTTGTACTAGAGACATTGATTTTTGATTTTTCTGTTAATTTCTTAGTATTTTTGGTATTTTTTAGTTTATGATCTAAAAGTGATTTTAATACTAATTAAGCTTATAAAAGCTCATAAATGTCTTATGTTAAGCTTCTGAAACAATGAAAAACAACTTTCAATGACATTAAAGCTAAAGTGAGATTTTAAGTTAAAATGGCAATTTTTGAATTTAACCAAAGAACCTTGAAATTGAGATTGAAGAAAACTTAAATTACACTGGAAATGTGGATTACAACTTCTTTAAACTAAAAATTACAACTACAATTTAAAAGTACACTAATTCGACATTTTACACTAAGCTATAACTACTCTAATAATCTTCTGCTCTTTTTTTCTTTTCTTTTATAGCCCTTGGAGACTTCCTTTGACTTTCCCACATCTTCACAGCCATTGGATTAGCTTGGCTTGATCTCAACTGTCCAAATTATTTTTGGCGCGAAATTGGGTTTTTGGCAGGTGTGGGGGTAACTTGGAAATACTTGTGGTCATTAATTGGTTTTGTTGGGTTCTGTTTGGAGGGGGAACAAGTGATGGGGGAAGTGATGTGGAGGTGAGGAAGGTGAAGTGTGGATTGGGGTTACCAGGTTTCAAGTGGGAGGGGAAGGTGGAGGTCAAAGTAGGTTTGACTTGGGGTGGTTTATATAAAACGGTTTGGTTTATTAAGAGTGGGGAGTGGGCTGTTTTGTAGTGGGCTTTGGGGTAATAAGGTGTGGGCTGGATTGGGGTAAAGGGTATGTTGGGTTGGATTGGTTGGTTTGGTTTATTAGAATTGGATTATTAGTTTTAGGTTTAGGAATATATGACAAGGACTACTTTGTAATTAATGAAACTTGAGGGCTGATTATTGTCAATTTTCCATAGTACTCACAAGGACCAAAAATGCCATTTTCCATAATCCAAGAACCATCATTTGCAATTTTTCCATTTTTGGAATTCCCGGGGACCAAATGTGACAAGTTGCAAAATACAGGGACCAAATATGTAATTTAAAAAAACATTTTACCCAAGGACTATTTTTGACACATTTTGATTTTCCAAGGACAAAAAATGATTTTCCTTTCAAAAATACCCTACCAAGGACCAAATCTGTCAATTACTGAAACTCCAGGGACTAAACTGCAATTTTCCAAAACTTTTCAGATTTTTCACCAAAGGACTAAATATGATAACTTATGATTTCAAAAGGACCTTTGGTGACTTTTCTTTCCAAATAAATGCTCAGGGACTATTTTTTGCCAATTTTTGAAACTTGGGGGACTGAAACTGCCAATTTTGCAAACTTTGTACGTTTTTCGTCTGTTTTTACTCGTTTTGTATCTAAAAACATATAAAACACAATTTTGAAATATTTTTGGTATTTTGATTCATTTCTGAGTGTTTTCGTATGTTTTGCAGTTCAGATTTGACCAAAAATGATGAGTGTTTGAGCACTCATCAATGGTAGAAAGAAATAAAGGACAATGCGTATATCTATTATTTTCATGTTGCAACTCATAACTGATTGGTTATATTTGTAAAAAAGAATAATAATAATAATAATACAAAATAATATATATATATATATATATATATATATATATGATGCGTGGGAATCGCAACAGGCTTTACCTCTCGAGGGATCTCGAGAAGCTTACAACCCCCACCAGGCAGTGTACCTGATCGTTGTAGTATAGTATAGTGACAAGTACCGGGGGATTGATCGTTCAGCTTAGGAATAGTGTCGCTAGGATTAGAAAGCCTAAATACTAGTTCTAAAGGTGAGGGATGATTATTTTTGTATTTTTATATTTTTATGAAAGCAAGTAAAATCTCGGGTTTTGGAAGAATGGGCGGAATTAGTTGCTATTCAACTAACCAATACTAAGATGCAATCAAAATAAAATAATAAAATTAAAATAAACTAATTTATACTAAAGTTGTGAGCAGTAATTGGAGAAAATGTGTTTACTTAGATTTCACTACTCCCTAGATATCTTTTACACGTTAATTACTTGTTATAATTGCATAGATGACGGATTGTATTCCTTAATACCATTCATGGGGTGGCACACATAACTCTCCAATTCTATGAGCTCTTATCTTCTCCTACACCATGCCCAGCACAACTATAGGGATTGTAAACAGTGGCTCATGCATTAAATACAACCAATAAAGACCTAGTGTGCCTCGGTTCATGTTTCTTAAGACGTTCAAGCATGTTACCATTTGGAGATCTGCCAGTTTTCTTAAGCCTAACATATAAATCATTCATCCAAGACAAGAATAAACAAGTAATCAACACATAATCAATATCTAGGTTTCATTAGATCTAAGCAAACACAAAAGAGATCTAGCCTAGCATAATAGAATTAAGACAAGAACATGATATAGACAACCAACACATAGACATATTGATTGAATTAGAAGAACACTTATCTTGATTAATCATGCAAGGTATCAAGGGGTTAGAACCCTTGAAAAACCTGTAAAGTTACACCAAAATCGTATTTAGGGTTTCTCCCAAAACTCCTCTCCTTAAATGTGAAAAACTAGAAAACTATATATAGGAAAATAGGGATGACGGCGTCAAGAACAAAGGTGTGACGCCGTCATCTCGCCGCCAAATACTTCCTCGGACGGCCTTGATCTACTTCTGACGCCGTCAAGGCCTAGGCCGTCACACAAATTACTCTTGACGCCCTGTGTGTGACGCCGTCATCAACTACGGATTTTAATTCTTGGGGTTTGACGCCGTCAGGAAAACTCTTGACGCCTTCATGAACTCTCGGATTTTATTATTGAGGTTTGACGCCGTCAGGAAATTACTCTTGACGCCGTCACCTACTGTTCCCAGCATGGAAAATTGAGACTTTGCCGTTTTCTTCACTTTTATGCTCCAAAAACGTCCAAAATGGCTTCTTTTCCAGAATTCACTCTCCAAGTACCTAAAATCACAAAAGGAACGATTTAGGGCAATATTTGATCAAATAAATTCGGATTCGGGCTTAAATGACCCCCTAAAAGTGGTTCATTTTTCGCCTTATCATATACCCTTACACTTGAGATTTGCTTGTCCTCAAGCAAATGCGCTTTTATTCTAGTCAAAAGACAAGTTAGAGGTCATTTAACACTAATATAAAAGTAATTACAACAAATAATCGTTCCACTAAAGACCAATAGACAAGCTCGGAGGTCATACACTAGCACCTCACAAATAGTGTTTAGATACTCACATCTCTCGGGTGTAATAAAGTAATATAACATTATGGAAATGGAAGATATCTCTCACTACCTGTCATAGCAAAATAGATTACCATAGGCTTGGGAAAGGATCAAACCTCCACCACATGGCGTAAGCACCTAGGATAAACTATCAAAGAGGTCTTTTAAAGGGTTGTAACGTTAGGTATAGGGATATGAATTACACGGTTTTGTTGGATAAAGGAAGTTATTACTGGTGGCGAGTTAACAATCTTGGTTAATTACATGTACAATATGGCGTTGCTAAGCCAAGACTAGACTCGACTTAAGCTAATAAATAAGAAATAACAAAAACATAAAATGAACATAGAATAAAAAAGGATGGTAGTCCGTATGTTTTTTTCTCTTTTTTCTTTTCTCTCTATTTTTTTTTTTTTTTTTTTTTTTTTTTTGCATACACTCTTACCCTACCATCCAAAATAATACATCATAGGGGATGAGAATTCCCTTTACACTTGAATCTTTACATACTTTAGATTTAAACTAATCTAATGACTCGAATTAAGAAAATCAAAACACTTGGAGTACTTTTAAGATTAACGTACATATGGGGGTAATAAATGATGTTCTTCCCCATTACTCCATAAAATAAGTACTTACCCATGAGTCCCAATCGTCCCAAAACAATATGTACAAGGATATGACTCGACTTAGCAACCATGTAATCAATTAGAAAGTTAACTTAGGGTTTAACAAATAACAATAATGCACTAAAAATGAGCGCATACACGGAAGGCTAAGGCGATTTGGGTGTACATTTAAGTGGGGTGTAACAAATTCTTCCTTTAAGTAAAATGCTTAAAGTTAGAAATGAAAAGATAGGCTCGGAGGGGTGTACTAGGGGTTTCGTGTACTAAAAATGAGTACAACGCTAAGGGTGTGGGAAAAATTAGTTGACTTAACTAGCCAAGTAATATGACTTAAATGGTCAAGTAATTATAATACGGGTTTAACACAAGGGTGATCCTAATGCCTCTTATCATGTAGTAAATCCTACCACACGAATGTAGTCTCACTAGCGGTCTCGGGATGCATCACTAACGCAAGTTCTAGAATCTAAATGCTACCGGTACACTCATAAGCACTAATAATGAATGCTTTTCCTATCAAATCTAAAGGCGAACCTCACATATTTGGGTGGAAAATTTTTCTGAATATACGGTTATGTGCTAGTCATACAATCTCCTATCCATGAGACGCTTGCTATGGCTAAAGTTTCACTCCTAAATGTTGTAAAAAATTTTAAATTTGGTGCTAAAATTACACTAACAAGTATTTCTCATAGTTTTATTACACATCTACCATCAAACAAAACAAACTCAAGCGAAAGTGCATATGTAAGGTATCATCTTTTTACCCTCCCCTTACACTTAAGATGAACATTGTCCCCAATGTTCAAGTAAAGAATGTAAAAGTGAAAAAGTAAAGAGAATGAAATCAAATACTCCCCTGATTCGCTCGGTATGGATAATAGGATGGCCAGATTAGATCTTCCTCCAAGAAAACGAACAATCAAAGCTTCCCTTCCAGAATATAAATCATCTCCTTGTCGAACATAACCTGTAAATCCTGACAAAAATAGACAAGACAACCTCGCGTAAAATCGGCAACATCCTATATAAGTTACTAAATCCTAGAAAACAAAGTAAGATATAATGCTTTTGGAATGAAGTTTGCAGATTTCCTGGAGATTATAAAACTTAATAATTCACAAAAACCATAAGACTCCGTTAGAAAAACAAAACCGGTAAAATTTCTAGATTTTAACTCCTGACGCCGTCAAGAGTAAACCCCTGACGCCGTCAGAATTGACCTGCAGAAATTCTTATGTTAAGTTTCCGGAAAATTTCTGGAAAAACTTGGTCCTACTTCCTGGAAAATCCTGCAAAACTCCATTATGACTCAATACAAGCATTTGACTCTAACAAATACGAATACACATGTTCATTTAGTATTGTGGAGAATCATGATCGGTTGTTTCTTAAAAACATATTTGGGGTTTCCCCTTACACTTATCTTTTACAAAAATACCTTTAGGTGGAGTTAAGACTAGGCCAAAACAACAAAGTAAAATATTTCTACTATTTAGTTTAGAAACATGATCAACCAACAATAAAAATTAAACATGCATACGGAAGCAAATAACAATCAAACAAATAAAATCACACAAAACATGGGTTGCCTCCCAAGAAGCGCTTGTTTTTGTTCGAGTCACGAGCCTGACTCTACCCTTATTTAACGAAGATAGGGGAGGTTTTCCCTACACTTAGGATTAAGTGTGGGTAGAAGTAGCGATACATACCCTTAGGGTGTAAATATGCCTCGTAAGGAAAGAGTGGTGGATGAATAATATGCTCAAAGGGTTGTGCTTCTATTATCATAACCTTACCTAATTCAATCGGGTTAATGGGTGGATTAAGATTTTCTCCTAGAAAGGGATCATTTTCTATCAACTTCAAGAGACTCCTAGTTGGGAATCCATCTTGTCCTAATAAACCCGGTTTAAACCTATAATGTGTCTTGTGATCAGTCATAAATGGGTGATGTAAGCATGTAAGGTCATTTTCCACTCCTATATTGGTTTCCTCTCTACAAGGCTTAGAGTCCACTACCTTTATCCTAAGACTACCCGGACTATATGGTTTGATGGGTGGATCGGGACCTATTTCAATTCCTAAATTTTCATCAAAGGATGGAAGATTAGGTAACGGTTTTGGTTGATGCTCCGGTCCATCAAAACTAGGAACTTCCCTAGAACTAAGAGTAAGGTTATCATTATAAGTATTCAAACCTATATCCTCTAGTTGTGTTTGGTCCAAGGGCTCTACCTCTATCGGGGCTACTATAGTCTCTTCTTCTTTCGGGTAAGTCACGGGTGGTGTGTGTGCCTCAAATGATGGTAAGACTTGTGGGGTACTTTGTGGGCTCATGTTATTTACCTCATCCTTCCTTTTCTCAACATCACCTATATCCTCATCACGTGTTTTAGTAGAATCTAACCTAAACATGTTCCTAAGTATCTCAAATCCTTCTCTAGCCATTTCAAGTTCTAAGTCTGATTCATAAGAACCTTCCTCAATAACTTGATTACAATGTTCAATTTGCCTAAAGGATTCATCTTTTTGCTCAATATGATCATGTTCGGCTAAATCATCCTTAATTGTTTCCTCAAGTTGTGATGTATACAAACCCATCAATTCATTGAACTCATGGTTCACGGTTAGGAGGCTTTCCTCAAAAATTTTCCAAAGGGTTTTACTAAAAGGAATTGATCCTAACAATGACAGTTTAATATAGGCCACACATGCACATAACTCATTAAACCTATCAAACTTTACACCCATCTCCTCTTGTATATAGCTAAGATCACTTAAAAATTCATTGGAACAACAGGAAGCAAATCTATCCGAGTAAACTAATTGTTCCTCTATTGTTAATGATCTAAATGAAATCTCATCCGCCATGAAGACAAATGAAAATGGTTTTGCAAACAAAGGGCACAAAGAAAAAGATAGACTAAAGGAAACCTAAAAAAAATAAAAATAAAATCTTACTAGAAAGGAATCTAGCAAGTAGACCTAATAAAAAGAAATTCTAACCTAGACAATAACTATTCCCCGGGCTGCGGCGCCAAAAACTTGATGCGTGGGAATCGCAACAGGCTTTACCTCTCGATGGATCTCGAGAAGCTTACAACCCCCACCAGGCAGTGTACCTGATCGTTGTAGTATAGTATAGTGACAAGTACCGGGGGATTGATCGTTCAGCTTAGGAATAGTGTCGCTAGGATTAGAAAGCCTAAATACTAGTTCTAAAGGTGAGGGATGATTATTTTTGTATTTTTATATTTTTATGAAAGCAAGTAAAATCTCGGGTTTTGGAAGAGTGGGCGGAATTAGTTGCTATTCAACTAACCCAATACTAAGATGCAATCAAAATAAAATAATAAAAATTAAAATAAACTAATTTATACTAAAGTTGTGAGCAGTAATTGGAGAAAATGTGTTTACTTAGATTTCACTACTCCCTAGATATTTTTTACACGTTAATTACTTGTTATAATTGCATGGATGACGGATTGTATTCCTTAATACCATTCATGGGGTGGCACACATAACTCCCCAATTCTATGAGCTCTTATCTCCTCCTACACCATGCCCAGCACAACTATAGGGATTGTAAACAGTGGCTCATGCATTAAATACAACCAATAAAGACCTAGTGCGCCTCGGTTCATGTTTCTTAAGACGTTCAAGCATGTTACCATTTGGAGATCTGCCAGTTTTCTTAAGCCTAACATATAAATCATTCATCCAAGACAAGAATAAACAAGTAATCAACACATAATCAATATCTAGGTTTCATTAGATCTAAGCAAACACAAAAAAGATCTAGCCTAGCATGATAGAATTAAGACAAGAACATGATATAGACAACCAACACATAGACATATTGATTGAATTAGAAGAACACTTATCTTGATTAATCATGCAAGGTATCAAGGGGTTAGAACCCTTGAAAAACCTGTAAAGTTACACCAAAATCGTATTTATAGGAAAATAGGGATGACGGCGTCAAGAACAAAGGTGTGACGCCGTCATCTCGCCGCCAAATACTTCCTCAGACGGCCTTGATCTACTTCTGACGCCGTCAAGGCCTAGGCCGTCACACAAATTACTCTTGATGCCCTGTGTGTGACGCCGTCATCAACTACGGATTTTAATTCTTGGGGTTTGACGCCGTCAGGAAAACTCTTGACGCCTTCATGAACTCTCGGATTTTATTATTGAGGTTTGACGCCATCAGGAAATTACTCTTGACGCCGTCACCTACTGTTCCCAGCATGGAAAATTGAGACTTTGCCGTTTTCTTCACTTTTATGCTCCAAAAACGTCCAAAATGGCTTCTTTTCCAGAATTCACTCTCCAAGTACCTAAAATCACAAAAGGAACGATTTAGGGCAATATTTGATCAAATAAATTCGGATTCGGGCTTAAATGACCCCCTAAAAGTGGTTCATTTTTTGCCTTATCAATATATATTCGTCTTACCCTTACCATGTTCAATTCATAGATTTGTCATATCCTTTCTTATGTTGCTCTTGTTAGTTACATGCATTCACGACGCTTGTGCGGCTTTAACATTACTTTCGGAGAAGAAGAATGAATATGACCTCTTGCTCGTAGATAGGGAGATTACTAATGTGGATATTCATACATTTCTAAGATCAGCGGATATCATGGAGTTACTATTGATGGGTGAGTTTTTAGTAGCACTGCTCTCAAATTTATACTTCAACTTTTGATGCAATTGTCGTTTAAAAAAAACATATTGATGTAATATCTAACTTGATCTATATTCCAGTGATGTCCAAGGAAGATGATGATGACTTCCTAGTTGAAGCTTTGAAGAGTGGAGCTTTTCTTGTCCTGAAAAAGCCACTTACCGTCGATGTAATAATGCTTATACATCAACATGTCATCAGAGAGAAAATGCTTAAGCATGAAAAATGTGAGAACAAGACTACGTGTCATAATGTTGCCACACAAGTTCAAACTAATTTACAGAAGAGTAGAAGTTATGGGAGTAAAGGGAAGGAAAGAGGCTCCCCTATGAAGGATGATATCACAAGTTATCAATCCTCCAAGGATAATATTGTTTATGACATTATGAAGAGGAATCATGTCGAGTGGACAGTGGAACTTCATGCCAAATTCATGAGTGCGATACAGCAGCTTGGGGAACGAAGTATAACCATCATCTATTAATATTTGTAATTCCAATAGTTACTCTACTCATTTTTCTGTCACTAAAATCATTGTGTTTTCGTATCAGAATGTCATCCCATGAAGATTCTTAAGCTTATGAATGTCCCTGGTCTTACAAGAATGCAGGTTGCTAGTCATCTTCAGGTTAGATTTTCATATTTGAAGTTACACAGGAGTTAGTGTACCTTGTACCTTTTTTGTTTTATAGTTTTATTTAACTTGCCCAAGGTTGAATCGGCCATGCCAATACTCAACAAAGATATTGATGCAACACATAAGCTCTATAAACTTTAATACTTGTGAAACAAGCTAGGCTCACGTTTACGGACTAGTTATCCTAAGACTTAGTTTCCAAAATCTCTTCTGATAATTCAAAATATGATAATTTTCTATCGACAATGTTAATCTCTTAGAAATAAGCTTTAATAATGAAAAATCCAGTCGGGCCAATAATCAACTAACTATGACTAAAATAAGATAATTGCATACACATTTTTGAAGTTATTTGAATGGCCTTAGCACAACTTGTAACCCTCATATAAATTTATATAATTGTTGTTTTATAACTTAGCGATCTTAATTGTAGTATCACACTTACTATCATCTGGTATAAAAAAACAGTTACATATATATCATTTTCTTCAAGTATATTATTAGTTTTATCTTTGCTAATTGTTAACAAAATCATTTTCTCATGTGCCAGAAATGTCTTCGTGCAAAATGGGAAGTTAAAGGAAAGCGACAAGTGTTAGCTCCGTCAAAGAGTTGTGAAAGAGAAAATGTAATAAAGCCTGGACGTATGCCATTAATAGATGAAGATAGTAGTAAGATTGTTGATCTTACTTTGTCACTCAAAGGAGGCCATACAGAAGCGAATCTCATGACCAATCAAGCTACGAGAGGTTCCCCAGTGATGAAAGAGTCTAGTCCCCAGAACATTGTTGGACAAGATTCTATTGATGATGCCTATCCATCAGATCAACGACAAGCATATAATGGTTTCATCGAGTTTCCATGAAATGAGTGTGGTTGATCGTACAAGGTTAAATAATATAATGGTTTCATTATACTATTTAGAAACAAGCATATGATGGGACATTTGTTAGCACCAACTAAGTTACATATGAACTATAATGACTTTAAATTGAGTGGTTGTGTTTGCTTTTTAAAATAAAGTCTTACTAGCCCTCTAACTCTTACCATTAAGAGGTAGGCAGATGTTTTGTTTGTTTGTTTTTTTCTTTTGAGTCAGACCAAGTTAGACATATAACATCTTACTCAGTAAGAGGTGGGGCACTTTTCTTGCTTCCTCTTACTCGATAAGAGATTAAAGACTCGTATTAATATAATATATTTGATGGTTTATTAACTATGTTATATTTATGATAAAAAGTCTTGTTTCATATTTACATAAGTTACTTAAATAAATTGCGGAAACGAGCACTTAAAATCATTCGGACAATTATACAAAAACAAACAACATTATTTTGTTCAAATTTAGACTTTCTATCCACCTCTTACTGGTAAGATATAGTAGTCAGATCCAGACCTAAAACATCTAAATGAAACAAACACACCCCGAATGCTCTAGAGTCTAAACATTTTGCAAGTATTATCATTTTGAGGTTTCTTCTTTTGAAAAATCTTATCTTACTTATATTATAAAGCATTAAGGCTTACTAATAATGAAAACTCTAAAAATTAAGTAATCCAAGTTATAAGGCTAAAAGTACAAGTAATTAAAACACATTTTCTAACATTTACAAGTTCTTATGCTCAAAGTACAACTAATTAAAATAGAAATACTAACATTAAATACAATAAATAAATCATTATGTACATTAAATATAATTAATTAACTGGTCAATAAATACAATTAATACAGTTGTTAAAAAACCCCTTACATAAGAAGTACAAATTATCAAGCATATTGTACAACCTACTTAAACACAATTCATGCATTAAATGTCACTAATACAAATAATAAAGTACATTATACAAATATTCATGCCCGAACGGGCAACGGACCAAATGGTCTCGAGCCTGAACGGGCACGAGCCAAACGGTCTCGGGCCCGTGAGCCTGAACAGGCACAAGCAAAATAAAATACAAGATACAAGTAAATTTATTGTTGAAAAGAACATAGTAAACTAAAATACTTGATTTACCAAAAAAAATTATTTCAGGGTACCCGCCAACGCGCGGATACCCTGCTAGTATAAAATTAATTGTAATTGTATTATATAAAACATAATATAGAATATAATGTTATTTTGTACTTATGTCTAAAAGAAAGAAACTACAAAATACTTACGTATTTTTTGTTCTTTCTGAACCAAGCAAGTATCACTATTAATTTAATTTAACAGTGATAAAGATTCATTAGTTCGTAATATCCTCAAAATTATTTTTTTTCTTTTCTTTTCGTAGAAATCAAATGCACACACAAAATTAAAATATACACATTTTTACACAATCACAACAATCTCATTATCGTCATTTATAAATTTTGAACCCACAATGTTTTAGGTGGAGACATAATCATCACACGAATACCACTGTATCAAAGCCCGTTGGTGAGGTTTTCTTTTATTATCTAAAAGATACAAGTTCATGAATTATCATAATATGATTCACTTTTCTCATTCACACAAGGAGATACCGTAAATTACGATAATATCTTAGATATTACAACTATAATCATATATAGGTAAGAGTAAAATAATCATTTAACTAAGGAATTCTTAGCATATTTCTATTAACTTTATTAACATATCGGTCTTGCATTGGACCAAAGCATTTAATTTTAAAACTAATTTGGCTGATATATAAAAGATTTGTGTATCATATATAGGTGAGAGTAAAATAATCATTTAACTAAGAAATTCTTAGCATATTTCTATTAACTTTATTAACATGTTGGTCTTGCATTTGACCAAAGCATTTAATTTTAAAACTAATTTGGCTAATATATAAAAGATTTATGTATCATTGTATTAGTGATGTGATCATAATATTACACCTAAACTATCTTCTATATTTGGAATATCCTATTTCCTCACCTCCTTTTATTTTTCTCTTTGCGCATTCTGTACCTCTATGTTAAAAAAAATGTCTTATAACCATAGTTATTCCCAAAACTCTCAAAGCACAGATAGCTATGGAACTTCAAATGAACGTTCCTTTAAAACATTACAAGAACATTCTTTTAAAGTTTTGGTTGTTGGCGAAAAGAAGGACGACGTGTATGCCATTGCTAGCTTACTACAATCTCATTCATGTCAAGGTAAGAATCGCCATTAATGTTTTTTTTTTCAGAAAACTTAAGGTTTGTTGAAAGCATTTCGTATTGAAGCATCATTTTCATTTTGGTTTACTATATGCGATGTTATATTATTGATAGTTAATGGCATTAATAACGCTCAAATTGTGCATGTTTTTAGTGGCGTTATTCGTATGTTTTGCGGGTATTTTTATATGCTTTTGTCACATAATCGTATCAAAGTGTGTTTGCAAGCATTTGTAGCCAAAAACAAGAAAAAGTGAAGTAAATGAAGGATTTGTCATTCCCATCTCGAGATTCAATTCGTTCAAGCATTTCACAAAGAAGAATCCAAGTTTTCATCATTCCAAAGATCGTTGACAAGGAATAATCGTTTGGACAAAGAACGAAGAGCCAAGTTAAAGATCAAGTTTGTTGCTGTCAGAACACAACCAACCGATCGGTCATGCATCCAACCGATCGGTCAGAAGAATTTGTCACAACTAACCGATCGGTCATGAATCCAACCGACCAGTTAGTCGCAGAGGTCACAACCAACCGATCGGTCAGAGCCCGATACCGATCGGTTGGTCAGCTCGTTAATATTTTGCAAGATGTTTCTATCTCATTCTACCCGATTCTAGGCCCTTCTTTCTGGCATTCTAGGTCTTTCTATTCACCTTGGAGGCCAAGTTGTTGCATTGATGACCCTAGGCTTGAGGAGTAGTATAAATAGAGGCTTTGTAATCTCATTTCAACACACAATTCAATACAACTCAATATCACTCTTTACACCATCAACAAAGCAATCCTTTACTAGCCTCAAAGTTCTCAAATTCATCCATAAAACTTCAGGAAGCATTGGAAATCCAAAGAGTCAACATACGGAGGTCAAACTTTCAAGAAGTCAACACCAACACTTAGGAAATCATTTCCTACTCATTTGTAATCATATTCTAAACATTTGTAAGACTTTAATTATGATTTCTAATGTTCAATATTCTGAGTTTATGTTCATGTTTGCTATGAGTGGCTAGTAACCTTTTGCATTTGCTTAGATGATTTTAAATACTTAATGATTAGTCTATGATTGTGATAACATGTTTTAATTCAATTTCAAGTCAATTCTAAAACCCAATTAGACTAAAGTTTCATAGTGACATTTGTTGAGTCAAGTTTAACTAGTTGCTTATAATATCATTGGCCAAAAGGGTTGTTATCATTCAACTAGTTATAATCTTTTGTCTATGAAAGATTGTTTTTCACCATAATTATTCTTGGCTAAATAAAGGAACTAAGGTGTAATTGTAATGAGAATACTTTTTGTTAATCAAATCGGATTGGTTGTAAACGCCTAATTGGTCGAAAGTTTTAGTAGTTTATAATCAATTGTAACCTTGTTGTCTATATTAGGTTACCTTTTGTATTGACCATTTCTTAAGAGTATTTGATTAAACAAAAAACTATTTTTGTGTTTAAGGTTGTTAACTCAACTTTATGAACCTTGAATTGATCTTGAATTGATTGGTCCAAACCTAATGCTTGTTTTTATAAACTAAAATCTTGACGAAGGTTTAACTTGTAGAAACAATAGATTAGAACACCAACTAATTCTCATTTACCAACATGTTAAGGAAGTTATCACAATCATGATTTTCTTATGAGTAGTTAACTAGTCTAAGCAAGTGTAGTTTTTAATCATTTGAATTATCTTATAATCATTATCGCTAGTGTTAGAGATTTAATTTTTAAACTTACGCTTAGATTCACTCACAAATCCCTGCGAACGATCCCGACTTACCAACCCAATCTTGCTGTAACAGACGAGTTCACTTGCTCGTATGTGTTATTTCTAGATCCGTAATCGTGTTTATAAATTTAAAACTTGTACACACCATGAGCACATCAAATTTTTGGCGCCGCTGCCGGGGATTTTGATTGTGTTTTCTGTAAGTTTTAAAGTTCCATTTCTTTCCTTGTTCGTTTTCTAAAAAAAAAATCCGAGCCAAGAAACCGATCGGTCATTCATCTAACCGATCGGTATTTCCAAATTGTTCAATCCAACCGATCAGTATTCATTCTAACCGATCGGTATTCATTCTAACCGATCGGTTCCTTTTTCCTGATTTTTCAAATTGTTTCCATTCTTTGCTCGTTTGTTCCAAAGTTTCCGAGATTCACTCGGTAATTGTATGAACACTCGATCAACCGAAGTAGAACCAATTTCACCTCTTTCTAATCCTGAGAGTCTGATTCGTAGACCAAGAAGAAGAAGAACACCTTTTGTTCCACCAAACAACCGTGTACCAAGAGTACCAAACCCACTGTTTGATAACCTTTCCGAAGCTTTAGTTGTTTATAACCCATTCATCAATCAACCATTTCCAATGGCTGATGATCAACCCATGTGGGCAACAAACCAAACCGTAGCACCCACTCCTGGAGCTGCTATTGTTGCTGTTAACCTTGGTGACAACTTCACCGTGAAGGGACACCATCTTTCTATGATCAAAGACCATCAATTCGATGGCCGTTCGAGGGTCGATCCTCACAAACACATTGCCGAATTCATTGAAATTTGCAGCATGTTTCGATATGGAAACACCGATGTCAATTCCATTAAACTCAAACTTTTCCCATCATCACTCGCCGGAGATGCCAAAGTGTGGTATAACGAATTAACCCCAGGAATTATCAATACTTAGGAGGAGATGAGGCAAGCTTTTCTAAGCCGATTCTTTCCACCTGCCATGTTTGATCGTCTCATGGGAGAAATCCGTGCTTTTTCACAAAACCCCAATGAATCTCTTGTCGAAGCTTGGCTTCGTATGAAAGATTTACTTCGTAGTTTTCATGGACATGGTTTAGGACGAGGAACCATTATCCAAATCTTCTACCATGGACTTGATGAAACATCTCAAGGAATTCTTGATGCTGGAGGAATTTTTCTTTACAAAAATCCCAACGAGGCATATCAATTGCTCGAAGATCGAGTGCTTCTTAAACTCGATTGGTCAAAAGATTCCAAAACCAAACCCTTACGAAAAACCGTTGTTTTTGCCGAAAGTTCCGATACTTCTAAACTCATGGAGAAAATGGAAGCCTTAACTTCCAAAATCAACTCGCAATAAAAATATATCAAAGGAGAAATGAAAGAAATGCGAGAAGGTTGCAACAACTGTGGAGGTAATCACACTTCATCCGAATGTAACAACCAACCCATGGTTGGACCTAATGAATGGGAAGCCAATTATGTCCAAGGAGGATACCGTGGAGGAGGATTTCGTGGTAATTATTATGGAAGAAATTCTGGAACTTGGCAAGATCTCCAAAGGGATAACAACCGTGATTCTCAACCACGAGTAGACAATCCAACTCCACCAAACTCTGACAAAAAACCAGAAGAAACTGATTTCGAAAAAATGATGCGAGATTTCGTGACTGCTCAAAGATCCACAAATGAATTTGTTAAAACCCAATTTTTCAATCTCAAAACCAAAGTTGAGCAAGGTCAGAAAAATCATCAAGCTTCTATTCAGGATCTTGAACAAAAATTTGGTAGACTCTCTGATCAATTTTCTTCACGACAACCTGGAACATTACCAAGCAATACCCAATCCAACCCAAAGCCTTCTGGATCAAATGACAAAACTTATCGTCCACCACAAACCAGAAATGAGCATATCAATGTTGTATTTACAAGAAGTGGTCTTTCTTACGATCCACCACCCAATCCCAATGAAACTCAAATCATCAATGATGATAGTGAAGAAGAAGCTGAAGCAGAAAAGGAAGATATTCCTGAAACACCAACCAAATAAACAACCCAACCACTCAAAGCATACACTCCGAAAATTCCGTACCCACAAGCTCTTAGAAAAGAGAAAAATGAGGAGCGTTATAAGAAGTTTGTTGAGATGATCAAAGAAGTTAGACTTAACATACGCCTTGTTGATGTTCTAGCTGAAATGCCCAAATATGGGAAATTTTTTAAAGAACTTCTTAATAATAGAAATAAGTTAGAGCAAATTTCTGTTGCTTTCCTCAATGAAGAATGTTCATCCATTATTGAAAACAAAGTTCCACCAAAACTGGGAGATCCCGGAAGTTTTCTAATCCCATGCACGTTAGGAAATAACATCACATGCGATGCTTTAGCCAATCTCGGTGCAAGTATTAATTTGATGCCCTATTCGTTGTATTCTAAACTTTTCATCAACACTTTGAAACCTACAAAGATGAGTATTCGATTAACCAACCATACATACCAATATCCTGTTGGGGTTGCTGAAAACATGCTTGTCCAAGTTGGTAAATTTGTTTTTCCTGTGGATTTTGTAATCTTAGAAATGGAGGAAGATAGACAAGTACCTTTAATCTTAGGAAGACCTTTCCTAAACACCGTTGATGCCATAATCAAAGTCAAAGGTAAAGAACTCAATCTAGGAGTTGGAGAAGATAGAATTACCTTTCTAATCGACAAAGCAATGAAATATCCATATATCATTGATGACACTTGCTTTAACATCGATGTAATCGATGAAGTCACTAAGGAAGAATTGGATGCATTACTTGACGATTCTGATCCTTTCACAACCACTTCTGAGAAAATAAATGAAACGAATCTTGATAAAGAGTTCGCTGAATTTATGGAAGTAAAATTTGAAGAAGATGATGAAGTTGAGGAAAGAGAAATAGTTGAAGAGAATTTCGAAGAAATTACCATTAATGATCAAATGAGGATCAAGACATCTCTTCAACAACCACCCACCAATCTTGAGCTTAAACCACTTCCAAATAATCTTGAATATGCTTACTTGGAGGAGAATTCACTTCTTCATGTAGTCATATCTTCGTTGCTCAAGGATGATCAAAAAGAAAAACTCATTTCAGTTCTTAAGAAGCATAAACGTGCTTTTGTGTGGAAAACTTCTGATATCCCAGGGATTAGCCCTGATTTCTGTAAACACAAAATCAATTTCGAAGAAGGTGTTAAACCTGTCATTGAAAGACAACGTCGACTCAATCCCAACATGATCTTTCCTCGATGGTTTTTCAGGTTATTTCCAAATTCCCATTGATCCTTCTGATCAAGAAAAGACCACATTCACATGTCCTTTTGGAACTTATACTTATCGGCGCATGCCTTTTGGTCTTTGTAATGCACCTGCCACTTTTCAAAGGTGTATGATTGCTATATTCCAAGATATGCTTGAAACATCTATGGAAGTTTTCATGGATGACTTTTCAGTATTTGGAGATTCTTTTGAAGCTTGTCTTTCAAATCTAGACAAAATGTTCGAAAGATGTGAAGTTGCACATCTTGTTCTTAATTGGGAAAAATGCCATTTCATGGTAACCGAAGGAATTGTGCTAGGACACAAAATATCAAGTTCAGGAATGGAGGTTGATAAAGCAAAAATTGATGTTATCACCAAATTACCACCTCCAACTAACGTTAAAGCCGTTAGAAGTTTTTTAGGACATGCCGGTTTCTACCGTCGTTTCATAAAAGATTTTTCCAAAATATCTCGTCTTATGACAAAACTTCTTTAAAAAGATTCTGTCCTTGATTTCAATGCAGATTGCATTAAAGCTTTTGAAACACTAAAAAGTCAATTGAATAGTGCTCCGATTATGGTTTCACCTAATTGGTCACTACCATTAGAACTTATGTGTGACGCAAGCGATTTTGCTGTTGGGGCAGTTTTAGGACAACGTGAAGGAAAACATTTTCGTCCTATATACTTTGCTAGCAAAACACTCAACAACGCCCAACAAAATTATACGGTTACAGAGAAAGAGTTGTTAGCCGTAGTTTTTGCTTTTGACAAATTCAGATCCTATCCCGTGCTTTCCAAAACAGTCGTTTTCACCGATCACACAGCGCTCAAATATCTGTTTGCTAAACAAGATGCAAAACCGCGTCTTATCCGCTGGATTTTACTACTCCAAGAATTCGATATTAAAATAAAAGATAAGAAAGGAGCAGAAAATCTTGCTGCAGATTAAAGGAAGACGAAATTGATGATTATTTCCCCGATGAAACTCTTATGACCATTGATAAAGTTGATGAAGAGGAAATACCGTGGTTTGCAGATTTTGCAAATTATTTTGGTGGAAATATTCTCAAGAAAGGATTAACTCATGCTCAAAGAAGTAAATTCTTTTCGGATTTAAAACACTATTATTGGGAAGAACCTTTTCTTTTCAAAATTTGTCCCGATGGAATGATCCGAGGATGTGTTTCTGGAGCAGAAACAAGAAAAATTCTTGATGAATGCCATCATGGCCCAACAGGGGGACATTACGGTCCTACCACCACAGCTAAAAAAGTTTTTGATGCTGGATTCTATTGGCCAACAATTTTCAAAGAAGCTCATACTCTTGTTCAAAATTGCGATGCGTGCCAAAAATCCGGTAGTCTTTCTTATAGAGATGAAATGCCTCAAAAAAGCATTCAAGTCTGCGAAATATTCGATATTTGGGGAATCGATTTTATGGGACCATTTCCTAAATCGCACAAATATGAATATATTCTCGTTGTAATCGATTACGTTTCCAAATGGGCTGAAGCTGAAGCCTTACCCACTAACGATGCACGAGTTGTTGTCAATTTTCTCAAAAAGTTTTTTGCTCGATATGGAATCCCTAAAGCTTTAATAAGTGATAGAGGAACCCATTTCTGTAATAAACAAATGGAGAAAATCATGAAACGATATGGAGTTCATCATCGTTTTGCTATAGCATATCATCCACAAACCAGTAGACAAGTCGAGAATACTAATAGAGCATTAAAAAGAATACTCGAAAAATCAGTCAAGGAAAATCCTTCCGTTTGGTCGAGGAAACTCTATGACGCTCTATGGGACTTTCGTACGGCTTATAAAACTCCAATTGGCACAACACCATACAGACTTTTGTATGGAAAAACATGTCATTTGTCGTTCGAAATAGAACATCATGCTTACTGGGCATTACGAAATTGTAACCCCGATCTGAAAGTAGCTGGAGAGAAAAGATTTTTGCAATTGCATGAACTCGATGAATTGAGGCTCCAAGCCTACGAAAACTCCAAGCTATACAAAGCCAAAACCAAAGCTTATCATGACCGAAAGCTTAGAATCCGAAAAGAATTCAAAGCTGGAGATAAAGTTCTGATTTTCAATATGAAATACAAGTTCAAAGCTCCTAAGCTCAAACCCAAATGGATGGGACCTTATATAGTGAAACATGGATTTCCATCTGGATATGTCGAACTCTACGACAAGCATGGTGGAAGTTTCATTGTTAATGGTCACCGCATTAAGTTGTATTATGATAAGGAGCAAATGAGCAAAATTTCTATTGAATATCCACCCAAATCTGAATACGAAGCTATCACATTCATGGCACCTCATATGGAAAATATACCATGGGCACATGAAAAAGGTTTTATCTATGATGCTCTTCCTAGAGCATGGGAAAAAGTCGTATTGGAAGATATAGATGAAACTGGAGAAGGAGTTGTGATAGAAAACGTATTGTTCGTACCAAAATATCCTAAGAGGAAATCCTAAACTGCATCAACGTAGTTCTTGCGAAATTTGAGTCAGGCTGATGACTCGTAATAAAACAAGCACTTCTCGAGAGGCAACCCGTGTGTTTGCTATTTTTAATTCTTAGTTTATTTTCAGTGATTATACCCCAAAGTTTAAACCACTTGGTTGAACTTAAGTGTGGGGGTATTTCACTAATTTTAATAAAACATATAGTCTTGTGTTTGTTTGTTTTAAGATTGATACAAGAAATGATGAAAAAAACTTGGACACTTGGAATAAAGTATCAACAATGAAAAATACGGTTCATTTTCTTATTTCCCTATTTTCATACTTTGAAGTTCATTTATCACATTGAGTACAATGCTTAACTTAAGTGTGGGGGGTGAATAGGTAAATAAGAATATTCCGTAAAATTCAAGTATAATTTTAAATTTTGATGCCCTTGAGATCTAGTTGTTTTCACGCTTTCAGGATAATATATTAGAATAACTAGATCCATCCACTGGTAAAAATGGTAACTTTTGAAAATTGAGATGTGTCCTGATTAATATTGCAATCCATTCTTGGATCAATAACATTTGCTAGCACATATTGTAACCCTTTCCACTAAATTGTGAGAATTTGAGCCTATTTCTTATATAGCATACATCTTTTATGCTTAAATCTTTTGTTATGAGTGTGCCGGTGATTTTATTTATTCTAGAACTTGTGCTTGTAAATCATTTCGAGACCGTTGTGAGTTCACATTTCTTGTGTGATATAAGTATGCATATGTGATAAGAGGCAATTTTAGGATCTAAACCATATAGCCTTCCATTTTAATTTTTAGCTAGTTTCATTGACTAATTAACCACCAACATAACCCTTTTTGTTAGCATTCATTTTTAATGCTAGATACCACTAGTTACACCTTCTGAACCTATCTTTTCTTTTGATTAAAACCAGAAAAATACAAAACGATTTTACACTTTTTAGCCTAGCCTTACCCTTAGTCAAGTCTTAGTTGGTTGCTAGCTATATGACAAGTTGGATGTTATGTGGGAAATCATGAAGTATAAAGAAAGCAGTAATTCCGGAAGAAGCGATCAAAGCAAAGTTGAGAATAAGTCATCAAAGTAGATGGTGACAAGTGATTTTTATGTCCATGTTATGTTCAAAAAAAAGTATATATCGAATAAAATAACCAATGAGCTATAGTGTTAAGTATTGTTCGCTCAAGAATGGAATTCTAAAGAGTACATGATAGCGGTTCAAGAATAGCTAGTAACATTCGGTTAGTACACTTTGACTATTTTTTATATTCTTTATCATTTACACTCTCTAAATTTATCCCATGTCTTATTCCTACCCTTGACTCAAGTGAAATTATCAAGTGTATGACATATAGTGACCATCCAATTTCTTGAGGAAATAACAATGCGCCAGCGATCTAAGGATATCCGTAGTGACCATCCGTTGTTTTGATACAAGAATTCGTGCCAACGATCTATTTTGTTTTACATAAGATGGTTGAACGAAAGTCCTTATTATCCCTTTTTAGCCTTAAACCCGAATAAAAGCCCTCTTTGATGTGAATACTTGGTGCTTACGCCTTGATGGTGTAGATATGTTTCTTGTACAAGCCTATGGTAATATTTAAATCATGACTGAGTAATGAGTGTGATTTCTCTTATACTTCACCCAAAAATGAGTGTTTAGAGTGAATTATATCTTATTCCTTTTTCGTGAGGTGATTAGTAATGTTGATCTAACAAGAAAATCATTTGGATATTGTCAAACATCTCAATGCTTCAACCATTAAAGCTCAAAAATGATGAATCTAACTTGTATTTGTACTTGGAAGATTTGCATCACATTTTTCCAAAACATTTTTGAAGTACCATGTGGATGATATTTTATTTCTAGATTTGCTTGAGGGCAAGCAAACTTCAAGTGTGGGGGATTTGATAACGCTCAAATTGTGCATGTTTTTAGTGGCGTTATTCGTATGTTTTGCGGGTATTTTTATATGCTTTTGTCACATAATCGTATCAAAGTGTTATATATATATATATATATATATATATATATATATATATATATATATATATATATATATATATATATATATATATATATATATATATATATATATAGGGTAAGGTTCTAGAGAAAAGTGTAATTAGATAGAAAAGTGAGAAAAAAAATTACAGGGTAGATTATGATAAAATGTTAAACTTCGGGGTAAAAGAGAATAATATATGAACTAGCTTTGTTTATCAGATCCAAACACACTTCCCTGATTCAAACACATACACTCACGGATTCAAACACACACACTAACCGTCGTCACCACCACCGTCGCCACCGTCTTCCGTCGTGCAACAACTACGTCAATCTTTACTCCACCACCGTCACACCGATGCCTAAACATGAAGATGAGCTACTCTAACTGTATGAGGCGACTCACCGCCACCACCACCACCGTCGCCACTATCTTCTGTCATGGATGCAATAATTTGATAACCTGATCAACAATCCACTGAAATATTGGTGTATTTTGAACATTGAATCATCTAATAATGAAGAAGAAACAAGATTTTACCTGTAAGTGCACTAATTTTGGTTATTGATCAAATTTAAATCAATATTGTTATGATTTTTTAACTTCTGTTGAAAGTTTATCATCATATCATCATGTTTTCTACAAAGTATGGAACAAATTTGATGAAAAAATGCATGAATAATGTGTTTATTAAAGTTGCACACCAGGTGTTTGATAAAATGCTTGAGTAAGATTTTATAACTAAGATGCACTAATTTGCATCAAATGTGTTTAATTTTGAATGATATGACATCTTAGGGCATATGTGTGTTTATTTGCGGCATTAAAATTACAAGTTAGGGCATCAGATTGTATTAGTGCATCTGTGTTTGTGGTTGTTGCATCTGTATTAGTGCATCTGCGTGTATATTTGCAGCCTCAGAATTACAAGTTAGGGCATCAGATTGTGTTAGTGCATCTGTGTTTATGGTTGTTGCATCTGTATTAGTGCATCTGTGTGTATATTTACAGCCTCAGAATTACAAGTTAGGGCATCAGATTGTTTTAGTGCATCTGTGTTTGTGGTTGTTGCATCTGTATTAGTGCATCTGCGTGTATATTTGCAGCCTCAGAATTACAAGTTAGGGCATCAGATTGTGTTAGTGCATCAGTGTTTATGGTTGTTGCATCTGTATTAGTGCATCTGCGACGCGTGTATATTTGCAGCCTCAGAATTACAAGTTAGGGCATCAGATTGTGTTAGTGCATATGTGTTTATGGTTGTTGCATCTGTATTAGTGCATCTGCGTGTATATTTGCAGCCTCAGAATTACAAATTAGGGCATCATATTGTGTTAGTGCATCTGTGTGTATATTTGCAGCCTCAGAATTACAAGTTAGGGCATCAGATTGTGTTAGTGCATCTGTGTTTATGGTAGTTGCATCTGTATTAGTGCATCTGTGTGTATATTTGCAGCCTTAGAATTACAAGTTAGGGCATCGTATTGTATTAGTGCATCTGTGTTTGTGGTTACTGCATCAGGTTAATTGTGATTACATGTTAGGGCATCAGATTGTATTAGTGCATCTGTGATTATGTTTGATGATGTCTACATGTTTAGTGCATCGTTGAACATATTAGAGCATCGGTGAGTAAGATTAGGACATCAATGATTATGATCGGTGCATTCTTAGACATATTAAGATATCAGTGTATGTGTGTATGTGTGTGTATGTATGTGGGTGTGTGTGTTTAGTGTATCAGTTTGTAAGTCTAGTGCATCATTGGTCATTATTCGACTATGCAGTGAAATCGTATTTAATTCAAGAATTCATATTTTATTGTATCAATGAATCTGTAATCATAACTCAAACATTATGCATGTATTAAAACATGAAAAGTATTGTTTACTGGTCAACCCTATCTGGTCCGGACTGGTTTTACACACACGAAATAAAGCATGTTTCAACCCGCACCCGTTTTACACATGCCCCCTATCCAGCTAACCCACCCGTCCGTGTTGACACCTCAAACAAAGGAAATTTATGTGAGGAATCCACTTATGTGGATCACCTTGTCGAGTTACCAACTACCTCCACCATAAGCAAATGGTATAATAGTTTTAGTTTAGCCTAACCTCTGGTTCACTTGATGAGCCGCCATAAAGGTGGTAGTTAAAGGGTGCAGCACCTCTATTGGGGTTTCTAAATGTGTTTTCCACCTCTCTATATATACCTCTCTTATGTAAATATAAACTTGTACCTCATATTACATAATAAAATATCCTTTGTAGTCCGACAGTGGACACAACACAATTACTCTGATCGTGTGAACTACGTTATATTCTGGTGACGATTGTTTATGTATTTGTTTGGATCATTTCTCGCAAAATTGTCTAGAACTGGTGATCACGTGTAAGTGCAAGTACTGATGACAGTTTTCTGTCTTCTATATGCTACATGTTGTCTTATGTGTTTTTGTAATCATTTCATGTATGCAGGATGCTTACAAGCTCCTGGAAGGTGGTATGCATATGATAACAGATGCGGTAAAATTAATGCCAGACTTGCTATCTTATCTATTTCATGATACGCTATCAAGGTTACTTGCTGAACTTTCTGTGCATCTGGTTTTAAAGCTGATATACCATTGTCTTGATTGTTCAGATTCTTGTGTAGCAAATATGTTTTTCATGGATATTATATGACAGTGAAAGCTAATTGGTGCATCTATTTTGTTTAATTGGTGCATCTGTTTTGTTTAGTTGGTGCATCTGTTTTGTTTATTTGGTTCATCTGTTTTGTTTAGGTATGCAGTTTCAAGGGCATCGGATACTGGGAGTCTGTCTGGTTTCAGTGAGACTATCAATGCTCTAATCACGAAGTTTGTGCTGGTAATGCATAAGCTAAAGGCATGCCTAGAATGAGACCGGTCATACGTCGAAAAGGCATTGACTTGAATGATAATTTGCATGTTGCTGCCCTTAGTGCCAAGACAGGGAAAAAATGTCAGAGTTCTTGAATGCGAGGGGGCAACAACTACCAAATCACCATGGAATGCTCCAGGTTAGTCTACTGTCTTCTCCCTTTTCACCTACTCCTTTTTATTTCCTAAATTTGAGTTGGAAAAATGGGTGGGCTAGTGATCAAGTCAAAACGAGTCATTTTGCTACACGTTTTCTAAATCATGTATAGCATATCAATTAGAACGCATATAGATAAAAATGCGCATCATTTCTCTTTTTGGACACAAGTTGTGTGATAGTTTTGATCTTAATTGTGACATCATGTTCTCATCTATTTGTGCAGGTATGCACCTCTGTAATTAGGCTTAAGTTAACCTTTCATGTGCTTAAGGGGTGTTTGAATGTGGGTTATAAAGTTGGTTGTCTGTAATCAGTTACTTTTACTTACATTATAAAGTGATTTTGATGATTATTTGATTATTTAGCTGTTTAATAATCAGTCTCATACCAGCTGCAACAAACTACAGTAGTATAGTCACTTATATCTCACTCCTTGTTACTAAAGTAGCGTTTGGGTACTTTAGTGGATCCGTTTGAAGTACTTTACTGCATCCATTTGAGACACTTTAGTGCATCAATTTGAGGTACTTTAGTGCATCTGTTTGAATCATAGTATCCGTTTTTAAGTAACTTGATTGAGCCAAACAACTTGTGCTTATGTATGTTGTTTTTGATAAGCTCCACTTCACTGATGCAAAGGTGAGATTCTTTGTTACTGAGATATTTAATTAGCTTTTAGAATTTCAGTTTGAGGTCCATGTAGTCCTCTTTAACATAGTTCTTGATTCAAACAGTTGCAATCTGTGAGTAGGAAAGTTTTCTATTTATAGTGTCTTGCTAAGGTGAATTCTGAACAGCCTAATTGAGTATTTGATCAATGCTAACACAAATTCCAGTTACAATATCTATCTCTGGTATTTGAATTTCAACTGTTGCTTTTTGTCAATTCAAATGTTGCAGGTGGGAGAAATACGAACTCAAGAAAGGAATATATTGTTACTAATCATGTAGAGAGGGTTTCGAGGCGGACATTGCCAGTTGATTCTGGAAAACAAAACGAACACATTGCAATGTAAGTTTCATCAGACCTATTTTTGTTTTATAATATTATTGTATTCAATCATTTTATGAGTTCACATAATCTTTTTTACCAGCTAATGCAATAGCATTAAAATTATATTGTACGATTTACAGATCTGCTGCCAAGATCAATGGCACGCTGGATATATCCAATGGGAGTCATAGTCCAAAGCTTGTACCCAAAGTACCTTCATATTCTGAAGCGACTTCATATCAGAACACCAAGTACACTTGCTCTGTGGGTACCATAAAATGTAAAATTGTAAAATGTGAGAGCTGTAGCATACTGAATGGCAGTACTCTAGGTAGCAAGAAGTTTAGTGTTGATCAAGCAGGTGCTGGGACTAGTCCACTCATTGTAGAAGCTGCATCTGATGTAGTTGTAGAGAATCAGATTCCTGAATCATTGTTGTCAACCCAGAATAGTTCACATGTTGTCAGTCCTACTCAGGAAAACTATCCTGCAAAAGGTAATTTTCCATTGGCTTTGAGAGCTTTATACGAATCTATCTTACATATGAAGTTTGTATAGTAATTAATGAGTAATGACCGGTATTTTTATGACTTACAGAGACTGTCTCTGAGCTCACGACTGCCCCATCATCGATACTCATCCTACTTCTAAAGAAGATTCTAAGTTGAAACTATCATCTCCAAAGCTTGATGTTACGCTAGAGAAGTTGACTGTATCATCTCGTCAACCTGTTGTTCTATGGATTTAATCTACCACGAGCTCATAGTGGAAGGCATGATTAGCTTTTGTACCTGATCAAGAAAAATTCAAGTTCCTGGAAGACACTAGATTGCACTTTTTTACTCAAAACATTCAACTGTAGATTGTGTTTCATTTATTATATAGGCTTTGAAAGCTGTTAAAATAGGAATTTTGTTCCATAATGTGAACGTACGTTTTTAAAAAAATAACTTATTTACATTTACCTAAAGATTATAATCGAATGCCACTAAATTTAAAACACTTTCTCCAAAATTAAAACATATCAAATCAGGTGATTCAAATATGCGAGCAGTAAAAAAACTCAAAAATGCTAGCACAAAATCATACAAAATTAGATGAAACACAAAACAACCCTTATAAAACACAAAAAGTTACAATAAGGCCCCTTGAGTTAGGGAAAAAAAAGAGAGGGATTGGGAAGGGGCGATTTGTACACTTTTCCCACTTTTCTACCAAAGTGAGCTTTTTTCATGATCTCACCTCTATATATATATATATATATATATATATATATATATATATATATATATATATATATGTCACAATTCGTAATTTTAGGTCCTTGTTCAGATGTCGAAATTTCATTTTTCATCTCGGAAAGTTACTATTCATCAATTACTATTCACCGATCACTATTCATCATTTTTCGTATCAGTTTGAGATTTCGAGAAGCGTTCAGAAAATTTACTATTCACATGGCACTATTCATTTCCGAAGAGAAAACACTATTCATGTACTTTACTCATTTCATCATAAATTTAGTTTACGGGTATTCAAATTCGCGTAACTAAATTGGTTCAGGAGCGAATTCATGCATTATCATTGGGACACTTCATACGGACTAGAAATGGCTTACATATCATTATAATGGCACTTGCATACTATTCCACTCGTAGGATATTTAAATTAGTACTTTTGGTATAATTAACTTTTACGTTTAATTATTTCTAAATAAACGTTAACACGCGATCAATAATGTTACTAACACGTCCGACACTCCCGACTATGATCTCAATATATTTTTATATTCATTTTAATAATATAAAAATTATAATATTAATTTACCCGGTGTTTTGGAAATTTATTTAATTATTATCGTAAGTTTACTAAAATTACGACGGTTTTCGTAGAAACTAAATAATAATTATCTAAACACTCAATATTGATACCCGACATATTTTCACAATTTTTACGACTTTATTATGTCCCAGTTAACTCCGTTAAAATTTATTTTTAATTAACTCGGTACCCGGTATTCCCTAAAACTATTAATATATACACAATAATACAATATTTACCCACTTTCTAACACAAAATTCCACTTTTTCTTTCCCCCCTCCATATTGCAGCCCCCCCCCCCCCCCCCCCCCCTCCTTACCAATCACTTACAAGGTTTGAAATATATACAACTCTAATTAATATATGTACTTTATGTCTACACAAATAATACATAACATGTACTAGCTACTTTTCTTCTCATTTCACAAGATTCAACAAGTAAATCATTCTCTCTTTTTCTCCTCTTGTGTGCTCAGCCAAGAACCAACCAAGAAGCCATCATCATAAATTTTTCAAGAAAAATATATAAACAAGATCATCTAAGGTTCCTTTAAGGGTTTTGCAATACAAACTCAAGGATTTCCTAACTTTTCACCATCATAAACCCATCTATCTTTCAAGTAAGTATACAAAACTCATTTTTATAATTTTACCAAGTTCTTATTATGTTCATATGATTTTTATACAAGATCTACATGCATATGTTAGTTATACCACTCCATTTTATACATATCTAATTTTTGAGCTCTAGAAATAGATTATAGGTAGATCCTTGTTAGATCCACTTGATTTATGATGTTTAAGAACCCATGACACCCTAATAAGGTGTATGGTAAGATTAGACTAGATTTGTGGTGATTGAAAGTGGTTTGGTTGAAGTTGAAACTAGATTGGAACCCTAGAAATGGTTTTTGTAACAATATATATACCTACTGTCCATATTTTGAAAACGTGGAAAAATCAGTAGATGATGGGTAATTTTTGACCAAAGATTTAGAAAATACTTTCAAAAACGAAGCCGTGGGTGAAAGAACGGATTAAAACGAGCTTATAACGAAGGAGTTATGATTTTTGCAAGTTTAACGACTAAAACTATTTTCTGAAAATATAACGTGCTGTTGGACGATTTTCGACGGACAAAGAGAGGCATTAGACGTAATCTAATGGAGCCGAACTATCAAAAATATATTAATACATGTTAAGACAAATTCGTGGATATAAAGAACGAGGAAAATGAACTTAAAACGACGAAGATATACACGTTTTAAAATCATCAAAACTATATATATATTTATAGTCACTAATAGAAATAATAAAACTACGTACTAAATACTATATTATCTAGATTTCTTGTTCAAGAACTATATTCTTAACTAATGAAGTATGTACAACCCAAGGCTTATTTATACGACTACTAGACGTTATTTCAATGTTTTCAAAACGAGGAATATAACACTAACATTTTATATACGATATATTACGACAAGTTTCTATAATTCTAGTTGGACTTATTTTTCCTAAGTATGGAAATTACCTACTTTGACAATAACAAGTATTTTCAAGTTACGAGTGGTATAGGTATCATGTGCATGAACGTTCACTACATCATTTCATGATCTAAATTAGATCATATTCATTCATTTAGGTTGCGGCTAGTGTTCGTGCCTTGTTGTCCCGATCATTTCACGACATTGTACTATCACTTCAGGTGAGTTTTCATAGCCCCGTTTTAATTCAATATTTTGATTTCAAATCCCACGGGGGAGAATACATTGTATTACTTATTTTTGTACATGCCAAAGTATTAAATACGTTACATTGCTTAAGTTGCCTTATTACCACGTCACGACAAGTCCCCTTTATTATCACGGACCGTTAATTAATCTACAAGCGAGAGTGAGTGAATAGATCTACTGAGGGTGACTCCTCCATCCATGTTTGGGTTGCTCCAACGGGAAAACGGATGCATTTCATGTCTAATATATTTAGAGTGTCTGGTAAACACTCATTTGGGGCCAAGTAACGTCTAGCTTCGGGGTCATGAGCTTAAGAGCCAATGTATTACTTTTGACATTTTGTCGGTTTACTTTATACTTGTGGCCAATGTACATACGATTTAACTTACAAACCTATGATTATTCACCAACATTATTGTTGACCGTTTTCGCAATGTATTTTCAGGTAATTAAGACATATTCTTCATGGCATGCATGGAGTCATATCATTGAGTAACAAGGATGACGCGTCTCATTTTGGATTTCCATGCACTTATGAACTATCGTTTGATTGTACTAAACTTTTTTCCTTAAACTTTTCCAGACTTTTGGGACCTATGTTTTATAACTCTGAATATTTTAAATGAATCAAACGATGTATTTTCAAAATGACACTTTAGGTCGTTCAATATAATTGTAATTGTGGTGCTATGACAGTCACTCCCAGGTATTCCATTCCGCTGCCATTCAGGTATTTTGGGGGTGTGACAGATTGGCATCAGAGCTAAGGTTATAGCGAACTAGGATGTATCTTGGACCCTAGACTATAACCACATCATCATAGCATCTCATCATTTCATCATAAGTGTACATTCATTTCACATGTTGTTTCATGCACACTATGCGAGTTATTTATACCCATATTCGGATATATAATTATATTGACCTGGTTCACAAGTGACATGTCTTCAGATACACACCCTGTCATCCTTTCATCGGATTCCAACATTGAAGATGGCTTGTCATCTTCCACTACCATTGTACTATCAGTTACACTTACGCCGCCGTTAGCACCATTGAATTGTTATAGGAACAAGGTTTTCCTAACATCCAGCCCATACATAGAATGCCGTTTGGTAGGATATTCAGACTTAATCTTAATGGACCTATTAGGATGCTTATTATAAGGAAGATGGTATGTTTTCTTTCCTTCACTAGTAGGGCGCTTACTATTCAGGTACTACCACCACCGTCAGCTACTTATTTCACTATTGGTCGTCCCATAGTGCGTACTTCAGTTTTACCTCTTAGATGTCGCGAGATAGCGCGAAAAAGGGTAGTATTCCATTCACTATTATTACCATCGTCTCCTAACTCACCACTAGGACCTCATCGTCAGCAACTTTGTTCTCATCATCTAAAGCACCACCAACACCATCACATCTCAGAGACCCTACACCCATATATGATAGGCCGCTTAAGAAGCAACCACTATTTGACATACCATCACCATCTACCACACGTTACACCACCTTATAGGTTTGAGGTTGGTGAGAGTTTGAGAGCCTCTACTGCTTGACAACCTACTACTCTTCATCGTTAGACGATGGTCTCTAATTATTTGAGATTACCCATGAGTGTTTGGACGATACACTCTGAATAATACCACAAGCCTCACAAACACAATAAGAATTGCAACAAATCGCCCAAGGGTGACATCTATCACAAGGACTCTATATTATCTTAGATATGATCGACTCATACCTCCATGACACAATGAACCAACAAGGTGCTTTGAACGGTATTATACCATCATAATGGAACTCATCACAACTCTCCCTTCATTATCAAGTTTGATTACACCACATTCTAAGCCGATGATTACACCATTAGTCGATCTAGCAACACTACACCGACCAAGGTGGTCACATTAGTAGATTTGACATGTAATTACAACTTTGGGAAGATGCAAGTAAGACAATAGGATTAATAAAGACGAAGATGTCTTTACGATTAAATGGTCATGTTGACCAAGATAAGAGTGACTGCCCCAGTTTTCGTGTTTCGGAGATAATAACAATTCAAGAAAGTCAAAGTCAAATTAAATTTTTGTACAAACAAAAAGATTTCTTGCAAACCTTACGAAGTACGACAAATTATTGATTTTCAATGGTTGGATTAAAACTCATTTTTGTTTGAGCAACAATCTTCTTGAACTCCCTTTTTCCAAAGACATATATATATGAGATATTGTTTTTATCAAAATACAAAATATTTCGTAGTCACATCTTTTACATAACGATATTCATTACAAATTCAAATAAAGTCACTCCAAAATACATTTATGATCAAATTTTCACAGTGTTTCACTCAAATAAATGTTGTTAATTTTAGAAACCATATCTCCAAGAAGGAACACGCATAACTAATGAACGAATCTCGAAAGCAACCACTATACCTACTTGCTATTTGACCTTAGATGCGAAATAAACCCCTCTACCAGAGATTGCCAATATTGATACACCATGCCTTAACGCCAATACTTCAAATTATGACTTTTTCGCTCATTCCATATTATAAGACCCTCACGCTAGTATAAGTTTGTTGGATTAAAATATCAAGGTACAATTACTCAACAAAATTTATATTGTTTTCGGAGATCGATATAGCTTAGTCACATTGGGACAAGACCTCATTTTCATGAAAGGATATTGAGAAGTTTCACCTGACCATAAGACATTTAGCTTGCATTCATGGCAAATCAAAACATCATTCGATGTGGTACCTACTTGACTCAGACCACCCGTACAACAATTTCCATTCTTTATACATTTTAGTCATGCCTAGAGGGATTACGCATTTGAACCTGCTAACTTTACCTAGTATAAATTCTCGAATACTTCAAATCATTGGCACCAAATTTCTGCCCTATATCCTTTCACACACAGACTATCCCCTTCAGTTGATTGTAGATGCCTTAAAGACACGTTCATCTTTCACGCTCTTAATATCACTACCATATTCTCGACCACTTCATAATCATAAACCACTGCCCTGTTATGAACTAAGATGTTTACATTCTTTAAATAAGTGGATTAGTAGACTATTACCATACCATAAGATTCACCCATGTATCTAATAAACCATTCAACGAATTTTACTTCAAACTATTTTACTATCATATGGGGAAATTGTTTTACAAATTTTTTAAAATAAGCTATTTTATTGCTACCCGATAAATTGATTTTTCCGTAATTGCACCAAGTAATTACTATTATTACGCGAAACAATTTTCATGTTACCTGAAAGGAAATGACTAGAATACCATTTTTCAAAACAAAACGTTGAACACCATCTAAAACTTTTGAGAGAAAAAAAAAAAAGATAATGCTAATTTGACTAACTCAAGCATTGCATCATTAGTCCTCAATTATACATAGCCTGATCACCTATGTATAATTCAGGAAGGATTATGCTATGAAGAAAATAATTATTTTTTTTAGGGATTGTTAATAACTATCTTCATTCCAAAGCGTTGTAAACAAATAAACTTTTCCATAAACATCTCTTTTTGACAAACCCTCCCTGGATACTTACCCCACCTGTCACTTACTCGACCATTAAGTTGGATTTTTCCATTGATTTCCCTAGGAGAGACTTCCCATATCAATTACTAGGAGGATTCCTCGATACAAGAAAATCAATGAAAGGATTACATAACTACTAACCAAGACTAGGAGTATACAGTAAGACAATTTATAACTCAACAACAATTCTAAGATACCACTAGACCATCCGAACCACCATCTCCGACCTAGTTGTCCAGCTCTATCATTCAAAAATACTAGCTAGATTGAGTTGTAGGATCGAACACACTGTGAAGGTGCGCTAAGCAACACTATAGAGATAAACCAAGCCTCTTAACCGATACCGTAAAGCATTCCAATTAAACATGGCCTCATCTAAACGCAAACTTCCCTGCAGTGAGTTTACGCCAAGAATGATTTATTCGAATTATGGATATCGATATAGATTCCCCTAAAGTGTTGTGTCCACAAGAAATTATAGATAACCTCACCTATACATCAAGAGAGGCAACAGGCCCAAGCATATCTCCCCAGCTTCATGTTGAAATGAAATAGACATTCATCGACATAGTATCAATGGACACCCTCATTTTGCCAACATGATGACAATTTCAACGATAAACCATTTCAGGACTTAAGTTGGTTAAATACCTAGGCTTGTAGTTTTGCCAGATAATCGCCAATAGGCATCTTCAGGAACCGAATGTTAGACATCTATGCATTTATGTGAACATTACCTATCCAACTATTTTATCCTTGTTAGTGTTTTCACTTTTAAATGAAGTTAATTTAAAAATTGCGTTTATACAAATCACATACCTCGTAGAAAATAATTTTTGAATTGCCTATTTTGAACAAATACGATCCTTTTTAGTCGATATTTAGCCAAACCATTGTACCATGGGAAATATATAAACATCAAACTTTAGTAAACAGTCCTACTCACAACATGTTTGAAAACCGCGTCACATTTCACAACTATCAAATTTTGAATCATCAAGAAAGATATTATTTAGTAAACCACTTGTTCCATTTCCTAAAATTCGTTTATTCAGAAAAAGGTTTCGACCAAAAACTCAAAAAAAAAAATCGCGAGATAAATTTTGAAAACAAATCACCATACTACATCGCTTATGCATTTAGGGCTTTGTGATTTGACAATAAGGAATATTAGAATGTGTGATGAAGGAAATTAAGAGGAACACCATAGATCGATTACAAACGTCAGTAATGGAGACCAAGCACAATAGGCAAAGAAAGACACATGTCTTAGCACCCATTAGACCAAAACACAAGGAATCGAAGTGTTACCCATATTCTATCTTCTTCGTATAACGCCCTTTTTGAAAAGTATAACGTTGTAGAATTAGTCACCAGATTCATTGTAACTGTTTCAATTATTCCTGATAAAGGTGATCGAATCACCTCAGACTTCTAGCAATCATTTTAAGATTTCCTTCGGTACCCCATTTAGATGTAAACACCGCCTATCATCCTCAGACCAATGGTCAGATCGAGAGGACAACTCAAACATAGGAAAGTTATGATCAGAGAGTGAGCGAATGACTCTAGAAATGGTTGGACTAACCATTTATCATAAATCAGATCCGTTTGCAACGATAGTTATCGCACGAGCGAAGAGACTACACCATTTGAGGCACTTTATGGTTGAAGTACCAATTACCCATTTACAGACCGAAATCGGAAAGTTAAATTCACTGGTCTAGAACTAAACTATGGAACAACAAAGGAAATTTCACAAGTCAAGAACTAGTTACAAGCAACGTGAAAATGGTAGGAGTTAGGTTGGTGCATGACGCACATCATGCGGATTGAGTATCCCTGAACAGCAAACCATCTAGATTCAAGTGGGAGAACGAACTAAGTTGAAAGTTTTGCCTTGGAGAGGCATGATACAATTTTGGTAACACAAGAGATTGAACCTCTAGTATATTGAACCATTTAAGATTCATTTTAGAATCGACCAGCTGACATACAAATTTGAGTTCTGGCAGAGTTCAGCAACATATATTACCAATATCACATTGTAAACCTCAAGAAGCGTTGATCATCTATCGACGGACCGAACGTAGAAAAAAAGGGCAAATTCATTATTTCTGTAACCACTCATGAAATAATCAGGAATTTCCTGCAAATCAAGAATCAGTTACAAGTCGATAAGTTGTAAACCCTTAGAATTTCGAGTTGGTGGTAGGGTCACATTAAAAGTTCTGCCTAGGAAAGGCACGATACCATTCAGAAAAATCCGGAATTTAAACACGATGTACACTGGACCATTTAAAATTTTAGACAGAGTAGGCCAGTAACCCTCAGACTTGAGCCTTGTTGGAAAGTTGCAAGATTACACAAACATGTTTCACAATTTCAAATCCCGAGAAATGACTTTCAGATTAGTCACTCATGATTCCATTGGAAGGAATCGAAACCAATGACAAACCTAAATCTGGTAGGGGAACCAGTAGAAATCATGGACCGTGAGGTCGAACGGTTGAAGCAAAGTCGAATTCCAATCGTGAAAGTTCGCTGGAATTCTTGAAAAGAACCCGAATATACTTGGGAACGGGAAGACCAAATGCAACTCAAGTATCAGCGTCTTTTTACCGAATATACTTCAGAGACCAACCAAAACTGAACTTCGGGACGAAGTTCCTTTTAGAGGGGAAGACTGTCACAATTCGTAATTTCAGGTCCTTGTTCAGATGTCGATATTTCATTTTTCATCTCGGGAAGTTACTATTCATCAATTACTATTCACCGATCACTATTCATCATTTTACTATTCATCATTTTTCATATCAGTTTGAGATTTCGAGAAGCGTTCAGAAAATTTACTATTCACATGGCACTATTCATTTCCGAAGAAAAAACACTATTCATGTACTTTACTCATTTCATCGTAAATTTAGTTTACGGGTATTCAAATTCGCGTAACCAAATTGGTTCAGGAGCGAATTCATGCATTATCATTGGGATACTTCATATGGACTAGAAATGGCTTACATATCATTACAATGGCACTTGCATACTTTTCCACTCGTAGGATATTTAAATTAGTACTTTTGGTATAATTAACTTTTACGTTTAATTATTTCTAAATAAACGTTAACACGCGATTAATAATGTGACTAACACGTCCGACACTCCCGACTATGATCTCAATATATTTTTATTTTCATTTTAATAATATAAAAATTATAATATTAATTTACCCGGTGTTTTGGAAATTTATTTAATTATTATCGTAAGTTTACTAAAATTACGACGGTTTTCGTAGAAACTAAATAATAATTATCTAAACACTCAATATTGATACCCGACATATTTTCACAATTTTTACGACTTTATTATGTCCCAGTTAACTCCGTTAAAATTTATTTTTAGTTAACTCGGTACCCGGTATTCCCTAAAACTATTAATACATACACAATAATACAATATTTACCTACTTTCTTACACAAAATACCACTTTTTCTTTTCCCCCTCCATATTGCAGCCCCCCCCCCCCCCCCTTCCTTACCAATCACTTACAAGGTTTGAAATATATACAACTCATGTACTAGCTACTTTTCTTCTCATTCCACAAGATTCAACAAGTAAATCATTCTCTCTTTCTCTCCTCTTGTGTGCTCAGCCAAGAACCAACCAAGAAGCCATCATCATAAATTTTTCAAGAAAAATATATAAACAAGATCATCTAAGGTTCCTTTAAGGGTTTTGCAATACAAACTCAAGGATTTCCTAACTTTTCACCATCATAAACCCATCTATCTTTCAAGTAAGTATACAAAACTCACTTTTATAATTTTACCAAGTTCTTATTATGTTCATATGATTTTTATACAAGATCTACATGCATATGTTTGTTATACCACTCCATTTTATACACATCTAATTTTTGAGCTCTAGAAATAGATTATAGGTAGATCCTTGTTATATCCACTTGATTTATGATGTTTAGGAACCCATGACACCCTAAGAAGGTGTATGGTAAGATTAGACTAGATTTGTGGTGATTGAAAGTGGTTTGGTTGAAGTTGAAACTAGATTGGAACCCTAGAAATGGTTTTTGAAACAATATATATACCTACTGTCCATATTTTGAAAACGTGGGAAAATCAGTAGATGATGGGTAATTTTTGACCAAAGATTTAGAAAATACTTTCAAAAACGAAGCCGTGGGCGAAAGAACGGATTAAAACGAGCTTATAACGAAGGAGTTATGATTTTTGCAAGTTTAACGACGAAAACTATTTTCTGAAAATATAACGTGCTGTTGGACGATTTTCGACGGACAAAGAGAGGCGTTAGACGTAATCTAATGGAGCCGAACTATCAAAAATATATTAATACATGTTAAGACGAATTCGTGGATGTAAAGAACGAGGAAAATGAACTTAAAACGACGAAGATATACACGTTTTAAAATCATCCAAACTATATATATATATTTATAGTCACTAATAGAAATAATAAAACTACGTACTAAATACTATATTATCTAGATTTCTTGTTCAAGAACTATATTCTTAACTAATGAAGTATGTACAACCCAAGGCTTATTTATACGACTACTAGACGTTATTTCAAGGTTTTCAAAACGAGGAATATAACACTAACATTTTATATACGATATATTACGACAAGTTTCTATAATTCTAGTTGGACTTATTTTTCCTAAGTATGGAAATTACCTACTTTGACAATAACAAGTATTTTCAAGTTACGAGTGGTATAGGTATCATGTGCATGAACGTTCACTACATCATTTCATGATCTAAAGTAGATCATATTCATTCATTTAGGTTGCGGCTAGTGTTCGCGCCTTGTTGTCCCGATCATTTCACCACATTGTACTATCACTTCAGGTGAGTTTTCATAGCCCCGTTTTAATTCAATATTTTGATTTCAAATCCCACGGGGGAGAATACATTGCATTACTTATTTTTGTACATGCCAAAATATTAAATTCCTTACATTGCTTAAGTTGCCTTATTACCACGTCACGACAAGTCTCCTTTATTATCATGGACCGTTAATTAATCTAAAAGCGAGAGTGAGTGAATAGATCTATTGAGGGTGACTCCTTCATCCGTGTTTGGGTTGCTCCAACTGGAAAACGGATGCATTTCATGTCTAATATATTTAGAGTGTCTGGTAAACACTCATTTGGGGCCAAGTAACGTCTAGCTTCGGGGTCATGAGCTTAAGAGCCAATGTATTACTTTTGACATTTTGTCGGTTTACTTTATACTTGTGGCCAATGTACATACGATTTAACTTACAAACCTATGATTATTCACCAATATTATTGTTGACCGTTTTCGCAATGTATTTTCAGGTAATTAAGACATATTCTTCATGGCATGCATGGAGTCATATCATTGAGTAACAAGGATGACGCATCTCATTTTGGATTTTCATGCACTTATGAACTATCGTTTGATTGTACTAAACTTATTTCCTTAAACTTTTCCAGACTTTTGGGACCTATGTTTTATAACTTTGAATATTTTAAATGAATCAAACGTTGTATTTTCAAAACGACACTTTAGGTCGTTCAATATAACTGTAACTGTGGTGCTATGACAGTCACTCCCAGGTATTCCATTCCGCTGCCATTCAGGTATTTTGGGGGTGTGACAGATTGGCATCAGAGCTAAGGTTATAGCGAACTAGGATGTATCTTGGACCCTAGACTATAACCACATCATCATAGCATCTCATCATTTCATCATAAGTGTACATTCATTTCACATGTTGTTTCATGCACACTATGCGAGTTATTTATATCCATATTAGGATTGCTTCTCGCGTTCTCACAAAATTTAGGCTTCTCATTATGTGTGTGTGTGTGTGTGTGTGTGTGTGTATATATATATATATATATATATATATATATATATATATATATATATATATATATATATATATATATATATATCAGCTACTTTTATACTTATAAACATGTGTGTTTATGTTGTTTTTGGGTGTGGATTGTAAATTTAGTTATCGTGACATAATCTTCAAATTGGAAGATAATGAATACATATGCATTTTAAACTCATGCTTATAGCTCTTTTTTGTATTACTTAAAAAGTAATCCTAGATGTTTCTCGTATGAACCCATGAAAATCACATGGTAGCGGGGTTTGATATTAAAAGTAGTTTAAATTATGCTTCGTTTTCTATATTTATAACCCCTATGTATACGAGGTTCTTGGTTCTAAAAATTACTATGTATGTTAATAAAAGACAAAAATTAAAATTATCAATTTTAACTAAATTGAAAACAAAATTTTGATTTTTATTGGTCAGTTGGCTCAATATACACGTGCCCACTATTTTCAAGGTTTATGATAAAAAGAAATAAAAGACAATGCGAATATCTATTGTTTTCATGCTGCAACTCATAACTGATTTATTATATTTGTAAAAAAGATGAAATACGAATCAAAATAATATCTATTGTCGTATCCTTTCTTATGTTGCTCTTGTTAGTTACATGCATTCACGACGCTTGTGCGGCTTTAATATTGTTGTCTGAGAAGAAGAATGAATATGACCTCTTGCTCGTAGATAGGGAGATTACTAAATTGGATATTCATACGTTTCTAAGATCAGCAGATATCAAGGAATTACTATCGATGGGTGAGTTTTTAGTAGCGCTTCTCTCAAATTTATGCTTCAACTTTTGATGCAATTGTTGTTTAAATATATATACATACATACATACAGTTGATAACCATATAGTTTTTGGTAAACTATCAACCATAAACGGATTTGATGAGTCTTTACCAGAAGCCGTTTGCTCTGGACTAGTTGATTCTTATGTGTGTTAGACATGGTGAATCAATAACCATTTGTTGTGTGCCTCAGTTACACACCTTTTATGATCAACTCCCAGCAAAAATTTGTTATGTACCTG
The DNA here is from genome assembly GCA_030686995.1 of Artemisia argyi. Lineage (NCBI taxonomy): Eukaryota > Viridiplantae > Streptophyta > Magnoliopsida > Asterales > Asteraceae > Artemisia > Artemisia argyi. Next base: position 26,425,203 of record CM060704.1, read on the forward strand.
CACATGTTAGTATAAAGCAAGGAATATGCATAACCAAAGTGTTTAAACCAAAGACCAAGCCACTATTCATATAAATATCGCCTTTTAGTCAACCCGATATAGTAAATAATATCCATATTTACTCCCTGTATCTACCAAAACAGGTAAAAGTTAATATGCTCCATAATTATCCTTAGGGGTTAACTTTGCCTATAAAAAAGGGGCTCGTATCACCAATAACCATCACCACACACATTCTATAGCATCACCAAATCCTTAAATTACCATGAGCAACTTCCCAAACATTGTTTACATCTCCTCCTATTCATCTTCAGAGGAAACAATTTACATGTCTTCTGATTCATCTTCAGAGGAATAAGGATGGGCTTGCTACTTTCCACCTTGTGCTACAAGCTTTTCATCTAGGAATCCTAAGAAGAAGGTTGCAACACCCACTCCACCATCACTTGAATTTTATTCCAGCTCCTCTGATGATGATGATGAGACATACACCCTCTCAAAGGAGTTGCCAAAAACTCTGACACAGGCTCTAGGATCAGCTTTATCAAATATGAAGAAGATACCAGTTCCTGAGAAGCATGTTCTTCCAACAAAACCTGCAAAACAAGTGCTTGGTCTTCCCTGCCCAAAAAAGTGGAATGGAATACAAGAACAACCCGGAGGTGTTCACAAAACCATGCTTGGCTACAAAGGAAATGGCAAAGAAGCTATGGAGTGATAGGTTTAGGAGTTTAATATGTGGTCTTTTGTTATCCTTCTTGTAATGCAACACTCTTTGTAATGAACATCATGAATGAAAATTTCTTTCCACTGTTCATCATTTTTCCCACTGTTTGAGTGTTTATTATTGAATCTCTGCAAAAAGCTTAGTGGACAACACATATACATCAATATATAACAAATAGCAATACAAAAATCCTCCCCACAACACAGAAATCATTTAGACATCAAATTTTAAGGGTTAAGCATCCCAATACCTGTTACCAAGTACTGAAACCTTCCCACATCAAGACCTTTTGTTAATAAATTAGTATAGTTGTCATCAGTATGTATTTTGACAACTTGAATTAACTTTTTCTCATAACAATCTCTTATAAACTGATGTCTAATTTCAATATGTTTAGTTTTAGTGTGTTGCACAGTATTTTTAATTATGCAAATTGTACTGCTATTGTCAATAAAGATAATGGTGTTCATGAAATTGTACCCGTAGTCCAATAATTGGTTTTGAAGCCATAAGACCTGAGCACAACAGCTTGCAGCAGCTACATACTCTGCTTCAGTTGTTGAAGTAGCCACCATTGTCTGTTTCTTGCATTGCCATGACACCAATATACATCCAAGGAATTGACATCCTCCTGTGGTTGACCTTCTATCCAAGCTTGAACCAGCATAGTCACTATCTGAGTAGGTGACCAATTCCACAGGAGATTCTCTTGGATACCACAATCCTAGATTAGGATATGTCTTTAAATATCTGAAAATCTTCTCCACTGCAGTTAAGTGTAATGTTTTAGGAGTGACTTGAAACCTTGCACAAGCACACACAGCAAACATAATGTCTGGTCTAGATGATGTAAGATACATCAAAGAGCCAATCATTGATCTATAAGTGTGAACATCCACTGCTTCTCCATTATCATCCTTCAAGAGTAAGTGAGTAGTCTTATCAGCAGGAGTGCTTGAAGGCTTTGCATCAGAAAAATGGAACTTTCTTAGTATCTCAGTCGCATATTTGTCTTGACTGATAAAAATGCCATCTTTTCTTTGTTGTACTTGAAGTCCCAAAAAGAAAGTAAGTTCCCCCATAGAACTCATTTGAAACTCATCCTTCATCAAATTCTCAAATTATTTGCACATCTCTGGCTTTGTAGATCCAAAAATGATATCATCAACATAAACTTGAACCAACAAGATATCATCTTTGTCCTTCTTGATGAACAAAGTTTGATCAATTTCCCCTCTATGAAACCCATTATTCAGTAGATAGCATACCACTTCATGGGAGCTTTATGTAAGCTATAAAGAGCCTTGACCACTTTATAAACTTTATTAGGATGTTCAGGATCTTCAAATCCTGGAGGTTGTGAAACATAGACCTCCTCATCAATCTTCCCATAGAGAAAAGCACTCTTAACATCCATTTGATAGACAATAAAACCCATAAAAGATGCATAGGCCAGAAACAATCTAATAGCCTCAATCCTTGCAACATGAGCAAAAACTTCTTCATAGTCAATACCCTCTTCCTGAGTGTATCCTTGAGCAACTAGCCTAGCTTTGTTCCTGATAACTATGACTCTTTCATCTTTCTTGTTCCTGAAGACCCACTTTGTACCAATAACCTTCATCCCATCAGGCAAATCACAAAGAACCCAAACCTTTTGAAGCTTGAATCGTAACAATTCCTATTGCATTGCTTCTACCCAGCTTGATTCTTCTAGTGCCTTATACACATTTTTAGGTTCCACTTGTGATAGAAAACAGAAAAACAAGCACTCATTCTTGTCTGTATGCTTCTTGGACTCATAAACTTCACTAATAAATCCATGAGCATTAGTCATCTTTGTTTGCTTTCCGGTCTTCACTCCTGATTGTAGATCACCAATCACATTGTCAAGTGGATGCACCTTGTGAATAGAAGCTTGAGGAGTATGTGAAACATCATATGCAGAAGGCATATTTGTGATTTCCACATCATTAATGAAATTTTCCTGAGCAGCAGAAGTAGAGTTTTCCACATTTGGTTCAACAGTGGAAACTTCTGGTATAGCAGTGGAGATTGTATGACCACTGCTTTCAGGAATATCTTTATTCTGAGCATTCAAATTCACAACATCTGTATCACCTTCTTTTCCAATATCTTTTGAAGGTTGTGGATCTTCCTTCTTTGAAGCATGATCATTATCTACAAAGTCCCAAAGTGGCATAACAATTTGATCCTTATCATCCTCAAAATCTTTGCTAGGTTCGTCTTCATCAATAAACTCTTCTGAACCTTCAAAGTCATTGCCCCCAGTACCTGGAGCAAGAGGTACATAGTTCATAGTGTTTGATAATGTTTTAAGATCAAACAGCCATTCTGGACCTGCACCTGCAGTGTTAGGTTTATTTTCAAGAAACTCTACATGCAGATTCTCTTCAATCTTTTTTGTTCTCAGATTGTATACTCTGAATGCTTTACTAACCATAGAGTATCCAACAAAGAAGCCTTCATCTGGCTTTTCTTCAAATTTACCCAGATGATCAATGGTATTGAGAATTATAACATGACATCCAAATGGTCTCATAAAGTGCAAGATAGGGGGTTTACCTCTGAATAACTCATAAGGTGTCTTGTTCTTTGTCTTCACCACCAAAACCCTATTTTGAATATAACAAGCAGTGTTCACTGCTTCAGCCCAAAATGTCACTGGTAAATTGGAATCAGCTAACATGGTTCTAGCAGCTTCAATCAGTGTTCTATTTCTTCTTTCATCTACACCATTTTCCTGAGGGGTTCTTACAACACTGAATTCTCTCTTAATACCCTTCTCTCTGCAAAAATCATCCATAACTCTGTTCTTGAACTCTGACCCATTGTCACACTTGATAATATTGATCTTCTTATCAACTTGGTTTTCAACTTCAGTAATAAAAGTTTTAAGGATGCCAGTTGTTTCATCCTTGGTTCTTAGAAAGAAAACCCATGTAAATCTGCTAAAGTCATCAGTTACAACAAGACAATACTTCTTCAAATTTATGCTGCTCACAGATGTAGGACCAAATAAGTCCATATGCAACATATAGAGAGGGTAAGCAATAGAGTTATAGGCCTTGGTCTTGCAAGATGCTCTATGTTGCTTGCCTTTGAGACAGGCAACACAGGTTTGGTCATTCTCAAATCTCTTCTCTGGTAACCCTCTGACTAAGCCATCTTTCACAATTTTGTTGATGGTCTTAAAGTTAACATGACCAAGTCTTCTGTGCCATAACATGGATTCATCCAAAGTGGCTTTTGCAATCAAGCAAGTAGCATTTTCTTTAGCCACAATTTTCTTCATGTCAATGCTGTATAGATTGCCTTTTCTAGGGATTTTAAGTAAAACCTCACTTTCATCAGGTAACTTATAATCCTTAGATAGGACATAGCATTCATCTTCTGAGAAAAGAACTATGTGTTTCTTGTCACACATATGTGACACACTGAAGAGATTATATTTGAGTTCTTTCACATAATACACATTCTCAAAATCCAAGTTTCCAGCCTTGATAGTGCCTTTGCCAGAAACTTTGCCACCAATTCCTCCTCCAAAGCAGACAAATTGTCCATCATAAGGTTTGAAATCTGAAAGATAGGACTTGTTGGCAGTCATGTGCCTAGAACATCCACTGTCTGAATATCCTTGATCTTCTTTATTCTTTGAATGTCCCTGCACATTAAATAAAGGAATTAGTTCCTTTTGGGGACCCAAGCCACAATTGACTTGGATCTGCCTCGTGTATCAATATAGTTATATCTATCAAAGGTCATTGATACACCATTGAGATTGTTTGAGGTGTTGATTCCTTTAGGTTTCCATTCCCAACGTGCTGAGGCCTTCACAACATTTCCCACACTCTCCCTTTTATTGTTTACTAAACCATCAGTGGAAACTTTTGGTCTAGCAGTGGTAACTGCTGGTTTTGAAATTCTTGTTTTTGGTGTCCACTTGTGATCATAGAAAACCTTCTTGTCATAAAAGGTCTTGTTACCTGTTTGTGCAGATTTAACAAAAGCTGTACTAGGTCTTGCACTTTTAACAGGTGACTTAGAGTAAGCATTGTTCACTTTTCTAGCAAATGTAAGAGGTTTGATGCCAGATTTTAGTTGAACAGCCCTGGGAATCATATTACTTAGTGGATTTGGGTGAGTATATTTTTGAAACTTGTTTTCATTCACCCTTGTGTTCCCAAAAACTTCCCTTCTTCCCTTGTGATAGTTACAGTAAGCATGAAGATGATCAAAACTACCACAAATGTGACATGCTTTATTGTTAAACTCAAAATCACTACCAAACTGTTGAGATTTAAGATTATTCCAGTTCCTCTTGTTTCCCCTAGGAGCTGGTGACCTATTTCTATACATCTCAGCATATTTAATTGTGGGCCTAGTATGATTAGCTTGTTTCCCAGGCTCTTCTTTTTCAATTTTAACAACTTTAGGAACACTTGTTTTAACTTCAACTTTAACAATTTCAGGAACACTTGTTTTAGCTTCAACTTTCACACATTCATCCATAAGAGATGAATCACTAGCACTTTCAAATGCATCAGTCTCAACCTTAACCTTTTCATCAATAGCTTCTTTCACAAATTGAGGGCCATAAGTCCTAATTGGTTCTTGAAACTCTTCTAACCCTGTATGTGCTAAGTCTATACCAGGAGGTGATGGAACACCTCTTAGAGGTGGTGGAACAGACTTGTATCCTACACCTTATTTGACTTTATTGGCTACTTGTGCCTCCCATATTTTGTCAATGCACTTAGACTAATGATCTAAAGTATTACAGGTTATCTGAATATTTTCATTGGCCTTTTTAACCTTCTCTAATTCTTCTCTAAGTGCCTCATTCACAGCAATCTTATAATCTAAGTCTCTTCTTAATACAACAATATCATCATTAAACTTAGACTCATTTGCTCTATAGTGTTCAATTTGTGCTTCTAAAATAGCAAGACCTCTTTTATGGTTAGCTAGATTATAACTAGTTTGATTTAGCTCTAACCTCTGTTCATCATATTGCTCTTTAAGTTTTTCATATTCTTTTAAAGCTTTACATGATTTAGAACAACCATTATTAGAGTGTACCTCAGAATCAGAGAAAGCCATAAGAGCAAGTTTAGTTGCTATCGTTGCAGATTCTTGAGATGCTTCTTCTTCATCAGCCATGTAGCTCCAGTCATAGCTTACACCATCAATGGCCAATAACACCTTTGGTTCTTCAACTGTAGGCTCCTTCTTCTTATCCTGCTTGTACCAAGTGGATCTATTATCTGGCTTCTTTGGTTTTCTGCATTCCCTGGCAAAGTGTCCCATCTTGTGACAGTTGTAACACTCCACCTTTTTCTTGTCAAAGCCTACAGTCTCATTACCATTAATAATGATCTTCCTCCCTGTCCTTTTCCAGAATTTCTTTGCCTTCAAACTCAACAATGCAACTTGCCACTTTATATCCATCTCTTCCATGTCATCATCATCAACTTGATCCAAATCTTCATGTGTTAGAATTGAACCATCGACTTGACTTGAGAGATAAGTATAAAAAGTAGAATCTCCAAGACTAGCAATCTGCTTTTTAGAACTAGCAGTGGAAACACTTGCACTGCCAGTGGAAACAGCAACGTGAGCAGCATCCTCATCATCATCACTTTCATCATCAGAACTATCATTTACAGATGATGAGATAAGAGCTAAGTTCTCTGAGCTTGTACTTAGCTTCCCAGCCTTCTTCAGTCTTTGTTCAATAACTTTAAAGTTATTGTAAAGATCATTGAGCTTCATGGTTTCTAGTTCAGGCTTGTCTTCCCAAACAGCAACATTAGTATGAAACTCAGAAGATAAACTTCTTAGAAATTTCAAGTTGAGGTCTTCCCTTTCTACCTCAATTCCAAACACAGTGAGTTGTGTTACAATCTTCTGAAGTCTAGTGAAGATGCTATCAATTGATTCATTACTTGTTGAAGAGAAATTTTCATAGGTTTGTTTCAACAAGGTCTTCTGAGTTTTCTTGGTAGCATCATTACCACCAAAGACATTACAAATCTCTTCAAACAAGGTCTTAGCAGTCGTGTACTTGCTGAAGGCTAAGATTTGATCCCTAGGAAGGGTCATTAGCAATAAACTTCTTGCCTTCAGGTCATTATTCTTCTGGAGTCGTTCTTCACTTGTAACTAGTCCTGCATTTAACTTCTGCACAACATTGCCATCAATAGTCTCTGAGGAAGTGCCTAGTTTAAAAGAATCACCATACATAATGATTTCCCAAAGTGCATAGTCTTGCACAAAAAAGAACTGTTTAATCATTATTCTTCACATCTCATAGTCATTCAGTTTAAGCTTATGTAGCTTACCAGCAATGTTGAACTGATTGTTCTCCATCTCCATTGGATCTTGTAAGAGTGAGTAAACTTCGGATCTTCCAAATCAAAGTATCAAAGCCTGTCTCTGATACCACTTGATAGACCTTGGACACACACCTTGTGTCAAATAGATACCTTGATATTATACCTTGTAGCACGCGGAATTTACCACAAGATACTTAGAAGATGTGTTTGTATGATCTGTATGAAGTGTATGAAAGTAAAACAGAATGAACAAAGTGTTTTAACAAACGGTTAGCCTCAATATTATTAATGATAATAATACGAGTGATCTTTGTATCACTAGGATTACAACCTTGAAGCTTTGCTTATCAATACGTATATATAAACCTAAACCTAGGACCTCCTTTTATAGTACACAAGGAGTCCTGTACAAGATAAGTATTATGCTAAATAAATAAGATATTCACTAAATCTTTTCTATACTTATCAACTACCCGTTCATAAAACAAACATACTAAGCAGTGGTAATATATTTGTACTAGCAGTGGTAATGTGTTTCCACTGTTAATACAATTCTTCAGCAGTTGTCTTTGCTTAGCCTATCAGTGGTAATGAGTTTCCACTAATCAGTATTTTACCCTACATTAGCCAATGACCAAAGTGCTATAGCTTTCAAATCGCATCCCAAGTTTAATTTCTCTTCCGATTCACTCCAAAGATCAATGCGAATGTTGTCATCTACATCTGGTATGTCTCCATCACTACCATCTTTAATATCATTAAAAAATTTCATTACACCTTCACTATATGGTTAGGTTAGGTTCTCACTTTCATCATCATTAGCATCTTTCCCAACATCACTAAAAGAGTCACTATCATTCTTACTTGACTCGAAGTTGGATTGTTCACCAAACTTATCAACACACTCAAATCTATCATCATTGGGCAAACTAGGTGAAGATCCTGGAAAAGGATGTTCGCTAAAACTATGTAGTAGGCTTACAAAACCTGTATAATTTAACTCATTTTCATGTTCTTGTTGAATTTTCTCCATTACAACATGTATTTGACCCCAAAAACGAGCCTCTATCTCGGCTAAAAAATACATCGTTCAAGTGTCGCATCACTATATAGTAATGTAACATTAGGCATTCCATTAAGTTCACGATATAGTTTGATATTCAACTTAAATGCTACTTTCTCAACACCAACATGTGCATCAATCAAATCAAGAAATTCTACAAATCGCATTTTTGTCTAATTTCAATAGTAGTATTCATTGTAGATTCATCACATTTAATTAACCCATTCTTATATCGAATATCATCACCCCAAAATAAACTTACCACAAATGGATGTTCTAATGCCATATTAAATATTTACACTTAATTCTAACTGCATAACATATAACAATTTGATGAATTGATATGGGAGTAATAGTTATAGATAAGAACATACATACGTATTTGGAACTTGGAATGAAGCATCAAGTGAAAAATTCTAAGTCCAACTACTAGCTAGTGAGAAGTTATAATAAGTTTGGTAGGTAAAATAAGTTTAGTATGAAGAATTCATTGTTGTACAATTTGTAACATTAGAAGTTGACAAAATCCTACTTTTAGAATAAATAAAGCAAAGCATCATATTTTTAGAAACAAAAAATGATTTCATCCTACTTGTAGCTAACTTTTTGAAAACCATCCGAGTCTTAGAAAATTTTCCTAAGCTAGCAAGCTTGTGTTGTTCATATTAGGAGATTTTTATTTGTTACTCAATCGGGATAGTGTTCCGCAACTATCCCTTGTAAATCTTTGATTCATTTCAAATATGATTTATAAACGTTGAAAAGTACAAATGGTGCTACTAGTTGTCAAATGGGTATTGAGTAAAACTTGTTCTTATCTTGTTAACATATTTATGCTTTACTTAGGGGTGTGCGCGGTTCGATTTGATTCGGTTTTTGGCTAAAACCAAAACCGAAACCGAACCGAAATATTCGGTTTTTATAGAACCCAAAACCAAAAACGTTGCACTTTTTGACGGTTCGGTTTTTTCAGTTTATTATTGGTTTCAATTCGTTTTTTCGGTTATTTCGGTTTTTAAACGTTTATATTTGGGCATGGCCAATTTATACAATGAAACTTGTTTTACATAGAAAATTGGTCATTCTTCTTTAATTTTTGTCAGTCTAAGCCTAATAATGTTTATCCCATATTTTTACACTTACACACATATAGATAAGACACACACACATGCTAGTAAACATACACATAGTATGATCATTGTCACATATATATTGATATATTGTTAAGTAAACATATGATACGGCAAACACGCATATAAACATTAAGATAATATATTATAAATCCACTCGCAAAATGAATATGAATTTATATATATAGTTATTTATTTATATATTATTTATATAATAAAACTGGTTCAGTTTGGTTTTTACGGTTCTATTTTTTGACTAAAATCGAAACTGAACCGCATTTTTTGGTTTTTGAAAAGATAAAAACCGAACCATCAGTTTTTTGTTTCGGTCGGTTATTTCGGTTCAACTTTTTTTGGTTTTCGGTAGATTTAGGTTTTTCTGCTCACCCCTAGTTTTACTCAAATCTATGAACCAACAACTTTTCATTATAGAATTTGCTCAAACAAAATTAAGGAGCGACAATAAAATAAAAGGCGTTAAATCTAATGTCAAACAAAGTTAAAGATAACAATATTGTCAAAGTAAGTTTAATGGTTAAAGAATAAGTTGACTCAAAGTTAAAGGATTAAGGTGCCGTTTGGTATGATGTCTGAAATAATTTTCAGTATAAATTTAACAATAAGGTAGAATATGAATGATATAAGTATTAGAATCAGTTTCGAAAACTATGTTTGGTTGACAAGTAGGTTTGATTTATTGAATATAGTATGATAGAAGAAAAGTGTGAGCCAGGAATGAATATGCATTCCTTACCCTTTCGGCGATAGGTTTGGAGAATAACCAATATTTAGAAATCATTTTTGTTTTGAAAACCTAAAAATTTACTAAACAAACAACGTTATTGAAAATGAATCCATTCCCCGATTCTCATTCCCATGCACCAAACACCCATTATTATTTTACCTTTTACCATAGTAGGTAAAATTTTATTTTGAAAAACCTGGTTGGCTAGTTGTTGGTGAAGGGTTTTTGGATCTACACTCACGACTTCTCTTCAGTCCACTCCACACACACACACACACACCATTCTTCCATTTCCATCAAACCCTAACAACCATTGATCTCCAACATCATCATCATCATTAACCATGGTCGGAAAACCAGACACCAACAAAACCCACCAACCAGATCCAACCACAACCTTAAAAACCTCACTTTTTTCCTTAAAAACCTTCAAACTCAAAACCAAACAGCAAGAACTCTTGATCCGTATCACAATCTTGTTACTTGTCTACATTTTAGCATTTATCACTCGTTTGTTTAGTGTCTTACGTTATGAGTCTATGATACATGAATTTGACCCTTATTTTAACTACAGGACAACCTTGTACTTGACCGAAAACGGGTTCTACGAGTTTTGGAACTGGTTCGATTCCGAAAGCTGGTACCCTTTAGGTAGAATCATTGGTGGGACTTTGTATCCTGGTCTTATGGTTACTGCTGCTGTTATTTATTGGGGTTTGAAGTTTTTAAGGTTTGCGGTTCATATTCGTGAAGTTTGTGTCTTGACTGCGCCTTTTTTCGCGAGTAATACGACTATTGTCGCGTATTTCTTTGGGAAAGAGTTGTGGGATTCTGGGGCAGGGTTGGTTGCTGCTATTTTGATTGCTATATGTCCTGGTTATATATCGAGGTCGGTTGCAGGGAGTTATGACAATGAGGGTGTTGCGATTTTTGCCTTGTTGTTGACTTTTTATTTGTTTGTTAAGGCTGTTAATACGGGGTCGCTTGCGTGGAGTTTAGCATCGGCTTTTGGGTATTTTTATATGGTTTCGGCGTGGGGTGGTTATGTGTTTATTATTAATTTGATTCCGTTGTATGTGTTGGTGTTGTTGATTACTGGGAGGTATTCGATGAGATTGTATGTGGCGTATAATTGTATGTATATTGTGGGGATGTTGCTCGCTATGCAGATTAGGTTTGTTGGGTTTCAACATGTTCAGTCGGGTGAACATATGGCTGCTATGGGAGTGTTTTTCTTGATTCAGGTATACGGTTTTGTGGTTTTATTATATTATTCAAATTTGAATTGTTTCTAATACGTCTATGATTTTATGTTAATGACTTGCATAAGAGTTGCTATGAAATTAATTGAATCAAATGCGCCCAGTAAGTAAATCTTATGGTATAATGTTGTCTGAACACGCTATTGGAAGTTAAAAGATGTTTGGATGTGAGATATTAAGGTGATCATTATGACTTTTAGGATGTTAGGCTGTATTACAATTGGCGCTGTAATCGTTTCTGTATCTGCAATTTCTTTTCTGCATCTCCAAGTGTTATTGTTTTGACTTAAAGTAACCAGTTTTACCAAGTCGCAGAACTAATTTGTCCCTTTAAACATGCTGCTATACTGATCTTATTCACAAAAAGTAGTGGTTATCTCACACAATGTGTTCAAAAAATATGTTACAGTCTATCGTTACTTGTTGCATTAAGATGAATTTAATAAAATGTGCCCAACAAGTAAATTGTTTGCTACGGTTTATATGGACACACTTTTGGAAGTACTAAAATGTTTGAACGTGGGATATTAAAGTGATTATTGTGACTTGAATACCGATTACTGATTAGATATTCAGTTGAATAGAGTGGCGGATAGCTGACTAAAGTCACTAAACTTACGATTGCCACTATAATCAGTTTGCATGTGTAACTCGCTACCTGCATCGACAAGCTTTTTTTTTTTTTTTTTTTTTTTTTTTTTCTTCGTTAAATAACCTGAAAATCATAATTAGTATTTATTAAACGCTTGAAACTAGTTATTCACTATAAACATGCTACTATACTGATCTTGCTATTATTGTGGTAGGTATTTTACTTCTTGGTCTGGGTAAAGCACATGTTAAACGATACAACTAAGTTTCAAGCCTTTTTGAGGATTAGTGTAACATCTGCAGTAGCTGTGGGTGCTATTGCTTTGGGATTGGGTACAGCTTCTGGTTATATCTCACCATGGACAGGGCGATTTTACTCTTTACTGGACCCGACGTATGCAAAAGATCATATCCCAATTATAGCTTCGGTCTCTGAGCATCAGCCTACGGCATGGTCATCTTTCATGTTTGATTTTCATATCCTGCTTTTCCTCTTTCCAGCGGGTTTATATTTCTGCTTCAAACGACTATCAGATGCCACTATTTTCATTGTGATGTACGGTCTCACGAGTATGTATTTTGCTGGTGTGATGGTTCGGTTGATTCTTGTTGCAACACCTGCAGTATGCCTTATTAGTGCCATTGCAGTTTCTGCTACAATAAAGAACTTGACCCAAGCGATCAGGGGAAAGACTGGTCAAACTGTGTCTGCCAAAGGAACCAGTAGCACAAAGGGATTATCTAAGGTTAGAAACTCTATTTCTGCAATATCATTAAATTTTGTAGTTTATCAAAGTTGTTTCACATCATTGTTTTAGTGTCATAGGTGAACTTTTGATTTGTAATGAAGCTGTTCAATTGGTGCTGATCTGAAAAGCACATCATTATATTTTGTAGTTTTTTTATATAATCAAAGTAATCAACTAATAACTGTTTTATGATAAATAACCTCAAGAACTTTTAGTAGTTTGATGAAATTGAGTTGTTAACCTTTCATGTAGACAATAACTTTAGTATTATTCCACGTGTTATTCTCATGTATTCTTTCTCAAATTTTTTGGCGTGAATTAATATTAACCTTTCATGAAAGCAACTGCTTCTATTTGCGATTAACACCTAATTAACACTTCAAATAGGTAAGCAGGCTTAAATAAGCTACATTAGGATAGCCCAATGTATTGGACCATGAATTTAATTGGCCAGGAAATTGTTAGTTCACTTAATTGGACACAACTTCAAAGCTGTTCAAGCCTGAAGTTGAAGTCAACATCTTCTTTTTTTATAGCCCAACTTCATATAAGTTCTGCTGTGCATTTCTTGCTTTATTAAGTTTATTGAATCAGTTAATCATGCTCTTGATTTTTTTCCTTGTTATATATTTGTTGCAGCAACAAGCTTCGCTTGACCAATCTATTCCTTTCCTGAAAAATGGTGCTACGGTGTTACTCTTTGGTGCTTTCTATTTACTAAGCAGATATGCTATTCACTGTACATGGGTCACATCAGAGGCATACTCATCTCCTTCAATTGTCTTGGCTGCACGTGGGGCCCATGGCCAACGGATCATATTTGATGATTACCGTGAAGCATACTTCTGGCTTAGACAAAATACTCCTCAAGATGCTAAAGTTATGTCTTGGTGGGATTATGGTTATCAAATTACAGCCATGGGGAACAGAACTGTTATTGTAGACAATAACACGTGGAATAATACACACATTGCTACAGTCGGGCGGGCTATGTCCTCTTATGAGGACGAAGCATATGACATAATGAGATCATTGGATGTGGATTATGTTTTGGTTGTTTTCGGAGGGGTTACTGGCTACTCTTCTGATGATATTAACAAGTAAGCATTCAGCCTTTCTCAACTGTGCTTAATTGAGAGATTATGTTCTGTTTATTTTTTATTAAAGTGTCAAGAATGGTGGGTCAGGCAGGCTAAATCAGGTTGAGACCAATTGTTTTAGCAGTGGTCTAAACTTGAGTTGCCCTTGAATGCTTTTTTGTCCAGCTCAAAATTAGCAACATACCTTTACACTTTTAGCAATGATGGGCACTTATTGTGAAAATTATCAGAATTAACAACCTTGTTTTTACCAGCCATAACAACCTTGGGGTAATTAGGTTGTTATTTGTAAAAAAATCATGTTGCTATGAATGGGTAAAAGAATGTATGTTTTTAATGATTAGTAAAGTTTTTAATATATGTTGCAATTCATGATCGTATCGGAATTGGTGAATGATCTTCCAAAGAAGCATTCGGGGGTACGCAAGTGTACCTAGAAATATAGATGTCAATGAAACTATATTCAAGTGTGCCAAGAAACAGATCAGTTACAAGTTATACACCTTCAACTTGCTGTTATCTGCTGATTGTACTCTACAAACAAGTCCAGCCCGTACCATCCTCAATGTAACTTGCTATTATTGGTTAGAGTATGAAAGGATGTTGCTACTTCGTGAACCTTAATTACAATTACGAAAACAGTATCTTCAGAATAATGATCAAAATCTTTGATCAAGACGATTTAAATGGTTGTATACCCATTTGACATGTCCCGCTTCAAATTTTAGTATTTGACCTGTTTAAGATAAAGCACCACCCAAATCGACCCATATTTAATTAATAAACTCTCACTTACCTATAAGTCTGTGGTGTTTAGACTGCTCAACAAATATATGTTAGTGTTTTCGGATAGTATTTATAACAATATACAATGACGTTTGTATGTAGGTTTTTGTGGATGGTGAGAATCGGAGGTGGAGTTTTCCCTGTGATCAAGGAACCTGATTATCTTGTTAATGGTGAATATCGTGTGGACAAAGGAGCAGCTCCCAAGATGTTGAATTGTCTAATGTAAGCTCCCAGTCCTTAGTATCTTGTTAGTGATGATTTTTGCTAGCTCGTGTTGGATCTGTTAATCTGTGCTGTTTGTTTCGCATATATTTTAAGTAACTAAAAGCAAAAAAATTAACTTACAAGTACATTACGTAAAGCCATCTTGTTAAAGTAATATAAAACTAAAATGAAACTTGACAGATTTATGAAACTATTTTATCAGGCTTAAGGTTTGTTTGTTTCATTAATAATAGACGATTTAATGTAAACCTTTAGTTTTATCACTTTTTATTATAAAGTCATTTCTTTCGATGAAGTGAAAAAAACAAACAACTTTTCACATGACTTAACAAATTAAGTTTTTTCATATTAAGTGAATTAAGTTAAATTCAAACACCACCTTTCAATCATTTTACTGTGTTATGCTTAGTTTGTTTTGACTCCACAATTTTTATACCTGATTATGCTTGACGTGTAGCTTCTGGATCCTAAATTTTTTACTGTTGCATTTTCTGATGAGAAGGTTACGGCGTTGCATAAGATTAAATAAAAGATGTATATAAATATATTGACCTAGTTGCTGTTCTTGATTATATTTAATTTGTTGAGTTGCACTGGACATTTGGTTCAACTATGAAAAAGGCTTGTTCCAATTCCTAGAGGTTTAATGTTTATGTCACAAGATGTTGGAACTCATTGTTCCAACTGTATGTTTTTTTATCGTTTTTCAAATGAGCTGGAGTCATGTTCAGACATTTCATTTATACTGATTGTAGGTACAAGCTATGCTACTATCGATTTGGGGAGTTGACAACAGAGTATGGAAAACCTCCAGGGTGAGTAAACTTTTTTTACTTTGCTTTTTTTGTTCATGTCTGCTTGACTTTTGTGAATGGTGGCTGGTTGTAACAGTATAGTTTTTGGATTATTAATAAAACATTAATTCTTTGTAAACTCCAAGGTAGTAAAAGGCAAAAAGGTGTTTGTGGGTTAGCTCAACCCTACTTGATTTGTTTTTAGAAAGGAAAAAAAAAACGTTTTGACATGTTAGCAACCCAACCCGTTATGCCATTTATGTTATGTTTTGTTTTATGACACTTGTGCTTTTCTATTATGTCATTTACAGTTATGACCGAGCGAGAGGCGTTGAGATAGGGAATAAGGATGTGAAACTTGAATACTTAGAAGAAGCATTCACAACATCAAACTGGATAGTTAGGATTTACAAAGTTAAACCACCTGGCAACAGATGGTAATGTAAGAATGTTGCGCTTGATGGAGTTACTTATAGGAGTCGGACTGCTTTTTGATGATGAGTCTAGAAATCTGCGGATTCTATCTAAATATTGAATCCTTGTTATGTAAGTCTTTTCGTATTCAGTTTCTTATAGTTGGAAAGATCAAGATTAGTGTCACCTTTCGACAATGTAGCTTTGATTGGGCTTGAACAAATTTGAAAGAGAGAATGTTAGATGCTTTATTGTGATCTTTAAAAGTTTAGGCAAATTTGTACCTCGTGTTTTGCTAACTGGTCCTGGTAGGATACATACATGGCAACAAAACTATGTTATCACCGTCCCGGCCAAAATACGAGCGAGAACAAGTCACGGTGGGTTGGCTTAATTAGTTAACACTTTATGTTTGTTCCTTTAAAATTAAAAAAATAATAATAGTATGATGACAATAACTATATTATTGAATAACAACTTGATAGTGTTTCGATAAAGCTAAATTAGGAGAATGTAAAGCATGTAATACGACTTTGATTGGCTTCAGTTACTTGGACATGACAAGTATATCTTTTTAAATTTTGCATATTTGACCCGTACGAGGTAAATGAAAGTGGCTTGAGATTGCAACTTCAAGGTGCTATGGAATTAATTTTCTGTAAACTCACTAGCTTGGATTAATCCTGCAGCCATACTCTTCATGATCGCTTATCCTGCTTGTTGTAACAAAAGGAATGAAGTTCATCTGTACTTTTTATTATAAGAGAAATGATTGGCACACCTAAAAGTTATTCCTAATTTTGTGCCAAAATATATGTGGCAACAATTCATTGGTTGTATTAACCGGACCCACTTTTTTACAATCTAATGAAGTAACGACATATAAATTAGGTACAAAATTAGTCATGTCTTTTAGGTCTCCTAATCTTTTTCCTTATTATAAATGGCCAGGCTAATGGTATACGATGACAGATGTTTCTGGAAATGAAGTGATTTCAAAAATAATTTATTAACAACTTTTGACAAATGACATGTTTTGTCAGACAAAATCTGTATGGTCGATTATGAGAAGACGAGTTAATATGCTCACTAGTCGCTTCAGCTGAGGCCGTGCGTACCATTGTTGCCACAACAATGTGACATGTCAATTTTTATTTACCACTACCTGACTACTTTTCCCTGTTATGCATTCCTTGTCACGATTGGTTACATTTCCACCAAAATGTCACCCACATCTGTTGCAGTATTTTTGATGCCTGACGAACTGCTAAACTTTCACCCAACTGGAGCATGACATGCTCTCGTGACAAGTGTAGAAATCATCAACAACCACGGATGTCCATGCAACCTTGGCAAAGAAGAAACAAAAATAAAACTTTTAAGTTATCTCAGAGTCCACGAAAAACTAATAATGGGTCAGACGTACACGTAAACACAATTGGGGTTCCGGCCTAATATCTTAAAGGGGAGAGTAATGTTAACTTTTTTTGTATTAAAATCTAGTGCTTGATGCAAATGGTATGACGATCGTAACTTTAACATGTGACAATCTATAATACGGTCATTGTTGGAGAGAAATTCTTTGGACATTCTTCAATCTATAATATGGTATGTCCCGGCCTATCCACCTACAAAGGTCCTTGGTTAGTTTAGTAAGGCTTTACTATTGGGTGGTGATAGAACACCTAAAGTCTTGAATAGACCAAATAGACCTTACTATGTCCTAATGGACCTGAATTATTTGAGAAATTTTAACTGATGCATATCATAATTCTTTCCTGTCATTTAGGTAACAAGATTGTAAATAACAGGCTTGCCTATGTTTCAAATCAAGCTGCCTTATCTATGGGGTACTTGGATTATGTGCCTTTGTGCAAGTAATGGTGTAGTTTAGCCTTGTGGACTTATGTTGAAGGTGTATAGTGCTTATATGTGTGAATGATGTATAATGCTATCACCGTTACGTTAAACCTAATGGACAGTAAACACCGTTAGGTTTGGGCCATAACTTAGTCATCTAACACTTTCACGCAGTTTAAATTTGAGGATTTCTGGAGAAACCGGGTAGAATGTTGAAATCGTCTCATTGTTTTTCTTCTTCTCTTGAGTTTCCTTTGCTTTTTCCTTTTTGTTTATTTTCACGGAGGTAGAGTTGTATCCGGCGGCAAACTTATACTCCATATTCTGCTTGACGACTTCCTCAGTTTTGTAACTTTTTTTTGCACGTCGTGGTTTGCTTTGACTTAAATAGGAGCTGCAATTTTGTGATCAACTATTTTTTGGAAACAACAATGATCTCTGTGTTACAAACAAAGAGTTATGTTGTTGAGATAAAATTAGTTGATTTATGGCTAAATCAACATTGACGGTTAGGTTTTGTTGGCTAGGGTTTGCGATAAAAAGAAAAGTCCAGTTTAAAATAAAACAATAAAGAGGTAGAATATACATTTACCGGGGGATCTTGGAATCACCGGCAATAAGTAGCCGATGACCGGAAAATAACACATTTATAGTGAGTTGTACCTAAAACTCCAATATCCTGTAAAAGAGTTGTACTGATTGAATGATTACATAAATGAGATTGTACGTCTACTTATAATAGACAATTTTAGCAACAAGAAACGCAAAGATAATTAGACCTAATAGACTTTAAACACACAGTTAGGTTTCAGCAATAACGTAGTAATCTAACATCATCATTTTACTACTATGAAATTAAGAATCAAATAACATACCAGTTGGGCAGTTACATAGCAAAACATCAAGTTCACAATGAATTAAGTACTAATAAGATTATGTTACAAAAAGTTTGAAGTTATTAAAAGGTAAATTTAATTTAACTTATACAAAAAGTTGAGGACTTGTATGCATTAGTGGGGAGTTAACCTTCTCCGAAGAGTACAATTCAAACCATCCAAGAAAACCAACTCCCACTACATAATACTAACGACAACATATCATACCAAAATACACCACAATATATAAACAAAACACGGTTTCTACTCTTTAACCGATGTGGGACTCAAAACTTCATACTACAAGTTCTCAATAAAGTTGCTCAAAATTGATGTCATAATAATAGCTATATTCTTCATATAAAAAGTTGAAAGCAGGATAAAAACTTTACCTTTAGGAATAGAATAGAATATAGAATATGATCACATTATTGTAGTAAAATCTTGTTCTTTATGCAAATGGTATGAAGATCGTAACGTTAACACGTGTCAATCTATAATACGGTCTGTTAAAAGACATTCTTCAACCTACAACCTCAGGGCATCATTGCATCCGATCGTTATCTTTTACAGATCTTCAGCTATGAACATCGTGTTTCTATCTTGGCCTATCCACCTACAAAGGTCCTTGGTTAGTTTAATAAGGTTGTACTATTGGGTTCGTCATAGTAATACATGCACCTTAAAGTCTTAAATACACCAAATAGACCTTACTATGTCCTAATGGACCTGAGTTATTTGAGAAATTTTAACTGATGCATATCATAATTAACTCTTTCCTGTCATTTAGGTAACAAGATTGTAAATAACAGTCTTGCCTTGTTTGAAATCAAGCTGCCTTATCTACGGGTAGTTGGTTGTTTACGTTTTTAATCAACTTGAAGAGCTTACATTGGTTTGAGCTGTATTGGTCGACACTTGGAGGTTGTGAATTTCAGTTGTTTTTCCTTTGGTCTAGCGGTAGATGGTTATGTTCCTGATCAAGAAGTTGTAAGTTCAATTCTTTACAAAGCGAAAGTGAGATTCAACTGGTTGTATTTGTAAGTTTTTCTAAACATTGTATTTTAACTACACTTCTACACTTCTACTTTCATTAAAGAGTGTGTATAATCTACATTGGTATTTCATACATCTAGCCTTGGATCTCGCTATTCGATTACATGAACTTTATGAGCTGTTGTCAAATATATAAACGGTACGTGAAATTCACCAGTAGATTAGAGGTGTCAGTCCATCATCTTCAGATGACTCATACTCCTAAATGTAATTAAGTACACGCGTCCATTGAAGTAGAGGTGATATAAATGGACAACCGCAATGTAAAGCCATGTTTTTGTTTTGAACGAGGAGGTTTATGGCTGCGTTGTTGCAGGTCTCACAAGATAATTTTTGTAACTTCAGAATGGACTTATCAATTAGTTCAATTTAAAATATATAGTGCAAGTCGTAACAAACAATATGCGTTAATAGTATCAAAATAATATAAAGCAATTTTAGCTTCATTTCGACACAAAATACATTTTTATTCCTAAATAAGATGGAAATAGTTTGACACGATCTTATTAAATTTTTAAACTTAAAGTGAAGGGTCATATATTAACATAAAAAGCCTTAAATAAAAAAGTGATCACTGGAGAGATGGAACACTTGACCTAGAGCTCCCACGTCAAACTCCTTTCCACTTCCCCTTGCATCAAACATATAATCTGTCTATCAACAAAAAACGCACAGTTTAAAAAAAACATAATTATTATAGTTTTTTCTTTCTTACCTTTTGTAGAAAGATTGTTTTACCTTTAACTAATTAATTACTAGTTTCTTAAATGTTTGTACTAGCAATTTCAAGTAATGGTAATATGGTAGTCTCGATCAAATTTTTCTATCTATTTTTAGTAGTCGACAATCAATTTGGGATATCCCAAAATGAAAACTTGAACAATTAATTTGTAACTTGTGTTTTAATTAGTATATAAGATGATCACTTTTGCCATTTCCTTTGTAGCTTAGCTATATCTGTTGGTCTTAAATTGTGCATAACTTAGGCCATACTCATCTAACATCATCATGTTACTACTATGAAATTAAGAACCAAATAACATACCAGTTACATCGCAAAACATCAAGGTCACAGAGTGTTAAGTACTAATAAGATTATGTTACAAAAAGTTTGAAGTTATTAAAAGGTAAATTTAACTTACAGAAAAAGTTGAGAACTTGTATTGCATTAGTGAGGGCTAGTTTTCCTGAGGAGTACAATTCAACCCTCCAGCAAAATCAACTCCCACCACATCTTAACTAATTATAAAGGGTGTATGGTCAATTAGTCAATGGGTGAAAACTGAGCTTTCAATAATACCGAAATTGCCCTTGACTATCTTAAATATCTTGTCCATTCAATACACCAAAAAAATTCACACACCACATATTTTCTTTTCTTTCTTCTCTCATTCACTTTTTCTCTTTAACCTAAACCACAACACATCTCTTTCACTAAACAGCAGCCGCCGCCGCCGCCATAATAACCTCATCTTCGCCACCATCTGCCGAAATTGCCACCATCTTTTGGTGGTTTAGGTAGTTTCAGGTAGTCCGTGTTGGGTCTTTGGTTGTTATTGGTGGTTTCGGTCATACCTTCAAACACTCACAGATTTGAAAATCTACCTCAAGAAGACACACTACAATTACTTTTGTCATTCTCTCAAGAAAAATAAACTCACGCCTCTGTCAATGATATCTACACCTCAACCCTTACCACGCCGACCGCTGTCGCCAACAACACAAGCACCATAGGCTTTGTCGTGTTTTTGTGTTTTCGGGTGCAAATCTTGTGAGATTTGTGATATCTAACCGATTTTTTAAAGTAATGTTTGATGATATTTGAAGCCCATGTGGTCACAATACATTTGTTTATTTTTCATCTCTTTAAGTTTAGATTTGATAGTACGTAAAGCTTATGATCTTTGTATGTATATAAACATATCTGTCTACGTACATCTTGAAAGTTTTTAGTACTTTTAAGCCACTTTTGACTCTTTTAATTGTTTTGAAACTCTTGACTCTTTTTAATTTTTTATCTTGAAAGTTTAGTTTCTATAGTTACAGGATCTATGAGCTTTATAGCCTAGATCTGTTTATACATCAAGGGTAATGGTTTTGTTCGAGTATTTATTAACAGGAAGAACTAAGAGTTGATGCCAATGATTTTGAGAGTTGAGGCTCATGATGTGTTATAAAGGTCCAATGCTTTTTTTTTTTTTTTTTTTTTTCACTTTCTCAATTTTAGATATTTTGAAAGCAGATTATGAACATAGCTTTGGAAATGTGTTTATGGTTAGATCTATTGTTTTATGGGTTATCTTAGCATATGTTAAAAGGCACTAAAGTACCAACTATGACAGTTATGGGGAATAGTATTTGAATTTTGTCCAAAAAGTAACTCGGTTAAAGAAGTCAAGACCTCGAACATTTACAAAGTGGTTGAAAACTTTTAAAATATTATGAAGAAAAGGTAATAATATGTTCTTTTAAAAGCAAAAATATTACTCCGTATGTAGGTTTAGTTTGATTTGAAAACAAAATCTTATCATTGACCGGGCCGTCCTTACTTAGGATAAAATATTTGAAATGGAATTTCACAGATTTTGTAAATATTGAGTTTTTTTTTTTTTGAAAGGTGAATTTCAACTTAGAATCGACCACCTTCGCGGACAGCGAAGGCCTCATCGCCACCCCCGCCAGACTATGTTGTCTGAACTGTGTCCACGCTGATCTCAGGTGGTAACGGGTTTCCCCCGAAAACCGTACTGCCTCCACACAAGAATTTTGTAAATATTAGAATTTTCAAATCTTGGATTTGAAATATTTGAAATTGTTTATGTCAAATGTTGAAATGTGAAAAAATTGAGATTCAAAAGTGAAAAATGAGATTTTGAAAAATTTAAATTTGTTACTATATTAAGCTACACAGTTTTTCAAATTCTTCAAAAGTGTAAGAATAGACACAATAGTATATAAACTAAAAGATCTAAAATTGAAGACTTGAGAAAACTTTAGACAAAAAAGGCATAAGCCCTTTTTGACGCTATTGGTATACGTAAAGCTATTGGTTTTGCCGAGGTAAATAAAAAGTTGGAATTGACTCAACAAGCAATTCAGGATATGTGTACAGGTAGGGGTGATCATGGTCTAAAAACCGGACCGGACCGAAGACCGACTTTGGGAAAAACCATAGATTGAGACCGGACCGAATGTGGTCGGTCCGGTCGGTCTTCGGTCGGTCCGGTCCGATTAGACAAGATTTTAGCATGTTTTTTTGGTTTTTTGGTCGGTCCGGACCGGACCGAGGACCGAATTAATGAAAAATCTCAAACCGAGACCGGACCGGACCGTTGGTCCTTCGGTCGGTCCGGTCAGTTTTGTCGGTCGGTCCAGTCCAAACGGTCAGAATGCTCACCCTTATGTACAGGCAAAAGGTATTGGTAGACGTGAAAATATGACACTGTTTAAGTAGAAACTAAATTACAACAAAAATAATACTATGAACTATGGTCAACAGGTGTTAATGACGAAATTTTAAAAAAATTGACACTTGATGAAAGTGATTCGAAATAGGTATAACATTGCAAGGACAAGATCATCTATTGATTCAGGGACTTGAGAAAACTTTAGACAAAAAAGGCATAAGCCCTTTTTGACGCTATTGGTACACGTGGCATATCACTATTGATTCAGGGACTAAATTTGTAAAGTTATTTTTATCTTTTATTTCACATTTACCATCACCACCACACAACCAACACCACCACCCTTTACCCTTCATCTTCATCTTCTCCGGTAACCAAACCCAGATTCCGGTGACCAAACCCAGATTCCGATCACTTTTTCCGTAAAGGTGGGTCACTTTTTCCGGCCATACTCATGCCCATAGTGATCATTGTCCGGTTCAGCCTGACGGTTCCGGACCAACCGGTTTCTGGTTCAACCGACGGTCCAGTCCGGTTTTTAAAACACTGGTCGCTATGTCGACTTTCCTATTTCATGTTTTCTTTTGATCAAACACCCCTTGTTATATTCATCGTCATAAGAAACAATGGACGAGCACCTCTTAACTCAGTAATATTATCATCATTCCTTGTTGGAAACATATAATTATACATTATCGCAGAAAAATTTATTTACAGGGTACCCGCCGTTGCAACGCGGGTGAACCACTCATTCAAACTATAAAAGTACTATGATTAAGCTATGATTAGACAATATATTACAACTTTTTTTTATTATTGTTTTAGTTTATTTTGATATTTTCATGTTCATGTTAAACATTACACGAAACACTTATCACAATATCGCAACTATAAATGTTTTTATATGTTGTTTGATAGATGTTAAGAATTTTTCTTAGACTTTAGTTATCGTATAGTACAACCGTTTGCAATTACATTATGATATGTTCACGTTCTATTTTGAACGCTACACAAAACACTCACCACAATATCACAAATCGTTAATTATCTGCCGCTAGGAACCGTTGCTATGCACGGGTATTCGTCTAGTAATACTAATGACAACATATCATAACAAAATACACCACAATATATAAACAAAACATAGTTTGTACTCTTTAATCGATGTGGGATTCAAACTTTCATACTACAAGTTCTCAATAAAGTTGCTCAATATTGATGTCATCAGATAATAGCTACATTTTCTTTTTATAAAAAGTTGAAAGCAGGATAAAAACTTTACCTTTAGGAATAAGAATAGAATATAGAATATGATTACATTATTGTAGTAAAATCTTGTTCTTAATGCAAATGGTATGAAGATCGTAACATTAACACATGTCAATCTATAATACGGTCTGTTAAAAGAGATTTTTTTGGACATTCTTCAACCTACAACCTCAGGGCATCATTGCACCATATAGTTATCTTTTACACATCTTCAGCTTGAACATCGTGTTTCTATCTTCGCCTATCCACCTACAAACAAGGGCGGAGCCATGTGTATGGTAGTGGGGGTCGTTGCCCCCAACAAAGCTCCCGCGGACACACAAATTATATAGGAAAAAAAGTTAAATTGATGGAAAAAAGGTGGAGTGCCCTCAAGCAAATATTTCGTGTGCCCTCGACTCTTTTTGGTAACCACAATGAAAGGCTTCTAAAATTTTTTCTGGTGGTTTTTTTGGTAAGAGAAAATGGTGAAAAGAGCGAAGAAGAAGAAGAAGAAGGGTTACATAGGAAAGTGGGAAAGAGAGTTGTATGGCTTTGGTGAGAGTAGGCCACCAGCTAGTCACTATTATCTGAAAAGTCTAAATGAATTATATCAATGTGACTTTATAGATAGACATTTGATATTTTTACAAGAGATTTAAAGCTAACCCCATTACTACTTTACTAGGTACAATTTGGAGTGCCAGACAATCAAAAAAATTTCTTAGTTATATCGCACAAAGATGAGTCAAAAAATGGCTTTTATCAAATAAACTACCGTAACAACTTGATAAAATATACAGAGTATTACTCCGTATTTATTTTAGTAAAAACAATAGAATATTGTAATCTCTTTTGTATTTTTCTTTTACCAATAATTGCACAATGTTACATACAAATTACTACTGTGTATATATAGTAACTTACGATGCTCACGATTTATGATAGAAATTCAAGATGTTCTTCGTGTATACTTTGTGAAAATTTAGATGATTTCATTAACGACATAAGTTATCTAGATCCATCTTTTTAGTGTTATAGGTTTCTTCAATTTGTTTAGGGGGCGTTTGGTTTGTTGACATGAATCACTATGGGTATCGGTATGATTATGAGGTGGAATGACAATCAATGTATCATTTTCATTACTGCTGTTTGGATTGATTTATGAGATACTGGTAGTCTGGTTTCAACTCTTTTACCCAATAGTCCTTTCATCTTATCATCCAAAGCTGATACAAAAGAAGAAGAAAAAAAATCAAAGGATTTTCAACCAAAAACAATATTTTTCTACTTAACATGCATATCAATTTCATCTACCCTTTTTTATGCTAACGACACATATATCATCCTCATCCTCATCCTCATCCTTAATTCAAGACTTCAATAAAATTATAAAAAGTTGCAGGGAAATGTATTGTCCTCTAAAATACAAAAAACATTAAAATAACAATCACTTTATAGTTTATATATATTAAAAATGTTATATTTGATGCAAAAATCATATGTCATCCTTATTGTACAAAAAGCAATGAGATCTAGAAATCTTCACATGGAAGTTCTATCTCACTGTACCAAAAGAAAGAAAAATTTGCAAGGATCCGAATTTATGTGATTACTATCCACTTTGAAGCTTTAAAAATCTTGTATCAACAGTTGAATCAACAAGATTGTTAGAAATTTAAGAGGAGAAAAAGGGGTTCAATTTAGAGATGATGATAAGAGAGAGAAAATCAATAATGGAATGAGTAGAAAGGTACCTATTATGTGAGGAATGACTCTATGGTTTTCCTGACATCTTTTCATTCATACCGTCACTCAAGAATGTGAACCAAACATATATATCAAAGAGCGATTCCATTACTTTCATTCCATACCCTCTAAACAAACAGGCCCTTAATGTTGTGGCTTCAATAAATAATCAGGTTGTTTTAAAGTTAACGTATTTTAAAAAATTGACAAGCGCACCAATACAATTTTCACGACATTTTGTTTGTTCTCATATAATTGTTAGTTGCATCAAGTAGAGCATTTTTATTGCCTTAAATTAAACCCGACCCGATTCGTTAAAAATATACTAAAAATCATTTTTTTTTTGTTCGGCGCCCCCTGTAATCACATTTCCTGGCTCCGCCACTGCCTACAAAGGTCCCTGGTTAGTTTAATAGACTTACTAGTCGGTGGTCATAGAACACCTTAAAGTCTTAAATAGACCAAATAGACCTTACTATGTCCTAATGGACCTGAATTATTTGATCATAACTTTTCTGCCATTTAGGTAACCAGATTGTAAATAACAGGCTTGCCTATGTTTGAAATCAAGTTGCCTTATCTATGGGTAGTTGGTTAGTTTACGTTTTTAATCCACTTGAAGTGCTTACATTGATTTGAGGTGTATTGGTCGACATTTGAGGTTTTGACAAGGTCTTTCAGTTCTATACTTTCACTAAGAGTGTATAATCTACGTTGCTATGTCATACATCAAGCCTTGGATCTCACTATTCGATTACATGAACTTTCTGAGCTGTTGTCAAATACACAGAGGTTATGTGAAATTCACCCGTAGATTAGAGGTAACTTTTGCATACTCAACTACGTTGGCTTTGTTTTCGGGTTTTACGTAACTTTTGAACCGTTTGAAGTTAAGCAATTTTGTTTGTGAGTAAAGCTAGTAAAAGGGTGTTTAGAGAAGGGTCTATGGGTTGTTTAAAGTGTTTGGTTTTGAGTAAGTGTGTTGGAATGGTGTTGGAGATTAGAAGTGAGTTATAGTTGTGGTTGAAGGCTGAAGCCATTGTTGCAAAGTATGTTGAACTGGTTTGAACTGTGCTGTGTTACGGGATTTTGAATTGATGGGAGATTGGTCTAGAAACAAGGAGAAGGGTGGCAAGAGATGACAAAGTTGCTAAATGTCGAGGTGGCTTTATGTGAAAATAGCAACTAGACACGGTAATACACAGTAATAAAAGAATTAGATCGACCGATTAAGGTCGTGTATAGGGGTGTGCCGGCAAAAGATTCATGTTGGCTGAATTTGTAGGGAAAAAACAGAAAGGAAGCAGGTGAAAGATAATTGTATGGTTTGATTGAGAAAATTATGAGAGTGGGAAATGGTGATTTTCCTTGGGTTTATGAGCACGCAAATAAAAAAAAAAAAAAAAAAAAAAAAAAAAAAAAAAAAAAAAAAATGGCGTGGGCTGGTATTTACGGCGCGAGCTTGAATGGCGCGAGTCTCATAGTGGTGCGTCGTTGATGATTTTGGGCTGGTGGGTTTGGCGCCACCCAAAACGCAACGACACCCCAGCCCTAATAAAATTATATTACAAAAAGTTTGAAGTTATTAAAAGGTTAATTTAACTTATACAAAAGTTGAGAACTTGTATGCATTAATGGGAATTAATGTTACGGAAGAGTACAATTCAACCCTCCAAGAAAATCAACTCCCACTACATAATACTAATGACAACATATCATAACAAAATACACCACAGTATATAAACAAAACACGGTTTCTACTCTTTAACCGATGTGGGACTCAAAACATCATGCTACAAGTTCTAAATAAGGTTGCTCAATATTGATGTCATCAGATAATAGCTATTTTCTTTATATAAAAAGTTGAAATCGGGATAAAAACTTTACCTTTAGGAATAAGAATATAATATAGAATATGATCACACAATTTCTTGATTAAACCGATATTCAATTAAACTCAATTTATTAATACTGATTATGAAATCTTATTTGAATAATTGATAAACAAGTACTTCCTAGTAATTGATAAAACAATTAACAAAACAGAAAAACGAAACAAAACTTGGTGTCTAAAAAGCAATATCGTACATTGTAAAACACGGTAAATAACTTTTTTACCTTTTGTGTTTATGGAAATGAAGTGTTTTGAAAAATAATACATTGAGAACTTTTGAGAAATAAAAAATGTATTGTCAGACAAAATTAATTCATTTCTTACCCAAACCTTATTCAGAATGTTGCTAGCACCGGTATGTACCTGAAGCGCCATGTTCTTTGTGGTGAACTTGTTCGATTCATCACATGTGGCTTGCATGTTCATGATAAGCAAAAATCCACACGAACTCGTTCAAAAGTATACAAGTCGAAATTAACCCCAGTATGTTATAGCTGCTGTAATATGTAACGGGCTCAAGCCCAAGCCCGAGTCCAGAATATTCTGTAGAGTAATATTTATGTACAATGTAATTGTATTTTGCAGTCAATCAAATCAATCATTATCATTACCGTTCTACAATAGCATCGTTTAAACAAGTCATGTTTATCATCACTTTCTTCGAGAAACTACTAAACGCATCATACAATCCCGCTTTGATGTCACACCTAAAGAATTACTCCGTATTTGAAAAACTTGTGTTTCAACCAACTCCATAATTCATGTGGACAAAGTTAGAAAGTCATAAACTTATCTACGCGCCTATAATCAATCAGAGCCATCACAATATTCATACATTCAACCATTCAGAACCATGACTACATTTATACTAGAGTAGCTGATAAGATTTACTTGGCAATACCTAATGTCGAGAGCATAAAAACATATCATAATCCTAAAAGGGGAACATACAAGCGTCAAACCCTAAGAAAAAACAAATGACGCACAACAGGATACAGACCATCTAAGGACTTGGTGTTAGCATCATATCATGGCTAAATTTATACATACTGAAAGTATGGTTAATGAAAAAAAAAAAAAAAAAAAAAAGCTTTTGATATTTCCCTTTCGGGATGACATTCACTTGCCCAACTAAGCCAAATTATATTGTGCAACATCTACTTCAGAATAAGTATAAAAAAAAATAAGGGATAATTACTAATATGCTCCGATTGCCCAAGTGATTTGCTTTTTTGCCCCTGAATTCAGGGGTAAAAAAGCAAAACACTTGGGCAATTCAGGGGTAATAATGCATAAGCAAATGAGGCACAATACGTGTGACAAACTGACGACTAAAGCTCCGTAAATTTTGTGAAAAAAGTGGGACCAGAGGTAAAAGAAAAAAAGAACGCGCGGGTCCGGCTGGTTGGCCAACCCACATATACATATCTATACTACTATATAATGCATTTGGGACTATTATATGATTAGAAAGGCTTAAAATTCAGACTTTTACTTGCTTATTATAGAAGGATTTCAAAATTAATTGGTTAGGAAGCAGGTTGATTAGGAAGTTGGTTAGAAAGCAAGTTGGTTAGGAAGTTTGTTAGAAAGTAGGTTGGTTGTTCAAACTAAAATTATTTTGCTTAACCATCTCTACTTATAAAACATAAAGACAACTAAATGTGTAACCGAATAACCGAATAACGCAAAATATAGTCACAGGTACCCGCCGCCGCATTGCGCGGGTACCATTCTAGTTTTAATTATTTTTTACTTGTAGAGAAATAACCTGCTAAAAAAGATTGCAAATACTAAATTATTACAAACAAAAAAAATGCCAAATATGCTTTTAATAAAGCGATTTAGAAGGTTTTTGTGCATTTGAATACACGCACACACGACTTTTATACATTTTACCCCTTTGACCAATTTTACCAGTGTCCTTTTTAGTTGCATCATCTAACTTGGGCCATTGACACGTTACAGAACAGCATAATCCATATCGAGTCAAACAAAAGTAAATGGGTCAAAAGTGTCACATCTGCTTCTAAGTATTCAGGACATATATTCCAACCCATTATTAATGTAGAAAACTGATCCGTTTAGCTTACTTTAAATTACTACTAGGTCAACTGTATTAAGTAGAGCTCAGCTAAAGTTAATGAAACGGTTTATAAGTCACCAACATCACAACAACAACACCCAATCCCAGCGGAGCGAGGTATGAGGGATAATCAGAAAATGGGTTAAGGGTCAAAATAGGTAATTTCAGGATGAGTAAAAACATGCGAGGTAGGCTCCACCAGAAACAATTTTGGTTCAAAACTTAAAAAAGTTCATAAATAATTAGTATCAATTACCATTGCAAAACTTACATTGTTTCATAATAATCTACTACTACTTAATAACACGATTGGTTTTATTCACATTATTATACACGTTCACCCTGAATGGACCCTACATAAACTAATACAGTTTTAAGGATGTCATTTTTCACTTACCAAAAGCTCATTTTCGCTCATCAATTCTTGATAAACTAGAAGCTGCCGTGGGTCTGTCTCACTAGCACCGCCGTCAAATGATACATTTGTCAAGTGAAATGAATAGCATGTAAGATAACATAATGTAAGATAAGAGAAGAGAGTTTATGTTTATTACTTAATTCCTCGAAGATACAAGAAGACAGGATATAAATACTAACTATCCAACATCTATTTAGGGTAAATTATAATCACCCTTAAAGTCTAGCTAATCAACATTAATACAAATTGCCAATTCATTTGGACTTATCCCTTTACAAGACAAATACAGTTAACACTCCCCGCAGTCCAAGCGGCACTCCCCGCAGTCCAAGCGGCGAAATCGCGGAAACTCGGACTGAAGTGGAGTAGTAAACTAGAAAAAGAAAAAAAAGGCATTAACATAATAAAAATGTAACTTTAGTCGACTCGTAACAAAACCATACCAACGGTCGACTTTAGGGACTGGTACCAACGGTCAACTTTAGTCGACTGGTAACAAAGCCGTATGAACAATCACCTAATTGACAAACAATAAACTCATGCATTAACAGCAAAAGAAAAGATGATAAAACAAAAGTTGGTTCTAAAATTTCAACCCCCAAGAACCTTATGTTCTTCCTCAACTCTATATCAAGTTAATCGAACCTCGAATTCCCATTCACTGTCCTAACAACCCCCCCCCCCCCCCCCCCCCCCCCCCCCCCCCCTTTGTCAATTTTATGCATATAGTCAATTTTATGTCAAACACGGAAACTTTCTTTGTGTAGTAACACTTAATTAGTCTAGAAAATCTGGCTCGGCTCAGTGATCTTACGTGTGTAAGTGTTATTTTTCTGATATTTACAAGGTCAGATTCTCCGTTGGTCACCCTACCAATCAAATTTCCAAAATTGCTTGTCTTTTATTAAATGCTATGCAAAACTAAAGGAATACATGCCCTTTTATTGAAGAATGTCGTAAAGTACAAATGTTTGAGAAATGAGGACAGACTTCAAAGATTATAGATATTTAATATTATTGTCTTGCAACTAGACACTGAGAAAACAAAGATGGTTCCTACACAACCTAATGGGAATATGCTATATATACAAAATTAATTTGACGAGACATTCAACCAGGTAACTAAACAAGATGGTATGAGGAGGGATCACGTAGTATAAGACAACTAAACCATTGTCTAGTAGGTGATTAGGCTTTTACTAGGCTTGGCATGTGTTTGGCTAACCAATGCCCTGAGAGCACAACTTGCACAAGAATATTCTGACAAATATTAAATACCTGCAAGTATAATTTCATCAAAGTAGCCTACTAAATATTCATCCGTCTTGTTTGTGGCTGTGAAATACTGACTTAACACTGTTGCTTCTGTATGACCGAAACTACACAACAATATATGGACAAGTTGTTGCACAGGTTCATATTGAAGCCAATTCTTATTCATGACATGCTTGTAATTCACCATTGTGATTTGAGAATAAAACAGTGTATGGAAATTATAAGATAGTAAACAATGAACTTTATTAACTGAATGGATTATTGTTTACAGACACATATGACACCTATTTATACTTAATGAAACGACACATGACAGTTAACATGAACCATTATGTCCTTTAGACACCAACTGTCATATAACTAACTTAACTTCCATAACTACTTTATAACTAATTATAACTTCTAATCTAACTGTCAGTAAACGACTATTTGGTTTGGTGGCCTTTGGCCCAAACCTTGACCCATAATACTATACTAATACATACAATTAGCTTTTGGCATACACAGACATTAACTGGTCTATATATCCTCCCTAATGTCTTGATGCCAACATCCTCTTTAGGAGGTTCTTCTAATCTTTAAATAATGACAATGAATTCATTACTTCCTGATGTGCTTGCACTTTCTTCATCATCTGCGATCCCTATTCATGTTGCCTTCCAAGTTGACACCAAAATGAGTACTCTTGCCTTGTCTGTTCTCAAACTCTTCATGTGCTTTTCCTACTTCAACTTATGTCCCCTCACAGCCGTGTGGACCTTTTTCCTTGACATAACCAATGCCACTTTCTTTCTTCTCAAGCTCTTTCCTAAACCAGGGCTTCTCTATTGTCTCATAGTAAACCTGCACCATCTCAATGAATTGTTTGTAACATTTCTTCACTGCATCCTCATCTTCCTCTGTCAAACCAAGTAACATAGTAATGGTGATGTGGTGCATGTTACGATTGTTTCTATTTGGACATAAAATTACAGAAATGAAGTTGCTGTTCTTTGATGTTCTTTGATTGTTTCTATAGTAATGCTGTTTCTATTTGCTGTTCTTTGATGGTGGGGACCATTCATACGATTGTATAATTTTTTGTTGATGTTAAAAATTATGGGTTAAAAATTACATAAAATTACGATTGTTTCAGCCGGAAAATATTAAGTCTCGCCGGAATCTGAAAATTAAATATTGAGTGTCACCGGAATCTTGAAATAAAAAGTTAGCCGGAAAAGATATTGAGGTCGCACATTCAATGGGTCGAGCAATGTAGCACAGTCGCATATTTAATGAACACGTGTAACACATTTAAAATAGGGTAATATGGTCTTTTAATACTCTTAATATAAGACAAAATATCAAATCAAACTGGACACGTGTCATAAATTTAAGTGGGTCGCACAGTAGCACAGGTCGCACATGACCAAAATTGGAAGTTGTATAAAAGTTGACTCAGTTGTGATGCTAAATTCGATTTTAGGTGTAAAAGTGGAATTTTCCCATCTAACATCATCATGTTACTACTATGAAATTAAGAATCAAATAACATACCAGTTAGGCAGTTACATAGCAAAACATCAAGGTCACAATGAGTTAGGCAGTTACATAGCAAAACATCAAGGTCACAATGAGTTAAGTACTAATAAGATTATGTTGCAAAACGTTTGAAGTTATTAAAAGGTAAATTTAACTAACACAAAAAGTTGAGGACTTGTATGTATTAGTGGGGAGTTAACCTTCTCAGGAGAGTACAATTCAACCATCCAAGAAAACCAACTCCCACTACATAATACTAATGACAACATATCATACTAAAATAAGATTATGTTAAGTACTAATAAGATTATGTTGCAAAACGTTTGAAGTTATTAAAAGGTAGATTTAACTAACACAAAAAGTTGAGGACTTGTATTTATTAGTGGGGAGTTAACCTTCTCACGAGAGTACAATTCAACCATCCAAGAAAACCAACTCCCACTACATAATACTAATGACAACATATCATACCAAAATACACCACAATATATAAATAAAACATTGTTTCTACTCTTTAAGCGATGTGGGACTCAAAACTTCATACTACTAAGTTCTCAATAAAGTTGCTCAAAATTGATGTCATCAGATAATAGCTATATTCTTCATATAAAAAGTTGAAAGCAGGATAAAAACTTTACCTTTAGGAATAGAATAGAATATAGAATATGATCACATTATTGTAGTAAAATCTTGTTCTTTATGCAAATGGTAATCGTAACGTTAACACGTGTCAATCTATAATACGGTCTGTTAAAAGAGATTTTTTTGGACATTCTTCAACCTACAACCTCAGGGCATCATTGCATCAGATCGTTATCTTTTACAGATCTTCAGCTATGAACATCGTGTTTCTATCTTGGCCTATCCACCTACAAAGGTCCTTGGTTAGTTTAATAAGGTTGTACTATTGGGTTCGTCATAGTAATACATGCACCTTAAAGTCTTAAATACACCAAATAGACCTTACTATGTCCTAATGGACCTGAGTTATTTGAGAAATTTTAACTGATGCATATCATAATTAACTCTTTCCTGTCATTTAGGTAACAAGATTGTAAATAACAGTCTTACCTTGTTTGAAATCAAGCTGCCTTATCTACGGGTAGTTGGTTAGTTTACGCTTTTTAATCAACTTGAAGAGCTTACATTGGTTTGAGCTGTATTGGTCGACACTTGGAGGTTGTGAATTTCAGTTGTTTTGCCTTTGTTCTAGCGGTAGATGGTTATGTTCCTGATCAAGAAGTTGTAAGTTCAATTCTTTACAAAACGAAAGTGAGATTCAACTGGTTGTATTTGTAAGTTTTTCTAAACATTGTATTTTAACTACACTTCTACTTTCACTGAAGAGTGTGTAATCTACGTTGGTATTTCATACATCTAGCCTTGGATCTCACTATTCGATATTTCGATTACATGAACTTATGAGCTGTTGTCAAATATAAGGCAGCTGTTGGCTATGTTTGGCGACAGGTAGCAATAAGCAGTAAGCTGTAGCTGTAAGTAGTAGCAGTAAGCATTAGTTGCTTGTTTAAAAAACGTGTTTGGTAACGTAGCTGTAATTGTAATTATAAAATGTAAAATTACGAAAAAGGGCATATACTTATGAATGAATGTTATTTTTTAAGGGTAAATTGGTAATATTAAAGTAAAACGCTAGCGGTATATTGGAAAGCTTCTTTAAGAAGCATTAAAATTGCAAGCTTTTGAGGTGTTAGTAAACGCTAGCAGCAGTGTTGCCAAACAAGCATTAAGACTGGAACGCTTGTCGCTTATCGCTTACCGCTCTTAAACGCTTCCAAAAAGATGTTGCCAAACATGACGTTGTCAAATATATTCGATTACATGAACTTATGAGCTGTTGTCAAATATACAAACCGACCGAAAACTGAATCGAACTGAAAAACCAAGCCGAACAGGTCCAACCCATACCGAACCAACCTTACTCGGTTTGGTTTTCTACTTTACATATTTATGGTTTTTAGATTCGGTTTGGCTCGGTTCGAGCGAAAAAAATAAAAAAATAAAAAATAAAATAAAAATAAAAACCCCTAAACCATCTAAACCAAACCGGTTCAGTTCGGTTTCGGTTTTGATTTGACTCGATTCACTTTGGTTTAGTTCCCGATTCATGTTTTTCTCAAAATCGGTTTTTAATTCAGTTCAGTTTTGACCCGATGATCGGCCCTAGTTTTAGTACACTTTAAAAAAATATGAATACGTGTGATTTATCTATAGTTTAAGATTATACATCATTTAACTTTATTACCTTTTAATAGGGGTAAGCAAAACCGACCGAGACCGAAAACCGACACAAACCGAGCTATACTCGGGTCGGGACTCGGTTTGGGATTTCCAAGAAGTCGGGACTCGGGTCGGGTCAGGACTCGGGATAAACCGACAAAACACAAAGAAAACCACACAAACCGACCGACACAATACTCGGGTCAGGATTCGGTTAGGGATTTCCAAGTTGTCGGTTTCAGGATGGGTCAGGCTCGGGTCAGGACGGGTCGGTTTCGGCCCGATGCTCACCCCTACCTTTTAACATAATATAAAATATAACAAAAAAAAAAAAAAAAAAAAAAAAAAAAAAAAATCATTTACCTTGTCTCTTCATACAAAACCATTTTACTAAACATTATTTACCATATCACACCCCATGTTTAAACTCACCAAACTTAACACAAAATAAAAATTCCATGTTTTATTAGATAGATAGAAGTATGTAAGTAAATTTAACTTTTTATCTTTTTATAAATTCTTAACCAAAGAACAAACCTGCAAATAACGTGGATCATCTATTTTTAACCCTATAAATAATTAGTGATTAGATATTGTAAAGCATAATGTCACAATATTAATTCATTTCTTACGCAAACCTTATTCAGAATGTTGTTAGCACTGGCATGCACCTAGAGCGTGATGTTCTTTGTGGTGAACTTGTTGGATTCACCACACGAACTCGTTGAAAACAGTCAAAATTAACGCCAGTATGGTATCCTTTATTCAAAGTTATGTATCCAGACAGGCAAACAAGTCATGTTTATCACAGTATCACCAACGTAACCACTTTCTTCGAGCAGCTACTAAACACATCATACAATCCCGCTTTGATGTCACACCTAAAGAATTACTCCGTATTTGTGAAACTTGAGTTTCAACCAACGCCATAATTCGGGCGGACAAAGTCAGAAACTTGGGAGATACCTTGTGTCATAAACTTATCCGCGCGCCTATAATGAGCCATCGCAATATTCATCTGTTCAGTGAACCATTCAAAGCCATGACTACATTTATACTAGAGTTACTGATAAGATTTACTTGGCAATACCTACTGTCGAGAGCATAAAACAGATCATAATCCTAAAAGGGGAACATACAAGCGTCAAACCCTAAGAAAAAACAAATGATGCACGACAGGATACAGACCATCTAAGGACTTGGTGTTAGCATCATATCATGGCTAAATTTATACATACTGAAAGTATGGTTCATGGAAAAAAAAAGGCTGTTGATATATCCCTTTCGGGATATCATTCACTTGCCCAACTAGCCAAATTATATTCTGCAACATCTACTTCTGGAGCCAAGTGACCTAATTTTGAGGAAAAGGTACTAGGCTTGACCATGTGACGGTGCATCTCCGCCAGCCAGAGCTTCCAGTTCTTGTAATGCCCCTAATGCATTGCTTCCATAGTTGGGATCTATGCATGACTTCACCACACCTGCCACTTGCTTCACTTTTGATTGCTGCATCCAAATGGGTTCAGAATAAGTATTAAGAAAAAATAATGCATAAGCAAATGAGGCAACAGTACTGTACATGTGACGATTACAGCTCCGTAAATTTTGTGAAAAAGGGTTGGGACTAGAAGTAAAATAAAAAAAGAACATGTGGGTCCGGCTGGTTGGCCAACCCACATATACATATTTTATCTATTTTTTAATCGTAAAGAAATAATCTGCTAAATAAGATTGCAAATACTAAATTATTACAAACAAACAAAAATGCCAAATATGCTTTTAATAAAGCGATTTAGAAGGTTTTTGTGCATTTGAATACACGCACGCGACTTTTATACATTTTACCCCTTTGACCAATTTTACCAGTGTCCTTTTTAGTTGCATCATCCAATTTGGGCCATTGACACGTTAGAGAATAGCACAATCCATATTGAGTCGAACAAAAGTAAATGGGTCAAAAGTGTCACATCTGCTTCAGTGTATTCGGGACAATTCCAACCCATTAATGTCAAAAACAAGAGCTCAGCTAAAGTTAATGAAACGGTTTATAAATCACCAATATCATACTTCAGAAAGAAAAGAAAAAAATAAGAAACCAAATTATGTAGGTGGGTCAAACAATCTAACCTGCCTGATCTGTTTTGACATGGCGTTAAAATCTAAAGAGGTAGGGTCTACAACTCTACAACCTAAACCAAGTCCTGGTCACAAACAAGTAACCTAATTTATGGATGCCAGGCTCACCCATTCATAAACTTAAAGGCAACAATATAGACCTTTTGATAATCAGAAAACAGGTTAGGGTCAAAATATGTAATTTCGGGATGAGTTAAAAATGCCAGGTAGGCTCCACCGGAAACAATTTTGGTTCAAAACTTAAAAAAGTTAATAAATAATTAGTGTCAATTACCATTGCAAAACTTATATTGTTTCATAATATTCACATTATTATACACGTTCACCCTGAATGGACCCTAAATAAACTAATACAGTTTTAACGATGTAACTTTTCACTTACCAAAAGCTTGTATTTGCTCATCAATTCTTGATAAACTACAAGCTGCTGTGGGTCTGTCACTAGCACCCGCCGTCCCAGGTCCATCCTGCAGTCCAAATATCACTCAAGATTTGTAAAGTATGGAGTAATAAATGTTATGCAAATAATACATTTGTCAAGTGAAATGAATAGTATACATACTGACAGAAAGATAATGTTCAAAAATCTTGTATACGCATAGTCAATTTTATGTCAAATACGGAAACTTTCTTGGTGTAGTGACACTGAATTAGTCTAGAAAATCTGGCTCGGCTCAGTGATCTTACGTGTGTAAGTGTTATTTTTCTGATATTTACAAGGTCAGATTCTACGTTGGTCACCCTACCCAATCAAATTTCCAAATTTAGTCCATTCACAAGAATAATTATTAAATGCTTGTCATTTATTTTAACAAAGATGCATAGTGGACGCGATGCACAACTAAAGGAATACATGCCCTTTTATTGAAGAATGTCGTAAAGTACAAATGTTTGAGAAATGAGGACAGACTTTAAAGTTTAAAGATTTTTTTTTTTTTTTTTTTTTTTTTGGTAATCATGGGTTTCCGACTCGACATTGCGAGCCGACTAATCCCACGGCGACTATCTTTTTGGATAGCCCGGAGTCGGTGCAGGTGAAAACAAAGATGGTTCCTACAGAACCTAATGGGAATATGCTATACAGAATTAATTTGACGAGACATTCAACCAGGTAAACAAGATGGTATGAGCAGGGATCACATAGTATAAGACTCAACTAAACCATTGTCTACTAGGTGATTAGTCCTTTACTAGGCTTGCCATGTGTTTGGCTCACCAATGCCCTGAGAGCGCAAGAATATTCTGACAAATTTTAAAAATCCTGCAAGTACAATGTCATCAACATAGCCTACTAAATATTCATCCATCTTGTTTGTGGCTGTGTGATACTGACTTATCACTCCTGTTTCTGTATGACCGAAACTACACAACAATATATAGACAAGTGACCAAATTATATTCAGAAAGTGTTTATTCATCACAAATATGATCGTGTGAGTTTATGGATCTGAATATTGTAATAAAACTAACTTGGGGGAGATTTCACGACAAGGTATTACTTAATTTTAAATTTTACTTTTCTAATACGGTATAGATAGTTGAGAAGACAAACGCTCTTCACAAAGATTTGTTAACAAATTAACAGAACATAAGCGAACTATTAAAACAGAAAACACTAAAGATAGCATATAACTGATCGAATGGAAAGTGCCTCCCAATGTCAGGTACATGGGGTATTTATAAAAAGAATAAAAAGACCTATCCTATAGCTACTAGAACTAGGAAACTAAAACTTAAATAATAAGATACTTATCTAATATATTGAAACTATCCTAAACCGACCCATTCCAAGTTGGAATCTGATTCTTTCACTTGCGTCCCACGTCATTTTCCCTCACTGAATTTAAGACTTGCGTATTAAAGACTTATGTATTCATTGGCTTTATGACATGTAACTACATAATATTGTAAATTTGTAATTTCTTTTGCCTTGGTGCGTTTATTCAGTCCAACTTAAATGAACACCTAATGTAAACAGTCATGTAACCAAGTGGATAGGAGCATGATAATATTACATATATCAATATATGACTCGCAGCTTGTAGAAAATTACCAAATGTTTGGGCGATTTCAATCCTATTACTTATAAAAAGGGGAGTTATCTTCTGCAAATATAATACTATAGCGTTTTAAAAAATATTTCTAGGAACAAGGCTAAGAAAATATGAATAACATAATATATTTGAATTAGGCATAGATGTCAAGCTCTTACAAGTCACGATTCGAGGCAGTTTACCCCTAAAACTAGTCTTACACATGACTCGTAAATGACAGACTCTTATGAGCCATAGAGTCGAGTCGACTGTGACCCTTACCAGCAACATTAGGCAAAATATTAGTTTGATTTCAAAAATGATGAAAACAGAAGAAACAACTAAAAATCTTCTTAATTATGCAATAGCTTTGTTGTTGAGTTGTGCGATTTGCACCCATGCTCTATTGCTCTCGAGTATAAAAACACATCTTATAGATCCTGTTGCGCGCTATCCTAAAGAAACCATAGAGATCAAGAGAGCTTGTTATTAACGAAATGATTGGAGGGTAAATGGACTGGTTTGGGAGTTAAATTTTTTACAAAAATGTAACCCACCCACCAATCCACGCCTAACCTTAAATTCCAACTAATTAAATATACATAAATACATACAATATTTGCTTAGTAGTTGATTTACTAGGGCTTTTGAATTCTATAAACTGTACCATTTACTATGAAAAACGAGAATCTATAAGATATGTTATTACTTATTAGTGTATTCTTTTACATCATGACTTACGAGTCGAGTCAATAGTTGAAGATCATGATTTAGTCGAGCCGCAAGTTAACAACTAGGGAGCAAACTTAAACTGCTCATCTATTCTTTCATGAGTTCATCATGAAATCAAATCTCCCTACAAACAAGTTATATTAAGATATTCTGAACTATAAAATTGAACGGCCTCAATTATACCTTAGTAAAGCATAGGCTTGAGCTTGTGCTCCGTTAGGCTAACTAGGCTAAACTTAAACTCAATTTGATAGCTCGAAAAGCCTTCCAGATGCAAGCTTGAACTTGGCTCAAGAAAGATTCAATATCGAGTCAAAAGACTGAATTACCAAATTATGCAAGCTTGGTTTTAATTAATTTTCAAAGATC
This sequence comes from Artemisia argyi, assembly GCA_030686995.1. Classification (NCBI taxonomy): domain Eukaryota; kingdom Viridiplantae; phylum Streptophyta; class Magnoliopsida; order Asterales; family Asteraceae; genus Artemisia; species Artemisia argyi. The sequence continues at coordinate 26,466,054 of CM060704.1, forward strand.
TCATAATGACTTGGACGAGCTCAAGTAGAGTAGAGCTGTAATAACTTGAAAATAGCTGAAATTTCAATAGCTGGAGATCTAGATATATTTAATATGTGCACATTACGTTGGGCTCTAAAACCCTAATAAAAATCAAAATCGGTTTCTGATAAGGTCGAACTCAACTCATATCATGTAAGCTCAAGCTCTATAGAATTACTTAGTAGATCCACAACACAAGAGAAACTTGCAGTCCTTCAAAAGGCGGCAATGAAAGAAACTGTTAAAATTGTCACGTTTGGCAGCAATGATCGACAATCTGAGGGACACATTGATGTTATCGGTTAATTGTGTGTGCCAGTAAAGGTTGGCCTCAATACACATGTCTTAACAAGAGATGCATGAACCTTAATTGTTACACTCAACCACCCTCCAACATAAGTGTCCTTAAATATATTGATCATCGTAGACCAACTTTTCCACCAGCCCCGCTCTTTCCCACAATCAGAAGAATTGCAAGTTTCCCTTTTGTTCAGATAAATATAAATCTATAATTTATGTTGCATCAGCGTCCTACCCAAGAGATGGAATCCTCAACATATGAATCAATTTTTCACATGAAAAGACTATATCTAACAAACAAGGCTAGCTTGTACATTTTGTAGTTCCAACATATTTGCTCATTAACTAATCAAAGATAACTTTTCGCTGACAATTAAGATAACATATGATACAATTAAATATTTGGAATAACTTCTACTATAAAGGGGAATTCTAGCTCATGTATAATACGTAGGGATATCCACCAATAGATGCAAGAAATAATCACTAGAGTGTAACATGAACTAAAAACGCATATACCTACATAGAACTACAAGCAAAGGCCATACCATGAGGCGCCTTTGCAAGACTCACCATTTTCCAACAAATAGATACACTGACCTCCAATTCCAAAACAAGAAATAGTGCAGGTCATAAGATCCCATAAGCATCTCCTTATATAGTCCAATTTACACATACTTTGATCAAAATAGCATTCCCTATCCTAAGATGCATAAACCTTTTGGTTCATCGGACTTGAATACTTCCATGATTTTCAACATAAACAAAAATATGATTATTTGCATGATTCACAAAAGAATAGTAAGGACATGGTTACATGAAACGGGGCTGTTCCAATACAGGATCAGGGAACGTGGTTTGCTAGGTAACCAAAACTTGGTTAAATTGTGGGTAGATTCATTTAGGATTGCTTCGGTACGATGTGCCCAATAATTAATATATTCATAGGGGTAGATTTATATGAAAAATGGCATTGCCACGCCTTTGCCAAAACATCATTACCAAATCGTTTTAAGAATATACAACCTTCTTGAAACTCATTTTATTTCGGTTCTCAAAAAAGTATGTCTAGAGTTGGCAAATACAAATATACTTGGTAAAAATTTACAGAAAAAAAAGTAGCCTCTAGTTTTTCACATTGATTTAAGATGTAATTAGCACTTTTAACTCTACAAAACACATCTCGTTTAGTAGTCAAAACTGAAACTGGAATCAATAGCTAACTAATAACTTTCCTATAATAGTTGTTGCTAATTGTTGAATCAATAGCTAACTAATAACTTTCTTATAAATCTATAATGGTTATTTAGTTTGTAGCTAGAGGTGTTATCGTTTTGTGGCATGTCACAAACGATTTAGTGGTCGTTCAAGCATTTGCTTGAGGTTAATGTGGTATTTCAGCCACATTCCATTGTACTTAACTTTTCTGTGATTAATATACTTTACCGGGGTAACACTTTACCAAAAAAATTGTTGAAATATGATTGCTTTGAATGTGGAGTTGGAAAGGAGTCAATCAAATTTTCTAAACGTTCATAATACACCTAGAAAAATGAAAGCTTTGGTGTTTGCATCTTATTTTGAAGTACTAAATGCAATTAGCATTTGTGTAATTAACATATCTACTTTTTTGTGTTTTGCAAAGATAAAAATTAAACTCAGATGGTGTTTAGGATGGCTTTTTTTTTTTCCTGCTTATTTTAAGCAGATAAACAATTTGAGTGCTTGGATTATTCAAACCGCTTCTGCTCATTTTGAAGCTTTAAATGGTTCTCAATAATCAGGTTCTTACATGCTTATTTCAAAGTACTTAAAATGAAACTAAAATTATTTTTGTCCAATCATATCTAACCTAATTCGATTATAGATGGATTATATTAAAAAAAATGAATTAATTTAGTGGCCTTTTATTGCATCGTTAACAAAATAAGCAAATCTAAACACTATTTCTAGGCATAAACAGTAAAACAAGTAATCCCAAACACCTCTTAGTTATAAAAGTAGTAGGTGTAAATGAGTCAAGCTTGTGTCGAGCAACTTGAGCTCGAACTCGAATTGAGCTTGTTCGAGCCAAACTTTTGTCAAGTAACTCGAGCTCAAGCTCGGCCCCATAAAATGAGCTCGAAATGTTTAACGACTCAAGCTCAAGCTTATATAGGCTCGACTCAAGTTATTGCCGAGCTTTTACATGATATATTTGTTTTTTTATATACATTATGTATATATTTTAAGGGCTTATATGTAAATACAATAAGTGTATATACTTATTTATAAATGTATTGAGCTTTTCGAGCCGAGCTTGAGCTGAACTCAAATCTTATCTTATACTTCAATTTTAGTTGGTTTCAAAAACAAATCATTAAATATTAGTTGGTTTAAAAAAACAAATAATTACATATATAAATCGAGCTTTTCGAGCCGAGCTCGAGCCAAATCAAACTTTCTCGAGTTCAAGCTTCCCTCATGAAGGCTCGCCGAGCTTGAGCCAAAGATAATATTGTCCGCTCGGCCAATGTTCAACTCATTTATACCCTTAGAATGACACAACACCCTAAATCTCTAGATCACTTCTTCTACACCTGGTTAGATGTTTATAATGTCTTCCTTATCAGTCAAGAACTCCCATGGCCTACTAAAATATGTTCCTGCTAAATTCTTAATAGTTCTCTACCTTCACCACTAAATATTTTCAAACGTGGATGCTTTGCAAACGTACACATATTCGTGCTGAACAGTGATGAGATCATAATATCAAAGACAATTAAAGTAAGCAAAAAGTCAAATCAACAAAAGAAATCTACTCGGTTCACTGTCACTATACTTGGTCATATGTATCTACTATAGATATACCAACATGCATGTGCTTATGTATCTAGTATGTACACATAACCACAGATTTATCTACAAGTAGGCATCTATATGTGTGTCCTCCTTCAACATGAGTTTATACTAGATTTGATTCTGCATATTTATCAACTCTCAGATCTTAAATGAACAGATAAAGTTTAAGATTTCCTTTAAAAAGTTCTATGATTATTAATGTTCTAATCTAAAATGCCTGTTTAACTAAGATACACAACTTTAAAGCAATAAATGGCAATAGTAGACAAGTGTTTCAAACCAAAGGTGGAAACTGCCTCAAGTGACACACATCCACAGTCAAATACCAGCTTTTTAACAAGCAAACGTTTTAACACTACATGTCAACTTTCTTTTACTATTCTCAAGACATACCATGTGATATTGTTACTCCATCCAATTCTCAATAACGTAGAGATATTTAAGCAAGAAACAAACACATGTGTGGTAGCCTTGTCTAGTTGACAATTATACACAACATTGCATGATCAAGGTATCAAAACTTGTAAAGAGAACAACAAAGTAAAACAAATTGTTTACGAAATTTGATATAATTACCTTGGCGGGTCTGGCCAATTGTAGCCCAGTCAAATTAGTAACCTTGTTGACAGAAGGGCGACCAGGCGGCCTTCTTGAACCCCTTGCTACATTCACACTATTAACAACCGGCCTTCCAATCCTCTTCGGCCTTCCTCTTGGCTTCAACACATTTCCAGCCAACGGCACTGTTACCGGCGCTGCCGATCCAATCCTTGCGGGTCTACCACGAGGCCTTGACAACCTTCCGTTACCACCCGTTGGCACCGCAGTCATTTTCCCCTTCCTCACCGGACGCCCACGTGGCCTCTTCACTCCTGAAGTCTCACCACCCCCATCAGCAACTTTCTTAACTTCATCACCACCCGCAACTCCCTTAGCTTCACTCGCAGCTCCCTTAACTTCACTACCGCCATTCTCACCAGTAAGAGCTTTCTTCAGCGGACGACCAGTCGAACCACCCTTCTTCTTCGGCGGACGCCCACGTCCCCTTTTCACACCCGTACTCTCCCCCTCCACCTTCTCCTTCTCCACCGACTGAACCGCACCCCCCTCATCTCCCAACCCCAACGACACAAACAGAGGCGCCGCAGCCCCTTCACCTCCCCCCTGGCCCTGAACACCCTGACCCTCAAACGGAAAGGCCGGCTGATACGACTGTTGCACATTCGCATCATGCATTACTTGCACATTATGTAAACCTGACCCACCTGAGCCAGCAGGTACCGGCCTAAGCTTAGGCGGCCTACCGGGCTTCCTTTTCGCCAAACTCGGCGACCCATTAACCCCACTACCATTATTACCCCCATTCGGGTTACCAAAGTCAAGATTATTATTATTATTGTTATCATAAACAAGAGATCCAGTAACAGATGGCAACATATAAGAATGTTTGACCAAGATGAGTTGACCTTCATCTCTCAAACGTTTGAGATGATGAGTCAGCATGACCGAATGGGTAGCGGGTAGATTCGCATGACCGAATTCTTTTTCGATGTATTTAGAGATCGCTTGTCTGCTTGACCCATCTCTGTCTTTCAATCCTACTATTGCAGCCCTTATCATCTGTTTAAAAAATAAAAAGACAAATAGTATTTAATGAAACATTTAATGATGAATAAAAGATGGGTAATAAAGAAAGATGTATACCTCGTTGTAAGGTGGATGGAGGGTGGTGGTAGGTGAAGGGACGGAGGTGATGGGTTGGGCGAAGGTGTTGATGGAAGTCATGGACGGTGGTTGTGGGAGATCGGTGGTGGCGATTGGATTTGGATTTGGGTCCATTTTTGTGAGAGAGAGTGAGAGAGTGATAATGGGGGTTAGGTTATTGTTGAGAATGATACTCGGTTTTCAAGGGCACATTGAATTCTTGTGATAAACACCTAAAATAATACTCTTTCACTTTTAAAATAAGGGTCCACTTAATAATCAGGTAAATTGCAAAAATATCACTAACGTATAATGAAATTGCAAAACTGTGACCGAGTCATAAAGACGTGCAAATTTGCCACTAACGTTTTGCAAAAATGTAAAATAACCATCGAGAGCTATATTCCGTTAGTTTGCTCGTTAAGTTTCACGTCATCGAGGGTAGTTTCGTCTTTTCATGGCTTTGAGGATTAAAATGTCCAATTGTCATAGAATTATTGCTTTATGGACTAAATTTGCAAAGTAATTTTTATCTTTTATTTCACAGCCACCACCACCACTCTCTACCACCACACAACCAACACCACCACCCTCTACCGCCACCACCACCACCACCCTTTTACAACACACAACCAACACCACGACCCTCTACCACCACCACCACTCAAGAACATCATCATTTTTCAAAGATTAACACTAACAACATTTTGGTTAGGCTGCTTCCAATTAAGTCAAACACCGTTTTCCTCGAGTAACATGAACAAGAAAAAACTCATCAATTTTCATCATAATGGCCGGATAAAATAAATTTTGGTAAACAGCACTATTAGTCATCTAGTTAATGAATCTTAAATTATTGTTAACAAAGTAATATTATATGGTCTGCAAAATAATTGGCCAAATATGAGATGCAGTTGTCCAATAAACACATCATTCAAACAAGCATTTCCTTTGCAACATATAACAAAGAAAAAAAGAAACCTGCCAGAACTATAAGCCTGTTAAATAAAGGCATGGCCACGATGATCTCATTTTGCAAAGATGAAAATTAGTGCTTTTTAATCATACTGATTCAACTACAAGATCTATATACAAACTTTCAATCAGCTTTTCGCTTTGAATCTTCAGTTTCTGTACTTTCGGTTATATTCAAGGAAATTTGTAGCTTCAAAATGGATGTTTTTCTTCTATGCTTTCGATCAACGACAGTATAGATGATCATGATCATCATCAAACTCTGTTACACCTAACATCGCCAAAGCTAAATGAGACTTCATTTCATTCTTCGTTTGTCGAATCTGAGGGTAACCATCGCTAACATAGTTGCTAGAAGATAATGTCATACTAGGCTTTGTCCTGATTGTTGAATTTTCTTCAACTCCGGTGAGGATTGAGATGATGTTGTCTATGTTTGGTCTTTTTGATTCTTCATTGGTTATGCAGGCATCTACTGCTTGCATCATCCGGGCTAAAAGGGTGGTCATCAACAACAGGTAATTCTACAAACCGAGCAATGTGATCAATTTTCTTTTAATGGCGGTAGAGGGTGGTGGTGGTAGTGGTGGCGGCGGCGGTAGAGGGTGGTGGTGTTGGTTGTGTGGTGGTAGAGAATGGTGGTGGTGGTGGCTGGAAATAAAAGATAAAAATTACTTTGCAAATTTAGTCCCTAAAGCAATAGTTCTATGACATGTTGACATTTTAATCCTCAAAGCAATGAAAAGATGAAACTACCCTCGATGACGTGGAACTTAACGAGCAAACTAACGGAATATGGCTCTCGGTGGCTATTTTGCATTTTTGCGAAACGTTAGTGGCAAATTTGCACGCCTTTATGACTCGGTCCCATTTTTGTAATTTCGTGATACGTTAGTGACCATTTTTGCAATTTACCTTAATAAATACAAATTTTTTAACCTAATTAAAAAAAGCATTAAATACAAATAAATTAATAAATTATTATATTGAATATAATGTTTACTTAACTGAACCAAAACATTCTTTTTATTTATACGTTGATACGTGTCCGGTGGGCATATGTTAGAGAAACCTTTAAAATAAACTAGGCGAGTACTCACGCCTAGCGGCAGCGGTTCCTAGCGGCAGACAATTAACGATATGCACTGGTACAAAAATGGCCTTTCGTCACACATAGTCGATTTCAAACGGTCACACTGTAACATATTTACGTGACTAAATGTATGAAAATAAAATAAACAGCCACACTCGATCCGACTTGTTGATGAGGCGAAAAATGATCCATTTTTAGGGGGTCATTTAAGCCCGAATTCGAATTTATTTGATCAAATATTGCCCTAAATTGTTCCTTTTGTGATTTTAGGTACTTTGGGAGTGAAATCTGGAAAAGGAAGCAATTCGGACGTTTTTGGAGCATAAAAGTGAAGAAAACGCCAAAGTCTTAATTTTCCATGCTGGGAACAGTAGGTGACGGCGTCAAGAGTAACACCCTGACGGCGTCAAGAGCAAAATTCCATGACGATCCAGTACAGATTTGAAGGCGTCACGAAGGTAGGGCGTCAAGAGTTAAAGTCATGACGGCCTGGAAATGATTAAGTCTTGACGGCGTCAAATGTAGATCAAGGCAGTCCGAGAATAGTTTTGGCGGCGAGGTGACGGCGTCACAATGTTTGTCTTGACGCCGTCAGACCCTTTTCCTATATATAGTTTTCTAATTTTCACATTAAAGAGAGAGAAGTTTTGGAGAAAACCCTAGTACGATTTTGGTGCGAATTTTACAGGTTTTTCAAGGGTTCCAACCCCTTGATACCTTGCATATGTAATTAAGATAAGTGTTCTTTTAATTCAATCAATATGTCTATGTGTTGGTTGTCTATATCTTGTTCTTGTCTTAATTCCATCATGCTAGGCTAGATCTATCTTGTGTTTGCTTGGATCTAATGAAACCTAGATGTTAATTATGTGTTGATTACTTGTTTATATTTGTCTTGGATGAATGATTTATATGTTAGGCTTAAGAAAACTAGCAGATCTCCAATTGGTAACATGCTTGAACGTCTTAAGAAACATGAACTGACGCGCACTAGGTCTTTATTGGTTGTATTTAATGCATGAGCCACTGTTTACAATCCCTATAGTTGTGCTGGGCATGGTGTAGGAGGAGATAAGAGCTCATAGAATTGGAGAGTTAAGTGTGCCACCCCATGAATGGTATTAAGGAATACGATCTGTCATCCATGCAATTATAACAAGTAATTAACGTGTAAAAGATGTCTAGGGAGTAGTGAAATCTAAGTAAACACATTTTCTCCACTTATTGCTCACAACTTTAGTATAATTTAGCTATTTTCATTTCTTGTATTTTATTTTGATTGCATCTTTAGTATTGGGTTAGTTGATTAGCAACTAATTCCGCCCAAATTCTTCAAACCCGAGATTTTTAATTGCTTTCTAAAAAATATAAAAACACAAAAATAATCATCCCTCACCTTTAGAACTAGTATTTAGGTTTTCTAATCCTAGCGACACTATTCCTAAGCTGAACGATCAATCCCCCGGTACTTGTCACTATACTATACTACAACGATCAGGTACACTGCCTGGTGGGGGTTGTAAGCTTCTCAAGATCCCTTGAGAGGTAAAGCCTGGTGCGATTCCTACGCATCAAGTTTTTGGCGCCGCAGCCCGGGGAATAGTTATTGTCTAGGTTAGAATTTCTTTTTATTAGGTCTACTTGCTAGATTCCTTTCTAGTAAGATTTTATTTTTATTTTTAGTTTTTCTTTAGTCTATCTCATTTCTTTGTGTCTTTGTTCGTAACCACCCGACATCATGGACAACGGGAACATCTTTGAACCCGTCATCCCACCACAACAAAACCCACCATTAGAACCCCTTAGGCCCCGAACCTTAGGAGAGTATTCCCGACCTAGCCACCAAGGCTACCGAAACACCATTGAGCTCACCGGAGCCAATGTGACCCCCTTGCGATCTGACACCATCCGGTTGGTGCAAAGCGGATGTGCATTCCATGGACTTCATTCCGAAGATCCAAACCAACGTCTTAAGGACTTCCTCAAAATCGTAGATTCTATAGACCTAGATGTTGCAACTAGAGAGACAACCCGATTACGCCTATTCCAATTCTCTCTACGGGATCAAGCTAGTCAATGGCTTGAGCGTCTACCCGCGGGATCCATCACCACATGGGATAACTTCACCAATCGCTTCCTTACTCAATTCTTCCCACCAGGGAAGACTGCAATGCTTAGATATGACATTCTGATGTTTGAACAGCAGCAGGGTGAAACTTTCTACGAAGCTTGGGCCCGTTTTAAGGATCTCCTCCACAAAGTTCCTCATCATGGTATAAACCTTTGGTTATTAGTCCAGATTTTTTACGACCATGTTGACTATCACACTAAGCGCACAATCGATAGGGCCGCGGGAGGTAAATTGCATGATAAGAACGCCGAGGAGTCTTGGGCAGTTATCGAGGAGCTCGCCACTGACAATCAGGAGAGCCGAGCTTTGTAAGGTGGATGGAGGGTGGTGGTAGGTGAAGGGACGGAGGTGATGGGTTGGGCGAAGGTGTTGATGGAGGTCATGGACGGTGGTTGTGGGAGATCGGTGGTGGTCATTGGATTTGGATTTGGGTCCATTTTTGTGAGAGAGTGATAATGGGGTTTAATTTATTGTTGGGAATGATACTCGCTTTTCAAGGGCACATTGAATTCTTGTGATAAACACCTAAAATAATACTCTTTCACTTTTCAAAGTAAATAAATGTTGATGTATTATTTTATGGAAAATTGAAAAGTAAATAAATGTTGATGTATTATTTTATGAGAAAATTATGAGACCAGATCAGTCGCTCAAATTAACTATCTTTCTTTGATGAAAAAATTCTCTATTTCTCATCTAGACCGAGCTACCGGCGACTTTTTTACTTTTGATAAAAATTCGACAAGTGGCAAAAAAAGTAAGCGACTTTTTTTTGCTTTCGTACTTTTTGTACTAAATTAAGCGAGTTTTGTATTTTTTTTTTTTTTTTTTTTTTTTTACTTTTAAGCGACTTTTTTTTGCCACTTGTCGAATTTTTATCAAAAGTAAAAAAGTCGCCAGTCGCTCGGTCTAATTTTGTAAAATCAACTTTTTTGGTCCAAGAAAGGTAGTGAAGCTGAGCGATTGGTCTAGTCTCGTAATTAATGTTGATGTATTATTTTATAGCGTTTAATGATAAAAAAAAGTTTATGGGTTATAAACGAAAAATAATACTAAAGTTTGAAGATTTGGAGATTAAACATAATGTTTTGAAACCCGGGTAGTACCAGAACTGTTCCGGTCTAAAAACGGGTCGATTTAAACCGGGTCAACCCAATGGGTTGGGTCGAACACAAGTGAAATTAAACCGGGTCAACCCGCCGGGTTTGAACCATCCCGGGTTAACCCGTTTTTCGATGTGTATTAATAGTTTCCTTGTGAAATATATGTTTTCAACATTTTTATTTTTAGTTTCAACTTTTTACTTTCCACTTTTTGTTTTTTCCTTTGTATATAGTATACGCGGGTACCCTATGACTATTAATTGGAGAAATAGATCTCGATGAGGCCTGATTTACCAGTTTGTATCGGTTTCAACGGGTCCTCTCTGGTTCGTTTTCGGATGGTCTTTATTGGTTAGCCGAACCGGTGGCGACACCAGTTCCTGGTTGAACCCGTTGGTCCGGTTCGGTTTTCAAAACTATATGTACCATCAACTTATATAATATGTATAATAACATGTAGTTTTCATTTAGGGTGTTTTAAAATACATTAATTAGTGTGTTTAATTATTTTATATTCTGGATTATGTTGTAGCTTGTTTAAATTGTACGGTATATTGTGAAGTTTTTATTGTACTTTTTCATAAGGGTGTTTTAAGTGTTTATATTTAATTTGGTGTATATGTTTTTAGTTGGTTGTATAATATAAATAAATCATTGTATTTTTAACTAATGGTGTTTTAATAAGAGTATTAATTACACTATACATTTCTTTCACCTTTAACTAATTTTCAACATTCAATAATTCAACATTTCACTTTGACCATACACCTTTTATAGATAGTATAGATAGGCGAGTACCCGTGCATAGCAACGGAAATTCCTAGAGGCAGAAATAATAATATATAATTGATAAGGATTTATTTGATGCGTTTTTATGGGTCATTTAAGCCTTAAGTCGTTATTTTATGATCAAATATTATCTCAAATTGTTTCTTTTCTCATTTTAGATACTTGGGACATGATTTATGGAATATGAAGCATTTTGGACGTTTTTATGCTCAAGAATGAAGAAAACAAGAAAGTCAAGAAAAGTCATGATTGTACACCTGACGGCGTCAAGCTTTGGATGCTGACGCCGTCACTTGAAGAATGGAACTGGTGAACTTTTACACGTGACAACCCAGAAAGAAATTGGAAGTTTGCACCTGATGACGTCAGGTGCATTTTTGTTAAGGCCGTCTAGCTTTGCAACTACACGATACGGCCCAGAAGGGCTAACAAGTGACGACGTCAGAAGATCTCTTGGGCGATACGAAACCCTAAAGAGCGCCGTTCTGACGGCGTCAGGACCTATAACCTGACGATGTCAGCTTATAACATCTATATATAGTTTTGGAATTTTCATTCATTAGTGGGGTGCAACTGATGCGTGGAATTGCGCCCTCGCAAAAGGTTTTACTTCTCAAGGGATCTCTAGAAGCTTGCAATCCCTACCAGGCAGTGTACCTGACCGTTGTAGTATAGTATAGTGACAAGTACCGGGGGATTGATCGTTCAACTCAAAGAATAGTGTTCGCTAGGGTTAAAACTCACTAAAACTAGGTCTAGAGATGAGGGATGATTCTTTTTGTATTTTTATATTTGAAGTGAAAGCAAGTAAAATCTCGGTTTTGGAAGGAGTGGGCGGAATTAGTTGCTAATCAACTAACCCAAATAACTAAAGATGCAATCAAAATAAAATAAACTAAACTTAAACTAAATTATGGCGAAAACAATAATGAGAGAAAATGTGTTTACTTAGATTTCACTACTCCCTAGCTATCTTTTACAGGTTTATTAGTTTGTTACAATTGCATGGATAACGGGTTATATTCCTTAATATCATTCGTAGGCCGTGTACGATCTTCCCTAACTCTATAAGCTTCTACCTCTTCCTATGTCGAGCCGACTACTAGCTCTTAACATGGCCTCATTAGTAGTTACCTGCGCATTAAATACAACCAATATATCATAGTACACCTCCGATCATGTTTCTTAAGACGTTCAAGCAAGTTACCAATTGGAAGTCTGCCAGTTTTCTTAAGCCTAACATCGAATTCATTCATCCACAACAATTATAAACAAACAACCAACCCATAATCAATATCTAAGTTTCATTACATCTAAGCAAACTCAAAGAAAACCTAGTCTAGCATGTTAAAGAGAAGACAAGCGTAAGATATAATCAAACAACACATAGACATATTGAATTATTTAATGAAAGACTTATCTTTAATTAAGCATGGATGAAACAAGGGTTTGAAACCCTCAAAATATCTGTAAAATTCGTCTAGGGTTTACTCCCTTCAAAGTTGCACACAATGAATGAAAACTAGAAAACTATATATAGATTTTGTATCCTGACGGCGTCAAGAGATAGGTGTGACGCCGTCAACTCGCCGCCAAAATAATACTCGTATTGCCTAGATCCACTTATGACGTCGTCACTCTTTATGGACTCTGGGCCGTCTCTCTTTGGGCTATACGTGACGGCCTTGGCATTTTATAACATGACGCCGTCACGAACTCTTTAGAAAACCTTCTGGCGTATCACGTGTATTTGATTTATCCACCTCTTTGTCAAGTCATGATGCCGTCACTAGCAACCTGTGACGCCGTCATGTGCAATTTCCAGCATGATTTTGAGACTTTGTCATTTTCTTCACTTTTTCGCTCCAAAAACGTCCAAAATGCTTCCTTTTATAATTTTCCTCTTAAAAGTACCTAAAATGACAAAATGAACAATTTAGGGCAATATTTGATCAAATAATCTCGACTTTGGCTTTAAATGACCCCCCAAAAGCGGTACACTTTTCGCTTCATCAAATACCCTTACACTTGAGATTTGTTTGTCCTCAAGCAAATGCACTTTTATTCTAATCAAAATACAAGTTAGGGGTCATTTAACACTAATATAAAAGTAATTGCAACAAATAAGCGTTCCACTTCAACCAAAAACAAGCACGAAAATTATACACTAGCACCTCACAAATAGTGTTTAGATACTCACATCTCTCGGGTGTAATAAAGTATATATCACAATATGGAAATGGAAAACATCTCTCACTACCTGTCATAGCAAATAGATTACCATAGGCTTGGGAAAGGATCAAACCTCGGCCACTTGGCGTAACCACCTAGGATAAACTATCAAATAGGTCTTTTAAAGGGTTATAACGTAAGGTATAGGGATATGGTAAACACGGTTTTGTTGGATAAAGGCAATATTTACTGGTGGCGAGTTTATCATCTTGGTTAATTACCTCTGCTTTTAATTAAGCTCTTATAGGATCTTTCATTTCGAAGATTTATCACGACACACGATATAAGTCTAGAATGCTTTGAGACTCTGTAGTATTACCTTATAAGTTTCATTTATGAGGATTATCACATTCTTTTGAACTTTGATCTTTGATTCGCTTTACATTCGTTTAGATACCTTTTTGTTCATTCAGAGAATTCGTATACGTGTGAATGCGATGTGTTCGACACATTCCTTGGCTTCCTTTTTTTTTATAAGCACCTTAAGAGTTCTTTCTACACTATTGGTTTTGCCTTACCTATTCTGTCTCCAGGAGAAATCTTGTGACTTCCGTCACGAGTATCCGAATTGTTCGATGTGTTTTGGAGAAATTTGAAGAGGAGTTCGTTCTACTAATATGTTTTCCTTTGAAAATGTTCGAATCGTTATTATTCTGGATATGGATTTGTTGAGTGAGCATTGTGATGCTACCAACTATCATATTATATTTGTCATCTTTGGCGATTGGAGAAACTCAAAATTCTGTACCATGGTTCCCAACCTAGTAAACAATTATGATCATCTTTGTTTTGAGAACTCGTACGTTAATCCCTCGCGATTATGAAGATACTTCGTTTGATGAAACTCGCCTCGAGAGTTGTTCGGATTGCTTGATATGTTCGTTGTGTATCTTGATGTGTCTTCGTGGAGAAGATTGAGGATAGCATGAAGTTGTAGGTTGATTTGGAAGCTGAATCGTAGGATGTTTCGTATTCAGGAGAGAGGTGTTCCTATGATTGCTTTTCGTATTCATTATTATCTCCATGAGCGTTGTGATGTCAATTTTATTGGCTACTGCTCTGACTATTCCTATGGGTTTGATAATCGTGTCTTTTACAAATACTTGGACAATTTGTCATAGTATGACATATTAATATATTCAGATACAAAAGAGAAACATGAGGGTCATCTTTGTATTTTTGTGTTGATATTTCTACGTTGGAAGAAGCTCAATGTGATGTGTCGAAGAGTAACTTTTGTGGGAGGAAGAACGAGAGAAGAATTTGGAAGAGCTGGAAAGAGATTTGTTCTACTTCAGAAGAAGACTTAGCTATGTTCTTATGCAACACGGGATGATTTATGGTTATGCATCAATACATCTAGAACCATAGGAGGTGAACTACCCGACGCATGAACTGAGAGTAAATTGTGGTAGACATGAAGAAGCTCAGGAGCAAGATGGTAGAAGATTAGCTATGTTAGATGATGGAAGGAAGCAGTTTGAGTGAAGCACGCAGTTCTATCAACTCTGTTCATCTTAGTTGTACTAATATGTATAGAGACTTGAAGCAGGAATTGGACGGGATGGTATGAAGACGGTGGTGACTACATTGGTGGCAAGGTGTTGGCGTGTCAGCAGGTCAAGATTTAACATCGACGTACCAGTGGATTTCTTTAACCCTTAGATGTTTTAGGTGGAAGTGGAATTAAACCTTTATGGACTTGACAACGAGATTTCCGCGCACAGGCAGGCAGGAAGATTGACAGAGATTTCTTTCGACATAGATCATTCAGGCTACATGGCGCACCTACAGTGATCATGACAGAGAATCGCGTTTTGCAGCATACTTTCAGAAGAGACACAGAAGACTATGGGGATTTGGCTCGGGATGTTAGTACGACTTATCATCTTTAGAGGGATGGATAGACAAAATGATTGAGTTTGGAAGATGTGTTGAGCGAGAAATTTGGCAAGTGTTTAGCTTGGTTGTGTTTGTTCACTAAGGAGGATGGCATGCAAGTGACAAGAGGTTCTTCTAGGATTTTGTATGAATGAAGATGTGGAATACCTTTTGGTTGGAATAAGGTCGGAGAGCTACTTACTGGAGGTTCAGAATCGATTACAGCAACTAATGGATTAGTTATTATTGTGGAAAAGGAATTTAAATTTTAGACTGGGAGTTGTGCGTTCCGTATGATTAGTCTGCACAGAAGAGTTAGACGTTTTGACATTTGAGGAAGTTTTAGTTCGCGAAACGTTAATTCTTGGATTCGTTCTTATCCGTACGACTATTCTACCTATTCTATTATACCTTCTGATACGGTTTGATACTTTGATTTGTGATTTTGATCGTCAGTATGAATATATTACCCATCTTTTTATGAGACTCTCGATACGTTTGATGATTCGATTTATACTTCGCTGATTATTAGCAAGTTCCTTTGTTCGTTCACAATTTGGTAGGAGTTGATGAAGTTTTATCGCTTAGTACTATCTCCGTATCTGCTTCGTCGATATATGTGTTTCCTGTATCTCCTTATGAGATTTCAACTATCATCTTCTGTCATCTGCTAAACATTTGTTTCATATTCGCTTTATCAGATTTGTTTTGATTTATGTTCTGTAGAGAGCCTGGGGCTATCCGATTTGTCGGGATCGAGTCATGAGAAAACATCTTGTTTGTGAAGATTCTGTTGGAAGGACCTCCCCGAGCGTGAGGTTAATTGTGACATTATTTTGTGATTTGCTACGTCTCCGTCTAACTTTTGTGACTTCAATTTTCGTGGACGAAAATTTTATTTTTAGAGGGGAAGAATTGTAAAACTCGAGAATCTGTCATTCCTAAATTTCCCATATAATTTGAAATTTCCTAAGTTTGTGGATTATACAAGCTAGGACATGATATAAAATGACACAACATTCGCATGTTATAAGTTCAACGGGACGTCTGATAAATTAGTTTCTTACATGAAATTGAACCGGTTACATTTAAAATTTTTGGGCCGAATTAGATTTAAGTGGTACGCAATATATATACTTATGATAGCAGAAACTAAGTAAAGTTGATATGCATACTTTCCTAGCTAAACTTATATCACACCATAATGTCACTATATAAGACAAATTGATAAAATACAGTATACAATATATATTTGATAGCCTAAATGTCTAGATACATTTACAAAATTTGAATGAGATAAGCTCTTTTGACTCTCCCTTTTTGCTCGGCCATTTTCTCCATATATCTCCTCATTCACTGCTCCATTTCACAACTAAAATCCACATTCAAACTTCCACATCGAAACCTAAAAACATTTCTAATCGACTACTCCCATTTTTCGCAAGAAGATCAAGTACGAAGATGGCTTTAGCGTTCTAGGCTTGGTGTTTAGCAGTGGAGATCATTAGTATCCATTCTATTGGGATCGTGCATGGTTTGATTCTGGTTCGAGGGGTTCAAGTGTAGTTTTTGGTTTTGGTCCTTTGCTCCATTCGTTGTATCGTCCAAGGTATCGTCATCTTTCTTGTGTTTTTTCTTCATACGACACGCACATGAAACATAATCTATAGATGAACCTGTATACGTATGACCTATGAAAGATTAAATTATTTGTTTCATTTAAAAATGGATATGAAGGACATGTTTATATACGCAACCTGACATCATGAATATTTCTTTTACGAGCTGTACTTTCAAGAAATTGAGATTTATAAATAATAATATTATAGTGCACAAATCGATACATTCTAGTGATCTCACTTAACTTGTCATCCTTATTGAAGTCAACTGGAATTGAGTACTGTAACAATGATGAGAATAAAATCTTGGATAAAAGCTAAAGATATATTATGTAGTGTCTATCCGATCCTATTATGTTTTCCCTTTAGTTTTTAATCTTATTATACTTAACAATGTTTTAAGTAAATTGTCATGTATAACACGATGAGTTGCTCCTTTCTTAATCAATCATTCTTAAATTGCTAAAATCTATAAAATAGCAACGAACTTACAGAATTGTTCCAGATTGATTAATCAACTAATTTATCACCATATTGAACCATAATTTTGAAAGTTTAGTTCTAATATTAACCATCTTGCCACATAGTTTGGCATCGTTAGTCCCTCCCCCACTAACGCTTGTTAAGTATTTTTGAGTAAATTACACCGTTCGTCCTTGTGGTCTATGTTGACTGGCGTCGTTAGTTCCTTGACCTAAAAAACTGCACCGTTCGTCCTTTTTTTACGTTTTCATCAATTTTTTTCGTTTTCGTCTGTATTTTTACATTTTCCTTCGTTTTTTAAGTTTTCATCCATTTTTTTTCGTTTTCGTCCGTATTTCTATGTTTTCCTCCGTTTTTTTACGTTTGCACCGTTAGTCCTTTTCTTCCATTTTTTAAGTTAAAAAAATTTAAAATTAAAAAAAAAAAGTTAAAATTAAAAAAAAATGAAAAAAAAAATTTTAAATTAATTTTTTATAAATTAATTTTTATAAAAAAAATTAGTATTTAAAAAAAATAATTTTTTTATAAATATTAATTTAAAAAAAAATTAATTTTTTTATAAAAAAAAATTAATTTTTTTTTTCGCAAATATCAATTTTTTTAAAAAAATTTGATTTTTTTTAAAATATTAACTTTAAAAAAATTAACTTTTAAAATTTTTTTCCTTTTTTTTTAATTTTTTTAAAAAATGCGTATTTATAAAAAAAAAATTAATTTTTTTTTCGCAAATATTAATTTTTTTTTTAAATTTTGATTTTTTTATAAATATTAACTTTAAAAAAAATTAATTTTAAATTTTTTTTTTCTTTTTTTTTAATTTTTTAAAAAAAATGGAATTTATAAAAAAAATTAATTTTTTTTTCGCAAATATTAATTTTTTTAAAAATACAGATGAAAAAAAAAAAAAAAAAAAAACGCATGAAAACGTAAAAAAATAGACGAACGGTGCATTTTTTTGGTCAAGGGACTAACGACGCCAGTCAACGTAAACCACAAGGACGAACGGTGTAATTTACTCAAAAAACACTTAACAAGCGTTAGTGGAGGAGGGACTAACGACGCCAAACTATGTGGTAAAATGGTTAATATTAGAACAAAACTTTTTAAAAAATGGTTCAATCTGATAATAAATTAGTTGATTAATCAATCTGAAACAATTCTGTAAGTTCGTTGCTATTCTATAGATTTTACCCTTCTTAAATAAAAGATAAACAAAAACTATGCATGCATGGCGTTTATTTGTGGGATGTGGGTGACGTAGTGGTCTAATTTGGAACTGTAAATAATCATGCAATATGGTGTGTGTTATGTTAAGTGTGAGTCATGGGTATGTATGGTACACATGTGATAATAACATATTTTGGTCGTCGCAATCTAAGATTAATGTCAAGGGTACGTTAATAAATTATAAATGATGAGGTCTAAAATTATAATCTTAATATAAAATTATAGTAAAAACCTTAAAATAAGTTTGTTTGACATTTTTAATATTTAATTTTAATAATTTATATTTTGACCCTAATCTTTACTAAGTTGTCATATTTGACCCTAAACCATTATGTTAATCATATTAAACCTTTAATGGGTATTAAATTGTTATTTGAACTCTAAAATTATGAAAATTTACTATATTTGGCAAGTTATTAAAAATGGAAAGTTTCTAAAAATAAAAAGAAACCTAAAAGGAGTAATCTAATTTAAAATGAGTTTATAAATAGTAAGACGATCATTAATTCGTGTAGATTCGCTGAAGAATGGGTAACTTCTGATCTTCATGTCTTCTAATGTGTTTGCGCTTGCGGTTTAAGGTACAGATATTCTTCCCTTTTTAGTAGGGACTTCTCATGACACTTTCGATCCTTGACACTGCTATGATTCCCTTTCGATATGCCATTTCTATGATCCATTTATTATGATATTTTGATATGAGCTTCTGATATGATCCTTTTGATATGAGCTTTGATATGACTCGTTTGATATGATTCTATGATTTGATATCCGTCTACTATTTGTTTGTTATGATATGATTCAGTTCAGTTTGCTATGTTCTGTTGGATATGATATAATGATTTGATATCACGGCGTCCCCATTTTGATATGATATGATATGATTACGAGTACTCTTGGCCATTATACGTGTATATACTTGTCACGCGAGCAAGTGTATATATGATTTGTTTGTATGAGGGGCGTATGGATGCATCATAGGTATTTTGTTCTGTGTAGGGTGAATGCGAGTATGTGCTTTACACTTCTTCACATTTGGGAGCTAGCTACTCCATTTGGTACTTAGAGGTCTCCCCTCTTCGTGCACTTACGATTTGACGGATATGTGATTATGTGATTTGAGACCTATTCGAGTATCTCGTTAGACAAGCCTTTGTTGGATACGTGCTCTTTGATTCTTATTACTATCTGATAATGCTTACACTTGATTTCATTGTGATGCTTCATTCAGTAGACTTATGATTTTTGTTCAGTTGATCGTTGATCTCTTATTCATTTGACAGATGATATTCATTTCAGCTGGAGTTTATGATTTCCTTTTTCCTATACTTTTATACGTTTCGATTATTCGTTTTGTTATATATCTGTTCACTGGGCTTTTTAAGCTCAGCCGCATTTTCTTTTCCTGCGGCAGGTTTTAGGTTGGAAGCTGGGTTTGAGTGCAGAGTGCATAGGAGCAGTTAGTGGACTACCCTGATGATAGATACCTTTTGCTTCTGGATTAGACTTGGTTTTAGCATCAGTTAGATTAGTTTTGTTTTGTATTCAATTTTGGATTTCATTTTGTTTAGATTTAGTATTTCCTTGTTACCTTAGTATACCTTTGTAACCTTTATGTATAAGTCTTCCACTTGCGTTTGTATGTTCTGATTTGGCACCATAATGTGAGATTTTGACCCATGTCGGGTTGGGGTGTTACAAAGACTGAATAATGCGAATAACGTTTTTGACATTATTTGTATTAACAATCTCTCCCTTTTTTATGATTACAAAATATAAACTCATTTTAGGTAAAATTATGTGTTGATAAATTTTTAATGAGTTTTCCCGTTTATTCTCTCCCTTTTTGTAGAATCAAAAAGGTCTGTCTTCGATGTTGAGGAGAGGAGACACGAACATCCTTGAAAAAGGAATCGTTGAAGAGATCAACAGAATACAAGCTCCCCCTAGCTAAGTGCTCCCCCTTAACGAGGGCACCGGGGAATCGAGCTATGGTGATGTGCTACAAAACCAAGTTAGAGCAAAGCACATGCATATATATATATATATATATATATATATATATATATATATATATATATAACTGGAGGCGTTTGACCATTTTTTGCCAAATAATCACGGTCAATGCCCAGTCATCAAGTTTTGAGCGCCATGTCATCAGTAGTGTTAGTTATGATTTTGCCACCTAAGCAATGTTTAAGCGAATAAAATATGGTTTTAATTCGACCAAAAAAATCATGCATTCGGATTCGAACCTGGGTTGGAAATAACATTAACATGCATGATAACCACCAAACCAACACCATTTTTTGATTATACTTTGCAAACCCAAATCTATAAACCTATTCAACTAATTAGTGACCATTAAAAATAAGTATAACCCTAATCATATATATAAACATACGTAAAAAAAATTGACGGTTCATTCATCTATCCCTACAACCTAGGTAACCCTAATCATAAACATAAACATACGTTCATCTATATGCATATGTGGGTTTTTTTACAGGTTTTTGCTTGTTAGTCGTCTTCTTGAACATATGTGGTTGTAATGAATCTTAAAACAATGATTTCTTGGTGAGTTTTATTTAGAATGATTGTAGTTTTTGTATTTTGATATTTATTAATTCTGTTTTGCAGCGTACTTGGTCTAATTTCCCAAATCATAGAGGTGGTCTTCATGTATTTACAATAACTACATTATATCAAGGTTGTTTTTGTATTAACCAAGTTACTTTTTATTGTTTTTTAGTGTTTATTAATCTTGATTAAATACTGTATATTTTTTTACCATTAATTCATTATCATAACCATCACGATTTCAGAGTCTTAATAACTTTTAATGTGTTTTGTGCAGGTTGAAAGTCATGCAATGGCCAGAGAGTATTGAGAACATTTACATTTTCGTGTTTCAGTTACATAATTTTTTGTGCTAATATGTTTGGTGGCTTTTGTATTTCTGTGTGTGTGCAGGAATAGGTAGCCTACTTTTACCATGGTAAGTTTTACTTTGATTTGCAGTAACGATTGTTTCATAAATAAATTATTCGTCTGTAGTTGTGGTACCTAATGTTTTTAGTTTGACCTGTTTAAGGTGAAAAAGAAAAACTGAGATTCAGCTGCGCATAAGTATCTGGGTCATGATTGCCACCATTAGTTATACCTGTTTATCTTAATTCTTCTATCATGGCTGATTATGCTATTCATGTATATTCTTTTCTTTTATTTTGTAAACAGTCTTTTGCACCAGTGGAGCTTACTGAAACTATTGAGTTGTTGAATAAAGGTTTTGAGCATGTAAATAGGTACCACATTCATTTTGTTTCATATAAAAGAAGTAATTAACTAGAATTAATATGTTGACTCATTACTTATATATGAGTCGATTTTGGGCTGTATTTTTATCTCAAATGGATTAAATCAATAAATTTAGCTAACAGGGGAACGTGTCCAATTGGCTGAGTAAGTCAAACATGTTAAAGGTAAATCAAAGTATTTTAGTGCATACGCTCTCCCAAATCGTTTATTTAGAATATTTACGCGTCAAGCTAACCTGGTCTCATTCCCTGACTGATGACTACCTTAACCAATTTGATCCGTTAGCCAAACCACCACGACTGCGTCTTTTATAAACTTTACTATGTTCATACAAAAAGATGGGACTCACACTCTTTTTCTTTTTCTTTTCCTTCTTTGTACGCAACAGAGAAGGCCTTGAAGTCACGGACGATGTGTCCATCACTGAAGGATCCTACACTAACATCAAGGTACACTACCCATTACATGATTTTCTAAAAATAATGAGTTGCAGATTTGAATTTTGCTTCAAAACAATTTTTTTTTTGTGAGAAATAATCGGTACTTGTGTAACAATTTATAATAAATCCCATGCCTGAAATACTATTGCTTTTTATTTTTAGAAAAAGAATAAACCTAAAGAAAAAATTTGCAGGTCACAACTCCTGATTATCTATTACTTGTTGAAAGAATAGTAAATACAGCATCATTTGTGCTAGCTTAATCATTCATTTTATTTTACAATATGCATGATGAGCTAAATGACAGTAAACGTACACTTAACAATAAGAAACGAATTTATACGTCTTTTAACTGCATGCTTAGTAGAAACAACATTGGTACGATTAGTGAAAAATGAAATTTATGATTCTGAAATAACATTTACGTTTAGTTGTTCGACGGTTGAAAGCAGGTGGATGGAGCAGTTACTACTCTTGCTGCCGGTCCGGTGACTGACACCGTCGTTGAAAAGGAACGCCCACACGATGTTTCCTTATTTGTTTGTATGGTCGTTGTCGGTTGGCTTATTTATTTAGAACCAATAATATAAAGATCAAGTTGAACATCCTTGGTATGCTTATTAGTAGCATTTTTTTTTCAATTTAAATTGATTGGATGAAGCAGGTCTGGGATTTGGTTACTGAATCAGGCTTTTACAAGGCAAATAATTGGTCTGAAGTTATTAACACTAACTTTTTTCTTCTCAAACAGGCCATTGAAAATGATGGAACAGTTATGCAGGCTTTAATTTTAAGGCGGTAACTTATTCT
Source organism: Artemisia argyi (assembly GCA_030686995.1). Classification (NCBI taxonomy): domain Eukaryota; kingdom Viridiplantae; phylum Streptophyta; class Magnoliopsida; order Asterales; family Asteraceae; genus Artemisia; species Artemisia argyi. Next base: position 26,489,021 of record CM060704.1, read on the forward strand.
GGACAATATTTGTGATAATTTAGTTAGGAATTGGAGAGCAGGAGCAATGTATAGAGGCAATATACCTTCTCCTATCACTACCACTCCTTTCATACCAAACTATATGACCAAGAAGGTTGATTTGAGTAATAAATTTCAGAAATTGATCAATCTTCCTGAAAGAAATGTTGTCGAGGTAACTAACGAATATCAAATAAAAACTTTTTTTGAGTCTTAAATGATGAGGTATAACTGAACTGTGTTATTTGCTTGGTGCAGGTAGTTTTGGAATTTGTAGATGTAAAAAACTTGCCAGAGACAAGGTTATTAGAGTATATGATAATCAGATAATGTATGTTTTCTATATAATTAGTTTTAACACGGTCTCCACCTTCAAAACTCTGCCCATTTTCATCACAAAGGAGATGTCGGTGCACATGGTGTCATAGATACGTCAATGACCAATCCAGTACACGATGTTGCTCCTACTGGGGAGGGTTCTTCAACGTCAAGGTCAGCCTTTATTGCTTCAAAGTTTTAACCTTGAGTTTACAAAATCATTTTTTGTAGCAACTGTTTCCATATGCATTGGAAGCATTATGCATTTGAATCGTTCATTATTAGTTGTTAGGTGTGCGCTCTTACAACTTCTCTTTTTTTTAACACCAGCAGCCGTAGGCGATGCTACTGAATCCAGTTCTAGGCATAGCAAAAGATCGGTGCAACACAACTGACTAGGGTCCCAAGCACCAGCTCAGGGTGGTGCACGTAATGTGTGCAGACATGTTGTCACAGATACTTCATACACCAATGCATGTCCCGGTGCTACTCTCACTGGAGATGGTTCCGGCTTCTCTGACACTCATGGTCAAGGTCAACCTTTTTTAACTTTTAGTTGACATAATCGATTTTCATACCAACTATTTCCATATGGATTTGAATCACTACTTATTAGTTATTATGAGTATGTTCTTACATCTTTTTTTTGGGGACACCAACAGCCGTATGTGATACTACTCATTCCAGTGGTAGGCGTGCCTAGAGATCGGTGCAACATAACCGAGGAGGGTCCCAGGTGTCAACTGAGGGTAGTGCACGTAATGTGCGCAGACGTGTTGTCACAGATATGTCACTGAGCAATTCAGCCCACAGTGTTGCTTCCACTAGGGAGGGTTCCACTTTCGTTCACATTGAAGGTCTAGGCGAATCTTTATTGCTTAAAAGTTATAACTTTGAGTTTACAAAATCGGTTTTCACACCAGCAGCTTCCATATGGATTTGACTGGTGGAATTATAAAGAGTTTTTACAAATGGTTTATCATTTCGTTTCATGACCTCCACTCAATAAAGAGCATCACGAGTCGTTTAGTCCATTAGCCTTCGATCTTTTCTTATAGCAATATTAACAAAAGGTTTTAAAATCTCTAATGTCACCAATTATTTCCAGCTCACAATTATTAGGTAGTAATAAAGAGACACGCAAGACCATCCTTTGTACAAAATCACTAACTAACATAAAGTTTCATATTAACAGTAACTTTTGAAATATTTAATGAAATGTAGACTTTCAATTATGACACCAAAATTCTGAAAATCAATGCCCAAAGGGAGAGAAAAAAGAACATCCTTACTATGTGTGCCTTCTTTTTGGAGTGAATAATAGTTCACTTACCAAGCCACCATGTACCTTGGATTAGTCGGTCAAAAGGTCGGGAACCATAGTTACTTAAAAAGAAGAAACGTGTCTTCTTTTTTCATTGCTATCAAATCTTCTGTGTTGTTTTTCTCAATATCTATAAGGAAACTTATGATCCATTTGTAAGTATGTATCTTTTTTAGTTATATCAGTTATGATTCCTAAAGTAGTGAACAATCTCTTGACATGAAAAAACTATATGTTGCATTTCGTTGTGCTATATAACACTGCCAGTAAGTGGAATACTCTCAAACACTAATAGTGCAATTTCATTTCATGTTATTCCTTCTAATTTGGTCAGTATATTGGTTCTTTAAGGTATTGGAGTCAAACCTTTTGACCACAACAGAAAAAATCTATTCAAGCGTGAACGTTGTCAAGTAAAGGTGGATGCTAAGAGAAGGAAGTTGTTCCACCATAACTCGAAACTTGATTATGCTCATGAGGCAAGTAGTGAAAATATATCTAATTTATCTGAGTAATGCAGGTGGAAATAGGAAGCATATGCCGACTACTTCACATAAAGGTACTTAATTATTTTCCAACTTCCATTTTTATATATCATGTCGAGGCAAACATTCAGCTAACTAATTGTGTTATGGTGATATAGCCAAAGCAGCTACATATTTGGTTACCAGCCAAAAAAGTTTCTTTCAATCTAAGGATTGTCATGGTACACACTCACTCAATCTCTCATGTATATACCAGTTATATTTTCATTTGACGAATCTCTCACATGCATATTGTTCTTCATTCAATAAAATTTAGCATAAACTACTGCTTCAGCTTTACTTCAAGACATAAAAACTAAATTAGCTATTTACTTGGAATCAAAGTTGAATGAAGCCAATAGTAATAATACTGCGAATAATGATGTACAGTCAGCAAAGAAGAATGTTGAAGAGGTGAAGCAAAACATTCTAAAAGCAAACGAGGAAATTAAATTATTGAAAATGGCTGCCAGCTTACTAAACACCGAGCTCGAGAGAGATAAGGCAACACTTTCCATAATTAAACAGAGAGAAGGGATGGCTGCAGTGGCGGTTGCTTCTACTATAGGACAAGATCATAAATCGCTCTAATTCAAACAAAAGAAAAAGAGGCCCGAGCAAAAATGGTAGAGCTTCCAAAACAACTACAAAAGGCGGCCAAAGAAGCGTATCCAGCAAAATCACTGGCTAAAAAAGCCCGTGAAGAGCTAAGAAAGCAAAAGAAACATTAGAGCAAGCAAAAGTAGGAGAAAGTACAATGTCGAGCAGACTACTTGCTGCTCAAAAGGAATTAGAAGCTGCAAAAGCTTCAGAAAAGCTAGCTCTTGCAGCCATTGATGCACTTAACAGGAGTGAACCACTAAAAAATGATCCAGAAACTGCAGCTACACTTTGTTTAGAATAATATTATGAATTAAGCAAAAATATCCCACGAAGCGGAAGAAGAAGCTAACCCACAAGTGGTTGAAGCAATTTCAATGATTGATGTAGTGAAAGTGACCTCAGAATTAGCTACAAGAAAACAAGCTCTCGATGCTGCATTGCAAAAAACCGAAAAGGAAAAAGAAGGAAACCTAGGTGTTGAACAGGATTTAAGAAAATGGAGAGCTGAGCATGAGCAAAGGCGAATAGGGGCAGGTAGTTAGTGCATGTTTTTTTGTAGATCTTATAATATTGAAATAAAGATGAGTCAGTTGTCTTCTCTTTATAGATTGAAGTTCATGCCCAAGAACATATTGTATTTCATGTTGTCTCAGCTAGATGTTATAAGATGTATTATTGGAACATGACTCCTTCAATTGTTAATATACAGCACACTCCAATAAGTTCAATTGTTGTGTTTGCAAATATTATGGTATACAAATGGGATGGTCAAAACAAACTACTCAGTAATAGTATGAATTTGTTTTTGATGGAATCATATTACAAAGTTGAGTACCAAAATCCTCTCAAGATGAGCGTGTAACAGATGGTGAGCTACATATATAATGATAATATCTCATGCTACTTAATATATTTGCACATAAGCTAAAATCTATTGTGTCACATTCAGTCCCAAAACCTCCTACTTCACCGGGCCTGTCGTTAGCATCACAAACAAGCACACCTCGACTAACACATCCTGGATCACCTCCAAGCTTAACAGCATCCGGAACCCCATAGAAGACGTCTAAGCGTGTTTCTCCAATAACATACTCTATATCTTTTGGACCTCCAAGAAGCATGTCTAATGATGGATCCTATGTCTTCTCATTGGCAACCTCAAGCCCATACAGCTGCTCCATGTCAGGAGGTGTGGATGTTGGATTCCTGCATTTTTTACTTTCATTTTATTGTTCTTCAAATGACATTATAGTTTCATTATAATTCACACTATACCAGGGTGCTATAAGTCATGCCCGCCCATACGAATTCTATACGGTTACTTCAAAAACCAAAAAAATATACATTAGTAATATAACAAACACAAACAATTTGACAAACGTTAGTACCATTCTTAAAAAAATCTTTGTATAATAAACAATTTTTTAACACCAATATTTGGCTTAACAAAAAAAATGCAAATGATAATTATATCGATCTTCAAATTAAGAAAACCTCATATCAACTATGGCCCTTAGCCCTTTTGATAATAAGATGGCGTTAAACTTTTATTGTAGCCAATTCACTGTTTCGGTGTGTCTTTATGTGGCTGTCACAAAAGTGAAAATCAAAAACGCGTTGACAATTGTTTTTTGTTATACGGACGCTAATTCATCGAAAACAACAACTAACACTTCCTATAAACAAGTTTCAAAAAATTATTATGTCTATATCTTTTATTCGTTAACTAATACATTTCAATTGGGCGGACATTGGAAACCGTATCCAATTGCGTGTTGCGGTGTCTTCGCCGACGACTATTAATAAAAGTAAACATAAAAAATTGTCACAAGTAGGCTGTTTCTTTAGTGGTTAGTTTTATCCCCTCACAAACTTTACGCGGCAGTCTCAAAAGTGAAGAAAATAAACATATTGAAAATCATTTTTTGTGAAACGCCGCTAAGTAAGCAAAATCAACGACTAACGGTTCCTATAAATAAGTTTTATTTAAGATTATAATTTCAATCATAAACCATCTTTTTATGGACAAATAGTCGCCTATTAACTGTCTAATAATTATTGTCCCAACTCTTTATTCTCCTTAACCTGATAGTTAGTTCTCCATTAACCAGTCACATTTCAATGATAATGTTTCGAGTACCTTGCTTAACCTTTTCAACAATTTATTTTCATTGCTTAACCTTGCTTAAAAATATTTTCATTGCTTAACCTATTAAATAATGTTTCGAGTACCTAATTGTTATGCCAATGTTTTACAAGTCATGTCCTAACTAAATTAAAATGTAAATTACAAAGCATGCTCGCCCGTTGGGTGGAATACAGTAAAGGAAATTCAAATGCTTTAGAAGCTAGCAAGCTACAGTAGAATGGTAAGCCATAAAACAAAGTTTGTTATATCAAAATTTGAAAAAAAAAATTAACATCCTAATAAATTTACATCAAACATTAACAAAATCAAAGTTTATAGCAATAGCAAAAGAAAAAGTTTGTTACATATGATGACAATTGACAAAAAACGTACAAGTTTCATTACCTTTGTATATTTTTTCTTATGTTTGTGTGCTTATATAAATGTTTTACTGTTCTTGGATAATTTAATGTTAAATTCAGTTGTTGGATGCAACAAACTGAAAGACACAATTTCGATCCAAGGCTCTTTAGTCCACTCTTATGGGAATCCAAATCTACATACCACTGGTTCAGTAATCAATGCACAAATTTGCAAATTTCTTCCAATAATGATCATATTCTATTTTTAAATTAGTCATTAATTCCCTTATATTGAATTAGATATGGGCGGTTCGTCCCGTGTACATTGTGGTAACCATCATTGTCCCATCTTTTACAATAGTTGGACTTTACTTATTGTTGCCTAAATGACTCAGTAAAAAGTGTTCAATCTCAAAAGCCTTTATCTTATTATTATGAAATTCGTTTGCTCGGACTCATGATAAATAGGCTATTTAACTCGGATAAACATTCACTTACAAATAAAAATATAAAAATAAACTAAATACTAAATTAAAAATAAATAAATAAACGCCAATAACAATTAAAATGTGTGTCAACCTCACATTTATTCAAAAATGTTTAACGTAAACTAATAATCAAAATATTAATTAACATCCCCATCCTTAAATATGAATATTAGTTGACTAATACCATCAAATGAATAATTATCAGTCATGCCTGTCTCTTTAATAATACATAAATTAGAACTGTAAAAGATCACTAATTTACGTACATGACTAAATTAAAATGTAAAATTACAAGTCATGCCCGCCCATTGGGCGGGCTTTGAAACTAGTATATATATATATATATATATATATATATATATATATATATATATATATATATATATATATATATATGAAAGTATGAAAAAGAGATGGATATGGATGTGAAATCAATTATATAGTGCGTGAATCAGATAGAAAGACAAAAGGTAAAATCTGAATGTGAGCACTACTGAGGATGGTCCTGTAAACAGGGGGACGGTCCCTTATTGATTGGGGACCGCCAATCCATTTAAAGGACCGCCGGCAGTAGGCGTCCTGGTTGGCAGATGTGTTGTCATTTAAGTAACTCCCATTTTTAAGGTTAGATAATTTTAGTCCATTTTCATGTTTAACTATGACCAATATCACAACATATTATCATAATTCAAAGCATAATAATTCATTCATTTCATACATGAGAAGCATACAATGACTACCATAATAATTCCATGACAAACACATCACAAAACAACAACATTAATCATTAACTAATACAACAAGTTATCTCCCATTGCATGTTTAGTCCAAAACACAACTTCTACTTGATTATTCATAACTAGACATTTGAGGATATCTAGTCGGAGGGTGGAGTGGATGATGGTGAGGATGAAGGTGGAGTTGAAGGTGGTGCTGATGGTAGCATTGAAGCAAGGGGGTTGGTTGCACATTTTGTTGAGTAAGAAGAAACTCAATGTGACCAAACATGGTGTAGAGTTCATCTCTTAGAGTGGAGATGAGATGGAAATTGTGATAACAACATGCACATCCCACAGTGTGGTTGTTAACAAAGTAGTAGGGAACGGGATTGCCAAGATTTGGAGATGATGATGGAGTGAGAGGAGTGTTTTCCAAAGGCCCCGTTTGGTGATGTGGTGATATGATTTGGTGAGTTTATTGGAAGGTGATGTTGGTTTCTTGGTGATGAGATAGAGTGAGTGGGAGATGATGGTTGATTACTCACGAATGGAGTGTAATCACCCGAGCTAGATTGCGTGAGCAAGGGTGACAAGTTTTTGACGAATGATGAGAAAGGTGATGTGGTTGGCTTTGAGCTAGAGGATGTCTTTGATGAAGAGTGATATGTTCCATTCGTGGATGGTGTTTTGAGTGGTGCACTTGGTGCTTAAGGTGATGATGGTGGTGACTTAGGAGATGGAGTGGTGTCATAGAGTGTGAGGTCAATGAAATTAGTTTGAGGTCGAATGATTTTGAGCTTAGGCTTTTTGTTTGATGGTTGTGTTATGAGTTCTTTGTTTGTTGTTGGCAAGGAAGTGAAGGATGCGGCCATTGTAGGTGATAAAGTTGAATTGAAAGGTGATTGTGATGAGGTTGAGAGTGATGAGGAAGGTTTAAATAATCAAGCATGGTTATGGTTTGGGCAAATCATGCATTAGCAGATCTTAAGCACTCAAAAATGTTTATCTAAATAAGGTTAGATGGTGATAATCATGCAATAGGTTTAGGATTGCATGAAATAAGAAAATAGTGCAAAAATCCGTAATCCCACAGGGACGGTCCGTTAAATCCCAGACGGTCCCTTATCACTGGAGGATCGTCGGATCAATAAGGGACCGCCGGCAGTGGGTTCGCAGAATTTTGCCTAGTTTCTCATTTCTACAACCTACATATAACTTAACACATTCAATATAATAGTAGAACCGAAACGTATCAGAATAGGGCTAAAACAAACATGCAAATTAAAGGCAAGTTTAAGCAAGCATTCACGAATTACAACAATCAATAGTTAATAAATCCTAATGATACGAGTACATAGGTAACATAGCAACTAAGTACTTCATAATAAATCATCATGGTACAGCCTTGTCAATGGTGTTTGTGATAGGTTCTTGTTGAGTGACTTTCTTGACTCTAGCTTGTTCCTCATTCTCGAGTGTGGGATCATCATAGATGTCATAGTCAACAGATGCTGAGGAGATAAAGATAGAGGAGATATGGAGATCATTGATGGGTTCCATGACAGGCTCAAAGAGAGAGTATTGAGGACCATGGAGATAGGGATGAAAGTTCATCATGTAGTGATATAGATGAGTTAGGAACATCCCGTAGGGTATCAATTTAGTTTGATTCCCCTTGAGATGTACAATTCGCTTAGCAAAGTGATAGGCAAGATTGTAGGGTTGTTCGATGTGTAGATAGTACATCATGTGAGTACAACATGCCGGAAGTTGCTCACGAATCCCTTTGAGACCAAGAGTGTTCTCTTTTAGGATGACAGACCAAGGAATCAGTTCATCACGAACCTCTATCATATGAATTTTTGTTTGATCAAGGTAAGCGAAGTTCCTATTAGTGTGAAGAAGTTTGGTAATTTCACAAGGACGAGGTATGTAGGAGCAGTAGAGACTATTTTCTTCTATATAGTTGAAAAGTGATTCGAGACACCAATCTTCAGTATAGGCACGTTGCCCATGATTGGGAATATGAAGGATTTGAGCAAATTGTTCAAGAGTAAGGACAAATTTGAAGTTCCTAATCCAAGACCAAAGTGACAAAGATTGATCCTCATTATGTACGAGTTCAACTTGTCGAAAGAATTCTAACCCAAAGCGAGGACAAATTTTCTCATTGATGTGAAGCAAACAATCGAATCCTATGGCACGAAAGGTGGTATTAATGTCTCTATGATAGGCTAAGGAGGGATCAACGATTTGTCCCTCATGAAAGCGACGAGTCTCAACATTCACATAGGGACGAATGTGACTTCCCGGAGTGGTTGGTTCAAGAGAAATTCTAGGAGTATAATATGTGTGACATTTTGTTTCCTATGAAAGAAAGAATCACAAGGTTATTGTTAGAGTTTTACCTTTCTTAGGATTTGTTTTGATTATCAAATAGAACTAATGTTTTTGACATGTATTTATCAATGTGGAGTTCAAGTATATGTTTTAGAACTTATGTTAATGATATCTTCCTACGTTGTAGATTATCATGTTTATCTACCTATTATATAAGAAAGCCTCTTTTTACTGTAGTGGCCTTTGGGGATGACACATAAGCACCTTTGTGGATGACACATAAGCACCTTTGGGGATGAAAAATTGCCACGTGTTCAGTAATACTTCATTGAGCTTTTGCCTGTCATAACTCTCTCCTCTTCTCCTTTTTATTTCATTTGAACCTACATTTTTTATTCCTCTCTCTTTATATATCTCTTTCATTAACAATTTTTCCTTTTTTTTTTTTTTTTTACAATTTCTAGATCAGTGCTCAAATCATATTTCATTTATGGCTTCAAATTTGTAAGTAAAAGTGCATTTTCAGTTGCAGTGATGGGTTTCCTTCATTTTCGGATTTTCTAGATTTGTGCTCAAATCAGAGTCTCTGTATATCTAAATTGTATTTGTGTCGACTTTGTGCAGATATTACCAGGTTGATTCGCAGAGGTGGTTGCTGGAATCAACCGGAGAAGATAACGATCATTACCGACTTTGGCCACCATAGGTGTAACCTCTCGTAAATTTCCCTTACGATTAGTAAATGCATACGAATAAATAAAACGATGTTACGATAAATTAACACCATTTAACGGGTAACAATTTTTTTTTTTTTTTTTTTTTTTTTTTTTTTTTTATATGGCTTGATATTGAACCACTATGATAACTGTGATTGACCGTTTACCCAGGAACGATGCTTACACACGACCTAGATAACCTATGATTATTGCGAACAATAAATATATATAACACGTTTATATTTATAACAATACGTTTCGTCTAAATAACGAATACTATTTTTATATTCCCCGAACCTACAAAACTTCCGAGAACGCTCACTAATATTTTTGAACTTCGACACGATAATCGAGACACACCATGTGGGCCCCCAACACTCATTGGGCCACGAAATCCAATTACAAACCAAACGGACTAGTACTATTTTTCTTTCTTTTGTTTTGGGCCGACACAACCAGCAGCCCACAGGCCACAAGCCCAAACGCACCCTTTGTATTTTTTAGTTTTGTTTCTGTCGCGATACACAACCAAACGTACCCTATTTCATACGATTTTTATACACAACCCTTATATATTTTTGCTTGCCTCGTCTCACCTAGTACCCAAGATACAGAAATGATAAAAGTTCCACTCCCTCTCACTCGTTTACTACCCTAGAAATCACCCAAGTAAAGTACCAAACTCACATGTGAAGGATAAGACAAAAACGTGTCATAACATTCCTTATGCCTCCCATGCTCCCCAATGATCCCCTAGCTATCTATGTTCATTGTCAGGAATGAATAGCATGAAATCTTACACAATCTAAGCTTTGTAAACCCACGATTGGATGAGAAGAGTGGTGCTACTATTCGTATGCATGCTACACTCCAACTCTTGTGAACTTATCATGTCTCTACGCTCCATAAACTCACTATATAAGCCCTCACATGCAAACTCAATCATACATGCACTTATACGTACCATTACACTAAAAATATTAACGAGGAGAAGCTGTGGAGGGACAAACGAATCACCAAGAGTACCACGTCTCGAAACGAACCTAGGAAGCCAAGCTTGGAGCATCTTGAACCCTTGGTGGAACGTGAAGTAAACCACGGAGCTTTTGTACCTTCACACGATCCTTACATGAACCTTTTAGAGGTGAGGTGAGACCTTGATTTTCTTTCCATATATATATATATATATATATATATATATATATATATATATATATATATATATATATATATATATATATATATATATATATATACGTACCTTATGTTTTTGCACCCACACTTTCTATTTATAACTCGTAAATTACAAACACGACATACATATGTTATATATCGTACTATTATTTGGCTATGTCATTAATGAGAACCTATAATAACATTGAGCTTATATTAACGAATACACAACAAAAATCACACGTTTCTAAGTCACGTTGGACCTATACGATTTCACTAAAACACTTAGTTTATTTTTCAAGTTTTGCAAGTTTTACGTATTGAGTTTTTGGCTACACTTTGGCCTCGCCATTTTAATATTCGACACATGACCATCTAATATTTTTGTACGAACTAATTATCTACCTAGCATACTAACGAGACTAATAAATAATGGGGCCTAACAACTTGATTTTATCACCTAATCGAGCCTAAAGCATGTCGCTATTGTCACAAGTATTTCAGGAAATTAAAATAAGCTTTGGGCCGTAAAGCCCAATAAGTTGTTTCCAGCTTATTACGATAAGCTAAGCGTATAAGCTCTTTTGAAATGTTTTTGTAACTTAAAATGATGGATTTCGACAAACCCAATGTTCCCCCAAACCCTTTGGATCGAAAAACGTTAACGGGCCCTTAATTAGACTCGTTAAGCCCATTTAATGAAAAAGAAGGAGATTAAGCTAATAAGCTGTTTAAATAAGCTTTTCTACACTTCCTGAGCTTATTGAAATAATAAAAATGTTAAGTTTTAAATTTGGTAATGTTTGGACTAAATTTGCAAATTTTTGAGAGATAGGGACTAGAAGTGTCAAACACGTAAACTTTGGGAAAAAAGTATAAAAACTGTTTTTCTAAGGATATAAATAGTTAATATTGAAACTTGGGATTGAAAAATGTAAATATTGATATACTTGGACTAAAAACGTAAATATATATAATTTTGGACTAACGACGTAAATGTTTTCCCGTTAAGGGTAAAATGTGTAAATTGGAGAAACTTAAAGGATTAAATAATAATATTGATTTTAAATAATAAATTATACATGCATACATATATATAAGGGTGCTCAAATGGACCGGATGGACCGGACCGACCGACAAAAACGACCGGACCGGACCGGACCGACTACATTCGGTCCGGTCCTCGGTCTAAGTTTTTTGGCTATTTCGGTCCTCGGTCCGGTCGGTCCGGTCCGGACCGACAAAAAACCCGAAAAATCATGCCAAAACCATGCCATTTGGACCGGACCGACCGAAGACCGACCGGACCGAGACCGGACCGAACCGGACCGAGTACACATCGGTCCGGTCTCGGTCCTCATAAATTACGGTTCTCGGTCTTCGGTCCGGTCCGGTCTTGGCCGGTCCGGTCCGGTTTCCGACCGATGATCACCCCTACATATATATATATATATATATATATATATATATATATATATATATATATATATATATATATATATATATATATATATATATATATATATATATATATATATGTAAATTGAAATAATATAAATAATAAACATAACTTTATATATATATATATATATATATATATATATATATATATATATATATATATATATATATACATACATATATACGTATAAAATTTATATAACGATAACTAAATTTAGACGATAAAACAATACGTAACCATTATCTAATTTATATATGACGTAACACATCGCCTATGCACTTTATGGATTATTCGTAATTAATAATAAACGTTCGCAATAAAACGAGACTTAAAAACTGAAACTTGCCATATCTTATAGGTTGTATGTGAAGCCGTTGTCTTGCATCGTTGAGATTACGTTTGTTCCACTATCCTACTAAGGTGAGTTCATAGCCCACATTTAACTTATTTTTGTGGGGGGGATACATGCTCAAAAACCGAACACAAGTCTTTTCCTGATCTTATTATTGCTTAAGTAGCTATTGCCAAAAGTCCCTCGATCATGAACCTTAATCACTTGAAGGGTGAACGTAAATAATTGTGAATAGATCTATTAGGGATTGACAATCCCCATTTGGTTGCTAGAGTAAAGTCACCAAATGCACTTTATTTAAATATCATAGGTTACTGGTAAATACCTATCTTGAGGGCTATATATTTTACATCATTATTACGGATAATTTTGATGTCTGTTGAATCGTTGAGTGTCATGAGCTTAAGGCAATAATGAATGCGATTTTCTAACTTGTTTAATTGTATTTATATACAATAAGCACCTATCTCTTGTGTTCAAACTCTTAATTATAAACCTATGAATTTCACTCAACTTTTGTTGACTTTTAGCATGTTTATCTCAGGTAACTAAATGGAATGGATGGCAAAGGCACGAAGTGGGCAAATAAAGAAACGTTTAATTTCTCTTTGAATAAAAACTTGTTGTTGAATAATGAATCCTCTTGGAATTATGAATATTTGGTATTTTAAATTAAACTTAAAACGATCACTTGAATCGTTTTCTATAATTGTGACAAAGATCCACGATATAATACCCCAAAAGTCTTCCGCTGACATTTTAAGTCTTCCGCTGTATTGATCGATTTTGGGGGTGTTATAATAGGGTAAAGAAACTTAGGACTGCGCTAGATATAAAGAAGTAAATATGTCAATAGTAAAAGTAGCATACTATTTATTGCTTATGTTTATTTGGCTTAGGCCATCTACAGTTCTACACTATCTCTTATTATTTTTCTAACATGCTTTCCGTTTCTAAATTGCAGATAGAAGTGTTGGTGAATGAAAAGGACAAACTGCTAACAGATTTCTAATTTCTTGGCATTTCATGATACTGTAGCCTACAATCTCACTTCTTTGGTTTTCCACTTTTTAGTTCTTGTCATCATCGTCTTATTCCTTTTTTTTTCCCTTAGTCAAGGTGATACATCTTTGAAGAAAAAAGATGACAAGTAACAATTGTCTAGAAGGAATAAAAGGTACATACCTTTTATATATTATTTATTGTAGACATGGATGTTAAAGGAGACATTTGGTGAAAGATATTATTTATCATCAAAGTTCATGTTTCAGATTGTGCATGGATGTTAGGAATATAATATTTGCGAAGTGTTTATGTAGGCTTTTGAGTTTTGATCGCCAGGTTCCCAAGAGTGTGTGTGCTTCTCCTCCTGTGCTTATATAAAAAGTTACTTGAGATCATATGATCTTTTGTAGGAGTCCGTGAGAAGTCAAAGAACAATACAAGCAATTTTCAATAAATTTTTTTGTTGGTAAAATGATGTTTTGTTCAACTAGAAATTGATATTCAAGAATTGTTCATATGTAGGTTTTACTTTGTATTTTTATATTTGTTCTTGGAAAGTAAAAGGAATATGCATTATTTTTAGATTGCGTCGTAATTTTTGTTATTATTATCAAAAGGTTGGTTATCATTTTAAATCCAAACTTCTGATTCCATTTTACTATAAATTTTGTATACTTAAACCATGTTCGATGAGGCTTGATAATTATATCTTCGAGTTTAGTGATCTATATTCTACTATAACCCATGACAAGAACATATGTTTTGAATTTAGTTACCTATCTACTACTATAAACCATGTTCGACGAGGGTTGATAATTATATCTTCAATTATAATAATAATACTTCAGGAAACAGAAAAACTAACGACAACCAGCAACATTTGATGAGTGATGACCTCAAAATTAGATAACCATATTTACAAGGAAAATGGACACAATTCCAATCATTAATGCTTAAAAATTAAAACATCAAGGTGAGGGTGAAGGTAGGTAAGGTAGCTCCATACCCTATCATTGACTTTGTTGTGTTTGAGTGTTTGACATTCTATCTCTTACCAATTTTAATGTTTTTAGTTTAATGTATATTTTACCTCTTTCGAGTCATAATAAAATGGCATAAACAACTAACGAAAATAACTTATTAAGAATACACTCGCTATCTTAAAAACAACATATAGCTTTTTCAAAGTTCCATATACAACTGTTTGTCATTTTACATTCTTGAAAAAAATACTCTAGATATAGCTATCGAAAACAAAAACAATATGAAGTAACTGCAGGTGGATCCGAATAATGTTTTATACTTGATATTTTGGTATATATTTAAAATTAAATATAAGAAATATCATAGTAGTCCGTCATATATTCATACATGTTATAGACGTTAGCACAAATTATGAAGATTTGATACAACCATATTGTATAATTACAATGTAAACGTATATTTCGAAAGATGTTTAGAGTTGAAAGGTATTTTATTTGAGCAAGTATTAATTAATAGTCAATGGTTATGGTTTTTTTTTTCTTTTTCTTTTCGTGGCGAAAAACATAGATAATATATTGAAAACTCCTAATCAACAATGGTTAGGTATTTGGTTAGCTTTTGTTCAAGTAATATAACAAGCAACAATTATTACTTATGTTTCTGACTCGTTTCAAAATTGATGGTGTGTGTGTGTGTGTGTGTGTGTGTGTGTGTGTGTGTATATATATATATATATATATATATATATATATATATATATATATATATATATATATATATATATATATATATATATATTGCTATTTTTCAAGTGTAAAGACATGTCTTGGTTCATGTGGATATAAATAAGTAAAGACGTGGGATTTACATTAAAAAGTAGTGAATACGAAAGAAATGACCATGTGAAACAAGGAATGGTGAGAGAAAGAGAACACTATTTTGTTATTATAATTTTTTTTGACCGAAGAAATCAAGAAAATGACACTAGACTACTAGAGGTATGCATGGATTGTCTTTGAAAGGTGTAGTGTGATTGTCATATTTTATTAGTGATGCACAAGAAATTCGTTTGTTCTTTTCTTTTTTTTTCCATATTATTTTATTAGTACCGTTGAAAAATATTGTTGGTTTTTCTTCTTCTTTCGAAGTAATGCTTTGTTTCAAACTAACAAATAACAGCTTCATACACCTATTGAAACTTTCTTTGGAAAGGTTATCAAATATCGTACATTTGAAATTTTCTAAAATAGCCTTTAATAAAAGAATTGTTGTAATTATAATTAGTTTATTAACCTTATGCTTTATTTTACATATTATCATCTTATTATGGACTTGTGGTTACAGTTTTTGTGTCATTTTCATATGTTTACGAAATCTTTCCTCTTATACAAATAAAGAAACTACCTAGTAACTTGTATACAAGAAAACATTTCAATTGACTTATGATTGTATTAAATGATACTACTATTAATCTATTATTGAGTTTAGATCTTGTTAGGTTCAAAGTTTATAATCCTAACACGTAAATGGAACGACATTTACGGGATTACATTAGCTATCTTGAAAGGCACAAACACATGGACTAGAAGCGTCATTATTGTAAAGTTGTGTGTTCGTTGACCTGTTAATACCCCCTCCATACTTCCATGGAGGGGTGAGACTTAGTGTGTATTTTCACTTTTCATTTTCATTCAATAAAACACTTAGTTTTCCTTCTCTCTCTACTCTCTCTCTCTAACTATGGCTTTCATCTTCTTCCACCAAACCCGACCTCCCGAATCACATAATCAACATAAAATTACGGTCCTACAAGTGGTATCAGAGCGGGGTTATTAGTTTTGGTTGACTTTTGTGATGATATCTTGTCAAAAACGTATTTTTTTTGTTCTTATCATGTTTATTAGCTGTTTTACCATATGTTTTTCATCCGGTCACATTTTTTATCATTAGTGTGGTGAACAGTTTCTTCTTACATGAAATAGTATCAAAAGGTCAAAAGTGCTATCCTTTCATTTAAAGTTGCATATCAAACTGATTTGTTGTGATCTTTGTCCAGTACACAGTTTTATGTTAACTTTACTCAACTTGCAACTTTTGTACCATTCCGTGAAAAAGGTGGTCAAAAAATGTTTCGGAATCTGCAAAAAGACTCGCCGGAATCTAGTCGGAATTTCTTGTATAAGAAATTCTCGAGATGTACTTGTTTTCGAGAAAAACACTTGTTATCGAGAACAATAAACCCTAAACTGTCGAAATCTTTTTCTCGATAACTAAAGTTCTCGATAACTTGACCATGTTCTCGATAATTAAAAGTTCTCGATAAAGTCATGTTTTTCGACAAGCAAAAGATTTCGATAAGTATATTCATGTTCTCGATAAGTACCAAACTTTTCGAAAATGTCAAAATTATCGAGAACCTTTACAGAAAAATGAAGATGAAGAGATTGAAGACCATCGACCACAACCAAAATACATAACTACTCTGTGACTTCAGTTTACCACATCACAAGACCAATCACTATAACAAATCCTAACTAGACACAATCAAATACCCTTTCTGTCACTCCCCATCACTCATCAAGACTCGTACTCTAAAGAATAATACAATCAAGAAATCTCAGATTTTTTCTCGTGCATATTCAGAGATAATTCCAAACCATTGAAGGTTATCACACGAAATTCAATCATCACAGATTTTTATTTGAAGCCTACACTTCATTGAATATCTGAACATAAAGACAAGGCTAATAACAACTATGTTATTTCCTTCTCTTGGTTCGTCCAACAACAATATCATAACCAATTCATCACCTACCCGAGACCCTATTTTAGATCTTGATGCCGAGTTTAACTCTTTCACAAAGAGCCACAACTGAAGATATAGGTTAGGATATGATTGTGGGTTATAATGTTTGATTGTGAGGTTTGTTAATCGATGTGGATTGGAGATGATTTGTTAGGTGAGATGCGTTTGTGCGTGGAGTTGTAACCGTGTGTTTTACTACTAACAAAGGAGATGGGGGCGGACAAAACAAAGAGTGACATTAGGGTTGTAAAATGGTTATACCTGAGATGTGGTGGATCGAGTTACCCATTCTGGATCGGGTCATGAATTCACTTTGTGCCCGGGCTATGTTTCAATTTTGTTGGGCTACACTCGATCCAATGGAGTGGATATGTTATTTCCTTTGGGCCTTGGCAGAAATGTTATAACAAACGTATTGGCTGGAATTGTGTTGAGTTTTGATAGGGATTAAACGTGGTTATCAAACTATTGTTTTTGAGTTGAAAATTTACTTACATACATCTCTAGAACCGAAAATGGCACATTGAGCTGAATTTTTAAATATTCAAATGTATTTTTTTTTTAATACAAGGTGTTAAATTTTTGGTGAAAATGAGTGGTACTTTTGTTTGTACAAATCTTCATGGGAATGCATTTTTTTTGGCAAGATCAGGAAACCATTATCATATTCATTAAACCGCTAAAAAGGGCTAGTTTTGGGCATTTAACCGCAAGATGTGACTACGGCGTTAATTCAGTATTACTTATTTGAAGTTAAAGTGGAATATCACGGATGCGTGTACTTAGTATCTTGAAGATATCGGGGTTGGTTGGATGCATGATTCTTCGAGATCCTTGTTCGAGCTTTTATCCGTACGAATGACAAGACTTGAGTTGTCTAGTTATACCTGATGTAAGGAGTTACGTTGTTGTGCTCACAGAGTATAGCTATCACTTTAAAGGAGTTACGTTGTAGTGCTCAAGTGTCACCAAAAGATGTGGATAATTCGAGAGAAGTTCATATACAATTAAGGATGGTTGGATGGGTATATGATTCTACCTTTATTGAAATTCTCATTATTGGTTCTTAGTCAGACAATAGTGCAAGTTTAAGTCACAAGTTCGGGTTATTTTACTTCAGTCTCAAGTTCGTCATATTGGGTTTTCTCCATCAGTAGTCACTACAAAAAGCCGTCAGAATGATAATGGGGTCGGTAAAGATTTAGTTGAGAGGAGTATAAAAGAGTAGAGATGTTTATCAGCAGTTGATTCTCACGGGCTATTTATGATACTTCACACATAATCGGTTAGTTAGACATATGGGGTTACGCTGCCTCCGTTTCCATCGTAAACATAGTGTGTATGCTTCCGATTCCGCGAAGACATCGTGGGGGAAGAGAGAGTAGGTGTTGTTTTGCTTCTTTGACTTTTCTTGACTTCTTTGCGAAAACACTCATTTTCCACGAGGTTCTGCAATTAGGGGGAAGAAATGTGCACATCAGGGACGCATAATAGACTCACGTGATCGAGCTTACAATTTTATTACTACCGGAGAGACGTCCGCAGAGATGATCAGTGGTTCAGTTTTGTGATTTTGGTGTAATCATTTCAACTCTCGCGGGGTGCGAAGTGCGAAGTAGCCTACTTAAGTGAGAAGATCTTGCTGATTTCTTGCATGTTACCCCGAACAGAGTTTCCGCATTGAGCATAACTGTGATTAAGTGACTAGTCAGATTTGCTTGGTGTGGTTTACGGTGTCATCTACAAATTCCGCTGCGTACTCAAAACTTCAAAAGTTAGAAGACATGTTGACTACATCTAAGTTTCGAATCTGCTGAAGACGGTTATCAGTTTGGGGGGGGGGGGGAAGCTGATTCAGAAACTTAGCCAAAAAGAAGTGTACGAAGAAGCCGCTAAAAACATGCAGCATGAATTGGGGGGAAGTTAATCCATTTTATGCACATTACATCATTTGCCTACAAGTGAAGATAAAGTTTTTCAAGCCGAGGTACAAGATGAAGACAAAGAGCGTCAACTGTAGTCATCCTCAACACTTGAAGAGCCGATGAAGACCTTTCTTTATTTGTATTTGTACTTGTAAGAAATGTTGTAAGTAATCCCTTATGTCGCCCCATTGGGGGAAGATTGTTAGGATCAAAGTTTATAATCCTAACACGTAAATGGAACGACATTTACGGGATTACATTAGCTATCTTGAAAGGCACAAACACATGGACTAGAAGCGTCATTATTGTAAAGTTGTGTGTTTGTTGACCTATTAATACCCCCTCCATACTTCCATGGAGGGGTGAGACTTAGTGTGTATTTTCACTTTTCATTTTCATTCAATAAAACACTTAGTTTTCCTTCTCTCTCTCTAACTATGGCTTTCATCTTCTTCCACCAAACCCGACCTCCCGAATCACATAATCAACATAAAACTACGGTCCTACAGATCTTAATTGTACTTAATTTAGAAAAATTATTCAAGATCCCCAACTTCAATTTCATAATAAATTCTAATTGTTTATCTCAAAGGAAGAATTAGATGAGTTTGACTTACAATTGATGATAAATATGTAGGAGTAGTTTGAGATTTTTGCGCTTGAGACCTTGGATTAAAATCTTAATGTAATAGGTGATGATTTAATCTTGTTTTTCAGCAACTCAGCAGTCAAACTAAGTATTGATATGTTTTACTGGTATTTATAGAGTGAGAATCGTGTTTTGCATTAAAAGCCACGGACAGTCCCTTATCAATGAGGGACCGCCGATCGTTTAGGGACCGTCGTCAGACTGTCTTTCAGAAAGTTGGTTTTTGACGATTTTTGGTGTTTTAGTCATTATGAAAAATCTTTGGTTTTAAATCATTTTAAAACATGACTCTTTGTATTTTAAGACACGAAAATGATTCGATACGCACGAGTAGGCTAAGGAATGGGTATGGAGTAGAATTGATGAGTGTGTAAATACTCATCATTTTTACCTTTTCTGAGCTGCCAAAACATCTAAAAATACTCAATATTGAATCAAAATAGTGAAAATATCCCAGGAATGTGTTTTATATGTTTCAAATGCAAAACAATCAAAAACAGATGAAAAACGTACAAAGTTTGCAAAATTGGCAGTTTCAGTCCCTCAACTTTCAAAAGTTGTCAAATCTAGTCCCTGGTTGTTCTAAAAACTTGAAAAAGTCACCAAAGGCCCTTTAAATAAAAAAGTTACATAATTAGTCCTTTGGTGCAAAGTTTCACAAAATGTCAAGTTTAGTCCCTGATGTTTGGAAAATTGTCAAAAATAGTCTCTGGGATATTAAAACTTTGAGAAAAACAAATTTTGTCCTTATACTAATCTTTTATGGCAGGTTTGGTCCTTGGTTAGAAAGTTTGGTGAATTTTCACATTTGGTCCCTGAAGTTTCAATATTGGCAGATTTAGTCCCTGGGAATGCAAAAATTGGGAAATTACATTTACGATCCTTGGGGTACTCTAAAATGGCACAAATGGTCCTTATAATAACTTTGGGGAAATTACATGTTCAAACCCCCTAAATATCCAAAATTACATAAATAGTCCTTGGTCTTAAAAATGTAAAAAAACCAAATCGGACCCTGTTATCCTAAACCTCAAATAAACCCACCCAATAAACCAAATCCAATCCACTATCCTAATCCATCCACCCAGGCCCAACTATCACCCAGCCTAATCCACCCCTTGGTCAAAATCGGTCAAAACCACTCACCCCTAACCTTTCCCTCCCACACAACACTGCAAATACCACCCTGGTATTTCCCCCCCCCCCCCCTCTTGCACCACTTGCCTATCCACCACCCCCTTATCCCTCCAATTACACCTTCCAAGAAGCCATCATATCACCCCCCCCCCTATGGCTACTCTACAGACCCCAATTGCACTCACCAATTTTCCCGCCAAATTGATACCAGAAACAAGACTCATC
The DNA here is from genome assembly GCA_030686995.1 of Artemisia argyi. Classification (NCBI taxonomy): domain Eukaryota; kingdom Viridiplantae; phylum Streptophyta; class Magnoliopsida; order Asterales; family Asteraceae; genus Artemisia; species Artemisia argyi. Next base: position 26,510,261 of record CM060704.1, read on the forward strand.
CACTTGATGATAAAAGTGATGGGAAGTGATCATGTGAGTCCCACTAACACCCTGGAAGCCCTATAAAGAAGAAAGAAGACCAGAGAGATTAGTATTAGTGTAGTTTTAATTTAGTTTAATCGTAGGTAGTGTGTTATCTTTTTCAATTGTAATTTTCAGTTAAAAAGTGTTGTACTCAGTTTCCTTAGTGTATTTTGAACTTCCTTTACCTTTAATTCCAAGTAATTTTTACAGAATCCTTATTTTGCATTTTCAAGTAAATCTGACAATTTTACTTGAATATTGTTACAAGTAGTTAAAGTTGTTCATTTAGTTCAAATTAAGTTACCAACAAGTTTTTATACATTTTCTAAGCTTTTAAAACTGGTTTCATTCAGTTTACCAAAAATAATAAAAATTCAAGTAAAATCAATGGAAATTAAAAAATTCAGTGTAAGGAAGAAGTAAGCAATGGAGTATGGTTGAAATGTGGACTACCATGGGTTAGAACCTCAAGGGAGGTGCTAGGATAAATCTGAGATTGGGTTCTTGGATTTGAATCACATTGCATCACTTGTAAGCATTCTCTTAATTTTTTTTAGTAATTTACTGTAGCAATATTTAGATTCTGTGTAAACTAGTTATTTTCATGCTTATTAGGTGTGTTTGAATTGATTTCAAGTTAGTATATATTTAATTGATAGCTTGATCTTAGTTTATGGTTTTAAATTTCAATTCCACTGCCAAAATATTGCTTAATGGTGATTCTTGGGTAAAAGCTGTTTATGATTGAGTTTTTGTGCTTAACTGAGCTTATATCATCATATTATAAGTTTATGCATTGGAATAATAGCCTAAATCAGACATATGCTTTCAAATTCTCAAACAGTCATTAAATAAAGGGGTGTTTGGTTCATGCCAATCCACTATGCTTAGGATGTTTGTTGTTGTTGTTTTTGCTTGAATCTATTTACCTTAGGATAACTTAGGTCTAGTAAACCCTCAAAACCAAGTTCCAATAGCAAGTGAGTCAAAATCCCACCCAAATCCCCATGACAGTCCACTGTTGGACTTGTGGGTGTCCAAATCCTCACTATAGCTTTAAAACTTGTTAAAATAGCTTGTAATAATTTCAAATTAGCCTCATGCAACTTATTTAGTCAATTAGGTTCAGTAGAAATCCAAGAAAGTCAAAGTTGCATATTTTCTTAAAAAGTCAAAATTTCATGTGAGTCTGAAAACCCATTTCTTGGGTGAATTGTTTAGAATTTTCAGATGGGATTCAGACCTTGTGCTTTTTAGGATTAGTAACCCCCAGCTAGTCTTCAAGTTCCTACCTTTGTTATATTTTTAGGATTTTTCTTGTGGGCCCCATTCCCTTCCAAAGTGAGATGCAGGCTGAGCTCTGCCCTGCTGCAGCAACTACACAGTCACCACCACCACTTTGGTGGTGGTTTCTGACCTCCTCAGTGGGTCCCATTGGCCAATTTTTGGTCCCTTCAACCCCCCTCCTACCCCTCTCTACATATTGACCACTAGTTTGACCTTAGGGTCAGTGGACCCCACTTGGAATCAACCACCAAGTCTGTCCCACTTTTAGTTTGGAAACAAGTAAACCAAAGTGCTTATTTTGACCCATTTGCTTAATCTGTGGACCCCACTAGCTTATTCTGGCTTTTACATGATCACTTAACTAGTTTGAACCAGATTCAACCTTGGTGGGTCCCACTTAAGCTCATTTGAGCTTATTTTCCACTTTGGTCAACAAAAGTCAACTGTGGAGCCAAAAAGCTTCCACAGTGCTTATTTTTAAGTTCCAAAAAAGTTGTTTTCACAAAAAGTGTTTGTTTTTAGGTCTAAAATAGATTTGTAAAAGAAGAAAATCAAGAAAAAACAATTTAATTTTAAGTGATAGTTTCTATTTAATGTAATTTAAATTTAAATTTTCATTTTTAAATTTTTGTTAAGCACTTAGCTTTTTTATATTTTTCTTAATTTCCTTTTATTTTAAAGTAATTTCAATAATTTTCTCAGATTTTTATTTTGTCATTTAGTATTTATTAAATTTAATATTAGTTTAATTAATAATTAAGTAGTAAATAGCATAATTAGTTTTTATAAAGTGACACCTAGTTTTTATATTTTTCCTAGCTTTTATATGTTATAAAATAATTTTAGGAATTTTTTCATAATTTTCTAAGTCATTTAAGTATTATTAGTAATTTAAATTAGTTTAAATAGTTTAATTAAGATAATTAGTTTTTAATTAATAAAAAATCCATAAAAAGACAAAAATATTTATTTTTAATTTTTATACTTTCTTCAAGTTCATTTTAAGGTTTAGAAAATAGTTTTGCAAGTTTTTAGTTTAATTTGTAACCTTTATCATTTTTTAGTTTAATTTAAATTAGATTTAAAATAGTTTTAATCAATTAATTAGTATTTAAACATTAAAATAATCAAATAAATATTTTTCTTTTCATTTTAAATTTTCTTTTTATTTTAAGTTTGTAAAAGTTTCATTTTCACCCTCTGTCGTTTATTTTCCTTAAAACTCACCTTTTTCCCAGCACGCAGTCGTGTCTGATTTTTATTTGGTTTACGTTTATACGTTTCTGTTTCCCGTGATTGTTAATACTGTTATTCCTAATCATTCCAGTAGTGTAAACAAATCCAAATCTTTATCTGGTTACTTCCCATTCAATTCACCCGATCACAAACCCGTTTTGATACCATCCACACCTCGTCGGGACATAACGACCCGGGGAAACACTGTATTCCACGGAAGCATTGGTTTAAGCTGTTTGACTTAGTTAACCATCACCTGGTCAATTTAGGTTGACCGTTTGGAGCCAATCAAGAATCGAGACAGAAGAAAAGTGAAAGACTCGATACGCTTGAATATAGAGTGGATTTTGAGTCGAAACAGGAGAAAAGAAAGAAAATCATTAAATAAGGTTTATGGACGAGACTTGCATCGGGGAAAGCTAGAAGTCAATCATGTCATACTTAATAAAAGTCATAGACGAGAACTAGACGAAGGATAAAGAGTGAAGCAAATGTGCATCGTCTATAGTGATTGATTGACGAAAGGTTCGATATAAATAATGGTTGTGGTAAGACCATTATTTTTTCAAATAGTTTGCTTGAATCCAATGAAGGATAAACATTTAGAAAAAAATGTCTAAATAACACAAAGCATCTATAACGTATTGGCATACAAAAATCATCTAGCATACAAGCAAGTAATACCTAATCACATAGTCACATAATCATATAGCAAACACTTAAATAACGAGCATGATAGTCAAGGTTGTAAGAAAACTTACCTTGGCCTCTAGCTATCCTTAATAACACATAACCAAAACATGTGTTGTTGGTGATGCAAGACTAGATGATACTCACTTGGTAATTCGACCTTATGATTAGTTATGCACTTGGCTTGGTGAAACAACCATATGATTAGCTTCATACTTAAGGCGCGTATTGTCTTCTCCTCTAGCTATCCGCATTACACATTTTAACCACACATTGTCTTCTTTATTATCATTACTTCAAAACAAGTAGATTGGTATACCAACTAGGTTGCTTAAGAAATCCTTGTCGGCAACATTACCTACAATAAAGACATTCAAACTAGTAGTACATGATTCCACTTAAACTAAGTATTTTTCTAATAACACATTTTCATCATCTTTTGGCTTAATCATTTCCTTGATGCAAGTTTAAACCATTTTACCAAATGTCATTTGCCATTTGACATAAAATTGTTTTATCAAAATCAATTTTCGGCAAAGATTCATAAATCAGAATTTTTGCTTCCAATATTTCGCAAAAGTTTCTTATGAAATATTTATTAGCGAAACTTCCTTTCATTAATTAGAAATCAACAATTGAAATGACATGCCAAATATTATGATCTATTGATTTCACATAACTTTCAAATTCATTTTTCCAAATGACAAAATTTCATTTTCGAAAAATGGTGACTCATTCAAATAATGCCCTTCTAGATATCTTTTTGATTCCATAGATCGATTCAAGTTTTAAAGTATAGTATACTCTAAAGATCTTGATAAACGAAGCTGTGATACCAATTTTAGAAACTAGAAGGGGGGTTAAATAGTTTCACCGCTTCTTTAATTTTCTAAAGCGTTTCGCCGTTTTAGGTCCGGTTAATTTACATTTGCAAACTTGTTGAATTATACTAGTTATGTGATATCAATTTAGCTACTAATATACACAAATAAAACAAGTAAAGTAAAGAGTATGGAAAGAACACAACCAAGAGATGCGGCAATTTATAGTGGTTCGGCATGAAGCTCACTCTCCGTCCTACTCCACTCCCCGAGCACCACACTCCAGAGTTATCAATCACTATATCAACACACTCCTTCAGGCGGAGCAATCTGTACACATGCTTATACAAGGCTTAACGACACTAAGCATAATGTCGAGTTCTAATCGTAGCTAGAACCAATCTACTCCAAGGCCCACGTGGCCACACGGACAAGCACTCATGTCCAACTTGAATCTTCACCCGATCCAAGCCTTCACATAATTGACACACTTGGTTCTTCACCCGAACCAAGCTTTCACACACTTGACACACTTGGTTCTTCACCCGAACCAAGCCTTCACACAAGACTCACTTGGATCATCACCCGATCCAAGTCTTTACACAATGACTCGACTAAGTCCTAACCTACACACTAGGACATCACTCTTATCACATCAAATACATGAACTAATCTAGTTACAAGACTTCTTAGATCTACATCACCATCCAAGTTCACACAAATATCCCCATCCTCGACTCACACACAAGTCGGAAAACAATGACACTATTTACAGAACCTATCACTGTAACACTTGTTGCGTTTGTGTATGGACACCTATAACATCTCGAGTCTTCAACTATGTTGAGAGTTCTTCTCTTGCACTTGACGGAAGAGGAAATCACTTATAAACATATATCGACATGTTATAGTGATCAAAGATAAAATGAACATAGACCAGAAAGTTTTTGTGTATGTGGAAGTCTGTTTTTTGAAATGTAACAGTTCAGTATTTTTAAATGACAGGAGTGAGATAGACGGTCCCGTAAATAGGCGACAGTCCTTTATCACTAAGGGACCGCCGGCCACTTTAAGGGACAGTCCTGACAAAACGCAACCATTTTGTCCTGACGTGGTGAAAACTTTACTCGTGCAGGCTGAACTGATTTGGGGGATAACCAACTGTTATAAGGTTTGAATTTGAATTTATTTTCTTAATAAAACATTTCTATAAAAACACAAAAATACTTTTGTGAAAATATTTTGTCAAACTTAAAAATGTAAGTTTAAGAGAAAATAAAACTCTTTGATCACTTAACTAATGACGGTATTATGTTTGTTCATACATGAAGTGATGTTGTAGCAGCTACGTAGAAGAAACGAGCTTCCTCTATTAAAAACTTATAAACCGTAACTTTACGTAACATGTCTTTATATTTTGTGATTAAAGACGAGAAGACCGAATAATGCGAATAACATTTTTGACATTATTTGTATTAACAGAAGGGTAACCCTTGGAATGTAAAGATACCATGTATGATTAGATACAAGTACATTGATCAAGCTTACATTGAGTGTGAATCCCCAATCAACGTGATGTCTTCAAGTGTTTTTAATGATATAATGAATGCACGATTTGAACCTATGAGAGATCCCAAATACCCTGGCGAAGTTTGTAACTTTGTTGGGAGAGTTAAAGGTGTGCATATCTTTGTTGGGAACTTTAGTTATGTCGCTGACTTCATGATTTTAGATGATTTAGCAAGTGTCATAGATTGCTTCTTATCTCATGTTGTACTACGTAAGCCGTTTGTTGAGGAATCCAAGTTAAGGTATGACCGGCTAGAAGGTACGGTTCAGTTTTCAAACGAAATCGATAACATAACATATAGGATGCCTAATAGGATGAAGGAATTTCGTTACATGCCTCAATTAGACAAAGATAACATTAGTGCATTTGAGGATATTAACGAAGAGGATAGGAAAAAGGGCATAGATTATGTATGGGAAAAAATCAGTCTTTTTTATAAGAACTGTCTAAGCCTTGAACCTAAATACAAAGTTTATTGGGAATTTTTTAAGAGGATTAGAGAGGCGATTGAGAGAAAGGATAGGAAAACTTAGAGCATGAATTTGAGTCTAGCTACAAGACTTGTAAATAAAGAAAAACGCTTCTTGGGAGGCAACCTAAACTTCTTTTTCATTATTTGCTTATTTGTTTATTTTTATTTAATTCCGTATGTACGCTTTATCTTTTTGTTCATTGTTCATGTTTCAAATAAATTGTGAAAATGCTTTATTTTGTCTTTAACCTCGTTTTAATTACCTATAAAGGTATTTTACAAAAAGATAAGTGTAGGGAAGATCATATTTGTTTTTAAAGAACGAATTGGACATGAACAATAACAATTAGAGTTTAGCACAAATATTAGTATTTGTTAGAGTCAAATGCTTGTATCGAGTCACAATGGATGTTTTACAGGATTCCAGGTATTAAAACTTAGATTTTTCCAGAAACAAAATATAAAGAATTATGTCAGATCATTTCTGATGGCGCCAGGGGTTATAGCCTGACGGCATCAGGTGTTATTTCTACAAAATTTTCCAGGTTTTGTTTTTCTGCTGGAATTGTGTAGTTTCGTAAAATCTTTACTTTTTAAACTCCAGGAATTTGCAAACATTTATTTTGCAAGCATTATATCTTTACTTGCTTTATAGGATTTACTTTTATATAGAATTTACCGCCGATTTTATGCGAGGTTTCGTGTTTGTTTTCTTTGTTGTTTAACATGTTATAGTGGACAAGAAGATGATTATATTTCCGGAGTGAAGCTTTACATGCTCATTTTCTTGGGGGAGGATTTAACCATGTTACCACATAGTCCATACCGAGAGAATCAGGGGAGTATTAGTTTCTTTCATTTTTATTTATCTTACTTTTACATTTTTTTATCTTTAACATTGGGAACAATGTTCAATTTAAGTGTAGGGAGGGTAAATTGAGATACCTCAGAAACTATAACTTCATTGATTTTTGTTTTGTTTAATAGTAAATGCGTAATAAAACTAAGAGAAATACTTGTTTGGGTAATTTTGGCACCAAATTTAAAATTTTTCGCAACATATAGGAGTGAAACTTTAGTCTTAATAAGCGTCTCATGGATAGGAATTATATTGCTAGCACAAAAACCGTACCACTCAAAAATTTTCACCCAAATATGTTAGGTTCGTCTTTATATCTTTAGGAAAAAGCATTAATTGTTGATGCTTATGAGTGTACCAGTGGTATTTAGATTCTAGAACTTGCGTTTGTGATGCATCCCGAGACCGCTAGTGAGACTACACTCATGTAGTTAGGATTTACTATATGATAAGAGACATTAGGACAACCCATGTTTTAAACTTGTATTATAATTACATCGACTTTATTGGTCAAGTAATTTTCCCACACCTTTGCGATGTACTCATTTTTAGTACACGATACCCATAGTACACCCCTCAGAGCCTATCTTTTTCGTTTCTAACTTTAAGCATTTTACTTAAAGGAAGAATTTGTTTACAATCCACCCCCAAATGTACACCCAAATCGCCTTAGCCTTCCTTGTATGCACTCATCTTTAGTGCATTATTGTTACATGTTTAAACCCTTAGTTAATTGTCTAATTGATTATATGGTTGCTAAGTCAAGTCATATCTTGTACACATTTTTTGGGATGATTGGGACTTATGGGTAAAGTACTAGTGTTATTGAGTAATGGGGATGAACGTAATTTATTACCCCCATATATGCATTAATATTTTAAAGTACTTAAAGTGTTTCGATTTTCTTAATTCGAGTCTTTATTTTTAATTATGTAAAATCAAGTGTAGGGAGGAAATGAGCTCCCTTTGATGTATTATTTTGGATGGTAGAGTAAAAGTGCATGTCAAAAAAAAAAAAAAAAAAAAAAAAAAAGAGAAAAACATACGGGCTACCATCCGTTTCTTTTATTTATGTTTAAGTAAATATAGCATCTTGAAAAATCCAAAAATAGTTAGTAGTTAGTTCAAGTTGATTCGAGTCTTGGCTTAGCAACGCCTCATTGTACACATAGTTAACTAAGATAATTGACTTGCCATCAGTAAAATATCCCTTATCCAACAAACCGTGTTTTCCATACCCTTACACCTAACATTATAACCCTTTAAAAGACCTCTTTGATAGTTTATCCTAGGTGCTTACGCCAAAGTGGTGGAGGTTTTGATCCTTTCCCAAGCCTATGGTAATCTATTTGCGAGGACAAGTAGTGAGGATATTTTTCCATTTCTATTTGTGATATATAAACTTATAACACCCGAGAGATGAGAGTATCCAAACACTAAATGTGAGGTGCTAGTGTATAATTTCCATGTTTGTTTCGACTAAGGTAGAATGATTATTTGTAGTAATTACTTTTATATTAATGTTAAACGACCCCTAAGTTATATTTTGATTGGTATAAAAGCTCATTTGCTTGAGGACAAGCAAATCCCAAGTGTAGGGATATTTGATAAGGATTTATTTGATGCGTCTTTAGGGGGTCATTTAAGCTCTAAGTCGTGATTTTATGATCAAATGTTGCTTCAAATCGTTTCTTTTCTCATTTTATGCACTTGAGACATGATTTATGGAATATGGAGCATTTTAGACGTTTTTATGCTCAAGAATGAAGAAAACAAGAAAGGCAAGAAAAGTCAGGATTTTACACCTGACGGCGTCAGGCTTTGGATGCTGACGCCGTCACTTGAAGAATGGAACTCGTAAACTTTTACATGTGACGCCCCAGAAAGAAATTTGAAGTTTGCACCTGACGCCGTCAGGTGCATTTTTGTTGAGGCCGTCTGGCTTTGCAACTAAACGAGACGGCCCAGAAGGGCTAACAAGTGATGACGTCAAAGATCTCTTGGGCGATACGAAACCCTAAAGAGCGACGTTCTGACTGCGTCAGGTGACGCCGTCAGCTTGTAAAATCTATATATAGTTTTGGAATTTTCATTCATTAGAGGGGTGTAACTTTGTGCAAAACCCTAGAGACGAATTTCCAGAGATTTCAAGGGTTCCCAAACCTTCTTTTCTCTCATGTTTCATTGAAGATAAGTAATCTTTTAATCATTCATCATGTGTATGGGTTGTGTATTTTATTGTTGGTCGAACCAGCAAACATAAGCTTTCATCACCCGAAATATGTAAAGAAAGATCATGGACTAGATCATGCATACTATACACATAACCATACTCATCCATTTCAACATCTTGGAATAAAGAATTGCTTACCAAGATTTTGAAAATATCATTTCCCACATCCTCCATATCATTGTTTCTTGTGCCATCCACTTGAAGCAACCCTAAAGCCATCCAAAGATGGACAAGTTATTTCTTTTTCATGAATGTATCCTTTTTAAAGATCGAACAATATGCAAAGCATTGCTTGGAAATCGAATTCGGTAAACTATCAAAGCTTAGTTTCAAGTGCTTAAAACCATGTCACTTTCTTTGCACCGCAAACCTTGCTTTCTTGGATGGACAACCACTTATCTTTGTCACTGCTGTAATTTTGCAACACGCTTCCTATTACCTTAACTAAGAATGGCAAACCACGACATTTCTTCATAATATCACGCCTTATTTCCTCTAATTCTGGCAACAATTTTACTCTTTCTTTAAACATGAACCAACCATCATCATCTGAAAGACATTGTAAGGTACAAGAATTCTTTGTCATATCATTTGTTTCGATTTCAGATTTTCGTGTCGTGACAATAAGGAATTTCCTCTGAATTCACATTTACGGTACAACTCTTAAAATCATCCCAGTATGATATCTCTTCGTCCTAAACATCATCTATGACTAGCAAATATTTCTTTGATCCCAACTTTTCTTGAAGCTTTGTAATCAATTTTTGGGTAGTTGGTGGCTCACATTTCTTACTGGTTAGATTCATAGATCATTTCCAGGATTCTATTAATGTAAACCTTAACATATACACACATCCAAGCTTTGACATCAAAGCGTCTCTAGATTTTTGGATAGTTATAGATCGACTTAACTAAAGTTTATTCCCACAACATGAACAATTCTAAGAGTTTTGGAAAATAGGCACCATTCGTGTAACAAAAATAGGACTATTCGTGTAACAAAAAATTATAGATGCAATCACTTAGTGGGAAAGGAAGTGATCGAGTGATGATTATTACACAGATGATCTTTATTTTTTAATAAAGGGACCATCGACGTAATTAGTTTGAAAAATAAGGATTACTAGTAGGGTCTGAAATAAAAATTTTCAATGAATAACGGATATCAAGAATTTTTGTATAGCCCGTGCCCGTTCGTGCTCGAACCCGTTGGCCCGTGCCTATTCGGGCTCGAGCCCGTTTGATCCGCGCCCGTTCGTGCTCAAACCCATTTGGCCCATTGGCCGTTCGGGCTTGAATATTTGTATAATTTGCAATTATTTGTAGTAGTGAAATTTAATGCAGGAATTGTGTTTAATTTGGTTGTATAATATGCTTGATAATTTGTATTTCTTATGTAAGGGGTGTTTTAATAACTGTATTAATTGTATTTATTGACCAGTTAAATAATTGACTACATTAAATATAATTAATGTAGTGTTTTGTTGTACATTATGTTTCTTTTCTTATAATTAGTAGTCATTATAGTCATTAATAACACTGACCACTTTAATAGCATTAATGTTGTAAGTCTGAAAATTACATCGTGCTTGTTTTGTTGTACACTATGCTTATTTTGTTGTACATTTGAAAAGTGGTTGCAGCTATTGTACATTGTGCTTAAATGGTTGTAATTTTTGGTGAAGGGGTGTTTTTAATAACATTAATGTTGTTTGATAGAATTTTGGTCTTAAAATGACACCACGCTTTATTTTGTTGTACAATATGCTTACTTTGTTGTAATTCTGAAAATTGGGTGCATTAAAGTGTTGTAAACCATGCTTAATTTCTTGTAAGTTTTAAAATTTTGAAAAAAGATTCATTCATGCTTTATATGTAGTATATTGAATAAGAGTTGAGATCCATGAAGAACCCATACATGCCATAGAACCTATCAACCAATCATAGCTAGCCATTTATATTTTCCACATTTTTTTTTCAAAACAACATATCTTGCAAACGGTAAATCTTCAAGCTACAAAAAAATACCATCGCGACGAGAATTAAATGATCTTTCTATAGATATGCATTGTTATATAATTTCGACGAATTTTTTTTTTTTTTTTTTAATTTCCGCCCAGAAAGAATCATATATGATTCGTCAAAATCATATATGATTCGTAAAAAATCATATATGATTCGAGTCTTACGAATCATATATGATTCGTAAGAATCATATATGATTTGTTAAAATCGAATCATATATGATTTTTACGAATCATATATGATTTTTCTGGGCGAAAAAAAATAAGTTCATTGAAAAAAAAGTTCGTCGAAAGTATATAACAATGCATGTCTATAGAAAGATAATTTAATTCTCGTCGCGATGGTATTTTTTTGTAGCTTGACGATTTACGGTTTGAGAAAAATTTAAGTTTTAAAAAAAGGGTGAAAGTTTATTTTTTTATTTTGATAAAAAAAAATTAGTGGCTAAGATTGCTTAATGGGTTCTATGATAAAAGTTGGATCTATAAAGAACTTTTGGCTATTGAATAATAACGAGCAGGTTAGCCCGCGCGGTGCTGCGGGGAAGCTTTTATTTTAAAGTCATACAATAATACCAATCAATTTGTGATACCATTTGCAAAGAATTATCATGTAGAAAAAAAAGATGTAAAGATACTCGTTCTCTTCGCATCTTCACGCCAAGATTAATCCCTTTATAATCATAGACATAGCAACAACATGTTGTGTTGACTTGTTTGGATATATACATGCACCACTGGTTTCATTATAATTGGACTTAACCATTATCCTAATCCACAATCTATGCCCTTTTGCTAAAACCATCCCATAGTAATCATGAGTCACAAATTTTATACCATTATCCTAAACCACAGTCTATGCTCTATTGGTAAAACCATCCTATAGTAATCATGAGTCACAATTTTTATCCACCACTATGACGAAAGATAGAATCAAGACCGGCAAGATTTTGCAAGCCATATAACTTCAAATGTTGAAATAATAATGGACAATAAGCACACCTGGAATGCAAAAGAGTAAGTATGATAAAAGTGGTGCTGGTGGTTGTGCTACTGTACATAGTAACCTATTTAGTTTATTATAACATTGAATTATCCAACATATTCATAAATTAATGTTTCACAACATAAGCGCTTCAAAATTCGAAGTATCGAGCCTCTGTAATGACTTTCTGACGATCCTTCATAGGAGCTTAAAAAAAGAGCTTCAAAAAGTGGAAAACTGATATATCTTTAGATGTAACGTTGGACCGGGATAAATAAGAGCTTCGAAATGGAAACTTGATAGTTACAAATCTTCCCTGACTCCTACAAATATATTCAAAAACATATTAGGTCCAATGGTTGCCTTTCTTAAAGAACATGATACACAATGAACTTCCCACATAAAGCACTTAATGCACTAACACCTCATTAGCGGAAAGATAACTCTATGACCCAAATAAATTATATACATAACCTACTAAACTGATGAAAACAAATATCACTGTCCAAGTTCATTAGTTAGTTCTGCATTGTCTTAGAACGCCACAATTAATGACTTCATATATACACATGCATATGAGTATATGACATAAGATTCAAAATCTAAATAATCACACTCACTCAACATAGGAAGTTCATATTTGACAGTTGTAACGGTAATATAACTTTAAAAAGATTAATCAGGTACTTTCTCAGTGAAATCTTTTAGAAGCATGAGCAACATCCTATCACCAGTTACTTTTCCAATTCCTCGAATCATATGTGGGGCTTAATTCCGTATAAAAACTTCATTCTTAGATGTTGCACGTACTGTTGTTTACAGGAAGTTTCAATTTTTAGGTCAATACATACCTGATACGCAAAACAAACATGTTGTTTACATCATAGTTAGTATACATGTTCTATTTAGCGTAGGCATAAGTGTCAAAATGGCACTTGGTTAGCATAAAAAAATGTTTGCATCATTAAAACAACATGAGGCGATGCAACATATTTTAACTATCATCAAATGGTTTTGCTTGCATGGTAATAATCCCTGCATCACCTGTGAGCATGTTACAATACTTCGTTTATTCACTCCTAGTCAATTGCAGAAATAAACCTATAATAACTACATTTCAATATTCAGTTTGTGTGATAACAACATCGATTCAAACTATCTGTATTGGCGCACACACAAATTCAGGATGGGCTTCATAATGGTCAGGTAATGAAGCTACCTGTTGTTGTTACTGTAATTTTCCAACTTAATCCATTACCTAAAAATTATAAAAAAGGTACATATTGGTGATCACAGCCTTATCGAAGAAACACTGCTACTACCTTTTTATTGCTAATGAAATTACCTGCTAATGAAGACGTCTCTATTATCGAAGAACCACTGCTACTACCTTTTTATTTTTGTTCTACAAAATTCAGATTTGTGAAACCGATCAAAATTTGTACGTGATAACATAGTTTCCCCACTCGTACTTAACGAAGCAAGTAAGCTGGCCTGATCCTTTACAACTAAAGTCACGTTTGTCCGTGTACCTATGCGAACGATGTCAAGTAAGATTTTACGTTACCTGAAAAGCTCCATGAAATGGATCATCCATCGGCGGCTTAATAGGCAGCTCCATTTTGGACTGCCTTCATTTCATAAACAACAGGGATCATTAGGGCCAAAGTAGACACATCAGATTGATCCTTCATACCTACTTAGAAAAAATAAGCACAATGACATCCCAGCATGTTTTACGCCTTTCATTATGACAGATGATGATGAAATTAAAGTCACTTCACAATACTATATCATTTCATATGTATTACCTTCATCTCAAATGAGAACAAATGAACTTAGGAGCTGAAAGTGCATCCTTTAATAAGACGTGCACGACCACCGGTCAACTGGCACAACACAGTCTGACAATTTCCACACACCACAACTGTTTGCGATTGGCCAAATACATCAGTTCTATAAAAACAATATCAATACAAAAAAAAAGAAAAAGAAATATTAGGTATCTATGTATTAGCATGATTAAACAGCAAACAATTAACACAATAAAATTATAAAACCGATAAGAAGACGCACATGTTGAATAAGCCTTGGCATTTGAGTCCCTGCAACATACAAATAAATGAATAAAAAAAGTGAGATTCATACATTATTAAAACTTATTTGGAAATACGTTAATAAAAATGAAATTGTTTCATTGTTATTCTTTCAATTTGGTGGTCATTGGTTTTCTGCTGCAACTTTTACAAAGGGGTATTTGGGATCAGTTATCCAATTAAGTTAAAGTGGTTACTTCAAAATTTGCATTCAAAAGCGCTTAGAACTAATGCTTACTCTTAAACATCTATAAGCTACCTTCTTAATTCCGAATGTTTAGTACTTGCTCTTTATATTAGAATGCTTGTAATAAACTGCTTCATTGCGAATGCTTATATGTTATTGCTTAAACCATCATAACCACATAAACTTCAAAATCTTGTTGTAGCAAATAGAACCTTAAATGACTAAAACAAATGATATTTCTTATTAACAAGAAAACCTTGAAACCATATATAATTAGATAATTCATGAGCCGGATGACGCAACTACGTGACAATGATTATGATGGGGAGCTGGGAAATTTTTTTTTACTACTTGCATCAAATCCATAATAAGATAATACTCCACGGAATATACAATAAACTTTATGTTCATATGCTCATAGTGCGTCACTGTATTACATAACCTAGTAATTTAACCCCCAAAAGCCTAAAAACACAAAATTGATAAAATCAAACTCAAAACAAAATGAGTCAACAAAAAGATTAAACTTTCAAACACCTTTTAAAAAACCTAAAGAAACCCACAAACAATTCCAAAACCATTCACTAAAAACACAATCTTTGATTCAATCGTTGTTATATAAAAATAAAATCCCAAAATAATTTACCTCAAATTTAGATAAAAGATTTGCAATTTGGGTCTTTCAAGAGTACCCATTACAACAATACCTGTAATACCCTAGGCAAATCCCACATCGGCTGTGGCCTGGAGAGATGCTGGGCTCATAAGATAACATTCGCCTTACAATGACACAACGCGTTTTGTGGTCTACTGCGAGTGGGGTTCTTAGGAACTAGCAGTTAAGCGTGCTCACGTGAGAGTAGTACTGGCTTGGGTGACCTGCCGGGAAGTCTTCAAATGAGGCCACAAAAACAAAGCCGTGAGCCTGCGGGCAAAGCGGACAATATTGTGGTCTGCGTAAGGCGGGGTGTTACAAGTGGTATCAGAGCCAGGTTGAGCCGTTCGGGATGGTGGGGCAAACCTCATCGAGGACGATGAGTCCTTAAGGGGGGGTGATTGTAATACCCTAGGCAAATCCCACATCGGCTGTGACCTGGAGAGATGCTGGGCTCATAAGATAACATTCGCCTTACAATGACACAACGCGTTTTGTGGTCTACTGCGAGTGGGGTTCTTAGAAACTGGCAGTTAAGCGTGCTCATGTGAGAGTAGTACTGGCTTAGGTGACCTGCCGGGAAGTCTTCAAATGAGGCCACAAAAACAAAGCCGTGAGCCTGCGGGCAAAGCGGACAATATTGTGGTCTGCGTAAGGCGGGGTGTTACAATACCCTTCTGAGATTGTTCATCATTTTCACCATTAACGAAACTAATCATCTTCAGTAAATCATTGTCGCCTTTTTTTGGAGAGCTTGTGAAAGGTGATGTTTGATTTTTTGCTGGTGACATTAGTTTGGTGGAAAGAAGAGGAGAAAGGTAAGAGGCGGTGGAATTTTCTAGTAGCGGGGTGTGTGTCTAGAAATTTAGAGAGACACTTGTGAGGTGTTTCATGGTATCGTACCACTTTCTACAGTGTGTTTGTATTTCCAAGAGTGTATCACGAATTTTAAGGCGTATTAGGGTGTCATTACGCCTAAACGGAGGGTGAACAGTCCATGAAGCAATACATTAGGGCCAATAAGGTTTTGACAACCTAATACACCCTTAACAGCTGGGCCTCGTAATGCTTAATCCAACAACTAAACACCAATCAAATTTCACGTTTTTGGATTTTTGACACCTTAAAAATTTGCTTTTGACCCCGTTATATTTTGGGGTTTAGTATATTTTATAATAAGGGCAAAAAATTCATGCATCAATTCATTCTTAAGTATGTCAAGAAAAAAATTAGTACTAAAGTTAATTCAACATATGAAAAAAATCATCAATTTATATTAACATTAACGGTTTCTGAAAGAACTTAAACAAAATTTAGGATTTCATAACCATAAGCAAAAACATCTTCTATACCTGATTTGAAAAAGCAGGTCATATGAAGAAGAGATACACTGACATTCTCCAAGCAAGCATCTTTCTGCAAGATAAAAAATAGTGATTACTGTATATGAGTACCGTAACAGATTTAAAAACTATATTATTATTCAAAACAAATTTTCACTTCTATTAAAGGTTTCCCACTTTTCTATTCACAAATGTTTCTAAGATTTGAAACTTTTTAGTTCATTTAGGCATTTCATCAAGCAACTGGTGTTCATGGAACAAACAACTTCATACCTAATACCATAATTGTTTGGGCAACTGTCCAAAGTGATAGGAGGCTGATGTACAAATGACCATAGCACAATGTTAATGCCCTTTCTTCTCCAAGAAGCTCACTGAAATTAGAACAATTATCTATATCAAATGCACAAATGTATTATCTTTGTTACAAAATCATTAAATTCGACACAAAGATGAAACTCATAAAACTATTGAAAGTTTATGTTTATAACACAAAAGAATGAATCTTTGTAAAAGAAAATCAAACCTTCACATAAGAGATGATTAACAGTGACCCCGCTGGAATCCCTCCTGCGCCGCTCAGATTCAGTTATGATTGGATAAGATTGAGTTGTTTCATTTAGTTTGTGTGCAAAGATGGAGTAATAAGGGTGGATCGATAATGAATCTGGAATGAGAGAGATAAGAAGAATGAAGAAGAGGCTGGAAATTTCTAGGAGTCCTGCTAGGAGTCCTGCTATTATGTGTACAGGTGTTGTATTTTTGAGAGGATAAGGTGTACACTTGGTAGTGTTTTAAGCAAGTTTCTGTGTTTTAATTACATCCCTAAACACCATAACAACCAATAAGATTTGGGTTTTTTTGATAAACAGTGCATTGCTCTTTTTTCAATGGTTGAGACCCAATCAGAGGCTGTATTAGAGATTTAATCACCAAATCACCCAATCAAAACGGGACACATGGTCCTTGGATCACGATTTTCGAGACCCCAACATTTTGGGTTTTAGTATATATAGTAATGACGAGTGTGATTTTGGAAAACCCATTCACTAAACATTTACTAGTATTTATTTATTTTTTTCTATAATCTCATTCTTCATCTCGTCAAATTTACTTTTGCCCCGAAACAAAAACACTGTACCCGAAAAACATAAAGACAGAGAAAGAAACTCGGAGAAAATGTCCGGAAGCGGAGATGGTCTGTCAATGAATCTCGCCGGAATGTCAAAGAATCAGCTCTACGATATCATGTCTCAGATGAAGGTTCAATCTTTACACACACCCACTTTTATTTCTATCTTTTTAGGGTTTTAAAGATTTCATTTTTATCTTCTTGAATCTATGTTTTTTAAGGTATTATCTTGTTGGTATTTGTTAAAAGTTTGAGGATTTTAGGGTTAAAGTTGAATCTTGAAAATATATTTACCCTTCAAGTTAGGGATGTATGTTTTTGCCAGTGTTAGGGGGTGTTTGTTTAAGCTTATATGTGGCTTATGAGCTTATTTGTTTTCGGCGTATTTTGAGACTTGTGGGCTTATATGAGTTTATTATGAGATGGTAAACTTATATAAACCCGTAAGTCTCAAAATAAGCCGGAAAATTGAGGCTTATGAAATGTAAGCCAAAATCAAATAAGCTCATAAGCCCCACATTATAAGCTTAAACAAACACCCCCTTGTATAAATTTAAGGACTTTAGTCAAAGTTATTGGATAGTCGAAATAATCATATCGTAAGCCCATCTATACAATATGGTTGATTATATGTGTTTTGTTATGCAGACATTGATAGAACAGAATCAGGATCAAGCTAGACAAATCTTGATTCAAAATCCGCTACTCACTAAAGCTCTCTTCCAGGTAATATTTTGCCGTTCAGGCTTTATTTTTTATATTATTACTTTTCTTCTCGTGATTCAGATAATTATTATTAGACTTTTCTAGGGTTTTTAAGTTTGGTGTTGTAAAGTATAGGGTTGATGTTGTATGTGATACAAGTGCAATCAGTGTTTGTAACTTGGGGGTGTTTGGTTGTGTGCATGAAATTGTAATAGTAAGATGATAGTCGGATTAGTTAGGATTTAGACGGTTAAGCTGAATTATTAACTTCATGCTGTCTGCAATAAACTTGATTTATCAAAGACTTGAGTAGATATATTTGTATACCTTACTTTATGATATTTTTAAAGACTAACTACTGTCAAAAGCGAGGATTGTCTTCAAGTAATAGAAGCATGTATACACACACATACTATGTCCTGCATCCTTCTGTCTTTACTGGCGCGGTTGATGTCTTTCTAGTCTTTGGTTTACCTTAGTTAATCATTATCTTCCTTTTTGGGCTCTTTCATTTTTTTTTGGGATCCCTACCCTATGTTCTGCGTTGACTGTCTGGGCTTGGGTGATGATTAGTTTGCGTGAACTATCTTGAGAGCTTGGTTTTATTACGTCACATTTGAATGCTTTGTTTAGTATCTCTACGTTTTTTAGGAATACAAGTCTAAGGTAGCTGTTGGTAGATGCTACTGTCACTTTAAACTGAATATGGGAAGAAGAACGCGTTTAGGATTATGGTTATTCATTAGCTCATACTCCCTTTCAAAACACACTTCAAAAAGTGGAACTGTTTTAACAGTATACTGTATCATGATGCCTTTTTTAGACGCACGTAATTTAAAGTGTCACTGTCAACCTGTCTTTTTGGGGCTCTATGGGTATCTTGCAAGAGGGGCTAGTAGCTCCTTGATGCTATTAGCATCATTGATCTTACATGGAATCATTGAATACACTTAGGCTTCCATTTCTGTTCCTATATCTTTAAAGGCTAGACTATACAACTAAAGTTATATGCATGTGGAAGCAACTCTTGAGTGGTTCATTTTGAGTGGTTCATTTTGATTGTTTATTAGATGGTTGTGCTTGTTTGACATTGCATATGAATCAGTGTTTGATGGAATCATTGAAGGTGTGTGGAATTTTGTTAGGATACACTTAGGCTTCCATTTCTGTTCCTATATCTTTAAAGGCTAGACTATACAACTAAAGTTATATGCATGTGGAAGCAACTCTTGAGTGGTTCATTTTGCTTTCGATTTCCTTGATTTGTTGTTGTCCTTATATTTCCCTCTTTGTCACTGAAGATGTGTGCCTAGGCCCTTAGAACCGAGTTGTGTTGCGGCACAAATTTGGTGTCTGCCCTTGACTGACATCTACCATGGGACTAAATCACAAGATTCATTGTAATGAGAATTCTGTTAATTCAGTGGCCAATGTCTAGAATACTTGCTGTCAAAATTGAATGTTTTAGTTTCTGATCTTGTTTCTCTTCTTTCTCTGTTCCCTAGGCACAAATAATGCTAGGAATGCTTCAGCCGCCTCAAGAGGTAAGAAAATTTCTCACAACTATACATCTCTATTCTGTACATTGAAAGCGGAAAAATGGGTGGGTTGGGTAATAGGTTTAACAGTGTAATGTTTTCTATGCAATTTGACACCGAATGGGTTGGGTGCCTGAAATCACTATTTGTCCAAGTTTATTAAGTTCTATATAAATAATTAGCTTGTCATTTATGAATTTATGATTACCAAATTCGATTATGTCAATAATAGTCTCATGTGCTTAAAAAAGGATTTTGGAGGTTGCATGCATAAAAAATACACTTTGGAATTCAGACAATTTTCAGACCCATTTGGCCATTTCCTGTTAAGCTGTTTCTTTTATTTTACTCATTTGACCGGCTAGAGATAATTATACCCTGAACCGACGTATTCATGATTTGTGTTAGAATATTGGTGAAATCCTGCCGCCTCTATTGTTGGCACATACTTACTTATTCTATATGTTCTTACTTGTGAAACTAATATTTTAATGATGATTCAGATACCTAAAATTCAACCAGCGGGATCTCAACATTCTCAGCAAGCAACATCGCCAGCTCACCAGCCGAGTGCTCAACAGGCTTCATTGCCATCTCAAAATAGTTTGCGGGACCAAACAAGCGCACCTGCACCCTCCGCATCTATGTCTCCTTTAAACCCTCCGCTGCCTTCACACCCCTTACAACCAATGCAGCATAACAGAGGTCATATCAATGCTCAGTCAGCATCAATGCCATCTCCACAGTCCTCAAATGTGTCTGCTCTTCCGCCTCATTATTCTAGTCAGCCACCATCGGTGGTTCAACCCACAATGTCTGCTGCAAGCACCCCATTGCAGCAGCCTTTGCATATGAGTAGCATGCCTCAGATGCCACTTCAACCCCCACTACCATCACAGCCTAGACCACCTTCTATGCCGCCTTACCCTCATCAAAATTATTCTCACATGGGACCCAATGCCGGTTATCAGCACCCAGGTGCACCACAACTACACCATTCACAACCCATGTTTCATGTAAGATTCAAGTTGCAATTTTGATGTGGTTTGAGTTTTTATGAAATGCTCTATATCTGAGTTTATCATGAAGATTGAAGAAAGCTTTTTGTTTTCTATAATGGAATAATTGGGCTGTTCTATCTAGTTGATTCTCGTTCTACTGCCACGGAGCGTTTTCCATTTCCATCATTAAATGGAGTGATAAACTACAAGTTGATAGTTTTATACCATCATTATGTAATTATTGTCAATAATATAAATTTTTTAAAAAGAAAATTTAAAACTTTAAATAAATCGCCTTTCACTATTCAAAAATAACTAAAAGTGTATCTTAGTATAACATTTTTTTGGTGTGGTTCTAATGATATTTTATTTTGTTTAATCTTTAAAAAATGTTATGAAGTGTGATGATAAGTTGCTTATTCCCATTATCTCATCTATTCCGTTCCTTTACTCTTTGAATTTTGTAGCCAGGTGCAAGACCACCCTCTAGCATGGGCCCCACTTTTTCTCAAGGACAGCCACTTCCCCCGAATCAGCAGTTGTCCCAAGCATCTTACCAGGTACTGGCTATTAGTTTATCTTTCTCTTGGAGTCCTCATTTTTAAAATAAATAAGCATAACGAAACAATCTTGCTTACTTTTCACCTTAAACGCTCTATGTAGTGAGATTCCTGTTATTGAACATGAAATTAGTTTTGTATAAATGGCATCTGGCTATATACATGATAATTAAGCACCTCGTGGAGGCTATGAAGCTTTAATGGGTTTCTTTTGTGGCTAGCTATATATAGTGGGTAAGGGTGAGCATTCCGACCGTTTGGACCGGACCGACCGAAAACCGGACCGACCGAAGGACCAATGGTCCGGTCTCGGTCTGGGATTTTTCATTAATTCGGTCCTCGGTCCGGTCCGGTCCGGACCGACCAAAAAACCGAAAAAACTTGCAAAAATCTTGCCTAATTGGACCGGACCGACCGGACCGAGACCGGACCGACCACATTCGGTCTGGTCCGGTCCAGTCCGGTTTTTGGACCGTGATCACCCCTAATAGTGGGGCGCGATAGGCAGGATTTGAATTTTTTTTTTTTTCCCCCCAAAAATGTATCTAACCAAGAAGGAAAGCAGTGGGGTTAGCCACGGTAGATGAAAGAAAATGACAAAAATAAAAAATACAATGACACTTGATTAGTTTGGTTCATTTTTCAACATGTGTTACCAGCCTACTATAAGTGGTTGTAAGTCAATATGAGTTGGAATAAAGGACCGTTTCGTGCTCTTAGTTGATGAGATGGGGAAAATTGACTATAAGTTTAGCATGTGGTGCATTTTGTTGATGGCTTGCGAGAAGCCCATAAGACTCTGATTTAGTTGTACTTCTATGCCACTTTGTCAATTTGTCATATAATTATGGTGTCTGTATAGAGTGGTTTCATGGTGACAAGATGGTAAGAAAAATTGGTATTATTGTTTCGTATGCTGGAAGTTGTCCCACCTTCATACCTAAACCTTGATATCATACAGTATTATCATTTAGGTTTTAGGGTCCAAATTATTGGTATTGTAACCTTCTCTTATTGGTGCATGAGATTGCATGGGATTGTTTTCACAAACAATGAACTCAATAAAACTATGTTAAGCACAAACGTTACAGTCACTTGAAATTACTTCTCAATACCTAGGTAGTTAGTAAACGGAGAGGGATCCTTGTTGAGGCTACCTCTAGCCTTTTTGTCTTTGATGTACGTAGGTAGTTAGGTTTTAATGAAAAAAATATTATCCATGTTGGGGAAAAAAGTCATGTTTCTTCCAAAATAAACTCACACACCTGCCTAAACTAAATTTGATTGACACCTTTGTCTCAGTTGGGACTGGAACCCTCAACCACTTGGTTAGAGAGCACCTCACATTCACACAGATACCTCTAGGCCAAAGGCCCGTTGTTAAATTTCCATTAATTTGTATTTCACGGTGAGCAAAGCTTTTCAATTTCCATAAAGGGAAAAATTGTTTGTACAGGCCTTGACCACCTTCACCTTTTGGTAGTGTTGAGTTGCAATCTTAGAAAACATATGTCCCTTCCCAAAATGTATCCAACCAATGATCTTGCACAAATATTTTAACAACTGTTTTGGTAGTGTTGAGTCGCAAATCACCCTTTTTGAAGAAACATATCTGGTTTCCTTTTTTTGGAACGAGGACACGAGGTGATCTTGGTTTATACAATTGTGCTGATCCCTTAAAATTCCCTTCAAGTATGTCACACATGTGAAAAAGTTACTTCTACATAAGAAAGGACACACATAGTTTTTTTTTTTTTTTTTTTTAATTTATTTATTATTGTCATGTTTCTTTAAACAATGGAACCCCGTAACGGCTGGTTTGCTACACATAATTCCAAGCTGTAATAGTGCCAATTTGATTGATATCCTCTGTTCATTTGTTTTTTTTATAACTTTGAATTCTCATGCTTGACTTGATGCTTGTGTTTATCAGGGAGGAAATTCACATGTAGGAATGGATTTCAATCAAATGGGAATGCCTTCACAACCTGATAGAGGATCCAATTGGATGCCTGGTTTGTCCGAAAATACAGCAGGAACACAGCTCCCAGGACACTCACCACCATTTCTTCCAGCTCATATGGGCTCAGGCAGTCAGCCTCCTCGACCTTCATCATCAGTAAGTTTATTTCTTATTTCCTCAACCGAGTTAACTTCAGTTTATTGTAGTATTTTTTTCGAGGTGGCAAAATGGTCGGTTGGGTTATGTGCATAGGTGGCAAAACAGGTGTGTTGAATATTTGGGATAACATATAAGGAGGCCATTGAATGATTCAACTTTTTTCGTTAAGACCACCTAACTACTGAAATAATAATCTACTTTTTTCTAAGTTGATGAGGTTGTATGCTTTTTAATACACTTTGGTTTACTTTCAACCTGATTGTCCCATACAACTTTTTTGTTTTGTTTTTAGCTAAGGTTTATAGTTTTACCCATTTAACCCCTTGAGATCAGATATAAACCTGAATCAGCTTAGTTTTAGGGGGTTAATGATCTGTGGGGACATTGTACTTTCCGAAAATCTTCATTTTCATCATTGTACTAATCGTGTGTTCATTTTGGTCACTATACTTGATTGCCAATATCGTGTTCTGATATTATATTGACCTAAATGAACGAAAAAAAGTACATGAAAAAAGTGGACATTTTCGCAACGTACAATTAGCCAAGATATCATCAACCCCAGTTTTAGGTAAAGGGGTTGAAAAGGCCACCTGTATTGTAGGTTACACCATTTTCTCTTTTCAACCCGTTGATAGGTTTTATATAATCTAATCAGATCATGTCAATTTCTTTTGAGATACGACTTTTGCTTTATATTGATTATTAATTTGAGAGGTCAAGTGTTATCCCTCTGTTTAGGAGTCTAGAGAATATTGAATTATGGCTGAACATACTAAAATTTGCATGTATGCAGTTATCTGCTGATCAGGAAAAGGCGCTACTTCAACAAGTCATGAGTCTCACACCAGAGCATATAAATCAGCTACCACCAGATCAAAGAAACCAAGTGCTTCAGCTTCAGCAGATGTTGCGTCAGTAAGATTGGTAAACAATTTTTGGCCCTGCTGATAATCGGGATTATGCTGGACACTTGATCTAATGTTCTAGCTGTAGCTACTTTCAGATATAAATAACCTAGCCTGTATTTACATGTATCCCATCTGCGTCAAAAAGCGCAACATTTTTCTTGACTTGTAGGGTGTGTTTGGATGTGCATTTTGAAAACGATTATATGATTATTGTTATATACTACATCAAGGCCAACAATATTTTAGATTCTAGTCTTTGCTTATGATTATCTATTTTTTTTTTTTATGGATTATTAGTTTAATATCAGCTACAACAAATTTGCACGCTATCCTTTACCTATTTTTACAACTCAGGTTTCAGTGTCCCAAAAGTCCACAGGGCACATCCAAACAACTGCATGGCTCGCTTATATCGTTTTTCTGCTGATTGAATGACAGTACCTCTTAATAAGGAAATGAGTAATAAACAATACTTTTTTCCCCTCCAATAGCTACAAATAAACAAGGATTACGGAGTAAAGTCAGTCAAATTCAAAAACTAGTTTTCGATGGGTAAAAATGTAAACTAGGTCTGTAAATATACAAGAAAAAGGTGACATGATCCGATTAGCCAAGTTAGGGAATGTACTTTTTGGCCTTCTTTTTATTATCATATGTTGAGCAATGGCTTAATCATGGTTTTGCTAACTTTCTTTTCAGGGAGCATTTAGAACGATATTGACAAGTCAGCAAACGATTAAATGTTTTCAAGAGTTCATGCCATCATTGCATTTCCATTACGTTGCTTGTCAATATGTCAAGATTAGTTATTCGAAGATGAAGTTGTTTACTTGTAGTTTGAAGCTCAAAGTTGTGTAGAACGTTGTATTATGTTTATTTTGACATTTTTGAATTTTCTTCTACATACAACTGGATTCTTTTCATCTATGGCTTTCGTTTCAATCCTGTGATCAATCAGTATTGTCTAAATCGTTGGGCATATTTGCTTGAATACAATGTGTGACCTCGACAATATTTTAGGATGCTACACCACAAATGAATATAAGAGCGGATTTCTGCAAACCACCACTAAGAATAATCTCGTTGGTCCGATAATGGTTATTACAGTGCATTTTATTTGGTGACAGGCATTTCTCCTAGTCTTAGTGTGAAGCACATATATTGCTCTAGTCACTAAGTCGAATATCATGAGGTCACGAACAACCACACTTAAATTTGTAACTTGTTGGTAGGGGTGCCCACAGTCCAAAAACCGGACCGAGTTAGGCAAAAACCTTAGACCGCTGATGACTGGACCGAATGTGGTCGGTCCGGTCCAATAAGGCAAAATGGTTGGTTTGTACGCCGGGCCGGACCGGACCGGACCGAGACCGAATTCACCCAAAAACCTAGATCAAGACCGAACCACTAGTTTTTTGATTTGGTCGGTTTTCGATTGATCTCGATCGGTCCGGTCCGTTCGATTGGTTTGCTCAGCCCAACTTGCTTTTGACACTACATTGCCCTCTACAATGACCGATTATCTCTATCGCAACAATGTTAATACGGTCTATTTTTGACTAAGTGAGTTCAACAACATATGAAATGTAGTACCCTGCCTATAATATTGTTTATTTTGCACGAAGGCACACAACTATATTACTACTTTCATCTCAACATACATGCGTCATTGTAAAATAAAAACCTTTTTGTAAACTAATCAAAAGTTAGTTGTAATGGAGACCCAACTTTGAGTCGATCAACCTTTGGAGCCGTAACACCCCACCCCCGCACCCCCTCACACCCCCCTCCTCCCTAGGGTTTTTTGGTTGGTTGGGTCTGGAAAGCGACCTTTGGAAATGTAAAGATTTGTGTGTGAGGGTTTTGTTTTTTGTTTTGTTTTACTTATTTATTTAAAAAAAAATAATAATTTTTGAGAGGTATTTTTGTGTTGTGATTGGAGTTGTCTTATTACAAACATTTGGTTATGTATTTGGTCGGTAAGCTGAAATGACACGCTGAGCTGATCACCCATAAGGTCACCGGTGTAAGCCGTAAACTGCATACGAAATATAAGCATATACCCAAAATATAGACTCGTCGACAAAACCCATGAAATACAGGATATATTATATTTAGGTACAATTAGATTCCATTAGGACCCACAGAGTATATAGTATATCTGACACAAATATAAAGTTTGAATATTTAGTCAATTAAAAACCAAGGATCTAAAGAGACACATGCAATGTTTGTTCCTCAAGTAGGTCAAAAGAAGACAGAAAGTCCATCTCTTCCTTAAATTATATTCATTGACTTGTTTCCATAAACAATCAATATTATATATCACCATGATTTCATCTCTAGATCCCAACCCTCAATTATTATTTTTACCAACATATAATACTGAAATCTTTCTTAAATGTCACTTCTCAGTTACCAATCACTTTTTGAGCTTTTTCTTCTTTGTAAATCATTAATTACTACTTTTGTAACTAGTTTTAATGGCTAACTGGGAGTTGAAGAATTGTTGTAAGCATGATCA
The DNA here is from genome assembly GCA_030686995.1 of Artemisia argyi. Classification (NCBI taxonomy): domain Eukaryota; kingdom Viridiplantae; phylum Streptophyta; class Magnoliopsida; order Asterales; family Asteraceae; genus Artemisia; species Artemisia argyi. Next base: position 26,537,236 of record CM060704.1, read on the forward strand.
GTTGGTGTTTCTTATCACTCTTGCTGTTTGCATTGTTGTTATTCTTGCGGTTAGTATTTTCTTTGTCATAAAGATTATATATTTGTTACAAAGATTTGATTTTTATGTATGTTTATTGAAGTTTCTTAGGAAATGGTTGATGGGTATTTTCTGTTTTGTGTTAATAGTTGATGTATGTTAGGTTTTGACATAATTTATATATGAAGTTACGGTCTTACGGATATTTGTAGTAATCAGTTTTAGATGTTGAGTGGTGTTTGTGATTATTCGGAACAGATTATTTCACTCTAGAATAGTTATTTAAGCAGCTATATGGATAAGCAAATCCCAGTTGAACTCAAAAGTACTTGGGGGTAAAAGTAATTTTTTTAGATGATAATTTTATCCAGGTTGAAACAAACCTGATTGTGAAAAGTTAACATAAAATACCTAAAGTGTATGTTTGGTTCACAGGTATAGGAATGAGGAATGGAAATGATAGTTATAGTAGGTGTTTGGTATACATGAATAGGTTTCAAATCTATATATCACACCCATAGAATTAGGAATCCTCCAAACCCATCTAAGAGGGTGGGTTTACCATTTTCTTTGAGGTTTGTAAATTGTAATACATATACCCATATCTTATAAATATACCAAACATCTTTTTAAAGTAATGATACCTATTACCATTCCATTATATAATCAAACCCATACCTATAGTGATTCCTATAAGTATACCAAACGCAGCCTTAATCTTACTGTTATGGACTTTACTGTTATCTCATGAGATCTCCTTTTTTATAATAAGTGACTTTTTTGCTTCTTTTATGGCAAATATAAAGATTAAATTAAGATAGTTAAAAACGTAATATACTCAGCTCTAATGATGTTGTAGGTTCTGCAGTTTCTGTCAAAATAAATGAAGAACCAGACCAAAATATTTAAATCCGATGGAAACTTTGCGGGGTTGAATATGACACAAAATCCTTAATCGATACATATTAGAAGGGAACCAATCTTGCTTGGTAGTTAAATTTCCCTAGCATTATCCTACTGACCCATACCTTTCTCGACCGAAGCCATAAGTAGTAGTTTAACACTTGATCAAAGCGGCAGTTAACTAGGGAGTTAACTTCTAATATTTGAATTTAAGTTAATTATCCAATATAGTGTTGATATAAGTAAATGAGCTGTTTCAAGTTACTTGAAGTTCGAATCCTATTTAATGGTGTTCAAAAGGTACCTTTCTTATAATCATTAGCGAAACTGAATGCTTGTTCTTTTATCCAATAAGAGCTTTCTGTGAAACAATTTGGCAGAACTATGTGATATCTTCTTGGTGATGGTAAGATATGATTTGAATTGTATTGATGGCTTCTAAGTTCCCGATGTCTTTATGAGCAGTGACTCATCCAATACTTTTATTCATGCATCGCCATAACAATCTTTTATTGTTTTGTCATGCTAGAAAACACTACAATTCTTATTCCAAGGTATAAATGTGCGTACCTAGCAAACCAGTTTGCTCCTATTAATGAGTGTCAATATAACTAAAACTCACCATACATGTGTGCGCGGTGGATGTATCCTTCCTCTTGTACTGCTTCATTGGCTATGCAGAAATCATCAAATGTTCCTTGTATGTTATGGTTTTGTCATATCACATGCTAATAATATCTCCCACATTTCTTGTAGTTATGGAGAACGGTAGTGCTTTTACCATTCAAGCTCGTTACTGTATTTCTTCATGAAGCAAGTCATGCTATTGCTTGCAAACTTACATGTGGCCATGTAAGGAATTCCTACATAGCTCCTTTATTTTTTAATACGTGTCAAAACGTGTCGATCGGATTGGTTGATGTTAATATTTTCATTTCCATCTTTTTTAAAGAGATTTAAGAGGCTGTATGCATCGAAATACACTTCAGGTCATTTTCGACCTGTTTCAGTTTTAATCGAAGATTTTCAACTATACCCATTTGACAGAATGGGTCAAAATTTCGCCCTTTAGTGATACAAGATGTTAAACATGGGTTAAATTAACTTTTCATTAAAAAATGTAGGTGGAAGGAATGCAGATTCATGCCGATGAAGGCGGGATGACTCAAACACGTGGTGGTGTATATTGGTTTATCTTACCAGCAGGATGTAATTTGTTTTCCCCTTCTCAAGCAAAGATCAACTTACGACTGGATAGTAGCGTTGTTGGTTATTCTTTGCTTGCTTGTCACACGGATTCCACTGCATACTAAATTTTTATGTTTTTTTTTTTTTTTTTTTTTTTTTTTTTTTTTTTCCTTGTGACTTGACAGATTTAGGATCATCATTTTGGGGGATGGTTTTGATACTGGCTTCGACAAATCTTATAGCAGCAAGAGTAGCTGCTGGATGTTTAGCAGCTGCCTTGATTATTGTTCTTTTTGTTGCTAAAAATGTAAGAAACCACTTCTTCCATCCTGATATCCCATAGCGTTAATCCAGTTTTCGTTCTGCAATCCATATGAATTAATGCATTACCCACCAAGGCTCCTTGGTAGAGGTGGCATTTGCTGGACAGGTGGGTTGGGTGATGTGTCGAATCCAGTAAAAATTAGGACTAGTCGCATTGGGTTGGTTTGACCTTCACATCCTTTTTGTTACTTATATAAACAAAATGTGTTTTCTGCTCTTATGAGGTTTCAAGTCTAACCTAAATTATAACAAGGCGGTAGACTATAGGTGGCAGAATCCAGTGGTCGAATAGGTTGTGTAACCAGTCAAAATGGATAAATTTTTATAAGGGTTGGTTTAGCTGGTTTATTTTTTCTAATTTTATAAATAATGAACATATAAAGTATGTTAATAAAACAATTTACAACGATGGGAACACTTTAGCAACAAAGTGCCAATTTTCACATTGATGAGTTGAAATTGAACCCTCTAAAACATCTCTCTGATCTTTACTCTTGTGTCATTTCACAGTGGACACTGCGCTGGCTCTGTGCAGGTATGACCATACTAGATTTCAAAAGTTATTCTTCCTATTTAGAGGTGGCAAAATGGGCAAGTTGTGCGTCTTGTTTAATGGGTTAAAAAGGATTCAAGTAAAAAGCTGGCAGTTTTTTGTAAATGTCGAAGCTAGTTAAATTTGATTACAAAACTAAATTTACCTCATTAAAAAGCTAATTTCTGAATAGAGAGGCACTACACATTAAAATAATTTTCGGGTGACTTCGACCAGTTACTCTTTTCCTTTTGAGCTAATTTTATCTTAAAATTTTACTTGTTTACCCAATAGAGGAAACAATATAAACCCATATAGACCCATTCATAAGTAATGGTTCAAAATTGTCATGTTTATCCTATTTAACCAAGTATACTTGTAACATATGACATCGTTTTTATGTCGATCATCATCAGGATTTATTGCCGTCCTTGCTATTGTCTGGGCATTGCAAGAAACAACAAATTTTCGAATTCTTCGGTACATCATAATGTTCATTGGTACTACCATCCTTAACCCTTCATCATCTTTAGTACGTCATAAATGAAGTTTTAGTGAGTGAAATTTGTTACTTACATGTCACTTATGCATATTGCAGGTGTGATGAACAGTGTGTTTTCTATCTACGGTATGCATTTTTTGGCTATTTTTTTTAACACAATAAAAAGTGTGAATTATGTGTAAATTATAGAATTAAAGATGAAGTTAAGTGTACTATTATATGCAGATATATACGGTGACTTAATATCTCGACGGGTTCACACTAGTGATGCTGAGAAATTTGCAGAAGTTTGTCCATGTCCTTGTACAGGAGTCGGGTGGGGTGTAATTTGGTGGGTTATCTCTTTTTCATTGTCGTATAATCCTTCTCTTATCCATGAATATAGTCTTGCAAAAAAAATTGATACGCATAAGTACCTGTCAATTGTATAATTTCAGTAATAAGTCAGAAAAGTGAATACAGTTAACCAAAAGTAGTATGAGGGGATTTGGAAGTGCGTTTTGAAAGTGACTATTGCGATTAGAAAGAAATGATTAGATATATTAATTCTGTAGAAATGTTCATAGCTTGGTAATTCTACATCTATTGATAATCTTTTGTCTAACGGCCATTAAAATTTCCTGCTTCTCTAAATTTGATCATTTTGACCCTAAATAGTCAGAAATATAGAATCATAATTACTTTTACGAAAGCACTAACTTTTGATGATTGGGACTTCAAGTCACAATAATTAGTTTAGAGAGGTGTCAGATAATGGTTCACACGGGTTAGGGCTAAAACATGTCTTTAAATGTGAAGAAAACAGGTTGGGTTGACCCATAAACATTTTCTTGGCCATTTTTATATTAATATTTAATACACTACATATGATTATCTAATTAAAATATAACTTTTTAAAATGAGACATGTAAGAGGCTTCAAGCCTTAAAAATGCTTTGGGCGAATCATGACACATTTGAAGTTTTGAACCATTCATCCCATTTCCATCTAAGCCAAGTCAAAACTGCCACTTCCAGGTTTAGTGTCATATTCAGTCACCGCCTTATATATACTGACGATGTCAATGTGGAGAAATAGAACTTTAGCTTAATAATCTGCTGAAGAAATGAAATATTATAATTTTTAAAGGATTTTAATTTGAAAGCGTTGCTATTCTCATGAGATCCACATAAATGTTTTCAATTGGCTATCATGTTGCCATCGATCTCCTACGTATTCATGTGTCTGTTCATTTCGCAGGGGAGTCATTTCTCTCATTTTTCTTGGTGTAGCTACATACTTTGGTCTTGTGATCCTGTCTGAAAGTTAATGGTATGTTCGCTTTATAACTTTTCGACTTTCTTTGATCACTTACAAATTGATTGAGTAACCCACAATCGTCTTGATTAGTAACAGAGTTATATCAGTTCCGAAAGTTTAGTGTAAACTCACTTTTTTACGTATCTATATTACTTTGATGCTCAGACTATTACTCCAAAAGTTAAATTGTAATGGTTATGTTACGATTATTGTTAAATGTTCATATATTAATCATCTCGATAAATTGAAGAATTTCCATAAATTTTTAACTTGAAGTAATCTTTTGACATGAAAGTCAAATTGGAAAAATATAAAGTTAACATTTTCTCCCATTTTCGAATGAGGCAAGAAAATACATTTGACTTGCTGATTTTTGCAGATGCGGTCGTTTAAAAGCTCAACAAGTTCTACTTCTATAGGTCAAAATTTTATGCACAGACAAGCTAATGATTGAAGCGGAGATAACATACGAAGTACATTTTTTGGTAAATCTTGAACCATTAAAAACTCATCATTGATTAAAGTTTAGATCATAAACGGTCAATTTATTGGCACTTGTTGCTTATAGCAGTTTAGAGCTCCAGATAATTCTTACAGGCTGATTAGATTTTATTTGGAAGTGATGTAGTACATTTTTGTAGCTACAAATTTGTAATTGGATATGATAAAGTTAATAATCATAACATTCTTTATTTTGGGATAGAGTTTAACTCTATTTACGTTTGTGTATTCGTGAATGAAAATTATTTGTGTTTCTGGAAATGAAATCGTCATGCTTTATGCTTAAAGGAGTAATTTGACCAGGAAAAGTTCCTGTAACAAATGCCAAAACTTTATGCTAAATGTAATATTGAATACGTAATTTTCTTTTCAAATATAAAGTTGCTTTGTGGTGAAAGTCTCTCAGACAAGAAATTGGTTTGCTAAAAAGCGTGTCCTTGTTTCACTTGTCAAAATAAACACTTGTAGATTAGACCATGGGTATCATATGAAATGTTCCCTTTTATATGTCAAAATATAAACATTACGAAAGTACATGATGTATCTTATCTAGGGAAAATAGTGGACATCCGATCCACCCGATCCATCCATTCATAGCGGATATGGATTGTGGTAAATGGATAAATAATGGATACGGATATGGATATACCTCTATCGATCCATGTCCGATCCATTTACATCCCTAATCTTATGTATAGCTGTTATGGTATATTTGAACTTTTGAAGGTGATACTGCAATTAGAATAACAAACATTTACATTGATCTTAGGTTTTATGGTTTTGCTTATGAAATACATAAGGTATATAACTACCAGTAAATACCTATAAAGGAAATCACAGAACTTGTCATGGTACTTAGACATAAAGGCATCACTCGCATCGGTAAGTGTTATGGTAGATTTGAGAAAGCTTCCAGTTCCGATAATATGATGGTTTAGTTTGTTGGGTTGATTCCACTTCTTCTTTATACGCGATTAGTGCCCCACATCTTGCTGCTGGTTCATTGCGGTTTGATATTTTGATGACAAGATTACCTTGAATGATGTGAGACCAATTTTTACTCTGAAAATCTTCACCATCATCATGCATCTTCTCCAACAAACTAAATGTTACATAACCAATCCACAAATTCCCCTTCGAAGATTTTGAAGAGGCATTAATAGAATCAATCTGAGGCTCAGGAACGTGCATTCCATCATTTTCAAATCTCAACTCCATAATAGGCTCATTATATAGACGCCTCGGCTTAAACACAGCAGATATTGCAAAACCCATGATTTGGGTTTGCCATTTGGGAGGTAACTTCAACGTTATTGTCTGCCCATGTTGTTGTTCTTTGAATCAGCTTGGGATCTTGCTTCTTGGAATACCAACACTCAGACAAGCATCTACATCAGCATACTTCTGCATGCAACACGTACAAACATTAAACCTAAATGGGTTAGTTTGATAAAGTTTGAGATGAATGAGAGGGAGAAGCTAGCTAGTGACCTTTACAAAAGATTGCTTTTTCATCTTATCAATGTATCTTTTATTTTCTTCATCCTTTAGGAGTTCATTGCAATCATAAGACTATCTTTATTCACATCCTCATCCAACCCAATCTTTCATTAAAATATTATTTTTCACTCATCCACATATACAACCAATACATACAACCAATCTCAATTTTTTTACTATTTATCAACAACCCAACCCAACCCAACATGCATAGCCAACCATGTATCATTGTACAAAGAGCTAGCCAACCATATTGTGACATGTGACAGATTGGATGAAGAAATTGAAGGTCACCAAGTGACCAGTTCATGCACTTCTCTTTCTTACTTTGATGTACTTTTGATATAATATTCATTATTTGTGTCCTTTATACCCTCCAACCGATTGGATTGGATCACCAATAAACATAGTCTAAAGGCATATCTTATACAACAACTCGTAATCCTCAAATAGATCTTCAATCTTTCTTAATGACTTGCAGTTGGTTGCATTCAATACTTGTATTCCTGATGGAAGCCTATGCAAATTCGTAAGATTGTCACACACATATACGTCTAGCAGTTTAAGACGAGAAAGGTGGGAGATGCTTGCAGGTAACTCTAATTCATTGTTGTAACTTAAATTTAATGCTTCCAAAGATGAAAGTATATGAAGATTTTCAGGGAAATCTTTGTCTCCGATTTGACTACTGCTAAGATCTAATTTTCTCAAGGAACACAAATTTGTCAAAACGTGAAAAGTAACGGAACCATGGGCTAATGGCAGGTGAAGCTCTTGTAAATTTTCCAGCCTCCCAAACTCATCTGGCAAATTTTGCAGTTTCCAGCAATTTCTAAGATCAAGGCTCTTGATACAATTTAGCTCAGAAATAGAGTTTGGAATATTCTGAAGACTTTCGCATTCTGAGAGATCCAATCGGCTTAGGTTAGAGAGATATTTTATGGATGATGGCAGTTCTTGTAAATTCGAACAATCGGTCAAATCTATATGAGATAGTTTAACCATACATGGTGACAATTCTGGGAATCTTTCAAGAAGATGGCAACTAGAGAGAATGAGCGTCTCCAAGGATTCCATCTCAAGTCTTGATGGGAGACACATGAGATTCCAGCACTGATTCATGTCCAAGTAAATAAGCCTTTTGAGAAATCCTAGAGACTCGTGTACCTCCACCAAATTGATACAACCCGACAAAATCAATCTCTCAACATTTGGGGCTCCTGAGACATCCAGAAACCTTATGAGGCTTGAGCTCTTAAGGTGAATGAATTTCAAGTTCAACATATTTTGATTACAAAAACAAAAATGGAACAAATTAGAATCAAGATTACCAAATGTTGAATACAATACTTACATTTATTACTTAATATAAAAGGCATAGCAAATCATGACTTCAATCTGATGCTAAAACATTTTTCTAACATCTCCTCAGTCATTGCTCATTACCTTATGTCCCTCCCATAAATGTTCAATTTCGCTACACTCCATTTCAAGCCCAACAAGCTTACACATGTCTGCTACTGGCAGAGATGAAAATGGGTAAAAATTCCAACAAAGCCATCGTAACTCATCAGGGAGAACGGTAGGTTCATCACAGGTGAAAAAGGAATAAACATTAAGTAACCGGAGATTCTTCATGCTTTCAAAAACATCAGCACTAAAACCCTGCTCCTCGAATTCTTTTATCACACTTATGCCTTCAATAACTTCTAGTTCCTGGAACAAGGAACAATACTTAGATCAACAATATACTCATCCTAAATACTATTAAACATTTTAATGTATTAGAATTTTAAATAAACGGATGTTTATTACCCTGTTTTCCTCAATCACGTCACGGGCTACATCGATAGACCATAGCCTGCTACCCGGGGCACTCTCGTGAACTATTTTCCAACACATTTCTTGTATGAGATCATGCATACCTAGCGTTTCCTTTGTCACAGTAATAAGAGATTTTTCAACAAGAACACTAATCCCTATCACGGGATCAAACCCAAAACTATCAAACCATCGACTCACATTTTTAACTTTTCCGTCCTTAAAGAAACAAGCAATATCAAGGAGTATTTGTTGCTCAGGAAGATTTAGATCATCAAAAGTTAACTTCAGTATCTTGAAAATCTCAGTATTTGGTATTTTGGCTATTCTGTCTAAAGCGCTTCCCTAGGCGCTTCCTGGTCTACCACGGAAGTAAGAGCCTAAAACGTTTAACGCTAGTGGAAGACGACGGGTATAGACTATTGCAGAATCTGAAAGCTCCTTGTACCCTTCTGGAGGACTATGTTTTCGAAGAGCATGCCTGCTGAAGAGTTCAACAACTTGATCCATACGTAAAAGAGCAGGTTTGTACTTAGCATTTGCTTCTGATAATAAATGCATGTCTCTAGTGGTTATTATGATTCTACTTCCTAGACCAAACCAGTCATGTTTGGCTGCTAGGAACTCTAACTGCTTGACATCATCTACATCATCAAGAACAAGAAGAACCTTCTTATTGACAAATCATTCTTGTATCATGTTGGCTCTATACACAGGATCCTCAATGTTGAACCAGCGACGTGTCAGTTAGCAAGTAGCCAAAATGCAAATTATTCAGGTGAATTAACTAGGTGGGTCAATTGGTAAAACAAAATCAGCTGCTAAAATAGTGAACATGAACAATGAATCTGATGATTAGAGTGCCTAAATGGTTGTATCGGGTAAAAACGGCTCGTTTTTCATTGAAATATATCATGTGGGATTCGGCTGGGTTGTTGTCGTGAAAATGATTTATTAAAAAAAAGTGCCATAATGTGCGAATCAGGTCTAAACGGGTCGTTTTTATATCATGTGAGTACAAGTTGACACGTTCCTGCTAAAACAGTCATATGTAAAAGGAAACAAATTACCAAAGTGTCGTTTGTTGAAAAAAGTGACACTGGACTGAAGCAAACCCGCAACTAAAATAGAAATATAATCAAAGATGACACACGGATATAACGTGGAAAACCCCAATAGGGTAAAAACCACGGGCAAGGAAATATACGTTTCACTATGATGAAAACTAGGAGTTACACATTCTCTCTAATTACAAGGATAAACACTAATCTCTTGTAAATAGGAGATACCACACAAACTCTCTAATAAGCTCACAATACTAGAGATACAAAGAAAGAGATGCAAATAACACTTCTGTGTATTTTGCTTGAGATGGGATGCCTTCAAATGAGTCAAGTACCATGCCTTTTATAGGCATCAAAATTCATCAACTTACATCATCCATGACCATTGCAATATGCAAGTTGTAGTCCCACTTGAATCCACTTGCAAGATTCCCTCATATCACATATCAGATACAATGTATCTTCTTCCAACAATCTCCCACTTGAAGATTAGATTGAGGCTCAATCAATCTTCACACCGTCATCCTTCCTTGCACTTTCATGTTGCTTACGTTTCCGCTAGGCCGCATGAGGATCGGCACCATATAAACTTGTCACTGTTGATTACTTTCGTCAGATAATCTGCCACGTTATCATCAGTATGGATTTTGTGCATATCCACGGTTCCTTCTTCCACTTGCTCACGGATGAAGTGATACTGAACTCGTATATGCTTTGTCTTTGAATGAAATGCTGGATTCCTTGCAAGATACAAGGCACTCTGGTTATTACAAAACAGAGTAATTTTCTCTTGTTCGTGCCCGAGCTCTTCCAACAACATCTTCAACCATACTGCTTCTTTGCTGGCTTGAGCAGCTGCAACATATTTTGCTTCTGTTGTTGACATAGCGACAACTGACTACAATTTTGAAACCCAGCTTACTGTTCCACCAGAAAGTGTAAATGCATACCCGGTGGTTGATTTACTTCCGTCAAAATCACCTGCGTAATCAGAGTCAACATATCCCTTGACAGTTAAACCCGATTCCCCATAACATAATGCAACATCCGAGGTTCCTTTAAGATATCTAAAGATCCTCTTCACAGCTTCCCAATGCTCTCTACCAGGTTCCGCCATGTACCGACTCACTACTCCCACTGCATGTGCAATGTCTGGTCTTGTACTGTTGATACAAAAGTTGGGTGTTCCTAGTTTGGGCTCCTGCTCTCGTACCAATTAGCTCTTAATGCTTGAAACCTGCGCACTAAGAAAATAAACAAACACCATTAGGCTTATCGTGGGATTGTCTCCCATGATTATCCTCCGGCGTGAGAGTAAGTAATCGGTTTTAGGGTTATCGTAAAGAGTTAGGGTTTGTGAATCGTACCTTTAATGAGAATTATGTCATTCTTTATATAGGCGCAGAATCCTTGTAGGTTTCGTGCTCCTTACGTTTCACACGCATGGTGCTTATCCGGTCCAAGGATCTTTATCCGTAAATAGAAGATCCTTATCTAGACCATAAATAGTTTGGTTGGGCTTGCATCTTACGTGAGCCCAATCCCTTTGATAATGCGGCCCAAGTCATTGTTATAACAGCCCACTCATGGTGGGTTTGGGCCTTAGTGATGTTTAACATTTGGGCTCGTGGCCCAAATATAGACTATACGTCATCATGTCCCCCCAGTCTAGTGTGCGCGGCTTGCTAGCCGCGGATGCTAGACTACTTCAAGCAACGGTAAGTGTGGCGGGAAAAGTTACCGCCCAATATTATGGATAATGTATCTAGTCTCAAATATCTTCAAAAATACCTAGGGAAACGGGGAGAGTGTCCACGTGTGTATCGGGAAATAGGAAAAAGTGCATGTACCCGATCGTCTTCTAGCCACACGATTATGATAGTGGATTCCACGTGGCTAATATGCTAGGGTTTTTGTAACCCTATATAAACATCGCCTCCCTTTTTACTGAAGAACACACAGTAAAAACACACTTCCGCAATTTTCAAATTTCTTCAAAGCGTTTTTAAAGAGAGCAACTGTTTGACTAGGTAACCGCGGATACGCGCTTTTATTGTTATTCTCTAGAAATGGTTCGCCAATTACACAAGTTTCCATCTGAAATGGACGAGGATGAACTGCGTCAGTTCTCCTCTGATTATTTCATCCCTCTTGACGGGCATCCGGTTGTACCGGAGGCCGACGCGTGCATCGCGGATTTCCCTGAGGGAAAAATAGGGTTATATACGCGCTTCTTCGAGTATGCGAACCAACGTGTACCCATATCCTTATTCTTGAGTAATTTGCTCAACTACTACCGCCTTCACATTTCCCAGCTGCACTGTATAGGTGCGGCAAAAGTGTCAAATTTTGAAATAAACTGTCGGTTGCTTGCGGTCAACCCGACGATTAACCTATTCCGTGCGTTTTACCGCACAACGTGGTCGCATGGATCGGTGTCTTTTGCGAAGCGCGGTGGGCGCCTTCAGTGTTATACGGAGAAGGTGGATTCCCTTAGGGATTGGAGGGAAAAATTTTTATGGGTGGATGATATAGTATTTCCCTCGCCTTTTGAGTTTTATACTCAAGGGACGCTGCCAAGGGATGAGCGCCCTGTGCCCGGTTCGTATAGCGCGAAGGATGCGGATACGATTGATGCCAACCGCATCCCCATTAACCCCTACCCCGAGGAGTTTTTGGTTCACATGGGGCTGAGTCGCAACTATTTCCATGGTTCTGACGAGGTGCCAACCTTCATTGATGAGAGCGGCCGGGGTGGGTGCTTGTCCCTTTTATTTGTTCGCTTTAATAATGTAAGTGCTCTTGTATATGTAGTTTCAATAACTAAATTGTTTTTGTTATTTGCTCATGTGTTGCGCAGAGATGGATTTGTTTGCCGTGGTGAAGCTTGAGAAGCCAAAGCAGGTGACAGTGGGTGTGCGTCCTCTGAGGGAAAATGAGGAGCCAATTCTGAGGTTACTGCGGGACACATAATGGTGTTGGCGCAAGCTGGTTCAGAAGATTCACCTCCCGTTGCTGCGCTTGTGACGCCTGTGTAGAGCGTGCCTCCTACTGGGGAGCCGTCTCACGTGGTGGAGGAGTTGCGTACTGAGTCCTCTGACAGCGTGGAGGTTCTGGAGCCTGAGATTGTAGCGCAGGGTGTAAAGCGCAAGGGAGAGGCTGATGGCGCTGGCACTTCCAAGAGGAGGCGCCATCTCATCACGGATGAAGAGTCATCCGCAGAAGATGACACATCCGCTACTGGCGCGGATAAGGAGATTGCAAAGGCTTCTCCCCTTCTGTAAGTGTTATCCATGTTTTCTTTTTCTTTTTTATTATTACTTGTCGTAATATGCTCTGACCTTCTTCTTGTGCTTTATAGTGACCATGCTGCAGAGGGTGATGCGGCATTTGTGGAAAGCGTGGTCCCCCCTCAGGATGCAAACGTGGAAGAGATAGTGAAGGTGGCTGGGGAGGTGTCTGCACAGCAGTTGATGGAGGAGCTAGCTATTGCTGCTGAGCGTCAGACTGAGTTGGTCGCTCAGTTGAAGACGCAGTATGTTGGGGAGAGCAGCAGCCTCGCACGGAAGGACGAGGAGATTGCCATGCTCCGTGCGCAGTTAGCTGATGCGCGAGCGGAGGTAGAGTCCGTCAAGGCGCATGCTGAGAAGGTCACTGATGAGAAGTTGACCATGATGGCTGATCTGCAACATGCGCGCAGAGAGCTGCATCAGTTCAGGTCGAACTTAACTTGGGGGATAAGGTATCTGGAGGAGAAAAAGGCTGAGCACTTCGGCCATATTGATGAACTTCGCGCTCGAGTGGAGAAATCGCTGAAGGTGCAGGAGGACAAGCTGCGCAGCCTAAGTATAGAATACGATGAGGAGTTGTATCCTCATCTTATGTCTACAATCGCTGAGCGCATGTATGTTTTGTATATTCTGCAATGTTGCCTTACTATGTGTATTAATGTTCCTCTTTGTTTCTAATGCATCCCTTGTTTGCTTGTGTAGGTGGTTGATCAGCCATGGTTTGCGCCTGGCTGCGATGGGTACTTTGGAGTCCCCGGAGGTGTTGGAGACCTTTGGGAAGGTTGTAGAGTGTGCTGTAGAGCGTGGCAGGGCGCAGGCTATGGAGGAACCCCATGAGGCGAAGATGCTGACCGTGGCACTTGCTGAGGTGCCCGGCTATAAGGCGGACGCTTATGACGAGCTAGTGAAGGCTAAGGAGGGGATGAAGCTGTTTGAGCTTCCACATATTGCGCGGCTGGAGCGCGACCAGGATTACCCCATAAAGTTGATTATGGAGGGGTTAACCCTGGGGAGGCACATCTTGGAGGATGCGGAGGCTCAACCAAACTTTTTTCTAAAGCCTGACGAGTCGCAGCTGCAGGTTCCAGTCTTTGCGCAGCCGCGTAATATATTGAACCCCTTCGTTCTTAAGAAGGAGGTTCCCCTGAAGGAAGTCTTGGAACTTCACGCGGAGAGGGCGGCCAAGAAAAAAGGTGTTAAGGGAAAAGCCATCCTATGTGGTGTAGGCGCTGCGCATATCCCTAGGTCAGATGGAGTTGCGGTCAGCGTGGCGACCGTATCGCCTAAGGATGCGTTACTTTTGAGGAAGCTCCAAGAGGCTGGGAGCTCCGCTGCCCCAGAACATAGTCCTGAGCACCGTCATAGTGTGTAGATATAGGCTTGTTGTAACTTGTAAATGTATAGTGTTGTATAAATAACAAATTGTATCTTTTGTTTGTGTGTTATGATATCCGTTCTTAAATTGTTATCCTTTGTGTAAAAAGATCAATTAAGATGCTCGTTGGAACCCATACTTAAATTAAGTGCGTGACTTAAAGATAAATCATAAATATGAAAATAGACTTGCATTATTTTGCAGAGACTTATTAAATGACCAAGAATCTTGGCTCATACTTTGCTAAGCCTGTACGGTGTACGTGGTATTGCGCATCCTTCGTGGAATGCGCATGGAAAACATCTTGAAGGTAAGGCGCTTAGCAAGGATACATGATCCAATGTTGATGGGTTTGCAACCCTCTTACTCAACGAGTTAGTTAGTAGGTTTACTCATCCTTTCTGCCATCGTGGGTCTTAATAAGTGCATGCACGCCATGTAGGCAAAATATAAAATAACAATATTGGAACGTAATAAAAATGTACGCAATAAAGTGAAGTGTGTTATAGAGTTAGCTAGAAACCACAACGTTTTATTAATACTTGCAAGTTTTTGGAAAATAAAAAACAATTCCTAATAAAGAAAACAAAATTCAAAGACAAACATTTATTGGGCACGTACTAAAGTGCAAAGTTGGCTATTTATGGGCCGTAGCCTTTCCTAAAGATAGCATCTTTTGAGATTGCAGATATTCCAAGTGAGCGCCAGCTCGTGACCTTCCATATCACGTAACCTGTATGCACCATTACCTAGTACATCCGTGACCTCGTAGGGTCCTTCCCATTTGGGTCCAAGCTTGCCTGTGTCTTCTGCGTGGCTTGCATCATTAGCGCGGTATACAAAGTCTCCTAGCCTGAAAGAAGTGTGTTTGACCCTTGCATCATAATACTTCTAAATTTTTGCTTTGGCCTTTGCTTCGCGTATAGCTGCGCATTCACGCCTTTCTTCCAGCAAGTCCAAGTCTATGCGCCGCTCCTCGTCATTTGTTGTGACGTTTATCTCCGCTGTACGTATAGTTGGCATTCCAATTTCGGTTGGTATGACAGCTTCTGTTCCATAGACAAGAGAAAATGGTGTGTCTCCGGTACTGATTTTGATTGTGGTGCGGTGCGCCCATAAAACATGTGATAATTCGTCCACCCACTTTCCTTTGTGTCTGTCAAGGCGCGCTTTTATCCTTTCGCCTAAACTGCGATTAGCGCGTTCAACCAAGCCATTGGTTTGCGGGTGTTTTACTGAAGCAAAGTGTTGTGAGATGTTCAATTGCGCGCACTAATCTTTGAATGGGTTATCGCAGAATTGTTTTCCATTATCCGAGATAATTTCCCCAGGTAGCCCGAAGCGACACACAATATTGTCCCACACGAAGCGTTTTACCTGGTTGTCAGTGATGCTCACCACTGCTTTTGCCTCAATCCACTTTGTAAAGTAGTCTATGGCTACGATGAGGAACTTCAACCCTCCCGCTGCAACTGGGAAGGGGCCTGCGATATCAATGCCCCATTTATAGAATGGCCATGGTGAGGTAATGAGAGTTAACTCTTGTTGTGGTCGGCGCGGAATTGGTCTGTGTACTTGGCAATTACTGCATTTCTTTATCATATCTCGCGCGTCGCGGTGCATAGTAGGCCAAAAATATCCTCATCGCAGGGCGTGCGCCACAACGGACCGTGGTCCCGAGTGCATGCTACATGATCCAGCGTTAATTTTGCGGAGTACATAATCTTCTTGAAGAGGTCCAACACATCGGAGCCAAGGTTGTAGGAATGAACGTCAATATAGGATGCCATCTCGTAGTTCAAATCTCTACGCTGTGCGCCGCACCCTTCGAGCGTCCTTTTGCTCTTGTGGTAGAATTCCATTGCTAATAAATTCGATGATAGGGGTCATCCACGTGGGATCCTGTTCTTCTATCACCGTGGATACTTCCATCTCCAAGATTGATTTATTTTTAAGAGTTTCTACCAATACTTGTTTTATTGTGAACCTATCAAAGCTCTGAATTAAAGATTTGGTTTTTTCAAGGTATTGGATCATATGTTCATCCTTGGCTTCATATTCACCTAACACATGGTTAGCTACTAGTCTGGAATCTACATTTGCCTCTAGGTTGCGTACACCCATTTGAATTGCAATACGTAGTCCAGCGAGTAGGGCTTCGTATTCTGCCTCATTGTTTGTGGCTGTGAATTCGAAGCGCAGTGCGTAGGTGAATTCCATCCCCTCTGGATTAGTAAGGATAAGGCCTGCGCCTGATCCATCCACGCATGAGGATCCGTCTGTAAATAGAATCCATGGTTCTTGTGACTCTGTCTTGCTTGTTGAAGGTGGAGTATCGGTATCTGGCTTTTCAACAATAAAGTCAGCTAATATCTGCCCCTTGATTGCAGTGCGTGGTCTATACGAGATGTTATATTCGCTTAACAACACACTCCACTTTTGTAGCCGTCCTGATGCGTCAGGTTTAGAGATAACTTGTTTGATGGGCTGGTCCGTGATCACGGCTATTGGGTGCGCCTAAAAGTATCTGCGCAGTCTTTTAGCTACGAATACTAGAGCTAAGACTAGCTTTTCCATGGCGCTATAGTTAGTCTCTGTTTTCTTCAGTGCTTTGCTTACAAAGTATATGGGTGTTTGGAAGGAGTTCCTATCTATCAATAGTACTGCGCTAACTGCTCCATGGGTTGCAGATAAGTACATTATCAACTCTTCCCCTGGTCGCGGTGCGACAAGTTTGGGAAGTGATGCAAGATGTTGTTTTAGTTGTTGGAAGGCTTCCTCTGCCTCCTCTGTCCAATGAAAGTCTCCATTTTTTGTGCACTTCGTGAGTGTTTTGAAGAGAGGAAGTGATTTGTCTGCTGACTTGGATAAAAAACGGTTTAGCCCCGCTAGCTTTCCGTTTAATGACTAGACTTCTTTCAATGTGTGCGGGGAGGGAAGATCGATGACAGCTTTTGTCTTGTCTGGGCAAGGTTTGATGCCATCGGGTTCTATTAAATACCCAAGGAACATGCCTTCTGTCGCGCCAAAGGTGCACTTCTTGGGGTTTAACTTCATGTTTATTTTTCCTAATGTTTTGAACGTCTCCTCAATGTCGCGCACCAATTCTTCCTATGTGTGGCTCTTGATGACAAGGTCATCAACGTAGACTTCCAAGTTGCGACCTACTTGTTTTTCAAAAGCCATGTCCACCAATCGCTGGTATGTTGCGCCTGCGTTCTTTAGACCAAAAGGCATTTTTGTGTAGCAATAGACCCCTTGACTTGTGTGGAAGGCTGTTTTTTATTCATCCTCCTATGCCATCTGAATTTGATGGTATCCTTTGTATGCGTCTAGGAAGCATTTAAAGGGGTATCCGCACAGGAATTCTACCTTCCAGTCTGTCTCTGGCAGTGGGTAGCAGTCCTGTGGACATGCTTTATTGAGGTCTGTGAAGTCCACGCACATCCTCCAACTGCCATCACTCTTTTTTACCATCACTGGATTAGAGAGCCAGTCATGATAGTAGACTTCGCGCATAATACCTGCGTCTACAAGTTTGTGTGCTTCTTCCAGGATGGCTTTTGCGCGATCTGGAGCCAGGCCGCACTTCTTCTGTCGTATTGGGGAATATCCTTGTCGGATTTGTAGCTTGTGCTCTGTAATAGAGCGTGGCACTCCGGTCATGTGCTTTGGTTTCCACGCAAAGATACTCAGGTTCTTTTGCAAGAGTGCGCACACAACTGCTTTACCTTTGTCAGATAAAGATCCTCCAATCGATATTTTTTGATCTGGGTAATCAGGATGAATGACGACCTTGAAGTTGGTACTTTTGTTGCGCACTGTTCTGAATATGCTCCACCTCACTAGTTACCGCGTTGCATTCTTTAGGCGGTACTGTGGTATTGTAGAGGGTGACAATTCCTCCTTCTACTGGAAATTTGAGCATCCCATGTGCTGTGGATGGTACAACGTGCATGGATGATATTTCAGGTCTCCCAATGATGCCGTTGTACGGTGAAGGAGACTTGATTATCATGAAGTTTATCCACGTTGCTGTAGAGTGTTGTTCATCGCCCACAACTACAAGTAAGCGTAATTGCCCCATAGGCCATATCTTTTCTCCTGTGAAGCCAGTCAGCGACGTCGTGGCCGGTATCAACTGAATTTGTATCTCAGGTCGTAGCCTTTTAAAGCAATGTTCATACAGAATATCTGCGGATGCTCCTCCGTCGATATACATGCGGCGGATGTCATGTCCCCCAGTATGTATCTCAATGGTCAGTGGCTCTATTACTGCGTTGTCCGCGGCTAGAGTGGGGAAGGATATCTCATTTTCTGAAGAGAACTTTTGGCTGACTTTTTGCTTTGTCTTGCGTTGCCATGACTGTATCATGTAGATGATGTCCGCTTTATCTTTGGGAGGCTCCTTATTGCCTCTATTCCTTTTCTTGTCCTTCCCTTCTTTAATGTTCTTTACGAGGTGATCCATTCTACCCTCCTTTACTAATTTTTCAATTAGTTGTCGTAGCCGGACACACTCGTTGGTTGTATGGCCCTTTTGGCCATGGTATTCGCAGTATCCATTTCCTATACGCTTGTCCTCTGGGGTGCGCATTGGTGGAGGTTTTAGGAAGTTTGCGCCTTCTGTTACAAATATTTCCCTCGAAGTCTTTGTAAGGGGGGTATATTTGTCATTATCTCGTCCACTTCCCTGACTGCGATAATTCTTGCTGCGGTTGCTGCTCTGATCATTGGATTGTCTCCTAGGCTGTTCTTGCTGCCTGTAATTTGAGTAGCCTTTTCTACTGTCCGCAGCGGCTGCTTCTCCTTGGATGAAGGATCTTGTGCGCTTCATTAGTTCATCGAAGGTTTGGGGAACCTTGTCGTTTAACTTCCTAATGAGTTCTGGGTTATTGATCCCATTCATGAACCCTGAAATTTTTAGGACTTCGGGACACGCCTTGACATGTATACATTCATCTTTAAAGCGTTCCATATAAGCACTGGTTGATTCCCCTTGACGCTGTTTTACTCTGGCTAGTTCAACAGGGTTTTTAGCGCATTTCTTTCTTTGGGTGAAGTTTAAGCGGAATGCTTTTCGCAATTCTTCAAACCCGCCAATGCTCCTTCGTGGAAGCTTGCTAAACCAAGTGCGCGCATTCCCTACTAATGTGGAGTTAAACATATGACACCACACAGGTTGTGGCCAATTTTCGATAGTAGCAGCGGATTCGAAAATTTTTAGGTGGTCATCAGGATCACCCGTTCCATCATATGTTTTAACATTAGTGGGCATGCGCCTTTTCTTATGATTGGAGTAGTCGCTGATGCGTCGCGTAAATGCGTCAACTTTCTGGCGACGCCACGGAAGAGATATGTCTTCGTCTTCTTCCTCGCGACGTCTTCCTCTGGACTTCCAATGTCTTGTTTCCTTATCCTCATTGTCCGAGGAGTCACTGGAAGATGAGTAATCTCTTTTGCGGCGCTTGCGCCGGTTTTCCTCAGAGGAGGAGCTTGAGGGGCTTTCACTTGGGGAAGTTCGCCTTCCCAACCTGTCGTGAATTCTTCTGCTCCCAGACCTGGAGGAGCCTTCGCTTGGTGAATGTTGGCTTCCAAGTCTGTCTTGCATCCTTCGACTACCAAGTCTGGAGTGAACATTGGTGCGCCTCTCGCTATCTTCATATTCCTCAGAGTATTGTGAGTCAGTTGCTGTACCAAGTCTATCATGGATATTGGTACGCCTTTCGTTATTTTCGCGCCCCCCTCTTTGGTAGCGCGGTGGTGATGTTTCACGTTCAGGACCAAAGTTGAGCCGGGCTTGCAGGCTCATACTAGACCTTCTCCTTGCCTCTTCTTGCGTGAGGGCGGTTAGAGTTTCGTAATTTTGGGACACACAATTACTTAGAGTTAAATCAGGTGCGTCCTCATCCGCTGTGAGGATTTCTGCCTCCACATTAGGCGCCCTATCTCGGTTGGGTGCGCCAGGTGGCACAGTGTTGTCCAATATAGGTACCGTTTGATGGGGAGTATTGAAGAGAGTGCGCTGAAGTTCTTCAATGCTTGGGGCCACCGTGGTGGCTTGAGTAGTTCTTGTAGGCAGTTCTACCGATGGGAGAGGTAGGGTTGGTCCCGTTTCTTGGTGACCAGGCGCACTGGTTGTTCCAGAGGCCTGCCTAGAGGTCGAATCTTGAGGGTTCTTCCTCTGGGGGTCACGTGTTTTTTCCAACTGCGGAGTCCGCTGGCTTGAGTTTTTGTTCTTCGTCATTCTAGTTCTTAGTTCTTAGTGTAGGGTCCCACGGATGGCGCCACTTGTTGATACAAAAGTTGGGCGTTCCTAGTTTGGGCTCCTGCTCTCGTACCAATTAGCTCTTAATGCTTGAAACCTGTGCACTAAGAAAATAAACAAACACCGTTAAGCTTATCGTGGGATTGTCTCCCACGATTATCCTCCGGCGTGAGAGTAAGTAATCGGTTTTAGGGTTATCGTAAAGAGTTAGGGTTTGTGAATCGTACCTTTAATGAGAATTATGTCATTCTTTATATAGGCGTAGAATCCTTGTAGGTTTCGTGCTCCTTACGTTTCGCACGCATGGTGCTTATCCGGTCCAAGGATCTTTATCCGTAAATAGAAGATCCTTATCTAGACCATAAATAGTTTGGTTGGGCTTGGATCTTACGTGAGCCCAATCCCTTTGATAATGCGGCCTAAGTCATTGTTATAACAGCCCATTCATGGTGGGTTTGGGCCTTAGTGATGTTTGTCATTTGGGCTCGTGGCCCAAATATAGACTATACGTCATCATGTACAAATCATCTCGAACATTAAACTTCCCACTGCTGATGCATACAGTACTCGAGACATCTCCATCCTCTGTTCTTCATTGCTAGGGCTCATCTTGGAGGATAACTTGACATTAGTAGGAAACGGGGTTGATATTGGCTTACAATCTTGCATATTGAACCTTTGCAAGATTTTCTTCACATAACTTTTCTGTGAAAGCTAAACTTTCCTACTAACTCTATCTCGGTGAATTTGCATCCCTAGAATCTTGTTTGCCGCTCCAAGGTCTTTCATCTCAAATTCCCTAGCGAGCTCTGCCTTCAGTTTACTGATACGATCTTTGTTGGGGCCTGCAACCAACATGTCATCAACATATAACAGCAAGATGAAAAAATCATTGTCTCCAAACCTCTTGTAATTTGCACAAGAGTCTGCGTGTAGTCTGTTATATCCAAGGCCAATGATGAAAGAATCAAATCTCTTGTACCAACACCGCGGCGCCTGCTTTAAACCGTACAGAGATTTGTTTAACCTGCAAACCAAGTTCTCTTTTCCTTTTTGTTTAAAACCTTCTGGTTGGAGCATGTAAATTTCTTCCTCAAGATTTCCATGAAGAAATGCAGTTTTCACATCTAGCTGCTCTAGATGTAAATCATACGTAGCACACATTGCCAGAACCACTCGAACAGTTGTCATTCGAACCACAGGGGAAAATATTTCATTGAAGTCGACTCCCTCTTTCTGAGCATATCCTTTGACTACCAATCTTGTACGATACCTCTCCACCTCGTCATCACCGTTCCTCTTGATCTTGTACACCCATTTATTTCCAATGGGTTTTCTACCTGCTGGTAGTGGCATCAGTTCCCACGTTTTATTCTTATGAAGAGCTTCAATTTCTTCTTGCATTGCTTCCCTTCAGAACGAAGCATCTGAATTATTCAGTGCTTCTTGAAGAGTTGACGGCTCTCCTTCCTCTGTAAGAAGATAGTATGCAACATTACCCTCCATAACATAATCCGTGTGCCACACCAGACATTTTCTTTCACGATTAAGAGTATGTGTCATTGGAGCTTGAGTCTCAGTTGTCTCATTCACCTCGTGTTGTGGTACGGCTTCAAAAGAATCACTCGACGGAGACTGCTTTTCCACCTGTATTGATGTAGTTTCACTTGTAGTGCTATCACCTTCTTCATTTTCTTTAACTTTGTCTTCCATAAAGACAACATCTCTGCTGATGACTACTTTGTGGGCAGTGGGGTCCCACAAGCGATACCCCTTTACTCCGTCAGCATACCCCAAGAACAAACATTTTTTGGATTTCGGATCCAGCTTTGTAGTTTCTTGAGAATTGTACATCACGTACACAGGACTTCCAAATATATGAAGGTCTGAATAGTTAACCGGCTTTCCCGTCCACATCTCCATCGGTGTCTTCAACTCAAGTGCAGTTGAAGGTGACCGATTTATCACATAACAGGCGGTATTGACTGCTTCTGCCCAGAATGATTTTTCCAAGCTTGCAGTTGCCAACATTGCCCTTGCTCTTTCTAACACGGTTCTGTTCATCCGCTCTGCCACTCCATTCTGTTGAGGAGTGTATGCCGTCGTGAACTGCCTTTTGATTCCTTCTAGCCCGCAAAAGGTATCAAATTCATCACCAGTGTATTCACCTCCATTATCTGTCCTCAAACACTTGATCTTCTTTCCAGAATCAAGTTCAACCCGCGCTTTGTAAACTTTGAAAACTTCAAACACATCAGACTTCTTCTTGATTGGGTACACCCAACATCTCCTGGAATAGTCATCAATGAAGGATACAAAATACTTTGCTCCTCCCAGGGATAGAACCGGTGCCTGCCATACATCAGAATGAACTAATTCTAGAACAGAGACACTTCTAGAATTTGATGTCTTGAATTTTAGGCGATGATGCTTGCTGATAACACAATGCTCACAGAAAGGTAAAGAAACCTTTGTGAGGCCAGGAATTAACTTCCTTTCAACAAGAATCTTCATTCCTTGTTCAGACATATGTCCAAGCTTCTGATGCCATGTTACTGCAACTCTATGACTTGGACTATGTGAAGCAACAAATGCTTTCGCCTCCTCCAATATCTCTCCCTTCAGTTGGTATAAGTTCGCAGCCACCATTTCACCTTTCATAAGTACGAGCGCGCCTTTTATAACTTTCAAAATCTTGTTTTGTATTTCAACCTTACAACCAAGATTATCAAATTGTCCTAGAGACAATAAATTCTTTTTTAGGCCCTCCACGTTTCGCACATCCCGAATAGTACGAACTGTACCATCATGCACCTTCACCATGATACTTTCAATTCCAATGATCTTTAGCTTTTCATCATTGCAACTGTACACAGATCTGCCTCCAGAGATAGGTTTATATTGATTAAACCATTCTCTTCTTGCGATCATATGAAAAGTTGCTCCCGTATCGAACAGCCATACATCTGCAAATCTCGTCCTGCCTTCATTTGCAACCGCTGCTTCACAACACAGAGCATTACCATCTTCTGAAGTGCTGGCGACATTTCCTTGAGGATTAGAGTTTCTTAAACTCCTACAATCTTTCTTCATGTGACCCTGCTTCCCACAGTTGAAGCATTTAAAGTTCTTCTTCTTTCCTGATTTAGATACCATGATTGTGACTCCCACTGGAGCCAGGTTCCATTGACCTCCCTCTTGTTACCACCAACGCCTCCAACTGTCTTGAGCTGACCTGTCTGTCCTCCCTATTGTTACGCCTATTTTCTTCTTCCAGAATAGCGGCTGCAACATCATCGAAGACTAGATAGTCCGAAAGAACATTACTAGTTAAGTTGATTATGAGTTGGTCATATGAGTCAGGTAAACTTTGAAGTAGAATTTCAGCACGTTCATGTGGCTCTATTTTACAACTCAAAGACGTGAGCTGAGAAAACAGAGTATTCAGGTTATTAACGTGCTCAGTCACTGAAGTAGATTCCATCATGCGAAGAGCATAAAGTTTTCTCTTGAGAAATATTTTATTGTGGAGCGATCTTGCCTCATACAATCGAGCAAGATGATCCCAAATCTCCTTTGCAGTCTTCTTCTCCTCTATGCTTGACAAAATTCCATCTGCTAGCGCCAGATGAAGATTTGCAATAGCATTTCCGTCCATCTCGTCCCATTTACTGTCATCCGTGACCTCAGCTGGCCTTTCGTCAATGGCCGCTAAACATTTATCCTTTCTAAGGATAGCCCCCATCTTTAATTTCCACAACGAGAAATTATTCCCATTGAATTTTTCAATTTCAAATTTTGCCGTCATTGCTACAATCACAATCTACTTTTCGACAAAACTATTATTAATTAATAATAGTAACGAACACCTTTTGAGTGAATATAATCTTATTTATCTTTTGATGTGGAGGGTCCACTAATTAGTGGCAACCACAGAGCATACAATAAATAATTATACACACACCCAACCTTAGCTCTTGATACCACTTGTTGAAAAAAGTGACACCGGACTAAAGCAAACCCACAACTAAAATATAAATATAATAAAAGATGACACACGGATATAACGTGAAAAACCCCAATAGGGTAAAAACCACGGGCAAGGAAAGATACGTTTCACTATGATGAAAACTAGGAGTTACACATTCTCTCTAATTACAAGGATAAACACTAATCTCTTGTAAATAGGAGATACCACACAAACTCTTTAATAAGCTCACAATACTAGAGATACAAAGAAAGAGATGCAAATAGCACTTCTGTGTGTTTTGCTTGAGATGGGATGCCTTCAAATGAGCCAAGTACCATGCCTTTTATAGGCATCAAAATTCATCAACTTACATCATCCATGACCATTGCAATATGCAAGTTGTAGTCCCACTTGAATCCACTTGCAAGATTCCCTCATATCACATATCAGATACAATGTATCTTCTTCCAACATCGTTTTCGCTATATTTTAGTTACATAAACTGATAAACACGCGGCTGTTCCAGAAAAAGAAAAAAAATAAATAACTATAGCAAGGGTTTAAGAAAAGAACCCAGATTCTGAGGAGATATGATAACCAGTTAAACTGGCAGCTGCAATGAAAGCTCCCCTCCACTTGTTCACTTTATCCATTTCTCCTTTAAACTTTTCTTTATGCTTTTCAAAGGCCGTTGCAAAGTCTCTTTCCTGTTCACGTACATCGGATGGATCGACATGATAAAACACGGGTAGCACCTTCTGTCCCATCCGATCATGACATTCCATAATTTTAGCCAGTTCTTCCAAACACCTGGAAGAGTTTGCATAGTCTTTGGAGAGTACAACAACTGAAAACTTTGATTCTTCAATCGCTTTCAGAATCTCTGGAGAGATATGTTTCCCTCCACCAAGACCAAGCATATCGTCTTGTTTGAAAGTTGATATCCCTTTTTGAACAAGAGCTGCATAAAGATGATCCGTGAAACTGTTTCGAGTTATGAAGCTGAGGAAGACATCATATGTCCATCGTCCTGATCTTGTTGTCGGTACAGATGAAGATGAAGAAGCCATTCAACCACACAAAAACTTTGATATTACAGATCAAGTGATAGTGTTGTTTATGAAAATATACTCCCTCCGCCACTATTTACTTTTAAAGTTTTTTTTTACCTTAAATTATTTTAATTGTGTTATGTAATAGTTGATGCAAAATGTATAAATGAATTAGCGTTTTAAATGTATTTTCATTAACATAATTTTCATTAAGTATTACATAACACAATTAAAATAATTTAAGGTCAAATTTGAAAAGAAAACACTTTAAAAGTCAATACTTGACATTATTTAAGAACGGAACAGATCAAGTGATAGTTTTGGGCTAGTACTTTTTGCCCAGAAGAGAGAGTCATGCATGTTTTTGACAAATTTGTCTAATGGTCCTACCTAGTTGGTAATTTCTTTGAAGTGTCCATTTTTTTCCCTTCCTATTGTTTATATTGGACGACTCAAAAGAATTCCCGAATGAGATAGGTATATTATAGGATGCATATAATATACTTATCTTTTTGGGTATTTCGGAAGCGTTGTCCACACTCGCAAATGAACTACTATCCGTTACGTTTAAAACATTAAACAGTTGGTTTGTAACATGATTGACGTTAAATAAATTTCGCGAAACGCTAATGCTTTCGATACCAAATTCGACAAGTTTTTCACGCACTTTGATGATAGTGAAAACCGTAAATTTGGCTAAGGTAGGGCCGGTGATGTCATCAGCAACTGATATTGTGGTGATGCGCACATGCGGGTGGAGGTGGGAGTTTGAATGTGTGTGAATGAGCGGCAATTTGACTAAATATGCCGTGGGAATTTTATATATATCCTTGCAAAACCTTCGAATTCCATCAATATCCTTGCAAGTATCCTAATTACATCAATATCTTTTCAAAAATTAAAAATTCACAAATATGTTCATATATAAAAATAAATTATGTGCCCAAATACTTAATTCTTTTATTTTATTTTTATAAAAGGGGTCAAGATATATAACCGGGTAGAAAAAAAGGGTAAGAAAAACTCTACTTGAGAAGTGTAGAGAAATCTTACTTAGAAAATAGTGAAAATACGTGTAGCTAAAATAAACGACGTGAAAATTCATCTGGTAATATTTTTATAATTATCCCAAAACAACAAGTTTCGTATATGAGATTGTGGGGTTAAAAGGTTCGTTTTAGAGAAAACGGAATTTTTTGAAAGTACGTTTCTATTTATTATTATTATTATTATTATTATTATTATTATTATTATTATTATTATTATGTATTTAGTTAGACGATCGGTATGACCACTACATCTGTTAGATAATGAGTTAGGTAATGTGTTAAAAAATTGATGTGACGCGAAATAGAGACAGTCAAATCAAATAATCAAACGCTTAAAAAAATAAAAAAATATATATATTTTGTTCCGAAAAATGTTTAGTATATTTTATTTTGTTGTATAGCAAACAATATTATATTGATATTTTGTTAAAAAGTACATTGTGCATGACAAGCTGTACGTTACATTGGACGTTAAGATCCGTAGTAGCACAAATTACACGGTCTGTCATCATAACCGTCGTTCGATTCACCGGCGGCCGAATTCCGGCGAATCTCCGACTAACTAACAGGTACAACAACCACATTTCCACACACTCGTAATGCTCCACTCATTTACACTGTAGATAAACAATTTTTAATTTTGTTAAATCCGTACATAATTAGTTATGTTTTATTATTTGATTCATTACTATTCAATTTTCAAATAATTTATACATATTACGCGTAACGAGTATTATCCTAATGTGACATTTGATGTTATAATGTGATGTGTTAATTCTAGAATTAGGCTAATTAGTTATTCCAAGCTACATTTTCATTTTGGATGTTAAATTGAACACTATAACTACTAGTACTATCTGTTTTGTTTGTCGGTTTGGATGTTAAAGAGTGTGATTTGTCGCGTTCTCATTTGTAGTATATATAGTCGATAGAGAAGAGGTAGGTTAAGGGTCAAGTTTCGATGATCAAGACAATATTTGGGTTTATATAATACTCGTATACATACATACAGATAACATTGAATAGTTTACATATATTTCATTCAGCAGTTTGTACATTTTCGCTTAAATATATATATGTGCTACTTACAATTTAATAATCAAAGTTTGGAGGATCCTTTGTATTGTGTACATATCAAATTTTGCTAGAATTTACATCAATTTGTAAACTAATGGAAGCAAACTACAGTTGTATCAAAATGTAAGTATGCTACTTACATTAAAAAGAAACACAATTCCAAGTTGGCACCAAGGTGGAATTATGTTACTACCTTGGTGCAAATGTGCGACTAGTTCATACTTCATAGAATCATGGTTCTGTTATTTTTGCTGCTAATATACATTTTTCGGTATTACTTTGGCTAATTTGAAAGCACTGAGAGTTGAAAAAAGTTATTTGTTAGATTAAAACGCCCTATCTCTCTTTTGCATAATGTTATTGTAAGTCTTGCCTCAATTCGTATGGTTGTGTTATTATAGGAACTAGTCATTACTAAGAAATGGATGCTCCAAAAGAGAGGTGGTGTGTTGTCACTGGGGGAAGAGGCTTTGCTGCACGTCATTTAGTTGAGATGCTCATTCGCTATGAAATATATTCTGTTCGGATTGCTGATCTGGGTCCAGAGATTAAGCTCGAAAACCATGAAGAGAAGGGAAGCCTTGGTCAAGCTTTGCGATTAGGTCGTGCACAGTACGTATCTATGGATCTCCGTGATCTATCTCAAGTGGAAAAAGGTGCTTTATCATCTTTCTAATTCATATTTGTATCTGTTTGCTTCAACTAGATTTGAGTATCTGGCTCACTTTGGTTTTACCCTTGTTAAAGATGAATCATGGACTTTTTATCAGCAGGCTGCAATAGGATGCGGTAAATTAAAAATTAGCAGCAATTTTCCGGACATTGCTTGAAAGTTTGTTTAACATTTGATTAAAGCCTAAACATTGCTGCGTATGTTAAACATGTCTAAAATTTACATGTTTATCAAGTTTGTCATCTACTACTAATATAATACTGAGAATTTTAATGGTGAAGCGAGTAGGTATACACAAGGGCGCAAGACTATTTAGAATAAACAAAAATATGCTACAAATGTTTGTAGTGGTAAGAACACAGAGCACATAGATAAGAGACATACACATTAACAAAAAAAAAACAATAGTTAATCATATGATGAACAGTAGTACAAGAAATTATGAACCAAAATGAAACGGAGTAGATAATAGATGGATTGGCTAATATACATATATCAAGCAAGTACAGGAAAACTTTGGAATCTGAAGGTTTTGAGATTAAATCATACTTACGGAGAGTACATTGAGTGCAACTATAAAGGTTTGACGTGGAAGCAATCATTTTAAAAGTATGTACATATATTGTTCTGCCCACCCAAGTACCCAGCCACTAGGGAGCACCATGCCCCCTTTTTTTTATGTAGGTGGTAATTAAAAATAAGAGGATTTATGGTCATTGCTTCTCAAGCTTGACTTTGTATTTTGTGTGCTTTGCTATTTTGCAGCTTGTGAAGGGGCTGAAGTAGTTTTTCATATGGCTGCACCCGATTCATCCATTAATAACTACAAGCTGCACCATTCTGTCAATGTGCAAGGTAATAAGAACTCTGAACATAGTTCATTAAATATTTGAGTTAGAAGTTCCCAGATAAGAGGTTAATTTTTAACAGTGTTGCTAATATCTTTTATTTTTACAACTTATGCAATTTGAATTTCATTACATGCACCTACAGGCACCAAGAATGTAATTGATGCTTGTACTAAGCTGAACGTGAAGAGACTAATTTATACTAGTTCTCCTAGTGTGGTTTTTGATGGGGTACATGGAATATATAATGGAGAAGAATCAATGCCATATCCTTCTAAGGTATTGTATTTATGGGATTTTTATGCTTATTTTTTGCACCAAATTAAGTTTAACATTGAAATCCTTTGACCATGAGCTCTTACACTTTCAAAAATATTTGGTATTTATTTTCAACTTTTACTATATGTTTTATGAAATAGGATCATTGCAGTGTTCTCCATAAGTCCTTGCCATAAGTAGTTTTAGTTCTTTCCACAAATGTTGCTGTCAATAGATGATTTTTCTGATACAAAGAACATCTCTGTAAAAAGATGGTTCATGGCTAAAGCTTGTGCACATAACTGATGAGTCTGAAAGCTTTGGTTTAAGCAATGGGGCTTGTCTTCAAGGCTCAGTTTCGTTACAGCATGCAGTGGAGAGTGACTTTGTCATATTGATTCAGTTTAGATCCTTGTTGCTGAAGAAAACTTTTTGCTGGTTCTTTCTTATTTGTTAGTTTGCTGCTTGCTTTTGCTTATCAGCTTTATTTAATTCTTTATTCATTACATAGTAGCTGAGAATTGCTATGGGAGGAATGTATATCAATGTGAATTCTCTTCTTAGAATATTGGATTTATTGTTAGTTATCACTAATCTCCACCACAATACTTGATTTTCAGTGTTAATGTATGAGTAAGTCTAAAATGATACTATTCGCTAAAATTAATTTTGTAATGTTTCAGCACAACGATTCATATTCTGAAACCAAAGCTGAGGGAGAGGCACTTGTTATTAAGGCAAATGGCGTCAATGGACTTTTAACATGCTGCATCCGTCCTAGCAGTATTTTTGGTCCTGGTGATAAGTTGCTCGTCCCATCCTTAGTTGCTGCAGCAAGGGCAGGGAAGTCAAAGGTAATTCATTATTTGGACTTCGTAAATGTGAAATTAGATTGTAAGTTTGTATAGCTAATTGGACTAGATATTAATGTACACTTTGCTTTTGATTTATGGATTACAGTTTATTATTGGGGATGGCACAAACATGTATGATTTCACTTATGTTGAAAATGTTGCACATGCTCATATATGTGCTGAAAGAGCTCTAGCATCAGATGGGTCTGCATCAAAGAGAGCAGCAGGCGAGGTAACTAAATCTGTCTTTTCAGTTGGAGTCGTACTCGTGAACTATTTGATAATTGCATAATATCTACAAATTTCTTGCAATAATCTGTGTAATTCACACAAATTACATAGAAAACATCAATAGTTTTTTATTTAAATTTCAGTTATTTTAGTTATAAGTTAATTTTGATTTAGTAATTTACTTGAAGCAGACAAACTTAAAAAAAATGAAATTCCCTTAACGTCTGATTTAAACACAATAGTAGTGGCAGAAAAAGCTACAATATAGGCTTATAAATAAAAATGAGTAGTTAGTCATAAACGGTTAGTTCCACTATCATAAAGAGACTCTTTCGTCATGATCACATCCTTTTATTGTATGTTTTACTAGTAGATACTAAACTACCAAAGCCATGCCGGCATTATTATGTGATGAGTCTATTGTGTACTTTACTTCAATATGCACGGAACTAGGGTTGTGCATGGACTTTCGAAAAATGAACCGAACCGAGACACTCGAACCGAATCGACCAAAGACCGGTTCGGTCCTCGGTTTTAATTATTTGTGGTTTTCGGTTTTGGTTCAGTTCGGGCCAAAACCGAACAAAACACACGTAAACCGACTTGACACAAAACTGATATTGACCGAGTATATTGGCTCTCCATTCCAACATGTTTCAGTTAATTGGTCGGGTCGAACTGGTTCGGTTCGGTTTTGACCCAATACACTGCCCTAGTTTAACATTTCAGGTCAAATTACAAATGCATGGAATTTATGAAAAATCATTGTGATATATTTTCATCGACAATCATATAGTTAAGAGGCATGCAACTCAGTGGAAACAGAAACTGGTACATATAGTGTGTGCAAGACACCATAATATAGAATTGCCCGCTGCAAGTAAAGCACCCAACTCATAATTGGTGAATTTCTACAATTTCCTTGTTAAACAAACTAATATATTGAGGTTATATCTTTCATGAAATGAACATGAATGTAGAAACACAATATATATGTGAATGATTCTTGATGATACAAATCATTGCTGGACGGGAATACACAATGTTTGCAAATGTGGACATTTTCATTTTTCCACCTATTATATATGTAAACGTTTTACCTGAGTAAAATATCTGGAGTTTGATAGGTTCTGAATAACTACTTGAAATTTTACTATTTCAAATTCCTTTTTCAGGCTTACTTTATAACGAATATGGAGCCAATCCAGTTTTGGGAGTTCATGTCTCTTATTCTTGTTGGCCTTGGCTATGAAAGGTATACTTTTTCTTGCTTTCCCTCTCAAAGGTTGTCCCTAAATAATCACTTGTTTGATCTTTACACCACGATTTCAGTCACTTATTATTCATCAAAAATACATATTCATTCGTAGGAAAGAAAATATGTTAGCAACACCATGTCTTTATTTCTGATTTTATGTAGTTTTCAGGCCAAGAATCAAGATTCCTGCGTCTGTTATGATGCCTATTGCACGTATGGTGGAGCGTGTTTATACAATTTTAGCACCATATGGGATGAAGGTACCACAGATAACGCCTTCAAGAATCAGACTTCTGACTTGCAACAGAACATTTAATTCTGCAAAAGCAAATGATCGTCTTGGCTACTTACCTATTGTGCCCCTTCAGGTCCATTCATGTTCCATTCTTATATTTAGATTTTATTTGATATCCTGATTCACAACTTAACTCCACGAGCATAAATTATTAGTATTTGTTTACTTTGTAGATAAACCAGCAGGACATTTATATCTGTATCTGTATTTAAAATGTTTATATTAGTACATTTACTTAATAATATACTTACATAAGTACTTTTATTAAAAATCTTGAATGGAATTTGGGTAACTGCAGGAGGGTCTCAAAAAGACTATCGAATCCTACTCGGATCTTAGAGCTGAGCTCTTGCCTAGAAAGGAAGGGCCTTCCAAAGCTGCTATATATCTTGGAAATGGACTGGGTATGGATACACAAATGTATTAATGTATTTATTTTATTCGTTTAAAGTATCTATGGTTCCCATATTTGAATTTCATTTACTGGCCCAATAACCTTATACTATATTGCAGTTGCCGACATACTTCTTTGGAGAGATAACAGGCTGACATTCACTGCAATGCTTGCTTTGATTGTATTTTACTTCAGTTTTGTGTTACCAGGAAGTACTATGATAACTGCGATTTCAAAGGTCCTCATGTGGTCTTCAATCTTTCTGTTTGTTCATGGGAAATTACCCAATCGTTTGTAAGTTATATTTTTCCATTATACACACCACAGCTTACCAAAACTTGAAATTTTTAGCTTCGTTTGTTGTGTCATTTGACTTCGTTTTTAGTTAAGTTCGTATTAGAATGGGTTAAATGCATAATAAGATAACCAACTGTGGTCCAATTTCTATATCAGAGAACAAACCTATACAAGTTTATTGATTTAAGTTTACCAACTTTTACAAATATCAATCTAAGTTAATCTGATCTGGTAGCCGCTCAAATGAAGATGTGGCAGCTTATGTGTTGGTAAATATTTACCATGTTGACTTCTTTTTGTGATGGTGCAGAATGGGATATACAGTTGAGAAAATTCCGGAATCAAAGTTTCAGTTCTCAGAAGAAATGACACGCAAAACTGCTTTATCAGTGGCTTCATCATGGAATTGTGCAGTAGATAATTTAAAATCTATTTCCAGTGGGAATGACTGGATGCTATTCTTCAAGGTACTTTCATTAAATGCATTCATATCAAAATATTATTAGACTCATTACATGGCAATGCAATCATGTACTGTAGTTATTTCTTCACATTCTGTTGCTCTGAATATCTCATGAATTGTATTGATTTGTTCACTAACAGATGGTTTTGTCTCTCTTCATCATTAGCTGGATCGGGTCAATGTCGCTGCCAAACTTTTTTGTGAAAGGTTTGTAGATAAGTCTATAAACTACTCTTTGGCATAATTAAATCCTTGAGCTTGCTGTGAAGTTTACCTAAAGAGAATATTTTGTTAAGAAATTAGCACTTAAATAGTCAAACCGGTTAAAAATGGGCAAATTTCAGGAAACCAACATACTTTATCATATTTTGCAGAATAGTCCTTAGAAATATTTCTAGTCGATTAATTCCTCAACTTGTTAAAAAAATAAGTCAATCATGTATATTTTATTATACTTATATTTTATTAATAAGCATACCCAAACATCGCCTTAATAAATATTTATATTCACGTGAGCAAATAACACATACCATGTGAGCATTTAACTATTGACCATTAGTATACGTGTTGACATTTAACAAAGATGGGACTTAGTTGAGTCAAAGGAAAGTTTATGGAAAATAAGAAAGTACTCTCTGACAGCAATTTAGCGTACACTTGCATTGAGTTTCTTTGACAAGAACCTGGTGTTTGATTTTCATCCGAGTCTTATGGTTTGCAACTTTTCGTTTTCCCAACAAATTTTCATTCCAATTTTGTTTTTAGTTCTATGCGTGTTATTAAGGATCACAATTCCGCTATAACCAACCTCGTGTAGTAATACTCAGTTATTTATTCTAAAATTATAGATAACGTTTGTTTAAGGTCATCATTTAAACCTTTATAAGGGTGTTCTACAAACTCTTGTATCAAACAACATGCCCAAATTTGAACCTATAACTTTCAGGTTTTTTCCTACCTCTAATTAGCTTCTCATTAATAGAAATTATGTTTTATTTGTTGCAGTACTCCCCTTTGCGTTTGCTGTGTTCTACATTTACGATCGATATGAAGATGAAGTCGACAGGATTCTTAAAAAAGTTCTCCCAATCGAACGCATGTCAAATCCCGACTTCTTAAGATTGTTGAATCCTTTCAAGCCACTTGACAAACATGATTAGTTAATCATACACTCGACACAACCAGTGAACCATTTTATTTTGTGATCAGGGTCAATTTTAGAAGCAAGATGATTTTGTATATGCATCTGTTGTTAAAATTGTGCTGGCAAGATTTTTCCCCCAGAAAATGAACACACGCAGAAACATGGACTAGATCTGTTGGTATTGTTTTGGTAATTCATTTTTTTGTAGTAAATTAAATGATATAATTGTTTAATTTAATTTGATTTTGTTCTTGAGTATGGTGGTTGGATAATGCGTAAGTTTGTATTGTTCCTGTACTGGTGTCATTTCCAAAATTATTCTTTCTTCATTCTTTATCTAGACCATCATGAAAGTTGCAAGTTATGACTATCAGTTTTACAGTATCCGTTTTTACTGAGTGCGCGAATCTGGAGCATCGGTTGACCAAATATAGTATTAGCCTGTTAGGGGGTTTCTATGTGTGCGCTAAAAGTGAGTATTGGGAGTTTAGTGACCAGGATTAGAATTAGTTATCAATTAATCAAAGCTGTAAATCAGCTGGGTAACTTTTCATGCATCTCAACGATTTGTTGTTTAATGGCAGTAATTTTTTTTCCCTCCAAATTTGATTACTTGGACCCAATTACTTTTTCTTTGAACATCAACCCAATTACTTAAAAAAAAAAAAATGATTATTTGGACTTCCAATTAACAGTTATTACTCTTTCAAAAAATGATTAGTTGGGTATATATGGAAAAGAAAACGCAAGCTTGATATGGTTGATTGCCTCTTGTTGTAATCTAGCAGGTGCTGTCTTTCTTTTGGCAATTTCAGTAAATCGTTTTTGGATTCTGTTTTTTGGTCTTAACTTGCGATTTAGTTTCATTCAGATTGGTGCAAGGATTATTATTAACATCTTTGAATTTGAAGTTAGCATTGTGTGGATTAAATTCTGTTACTGTTTCTGATTGGTAGGTGCGTAAGTGTAGATTTATCCTACATTCTTACTAGCCAAGTTAATTATTAGCGTTTGGTTGGTGGTTATCTTTTCCCAAAAAAATGATAGTACATATATGAATTCTGTCTTCTGATAGTAGTGCACATATTGTTAAAAACAATGCAACTGCCACTGTTTCAAA
Source organism: Artemisia argyi (assembly GCA_030686995.1). Classification (NCBI taxonomy): domain Eukaryota; kingdom Viridiplantae; phylum Streptophyta; class Magnoliopsida; order Asterales; family Asteraceae; genus Artemisia; species Artemisia argyi. The sequence continues at coordinate 26,572,804 of CM060704.1, forward strand.
CAGTCACTAGACCCTTATTCGGAACCTCTCAAATACCAGACTCATCTAAATTGGTTTGGTACTCACTAGTTACCAACGAGTTCAATCTCAGACCATACAATGAATCGGTGAAAAACTTCTGAAAACTCGGTTTGAAAGATAGAAACAGGTATGTCTCATTCTCCTTTGTTTAAGGTGGTTATTAATCAAATTTGATGTCAAAAAAAGAAACATTGTTGTTTCAGGTATAAATTCTTTTATTAAAGTGGTTCAGACGGATTACTAACTTATTACTGAATGCTAGACCAAGAATCAAACTAGGATCTCGAGTTTAAAATTTATGAGTAATGACTTAACCAATTTCAAACAGCGACCTGGTCTAAACGTGCACTTGCTGTGCACAGCCCTTGTAAAAAATAATACCTTTCTAATCCTGTTAAAAAGAATAACCCTTCTTTTCGAAATGTTCTGAAGTTTTTTAAGAATGTTGAATCCTTTTTTTTTTTCTTCCCTTCTTTTTTTGACAATTCAAATATGTAGTTAATTATTATGCTTATGGGGGATGAGCTGAGCTTTGGAAAAAACAAAATTGCAACAAATATAGACGAATCTCACAAATAAAACTCCGAAACATTTTTTGTCATATCATCGTCATTTTGTATCATCTCATCATCATTTGAAACATTTTGGATTATCGCATCATCATGAGAGTTCACAAGCTTCATATGAAGGCGCGTCTTTTAAGCAATGATCGATGTTCTTCTCTAGCCAATTCAATTGCCTCTCAAAAGTCAGCACTGCAGCATGCATGGTCCTAACATCTAGTTGAGCCACTCTTGCACAAGAACGTAATAAAATGTAATAATCAGCATGGGCAGCATATACATATGTCCCATCACTCTTTTTCCTTGTGTAATGTAGGTAATCGAGTCTTTTGACTCTGCTCCTAGGAGGGATATAGCAAAATCTGTTCTCTTCCATGTTTGATATCATTCGTTGTATTACTCTTTCTTTGTGTGAATCCTTAGAGACATCGTCCGTTTTAGGTTTCTTGATCCTGTTTGTCTTAATTTTGGATAAATCTCGAGGTCTCTTGTGGGGACTGCAGCTAGGACTCGAGGAGAGTGTCTCAAGTGGTTTATGTTCCTACAATAAATCACCAAGAACAAAATAAGGAAATGCAAAACTGCTTAGTGCATCGAAATTCCTTGCACATAGGAAAGAAACAAAATAGTCTACATCCTGATATGTGTATGCAATATGTTGTAAGGAACAATTGAACACAAATTAAAGAAGAAATAACAGGACATACCTCTTCTTTCTTTTGAAAAAAATCCCAAAATATCTCTTCCTCATGATCCTCGAACGGGAGTTCCACATCAGCAAAGACCACATCCTTACAATATTCAAGATACTTCTCCAAATCCTTACCATGATCTACCCAACACAAACAATTTATAGGTTAGATAACATTAATCATATAAAACAACTCTCGATGTATTGAAATAATTGAGATAATAATATTTCAAGCCCAAATAAAAGTTACAATCATTTAATAGCATTTTAAGAGCAAAATATAAAACTGTAAATGAGTAACAGCTTACCACTGGTATCAATGAGCTCATTGTATTTCGAATGAAGTACATGTAAAATTTCAGTTGCATCCAAGTTAGATTGTTTTGGTAGCTTATTATAAGGTTCTGTAAGAGAAACATCTGACTGGCTGCTGCTACAAGGCATTGAAATATCACGATCATTCGAAGGAGAAGATAGCTCAGCACCCCTATTAACATCCATAACGCATTCAGATTCCGCCTCTTCTTCTTTATCAGCAAATCTATCCAGCTTGTTTGACTTTTTTTCATCTCTTCTCTTAATGTAACTAGACAGAGACTTTTCCCACATCCCAAAACCATGTATGTTGTAAAGAATCCTAATTGAAACTATAAGTATTGACAGTACAAAAGAGCGTGTAGAAAGCCTAAACTCGTTAGCTGACAGCCACAGCTCGGATGGCATAGACCACTCGTATATACGGCAAGCATGAGGGAGAATAGTCTCAACTGGAAGAGATAACTGTCTTAGATAACGGGAGGCAATTGCATAGAAGTTGACTGGAGGTAATTCCAATCGTATAGAATTAGCAAGAGAAGCTGCTAATGATTCCATCTTTTGTACTGTAATAGCATGTATGGGTCTAAACATACGGCTTGAACTTAGTGGACAGGCATTAGTAGGGGGTCCAATTTGTTCCTCGATTTCAACAAAAGCAGCAAAATAGGGAAGCTTTCCTTCGAGTGTCCACTTGATTATATCTGTTGACAAGATTGGCTCCCTTGCCAAATGACACACCAAGAAAGATATTACTAATGAGTACCATAAAGGTATTGTCTTCCTAAGAGAATGGTACCATATCATTACACATCGTTTACCAAGAAAGTTATGAAGTTCAGCTTTATGTTTAGACTTAGGCCGAACACCTTCAATTTCCCCTGAAATATGATAAGTATGCCGATTAACAAGAGTGTCAAAATTATCTGATAAGTCAATAGAACAGCAACAACAACAATACGCAATCCGTCAGAGTGGTGGTATGGGGGAGGTAGGATGTAGACAGACCATACCCCTACCTAAGGTAAAACCCGATAGAAAAGTCAATAGAAAATTATCATTTTCCGATTGCATACATTTGTTTTTGCAACAAGCCTTTTTTTCCTTAACACTAGAGAAAACAGCATACATAATTACAACATATAGAGTAAAATACTTATCGAGCATGACATTTCCAGGAATATTTGCAGTGTGCACAATATAGTAGTATATGTTTTTCCTGAGATACAACTAAAGTATATAAATACTAGTACCTTGTAACTGAGATTCTGATTCATTAATAACCTGAGCAGCCCAGTCTTCAGTGAATACCTCCGTTGATGCCACAAATTTTGACCAAATGGGCTCCACCAGGTCAAGAATTATGGGGGACATGTTGAAGTTATCAACCAACGCCTTGATCTGCAGCTGAAGCATTATCTGTACTCGCATCACATATCTCATCCTAAGTTCAGAGTAATAATCTTCATAAGGCAATGTTGTAGCTTCGGTTTTAACAGCAGGTACGCGCCAGCCACCTTTGGTAAAAATAGTTCCATCATTATCAACAGCAGTCTGAGCTATAGCGCCACAACACCGGGTGTAATATATGCCTTCAAAGCAATCCAACACCGTAAGGCCGTGTGTTTGGCATTGCAAACCCAATCCATTAGTCATGTATGCAGGCAGGTACAAATGTGGTTCCTATAAAGACATAACACGTACAGAGTTTAAATTATTGGGTTATGATAGAAAGTAGTTTTGAAGATTGACACGTACAGAGTACAAATGTGGTTCCTATAAAGACATAACATGTATGCAGGCAGGTACAAATGTTACAGATATTTGGCATTCCAAACCCAATCTATTAGTCATGCATGTAATGATAACTATTATATGATGCAGATGTGATAATTGCCACAATCTCTACAGAAAGCAAAGCAAAATCACAATCAGCTTACAAAGTGAGACCTGAGTCTACAGAATATATATTCATCACAAGGGTGGTGGTTACCTAGAGGCAAGTCTTTAATTCACCTGCGGTAGGTTTTGTTACAGTCCACTAGGCCCAAATAAAAAAAAAGAATTCTCCTACCGACTTATAATTAGCAAAATTTTCTCAAATAACAAATAAGATTAAGTCTAAAAATAGTCAACGTCCTTTCTCATATTTTCACATCTAGTTAATAAATTTTGTGAATTACCATAACCACAACCATAACTTGTTGAAACCGGTAAATATAAGAAAAGTGATTGGTTGCTTTTCTACCTCATAAAAATATTTTCAAAATGTAATTTTTTTCAGCTACACCAAAGTGAAATGTCAAAAACACCATCATCTTCATCATGTCTATTCTTCTTTGAGTTTTTAATTTTTTCTAAAATTGATATTCATAGGCTTCAACAATGTATTCAACCAATTAACATAAAATAAATAAATAAATAAATAAATAAAAGTAAACTTTATAAAAATTTCTCTTATCATATACAACTATATCTTTTCAACATCTAGTTGACAATAACATTCACTCGAACCTAGTATGTAGCAATAGCATCAAAACATACAATTCGCAACCATCAAATTTACACAAACACACCAAAAAAAAAAAAAAAAATCGAATTCTCAAACATACAACACAATCATTAACAACAAACCCACATGAAAACATCTTCACATACACAATTATTGTTCCTGTACTGGTATCATTTCCACAATTATTTTTCTTTCTTCATTGTTTATCTGTACCATCATGAAAGTTGCAAGTTATGACTGTCCTATCAGTTTTACAATATCCATTTTTGCTGAGAGAGCGAATCTGGAGCATCGGTTGACCAAATATAGTATTAGCCTGTTAGGGGGTTTCTATGTGTGCGCTAAAAGTGAGTATTGGGAGTTTAGTGACCAGGATTAGAATTAGTTATCAATTAATCAAAGCTGTAAATCAGCTAGGTAACTTTTCATGTATCTCAACGATTTGTTCTCTAATGCCAGTAAACTTTCGGTTTCTCCAAATTTGATTACTTGGACCCAATTACTTTTTTCTTTTTGAACATCATCGGACCAATTACTAAAAAAAAAAAAAAAAAAAAAAAAAAAAAAAAAAAAATTATTTGGACTTCCAAGTAACAGTTATTTGTTCTAAAACAGCGAGTTCTTCCACATAGGCACACGAACGTAAATAAATCATAAACTAAAGTTGATACACTTGTATGTTTGGAAAGTTAGTTTTGCTATTTTCATGATTTCGGTAAGCTCGTAGTCACACCAACACAATGGTCACAATTTTCCCTGTTACCTTTTGTGAAGTTCAAACTGTAACTCGAGTTTTTTTTTAACTAGCTGCCAAGCTCGTGTAGCTCGGCTCTTTTACACCTTTTGTCTTGGGGGATATATATTTGGAAAAGAGCTTTTAAGAGTGTTCAACATTTAGCTTTTGGAATTGGCAGCTTGCTTTGTGAGAATCGTTTAATGTTTTGTTTTTCTTGAAACGCTATGTACTTTTCATAAGCTACTTTGTAACATCTGTATATTTCTTGAAACACTACCTGATAATAAAGTTAGGAGGCTGTTAGTAATCAAGGTTACATTTGAAATTTAAACAAAGTGGACTAATCGTGATAAATTTTCCCGTAGGTAGTTTTCTGCTCAAACTTATATATACCATAACTGCTCCTATAATACTGTACCCAACAACAAAAAAATGACCTAAACCCTAAAGAGTTAGAAAGGCAATTGTACTTGAGATTCTGATTCATTAATAAATAACCTCGTCGGCCCAATCATCAGCGAATACCTCTGCTGATGCCACAAACTTTGACCAAATATGGGCTCCACCAGGTCAAGAATTATGGGGGACACGTTGAACTTATCAACCAAAACCTTGATCTGCAGTTGAAGCATTGTATCTACTCCCATCACATATCTCATCCTAATTTCTGAGTAATAATCTTCATACCCTGCTGTAGCATTATCCTCTTGGGTTTGCAGCAGTGGCAGAACTTGAATATTTTTATTAGGGGGCCGAGATAGCATGTATATCGTCAGTGGCGGAACTTGAACATATTTTTTGGGAGGGCCGGATTTATTTTGGGAGGGCCGAATCAAAGATTTGTTTGTAACCTTAACTAAATTACCCCTAAAACCTATAATATTTACATTAGGTGCCGTAAATTTTGGGGGGGCCGGGACCCTCCCCTGCCCCTACATAGTTCCGCCCCTGTATATCGTCATGTATATACCCGATAGACATGAATATATAATAAAGGGTATTAGCTCTTGGTTTAAAATATACAGAACTAGAACATGTAACTTTTTTAATTCTGATTAACAACCAATACAACATAAATCTCACTTAAAAAAAAACTACCTCAAATCTAACATAACTTACGACGTGACTTGCTACTAAAATCAAACATAACTTACGACATGACTTGCTACTAAAATCAAACATAACTTACGACGTGAGTTGCTACTAAAATCAAACATAAACAATCAAAGTATAGCACTAGAAATACATTTGAAAAATGAAATTACATAATCACTATAAAAGAAAGGACATAATAATAATAATAATAATAATAATAATAATAATAATAATAATAATAATAATAATAATAATAATAATAATAATAATAATAAATCATGTGATAAAGAAGGAGGCTAACTTAGTTTGTGCAAGTAATAAAAAACTCTTAACCTCAAAATATCAAACAAGGTTAAAGGATTTACTTTGAAAACGTCAGATACTGTTGTTACCTAATTTATAGGAAGGGCCATCTACTAAACAAAGAAGATTATCTTTAAACTATCAAGCTTCCACATTATTGGGCCAAACTTTGGGAGGGTCAGCACCCTCCCTTGCCTCTATTAAGTTCCGCCATTGGTTTGCAGAGTCTCCCAAAATTGTGAAGGGGGTCGGGATTGGGAGAGTTGTTCGGTTTTAAAAGCACATACGCGCCTTCGAACCAAGCCACCTACATTCCCTTTGGTTAAAATCATCTCATCATTATCAACAGCAGTGTGCATGATTCCATCAGCTTGAGCGCCACAACACTGGCAGTAATAGAACCCTTCAGAGCAATCAAATTCCAAAAAGCCACATGTTTCGCATATCAAACCCGATCCATTAGGTTGGGATTGGGAGAGTTGTTCAGTTTTAACAGCAGGTACTACGCGCCTTCGAACCAAGCCACCTACATTCTCTTTGGTTAAAAGCATTTCATAATTATCAACAGCAGTGTGCATGATTTCATTAGCTTGAGTGCCACAACACTGGCAGTAATAGAACCCTTTAAAGCACTCAAATTCCAAAAAGCCACATGTTTCGCATTTCAAACCCAATCCATTAGCCATCTATGCAGGTACAGATGTGGTTCCTATAAAGACATAATAACACAGAGTAAATCAAGACTTTAAATTCTTGGGTTATGATAGAAAGTAGTTTTGATGATTGACACTATCATTATATGTAAGAAAACAAAACAAGGCATGACTCCAAACTCAAAAATTTAAAGATAAATGAACAAGTCAGTGTTACAGATCTTTGTACTAATATGTGCACACATTGCTCAAAAACTGACTTCTCGTCTATTAACAAAGCCACAAGTTTGGCATTCCAAACCCAATCTATTAGTCATATATAAATCAAGACAGAATGGGACCTATTTTCCGTAATTTCTATCCCAGAGGAATATATTCATCAGAAGGGTGGTATATCATCAATCGATTATATATTTTTTTTACGTAGTGCCATAATCAAATATTTTTTCAAATCAGCAAATAGACATGCGAACCAAAACCACCAACTTATTACAACTTAATTAAGAGCTGAACTGCTACTAATCAACTTAAAGATCACAAAACTGACTTTATTTCTTATCCATAATTGTTGTAAATCGAAGGATCCATCTATATACTAAAGACCAATTTACTTTTAAAAATGACGACTCACAAAATCAAGATTGACAACCCAACTGTTTCATCCAAAACAGTAAATTCATCTCAAATAACTCCACTACTTCAACTACTAACTCAATAATAAAATACATACACTGCGCATATCAGGAAACTACATTGACTTTGAACCAATGAAACCTTGAATTCAATCGGGGCGCATATTTCACAAACAAAAAAGCCGCAAAAGTTGAACGTCTCCTTAGACTTCCGCAATAGGTTAGTCAGTTAGGAAGTTATAGTTAGTTACGTTTAGCTACGGATATCCTAAATGTCCTAAATGACAACTTAACATAATGTTATTTAAAGTAGATAACTACAAATGCATATTCTAGCTCAGGTATACAATGATGTGCTCTGGTGGCTTAAGCACGAATCACTACGACTTTGTTGCAGAGGTTCGTTGCAGTGGAAAGGCGGCAAATATTTTTCTTCGCAATCAAATATATACAACAGTTTTATAACACAGCCTAAAACACAATTAAAAAAAAAAAAAAAAAAAAAAAAAAAAACAGTAGGACCTAATTTGATATTAAAAAAAATAGACTTTAAATTATAAAATTTAGCTTAAGTTTGACTACGGTTCCAATTAAGGAACAAATTAAGGGGGTGATTGTTTAAGCTTATTCTTATGTGCTTATTGAACTTTTAATAAGCTCATAAGCTCCAAATTTTGAGCTTATGAGCTTATCAATGTGAGCTTATTGAAGTTCATAAGCTCTTAAGCCCAAAATTTTAAGTATATGAGCCTTCCAAAGTTAAATAAACCCATACGCCAACAAAATAAGCTTAAACACACCCCCTAAATTGTAACTGTATATATTTGTGTGTGTGTGCGGATCTACCTTCAACACAAGGTATATATGCATGTGTATATCCTGTGTAAATTTCGACAGTACGTGTAAAAAAATTCATTTATTTCTCAAAAGCTACTATAAAAATGAAGTGAAAACTTAAACGCGTACTAAATGAAAACTTAAACAGCATCTCAGATCACCTAGTGTTACTTTTTCTGCTAGTCCACGCAAATTCTTTGCAAAATAAAACCCATGACTTTGTAAATCTGAAATACATGTTAAATCCTTATAAAACTAAACTTATAAAGAAGCTAAACCGACATGTAAATCTTTTTCATTAAGGGATTTTGATCATCATGCAACTTTTAGGTCAAAGATATGGGCACAAACTAACATAAAAAAAGAAACATGGTGTGTGTTTTACAGTAATATTTAAGCGGAACCTATTGAATACTTAACTAGCCTATGTATACATTAACTTTACCTATTCTGTTTAAGTTTATTCGCATTATGTATGTATAAGCTACCCCAAGTCTTCATGTCACACTAAGCCCAAAACCGCCGTTTATCACCATGCATGCAAGCTTTGCGTAACAGCAGGCATTGTAACTTATCAAATACCCCGCCCGTGCATACATTATCCTTAGAGCACGAAGTGGAGCAGATACTGTTGTTGTTGTTCGTGACATCTTTACCAAACAAACTTATATAGAAAAATATATACTTTAAAACAAGAAAGAAAAATAAAACATTGAAACTTATATCCATGAAGAGTGCATACCCACAGAAAAAAGTAAAGGAACTGTCACCTGTAACTTAGGTTTTTTGTTTCTCAGGCGCTAGGCTTTCGAAGGGTTGTTTACTTGTTTTTGTTAAGAATAGGCCCAAAAAGGTTTTGTTATAATGTTGGTATATACCCAAGCCCATTTACAATTTGATAGTCATACCACTCATACGGGGACTTTTAATTTTCCATTATATATTACAAAGGTATTTTCATTTTGATATATTTGTTTATGATTTAAAACATTATATTACCAGGCGAGTACCCTTGCACATCGACGGAATTTTATAGACGAGTACCCTTGCACATCGACGGAATTTTATAGCGGCATAAGATTCCAGCCGTGTACATTATACTATTGAATACTTTACAAGATTATAATGATTGATAGTTTCAGCTAATATGTATATATAATTAAGTTTCCGCCGTGAATTAGTTTTTTTCCATAAATAGATTAAGCTTTCACTTTTCACTTTCAAGAATAGTTGGTTTTTTTATTATAGATAGTATAAATATGCTTTTTTTAAAAGTGTAGATTGTATTGTGCTATCAACGAGAAATTAGGCTATCGCGCGTTGCGACGGAGCCAAATTAAGTATGATACTTGTTCTAAATTATTTTTGGTGTTTTTGACATGTTGCGGTGAAGCCAATTTGAGTCTGATATTTATTCTAAGTTATCTTAGCTAATTAGTAAGATATTCTGTTACATTTGATTCTTTGTTTTAGATTTCTATGAATTTCATTTTTAACTTGTTACACAGTATATGCAAAACCATTTAAATAAAACGCTTAAACCCCATCAATCATTTTTGACTTGTTACACTAGAATGGTAGTATTTGATGTGTGTAATGGAGTGTTTGGAAGATGACACATTGTATTGTTCCTATGGATTTTCACTCTGATGTTGATGTTGCTTGCTAGTTATTATTTAATCTCTTTCTGCAAATGTGAGGATGTAGCTGCATTTTTGGAAAGAGAGAGAATGATTAGTTGGGAAATGTAGTCAATATTTGTTGTAATTATTTTTGTAGATTGTAATGATCGACGATCTTTTTACAACTAAACTAGAACTTTGATGATTCTTCGTTCTGTTATGTTTTAAACCTTGTTCTGACATTTATGTAAACAATTTCTCCACATGTTAACTTCATTAGATTAAAACAGTTTAGATATTATGATAACCAAATATATTCAACTGGAATTAAAATGCATGCATATTGAAGTATTAGGGACATCTAATTTCTTTTTGCAATAAGATTTATCATGAAAAAGAGAAGTTAAACTAACATTTTGTTGAACAATTTTTATTTATATTGGTGGTCCATTCCAAAGCTTGTGGAGTAAAATAAAGATTTCAATTTGAAACGAGACGAGCACGTCTTTTTAACCATAAAATGTTGTCACATACAAGAAAAAGTAAAGAAGGTAATCCCCATCAAAGATTGTTATACTCCCAAGTAGGGGTGTCATATGGGTCGACCCGACCCGACCCGAACCCGACCCGAACCCGATAAGGCCTTATAGGGTCGGGTTGATTCGGGTCCAATATACCTTATCGGGTTATCGGGTCAACCCGATAAACCCGATAGCCTTATAGGGTCGGGTTTCGGGTCTTAATTATTTCGTTATCGGGTTATCGGGTTGACCCGATAACCCGATAAGCAATAATAACCCATTAAAAGCTTTATAATTTTTGAACTTGACCCGATAACCCGATAACCCGAACCCGATAACCCGAACCCGATAGACCCGATAACCCGATAGACCCGAACCCGATAACCCGATTCCTTATCGGATCGGGTTGCGGGTTAAATTTTATATGTCGAAAATCCGATAGACCCGACCCGATAAGAGGCTTATCGGGTCGGGTTGACCCGAATGACACCCCTACTCCCAAGGTCTTTGGACCCATCTTTATATATTTCTTTCTTTAAATCATATGCTTTCTATTGAGTTTTTAAACAATAAAACAAATTACTGTGTATACTTCTGGACCAATGGGCTTGTGGTCCATTGGGCATGTCTTATTCAGTTAAGCGTGTCTAGTGGAGAGTAGTACCGGTTTGGGTGACCAAACCGGGAAGTCCTCACTTGTGGACCACTGCCCTGTCGGTACGATTTCAAAGTCTTTCAATGAAGGTTTCAACCCATAAGGGTTCGAATCTGGAGAAGGCAGAGTTTACTTCAATTTAAGTGTCGTGCCTTCAGGCGGCTTAAGTTGAAGGTTTTCCCCCCATCGGGTTTCAAATTGGACATGGATTTCCCTTAAAGAAAGTAACCGTTCAAAAAAAAAAAAAAAAAAAAAAAATGTATACTTCTGGAATTAGTATATATTTATATTCTACTCTCTCCGTCCTAAATTTATTGTCCACTATTGACTTTTTTAGTCTTTCTTCATCAACTTTGACCTTAAATATTTTCGTGGGTGTTATATAATATTTGATGCAAAATATATAAATGGATTGGGTTTTAAGTGTACTTTTCAATGGTATAATTTTTGTTCAATTATTATATAATAAAAATATATATATTTATGGTCAAAGTTGAACCAGTTTGACTTTGAAAATTCAAACTGGACAATAATTTTAGGACGGAGGGAGTACATTTTTCTTTGATATTTGATACTAGTAAGTAACATCATTTTTCCATGGTGCTTTTATCCAAATTGATCAACTATGTTAGATTGGACACTACATTTTATTTAGTTTACATGATTATTAATGTAATTGTCATACATATATATGCATGCATGTAGAATTGGACTATTAATTGCACCTTCATTTGAGGTAAACTTTTCTTTTCCTTATTCTGTTCGAGACAATATAGTAAACATGCATGCATGTAGTTGAGGACTAAATATATGCTTAGGTCGAGTAAATTATGATTACAGATAGTTCATTATTTATTTATTTTTTATCTATTTTGATGATTCTGAGTATATAACTAAGGGAGAGCAACAAAGTTGAAACTTTATAGGATTTTTTAATTTAGGTTGTGGGTTTTCAAAAAATATTTGTGTTCGGATATTCGAAAACTTCATCATAGTTTACTAAAAACTAGGGTTTTATGAAAGGACAGTTTTGCAACTCATATAAAAGTTTTTCAAAAATTATAAATATTTGGATATTTAGATATATAAAACTTTTATCTGAAATTTCGGATATCCAAATTAAAAATAATAATAATAATAATAATAATAATAATAATAATAATAATAATAATAATAATAATAATAAAAAAATAATTTAGATAAAATATTATGTCTAAGATAAAACCATCATCGCAAATTTCGGATTTCCAAATTTATGATATAACTAGTTATTTACAAGTACTTAAAATTTTAAAATTAACAATATATATATATATATATATATATATATATATATATATATATATATATATAAATATATATATATATATATATATATATATATATATATATATATATATATTATCAAAAATGTCTCATTTCATATTTTCGCTTTAGAAAGTAAATATTTCATATCGATTGTTTTCTCTTTCTTTCATTATAGAAAAGTCGCTAGTTGGGAGAGGCCCGTGGTATATTAAACGTTAAATTATGAGCTAAACAATGGTATCTTAATACAATCATTGAGCTTATTGGAGGGGGCCTAGCACCCGCTAGCCACCCCTCCCTCCGCTCCTGTGTTATGTTCGAATACCACGTCTAAAATGTCAAAGACCAACCATCATAAGGATGCTACTCGATCTGCTAGCTAGGTTTGACACTCATGTCACGTTGAGGTACTGCTAAAAAAAAAAGGCAAAATCTGATCTAATTTCTTGTAATCAATTAGTTAACATGTTGGTTAACCGTATTCTGAAGCACAGAAAAGAATTGTTGGCTTATCAAATTATCTATCAAGCCGTGAAAAAACATCGTTGAAGACAATCTAAGCAAAGGCTGCCAAGTCATCATTGATGGTTGCATGCATATATATAGCCTCTACCCGATCGCTTCTATAGTTGTAATCTTATCTTCCATCATATACAATATTCAAATCTTTGTATACATCACCTTCTAGTAATAATAATGTTCATTTGCATTACCTTCAATTCATATGTGTATGAGACAACATATAACTGCAACCCAATAATACGCTGTTTAATTACTTATTATTTATATAAATTATAGGACTAAGTTTGCAGATACGCAACATACTTTCTCAAAAGTACCGAAATACGTAACCTACTAAAAATAGTCCATATATCGCTAACAAACGTCCAAACTTGGCTAAAGATACGTAATGTTGACCGGATTTTAACCTGGTTGACCGGTTTGTAGGTAAACATTTTAAAAAATATACATTATTGGTCCCTGTGGTTTGCGTCTGTTTTCACCAGTTATCCTTTAACTTTATTTCAGTTATAAAAGTTACAATAATGGTCCTTGTCGTTTGGGTTGACTTTCACCTTTAGTCCATTGACTTTATTTTCACTATTTCGTCCGTTTTACACGTTTTGATCCGTTTTTACACGTTTTTTTTCGTTTTTCCACTTTTATAAGAAAAAATCAAATTAAATTTTATAAAAAATATTTTTCTAAAATATTTTCGAAAAAAAATATTTTTTCTAAAATATTTTCGAAAAAAATATTTTTTTCGTAAATTTTTAGAAAAATATTATTTTTCTAAAATTTTTTTAGAAAAAAAGTAAAATTTTTTTTGGAAAAATAGTTAGAAAAAATATTTTTTCGAATTTTTTTTTAAAAAAATATTTGAATAAAATATTTTCAAAAAAAATATTTTCGAAAAAAAATATTTTTTAGAAAAAATATTTGAAAAAAAATATTTTTTAGAAAAATATTTTTAGAAAAATATTTGAATAAAAAAATATTTTTTCGAAATTTAAAAAAAAAAAATATTTTTTCTAAAATATTTTCGAAAAAAATTATTTTTTAGAAAAAATATTTTTTTTCGAAAATTTTTTAGAAAAATATCTTTTTTCTAAAATTTTTTAGAAAAAAAAATAAAAAAATTTTAGAAAAATATTTGAATAAAAAAATTATTTTTTCGGATTTAAAAAAAAAAATATTTTTGAAAAAAAAATATATTTTAGAAAAAATATTTATTCGAAAAAAAATTTATTCGATTTTTTTTATAAAATATTTTTTATAATATTTTATTCGATTTTTTTTATAAAAGTGGAAAAAACGAAAGGAAACGTGTAAAAACGGACCAAAACGTGTAAACACGAGGAAAAAGTGAAAATAATGTCAAGGGACTAAAGGTGAAAGTCAACCCAAACGACAAGGACCATTATTGTAACTTTTATAACTGAATTAATGTTAAAAGATGACTGGTGAAAACAGACGCAAACCACATGGACCAATAATGTATATTTTTTAAAATGTTTACCTACAAACCGGTCAACCAGGTTAAAATCCGGTCAACATTACGTATCTTTAGCCAAGTTAGAAAGTTTGTTAGCGATATATGAACTATTTTTAGTAGGTTACGTATTTCAGTACTTTTGAGAAAGTATGTTGCGTATCTACAAACTTAGTCCTAAATTATACGAGGTCATAACTCGAAGTTCTTCCTAAGAAAACTGAATAAGAATAGTACGTAAGTTGAGTTTATTAGGTTTATTTGATGGCAGTGAAAAATGAGAGGATCGGAGGGATGAAAGGAAATTTTAAACATAAGCTCGTATTGATGATGATGTTGAGCCTGGCTACGAAACAAGCTACACGCACGTAGGTTCTTTATTAGTTTAATTCGTAATCAAAAAAGCTTTTTAGCAGAGGATGGAATAGATTTCTCGATGTGTAGTATGTTTGATGGTGTACGGTTTCTTCATTAAAGATGGTCAGCTACTAGTCTGCTAATGGTAAAAGTTTATCTTATCTAATATTGGTGGGCGTCCATAGCAACAAAGAAAGTGAAAACACAATAAAAACTAGTATCCGACTATCCGTTGTTACTTTGCATGAGTATTTTTTTAGAGCGAGGGTCATTTAGTTTGTTTATTAATAATTGTATAAAAAATCAAAAGAAGACAATTTGCAACTGCTAATTAAACAACTATTGTATTAAACAAGTATCATGTTTTATGTATCATGTGTTCCGAATCCATATATCAAGACTCATGTACAAAGTGTGTCCTATAGTCGTGTTGTGTTGGAATGTTGTGCATGCACAAAATTATGCATAAGTCAAATACAGTGAATATTTGTGTTTAACGAATATTTGTACTTATATATGTTATAATCCCGTATAACAGGGTTTTGGTACAGAAATTAATTTAACCATATAAAAATATTATAAAGATTGTTTCATGTAAAAAAACGCTAATTAAGTATATATGTCTTGTGTATTTATTTATCTCACTAACACTACTAGAAATAGGAGAACTGGCGACGAACGAATACCGACGACAAAATGGGCGTCGGTATAAACCACTAACGCCGGCCGACGCATTTTCGTCGGTAATTTTCGTCGGCATTAAGAAAATACCGACGTCTTGACGTCGGCACATTCAAAAAAAAAAAAATCGTCGCTATATGTCCTGTTTGTACTAGTGTAACTCAAGCTTTGGCGTGATATTTATGGCCCTAAACGAAGTTTTGGTATTATGATCAATAATAATACAAATTAAAGTGATTTTTTTTTTATTATTAATATTATTTTTAGTGCATGGATCATTTTAAACTTAGAGATTTACCAAATATAACGAAATTAAAATTTTACATCTAAGTGTTGAAACAAAGAAAAGGAAACAAGGAAAAAACCTCAATTGATTGAGAGATTTACGGGATTAGCAAGATTGGTGGTCTTCACATCATCTCCCATAATTAGAATATTCTCATGGTCTTTTCCTTTTTTATGGCCATTGTAATTTTTCTATTTAAGTTGTCATTCCTTTTCTTTGTAATTATCCAGTTCTAATACAAATAGTTCCTGGTTCAAATCTCTCTGGTTATCATGGTATCAGAGAAGGTTTGCTCATCATCTACCGTTTGATTCCAACATACCGATCATACCCGATAAATCTAAACTGAGCTACCATGTCCGGAGACGGCAACTCAGGTTCGGATTTATCTCTACAACTTGCAAATCTGTTAAAGAATGGCCTGAATACAACCTCAAAACCCAAAACTATCCGATAACGTCCAAATCAATCTCAAACTCAATAGTCAAAACTACGCGCTATGGACCCGGATGATTCGAGTCGCCATAGGCGGAAAATCTAAAACCCTATTATCACATCTTACCTCGGATCCTCCAGGCAAATAGAGTGAAGGATATGAGCAATGGGAGCAAGAAGACTTAATTGTCTTTTCATGGCTTATCCAAAATATTGAACCCGTACTCGCAGGCAACCTAACCGAGTATCCCACTGCAAAAACATTGTGGGATGCCTTGGTGATTACCTATAGCAGTGGAAAAGACAAATTGCAGACGTTTAACCTTCATGTCAAGGCTAATGACATCAAGCAAAACGATAGTTCTCTTGAAGATTTTTGGATCACATTACAGGGTATTTGGGGAGAAATCGACAGAATCGACCCAAATCCCATGAAATGTCCAGAAGACATCAAAACATACTCAAGGATCAGGTCAGAGCAGAAACTCTTCCAGTTTCTCAATGCCCTCAACTCGAGATATGAACCCATTAAAAGGGAAATACTCAGGTTGGATCCGCTTCCCTCCGCGGAGGCCGCCTATGCCACCGTCCGTAAAGAAGTCGCTCACCAGAATATTCTGGGAGCAACTATTAACAATACACAGGGTATAGCGGCGGGTTTAGTTACCACTGAAACAGAAGGGTTAGGGCTTGTGACCAAGGGGAACCGCCGGTTTGAAGGAAAGAGGAATGCATCATGGAAGGAAGATAAGTCACATCTAAAGTGTGACCATTGTGGTATGACAAGACACACAAAAGAACAATGTTTCCACATAGTTGGATACCCTGAGTGGT
Source organism: Artemisia argyi (assembly GCA_030686995.1). Classification (NCBI taxonomy): domain Eukaryota; kingdom Viridiplantae; phylum Streptophyta; class Magnoliopsida; order Asterales; family Asteraceae; genus Artemisia; species Artemisia argyi. The sequence goes on from CM060704.1 coordinate 26,589,854, forward strand.
GGTCCGATGGACATAAAAAGAACCCCAAAACTAACGGACGGGAGAAGGAGAAAGGGAAGGCTTCAGTAACCAGTGGGAATGGTGACGGTCGGAGTTCTACCGGATTTGGAGGGGTTGTGGCTGCTGCTGACCTTGAAGAGGATAAAGAACGAACTTTTTTCAATGGGTACAGGTAGAGGGGTAGAGAGATATACCTCGATACCCCTGATGAACCTCTTTAAAAATTATGTTTCGCGCCTTGAAATAATAGAAGCCACCACATTTGTCCCTTTTATAAAAGAAAATTTTCAAAAATGCAAAGAAAACCCAAAACTTAGTGGCATGGTAAATGTGGCTCAAACCCATAATAATATAAGGGAAAAGTCATGGATATTTGATTGCGGAGCCACCGACACCATGACTTACGACTTATCAGATTTTGCCACATCAACCAAGCCCACTAAATCATATATACAAACAGCAAATGGAGAAGCTATGAATGTGAAAAGTGGGGGAACTATTGAAATATCTCCAACGTTAAAGCTTTCTAATTGTCTTTATGTTCCTTCATTGTCTCATAAGCTTCTTTCGATAAGTCATGTAACAAAGGAGTTGAATTGTTCAGTTCTCATGCAGCCCACTTTTTGTATCTTACAGGATATCAGGACTGGAGCGATAATTGGGTGTGGCACTGAAAGCCATGGACTATACTACGTGGATGAGGTGACTCAAAATGGTACTGTGATGCTTTCTCACGGGACAACTGAACGTGAGGCTTGGCTATGGTACAGAAGATTGGGACATCCATCTACGGGTTATTTGCATATTTTATTTCCAAAATTGTTTCCTTCTAGTTGTAAGTCACATTGTGAAACTTGTGTGTTAGCTAAAAGCCATTGAAAAACATTTAAACCGAATAATACACGAGTTGACTTACCTTTTTCATTAATCCACTCAGATGTATGGGGACCAGCCCCAATTATCGGGGGGCAAAACTTTCGTTTCTTTGTGATATTTGTTGATGATTGTACACGGATGACAAGGGTGTACTTATTAAAAACCAAATCCGAAGTTCTTGATAAGTTCACAATTTTTTACAATATGATCCAAACCCAATTTCAGAAAAATATTCAAATATTCCGATCCGATAATGGAGGGGAATTTGTTAACACCAATATGAAGCAATTCTTTCAAACAAAAGGCATAATTCATCAAACCACTTGCCCACATACTCCGGAACAGAATGGTGTTGCGGAACGAAAGAACCGCATCCTTTTAGAAATAACTCGAGCCCTCCTCATAGAGTCACGGGTTCCAAAGTCTTTTTGGCCTGAAGCTATTACTACTGCCACATACCTTATCAATCGACTACCCACCAGGATTCTCAAGTTAAAAACCCCATTACAAGTTCTCTCATAAATGACTAAACCTCCCTCCATTCTTACCCTTGAACCCCGGATTTTTGGATGCACAGTGTTTGTTCATATACCAAAATCTGATAGGACTAAACTCGATGCATGTTCTAAAAAATGTGTCTTTGTTGGGTATGGCATGACTCAAAAGGGATATCGATGCTACAATCCAAAAACCAAACACATGTTCATTACTATGAACTGTGACTTCCTTGAAACCGAGTACTATTATGCATCCCAGAACAATGACCAGGAGGAAACATGTCTTGATACATTAAGTTGGTTAAAATATGTCTCCTATAGAGAAGAAACAAGCTCTAGTATCCAACATGAGTCGCCTTCATCCACACAAGTAGAAGACACAAGCATTAGTGCCATCCCAGAAATCGCTCCCAACCTAATACCCGAGGTAAGTGATACTCATCCCTGTTCACCTAACTCTACTGAAGTTCTTGAAAATACCCTTAATGAGACAACAGAACTAGGTGAAAGTATACAGGAACAGGAACAAGAGACCTCCTCCATACAGAAAGACATTCAGACAGAGCAAGTACAAGAAGACACATCAGAAACATATGTATTGCCACCAAGAAGAAACCGAGGAGTTCCACCAAAAAGATACTCTCCAGAGAAAGAGTCACGAGGAAGTAGATATCCTATGGCTAATATCGCTAAAGGAAATCTATCTGAAGAAGCCCAAGCCTTCACTTCATCATTATACTCTGAAACAATCCCTCCCAATACAAAACATGCCTTGAAATCAAAACATTGGAAAGAGGCAATGGAGGAAGAAATGAAAGCATTGAAGAAGAACAACACATGGGTAAAATGTATCTTGCCAGCAGGGAAGAAAACGATTGGGTGTCGATGGGTCTTCACAATTAAATATAAACCTGATGGCACGATTGAAAGATATAAAGCCAGGCTAGTGGCCAAAGGGTACACCAAAAAATACGGGGTTGATTACCCGGAAACCTTTTCTCCGGTTGCAAAGATCAATACTATAAGAGTTCTCTTCTCCGTAGCAGCAAATAAACGGTGGCCGCTCCATGAGTTTGACGTTAAAAATGCTTTCCTACATGGAGAACTAAAAGAAGAGGTTTATATAGAAGCTCCGCATGGGTTTACAGACAGTTTCAAGAAGGGAGAAGTTTGTCTTCTTAAGAAAGTCCTTTATGGGCTAAAGCAGTCTCCCAGAGCATGGTTTGGCAGATTCATCTTAGCCATGAAAAGCTATGGATTCAAACAAAGCAACACTGATCATACATTGTTTCTCAAACGAAGAAACAACCTCATAACCTGTCTAATAATCTATGTCGATGACATGATCATTACAGGGGATGATGAAGAAGAAATAGTCAAACTAAAGGAGAACTTGTTTACAGAATTTTAAATGAAAGATCTAGGAAGACTAAAGTACTTTCTTGGAATTGAAATCCTAAGATCAAAACAAGGAATTTTTATGTGCTAAAAGAAGTATGTTCTTGACTTACTAGCAGAAACTGGTATGATTGATTGTAAACCTGCAGACACTCCAATGATTGTAAACCAGAAGTTGTATATGGAGGGAAACGCAGAGTTAGCTGAAAAGGAAAGATATCAACGATTGGTGGGAAAACTAATATATCTCTCACACACTCGTCCTGATATAGCATATGCTGTTGGAGTGGTAAGTCAGTTCATGCACCAACCTCAAAGAGCCCATATGAATGCAGTTTTTCGAATTTTAAGGTATCTTAAAGGAATGGCTGGTCATGGAGTTTTGTTTAAACCAAATGGACATCTAAGGACTCAACTCTATACCGATGCAGACTGGGCAGGAAATAAAGGTGACCGAAGATCAACATCAGGGTACTTCACATTGGTTGGTGGAAACATTGTTACATGGAGAAGTAAAAAGCAAAAGGTGGTTGCTCTCTTGAGTGCTAAAGCTGAATTTAGAGGAATAGCAAGGGGTTAACCGAAGTCCTATGGGTTCGAAGGCTCTTAACCGATATAGGATATCCTCCACAAGAAACCACCAGGATTATGAGTGATAATAAAGCTGCTATCCAAATTTCAGAAAATCCAGTGCAACATGATCGAACAAAACATATAGAGATAGATCGACACTTTATTAGAGAAAAATTGGAATCCGAGATCATTGCTCTTCCATTCGTTCGGTCAGAAGATCAACTTGCCGATGTATTAACAAAAGCTGTCAATGAAAAAACCTTGCATAAATGTCTCAGCAAGCTGAATTTTGGAAATCCCACTATTCAACTTGAGGGGGAGTGTTGAAACAAAGAAAAGGAAACAAGGAAAAAACCTCAATTGATTGAGAGATTTACGGGATTAGCAAGATTGGTGGTCTTCACATCATCTCCCATAATTAGAATATTCTCATGGTCTTTTCCTTTTTTATGGCCATTGTAATTTTTCTATTTAAGTTGTCATTCCTTTTCTTTGTAATTATCCAGTTCTAATACAAATAGTTCCTGGTTCAAATCTCTCTGGTTATCACTAAGTCCATAAAATATTTAAGATTAACTAACTTTCAAAAGTAGTCAATTAGCTAATCAGAATATAATGATCTTTCACGCTTAAAAAAAAAAAGGCTCTCTAAGGTCATGTTTTTATTTTTGATTCTTGATATAAGATCATTTGATGACCAAATATTTTTTAAGGGACTAATCTCCACCCTCCATCTTCTCTCGATCTAATGAATGAGATTAATCCCAACAATTTAAAAAACCCACTTTCATAATTTTTTTTTCAAATATTAATATCTTTCAAACCGTTGAACGTTAAGCGAAAAAAAATATACCGTTACGACGAGCATTTAATTATCTTTTTATAGATAGGCTATTTGATATATTTTCGATAATTTTTTTTTCTCGTTTTTTTTCGTGGCCGAAAAAACCATATATGATATTACTTATCATATATGTAATATTATATATATATATATATATATATATATATATATATATATATATATATATATATATATATATATATATATATATATATATATATATATATATATATATGATATTACATATCATATATGATTTTTTCGGCCACGAAAAAAAACTTGAAAAAAACAAAAAAAAATTTTGTCGAAAATATATCAAATAGTGTTGACATAAATAATGTCTAAAAACATTGTTAGCATATTAACAATATCTCTATGTTTTGATAATTACAAAGCATAAACTCATTAATCTAAAACTTATGACGTAAACAAGTTTTTAGTGCTTAATATTTGTCTTTGCATCCATATCACTTAAGGTATGAATAAACAAAGTGTTTATTGCATTTCATGATCAAAGAAAATTTTTTTTAATCACTAGAATTTTTATAAAATGTATTAAACATTCTATATCTTTTACAAAATTACTTTTGGAATTAAAAGAATATGTTTAATTCATTACAAATATATGATTTCAAATTTCCAACCAAAAATGGCAAATTTTATCCAGAAAAATCTTCCCCGCTAGATGACAAGAAAATCCAACGTTCTGAAGGGGCGGCCCCCTTAATTCCTTAGGCGGCCCCCTTAATCATTAAGGGGACTGGCCTCTAATTAAGGGGACCGGCCACTCTCGAGAACAGTAAATTTTCTACCTATAAATACTGGTTCATCCCACATAATTTTCTCACCTTTTGCACTCCTAAACTTTCTGTTCTAGATCCTCATTTCTATTCTCTTAATCCTTTGATCATAAATACACAATTCTTTATTTCAAAGTGATTCAAACATCATCTTCTCAAGTGCAAGAGAAGAATACTTCTATCCTCCAAGACAAGAAGTATTACAACTTGTTGTGATCTGCACATCCAAGTTATTGGTGCATCATCAAGATTATTTACATAATTCTTTGTGAAGATTGTTGTGAATATTTGATTGTAGATAGTTGTGCTAGGTATATTGATTGTGTGATTAGTTAGTTGTTTGGTGTGAAGAAGAAAAGTTAGGAATTAGATTGTAGTGAAGAAGCTAGGTGTGAAGTTGTTAGTTGTGAAGAAAATTGGTGTGAAGAAGATAGGCGTGAAATAGTTAGTTGTGAAGTAGATTGGTGTGAAGAAGTTGTGTAGAAGTTGTGATTTAGTTGTGAAGAAGTTGTGGTGTGTAAATTGGTGTGTAAGGTTTTCTTCGCCATAAGGGAGCTTGTTGATATAGTGAGGAAAACTCTCGAGTTAGGTGCTCGGGGAGTGGAGTAGGGCAAGGAAGGTGTTCTTGTAGCCGAACCACTATAAATCTCTTGTCTCGCGGTTCGATCTTTCCATCTCTCATTTATTTCTTTACTTATCATTGCTATATCTTACTTATTGATAGTTGTTTATATTGTGCAAGACTTGAGATCATATATTATCGAATTTAAATTTTAAAAAACTAAGAAAACACTAAAACTATCTTTTATAACGAATTAAAAAGACGTAAAACTATTCAACCCCCCCTTCTAGATTTCCACAATTGGTATCAAGAGCCACGTCTAGCAAGATTTTTTAAAATATATTGTATTTTAAAACTTGTAACGATCTATGGAATCTTTAAAATACTTAGAAGGGCAATCTATGCAAAGACCACCACTATTTGAAAGTGATGGATTTTTATATTGGAAAAATAGATTCGAAACTTATGTGAAATCAAAAGATCTTGATCTTTGGCATATTATTACCTTTGGTGATTTTCCCCCTATTCAATATAATGTTGAAACTAAAATGGATGAAATTGTATCTTTTGAAAAACAAAATGATGATTTGAAAAAGAAATTAGCAAAAAATAATGAGGCTAAAATGGTCATTTATAATGCGTTACCACGCAAAGAATATGAAAGATTTTTATGTGTAAAACCGCAAAAGAAATTTGGGATTCTTTACTAATTACTCACCAAGGTAATAGTCAAGTTAAAGATAACAAAATAGATCTTCTTGTACAACAATATGAACAATTTACGATTCCGGAAGAAGAATCAATTGATAATGCTTTTGCTAAATTTAACACTATCATCACAAGTTTAAAAGCACTTGATGAGACATTTTCTAGTAAAAATTGTGTTAGGAAATTTCTTAGAGCATTGCATCCGAAATGGCGAGCTAAGGTCACGGCAATTGAAGAATCAAAGAACTTGATGACGTTATCACTAGATGAACTCATTGGCAACTTGAAGGTTCATGAAGAAATTATAAGAAGAGATTCGGAAATGGTCAAAGTCAAGAAAGAACAAACCAAATCCATTGCTCTAAAAGCCAAAAAGGAACCTAGTGATGATGATGATTCAAGTGACGAAAGTGAAGACGAAGAATATGCAATGGCCGTAAGAGAATTCAAGAAATTCTTCAAGAGACGAGGAAGATTCACTAGATCATCACGAGACGAAAGAAAACCGTTTCAAAGAAATAGAAGCGACAACTACGGAAAAAGAAAGTGCTTTAGATGTGGAAGTCCAAATCATCTCATTGGCGAATGTCTAAAGCCGCCGGGTTATGAAAATCAAGGCGCATTTGTTAGTGGAACATGGAGTGAAAGAAGAAGTAGAAAAACCAAGAGATGAAAAGTGTTTTATGGCAAAAGGAACCGACGAAATATGTTTGGGAATTGACTTGGAGCCTAACGAACGGATCAAGGATAGCGGATGTTCGAGGCACATGACGGGGAACCGCAAGCTATTCTCTACATACAAGGCATATAATGGAGGTAACGTTATTTTCGGTAGTGACTTACGTGGAAAAATCATTGGCAAAGGTACGATTTCTCAACACTCACTTACTATTAAAAATGTAGAGCATGTAGATAATTTAACATATAACTTGCTTAGTATAGGACAAATATGTGACAATAAATGTAGAGTCACCTTTACCGAAGAGGATAGCGAAATAGTTAAGAATGGAAAAATTATAGGTAGAGGAATTAGGAAAGGAGGCATATATGTTATGAAACTAGGAAACAAGCCTGAGGTTAGAATATGCCTAACGACCCTAGATGAAAACTCCACATTGTGGCATAGGAGATTAGGACATGCTAACATGCAACAAATACAATCTTTAGCCTCTAAAGAATTAGTTAGAAATTTGCCTAATCTAAAATATGACAAGCATTTTTGTGATGCATGTAAAATTGGAAAACAAGTTCATGCTAGTCACAAAGCTAAAAATATAGTATCCACTACTATGTGCCTAGAATTATTACATATGGATCTCTTTGGTCCATCCGCTGTGCGGAGCTATGGAGGAAACAAATATACCTTAGTAATTGTAAATGACTACTCACGATACACGTGGACTAGATTTTTAAGTGACAAGACCCAAGCCTTTGAAAAATTCAAAATATTTAGTAAAATGATTCAAAATAAGTTAGGATGCACAATAGTAGCCATTAGGACGGACCATGGTAGGGAATTTGACAATGAAGTACAATTCGGAAAATATTGTGATTTAAATGGAATATCACACAATTTCTCCGCTCCTCGTACTCCTCAATCAAATGGCGTAGTAGAAAGAAAAAATAGGTCACTACAAGAAATGAGTAGAACAATGTTAAATGAACAATCCATCCCACAAAAATTTTGGTGTCACGCCGTAGATACTTCAACATATATTATTAATAGGGTATCAATTAGGAGAATTCTAGGAAAAACTCCTTATGAGTTACTAAGAGGTAGAAAACCAAACTTAAGCTACTTTAGGGTATTTGGAAATAAATGCTATATTCTAAACACTAAGGATTACCTCACTAAGTTTGATCCAAAATCATATGAAGGAATATTTTTAGGATACTCACAAAATAGTAAAGCATATATAATACTTAACAAACACACCATGAAAGTAGAAGAACCACTAAATGCAACATTTGATGAAACATCACCACCTCTTAAAACTTTGCCTTTAGAAGATGATGACTTAGTTGAAGAAGAAGCTATTGAGGTTAGTAAAACAAAACCCATAGGAAATGATAATGAAGACATTAACTTAGGAAATAACGAAATTGTAAATGTTAAAGAATCTAGGTCACATCCACTAAATAATATAATAGGACATCTTAACCAAAGAACCCTTAGGTCACAAGCTCAAGATAAAAATAATTTCTTCTGTTTCCTCTCAGCAATAGAACCTAAGAATATTAATGAGGCTTTAAAAGATGAAAGTTGGGTTATAGCTATGCAAGAAGAATTAAATCAATTTAAGGCAAATGATGTTTGGGAATTAGTCCCAAATCCAATGAATATGACCATCATAAGAACTAAATGGGTATATAGGAATAAATTAGATGAAAATGGAGTAGTTACTAGGAATAAAGCTAGGTTAGTTGCCCAAGGTTATAATCAACAAGAAGGAATTGATTATGACGAAACTTATGCCCCCGTAGCTAGATTAGAATCAATTAGGATACTACTTGCCTATGCATGCGCCCTAGATTTTAAGTTATTCCAAATGAACATGAAAAGTGCATTCCATAACGGTTTTATCAATGAGGAGGTATATGTGGCACAACCTCCAGGATTCATTGATTTCGCAAAACCTGATTATGTTTATAAGTTAAAGAAACCTTTGTATGGACTCAAACAAGCTCCCAAAGCTTGATATGATCGATTAAAAGCTTTCCTTATTAAACATGATTATTCCATGGGAATGGTAGATAACACTTTTTTCACTAAAAGGAAAGACCCAAATCTCATCATTGTTCAAATATATGTTGATGACATTATATTTGGATCAACTTGCCAAGACATGTGTGATGAATTTGCCAAAATCATGCATGATGAGTTTGAGATGAGTATGATGGGTGAACTTAACTTCTTCCTAGGATTAGAAATAAAACAATTAGAATATGGAATATTCTTTAACCAATCTAAATACATTAAGGAAATGCTTAAGAAATTTGGCCTAGAAGACTCAAAACCAATGAAAACTCCCATGTCTACGGAAGTAAAGCTCACAAAGGATGATGAAGGTGAATCCGTAGATAACACCAAGTATAGAGGAATGATAGGTAGTTTACTATACTTGACGGCAAGTAGACCCGATATCATGTTTAGTGTCTGCCTTTGTGCCCGTTTTCAAGAGGATCCCAAAACCTCTCACCTAGAAGCGGTTAAGCGTATCTTCCGATACATTAAAGGCACTATACACTTAGGATTATGGTATCCTAAGGGATCCGGCATAGAAACCATCGTCTATGCGGATTCGGATCATGTGGGAGACTACGTAGATAGAAAAAGCACTAGCGGTATTTGCACGTTTAAGGGATGTTGTCTAACATCTTGGTTTTCGAAGAAGCAAACCGCTCTTGCTATTTCTACCACCGAAGCCGAATATGTAAGTGCTAGAAAGGCATGTCAACAAGCACTATGGATGAAACAAGCTCTTATAGACTATGGCATTTGGTTAGAAAACGTTCCCATTATGTGCGATAGATTTAAGTAAAAATCCGGTGCAACACTCTAGGACTAAACATATAGAAATACGCCACCACTTTCTTAGGGATAATGTACAAAAAGGGAACATATCTATAGAAAAGGTTGCATCGGAAGATAACATAGCGGATATATTCACTAAACCCCTTAAGCGTGAATTATTCAATCACTTGCGTTTAGGATTAGGAATGATGGAACAAGTTGACTAAATTTTATTGCATTTAGACAAAATTTTTTTTTCTTTTCTTCCACTTCTCCATTTCTAAGTCTAAGAATCTATTTCGCACAAAATTAAAGATTGGGAAAGTTTATTTTCTTTGCTTAAACTCTTTTGTAAAACCCAATCAATTTTCTTTAAAAATTATTCTCACATCTAGGAATCACATGAACATCATTTTCCTTGCATAAACATTGTCTTCCAAAATCATGCTGAAAACATTGTCTTCCAAAATCATGCATAAACTCTCACATAAATTGTCAAGGTATATAATCTAATATATATCTTTGACATTCATGATCGAGCAAAAATCGAACCAAGGAGATTTTGGATTGTTTCTTAAGAATTTCCTTTTCATTTAGAATTCGAAACAATCACAACTCCACATTTGTTGCATATAGGCACACACTAGGACATAATCACTCATAACATTGTCATCTTGTTTCATCACTAGATGCTTGACTCACTAGTTGCCTTTGCCTTTGATCTAAGATAGGTGCCTTAGGAAGTTTAAGTGCTCTTGCCTTTACTTGTCTCTCTTTGCTTATTATGTGTTGATTATTTTCTCTTTTGCTTATGTGTTTTTGCATGCATGCTATATCTTGATTAGATTAGATGCTATATTGCCTAAAGGAATTGAACTTGCTTGAATCCAAATCCAAAAACACAACATTTCTGCAAATTTTCTGCCAAAAACCCTTTTCTGGCAATCTGAGAACCATCAGATGGGCGACCCCCTTAATTATACTAGGCGGCCCCCTTAAACATTAAGGGGACCGCCCCATGATTAAGGGGACCGACCATTTGCTGGACAGATTTACAGAATTTTTTCTGCATTTTAGCCCATTTCAACCTACATTTCCCATTTTTCACCAACACATTTTGTCCTAATCTCCCAAACAAACTTTATCCATCCATAAACACACAAATCTTACACTATAAATATCCCCAATCTTCCACCCTCTCCATTCATCCCTTCATGACTTCTCCAAACAAACTAAAACCAAAAGCCTCAAGGCTTGCAAGAATGACGGAAAAACCCGTTTGGCGAAGAAAAAGCCCTTGTAACAAATCCATCATAACCAATGAAGTTGGAAATAACTCAACACCTCCAACCACTTACTTCCCAAACTTTACACCAAATTCACAAGGACATTCATTTGATCCTCTTTACAAACCATACGACATTGGCCAAACATCTTCCTTTATGCCAAACCACTCATCTCATCCTCCAATCATATATAATGATCCATACAAGTTTGATCAACCATCCAACTACAATTCCAATTACACAAACCTAATTCATCCATATCAACACAATGACTCTCTCCGCATTGCCACGGAAAAGCAAAAGTTCCGTGATGAAATATCTCAAATCCATGATCTTAGTGATCTCAATGCCATGCATCTTGCACAACGCAACAAAGGGCAACCTCCATCATCACCCTACAACAATTTCGTACCTCACTCTCTCAACTTGGATCAAGTTACAAACCACACTCACTATTGCCCTTGTTGCATCTTCCTTCAAAAACAAATCCTATACTTGAGTGAAGATATTTCTTAGATTGAATATCTCCTCACTCGTCCTCATCCCATACCACCCTTAACACGATACAACATCGTAAGATCCACCTCTTCCGCTCCATACCCCACTCCATATCCCTCTCTATCTAATAACTAAGCCTTATGCTTATGTTCTCCTTCAAGCAAATAAAACAATCAACCATGGGTTGCAAGCAAGTCCAAGTGCTCTCTTAGGCAATATAGGACTATGTCTTTTCTTTTGTTTTATTGTAATCAATATGCTTTAAGCATATTGAATGTTGTAATGCTAATCATTTCTATGATGCTTGAATGAATCTATTTTTATTTGCATAATTATTGCTTTGCATGTATATGTGTCTTGTTCTCTTCAAATATTTTGTGTAGCCAAGATTTCCATAGCTCATTCCCTTGGTGCTCTCAAATGAGGGGGAGCATACATCAATGGGGAGCATTCTACCCGTTTACTCGGCTTAACCTTTTTGATTTTACAAAAAGGGGGAGAAGAGAATGTTAAACTCTAATAATACTTGTCTAAAACTTATTTTTTAGACCTAATGAGTTTAAGGTTTTGTAATCATCAAAAAGGGGGAAATATGAGGAGAAACTTAAGTTGGGTAAGAATGGGACCGCCTTCGTTCAGAATAAGTTGCCTAAGAAATTAGATGATCCGGGCATATTTGTTTTACCATGTAGGATCGGGAACTCTGAAACTTTCGACACATTAGCCGATCTTGGGTCAAGCCTTAATTTACTTCCTTTGTCCCTTTACACCACCCTTAAGCTGGGAAAATTAGATGTCATGGAGATAATTATAGGTCTTGCAGATGGTAGTGTAGCATATCCGGTAGGGGTAGTGAAGGACGTACTAGTGCATATAGGGAAATTAACTATACTAGCCGATTTCCACGTCCTTGATATGGTTAGTGACACTACATGCCCTTTGTTAATAGGAAGAGGATTCTTAGCTACCGTAAGTGCGATGATCGATTGTAAGGAATCTAGGATAGCGGTAGGAGAAAGAGACACTTGGTCGGTCTATGATGTTAAGAAGCATGCCTATGATACTAATGAGGAACCGACACCTCATTGGGTAGATTTGGATAGGAGACCATCTAGATATGGACCTTGGGTTAATGGAGACTTTATAGGACCTCAACGCCCATTTTATTTAGAAGAGGAGTTTATAAATAAAACGCATTCAGTAGAGCAACTCATAGCTAGGGATGAAGAACTAAACCCTTTTGAGGATCCCTTAGTCTTTAGGAAAATGATTGAATTCCTAGGAGTGATGCCTATCAATTTAGGAATGAACAAGTAGAAGAGGGAAAGGGATAAGTGTAAATGGAATTGGGACAAGCCACCTAAGGAAGGTGACGGATCATGGCATATGAAGATGATTCTATATGATCCGGATGGAGAAAAGCTTGAGAAGTCATACCGTACCAAGAAAACCGATAGGAAATTGAAACCTAAGTTTGATCCCAAGGATGTCCTCGACGAGGAGCTCACACGTATAGGATAGCCCGTGACCTTGAGTCTAGCTACAAGACTCGTTAATAAAGAAAAGCGCTTCTTGGGAGGCAACCCATGTTTTGTGTGTTTTTATTTGTTTGATTTATATTTGTTTGATTTTATTTGTTTCTGTATGCATGTTTTATTTTTATTGTTGTTAAATTATGTTTCAAAGTAAATTGTGAAAATGCTTTATTTTGTTTTTAACTTCGTCTTAATTACATATAAAGGTATTTTGCAAAAGCTAAGTGTAAGGGAAATCCAAATTTGTTTATAAGAATGAAAATGAACATGAACCACAACAATATTAAATGAACATGTGTATTAGTAATTGTTTGAGTCAAATGCTTGTATCGAGTCATAATGATGTTTTGCAAGATTTTCCAGGAAGTAAGGCATAAGTTTTTCCAGAAATTTTCTGGAAACTCAACATAAGATTTTTTCCTGGAACATTCTGATGACGTCAGGAGTTACAACCTGAAGGCGTCAGGTACTAAACTTCTAAAAAATTTTGCGAATTTTGTTTAAACCGGAGTCTTAAAGTTTTTGTTGATTCTTTAGTTTTATAAACTCTAGGAAATCTACAAACACTCATTCCACAAGCATTATATCCCTTTAATTCCTAGAAAGCAACATTAAGATATATATGCTATTTTTTCTAGGATTTTTCATTGTATATATAGATTGCCGCAGATTTTACGCGAGGTTTGCATTGATTGTTTTCTCAGGTTTAACAGGTTGTATATGACAAGAAGATGATTTATATTTCTGGAGGGAAGCTTTCAACGTTCATTTCTTGGAGGAAGATCTAACCTTGTTAACACACTATCCACACCGAACGAATCAGGGGAGTATTTGTTTTCATTCTTTTACCTGCTTTATTTTTACATCCTTTAATTGAACATTGGGGACAATGTTCATCCTAAGTGTAAGAGGAGGGTAAATGATGATACCTTATAGGATACATTTGCACTTGAGTTTATTTGTTTGATAGTAGGTGTGTAATAAAACTAAAAGAAATACTTGTTAGTGCAATTTTAGCGCCAAATTTAAAAGTTTTTACAACATTTAGGAGTGGACTTTAGCCTTAACAAGCGTCTCATGGATAGGAGTTGTATGACTAGCACAAAACCGTACCACTCAAAAAAAATTCCACCCAAATATGTGAGGTTCGCCTTTAGATTTGATAGGAAAAGCATTCATTATTAGTGCTTATGAGTGTACCGGTAGTATTTAGATTCTAGAATTTGCATTAGTGATACATCCCGAGACCGCTAGTGAGACTACATTCGTGTATTTAGGATTTACTACATGATAAGAGGCATTAGGATCACCCTCGTGTTAAACCCGTATCATAATTACTTGACCATTTAAGTCATATTACTTGACTAGCGAAGTCAATTAATTTTTCCCACACCTTAGCGTAGTACTCATTTTTAGTACACGAAACCCCTAGTACACCCCTCCAAGCCTATCTTTTCATTTCTAACTTTAAGCATCTTACTTAAAGGAAGAATTTGTTAACAATCCACCTAAATGTGCAACCAAATTGCCTTAGTCTTCCTTGTATGTACTCATCTTTAGTGCATTATTGTTATTTATTTAAACCCTTAATTAATTATCTAATTGATTACATGGTTGCTAAGTCGAGCATATCTTGTACATATTGTTTTGGGACGATTGGGACTCATGGGTAAAGTACTAGTGTTATGGAGTAATAGGGAAGAACATCAATTTATTACCCCCATATGTGCGTTAATCTTAAAAAGTACTCCAGGTGTTTTGATTATCTTAATTCGAGTCATTAGAATAGTTGATTGTAAAGTATGTAAAAATTCAAATTTAAGTGGAATGTAACTTCCCTATGATGTATTATTTTGGATGGCAGGGTAGGAGTGTATGCAAAAAAAAATCGAAAAAAAGTCAAAAAAAAAAAGAGAAAAAAAGAAAAAGAGAAAAAACATACGGACTACCATCCCGTTTCATTCTATGTTTGTTTTAAGCTTTTGTTATTTTAGTTTTGATTAGCTTAAGTCGAGTCGAGTCTTGGCTTAGCAACGCCATATTGTACATGTAATTAACCAAGATGATTAACTCGCCACCAGTAAATATTACCTTTATCCAACAAAACCGTGTTTTCCATATCCCTACACCTAACGTTATAACCCTTTAAAAGACCTCTTTGATAGTTTATCCTAGGTGCATACGCCAAGTGGTGGAGGTTTGATCCTTTCCCAAGCCTATGGTAATCTATTTGCTATGACAGGTAGTAAGAGATGTTTTCCATTTCCATATTGTGATATATACTTTATTACACCCGAGAGATGTGAGTATCTAAACATTATTTGTGAGGTGCTAGTGTATAACCTCCGTGCTTGTTTTTGGTTTTTAGTAGAACGATTATTTGTTGTAATTACTTTTATATTAGTGTTAAATGACCCCAAACTTGTATTTTGATTAGAATAAAAGCGCATTTGCTTGAGGACAAGTAAATCTCAAGTGTAAGGGTATTTGATGAGGTGAAAAGTGTACCGCTTTTAAGGGGTCATTTAAGCCCGAATTCGTGATTATTTGATCAATTATTTCCCTAAATCGTTCCTTTTGTCATTTTAGGTACTTTTGAGGAGAAATCTGGAAAAGGAATCATTTTGGACGTTTTTGGAGCATAAAAGTGAAGAAAACGGCAAAGTCTCAAAATCCTTGTTGGGAACAGTACCTGACGACGTCAAGGCTTCACACATGACGACATCAAGAGTGGCAAAAGAGGTGGAAGTGGAAAATACACGTGACGACCCAGAACATTTTTAGTGTTATTGACTTGACGGCGTCACCAAGGCCGTCAGGGTCAAAATGCAAGTGACTGCCCAGAGCTCAATCTCTACATGAAGGCGTCAAGACTGGATCTAGGCAATACGACTCTTAACTTGGCAGCGAGTTAACGGCGTCAGAGGTTATAACGTGATGCCGTCAGGATGTATTCTCTATATATATTTTTCCAATTTTTCATTGTAAGGAGTGGAACATTAGGAGGAGCTTTACCACAAACCCTAGGTCGAATTTTCATCATATTGTAGGGGTTTCAAACCCTTCTTTCATCCATGTTTGAATAAAGATAAGTCTTCAAATAATCATTCAATATGTCTATGTGTTGTTTGATTCTAACTTATGCTTGTCTTTCTTTTAACATGCTAGGCTAGGTTTTTATTGTGTTTGCTTAGATGTAGTGAAACCTAGATGTTGATTATTGGAGGTGTACTACGATTTTTGGTTGTATTTAATGCATAAGTGAATTCTAATGATCCCATGTTAGGAGCTTTTAGTCGGCTCGACATAGGAGTGAAGTAGGAGCTTATAGAGTTAGGGAATATTGTACATGGCCCTACGACTATTATTAAGGAATATAACCCGTCATCCATGCAATTGTAACAAGCTAATCAACGGGTAAAAGATATCTAGGGAGTAATGAAATCTAAATAAACACATCTTTTCTCATTATTGTTTCCACCACATAATTATATTAGTTTAATTTCATTTATTTTTATTTTATTTTGATTGCATCTGTAGTTAATTGGGTTAGTTGACTAGCTACTAATTCCGCACACTCCTTCAAAACCCGAGATTTTACTTGCTTTCATAAAATATAACAAATACAAAAAGAATCATCTCTCACCTCTAGACCTAGTTTAGTAGGCTTTCTAATCCTAGCGACACTATTCCTGAGTTGAACGATCAATCCCCCGGTACTTGTCACTATACTATACTACAACGATCAAGTACACTGTCTGGCGGGGATTGCAAGCTTCTCAAGATCCCTTGAGAGGTAAAACCTGTTGCGAGGGCGCAATTCCGCGTATCAATACATAAGTCAAAAATGTAATTATACTAAAGTTAAAGAACTAAAGTTGTAATTTTCATAAACTTATATCAAAATTGTCATCTTGATAACTAAAAGGTCAAAAGTGAATATTTGAAAACTAATGATGTTAACTTGTCACATTTTGATACTTTGAACCATAAATGTCATTTTACTAAAGTTAAAGGACCAAAAGTGTAATTTTCTAAAACTTGTATAAAAAATTGTCATTTTGATAACTACAGGGTAATATGTGAATATTTGGAAATTATTGATGATAAAAGGTCATATTTGAAACTTTGAACCATAAATGTAATTTTACCAAAGTATAGGGACTAAAAGTGTAAATATCAACAGTCAAGGTTTAAAATGTAAATTTATTATAACTTGAAGGATTATTCAGTAACTTTAATAAAATACTGAGGCTTTAAAAGTCATATCTCAACCAGAACACCAAACTATATATTAAGTAGGCCTTATTATCCACTAATTTTTGGAGAACCACAAATAAGGTAATATTATATATATAATATTGTTTTTGAACTTTAAGCATTTCAAACACCTGAACCACATTTATCACAATCAAAACCATTCCCCGACTACCATTTCTGAAATCCTTGTTCACATTGAGTCTAGAATTAAACCACCAAAATCTGAGATTTCTCATATTATCCAGGTTGCGTGTTGGAGCCGTTCCCGAGTTGTACTTGATATCATTTACTTGCCTACACCTCCCCCAACTGAGGTGAGTTCATACTCCCATTTTTATATGTTTTACAAACTCGTGGAGAGATACATACTACAAATAGAACACAAGTATTTTTATATATGCTATTCCTGAATGTTATTGCATAAGACACACTGTTGCCCGTATAAAATGCCCCTCATATCATGAACCTTAGTCACTTGCGAGTGAACGCGAATATTGTGAATAGATCTATTGGAGGTTGATAGCCCATTTTTGCTAGCCGAGAGATTTCCTTAGTGATAGTCGACAGGTAGCTAAATGCACATTATTTGAGAAATACTAGGAGAATGGCAAGCTCATAACCCGAGGGCCCCTATATTATATCACACCCGTTAATGTTTAGTTCATGAGACTTATGGCAATATACACACCTGATTTATTACTGAAATACGTATCTTGTGTTCAAATGATTATTAAACATAAACACTATGATTCACTCAACAATTTTGTTGACTTTTTAGCATGTTTATCTCAGGTAACTGAAGCAGCATTCAAGGTATGGAGTGGGCACTAGACCAAGAGTCTACGGTGTAAAATAAATTCAATCAGTCATTTCAAACACTTATGTCATTTATGATTTGCTAAACAATGAATACTCTTTCGCATTTGAATTGAATAATAATGACTTTCAAACGTCTTTTTTGAGTCGTTTTCTATGAGTATGACTGTGATCCTCTACGTAACACCCAAATTAGTCTTCCGCTGTTATAATGAAATTTTGGGGGGGTGTTACAAAACCCGAAACCCGAACTAATTAGGGCTGGGCGGGGCATGCTAATCGGGTTACGGGGCGGGTTTGAGGATTAAACAGGGACTTTAATCGGGTTTAGGGCGGGGAACGGGGAATCTTCGCCCCGCTCGGCCCCGCCCGATTAATATGTACACATATACAAATATATCTATACCTATATAGTATTTTGTTAGTATTTACGTAATAAGAAAATTATTCTAATTTTGTTAGTTTTTTTATATTTGCAAGAATGCAAAATTGAGATTATAGAAACTCGTTTAGTGTCATATTTTAAGTTTTAATTTTTTGCGGTATAATTTATCATTATTTATGTATAATACTATTGTTGAAAACTTAATAAGGCTTTTTTGTAATTGATTACTCCCTCCGTCTCATATTAATTATCTACTTTTGACTTTTTGAGTCTTTTTTCTTCAACTTTGACCTTAAATATTTTTGTTAAGTGATATTCTAAATATCACAAGTGATTTTCAACTAATGTTTTGTAACATGAAAATCAAAAATGATATTCAGAATATCATAAGTGATATTCATAAAATAATAAGTGATATTCCGAATATCATAAGTGATATTCAGAATATCACAAGTAGGGGTATTATCGGGTTCATCGGGTCGCGTTGATTCAGGTTTTTTGTTAGATGAAGGTAAACCGTAACCCGACCCGATAATAAATCCGGTTATCGGGTCGGGTGATTTCTGGTTATCGGGTTGTATATGAAACAAATGTGAAGAAAAAAATGAAAATGTAGAGTACAAAAGCTGCCGTATAAACGTTTATGTAGTTTAAATGAAAATACCAATAACTGTACAAGTAATAAAAAAATGTTTGCATTGCATAAAATTGATAGAATATGTTTCAGTAGGCCAAAAATAACATGCATGCATTCTATAAAAAGTAAACAAAATGTCACAATAGGTGAAAGAAAAAAAAACATAGCACTAGTTGCTCGTAACAGTACGTATGCAAAAGAATAAAGCATTACCGTTAATAAAACTTTCAAATCACACTAATATAAATCCCAAGTGAGCTATTAGATTTTTATTAAAAGTAATAATATATTATATTTCGGGTCTTATCAGGTTGACCCGATAAGATAAATAATCTAACCCAAACCCGACCCTATAACAATACCGGGTTATCGAGTTCGGGTCAAATTAAACCGATAAGCTTTTCTAACCCAATAAAACCCGACCCAATAAGCCTTCTCGGGTTTGGGTTCGGGTTTGGGTTGGGTCAACCCGACCCGTTTGACACCTCTAGTCACAAGTGATATTCTGAATATCACTGCATATCACTTGTGATATTCAGAAACGGATAAAAAAGTAAGAAAATGGACGAATATATATTAAAACGGACGAAAACGTATGAAAGCGTAAAAAAACACGTCTGAAAATGGACGAAGATATACGAAAAATGGCCGAAAACGAAATAAACGGATGTAAATAGACGAAAATGTAAGAAACGGATGAAAACGTTTGAAAACAGACGAAAACGGGCGAAAACGAACGAAAACGTATAAAAATTGATGAAAATAGATGAAAATGTATGAAAACGGACTACAACTTATGAAAACAGACTAAAACTTATGAAAGCGGGGAAAAAAGAACGGGAATTAAAAAATGACAAAAAAAGTGAAAAAATAAATAAATAAATAAATAAAAATAAAAATAAAACATGGACTTAAGTTAACATATTAAATATTAGGTTAATCCCTATCATTAGATTAAATTAAATTGTTGGTGGGGATTTGTCCCTTAGTAACCACCAAAATAAGAGAAGCATTTAAACTTTGTTCGTATTTAGGTATAAAGTACAGGGTAAGGATCCAGTGAGAAGAAAACTTGAAATGAGAAGAATGAGAAATAACTATAACCACATATTTAAGATGCATCGACTTGAATTAGATGCATCTCTATTCATTTATATGCATCGCAATTAGTTTCGAAAGTGATTTTGAAGTGAAAAAATTGCAAAGTAGTACTAGCAACAAATTTAACCCATAAAGGACGAAAAACACATAGGATTTTTCTAATTTTATGAAATGCATCCAATATACGTATATGCATCTAATTTTAGCTAGAAAATATATTATGGTGCATCTAAAAGATTAAGGATGCATCTAATTCAAATTGATGCATCTCTAATGTGTAGTTATAGTTATTTCTCATCCTTCTTATTTTAAGGTTTCTTCTCATTTGATCCTAAGTCATAAAGTACATGGTGAAAAACTTGATGATACGTATATATGGTAACAGTACGGTAAAGCTATATCCTAAAAAGGTATTAGAAAAAATCCATATATACATGTGTATATATGAAAGATATTGGTCCAACTTCTTTATCATGTTATTGTGTGAATACTTTTTTGCAGTCCAATATATACATGTGTATATATGAAAGATATTGGTCCAACTTCTTTGTCATGTTATTGTGGGCATTGGCCGTGCATGCAGGGAGGCACGGCACGGTACCCTCATCGCACGGGAACACCGCCGCCGGTGCCTCCACACCGCACGGGAGGTGGTTTTTGCGGTAAACTTTACCGTATGAAAAGTAGCCGTTGGACAATAAATTTTGTGAACGTTGGGGGATTAAATGGGGCAACGGATCTTTTTTGTTTTCTATATATTCATGTTCCAAATTTGAAATGAGCACAAAAAAAAAAAAAAAAAAAACAAAACAAAACAAAAAAAAAAAGCCTTAAAAAATGGAGTCAAGAAAAAATAGAGATCCGAGAAAAAAGTTCGTGGATCAAGAAGTGGATCGAGAGGCGCAATTCGTCCTCGAGTTCAATCACAAACCGGTCACGAATCTTCGTCACAACCCGGTTACCGCACAGAAATGTACCCGCAATCTCCACCATTTTTCTACACCTAACAACCCCTCCCACAACTTCCTACAAACTTTGAGCTGTTTGATTATCAATATACCCAACAACCCCCACCGCAAATGCCTAGTAACTTTGACCCGTATGAGCCACGTTATAACCAACAAAAAAGGCGTGAGCGGGTGAGTGAATCGTTACCCATTCATGAAGAAGAGGATGATGACGAATATTTCGACAATGTTGATGTGGTACCCGAGACACAACCAATTGATGAAGAAGAAGAACAAGTCGAAGAGGTGTCACGGCCTAAAAGTGTAAAAAAAGCAAGTAAGATTTGGACGCCCGATGAGGAAGAGGCGTTAGCTAAGTCTTGGATCAAAATTTCGGTGGACAAAGTTGTTGGCGACCGTCAAACAAAGATGGGATTTTGGAGGCGAGTTCTAATTCATTTTCAAAGCCTTGTCCCGAGAACCGAACGCACTTATCATCAATTGAACTCGAAATGGACTCCTATGCATCAAATGATCGCTGCGTTCAACGGTTACTACATACAAGCGGTATATATTTTTTTTGTTGCGTATATATAATTGTTTTTTTTCGAATATATACTTTTTTTTTGTTTCGTACATATAATAGTTTTTTTTTGTTTTGAATATATACTTTTTTTTCGTATATATAATTGTTTTTTTTTGTTTCATATATACTTTTTTTTTTTTTTTTTTTTTTTTTTTTTTTTTTTTTTTTGTAGAAACGTTTGAAAGAAAGTGGATGCGACATCTTCAAGTTTATGAGAGAGCCCAACTCGATTTTGAAAAACAATATCACAAAGCTTTCGCGCATAGCAAAGCGTGACACATCCTCAAAGATCAACGAAAGTGGCAAGAACAGCCGTTGGTTAATCAGGCTGCGGAATCCACGGGGTCGAGCAAGAAAAGAAAGTCGTCGGAGTCAAGTAGCGCTCAAACGCCAACAAGTGAGACGCCAATAACCGTAGAAGATTTCGACTGTGACTTACCGAACCTCAACGAGAACCCAACTCCATCACGTCAATCGAAAGGAAAAAAAAGACGATTTCTAAAGATTAAAGCCGAAGCTCGATGCGTGATACCCTTGCAAGTTACACGGCCAAAAAGAGAAGTCTAATGCAGCAGCAATTGGAGGTGCAAAAGAAAAAAGACGACGAGTATTTCAAATTTCTTGATGGGGAGGTGATGAATTGTGACATGAGGTTCGTTATGGATCCGCACGACAATATCTCAGACGAGGCTTTTAAGGAATTCGTCATCAACAAGAAACGTCAGATATGCGCACAATACGGGTGGCCATGTAGTTTGTAGGAGTTTAGTTTTATAGTTTTAATAATATTATGTAACGTTTTTTAAGTTTTAATAGAATTTTAGACTTTTAATAAAAATATGTAATGTTTATTTCAATTATAATGAATTTTAGTTTTTAATAAATTTTAATAGAATTTAAAAAAAAAAAAAAAGTGAGTAAAGGGTGAGTGATGTGATGCCAACAAAAAGTGAGTGAGTGAAGGGAAAAGTGGGAGGGTGATGTGACATAAGGGGATTGGATGTTTGTGAGTGAAGGGTGATGGTGTGAGTTATGCATTGCCAACCCCTAAAAGAATTACATTATTTTAATGATTTGGGGTAAAGTTAAATATACGCAACATATTTCTACAAATAAACACAAGTACGCAACATACTTAGTAAACTGTCAAACGTACGCAACATATTTTCAAAAAATCGTCCATCTACGCAATATGACATGCTGGCAGCAGGTTACCAGGTCACCTAACTTTAAAAGTTACACCCTTGGTCCCTAAACTGTCTCATATCTCGCGTACATGATCCTATTTTGGTAACGGTCGTTAAAAAAGTTTTTAAAAAACTTTTGAACATTTTTTTTAAATCGAGATAAAATCTTTTTTTTAACTAAAATTTAGAAGAAAAAAAAGGTTAAATAAATTTAAAATTAAAAAAAAAGGAAAAATTTTTAAAAAATTAATTTTTTTTAAAATTTAATATTTAAAAAAATCAAAATTTTTTTAAAAAATTAATATTTGCAAAAAAAATTAATTTTTTTTATAAATACGCATTTTTTAAAAAATTAAAAAAAAATTAAAAAAATTAATTTTTTTAAAGTTAATATTTAAAAAAAAAAACGAAATTTAAAAAAAAAATTAATATTTGCGAAAAAAAATAATTTTTTTTATATAAAAATTAATTTTGTAAGAAAATGTGTATTTTTTTAAAATTAATTTTATAAAAAAATGCGTATTTTAAAAAAAATAATTTTTTTATAAACATTAATTTTTTTATAATTTTTTTTCGCAAATATTAATTTTTTTAAAAAATTGATTTTTTTTAAAATATTAACTTAATAAAATTAATTTTTTAATTGTTTTCCTTTTTTTAATTTTTTTAAAAAATGCGTATTTATAAAAATAATTTTTAATTTTTTTTCGCAAATATTTATTTTTTAAAAAAATTTTGATTTTTTTTAAATATTAACATTAAAAGAAATTAATTTTGTAAATTAATTTTTTTTTTCTAAATTTTTGTTAAAAAAAAAAGATTTTATCTTGATTTAAAAAAAATGTTAAAAAGTTGTTTTAAAAAGTTTTTTAACGACCGTTACGAAAATATGATTATGTAAATGAGATATGAGACAGTTTAGGGACCAAAGGTGTAAGTTTTAAAGTTAGGTGACCTGGTAACCTGCTGCCAGCAGGTCATATTGCGTAGATCGACGATTTTTTGAAAATATGTTGCGTACGTTTGACACTTTACTAAGTATGTTGCGTACTTGTGTTTATTTGTAGAAATTTGTTGCGTATCTTTAGCTTTACCCCTAATGATTTTACCAAAATTAATCTTTGATAAAAACTAAATTGAATCAATATGATAGCTCTATGTCGCAACATGGTTAAATTGTACTGCTGATTTATGAATAAAAGTCAAAACTGAAACTTTTTCTAAAGAAACAAGAGGAGAGTTATATTAAATACTTTCTTCGTCTCAAATTTATTGTCTACTATTGACCTTTTTAGTATTTCTTTTTCAACTTTGACCTTAAATACTTTTGTGGGTATTATATAATATTTGATGCAAAATATATAAATGGAATGGGTTTAAAGTGCACTTTTCAATGGTATAATTTTTCATCAAGTATTGTATAACAAAAAAATATATTTATTGTCAAAGTTGAACCAGTTTAACTTTGAAAATTCAAACTAGACAATTATTTTGGGACGGAGGGAGTACCAAACTTTTCTTACATACCAAGGGACTTATCCCCACTATCCATCTAAAAAGAAATCAATGGTTGGTTGAGATTAAAAGCATTTTAATATTTCACCCATTTTTTTATAATTTAAATATCTCCTAAACCGTTAATCGTTAAGCGAAAATAATTACACCATCGCGACGAACATTTAATTATCATTCTATAGATAGGCTATTTGTGGAAAACTAGAAGGGGGTTGAATAGTTTTACGTCTTTTTAATTCGTTATAAAAGATAATTTTAGTGTTTTCTTAGTTTTTTAAAATTTAGATTCGATAATATATGATCTCAAGTCTTGCACAATATAAACAACTATCAATAAGTAAGATATAGCAATGATAAGTAAAGAAATAAATGAGAGATGGAAAGATCGAACCGCGAGACAAGAGATTTATAGTGGTTCGGCTACAAGGACACTTTCCTTACCCTACTCCACTCCTCGAACACCTAACTCGAGAGTTTTCTTCACTATATCAACAAGCTCCCTTATGGCGGAGAAAACCTTACACACCAATCTACACACCACAACTTCTTCACAACTAAATCACAACTTCTATACAACTTCTCCACACCAATCTACTTCACAACTAACTATTTCACGCCTATCTTCTTCACACCAATTTTCTTCACAACTAACAACTTCACACCTAGCTTCTTCACTACAATCTAATTCCTAACTTTTCTTCTTCACACTAAACAACTAACTAATTACACAATCAATATACCTAGCACAACTATCTACAATCAAATATTCACAACAATCTTCACAAAGAATTATGTAAATAATCTTGATGATGTACCAACAACTTGGATGTGGAGATCACAACAAGTTGTAATACTTCTTGTCTTGGAGGATAGAAGTATTCTTCTCTTGCACTTGTGTAATCCCCCGTAAATTTCCCTATAAATAGTAAAAGTTAATCAAAGACTAATAGATCATTACGTTAATTTATAACATTTTTACCGATAACAAAATTTGGTTTATATTTTATCTTTATCAAATATGCTATGTTACTTGAAATCACTACGATATTCATGATTCTTTTTGCTTGGAACGATGCTCACACATGAACCACTATAGTCTAAAATCGCGAGAATATTAAAAATTTTCTTTTATTCATTACGAACCTGCATTTCGAGACATTTTTCAAAAATTACTATTCATCGGTTACTATTCACAAAACACTATTCATCCTTTTTGGAGTCGGTTAGTGATATTGAGATGTTTTTCAAAAGTTTTACTATTCACGAAACACTATTCACAAAACACTATTTACAAAACACTATTCACTCTCGGACTCACGTAAACGTCTCACTAATTAATTTTTAAACTTTTCACTAATTACAATTTATATTTTACTAATCTTAAAATACACTAAACCGGACCCTTAATTACACCAAGCCCAACACATAAAACTTCTGGCCTGTTACTATTCACAGCCCAAAACCAATTTAGCCCATTTACCTTATTTTTATTTTCTTAACCATCTACTAGACCAAGCTAGAAACGAGTCTCGTACTCCCTATTCTTACACACGACTCACACATATTTTTACACATACTCATTACTCCCCTAGCCAACAGATAGAGTGTTGAATTTTAGTTCCCCACGTTGAGTCTAGCTATGATTTTACGAGGCAAAGCTTATGTCCCAAAAACGATTTCATAAAATTTCACCTAATCCAAAACTTAACCGTTTTAACCCACGTTTGTTTCTATAACACCATAAAATCATTTCTAAACACAAACTAATGTCTAAATATTTCAAAGTTATCAAAATCTCACGAGTCTCAACCGATTTACAAATCGGTTACTAAAAGAAATTGTCGTCGACATGCATGAATCAAAACCAACTAGTACTTCCATATTTTAAGCACACTCCATCTCATATTATATTCACTAGGCATAGTACCATGACCCTTTTAAAATACATATCACAAGTACCATCTCATTTTAAAATAGCAAAACCACACGTTTCTTTTGCATTTTGAGGATGTCGACATGTTATTTTAAAAACAAAGGAGTACTTCCCCTTTTCATGCACACACAAGTATATATAATATAGTCCTAGGCAAGTACTACTTGATTTCTTTAATATAACCTCAAAAGTACATTCCATTTTAAAATCACAAAACCCACGATTCTATTGAAACAAAGAGTATGTCGACAAGATGAAAACAAATGAGATAGTACATGTTACGTCTTACAATTTCTCAAAGACTTTTTGTAACACTCCAACATCACATCACATTAAATGATAGTCACTAGGACACTTCAAGTTTCATATATAAGTAGCCATGCATGCAAGCCTTCGTTTCTCATTTACATGCAACCAAAAACTTACCAAAAATATTAAGTCTCTAGTCTAGTTCTTGGGTCGAAGCATTTGGGTAGGAAATTCAAGGAATTCGTGTGGGTTTAGGAGAAACAAATTGTTGTTTGTGAACCTTGGTCGAGCACACATACACACTACGTACTCATATCACTCACTTCTCGACTCTACGTCTTGTTTTACCCACCATTTTGGTGTCGTAAGTCCTAACAAAACTCATTTCAATATTTATATAAAACTTTCATTTGCATTATTTTTATACGCGACACACACAATTGCATCTCTTTATTCGAAAACTAAATATACAACATATATATATTTTACGTTCGTCTATATATTTCACACCTTAACAAATAAACTATGTAAAGTTTTGAAACTAAAAAGCTACGTACGAATCAATTTGGAGTACATTCCTAGCGTACCACAACAAGTATCGAAAACTATTAAAATTTTCTAAGTCTTTGTTTTTATAAAAACTCGTCCCATGCTAACCCAAAACGCACATATATTTTTAAAATCTACTTAACGAGCATGCCATTTTATTTCACAAACTAATAGACCCCATGGCAAACAATCATTTTCGTATAGAAACTTTGTAATAAAAATCGCGTTTTGAACCTATAAAAGTCACAAAGCAAACCGGCATACGAACCAGTTTTAAAAATTAAATTGTATCGATTGGGCCTTAAGGCCCAATCATTTCAAAATAAGCTAATCATATAAGCTGAGGCAATAAGCTGATTTGCAACTTTTTCACAATCCTAACCTTAGCCCAAAACAAAGCCCAAAACTCCCGTAGGCCCATTGGATCTAAAAATGCTAACGGGCCTTACATTTCGTTAAAAGCCCATAAGCTATCAAATTAACTTTTCGAACTAATAAGCTGGTAGAATAAGCTCAATAAGCTGTTTTGAAACTATTTAATAAATAAAAACATTAAGTTTTGAAAATTGTGAATTTTGGACTAAAATTGCAAATTTTATGAAAATCGGGTTAAAAGTGTCAACTTTTCAAAGTTTCGGTATAAAATGTCATTTCGTAAATTAAAGGGTGAAAAATGATTTTTATAAACTCTAGGGTGAAAGGTGTAAGAAATATAAAGTTTTGGACGTAAAATGTAAATATATTTAATTTTGGACTAAAGGCGTAACGCTAACGCCGTTAGGGTAAAAAGTGTAAACTTTTAGAAAATACAAGGGCCATATATATAAAATTAATATTTTTATTTTTACTTTCCATTTTTACAATTTCACGTAGCGCTGTTACGTGTATTTTCAAACTATTATTTTTATTACTATTATTATTATTAAACGTTACGTTTATTTTCAAACTATTATTATTATTACTATTATTATTATTAAACGTTACGTTTATTTTCAAACTATTATTACTATTACTATTTTTATTATTAAACGTTACGTTATTTTCAAACTATTATTATTATTACTATTACTATTATTAAACGTTACGTTTTATTTCAAACTATCGTTATTATTAAAACTTACGTTATATTTCTATATATATAACTAAACTAAACGTACAATATATTATAAAACTAAAAGTTTTACTAACGTCAAATTAACAAATCACGCATTCAAAAACTACTCGCGATTAAAACCCTAAGACTATCAAACACTAAAACATGCCATATATTATCTAGGTCGTGTGTGGAGCCGTTCCCATTTTTGCAAACTGAGTATCGATATTTTTATTCACTAAACCACTAAGGTGAGTTCATAGCCTCGCCTTTACTTGTTTAAATATTTTATAAACCCTGCGAGGGGGGATACATGCTAGTTTTTACAAACTGAACACAAGTATTTTCTTGGTATGCTTTACCTGATCTCGTTATTGCTTAAGTACCTTTCCTTGCTAAAAGCCCCTCATATCATGAGCCTTAGTCACCCAGAGAGGTGAACGTAAATAATTGTGGATAGATCTATTAGGGATTGACCATCCCCGTTTGGGCATTGGAGAAAACAACCAAACGCACTTTATTTGAAATCTAATAGGTTACTGGCAAGAACCTATCCCGAGGGCCCCCTGTTACTATAATCCATCATTCATGATGAGATCTGTTAATTGGCTGAGCGTCATGAGCTTAATGCAATAACAACTGTTTTTAACTTATAATTGTATGACGGTGCAATTATCAATTATAACTTGTGTTCAATCTTTTAAACTTAAACCTATGAATATCACTCAACTTTTGTTGACTTTTAGCATGTTTATCTCAGGTCTAAAAGGAGCAAGAACGGGACGGAAGAGCACGTAATTCTTACAAAGGCTATAAAATTTTTATTATCATTCGAAAACCTATTTAACAAATTTTAAAACCAATGGGACCTCATTTTTAAAACTCTGATATTTATAAAAATTCGAATGATAAATATTTTTAGAAAATCATTTTCTACTGAAAAACTATGAGCTGTGAAGTAACACCCAATCTTTATTCCGCTGTAAATATTTTAAAATTGGGGGTGTTACAGATTGGCATCAGAGCTTTGGTTATAGCGAAACAGATCTATTTTGGATCTGAACTATAACCGTTTTTACAAACAAAACATTTTATAGCCCTACACTCTTCGTGCTTTCCGTGCCTGGATACTACCTTGCTCAGTACATTACCTGTTAGGATTAGTCTGCATGTTTAGAAATTGCGCTTACCTAATTTTTAGTTCATCCGTACTATTATAGCTATAATGTAAAAGTAACTTATAAAATACTATTCCTGGTTACGACAGTAACATGTCTCCAAAAACTTCTTTGAACGCCAAAACTACTCTCCGTAATACTAATACATCCCCCGTCAATCAAAATTCTCCGAACACTGAAGACCCCTACGTACAAATATCACAACCCCAACTTAATATAGGAATCACTCATAGATCACTTCCATCGTCACCTATTTCTTCACCTCTACGTCAAAAGCTTAGGAGAACTACTGAATCATATGAAGATGTGATTGGTGGTCAGGCAACATTCGAAGTTGGACAAAGTTCACGTCATGAGAGGCCGTGGACGAAGGTTGAGCAAAATTCTCCATTACCCTACACTTTAGATTCCCCAATACCAGATATCCCAAATACCTTATCCTCACCTAATTCCCCCAACTACGATATAAGCACACCTGATTCAATATGGACTTTTGTTTATCAACAAGCCAGCATATTAGAGGCTCACACTGAACAGCTGAAAGGTTTACGACCAACAAAATTTGAATGGTACGACCGTAACCTTGACGCATTGTTCAAAAGAGCGGATGCTGAGAGACGAGCAATATGTGAATTAGGAATAAAGGTTAATGAGATAAAGGACAACACCAACCAGGAACTTGGAAGTTTGGATTCCAGGGTCCGTTCTGCAAGAAGAGAACACGGTCATACACATGGTAGGATTGAAGAAATTGAAAGGACCTTATGGATGGCTAGAGAGACAGCCAGGAGCCAAGGTCAAAAGATTGCCGCATTAGAGAGTATGTTGGCAAACCAAATGAACATATGTCAGGAACGTTTCTCAAACATGGAAGCAGCACAACTTGAACTTGAGAAAGAGATTAGATATTTACGTCAGAGGCGTAACTAATCTTAAGTTTACAAGTATCCCTACTGCACATACTAAACCAGACAGACTTGGTTAGTATTTCATGTAATGTTCAATAAATCTGAACCTTTCAGAATTCGTAATCAAATCATAATATATAATAACCTCCTCTTCCGTTACATCTCTCTGTTATGAATCAATCATTTTCTTTCATATCAAGCATGCATACTATGAATCCTCAGATTTTCATGCAAAAATCTCATCAATTGTTACCTCCCTTGATGTACAAATAACTCCACGTAGATTTCTGACATATTAATAAGAGACCTTGTACTAATTGTTTTACAAAAACGATCAGTCAAGTTATTAATATTATGATAACTTCTACCATACTATTCAAATCTACCGTGAGATTTCTTACAATTGTAAGAAATTCTTAAACATACTATAATTGACAAGAAACCAAAGTATTGTCTAAAAATAAATTTTCAAGAGAGAGAAAATTTATTTTAGTGGACGAATCGGTTTGTTCCTTAGTAATCCCATATCAAGAGTTGATTATCTATCTATGATACAACGCAGACATATCTTGAAATTAGATTACAGTAAGGATTCAATTCAGTCTATCATCAATGAAATAATTAACTTCATTTGAATTATTCTGACATCAGAAGGATTCTAAGTTGAGTTTCATTAATGATTTCGGAAAATGGACAACGTAAACAATACATGTACTCCATCTTCATCAAAAACCACCATGACTACTGAAGCCGTCAGGAAATTGGTAACCAACATCGTATCAGTAGTACTTGAAGGAACTACCATAGTTGATCCAAGAGGAGAGTCGGATACGCCTGACAAGCAGGAAAACTACATGGAATATAGGCCAACCCACTTTAGAACGCCAGAAAGAATGGCTAACCCTACCATCACCCATAACCAAGGAATTAGGCAAGGAGTTATATCTAATGGAAATAAAAAAAAACGAAAACTCTTAGAAATGAGGAACCTTTAAAGACTTCGATAGTATCAAAGGAATGATGACTAGATTGAAGCAGATGAATAAATTCCTGTTGTAAATAAATAAATCCTAGTTCGACAATTTCCTGAGATTGTATCTCTTCCCCGTATTTTACTTTAAGTTACGATGGATGTAACCTAAGTAAAACAACTATCCTTCTACCGTATCGAAAAATCTACCTTGTAATATTTCCAAAATAATTATAATCTACGTCAATTTCAATTCCTATCCCATTTACCAAATAACAGAAATTTCTGACTAGAAATTTCTGGCTCATTATATATATATATATATATATATATATATATATATATATATATATATATATATATATATATATATATATATATATATATATATACACACACACAAAATAAATAAATAAATCAATGAATAAAGTTCCTACTTTATTCTTAAAAGAAATTACGCATTATACCATAATAACAAAACGTTGAACACCATCTAAAACAACTCAAAGAAAAACATAAATACCACTGTGACTGAGCCAAACATCACATCGTTTAGTCCTCAATTATACATAGCCTGATCAACTATGTCTAATTTAGGAAGAATCATGTCATGATGGGACAATCATAATGTAAAATTTTCTAAATAACAATTGTAACAAATATAAATAAACTGAACTATTCACAAATATTACAACTACAATAAATACCTATCCTATTCCTTCGTCATTACGACGAGAAACCAACAAAAGTACAAATAGAAAAACCCCCACCAACAAAACCATACCAAGGACCACCATAGGATGGATTACTCTGACTATTCTAAAAGATAAGTATAAGTACACCATTAGAAACAATAGCAAGACTAGTTTTTAAACATAAGGACAAATAAGTCTTATTTCACATTTATTGAGGATTACATAGAAACATGACAAAGGCTAAATCCTAAACAACCCTAGCTCAAGACTAGTGCCTCCATGCCTTATCAACCGCATACGATAGAACCATGAGTGGTATTAAGAACCCCAAAATCCCGACCAAAATTGCATAATCTTCATCCGTAACAAAAGTCAAATAGGTGATAGCAACAACGGTATATACCATTGCGATAATAGTAATTAGGCTCGGCATTTTATTTTCTCGGAAGTATTTTAAGAATAGGAGATGTGAAATGATAGGAAAATGGTTGGTGGAAGATATGGAAATTTGAAAGGAGTATATGTAGGAAGAAAACTAGCCGTTAGACACTATTCCCGACCGTTGGGTACGGTACACCTAGCCGTTATTTTACTATTCAAAACCACTACCTTCAATATTCACAACCCTTAAATACACCAGTTACTAGATCCCGTCTAGCACAAATAATTCTAACTAAACCACGTCTCCCAAATCTTAATCTCTCGACAACCCTCTGATCGAAATTTTTCTAATACAGAAATTTCGTTAAACTTGAATTCCGGGACGGAATTCAGAATGAGGGGTAGGTACTGTAATCCCTCGTAAAATTCCCTATAAATAGTAAAAGTTAATCAAAGACTAATAGATCATTACGTTAATTTATAACACTTTTACCGATAACAAAATTTGGTTTATATTTTATCATTATCAAATATGCAATGTTACTTGAAATCACTACGATATTCATGATTCTTTTTGCTTGGAACGATGCTCACACATGAACCACTATAGTCTAAAATCGCGAGAATATTAAAAATTTTCTTTTATTCATTACGAACCTGCATTTCGAGACATTTTTCAAAAATTACTATTCATCGGTTACTATTCACAAACACTATTCATCATTTCACTATTCATCATTTTTGGAGTCGGTTAGTGATATTGAGATGTTTTTCAAAAGTTTTACTATTCACAAAACACTATTCACTCTCGGACTCAAGTAAACGTCTCACTAATTAATTTTTAAACTTTTCACTAATTACAATTTATATTTTACTAATCTTAAAATACACTAAACCGGACCCTTAATTACACCAAGCCCAACACATAAAACTTCTGGCCTGTTACTATTCACAGCCCAAAACCAATTTAGCCCATTTACCTTATTTTTATTTTCTTAACCATCGACTAGACCAAGCCAGAAACGAGTCTCGTACTCCCTATTCTTACACACGACTCACACATATTTTTACACATACTCATTACTCCCCTAGCCAACATATAGAGTGTCGAATTTTAGTTCCCCACGTTGAGTCTAGCTACGATTTTACGAGGCAAAGCTTATGTCCCAAAAACGATTTCATAAAATTTCACCTAATCCAAAACTTAACCGTTTTAACCCACGTTTGTTTCTATAACACCCTAAAATCATTTCTAAACACAAACTAATGTCTAAATATTTCAAAGTTATCAAAATCTCACGAGTCTCAACCGATTTACAAATCGGTTACTAAAAGAAATTGTCGTCGACATGCATGAATCAAAACCAACTAGTACTTCCATATTTTAAGCACACTCCATCTCATATTATATTCACTAGACATAGTACCATGACCCTTTTAAAATACATATCACAAGTACCATCTCATTTTAAAATAGCAAAACCACACGTTTCTTTTGCATTTTGAGGATGTCGACATGTTATTTTAAAAACAAAGGAGTACTTCCCCTTTTCATGCACTCACAAGTATATATAATATAGTCCTAGGCAAGTATTACTTGATTTCTTTAATATAACCTCAAAAGTACATTCCATTTTAAAATCACAAAACCCACGATTCTATTGAAACAAAGAGTATGTCGACAAGATGAAAACAAATGAGATAGTACATGTTACGTCTTACAATTTCTCAAAGACTTTTTGTAACACTCCGACACCACATCACATTAAATGATAGTCACTAGGACACTTCAAGTTTCATATATAAGTAGCCATGCATGCAAGCCTTCGTTTCTCATTTACATGCAACCAAAAACTTACCAAAAATATCAAGTCTCTAGTCTAGTTCTTGGGTCGAAGCATTTGGGTAGGAAATTCAAGGAATTCGTGTGGGTTTAGGAGAAACAAATTGTTGTTTGTGAACCTTGGTCGAGCACACATACACACTACGTACTCATATCACTCACTTATCGACTCTACGTCTAGTTTTACCCACCATTTTGGTGTTGTAAGTCCTAACAAAACTCTTTTCAATATTTATATAAAACTTTCATTTGCATTATTTTTATACGCGACACACACAATTGCATCTCTTTATTCGAAAACTAAATATACAACATATATATATTTTACGTTCGTCTATATATTTCACACCTTAACAAATAAACTATGTAGAGTTTTGAAACTAAAAAGCTACGTACGAATCAATTTGGAGTACATTCCTAGCGTACCACAACAAGTATCGAAAACTATTAAAATTTTCTAAGTCTTTGTTTTTATAAAAACTCGTCCCATGCTAACCCAAAACGCACATATATTTTTAAAATCTACTTAACGAGCATGCCATTTTATTTCACAAACTAATAGACCCCATGGCAAACAATCATTTTCGTATAGAAACTTTGTGATAAAAATCGCGTTTTGAACCTATAAAAGTCACAAAGCAAACCGGCATACAAACTAGTTTTAAAAATTAAATTGTATCGATTGGGCCTTAAGGCCCAATCATTTCAAAATAAGCTAATCGTATAAGCTGAGGCAATAAGCTGATTTGCAACTTTCTCACAATCCTAACCTTAGCCCAAAACAAAGCCCAAAACTCCCGTAGGCCTATTGGATCTAAAAATGCTAACGGGCCTTACATTTCGTTAAAAGCCCATAAGCTATCAAATTAACTTTTTGAACTAATAAGCTGGTAGAATAAGCTCAATAAGCTGTTTTGAAACTATTTAAGAAATAAAAAATTAAGTTTTGAAAATTGTGAATTTTGGTCTAAAATTGCAAATTTTATGAAAATCGGGTTAAAAGTGTCAACTTTTCAAAGTTTCGGTATAAGATGTCATTTCGTAAATTAAAGGGTGAAAAATGATTTTTATAAACTCTAGGGTGAAAGGTGTAAGAAATATAAAGTTTTGGACGTAAAATGTAAATATATTTAATTTTGGACTAACGGCGTAACGCTAACGCCGTTAGGGTAAAAAGTGTAAATTTTTAGAAAAAACAAGGGCCATATATATAAAATTAATATTTTTATTTTTACTTTCCATTTTTACAATTTCACGTAGCGATGTTACGTGTATTTTCAAACTATTATTTTTATTACTATTATTATTATTAAACGTTACGTTTATTTTCAAATTATTATTATTATTACTATTATTATTATTAAACGTTACGTTTATTTTCAAACTATTATTACTATTACTATTTTTATTATTAAACATTACGTTATTTTCAAACTATTATTATTATTACTATTATTAAACGTTACGTTTTATTTCAAACTATCGTTATTATTAAACCTTACGTTATATTTATATATATATATATATAACTAAACTAAACGTACAATATATTATAAAACTAAAAGTATTTTCAAACTGAACACAAGTATTTTCTTGGTATGCTTTACCTGATCTCGTTATTGCTTAAGTACCTTTCCTTGCTAAAAGCCCCTCATATCATGAGCCTTAGTCACCCAGAGAGGTGAACGTTAATAATTGTGGATAGATCTATTAGGGATTGACCATCCCCGTTTGGGCGTTGGAGAAAACAACCAAACGCACTTTATTTGAAATTTAATAGGTTACTGGCAAGAACCTATCCCGAGGGCCCCCTGTTACTATAATCCATCATTCGTGATGAGATCTGTTAATCAGCTGAGCGTCATGAGCTTAATGCAATAACAACTGTTTTTAACTTATAATTGTATGACGGTGCAATTATCACTTATAACTTGTGTTCAATCTTTTAAACTTAAACCTATGAATATCACTCAACTTTTGTTGACTTTTAGCATGTTTATCTCAGGTCTAAAAGGAGCAAGGACGGGACGGAAGAGCACGTAATTCTTACAAAGGTTATAAAATTTTTATTATCATTCGAAAACCTATTTAACAAATTTTAAAACCACTGGGACCTCATTTTTAAAACTCTGATATTTATAAAAATTCGAATGATAAATATTTTTAGAAAATCATTTTCTATTGAAAAACTATAAGCTGTGAAGTAACACCCAATCTTTATTCTGCTGCAAATATTTTAAAATTGGGGGTGTTAGAACTTGAGAGGATGATGTTTGAATCACTTTGAAACAAAGAATTATGTATTTATGATCAAAGGATTAAGAGAACAGAAATGAGGATCTAGAACAGAAAGTTTAGGAGTGCAAAAGGTGAGAAAATTCTGTGGGATGAACTAGTATTTATAGGGAGAAAATTTACTGTTCTCGAGCGTGGCCGGTCCCCTTAATTAGAGGCCAGTCCCCTTAATGATTAAGGGGGCCGCCTAAGGAATTAAGGGGGCCGCCCCTTCAGAACGTTGGATTTTCTTGTCATCTAGTGGGGAAGATTTTCCTGGATAAAATTTGCCATTTTTGGTTGGAAATTTGAAATCATATATTTATAATGAATTAAACATATTCTTTTAATTCCAAAAGTAATTTTGTAAAAGATATAGAATGTTTAATACATTTTATAAAAATTCTAGTGATTAAAAAAAAAAATTTCCTTTGATCATGAAATGCAATAAACACTTTGTTTATTCATACCTTAAGTGATATGGATGCAAAGACAAATATTAAGCACTAAAAACTTGTTTACGTCATAAGTTTTAGATTAATGGGTTTATGCTTTATAATTATCAAAATATAGAGATATTGTTAATATGCTAACAATGTTTTTAGACATTATTTATGTCAACAATCTCTCTAAAAGGGCGTTGTAGTAGGGAGCTCTTGCTAAAACTTCAATAACCGGATGTTCAAGGTGAAGTTCCTTGAACTCATCGTCAAGGTTTTGTGTAGGAGGTGTTTCAATTATGCTTTTGACTGGTTTAATATCAGATGTTTTATATGATTGGTCCTTTAGAAGAATTTGGGTTTTCTTGAAACACGTGTTCATTGCTTTGACCGAATAGTATTGTGGACAAGAAGTAGGTGACGAAACCGATGATATGGCATTAACGTTTAGTTTCGGGTTCTTGACCGTGTCGCTTGGGAGTGCTCCCATTTCTCGGTCATTGAGAGCTTTCAACAATGTGTAAATTTAATTGGTCATCTCACTTTGCTTTTGTTTGAAATCGGCTTCAAACTTAGCTATGCGAGCTTCATGAGATGCCATAAACTTTGACATCAATCCTTCAAGATTATTGGTATTACCATAGTTATTGGAACGATTATTGTTGAAAGTACGGTTAGAGGGTGGACCGTTTGGTTGGTAACGATTAGGTAGATTGGAAGAATTGTTTTGGGGCATGTTTTGGTTTTGTTTCCACCTAAGGTTTGGGTGATCCAAGAAGGATTGTAGGAATCACCATAAGGGTTTGGCTCGGGTTTGAAAGTGTACCACTTGTCTCCCGCTTCTTCGGTACGCGAGGATGCGTAATCCACAAAAGCTTGTCCGGGGAGTTCCACGCAATCACGAGTGTCATGGGGACCACTACATAATTCGCATGAAGAAGTGATTTTGTTCACTTGGCTTGAAGGCTTAGGAGCTTCGTAGGATTTCATGAGAAACTTGACTTAGTCCTCAAGTCCCATGATCCTATGGCCGGGAGTGCTAGAATTGTTCGAAGGCAAAGATATTGCCTTGACCGTTTTGTTCAAATCACGGGGATCATTCCAACTTTCGTTGTCATAGAGAGCAAGATCTTCTATGAGTTCCCATGATTCTTCCGCACTTAGATCACGTAGCTTGCCACCGGCCGATTGGTCAATGGTTCACCTTGTGGAGAGATCGATATGGTCATAGAAGATTTGGACTTGGAGCCAAAGATCTATGCCATGATGAGGGACTTTTTGGAGTAAGTCCTTGAAACGAGTCCATGCTTCATAGAGAGTTTCACCTTGACGTTGTTGGAACATCAAGATATCATTTCTAAGCTTGGTAGTTCTCCCCGGTGGGAAAAATTAAGCAAGGAAACGAGTAGTGAGATCATCCCAAGAGGTGATGGATCTCGCGGGTAAACGTTCAAGCCATTGACTAGCTTGATCACGTAGAGAGAATTGGAATAGACGTAATCGGGTTGTCTCTCTAGTTGCAACATCAAGGTCTATGGAATCTACGATTTTTAGGAAATCCTTGAGATGTTGATTAGGATCTTCGGAACGAAGTCCATGGAATGCACATCCGCTTTGCAGCAACCGGATGGTGTCGGATCGCAAGGGAGACACATTGGCTCCTTGAGTGAGCTCAATGGTGTTTTGATAGCCTTGGTGGCTAGGACGAGAATACGCTCCTAAAGTTCGGGGTCTAGGAGGTTGGTTTGCTAGTGGTGGGTTTTGTGGGTGGTTTTGTTGTGGTGGGTTGATGGGTTCAAAGATATTACCACCTTCCATGATATCGGATGGTAATGGTTACGAACAAAGAAATGAAGAAATAAGATAGGCTAAAGAAAACCTAAAAATAAAAATAAAAATCTTACTAGAAAGGAATCTAGCAAGTAGACCTAATAAAAAGAAATTCTAACCTAGACAATAACTATTCCCCGGGCTGCGGCGCCAAAAACTTGATACGCG
Organism: Artemisia argyi; assembly: GCA_030686995.1. Taxonomy (NCBI): domain Eukaryota; kingdom Viridiplantae; phylum Streptophyta; class Magnoliopsida; order Asterales; family Asteraceae; genus Artemisia; species Artemisia argyi. Next base: position 26,628,890 of record CM060704.1, read on the forward strand.
GGATTGCGCCCTCGCAAAAGGTTTTACCTCTCAAGGGATCTTGAGAAGCTTGCAATCCCCGCCAGGCAGTGTACCTGATCGTTGTAGTATAGTATAGTATAGTGACAAGTACCGGGGGATTGATTATTCAACTCAGGAATCGTGTCGCTAGGATTAGAAAGCCTACTAAACTAGGTCTAGAGGTGAGGGATGATTCTTTTTGTATTTTTTATATTTTATGAAAGCAAGTAAAATCTCGGACTTTGAAGGAGTGGGGGGAATTAGTTGCTAGTCAACTAACCCAATTAACTACAGATGCAATCAAAATAAAATAAAAATAAATGAAATTAAACTAATATAATTATGTGGTGGAGACAATAATGAGAAAAGATGTGTTTACTTAGATTTCATTACTCCCAAGATATCTTTTACCGGCTGATTAGCTTGTTACAATTGCATGGATGACGGCTTATATTCCTTAATACTAGTCGTAGGGCCGTGTACAATATTCCCTAACTTTATAAGCCCCTACTTCACTCCTATGTCGCGCCGACTAAAAGCTCCTAACATGGGATCATTAGAATTCACTTATGCATTAAATACAACCAAAAATCATAGTACACCTCCGATCATGTTTCTTAAGACGTTCAAGCAAGTTACCAATGGAAGTCTGCCAGTTTTCTTAAGCCTAACATCGAATATAATCATCCACAACAATTATAAACAAACAATCAACCAATAATCAACATCTAGGTTTCACTACATCTTAGCAAACACAATAAATCCTAGCCTAGCATGTTAAAAGAAAGACAAGTATAAGATAGAATCAAACAACACATCGACATATTGAATGATTATTGGAAGACTTATCTTTATTCAAACATGGATGAAAGAAGGGTTTGAAACCCCTACAATATGATGAAAATTCGACCTAGGATTTGTGGTAAAGTTGCTCCTAATGTTCCACTCTTTACAATGAAAAATTGGAAAAATATATATAGAGAATACATCCTGACGGCGTCACGTTATAACCTCTGACGCCGTCAACTCGCCGCCAAGTTAAGAGTCGTATTGCCTAGATCCAGTCTTGACGCCTTCATGTAGAGATTGAGCTCTGGGCCGTCACTTGCATTTTGACCCTGACGGCCTTGGTGACGCTGTCAGGTCAATAACACTAAAAATGTTTTGGGCCATCACGTGTATTTTCCACTTCCACCTATTTTGCCACTCTTGACGCCGTCATGTGTGAAGCCTTGACGTCGTCAGGTACTGTTCCCAGCAAGGATTATGAGACTTTGCCATTTTCTTCACTTTTGTGATCCAAAAACATCCAAAATGCTTCCTTTTCCAGATTTCTCCTCAAAAGTACCTAAAATGACAAAAGGAACGATTTAGGGCTATAATTGATCAAATAATCATGAATTCTGGCTTAAATGACCCCTTAAAAGCGGTACACTTTTCGCCTCATCATGTATTTTAGAGTAAATTATAGCGTTAGTCCCTATACTTGGCTTAGGTTTCATACGACATCCAAAAGCGCCAATTTTTTCCTTTTTGATCCAAAATCAAGTTTTTATTATGCCGCTAGTCCAAAATCCTGACGGGCGTTAGATTTCCCAGTTAAGTCGGTCCTCACGTACATCCCACACTAGGGCAGTTTCGTCCGATCACTTTTTCCTACTTTACTCTGCAAACCGCCTTACATCACTAGGTCACTGTTCAGTTTCTTCCCATCCACACACGTGTACATGCTTTTTCAAATCTCGATACATGTATTGTAAATCTCGATTACATGCAAAGCGTATTCCACAATCCTTTCTTTTTTTAGTCAAATATGTCAATCTCTTCCTCTCTCTAGTCAACTTTATTTATTTCTTCTTCTTCACCAAAAGCTCCAAAAAAATGGTGCAGTGCTGGTGTGGACAAATTGCGGTAATTCGCACATCATGGACCAATCGAAATCCAGGACGTAGGTTCTATGGTTGTTGTGATTTTATTGACTAGTACAATCCCCCCATGTGTGCAAGATCAGTTACAATCATCCCAGGTCTATTAAGGTCAAAGAATGCTATCCAAGCTACACTAGATGATACAAGACGTGAAGCTGCTAAAATGAAGAAATACTTGATCATAAGCTTTTTTTTTATTATTTTTTTTATTTTTTTATTTTTTTTAGCTTTCTTGTTATAAAGTGAGACCCGAGTCTTATATAAATCAAGACAGAATGGGTTTTTCTTAGCTAAAATGAAGACTTATATAAAGTGAGACCTGAGTCTTATATAAATCAAGACAGAATGAGACTTGATCATAAGCTGGGTTTTTATTTTAGCTAAAATGAAGAAATACTTGATCACAATTTTGACACTTAATCTTGTAAAAATCAAAAGACCAACTTCCTACCTCCGATTGCTCTGAATCTTATATTTCCAGAAAGTATAGAAGTAGTACTAGTGTTTAGACTCAAAAATCACATAAAAACACGTTGGTATCATTAACTTATGACCCTTGCCACACAACCCAAAATCTAGTCAGCATATAAGTGGGATAGAACAAGCCCTAATCCCCAATTAAAATACTAGTAGCCCTCAGAATTATATATTTAGGGTTTTTCCAAATTCATTGAACATAATTAACACGTATTTAATGTGTTAACTCGGGTTTCACAATGTATTAGGGTTGGTTACTAACAGGTCGACCAGAAAGGTTTATCCATGGATCGTTAGAGTTGAAACAAAAAACACATAGATCGATTAACAGATTTTTATCAATACTTATCCATGATTCGTATAACATGCTTTCAGATTCTGATTTCATATATATGTAGGTGTCATATGGATTGAAAACAAAAAGGGATTATGAATACCTATAGCCTAATCAAAGAGAGTAAAAGAGAAAACAAGGATCACAAATACACCAATCTTCACACCTCCTTCTTCTTTATCTTGAGGGAAAACTAAAGTGGATTTGAGGGTTTTTTTGGTTCGGTTATGATGGAGGGAATGGGGAGACCGAATATTATGATGAGGGAGAAAGAGAGGAAACCGTGTATTGTATATGGAATGTATATGGGCCGAAATCTTTTGGTTATGAGTGAATATACGGTTTGTAAAATGGAGATACATACTTGCTTAATATTTGCACTTATCTTCTTAACTATAATGTATCTTGTATATATTTTATATATTAGGCCAAATATATGTCACATTTTAATAATATAGGGCATTTTTATTATTAATGGTATTTAGGAGAAATTTAGTTAGCGTAATGTTTAGTAATTTAGGTAATATAAGTTGAAGAACCGTAGAGGGGGGGGGGGGGGGAGGGGGGTGGATACGGTTTCTTCGGCTTTTAAGACGTTTAAAAACTTTAAGCCTCATAGAAAACCAAGTGGTTGTATAATCAATCCAAACAACCACAAACACAACCAAAGTATATAAAGCAAGTAAAGAGAGGCACCACGATATATACTGGTTCGGGATGGGGGGTTTATACCATCCGTACGTCCAGTTGTGAATCCACGACACCGATACTATTCCACTAGTATAATCCTTTCGGTGGACTACAAACCGTTACAATTCACTCCACCGATATTCACCAATATCGATGCTCACAAAGAAGGAGTTACTCTCACGGTATTCCACACCTCAGAAACCACCCTAAAGAATCTCGTGATTCGACTTACACCTAAGTGTCACCAAGACCACTACCAACCAAAACTTCCTACCGGAAGTATCAAAACCCAACTAGATCCCCAATGATCTAGGCTTGGTCACCAAGACACAAGACTTCCCTTACAAACAATTGAATGAATGAATAAGTGTTTGTTCAACCAAGCCCTAACCTAACCTAGAGACTCGATTCTAGTAGAAAGGGTATAGATAAGAAGACCCTCGACACAATCACAAGAGTGGATTAGGTTCTTGTGATTCTTCCCTTGCAAGGAGATGTGTTCTTTCAAAGATGTTAGAGTGAGAATCAAGAACACAAGATTAGAGATAGAGAGATTTAAGAATGTTTAGAGAGAAAGAATGTAGAGAGAAAGAGTAATGGCAAGGGGTGAGGAATACAAGAAGCAAGGGGGGTATTTATAGGCCAAGACCTAAACTTGGGAAAAATTTACCGAGGCCGGCGCGTCACCCGCGCGTCAACGCGCGGGCAGCGCGCCAGGACTCTGTCTCAAGTTTTCCCAAGACTTGGGTGTTGGTCCTTGTAAATACCTATCCTTGCTAAACCCCCAATTGTACTTCTCACTAAACCTTAACATTAATCAATCTAAGGTTTACCAACTCAAATATCCAATTTGGAAAATGTTTTGTGAAGTGTTATAAGAAAACCAAATACCAAGGGTAGAAGAGAAGAAAGGGTAATTTGGTAGGGGTAGAAAAGGTATTCCTTACATGGTATAATAGAGAAGAGAATATGCCATGGGATATTCCTCCATAGGGAATGTGTGAGGTTGGGTTAGAAAGTAACCATGGTTAGGGTTAAGAAGAGATATTTCAAAGGAATATGCTTTTGCTTGGGGGTAAATAATGAGATGGAGGGTTGAGATGAGATGGTTTGAATTGGATGGTGGAGATCAAAGGGAGCCTCCTTTGGTTTTCAAAATATTTGGCATGTGGGAAATATGGAGGGTTGAAATGTGTTTATTTGAAATGGATGGCTAGGATCAAAGGGAGCCTATGTTTGGATTTCAAATAATTCCCATGTGTTGAATATGAAGGGTTGAGATGTGTTGTAAGGGAATGGATGGTTAAGATGTAAAGTGTGTAAGGGAATATGTAAGAGTATAAGAGATTGTGTAAGAGAATATATGATTTGTATATGATTGGATATGGAAATCTTGGTGAGTTGGCAAGTGTGTGTAGAGAAGATATGGTTGTGAGTAATGTGTGTAAATTTGAAATCTAGTGTGTGTACAAAGATTGTATATGGGGAGGGAATATTGTGTGTGGGAGATTTGGTGTATTTGTCTTTTGTAAAAATGAGATTAAGAAAAAGATTAAGAAATAATCTAATTGTCATTAAGAAAAGAAAGTTTAGACAATTAAGATTATGAGTTGAGAAAATCATAGGTTACTTATAAGTTCAAGTAACACAATGTTGAGAATCCATAGTTTCATATCTTGTGACTTTCCACGACTCAATGTTCTCAATTAATACCTTGATTCAAACAAGTTAAGTGCTTTGACTTGATGTAAAGCATAACCCAAGTGGGAAAGGATGCGTTTACGCAAAGAGACATTGACTTAGTTTGACCAATAAGGGAGTAAACCCGTTACGTAATTTGAGAAGATGTAAGCACGGGATATGAGCATATGAATGCTTTCACATGATGTTACGTGAAGTATATAAGCTCCCTAATTTTAGAAAAGCCTTGGCTAGAGGCAAGTGTTAGAAAATGTGAGTTGGCGTTTTCCTGTAAATGGGTACTTTAAAAGTTGGATCTCTCTAATCCCAAAACTCGTTTTGAGTGTTCTCAATTAAGCACATAACATATTCATACTTGTATTGAAAGATCCACATTTGTCGGGTAAGGGGAAAGCCGACTTTCAAAATTCATCCCGATATTCACAAACGCCTGGCGCGTTACCCACGCGTTGACGCGTGGGTGGCGTGCCAGCAGCGGACTTGTGATTCGGGGAATTTTGTCTAACGTTTGTTATTTTATGTGTTTCGATGGTTTATTTGTCATCATTAAAACATAAAGAGATCTTGATCATGTTGCCTCAACAATCTCCCCCTTTTTGATGATGACAAATAAAAACCGAAAGCAAATAAAATTATAAAATTTAGCTAAGACAAAGCGCCCCTTTTATGTAGCTTTCGTCTTGAACTTTGCCTTGTAATTTGGTGAAGCCTTTAACATTTCTTGAATGGTCTTCACGCTCTTCCTTTCTTTCTCCCCCTTTTGTCGAATCAAAAAAGGTGGGACTACTAATCAAGCCAGGTTTCGAACTTGGGCCTGTGGGATAAATGAGCTAGCTTGTATGTGCACCCGAATGTGCTCCCCCTTGAACATAGTTCCCCCTTGTTTCAAGGCGGGGAACAATGGGTCAAGAGCCTCACCTTTGCGGTGGCCTAGCTACATAAAAAGCACAACATGCAATAAACAAGAAATCCTCACATGTGAAAGTTCCAAAATGGGTTAGGTTACCATTTGGATTCTTGCAACATGGGTTAGACCACAATAATATGACAAATTATATAAGTTCCAAAAGATTGCATTTCATTCCAAGCATACTTGAACAAAATATGCTACTGTAGGATTCTCATAATATTAACTAGAATGGTTTATGTGATTATGGTTCGAATTAAGAGATAATTAGAGAGAGGAAGAGAAGAAGTTGGGAGGAATTCCTAGAGAGAGAAAGTGAAGAGAAATAGAGAGATATTAGATTAAGTGAAAGGAAGCTCCAACCCCTTCCAAGCTAGGGAAGGGGTATTTATAGTTACAATAAAACGCCCCCTGAAACGGGCTGTGGAGCGGGCTGACAGTGGGTAAAGACCCGACCCGACTCCACAAATACTAACTAACACTAAACTACGTTCTAACTAATAAGATAAATACTACGAGCTACAACATGCTAAACTATACTCGGGGTGACCGAGTCTTCATATGAATAAACGTATTCCTAACAATCTCCCCCTAAGGGAGGTCACCCCGGAAAATAAATATTGAATCATAGCATTCAAGTCTTTGACGACATCTTTGTAGCTCGTAGTCTTTTGATTCTTCATTGTTGAGATCTTTGTGCATTAAGTGGTAGACTCTAGATGACACCTTCAATGTGATGGATGATCTTTGGAAATAGCTTCAACTTCATCATCCAAATGAGTGTCTGAGGGTCATCTTTGAGCAGTAACGTCTCCATGTGATATGAACATCTTTGTGTTGGCATGCTCACACTTTTCAGGATCGTGATCTTCTGTATCAGAGTTGTGGAAGCATATATGAGGCCCAATCTATGATCATGATTTCTTAGATTGTGATGTCGAAGTGTGAGCATGTGTTGATGGATCAGCATCTTTTCAGCATTCAACCGCAACCGTTAGAAAATCCTGCAAGTAGATAGTTAGCAACAAATCATCCAATACTTATAGGTTTGGAATTAGAGATTGTCAACAGCATAGTGTGAAGACTCCTTCTAATCCTCACCAAGACCGTTCCCAATCGATAAACCCTGAGAGGATTTACGCGAACTACCTAAGTAGATCAACGAATGGGTGAGTCGCTGGAGATCACTCCACAACTGTAGACCATTTGGTTACGCGACCACTAAGCGTAATCCACAAAGAATTACCTAAGTGATCTGCTTTCAGGGCTGCTTGTTGTTGACCCTGGAAGAATTTCCATTCAATCACTGGGAGTCACAATATCAACGTCCCTCATAAATGTTCTGGCAGATTGCTAAGATCTGAGTAGGACTCATAAGTTTACCACAGGTGTCCTTAATGTTGAACCGCCAGAGTAGAAGTAGCACGTGTTCCTATGAGATCTTTTTATGCATCTCGAGGCTCTAGACTCAATAAGTGCATTTGGTTTTCCTATGCGGAGATTAGGGAGAGGTCTCCTGCTTCAATATCAATCATCTCTAAGAGATATGTCGATAGATTACACCGGTTCCCCGTGAGAATGAAACAAGTTCTTTTAAGAGAACTTTAGTGGCTAGAAGGTTTAGTGCATTGCGTCACTAGGTCCATGACGTCTTGTCTTCAATACCAATGTCACCTTAGCAATCATCAGTAGATTATGAATTGAACCCGGTTTCTGCCCTAAGGTTGAATAATTGGAGGGCTATTTCTTTTCACCCTTTCTCATTTCATTTCTTTTTAATTCTTCAACCCCTTCTTTCTCCATTCTCACATTTCTCCTTTTTTCATAATCATACCTACGGACTTTCTAATACTATCTATTTGGTATTGTCCATGGGTAGATCCCTCCGGCTCTGGCGGATCATAGGATGGTTTTCCTAACCTTAGCCACCTTATAACTTCATGACTATCCTATGTTGCCATTACCAAATCATTGAAAATTCTCTCAACGTGTTTATGATTGAGAAACACATTTTGTTAACACATTGAGAGTTTTGTCATTTTCAAATGTTCCCCCTTAACATGTGCTCATATGTTTTGATTTGAAAATTTGCACATGTCGGGAAGAGTTGCACTTTTTGAATTGATCTACCTTAAGTGAACATGACCGGGCATTCGAGACACGCTTACATCACTAGTTGAACTAGCTTGAAGTTATTACCCGGCCCGATCAGATTCACCCATGGTTTCTCGAAACGGTACATTCTACACAGACTAGTCCTCTTCGAGACACGCTTACATCACTGGTTAGACCAGCTTGAAGTTATTACCCGTCCTGGACTAGTCCTTTCGATTCAAGGCAGTTGTGTTTCGTCAATTCATGAGTCAAGACTGAGATGCACTCGCATGAGATGCAAGGATCCTTTTTCTCAAACCATTTGCTCCCCCTCAATATGTGCATTGATATACAAAAGAGTTTGGCACATAGGGAAGAGCATATATTTGGGTTCAAAACATCACGTTTTAATCAGTTTTTCATATTTAAATCACATCTTCTCCCCCGATCAAAAATTTCAAACAATTGAGATTTGTGATCCCAAGTGATTTAAATAAGTTTACAGGTGTTGGGAGAAAGATGTGTCATATTTAAGAATGACTGGTTTTGAGACGACATTATAGCTCCCCCTCAAATCTTGAGGGAGTATGTTATGTGTTAGAGATGATGAGTTTATAAATAATTTTGAGTTTAGCGAGAAACTCATGAAAAATTCATATACTAACACATAACAATCGCACTTAATCCACTGGAGTTAAGCACAAAGATCTTGTTTTGATGATATATAGTTTTTGAAATCGTTCTCCCCCTCAATCGATGACACATTTAAAATTAAACATTTTGCACAAAGTATTAATTCTTTTAGCATCGATTGAGTGGCAAATTTTAAAAAACGTTTCGAGTTTGTTTGATCTTCAAAAACCGTGGTACCACCAAGTTTGGAGCAAATACTTTCCCGAAGAATCATTGAAGGAAAAATATTTGAGATGTAAAGAAGACTTCTCTTCTTTTACTAGAAATGATGCACTTAAGCGTACATCAGATCGGAAAGGCACGAATATAAAGTAATTCATTCCTTTGTTAGGAACAGTCGTCTTTTTGGTGACGAACTTTCCCCAATATTAAGACCGGGTTGCTATCTAAAGTAATAGCAAACCATAAGATTAAATTCGGGTTACAGTTTGAAATAACTGCAAGCCATTTAGGCATGTTTTGAAAACTTTTTGAACTTTTGTTCGAACTTCATTTAAAGACCCGTGTCATTATTGAATGACATTTCTAGGACCGTAAATGTTATCGATGCCAGAAGACACGCCTTAAAAAAAACTATTTTTGGTATTTTCTAATTTTCTGATTTTTATGGGTTTTTTTGTAGGTTTAATAATTTTATATACATTTTGATATAATGTATAATATATATATATATATATATATATATATATATATATATATATATATATATATATATATATATATATATATATATATATATATATATACACACACACACACACAAAGGATATTATTCAATTTAAGAAGATGTTGACATGAATACCAGAAAGAGGATATCGTTCAGCACGTTGTAGAAATATGTAGTCAACATCTCTTAAACTTTCACCACCAAAGCATTCGAGGCTCACGAATAGTCATTGATGAGTGCTCAAATACTCATCATTTTTGGTCTAATCTGAACTGCAAAACATACAAAAACACTCAGTAATGCATCAAAATACTGAAAATATTTCATAATTGTGTTTTATATGTTTTAGATGCAAAATGAGCAAAAACAGATGAAAAACGTATAAAGTTTGCAAAATTGGCAGTTTCAGTCCCTCAACTTTCATAAAATTACAAATCTAGTCCCTGGATATTCAAAATATAGAAAATTATCACCAAAGGTCCTTTTGAAATCATAAGTTGTCATATTTAGTCCTTTGGTGAAAAATTGGAAAGTTTTGGAAATTTACACTTTTGCTCCCTGGAGATTCAAACTTTGGCAGATTCAGTCCCTGGTGGGATAATTTTGAATGAAAACTCAATTTTGGTCCTTGGGAATTCATAAAAATCACTTTTAGTCCCTGGTTGAAAGATTGGTGAAAATTGCAAGTTCAGTCCCCGGATTTTGAAAATTGACATTTTTAGTCCCCGGGAATTTTGAAAAATATAAAAATTGCAAAAATGGATTTTGATGATTTGAACTTGGCAAGTTTAGACCCTTGTGATAACTTTGGAAAAACACCATTTTCAGTCCCTTTACTTTTGCCAAATTACAACATTAGTCCTTGTGGTTTTATTAAATAACCTAACCAAAATAAACAAATAAACCAAACTAACCTACCCAAAACATGATCTGATCCAGTTACTTTTAGCCCACCACAAGCCCACCATATAATCTGATAACCCACCCCAGTCAACGCGGGTCAAACCCAATCCCAGGGCACTGTTCATCGTCTCCCTAACCCTCCATTACCCCCCCTAATTACCAGTAACCATGTCCCCCCTCCATGCTACCTCATCAATGCCCTCTCACCAAACACTCAACCACACCATACCTTCCCCCCTCCTCATTTAATGCCCACCAAACCCACTCAATCTGCCAAAAATTCCCTTTTCCCGCCAAATTCCTTTTGAATGGTTGGGATTGAACCAAGCCATCCTACGGTCCAAATCCAAGTGGGAAAGAAAGAGAGTGTCTCAGGGACTTATAAAAGAGAAGAAAAAAGATGGTAGCAAGTAGTAGTTAGTGTAGTTTAGTTTTGATATAATTTCGTTTTTATGTTTTAAATTAATTTCCAGATTCTGTTGTAATTTTAGCTAAAACTCAATTGTGTTGAAGTTGTTTTGTATAATTTTAATCTCATTTGAAGTTAATATCATCTCTTGCTATTTAAATTCCAAATTTGCATTTCTTTTTAATTCCCAAAATTATTGTTAAAGTTAAAAGCTTTTGTGTAATGTTTGTGTAAGCTCAGTTAAGCTTATTCAACTGTATTTGATAGTTCTTAAGAGTTCATAAGCCCTCTTGTTTCAAAATCTGGAAAAGCACAAAAAAAAAAAATAAACTAGAAAAATAGTGAAAAAACAAGAAAAGTCAAAAAGAAAAGAGAACAAGTGAAGCAGTTGGTGATTTGTTTTGGTTTAGAAGCTCATGGGAGTAATAGGATGGTGAAAGTTGGCTATGATTCACATCAGTTCTAACTTGGATCTTTTGTAAGGCAATTTCTAATTTTTTTTTTTGCATAATTTGTGTTTCTCAGTTGTTATTGTTAAATGTTGTTTATTTCTGTTTATTTACATATAATTTAGCTCAGTGTAGAATTATATATGTGAGTATTGATTTAGAACACTCATTTGGTTCATAAAACCTTGACAGTTAATTGATATAGGGGTGTTTGGTTCTAGCTTGTTGGTTGTGTTTTTGTTGTTTAACAGTGCATAACTTGGTCCACTTAAGTCATATATGGTCTTATAAGCTCAGTATATCAACCATGTTGGTCATTACCCCATAGGATAGTCAAAATCACAAGTAAACCACCACCACAGTTAACTGTGGTGGTAATTGAGATCATAAACCACTCAAATCTCTTTATAAGTTGTTAAAGTAACTTAAGTTAGTCTCAATATAGCTTATGAATTCCATATAAGTCAGTAATGATCATTAGAAATTCACATAAGTCAAAGTAGGATTAGAACTTGAAAAGTCAAAAAGTGGCATTTCAGATTTTTACCAAAATTGAAAGAATTGTTGTGATTTTTGTGTGATAGCTCAGAAGGTGAAACTTGTTTCTTGTCACTCTCTACCAGCTCAACTTTGAGTGTCCATCTTTTTTACATTTTTGCTAATTTTCTTGTGGGCCCCACAAGTCACCAAAGTGACTTGCAGGCTCACTGTGTGCCCTGCTGCACAGCACCATCACCCACCACCACCACTTTGTGGTGGTGTTCTGACCACCTCAGTGGGCCCAAGGCCACCACAATTGCTCCTTTCCACCCCCTCCTACCAGGGATGGGTTTTTGACCAATGGTTTGACCCCTAACACCCTGGGTCCCACCTGAATAACCCCCACAAGGTTGTCCCATTTTCAGTCCTTAAAACAATTTTGCAAGTGCTTATAGCTGCTTAATAGCTTATTCAGAGGCCCATCTTTGCTTTTTCTAGCTTATTCAAGTTAGTTTAACTTATTTGGACCTAGATTAATCAGTGTGGGTCCCACTTGATCTCATTTCTGCCCATTTTGCCTTTTGGTCAAACTAAGTCAACTGTTGGCTTATTTGTTCTAATATCAGCTTATTTTTGATTTCTAAAATATTTGTTTTTACAAAAAGTCTTTGTTTTTAGTTATAAAATAGTTTTTTAAAAAAGAAAATCAAGAAAAACAAAGTTAATTTTAAGTGATAGTTTCTATTTAACTTTATTTAATTTTAATTTTCATTTTTATATTTTTATTAAGTACTTGTCATTTTTATATTTTTATTAATTACCTATTATATTAAAGTATTTATAATAAATTTTTCAGATTTTTATTTGGTCATTTAGTATTTATTAGAATTAATATTAGTTTTATTAGAAATTAATTAATAATTAGATTAAAATAGCATAATTAGTTTTTATTAATCAAAACCTAGTTTTTATATTTTTTATAGCTTTTATATGTTATAAAGTAATTTTAGAAATTTTCTTAGAATTTTCACTGTTCATTTAGTAATTTTCTTAATTTAAACTAGTTTAATTAGTAATTAGTAATTAATAAGTAATTAATTAATATAAATTTCACAAAAAGACAAAAATAGTTATTTTTATTTTTAAAACTTATTTTTAGTTATTTTAAAGTTTTAGAAATTTTATTTTCACCTTTTTAGTATTTAATTAGTATTAAATTATATTTAAGTATTTTAAATATTAATAATAAGTAATAAATAGTAATTAATTAATATTAAATAATTAATTAGGGTTAAAATTTATTTTATTTTTCTAAAAATTTTCTTTTAGTTTTAAGTTTGTAAAAAGTTCATTTTCACCCCCTGGGTGTTTTCAGATTTCAGTTTTTACGTTTTATTTCGTACGCTTACGTTTTATTTAAACGTAACGTACGCGTTTTTAGGTTTTAATCGTTTCTGGTTTTTCCTACTTTCCCGTCTTGTTTATATAGCTTATTTAAGCTATTCTCATTGTAGATTCCGTAGTTCAATCAATCACAAACCCTTTTTCCATCCAAATTCACCCGATCACGAAACCGTTTGATTACCATTCACACCTCGTCGGGACATACGACCCGGGGAAACCTTATACTTCCGCGGAGCATTGAGCCTTAGGAGTTTGACTTGTTTGACCACATCCGTGGTTGAATTAAGTTGACTGCTTTTGCCTCAATCAAAATTTGGCGCCGCTGCCGGGGAGGTTGTGTGCGTATCTAAACGGTTTTTCTGATTAGTGTCTTTGGAATTCGTTCCATTGTACATTTATTCATCCTTGTTCATATTTTCATAAAAACAAAACCCAAAAAGATTTTCTTTATCCTTTGTACAAAATGTTTACCCAAAAACCCAAAAATACTCACCTTTACCCTCTTACCCCTTTGATTCTCAATTCCTCACCCTCTATACACATTTGATTCTTTCTATGTCTCATCCACACTTTCTGGTTTGCGAGTGGTGTGGTAGTTCTCATAATGGTGGTAATTACCCCGGTTGTGGCATGGTAGAGTCAGGAAACGGGTCTGTCTATAACCAAGATCCCTATTCTTACCATGACACCACTGATTTATTCCATCAGTTACCACACCATGATACTCAGCAGTTTTACTGTTGTGAGTACTGTGGTGGTTCACATTACAGTTCCGATTGTCAATCGGGAAGCACGCTTGTCTATGAGCAGTTTCCTGATAACAATTATGACACAAGCACATACGACTCACAGCCACATCAGTTTTACTGTTGTGAGTATTGTGGAGGTCCACACACTAGCTCTGATTGTCAAACAGGGAATCCGTTTCCTTGTAACAATTACGACTATTCGTTTTCAGACCCACCTCCACAGTACCAAATAACCCAAGCAACTCCTCTTGTTACTGAGCAAGACATTTTACTAGAGGTTCTTGATTTATTAAAAGAACTTAAAGAGGAGTTGGTTACTACATCGTTTCGAGACTCTCGTGAGAAATCTATGGCAGAATTACTTGCTGAAGAACGAGAGGCCAGAAACGAAAAGAGCATGGAAGAATTGCTTGCTGAGCAAAGAGCGGCTAAAACACGTGCCATATTTCGCAATGCTGCTCTTCTTGACGATGATGATGAGGATTCTATTCAAATGAAAGAATATTACAAAGATTCATCCAGTTCATCAGTTGAGATTCCTTCCATGGAAGCACAGGGAGATAAGAGTATGCAAGAATTGCTAGCAGAAGAACACATGAAAAATATAGAATCTATGTGTGCTAGTCTTTTGTATCTCCCTCAGTCTGCTATTATCACACCCGAGGTTCCCACTCACTCTTTGATCATGGGGGACGAGCATCTTGACACTGTTCCTGAAAGGGAATCGGACGAATTCATAAAGTCTAGTGTTGAGAACCTTGTTCCAATCCCGAGAGAGTCACAGGGAACTTTGGATGATATGTGTGATATTCCTTCCCCTATTGAGTGTCCTATAGATCAATTTGAGACTTTCTCAGATTATAGCGATGATTGTATATCTTATGGAGACATCGAGTATGTTGAGGCATCAGTTCCACAAACTGATGTTGATCATCTTCTTGAGGAGTTCGCTGATGAACTTGCTCACATCAATCCACTTTCATTAGAAAGTGATGATGGTCTCCTCGATTTCCAAGCCGATCTGGGAGAAATTGAAAGTCTCCTTTACCATGATCCATCACTCACTTCTGATCCCAGCAGTCCAACAGAGAATAATATTCACTTTGTTCCCGAAACATTCGATACCACTCTCACCAATCCTCTATTTGAATTCGAATCTGAATTCACTTTGATTTCTGATAATCCACTATTTGATATTCAGAACGAGGATTGTGAGTCTATTCCGGAACACAAGTTCACTGATTCACATCTTGTGAATGATTCTCTTCATGAGGAGTTCTCCGGTGAACTCGCTCATCAGTTTGATATCCCGGGGGGAGATGCTCTCAATTATGAGAATTTACAAATTCCCACCCACCCTCCCGGGTTGTTTACGAGCTTACCTTTTGAAATCCAAACTCAGGCTACGGAGCCTCCTCTTGAGGAAGAAGATCAAATCATGCTTTTCATCATGGTTTTCTTCCTTTTCTTCACCTATAAGGTGACGTCTTCTCTTCTTCACTCCTTCGGGAATGAAGACACTATCTTTGATCCCGGCATTTTCATGTATCATTATCTTGAGCCGGATACTTATCGCATCGGTGTGGAACTTTCACGTGCTTCATATGTTTGTCCAAACATTTTGAATGAAAGTCCGAGTGAGATTGCTTCTTCCACATCATGCTTCCCCAAGGACAAATGAATTCGGGGTCGAGTCAAGCTAGCGACTCGGTAAACAAAAACAATAGCATGCTTATAGGGTTTTCACCCTAAGTGTGGGGGAGTCCCCCATGCTATGATTACAAGAGTGAAAAACATAATGGTGTTTTCCACGCTTAGCTTGTAATGTTGCCCTTTTACGTTCAAAATGTCGGCATAATAGCCGGGATTTTGAATATTGAGGACAATATTCATGCTTAGTGTGGGGGGGTATTCGCTATTCTAGCGAATTTTATCACATTTTATTATATAATACCCCCGTTTTTACCAAAATTTCAAAAATTTTAAAAATTTTTCACTGGTGCTTAAAATTTTTTTTTGTGGTAATCAGTCCGCCTTGTCTAAGCGACAAAAGGGATTGGCTAGTCCAGGAGCAAACGGCTCTTGGTAAAGACATCTCAAATCCGTTGACGGCTGGCAATTTGCCCAAAATTGTATGGTTCATCAACTCCCCGAAAACAAATGAGTTGGCTAGCCCGCAAGATTATGGCTTGTGGTAAAGGCCGTGGAAAATCCATAATTGGTAATCAGCTCACCAAGATGTTGACTATTCCATCAAGAGCTGGCTAGTCCAGAAGCAAACGGCTTTTGGTAAAGACTACTCAAATCCGTTGACAGCTGGTGGTTTGCTCAAAATCACACGGTTATCAGGTGTGCCACAGTTCTTACACCTGGCTACTCCAGAAGTGATGGCTTTTGGTAAAGAGTTTTTCAAATCCATCAAGTTTTCAAAACAGTATTGCTAGGGACTAGCAATAGTTTAGTGTGGGGGATTGATGAGTGCTCAAATACTCATCATTTTTGGTCTAATCTGAACTGCAAAACATACAAAAACACTCAGTAATGCATCAAAATACTGAAAATATTTCATAATTGTGTTTTATATGTTTTAGATGCAAAATGAGCAAAAACAGATGAAAAACGTATAAAGTTTGCAAAATTGGCAGTTTCAGTCCCTCAACTTTCATAAAATTACAAATCTAGTCCCTGGATATTCAAAATATAGAAAATTATCACCAAAGGTCCTTTTGAAATCATAAGTTGTCATATTTAGTCCTTTGGTGAAAAATTGGAAAGTTTTGGAAATTTACACTTTTGGTCCCTGGAGATTCAAACTTTGGCAGATTCAGTCCCTGGTGGGATAATTTTGAATGAAAACTCAATTTTGGTCCTTGGGAATTCATAAAAATCACTTTTAGTCCCTGGTTGAAAGATTGGTGAAAATTGCAAGTTCAGTCCCCGGATTTTGAAAATTGACATTTTTAGTCCCCGGGAATTTTGAAAAATATAAAAATTGCAAAAATGGATTTTGATGATTTGAACTTGGCAAGTTTAGACCCTTGTGATAACTTTGGAAAAACACCATTTTCAGTCCCTTTACTTTTGCCAAATTACAACATTAGTCCTTGTGGTTTTATTAAATAACCTAACCAAAATAAACAAATAAACCAAACTAACCTACCCAAAACATGATCTGATCCAGTTACTTTTAGCCCACCACAAGCCCACCATATAATCTGATAACCCACCCCAGTCAACGCGGGTCAAACCCAATCCCAGGGCACTGTTCATCGTCTCCCTAACCCTCCATTACCCCCCCTAATTACCAGTAACCATGTCCCCCCTCCATGCTACCTCATCAATGCCCTCTCACCAAACACTCAACCACACCATACCTTCCCCCCTCCTCATTTAATGCCCACCAAACCCACTCAATCTGCCAAAAATTCCCTTTTCCCGCCAAATTCCTTTTGAATGGTTGGGATTGAACCAAGCCATCCTACGGTCCAAATCCAAGTGGGAAAGAAAGAGAGTGTCTCAGGGACTTATAAAAGAGAAGAAAAAAGATGGTAGCAAGTAGTAGTTAGTGTAGTTTAGTTTTGATATAATTTCGTTTTTATGTTTTAAATTAATTTCCAGATTCTGTTGTAATTTTAGCTAAAACTCAATTGTGTTGAAGTTGTTTTGTATAATTTTAATCTCATTTGAAGTTAATATCATCTCTTGCTATTTAAATTCCAAATTTGCATTTCTTTTTAATTCCCAAAATTATTGTTAAAGTTAAAAGCTTTTGTGTAATGTTTGTGTAAGCTCAGTTAAGCTTATTCAACTGTATTTGATAGTTCTTAAGAGTTCATAAGCCCTCTTGTTTCAAAATCTGGAAAAGCACAAAAAAAAAAAATAAACTAGAAAAATAGTAAAAAAACAAGAAAAGTCAAAAAGAAAAGAGAACAAGTGAAGCAGTTGGTGATTTGTTTTGGTTTAGAAGCTCATGGGAGTAATAGGATGGTGAAAGTTGGCTATGATTCACATCAGTTCTAACTTGGATCTTTTGTAAGGCAATTTCTAATTTTTTTTTTTGCATAATTTGTGTTTCTCAGTTGTTATTGTTAAATGTTGTTTATTTCTGTTTATTTACATATAATTTAGCTCAGTGTAGAATTATATATGTGAGTATTGATTTAGAACACTCATTTGGTTCATAAAACCTTGACAGTTAATTGATATAGGGGTGTTTGGTTCTAGCTTGTTGGTTGTGTTTTTGTTGTTTAACAGTGCATAACTTGGTCCACTTAAGTCATATATGGTCTTATAAGCTCAGTATATCAACCATGTTGGTCATTACCCCATAGGATAGTCAAAATCACAAGTAAACCACCACCACAGTTAACTGTGGTGGTAATTGAGATCATAAACCACTCAAATCTCTTTATAAGTTGTTAAAGTAACTTAAGTTAGTCTCAATATAGCTTATGAATTCCATATAAGTCAGTAATGATCATTAGAAATTCACATAAGTCAAAGTAGGATTAGAACTTGAAAAGTCAAAAAGTGGCATTTCAGATTTTTACCAAAATTGAAAGAATTGTTGTGATTTTTGTGTGATAGCTCAGAAGGTGAAACTTGTTTCTTGTCACTCTCTACCAGCTCAACTTTGAGTGTCCATCTTTTTTACATTTTTGCTAATTTTCTTGTGGGCCCCACAAGTCACCAAAGTGACTTGCAGGCTCACTGTGTGCCCTGCTGCACAGCACCATCACCCACCACCACCACTTTGTGGTGGTGTTCTGACCACCTCAGTGGGCCCAAGGCCACCACAATTGCTCCTTTCCACCCCCCTCCTACCAGGGATGGGTTTTTGACCAATGGTTTGACCCCTAACACCCTGGGTCCCACCTGAATAACCCCCACAAGGTTGTCCCATTTTCAGTCCTTAAAACAATTTTGCAAGTGCTTATAGCTGCTTAATAGCTTATTCAGAGGCCCATCTTTGCTTTTTCTAGCTTATTCAAGTTAGTTTAACTTATTTGGACCTAGATTAATCAGTGTGGGTCCCACTTGATCTCATTTCTGCCCATTTTGCCTTTTGGTCAAACTAAGTCAACTGTTGGCTTATTTGTTCTAATATCAGCTTATTTTTGATTTCTAAAATATTTGTTTTTACAAAAAGTCTTTGTTTTTAGTTATAAAATAGTTTTTTAAAAAAGAAAATCAAGAAAAACAAAGTTAATTTTAAGTGATAGTTTCTATTTAACTTTATTTAATTTTAATTTTCATTTTTATATTTTTATTAAGTACTTGTCATTTTTATATTTTTATTAATTACCTATTATATTAAAGTATTTATAATAAATTTTTCAGATTTTTATTTGGTCATTTAGTATTTATTAGAATTAATATTAGTTTTATTAGAAATTAATTAATAATTAGATTAAAATAGCATAATTAGTTTTTATTAATCAAAACCTAGTTTTTATATTTTTTATAGCTTTTATATGTTATAAAGTAATTTTAGAAATTTTCTTAGAATTTTCACTGTTCATTTAGTAATTTTCTTAATTTAAACTAGTTTAATTAGTAATTAGTAATTAATAAGTAATTAATTAATATAAATTTCACAAAAAGACAAAAATAGTTATTTTTATTTTTAAAACTTATTTTTAGTTATTTTAAAGTTTTAGAAATTTTATTTTCACCTTTTTAGTATTTAATTAGTATTAAATTATATTTAAGTATTTTAAATATTAATAATAAGTAATAAATAGTAATTAATTAATATTAAATAATTAATTAGGGTTAAAATTTATTTTATTTTTCTAAAAATTTTCTTTTAGTTTTAAGTTTGTAAAAAGTTCATTTTCACCCCCTGGGTGTTTTCAGATTTCAGTTTTTACGTTTTATTTCGTACGCTTACGTTTTATTTAAACGTAACGTACGCGTTTTTAGGTTTTAATCGTTTCTGGTTTTTCCTACTTTCCCGTCTTGTTTATATAGCTTATTTAAGCTATTCTCATTGTAGATTCCGTAGTTCAATCAATCACAAACCCTTTTTCCATCCAAATTCACCCGATCACGAAACCGTTTGATTACCATTCACACCTCGTCGGGACATACGACCCGGGGAAACCTTATACTTCCGCGGAGCATTGAGCCTTAGGAGTTTGACTTGTTTGACCACATCCGTGGTTGAATTAAGTTGACTGCTTTTGCCTCAATCAGTCATCTAAACTTGTCCCTTCTCATTGTGATACTTTGGTAGCTTCCCTCCAAACCGACAATCATCTTCATGAGACCGCTTCCCCCAAGTAGTTGAAGTGATGCAAAAAGTCTCATTGTATGAAGCTCGAAAACCCCGAAGAAAACGAAAACACCGAAGTAACAAGGTGAACCACGGATCATATCTGCGGTAATCAATCCCGGAATGTATGATGAAGCCCGATCACATGACCCTGTTGTACGTCCCCGATGATCATATTACTCTGCGGTTTTGAGCAGTTTGTCTATTCAGGGGAAATGATATCAATATCTTCATTTCACCAAATGCTTTCCAGTTATCTTACACATAACAACTTAATCCATATTGTACACATGTATCCAACACAAGAAGAAACGATGAAACCAAAGTAAAAGGTTGAGGCACTGATCATCTCTGCAGATATCTCCTCCGGAATATATGATTAAGCCCGATCACGTGAACCTGTTGCGCTTCCTTGATGTACACAAATCTCTCCTCTGATGGTTGCGATCTCATCGGAATCATCATACCATTGTGTACATGAAGCATTAACCAGAAGCACTTTACCGTAAACCATATCAGCTCGTATGAAGATGTCGATAAGCAATATCATCTCATACTCCAAATGTCCTTCTCATATTTCTTCCTGCTAAAAGCTGAAGTAGTATATGCCACAAGTATCAAGAGACTACTTCCCCCATGTAGTTGGAATAATACACCAGACACTACGAGTTAAGACACTGAGTTTCTCTACGGTTATGACATATGTCTTCCCGGGATAACTTCAATTAAGAAGAAGTATTATGTTCATCACGTGTACTCGTTATGCATTCAGATGTATGTCTCCTTCCCCCTTGCTGGTTTTGATACATCAGAATCAACAACAACTTTTACGCCCATCTACTTGAATTGTTGAGAAGAACCAAATAAGCTAAAATGTATCTAGTGAGAATCAACTGCTATAGAAACGCTCACTAATTGGGTTAATCCTCCCTCCCAATTAGTAAGCCCATAAGTGTACTTGCTCCTTCCCAAACTGACAACCCGTTTGAAACAACATTAATGCTTGTTGAAGAAGTGTACTTGCTCTCTTATCTTGTCATGCACAGCGGGAAATGGATTATAGACTGATAGTCTGTAACTTCTTCACAGGTTTGTTTGGGGAACGTCATGTCGACATTTTCAACTCACTTAGAATGCTTCCAGTTCTTCGATAAAAACCCCAATGTACACATTTCTCCCTCCATGATGATGACGATCACTAGGAATCATCATAACTGTGTGTACATAAACATATCAACCGGAAGCAACATACAAATCACTACCGCATGAGTAGATGTCGATAACAATTCTCTTCAACAATTCTCTGCAGATCAACCCCTAATTAAACCTTTTTTCACTTCCACTGGCTAATATTGAATGACCACGTATGGAGAAAAACCCGATATCCCAAACTTGGAACTGAAGTAGAGTTCGCCGCTCTTGTGTCTTAAGCTTGCACTATTGTTGGAAGAACGGTGTAGAGAATTTATGCTCCAAGCAAATCTCTAAGTACTCACTACCCAACCAAAGCATGAGACATTACCACCTCTTGCGATTATCCACAACGACAACGGCGTGTGACACTAAGTACTATATCGTAGCTCCTTAAAGTGATAGTTAACCAGGTCTTCAACCATCCACCTCGACTGCTGGTAACTAGATAAACCAAGTCTTCAACTTAAATCTCAAGCACGAGCAAGTTATCGTTGAAAGTCATACATCCAACCACCCTGACTTCAAGATAAACTAAGATCACGCCTTTGTGAAAGTCAACTTCAATCTCAAATATGTGATACCCAATCAACTCCGTAGTCACAATTAGTCTTCCTTAGTTAGTGGAACATTAGGTGTTGGAGGAGAGGAGAGTCATTTCACGCATCAATCAACATGTATTTTATTCACACTACTCCCCTTAAAATATTGCATATGAGGATGCGATTTTTGATTGAACAAGTGAATAGAAATACATGTAGTATATTCACACTTCTCTCCCTTAAAAATTGCATAAGAAGTTGATCCACTGTTCACACTTCTCCCCCTCAAAAATTGCATTTGAAGATGCCATTTTTGATCGAGTGAATAATAACAAATACAATCTGATGAAGGTAATCCACTTGATGACAGAACAAGCATGGAACGAATATGAGGTTTGTTGATGAGAATGGTCAGAAGCAAGAACATTTCACTTTTTCCAAAGATAAAGCGCACTCAAGCGTACACTTTTCTTTTCTTTGATGAACGGGGCCTGAAGTGTTGTCAGCAGACACCATAATGTTGAAGAGCGAGGCCTGAACTGATGTGAACAGATGTCATAGTTGTTGAAGAATGAGGCTTGAACTGAGGTGTTCAAATGTCATAGTCGTTGAAGAACGAGGCCTGAACTGATTTGAGCAGACATCATAATGCATACATACATCAACATTGACTTTCCATACCTCCTGAAGCAGGAGATGTGCTTGCTTTAGGCCTCCAGACTTTGAGTCTTCTCATGTTGTGAATGATTGATGTGGCTGCAACTGAGTAAGGACTACCTGCACTCAATGTTTTAAAAAGCGCGCCTTCCCTAAATCCCACGAGGCTCCAGCCTTTGGGATTTTTTCAGATCGAGGCTCACGACATGCATGAATCCCCTAAAAATCATAGCGCCTTGGGGATTTTTGCGCTTTTGCGCCTTGGGGATTTTTGCGCCTAGAAGATGTAACGGGGTTTTGGCCTTTTTTCATAATAGTAAGATACATTTTGGGCTTACATGTTACATACATTATGCCCTTTAAGTTATAAAGTATCTAATAACCCTAATATTTTAGAAAATAACTAAAACACACAATCAACAAAGACATATATATTTTTTGTAATCTAATGTCTAAGAATAGTAGCTTATTAACAAACACAAATGTTGTTTCTTTAGTGTTAAGTGTTACCAACCAACTATAGATTTGTTGCTGTTGATAGTTGATAGAGATACATGGTAATTTGTCAAATTTTATAAGTCATAAACTCATATATTGTAATGTATATTCAGGTATTTAGGGTAGTTCATGGATTCTAATATATTGCTTGCTTGATATTTTAGGTTCAAATGCAAGTTTTGTTAGATGTAATAACTATTAAATGGCATTATGCATTGAATATTGATATTTTTGTGTAATTTAAGCTGCATAAGTTGTCACATATGTTATAAAAAAAACCTAAATATATAGTGCGCCGCATATTTATGAATCCTGCGCCTTGGTTTGCGCCTCGACTCGAGGCTCTTTGACCCCCTTAGCGCCTTAGTGCGCCTTGAGCCTTTCAGAACATTGCCTGCACTAACATTACAAACTTGATTGCATATATATGGGTTAGTGACATCAGTATCCAAACCCTTAGGGGTTTCATGGTCAACCATGGCATTGCCATTAGTAAGCACCTTTCCGGTAGGTATCCACTTAAGTCTAACGTACTTAAAAATTCTTCCAGTTGGAATCCACTTATGGCAAGGTCTAGGATTGCTAATCTTCTTAGGCATAGTAGAAGGCTTATCAATATACCTAGTCTCCAAAGATTTAGCAGTTTGTATCCACCTAGGAGAAATATTAGGTTTGTTTTGCTTTTTATGCATTGTGGATGACTTACTGTAAATCCTAGACTTAACATGTTGAACCTTAGCAGTGTTCCTCAATAACCTAGGAGGCATCATACAAGGTTGTGAGCCTAAGATTCCATCCTTTTGAAGTAACGCCCTTTTCCTAGCCTTTTCTAGATCACAGTTCTTATACAAGTCCTTGATATCATAAGATTTTTGAATCTTAATGCTTGGTTTCGACTCTGTTCTTAAACTAATCCTAGAGACAATAGAAGTAGGAGTAGCTACTTGTTGAGGTTGAACAAGACTAGAAGCAGTTACATTGGGCAAATAATGTGGAGTGACTGGTTTTGTCAAAACTTGTTCCGCATCAACTTGGGAGGCAAATCGTGTTTTTGAAAATTTTGGTCTTTCAGATCTAAACGCAGTCAATTGTCTAACAACTGATTGGTTTCTATTCGATTGAAAAACTGGTTTCCCCAAGATTGATGGTTTTGCAAACTTAGTGTTCACACTATTCCCTGTTGCTTTTCTTAGCTCGTTCTTTAATGCTGTTATTGTGAAACCCTTTTCCTGAACTTGAGCTTTGAGTTCATCATTTTTTGCAATCAAAGACGTTGTTTGCTCAACAGTTTTAGTTTTCGTTTCTTTGATTGAATCACACAGTTCTTTGCAATGAATTTTCAAAGACTCATTTTCATCACGTAATTTAGCCACATTATGTTCTAATTCAATAACATTGCAGTCATGTTTAGCTTTAACTTCATTACACATATCACATAACTCAGTAATACGTTTTTTCAAGTTGTTGATTGTCAAGTCCTTGGTTTCTAGCTGAGCTTTCAAATCATTAATCAAAAAGAATTCGCGGAAATCAGGAAGTTCCGGATCTTTACGTGGTTGGTTAGTTTGGAAACTTTCTTCCTTTTGTTGCATTGCGATTTCAAGTGAAATACAATGTTTTTCAAGTTGTAAGAATCTCTTTGAAAGTTCATTAAAAGTTTCTTTATCAACCATATCATTTGATTTAAAAGACTCAGGTGTAAACAAAGAACTTGACTCATCATCACGTTCAGCATCCTGATCACTTTCTCCCCCTTTATGATTCATATTTGTTAAATCAGAGATGGTATTGCTATCAGTCTTTTTCAACAAATATGTGTCATAACTGGGCATAACTTGATCAGTATGCAGTCGTTCATCAGAAAACACATTATGATGTTCAGTTAGGGGTACCTCAGCACATGACACTTGTTCTTTTAGTGATCTGAACTCTGCATCCATGTCATGTGTAATAAGAGTCACTGAACTGCTGGTAGTGTCAGGCTTATCAGTCTCTGACCCTTTGCATATCATGACAACTAACCCAACATCCGATGCTTTACCCGAATCGCCAATACCATCACATGATTGCACCCTACATGCCTTCACCTTGTCATCATATGCATGTATATGCTGTGCTTTTTCTTCAATGAGTCTTTTCACTTTATCCATAAGTTGGATGAGTGTGTCTCTGAACGTATCAACCTCAATTCCCGTGTGATCAGCAAAACACTTTTTCGTCATCTGACTATAATGGTCATATTCCAGTGTGAATTTCGAGTCGATGAACACTCAAAGTTGTTTGTTGGTCACACTGAAAGCAGCCATGGATCCATTTTTGGAAGATTCCCTTTGGTCAAGTTGTTGTTGCAGTTGATCTAAGTTGAGAATCATTGTGTCGGTGAAAATTTGAACCTCTTGACCAAATAGCGTAGTAAATGCACGATTGTATCCCATCTTGAATCCACTTCCCACTAAAAGTGTCGAGAGATGTGAATGAAGTTGTCGAAAGCATTCTGTGCAGCTTCTTTCTGCGTTATCAAGCAACTTAAGTGGCTGCTGAAGTTCTCTCTCAGATCTGACGGAGTCTGAAGTAGTAGACATGATGCAAACTAGCACGGGATTTTACAATTCAATGACTTAAACCGAGAAATAGATTCTTTCGCGGGATTTTACAAAATCAAGAATAAAGCGTGGAACACCGAAGAGTTGATTTGGTTTTGTAGAAGTGAGTTTAACTAATGAAGAATACAAGTTTCGGTAGACTACAGACAACGTTCATGAATCGAAATCTGAATTAACTCCGTAGTTATATCCAATAGGCCCGAAAATATCTCAACCCAAAATAGTTTTCACTCTCGGATTCTTGAAGCTGAATCAAACTGATGTCCAAGATTTATCACAACAATTAAGTACCAAGAGAAATACTTAAACCCGACAACTATTTGTAAACACAATTTTGTCTCTTGGTTCTTCTCGACCCTCTAATTAACACTCAAAAAATTGTCACTTGTGGAATTATTCTGCTCGACCCTCTAATTAACAGCCCAACAAAAACAAAGAATTACCACAAGCCCAACAAGCAAATCATCCAGCCCAACTGATTAAACGTATAAACCCAAATCCAATTCAACACTAACCCTAACTTTTTGTTATATAAGATAACTAAACACTCCTTAACAATAATAAACAAGAAACCCTAATCACTAAATAAACGCAGTCACAAAGAATCCTCTCACCCAACTTCCTAATACAAAAAATAAATAAATAAATAAATAACCACCGATCGTCCCTTGTGTAAATAATCCGAATCACAAACACAAGATTGTATTCTTTCTGCCAATAACGAATCACATGTAGGTTATATTTGTTGTGAAACGTTTTTCTTTAATCTCAACGAAATAAGGAAGAGATGATAATAGTGTTGTTATCGTTTCTTTCCTTTTAACTTCGAATATTAAAAGAAGTTTATGCTTCAATAGGGATCTGTGATGACTAGTTTATTTCGTGGGTTGGATCTTGAATGGTCTTGAACTCTTGATGGTACGTTATAGTGCACGAAGAAACTAATGTAGAACCCTTTAGTTGTTTTCTTTTAATTGTTTGTTTGTTTAGATACCGAACGAAAAAGGAAGGAAGAAACAGATTAGTTTTGTTCTTCTCTTTGTAAATGGTTTGAATATTAACAACGAAGCTTGTCTTCAAAAAATGGATCGAAGGTTCTACAGTTTTAGTGTTTCTTTTTCAATGAACGAATTACAGTGATAATCGGAACGGTTTTGTTTTAATAACGAATTTAGTTTCTTGAACCGATTCAAAAGGAGAATGGGACAGCCTAGTTCTTGTTCTTCTATTACCAATCGGATAATTAATGAGGTTATGCTTCAAGATAGATCGGTGATGTACAATTTCTCTTGTGGTATTGTTCAGTTGAGCGAATCGTGTAATATACAAGAGAAGGATGAGATCATATTCTTATATTGCCTTGTAATAATTGGTTAATTAGATATACTTGTCTTCGAATCTGTGATGATGAGATTGTGTCTGTTTTGTTGTTCTTGTTAGCCTCACGATCAAATTGCCACCAAAGTAAATTTGGGCAGCATTTGGTTACTATTTGTTTTATAAGGATTCATAAAGACCAAATCACTACTAATAACATAACCATATAAGAGCAACTTGCTAACTTTGAAACCAGAAACAACTGACAACTCGCCAACCACAAGGGACAACTCGCTGGACACAAAAATACAAACCAATCTCTATCCTTGCCAGTTTGTCTTCTTTACCCTTTAAAGTAAAATGACAAATAGCTACTCTTAGATAAACCAACTCGCCGCTAAGACAATCCAAAAATGAGACAACTCGCCATCAAGAAAGTGTCATCAAAAAACAACTCGCTGCTAAGAAAAATTCTTCAAACCACCACTAAACCAATAAAAGCAAGCAGTCCAAATGCAAAGCAAGACACATTTAATACTTGATGAGGCGAAAAATGAACCACTTTCAGGGGGTCATTTAAGCCCGGAATTGAATTTATTTGATCAAATATTGCCCTAAATCGTTCCTTTTATGATTTTAGGTACTTTGGGAGTGAAATCTGGAAAAGAAGGCATTTTGGACGTTTTTGGAGCATAAAAGTGAAGAAAACGGCAAAGTCTCAATTTTCCAAGCTGGAAACAGTAGGTGACGGCGTCAAGAAGAAAATCTTGATGGCGTCAAGAGTGATTTGCATGACGGCCCAGTACAAACATGACGGCGTCACAAGTAGAGCGTCAAGAGTAAAAGACGTGACGGCCTGGAAGACCATCACACATGACGGCGTCAGATGTAGATCAAGGCAGTCCGAAGAGTATTTTGGCGGCGAGGTGACGGCGTCACAAATTTGTTCTTGACGCCGTCAGACCCTATTTCCTATATATAGTTTTCAAATTTTTACACATAAAGAGAGGAAGTTTTGGAGAAACCCTAAGGCCGAACTTAGTACGATTTTCACAGGTTTTTCAAGGGTTTTCAGCCCTTGAAACCTTGCAAGTGTAATTGAGGTAAGTATTCTTTTAATTCAATCAATATGTCTATGTGTTGGTTGTCTATATCTTGTTCTTGTCTTGATTCCACCATGCTAGGCTAGATCTATCTTGTGTTTGCTTAGATCTAATGAAACCTAGATGTTAATTATGTGTTGATTACTTGTTTATGGTTGTATTGGATGAATGAATTCAATGTTAGGCTTAAGAAAACTGGCAGATCTCCAATTGGTAACATGCTTGAACGTCTTAAGAAACATGAACCGATGTGCACTAGGTTTTATTGGTTGTATTTAATGCATGAGTAAATTCTAATGATCCCATGTTAGGAGCTTCTTAGCCGGCTCGACATAGGAGTGAAGTAGGCACTCATAGGATTGGGAAAGTAAGTGCGCCACCCCATGAATGGTATTAAGGAATACAATCCGTCATCCACGCAACTATAACAAGTAATTAACGTGTAAAAGATGTCTAGGGAGTAGTGAAATCTAAGTAAACACATTTTCTCCACATATTGCTCACAACCTTAGTATAATTTAGTTTATTTTCATTTCTAGTATTTTATTTTGATTGCATCTTTAGTATTGGGTTAGTTGACTAGCAACTAATTCCGCCCAAATCTTTCAAACCCGAGATTTTATTTGCTTTCTAAAAAAATATAAAAATACAAAAATAATCTTCCATCATCTTTAGCACTAGTAATTAGGTTTTCTAATCCTATCGACACTATTCCTAGCTGAACGATCAATCCCCCGGTACTTGTCACTATACTATACTACAACGATCAGGTACACTGCCTGGTGGGGGTTGTAAGCTTCTCAAGATCCCTTTAGAGGTAAAGCCTGGTGCGATTCCCACGTATCAAGTTTTTGGCGCCGCAGCCGGGGAAATAGTTATTGTCTAGGTTAGAATTTCTTTTTATTAGGTCTACTTGCTAGATTCCTTTCTAGTAAGATTTTATTTTTATTTTTAGGTTTCTTTAGTCTATCTTATTTCTTTGTGTCTTTGTTCGTAACTCTTCACCACCCAACATCATGGACAACGGGAACATCTTTGAACCCGTCATCCAACCACAACAAAACCCACCACTAGAACCCCTTAGGCCCCAAACCTTAGGAGAGTATTCCCGACCTAGCCACCAAGGCTATCGAAACACCATTGAGCTCACCGGAGCCAATGTGACCCCCTTGCGATCCGACACCATCCGGTTGGTGCAAAGCGGATGTGCATTCCATGGACTTCATTCTGAAGATCCAAATCAACATCTTAAGGACTTCCTTAAAATCGTAGATTCTATAGACCTAAGTGTTGAAACTAGAGAGACTACCCGATTACGCCTATTCCAATTCTCTCTACGGGATCAAGCTAGTCAATGGCTTGAGCGTTTACCCGCGGGATCCATCACCACATGGGATGATCTCACCACTCGTTTCCTTGCTCAATTTTTCCCACCGGGGAGAACTACTAAGCTTAGAAATGAAATCTTGATGTTCCAACAATGTCAAGGTGAAACTCTTTACGAAGCATGGACTCGTTTCAAGGACTTACTCCAAAAAGTCCCTCATCATGGCATAGATCTTTGGCTCCAAGTCCAAATCTTTTAGGACCATATCGATCTCTCCACGAGGCGAGCCATTGACCAATCGGCCGGTGGTAAGCTACGTGATCTAAGTGCGGAACAATCATGGGAACTCATAGAAGATCTTGCTCTCTATGACAACGAAAGTTGGAATGATCCCCGTGATTTGAACAAAACGGTCAAGGCAATATCTTTGCCTTTGAACAACTCTAGCACTCCCGACCGTAGGATCATGGAACTTGAAGGTCGAGTCAAGTCTCTCATGAAATCTTACGAAGCTCAAAAACCTTCAAGCCAATTAAGCAGAATCGCTTCTACATGTAAATTATGTAATGGCCCTCACGAGATTCATAACTGCATGGAGCTTCCAAAATGTGCCTATAACGAATTCACATCGTCACACGTGGGACGAGGCCCTCAAACTTCTGACGAGGCATATGAGGCATGGAAGGATAAACCTAATTTTAGAGGGTACCAAACGCGGAGCGTATCCTTCAATGACTCCTCACCACTCACTTGGTTCGAGCATTTTCCCTCACAAAGCACTCCTAGGCAGAGCTGTGAAGACGCCTTGCGAAAGTTCATTCTATCTCAAGAATTACAGCTCTCCACACTCGAGGCTAAATTTAGACAACAGCAGGCCGATATGAATAACAAGATTTGTAATCTGTTAACTGCTATCAAAGAGCATGTTGTTAACAAACCTATTCACGTTGATGAGGTCAAGTCTGTTACCATCATGAGTCCGCCAACCTCCCCTGTGAAAATAAAAAGCCCCAGTAAGCTATTCAAACATCTATCACCAAAAGAAAAATAACCTGTCAACCCCCTAGGACCAATCCATTTCGTAAACACCATCACCACGATATCTGCCTCAACACCTAACCTAAACTAACAACAAACTGAAAAGACTGGTCGTACAGCTAAAAATGAGACCTCAAAGGTGAACCACGATTTGGCCAGAAACCCTGTCAACTCATCCGAGCGATACACCGCGCAAGAATCTAGCAAATCGGATGAAGGGAAAGAAAGATCGGATGAGCATACGAGAAATCCAGCCATTTTGGGTAAATCTATTTTAGAGGAGCCCGAGAGAAAAGAGGAGGATGCTACCAGTGGGAGTAGCGATAGGACTAATGAAAGCAACCCTAAAGTTTTTAAGATCTCCTGCACCATTAAGGAAAAGTTCTTAACCGATAGTCATATAGACCCTAGTCTCCCAAACAACATAATACCCCTTTCTCTATACCAAGAAGCCCTCCCTGAACGCATAGTGTGCGAGAAAGTCAATAATGCAAGGGTAATAAGAAATTTGTCGATCATGATTGGAGAACTTGTTTACAATATTGCCCTCACCGTGGTCGATGATGTGGACCCTCTCACCAATTGAACATTAACCAACCTTGTTCTTGGGAAACCATTTATCAATGAATCAGGAGTAATCCTTGATGAGAAGGATGGAAGTGCATTGTTCACTAATGGTGTTAAGAAGGTAATTTTTCGTGGGGGTAATGAGGAGGTACACGAATATCGTCCTTCCCTTTAGGGGAATCTATATGGATCCAGGGTCGGAGAGTCGGGGAAGATAAGGAGGCGTGATCCGAATAATCTCAAAATTCCCTGCATGATCGGTGATAAGTACTTCGATAATGTCTACATCAACATATTCATGCCTAAGAATTTTATGTCCCTATTCCATTACAACAATATCTGCAGATGGGGAATGATTTACAAAGGAGAGAAAGTGGTCGGTAAGGATCATGAAATCCAGGTGTTCGTAGGAAATATGGCATTTACTATGGAATTCACGATTGTGGACAACATTGAGGACTATGTCGACCCTAGGTTGTCACAAGTCGTCTTTGGGGCACCCTTTTGTGAAATTACTAATTTGATAATTGATGACCGGAACGGAATCATGACCTTCGCTGATGGAATTAGGAGGGTTTCATACAAAACGCTGTACAAAAGAAAAGACCTTAGGGAAATCGATTGTGACGGGCTTGATAGGATAAGTTCACAACTTATTTTGTGTGATGAAGATGTTAGAAGAGGATGTAAGAACACTGCTGATTTATCTTGTGGATTCTTTAAGGATGTTAGTAAGCTTAATTCTAAGTATTGAAAAGATGTCTTCGAGTTCGAAGACCCGAAGTACTTACACTATGAAAGCGATACTGGTTTAGAAGACGACCTAGAAAGTGAAACCAATGATGAGGTAACGTAGTAACCCATGACCTTGAGTCTAGCTACAAGACTCGTAAATAAAGAAAAGCGCTTCTTGGGAGGCAACCCATGTTTTGTGTGATTTAATTTTGTTTGTTTGTTTGTTATTTGCTTCCGTATGCATGCTTTATTTTTATTGTTGGTTGATCATGTTTCTAAATTAAATAGTGGAAATACTTTACTTTGTTGTTTTGGCCTAGTCTTAACTCCACCTAAAAGTATCTTTGCAAAAGATAAGTGTAAGGGGAAACCCCAAATATGTTTTTAAGAAACAAGCCGATCATGATTCTCCACAATATTAAATGAACATGTGTATTAGTACTTGTTAGAGTCAAATGCTTGTATTGAGTCATAATGAAGTTTTGCAGGATTTTCTAGGAAGTAGAACCAAGTTTTTCCAGAAATTTTTCAGAAACTTAACATAATAATTTCTGCAGGTCAATCCTGACGGCGTCACTAGTTAACTCTTGACGGCGTCACGGGTAAAAATCTGGAAATTTTACCAGTTTTGTTTTTTTACGGAGTCTTATGGTTTTTGTGAATTATTAAGTTTTATAATCTCCAGGAAATCTGCAAACTTCATTCCACAAGCATTATATCTTACTTTGTTTTCTAGGATTTAGAAACTTATATAGGATGCCGCCGATTTTATGCGAGGTTGTCTTGTCTATTTTCTCAGGATTTACAGGTTATGTATGACAAGAAGATGATTTATATTCTGAAAGGGAAGCTTTGATTGTTCATTTTCTTGGAGGAAGATTTAACCTGGCTACCTAATTATCCATACCGAGTGAATCAGGGGAGTATTTGATTTCATTCTTTTTACTTTCTCACTTTTACATTCTTTACTTGAATATTGGGGACAATGTTCATCTTAAGTGTAAGGGGAGGGTAAAAAGATGATACCTTCCATATGCACTTTCGTTTGAGTTCGTTTTGTTTAATGGTAGATGTGTAATAAAACTATGAGAAATAGTTGTTAGTGTAATTTTAGCGCCAAATTTAAATTTTTTTACAACATTTAGGAGTGAAACTTTAGCCATAGCAAGCGTCTCATGGATAGGAGATTGTATGACTAGCACAAAACCGTATATTCAGAAAAATTTTCCACCCAAATATGTGAGGTTCGCCTTTAGATTTGATAGGAAAAGCATTTACTATTAGTGCTTATGAGTGTACCGGTAGCATTTAGATTCTAGAACTTGCGTTAGTGATGCATCCCGAGACCGCTAGTGAGACTACATTCATGTGGTAGGATTTACTACATGATAAGAGGCATTAGGATCACCCTTGTGTTAAACCCGTATCATAATTACTTGACCATTTAAGTCATATTACTTGGCTAGTTAAGTCAACTAATTTTTCCCACACCCTTAGCGTTGTACTCATTTTTAGTACACGAAACCCCTAGTACACCCCTCCGAGCCTATCTTTTCATTTCTAACTTTAAGCATTTTACTTAAAGGAAGAATTTGTTACACCCCACTTAAATGTACACCCAAATCGCCTTAGCCTTCCGTGTATGCGCTCATTTTTAGTGCATTATTGTTATTTGTTAAACCCTAAGTTAACTATCTAATTGATTACATAGGTGCTAAGTCGAGTCATATCCTTGTACATATTGTTTTGGGACGATTGGGACTCATGGGTAAAGTACTTATTTTATGGAGTAATGGGGAAGAACATCATTTATTACCCCCATATGTACGTTAATCTTAAAAGTGCTCCAAGTGTTTTGATTTTCTTAATTCGAGTCATTAGTTTAGTTTATTGTAAAGTGTGTAAAGATTCAAGTGTAAGGGGAATTCTCAACCCCTATGATGTATTATTTTGGATGGTAGGGTAAGAGTGTATGCAAAAAAAAAAAAAAAAAAAAAAAAAGAAAAAAGAAAAAAAAAAGAGAAAAAACATACGGACTACCATCCCTTTTTATTCTATGTTCATTTTATGTTTTTTTGTTATTTTTCATTTATTAGCTTAAGTCGAGTCTAGTCTTGGCTTAGCAACGCCATATTGTACATGTAATTAACCAAGATTGTTAACTCGTCACCAGTCAAAACTGCCTTTATCCAACAAAACCGTGTATTTCATATCCCTACACCTAACGTTACAACCCTTTAAAAGACCTCTTTGATAGTTTATCCTAGGTGCTTACGCCATGTGGTGGAGGTTTGATCCTTTCCCAAGCCTATAGTAATCTATTTTGCTATGACAGGTAGTGAGAGATATTTTCCGTTTCCATATTGTAATTTATACTTTATTACACCCGAGAGATGTGAGTATCTAAACACTGTTTGTGAGGTGCTAGTGTATGACCTCCGTGCTTGTCTATTGGTTTTTAGTGGAACGATTATTTGTTGTAATTACTTTTATATTAGTGTTAAATGACCCCTAACTTGTATTTTGAGTAGAATAAAAACGCATTTGCTTGAGGACAAGCAAATCTCAAGTGTAAGGGTATATGATGAGGCGAAAAATGAACCACTTTTAGGGGGTCATTTAAGCCCGGAATTGAATTTATTTGATCAAATATTGCCCTAAATCGTTCCTTTTGTGATTTTAGGTACTTTGGGAGTGAAATCTGGAAAAGAAGGCATTTTGGACGTTTTTGGATCATAAAAGTGAAGAAAACGGCAAAGTCTCAATTTTCCAAGCTGGAAACAGTAGGTGACGGCGTCAAGAAGAAAATCTTGACGGCGTCAAGAGTGATTTGCATGACGGCCCAGTACAAACATGACGGCGTCACAAGTAGAGCGTCAAGAGTATAAGACGTGACGGCCTGGAAGACCATAACACATGACGGCGTCAGATGTAGATCAAGGCAGTCCGAGGAGTATTTTGGCGGCGAGGTGACGGCGTCACAAATTTGTTCTTGATGCCGTCAGACCCTATTTCCTATATATAGTTTTCTTATTTTTACACATAAAGAGAGGAAGTTTTGGAGAAACCCTAAGGCCGAACTTAGTACGATTTTCAAAGGTTTTCAAGGGTTTTCAGCCCTTGAAACCTTGCAAGTGTAATTGAGTTAAGTATTCTTTTAATTCAATCAATATGTCTATGTGTTGGTTGTCTATATCTTGTTCTTGTCTTGATTCCACCATGCTAGGCTAGATCTATCTTGTGTTTACTTAGATCTAATGAAACCTAGATGTTAATTATGTGTTGATTACTTGTTTATGGTTGTATTGGATGAATGAATTCGATGTTAGGCTTAAGAAAACTGGCAGATCTCCAATTGGTAACATGCTTGAACGTCTTAAGAAACATGAACCGATGTGCACTAGGTTTTATTGGTTGTATTTAATGCATGAGTAAATTCTAATGATCCCATGTTAGGAGCTTCTTAGCTGGCTCGACATAGGAGTGAAGTAGGCACTCATAGGATCGGGGAAGTAAGTGCGCCACCCCATGAATGGTATTAAGGAATACAATCCGTCATCCATGCAACTATAACAAGTAATTAACGTGTAAAAGATGTCTAGGGAGTAGTGAAATCTAAGTAAACACATTTTCTCCACATATTGCTCACAACCTTAGTATAATTTAGTTTATTTTCATTTCTAGTATTTTATTTTGATTGCATCTTTAGTATTGGGTTAGTTGACTAGCAACTAATTCCGCCCAAATCTTTCAAACCCGAGATTTTATTTGCTTTCTAAAAAAATATAAAAATACAAAAATAATCTTCCATCATCTTTAGCACTAGTAATTAGGTTTTCTAATCCTAGCGACACTATTCCTAGCTGAACGATCAATCCCTCGGTACTTGTCACTATACTATACTACAACGATCAGGTACACTGCCTGGTGGGGGTTGTAAGCTTCTCGAGATCCTTTGAGAGGTAAAGCCTGGTGCGATTTCCACGTATCAATACTCCTGATCATGAAAGTACATAGATTTTAACACAACAAACCACTAAATGATATCAAACTAGCAAGTATTCTAGGAAAGCAATTCGAACCAGGAAGAAAACCACAAAACTAAACTAAAATACGAGAATACACAATCCCAAGTGTGCAACCATGGCTCTTGATACCAATTGTAGGATTCTCATAATATTAACTAGAATGGTTTATGTGATTATGGTTCGAATTAAGAGATAATTAGAGAGAGGAAGAGAAGAAGTTGGGAGGAATTCCTTGAGAGAGAAAGTGAAGAGAAATAGAGAGATATTAGATTAAGTGAAAGGAAGCTCCAACCCCTTCCAAGCTAGGGAAAGGGTATTTATAGTTACAATAAAACGCCCCCTGAAACGGGCTGTGGAGCGGGCTGACAGTGGGTAAAGACCCGACCCGAC
The DNA here is from genome assembly GCA_030686995.1 of Artemisia argyi. Lineage (NCBI taxonomy): Eukaryota > Viridiplantae > Streptophyta > Magnoliopsida > Asterales > Asteraceae > Artemisia > Artemisia argyi. The sequence continues at coordinate 26,665,048 of CM060704.1, forward strand.
TCCACAAATACTAACTAACACTAAACTACGTTCTAACTAATAAGATAAATACTACGAGCTACAACATGCTAAACTATACTCGGGGTGACCGAGTCTTCATATGAATAAATGTATTCCTAACAGCTACACATTTTATTATACAAGAACTATCCTAGTACTTTATCTAAAAGCGCTATACTAGTACTTGATGGCAACATAAAACTGTGATGTCTAGATTCCTAGGTTTATGCCTAGGATGAACTCTTCTTTCACCATCTTCCCTTTCCCTTTCACCTTATCATCTTCCAACTTCCTATTCATCTTGGACATAGTGGTTAGCAATTCCATGATTCCTTCATGGATTGATAAGAGCATCACCCTAAACTCAATCCTTGATTCTTTGAGAGCATTGACCATGTGTGCGGTGTTTTCACAACAAATGGAGTACTCATCTTGATGGATCTAAACACCTTGAACTTGTGTTAGATTGATACTTTGAATTATATCACTAAGTATGCGGAATCTACTTAGTAACATTTAGAAGTTTGATTGTGAGTAAGACAGTTGTATATGAACAATGTATATAAACAAACTATTAGCTCCAATATTATTAATGATAATAATACGAGTGATCTTGATATCACTAGGGTTACACCTTGAAGCTCTAGAAACGTATATGACAACTTGTATGACTGATAACCTAGGATCTCCTTTTATAGCACAAGGAGTCCTCTTCTACAAGATAAGTATAAAGCTAATAGAATAAGATATACACAAGATCTATTCTATATTTATCTAGACGCGTTTCCTAACAGTTATCTAATAAGCAGTGGTAATATATTGTTCTTGCAGTGGTAATGAGTTTCCACTGCAAGTACAATCTTCTGCAGTTGTAACTTCTTCACTATCCGTGGTAACTGTTAGTATAATTCCCAACAATCCTCCCCTAACTTATGATTAATACATAAATCAATAAGTTTCTTCAAGTATTCAGTAAACATGAGGATATGGGAATTCTTCCAAACACTTATCTTCTTCTTAATAACTCTTTATCAGCTCTCACACATTGATCATGAATCCTTTGTATCAAATCATCTATGACTTCAGTTCTTTCCCAACATCTAAGCTTTTCTGTCAACATCACTTTCAATACTCCAACTCTCAATGGATATTCTTTCTCAGTCAGCATAAAAACATCAACTCCATCTTGAGTAGAAATATGATGTACAAAACTTGAATCATAGAATTTCCACAAAGTTCTTGTACCATGAGCTTCAAATCTCCAATACCTATCACTTGAGTCAGGTTCATATAGTCTTCTGAAGTGAACCCATAACTCCTTAGCTTTGACATCAACAAGTTCTTCCTTCTTAAACTGATCTTGAACAATTCTCCACAAAGTATCCAAATCTTCTCTATCACAACATCTAACAATATCTTCAAAGTCTCTGCAAATGTTTGTGACATTTCCAGTTCTGATGATCTTCCAAGCAACACCAAAACTATCAGAAAAGATCTCCCAATTAACAACTGGATAATTTGCTTGTAGAGGTTCAATATTAAGTACATCAGTCTCTATAAACAACATATTTGAAACTTGTTCTTCAATCAACTTGCTAGGACCCTCTTTTGCTTGAGACAATTTCTGAGTCTTCAACTTCTTTGCATCTTTAGATTCAAGACTCACTCCAGTTCTTTTTGTCTTCATAGATAATGGTTCTTGATCCATTGGAATGAATTTACTATCTTGTCTTTTGATTCTATAGTAAGTACTTTCAACCTGTTCATGTGACATTCCTTTGAATTGAGCCATCTTCATATTTCCAACATGACAACAAAAAGTCTTCATCTCAGCAATAATCTGTGCCTTTATTAGCTTTCTTGGCTTCTTTTGACCTTGTCTTGCATTTCCAATAATTTCATCAAGAGCCTGCTGATTCTTCATCTGAATGAAATCTTTAAGTTGAGCAGACCTCTGATCTTCATTCAAAGTTGCATTTGCAAGAAGTTCAATAGCCTTCTTCCTGATTATCTGATCATTGTTAACCAAGTAGTTAATCTCCTCTTCTGTAGGCACATAAGTGAATAATGGAGGTTTCTCATGTATGACAGTTGGTGAGATACTTGAAATAGGTTCAGCCATAACAGCTTCAAGTTTATCCAACCTAGTTGCTTCCATAAAGCTAGCAACTTCATCTTCTTTAAGCTTTTTCTTTCTTTCATTCTCTTCAGCTTGTTGTTGCTCTGCTAATCTTGCATCAAAGTTGATCTGAGCTTGTTCTTTCTTAGAAATCTTTCTTCTTTGCTCTTGATCTAAAGCAACCACAATAGCTTTTCCTTTAACTGATCTTCTTCTAGCAGCTTCTTCCTCTGTAGTGGTAAATTCTTGAGTAGCAGTGGGAACATTTTCACTTGCAGTGGTAATTTGTTGATCAGTGGAAACATGTTCTGCATCAGTGGAAATTGGTTGAGCAGTTCCAACTAAATCATCAAAGTTAAAACCTGCATCAGCATCCATATCTTCAAAATCCAATTTCCTCCCCTCAATCTCAGCATCATCATCTTTTGCTTGAGCATCATCAGAATCACTTAGCTCAGCAAAGTCTTTTCCAAAGTTTTTACTCCTCCCCTTAAGCTCTGCATCTATTTTCCTCCCCTGTTTGGAAGAATCTCCCAAAACTTTAGTAGAACTTGCAGAGAACTCATCTAAAGGTGAAGAGGATGATAATACAACTTGAGATCTTTGCTTCTTGAGATTCTCAACTTCATACTGCAATTTGTGAATCTCATCCTTCAATGTCTTCAGCTCTGTGGCATGTTGTTCTTTGGTCTGTACCAGATCTTTCTCCAGAGCTTGAACCTGCTTGACTAACTTTGTACATATGTCCATCAATTCATGTTGTTGCACACTGCCTTCATCACTTCCAACTGTGTAACCTGCTGGGAGAGGTGAATCATAAGGCATTGGTCTAGGCTCTTCCCTAGTTGGACTAGAAATAAGCCTTGAACCACCACTGCTTGTTCCTAAACCAAAAGGCTCAGCAACATGCAATGTTGAGATGAGAGAAGTTGGCTGTTTAGACCTTCTCTCATAAGTGTGAGTGACTGCAGGGGTATGGTGAATTGGTGGAACAACAATATTGGGTGTGGTATGAGATGCAGCTGGAATTGTTGCATCCTCACCCTGTACTTGAGAAATTTTAGCAAGCATTTGAGGGAAAAGGGGATGAACCTGTCCATTCCAAAGTTCTGAAGCCTTAGACATATTTTGAAAAACTTTTGGCTTAAGAGTGGAAGGTTCATAAATTCTGTTGTGAGGTCGCAGTTGAAACTCATTTAACACTGCTTGCACAAACCTTGGATACATCAAAAATTAATATGAACTCTTTACATTGCCTTTCATATTATTGAAAATAAACTTTGAAAAATTGAAAGTCCTATCTGTTGCCAAACAAACCAAAGGATAAGCCATGGTTGATGCAAATTGTTCATAAGATGTTTTCTTAGGACTTAGGCAATGTAGAAGAGTATGGATCAAAAATCTCCAATGGGGACAAAAACATCCTTTTCTGAAAGTAACTTTTTGTTCAGATGTATCATACCCCATTAAAGCAATATTTGTAAAAATTTCTGAATTAGGTAATGTGATGATACCATTGAGATCATCCAATTGGAGAATTCTCCTCAAAGATGATTCAGTAACATCAATAGTTACCCCATCAACTGTGGCTCTTAGAGCATCCACATATTCTTGTATGTCTCCCTGTTCAAGAGTTATGGACTCCACAGTGTTCTAGAACTGTTTGATATGAGAGACATAGATTGTGGGATTAATAGTTAAGGTATACCTTATATGCGCAGTGTTTAGAAAATCCACAATCTGATGAAAAATAGGGCCACTCTTCTCGTTTGACTTTTGTAAGTAGGCCACTTGGTTGTGCTCCTCTACAAATTTTAGAATCACCATGATATTTGTGAAAAAGAGAATGAAAGTGTTAGTAATCAAGATAAAAAGCAAGCCGTATGATAATCAATTTATACTAATAGGGTTTGAGGAGGTGCGCAATGTGAATTATCTTTAGAAAGAATTATCTTTGGGAAAAGAATAATTTAAAATAAGTAAGTAGATAATTCACAAAAGATTTTACCCTATTAATAAGGAATGACGGTTATTTTTACAACGGCTAGTAAAAAATGGATTACTGACACAACAGTTGTAACGGCTAGTCATCAGTGGAAACATTACTCTTGCAGTGGTAACTGATGAACTAGCAGTGGTAAAATTTTCACAAAAATATCAAAGAGCAGTGGTTAATAAAACATGAAAATTTGCTGCTCTTATTATAGTTTTTAGCAAACTACCAGCTATCAACGGATTTGATATGTCTTTACCATGAGCCGTTTGCTATGGACTAGTCAACTCTTGATCACATGGATGTATGGTGAGTTGATAACCTAGTTTTTGGTAAACTATCAACCATAAACGGATTTGTTAAGTCTTTACCAGTAGCCGTTTGCTCTGGACTAGTTGATTCTTATGTCGATTAGACATGGCGAATCAATAACCATTTGTTGTGTGTCTATGATACACACCTTATTACTCCAATGATATGGGTTGTATTCTTTAACACAAGATAACTCTCAACTTAACCCATAAAGATTAACCCAAAGTAACTTTTTAACCAAGTTACTATTCAAAAATATCTTCCTAAAAGTCAACTCGATAATCACCAAATTTACTCCTCCAACCTACCAAAACAAGTAGGAGTAAATATCCTTCATTAATTAGAATTCGACCTTGACTTTGCATATAAAAGGGGGCTCAACATCTTTTATCTTTCATCAACAACTTTCTTTAATAAACACAAACCATATAAAGCATCATGAGCTGGTTTCCACTTATCTACATCTCCTCTGATGATTCTTCTGATGAGGAAATCAGCTACTACTCTGATTCTGAAGAACTTTCTTCTGGATGGAGTGGATATTTTCCACCAAAGTCTACAAATGCCACATCTTCAAGCATGAAGCCAAATAAGAAGATATCAGCTAATCCTACTCCATCTCTTGAGTTTTATTCTAGCTCTTCATCAGATGATGACAATGATCCAACCTTTGATCTTTCCAAGGAACTCCCAAAGGCTCTCACCACAGCATTGACAACTGCAATAAACAACATGAAGTGGCCAGCTGTAGACAAGCCTACTCAAGCACCAAGACCTCCCAAGCAAGTTCTTGGACTTGCTTGTCCAAGGAAACAACTCTCTTTTGATGACAAGAGAAAGAAAATTTCCAAAGGCAAGAATCAGTATGAGGGAAAAGGAAAGAAACCTATGGAGTAGGTATTAGGTTGTAGGTTCATGTCAGATGTAATGGTTTTCTTGTTTGGTGACAATCTTTTGTTGATGAATGTGATGTACTTCTTCTTAATAATTAATAAAAGTACTCTTTTCTGCGTGTCATTATCACCAATCTTTCCACTGTTGTATATGAATGACCACTGTGCACTTGATAACTCTGCATACAAGTTAGTAGAAAACCATACATACAATACAAACAATATTAGTACCCAAAAGTATCTTGCAACACTGATACTCATGTAGACATTAAAAGTTTATGGATTTAGCATTCCAATACCTGTTACCAAGTATTGAAACCTACCCACATCAAGCCCTTTTGTTAATAAATCAGCATAATTGTCATCAGTATGAATCTTGACAACATTAATAAGCTTCTTCTCAAAACAATCTCTAATAAAGTGATGTCTAATTTCAATATGTTTAGTTTTAGTGTGTTGCATAGGATTTTTAATAATGCATATGGTACTACTATTGTCTATATAGATAATGGTGTTCATGAAATTGTACCCATAGTCCAATAATTGATTCTGAAGCCAAAGGATCTGAGCACAACAACTAGCAGCTGCAACATATTCTGCTTCAGTGGTTGAAGTAGCCACCATAGTTTGCTTCTTGCACTGCCATGACACCAATCTACATCCAAGAAATTGACATCCTCTAGTAGTTGATCTTCTATCCAAACTTGCACCAGCATAGTCACTATCTGAGTATGTGATCAATTCCATTGGAGAGTCTCTTGGATACCATAATCCAAGATTAGGATAAGTCTTCAAGTACCTAAAAATCTTTTCCACTGCTGTCATATGTGATGTCTTTGGGGTCACTTGAAATCTTGCACAAGCACATACAGCAAACATAATGTCTGGCCTTGATGAAGTAAGATACATCAAAGAGCCAATCATAGATCTGTAAGTGTGAACATCAACATTAGCACCACTAGCATTCTTCAACAATAAGTGAGTGGTCTTGTCAGCAGGGGTATTGGAAGATTTTGCATCAGTGAACTTGAACTTCTTAATTATCTCAGCCACATACTTGTCTTGGCTGATAAATATGCCTTCCTTACTCTGTTGAACTTGCAGCCCCAAAAAGAATGTAAGTTCTCCCATAGAACTCATTTGAAATTCATCTTTCATCAGCTTCTCAAACTCTTTGCACATCTCTTGTTTAGTAGATCCAAAGATAATATCATCAACATATACTTGCACAAGTAGAATATCACCCTTGTCTTTCTTGATGAACAAAGTTTGATCAATCTTGCCTCTATGAAACCCATTATTCAATAAATAAGTAGCCAAGGTTTCATACCACTTCCTTAGAGCCTGATGTAAACCATAAAGAGCCTTAACCACTTTGTAAACTTTATTTGGGTGTTGAGGATCTTCAAAGCCTGGAGGTTGAGAGACATATACCTCCTCATCAATAGTTCCATACAGAAAGGCACTCTTAACATCCATTTGATAGACTGTAAAGCCTATAAATGATGCATAGGCTAAGAACAATCTAATAGCCTCAATCTTTGCAACAGGAGCAAACACTTCTTCATAATCAATACCCTCCTCTTGAGTGTATCCTTGAGCAACCAATCTAGCTTTGTTCCTGATTACAATGCCTCTTTCATCTTTCTTGTTTCTGAAAACCCATTTAGTACCAATGACCTTCATACCATCAGGCAAGTCACAAAGAACCCAAACCTTTTGAAGTTTAAACTGCAACAACTCTTCTTGCATAACTTCAACCCAGCTAGATTCTCCTAGAGCCATATACACATTCTTAGGCTCAACCTGTGAGAGAAAGCAGAAAAACAAACACTCATTCTTCTTACTATGTTTCTTGGACTCATACACTTCACTTATGAACCCATGAATATCATCTTTCTTTGTCTGTCTTCTGGTCTTCACACCTGATTGAAGTTCACCAATAACATTATCAAGTGGATGCACTTTATAAATGGTAGACTGTGATGTGCTAAGAATATCATATGTTGTAGGCATGTTTGAGATCTCTACATCATCACTTGGTGATTCCTGAGAAGTATGTACCATATTTGGGCTTACAGTGGAACCTTCTGGTGTAGCAGTGGGAATTGAGTTACCACTGCTAGTAGGAATTTCTTTAGTCACATCATCTGCATCACTTGGTTTTTTAGAATTATCACCAAAGTCCCAAAGTGGCATAACAAGTTGATCTTCATCATCTTTGCAAGCTTCATCTTCATCAATGAATTCTTCTGCATCTTCAAGATCTTTGTCTCCAGTACTTGAAGTGAGAGGAACATAATTCATTGTATTAGATAATGTTTCAAGATCAAATAGCCAATCTGGTCCTGAACCTGCCATGTTTACTTTATTTTCAAGAAACTGAACATGCAAGTTTTCTTCAATCTTCTTTGTTCTTAAGTTATAGACTCTAAATGCCTTTCTAACCATAGAGTATCCAACAAAGAAGCCTTCATCTGACTTTTCTTCAAATTTGCCCAGATGATCAATGGTATTGAGAATAGTAACATGACACCCAAATGGTCTCATAAACTCTAAAGTAGGAGGTCTTCCTCTGAACAGCTCATAAGGTGTCTTGTTCTTTGTTTTGACCACTAAAACCCTATTCTGAATGTAACAAGCAGTGTTAACTGCTTCAGCCCAAAAAGTCACTGGAAGCTTAGAATCAGCTAACATTGTTCTAGCAGCCTCAATTAGTGTTCTGTTTCTTCTTTCTGCAACTCCATTTTGTTGAGGAGTTCTTGCAACACTAAATTCTCTTTTAATACCTTTGTCTCTGCAGAAATCATCCATAACTTTATTTTTGAACTCTGTCCCATTGTCACACCTGATGATCTTGATTTTCTTTTCAAATTGATTTTCAACTTGAGTGATGAATGTCTTTAAAATACCTGTTGTTTCATCCTTAGTACTTAAAAAGAAAACCCATGTGAATCTACTGAAGTCATCAGTTACAACTAGACAATACTTCTTTAAATTGATGTTGCTCACAGAAGTAGGACCAAACAAGTCCATATGCAGCATAAAAAGTGGATGATTGATTGAATTGAATGCCTTGGTCTTGCATGAAGCTCTGTGTTGCTTTCCTTTGAGACAGGCAACACAAGTTTGATCATTTTCAAATCTTTTCTCTGGTAGTCCTCTGACAAGTCCATATTTCACAATCTTGTTGATGGTCTTGAAGTTAACATGACCAAGTATTCTATGCCAAAGCATTGATTCATCCAAAGTGGCTTTAGCAAGCAAGCAAGTAACATCATTATTAGCCACTATGTTCTGCATATCAATGCTATACAAATTTCCTTTTCTAGGGATTTTAAGCAAAATGTCACATTCATCTGGAAGCTTATAATCCTTAGATAAGATATAACATTCATCTTCTGTGAATAGAACTCTATGCTTTTTGTCACACATCTGTGACACACTAAAGAGGTTGTACTTGAGTTCTTTCACATACTGCACATCTTCAAAATCAATGTTTCCAGCCTTGATTGTACCTTTGCCAGAAACTTTGCCACCAATTCCTCCTCCAAAGCTGACAAATTGTCCATCATAAGGTTGAAAGTCTGAAAGATAGGACTTATTGCCAGTCATGTGCCTGGAACATCCACTGTCTGAGTATCCTTGATCATTATTACTCTTTGCATGTCCCTGCACACAGAATAAAGGAATTAGTTCCTTTTGGGGACCCAAGCCACAAATGACTTGGATCTGCCTCGTGTATCAATATAATTATATCTATCAAAGGTCATTGATACACCATTGGGATTGTTTGAGGTGATGGTTCCTTTTGGTTTCCATTCCCAATGAGCTGAGGCCTTAACAGCATTTCCCACATTTACCCTTTTCTTGTTAACAGACCTTGCAGTGGTAACCTTTGGCCTTGCAGTGGTAACTGCTGCCTTAGCAGCGGAAACTGCTGGCTTAGAAATTTTAGGTACCCACTTCTGATTATTGTTAACTTTCTTTTCAAAATTGGTCTTTTTCCTTGTTTAAGCAGGTTTAACAAAAGTAGTAACATGAGACTTAGGGTAAACTCTGTTTTTATTTCTGGCAGTGGTAACTGCTGGTCTAGCAGTGGAAACTGTTGGTCTAGCAGTGGAAATTGGTTTAATGCCAGAGTGAAGCAAAACAGACCTGGGAATCATTTTGCGAAGTGGATTTGGGTGAGTTAAGTTATTAGCATTGTGTTTATTCACCCAAGTATTCCCAAACACTTCCCTTCTTCCCAAGTGGTATGTACAGCCTTTAGCTAAATGGTCAAAGCTACCACATATATGACAGGGTTTGTTGTTGAACACAAAGTCACTACCAAATTGCCTAGATTTGACATGATTCCAACTCCTCATATTACCCCTAGGAGTTGGTGGCCTACTTCTGTACATCTCTGCATATCTAGTAGTGGGCCTAGTGACATTAGGTTGTGACCTAGGCTTCTCTTTGACAACATCAGGAACACTTCTTTTAACCTCCACTTTAACATTCTCAGGAGTACTAGGTGTAGACTCAACATTCAAATTATCATCTTTAAGAGATGAGTCACTAGCACTATCAAATACATCTACCTCAACATGAACCTTTTCAATTTCAACTGGTTTAACAAACTTTGGTCCATAGGTCATAGGTAGATCCTGAAATTCTTCTAAACCTGTGTGAGCTAAGTCAATGCCAGGAGGTGCTGGAACACCTCTTAAAGGTGGTGGAACAGTTTTGTATCCAAGACCTGATTTAGCTTTGCTCACAATTTGGGCTTCCCAAATTTTATCAATACACTTGGATTGATGATCCAGTGTTTGCTTAGTTATCATTATATTCTCACTAGCCACTTTAACCTTTTCTAGTTCTTCTCTAAGAACTTTATTAACAGCAGCCTGATAATCTAAGTCTCTTCTTAATACAGCAATATCATCATTGAACTTAGATTCATTTGCCCTATAATGCTCTAATTGAGTTTCTAAAACACTTAGGCCTCTTTTATGATTTGATAAGTTATAATTAGTATGAGTTAACTCTATGTGTTGCTCATTAAATTGTGCTTTAAGTTTCTTATACTCTTTTAAGGCCTTACAAGATTTAGAACAAGCATTATCAATTTGTACCTCAGAGTCAGAAAAAGCCATTAGTGCCACCATTGCAGACTCTGAATCATCTTCCTCATCCTTAGTCATAAAGCTCCAATCAAAGCTCACTCCATCAATGGCCAATAGCCCCTTTGGCTCATCAGTAGTAGGTTCCTTCTTCTTGTCTTGTTTGTACCAAGTTGACATGTTTTCAGACTTCCTTGGCTTCCTACATTCTCTAGCAAAGTGCCCCTTCTTATGACAATTTTAGCACTCCACCTTCTTCTTGTCAAAACCTACTGTTTCATTGCCACTTATGTTGATCTTTCTACCAGTTTTCTTCCAAAACTTCTTTGTCCTCAAGCTCAGTAATGCCACTTGCCATTTAATGTCCATCTCCTCCATATCATCTTCATCATTTTGATCCAGATCCTCATGATTGAGGATTGAACCACCCACTTGACTTGATGTAAAGGCATAAAAAGTAGTATCACTAAGCCCTGCAATCTGTCTCTTTGAGCTACCAGTGGAAACACTTCCACTTCCAGTGGAAACAACAATGTTAGCACTGTCATCATCACTATCACTTTCTTCATCCGAACTATCATCAAGAGATGATGATATAAGTGCTACACTTCCAGAACTTGAGCTTATTTTGCCAGCTTTCTTTAATCTTTGTTCAATAACCTTGAAGTTATTGTACAAGTCATTTAGTTTCATGGTCTCCATCTCTGGCTTATCTTCCCACACAGCAACATTGGTTCCAAACTCAGAGGGTAAGCTTCTTAAGAACTTTAAATTGAGGTCTTCCTTTTCCACCTCAATTCCAAAAACAGTGAGTTGTGAAACAATCTTTTGTAGCCTTGTGAAGATGCTATCAAGAGATTCATTACTTGTTGAACCAAAGTTTTCATAGGTTTGCTTCAGCAGGGTCTTTTGAGTCTTCTTGGTGGAATCATTACCACCAAAAACTTCACAGATCTCATCAAAGAGAGTCTTTGCAGTCTTGAACTTGCTGAAAGCTACAACTTGGTCTCTAGGAAGTGTCATCAGCAACAGACCTCTGGCCTTCAAATCATTCTTCAGTTGAAGTCTTTCATCATTAGTAACAGGTCGAGAGTTGACCTTGATTACTTCCTTGCCACCAACCATCTCTGAAGTAGAACTTGGTTTGAAAGAGTTTCCAACCATAATGATCTCCCAGAGTGTGTAATCTTGGACAATAAAGAATTGTTCTATCATTAGCCTCCACATCTCAAAGTCATTCAACTTAAGCTTTGGAAGCTTAGCAGCAATGTTTGAGTTACTGGTTTCTGTCTCCATTGATTCTTCTGAGTGAAACTTGAGTCTTCTAAATCAAAGTATCAAAGCCTGGCTCTGATACCACTTGATAGATCTAAACACCTTGAACTTGTGTTAGATTGATACTTTGAATTATATCATTAAGTATGCGGAATCTACTTAGTAACATTTAGAAATTTGATTGTGAGTAAGACAGTTGTATATGAACAATGTATATAAACAAACTATTAGCTCCAATATTATTAATGATAATAATATGAGTGATCTTGATATCACTAGGGTTACACCTTGAAGCTCTAGAAACGTATATGAGAACTTGTATGACTGATAACCTAGGATCTCCTTTTATAGCACAAGGAGTCCTCTTCTACAAGAAAAGTATAAAGCTAATAGAATAAGATATACACAAGATCTATTCTATATTTATCTAGACGCGTTTCCTAACAGTTATCTAATAAGCAGTGGTAATATATTGTTCTTGCAGTGGTAATGAGTTTCCACTGCAAGTACAATCTTCTGCAGTTGTAACTTCTTCACTATCCGTGGTAACTGTTAGTATAATTCCCAACACATCTTCACACAACCTTGGACTTAATGGTTCCTTAATTAAGTCCCACACTTCACTTTCCGCAAATTTCCTTAACTCATACTCAAACTTAATCCTATCATCACCTTCCGTTTTCATCATATCCAAGAATGACCTTTTCAATCTCTTAGAGCTCTCCGGGTTTTGATTTCCTTGATTGTTGTTAACGGACCCTTCCGAAAGAGACATGATTCCTATTGTGAGAGTTATTTTCTAAGGTATGGTGGAGGATGTTATGTGTTTTATGAAAGATCTTTGGAGATTTTATAGAGGATGAGGATGTGAAGGAAAGGTTGTAAGGTTAATATCCAAAGGTTATTATAAAAGGTTGTATGGTTATTTGTGACAAGTATGAGCTGGTGGATCATTATTAAAGATTTGTACTTAAGATTCTTCCACTATTTCCTATTTACCATTTACATCCTCATCATCTTCTAGTAATCTCATTCCTAACACTAATCTTAAATAATTAAATTGATCTTTATCTAAGGGTTTTGCTAGGATCTTAGAGATGTTGTCACCACAAGGAATTTTCTCTATGGTGATATGGTTCTTAGTGATGTTGTCTTTTAGAAAGTGATGTCTAATTTCAATATGTTTCGTGCGAGGGTAATCAACTAGGCTTAAATTTAGATTGATAGAACATGTATCGTCACATAGTATAGGTACTTCATTTAACACTAGCAGGGTACCCGCGCGATGCGGCGGCGGGTACTCTGTAATTAAAATTTTAGGTGATGACATATAGAACTATAGAAAAAAATTCAACGGGTATCATGTATTTAAGAATATTTATATATAGAGGAGTTGATTCTTTATAGACTCACTTTTATAAGATATTTAGTTTGATATTTTATATTCTCAGACTTGCATTAGTTTTGGGTTAAAAGTTAAAAATCTAAACAAATGTAGTTACTTGAGAAACAAGGTTATTGCCTTATTCCCTCTACCATGTCATTAAACAATAAATATTGATTATATGAACGTAAATGAACCTAAGTATACATAATCATTTATTGCAGGCATACAACGGTTTTATATGAAAGGGTAATTACATCACTCTTTGCTTTTTTTTTCTTTTTTCTTTTTTTAATTTGAAAATTTAATATTTACCCAAATATGCTTTAAAAATATTGTACATTATATATTTAATGATTGTATTTTTGGTAATATAAAATTAATTATGAAAGTAGTTGGAGATATGAAATTCATCCTTATATGAAAACACAAATTATACATTGTACTATGAGTCAGGTATATTATAAAATATAGCTTGTGTAAGTCCCAAGTAAAGAAAATATATTTATAATTTATGTCAAGAATCATCAATTCTTGTACGTAGTAGTATAATGTAATGTTGTTTTGCATTTCTCTATTTATCTTAAACATAAATTTCTTATGATTTCTGCAAGTTAAAAGTATATTTTTGCTTAGTAAAAAGTTAAGCAGTAAATCAAAATTGTAGTCTTTGTATGTTTCACAAAAACTATACTAAAAATACATATATATAAATTTGATACCTCTTGACCGTTTATGTAAATTTTTTTATTTTTTAGTTTTTAATCAATAATAGATTGTATTTTCTAATTAAGTAATTGGCTTTGAAGCCCAAAAACATAGATGATAACATACATTTGTAGGGTTTTATATTTGTAAGCGCATTTGTGAGCCATACCTTATTTTTCCTCCAACTTTCTTGAGGATCGGTCGTTCACTCGCATCTTTGAAGTTACGGGCTTTACCAAAATGCACGCCAGTGTAATTAGGCTTAAAGCGATTCTATTTTTATATTCGTTACTATTTTTCATCGTTTCCTTGATGCTTATTTGGATGTTATGATATAAATTATTTTCTCGTTAGAGAAAACTCGGTCGGCTTTTAGAAGCCTGTATATTTTAACTCTCTGATTTGTATCATCGAATGTAATTATTCCAGTTTTCAATCTCTTATAAGATAATAGAAGTCAAGCCATTGTGTATATGATCAGAGTATATAACATAGAAAGCTTTCTCTAATGTAAGATTTGTATTTTTTTTTGGTTATTTTGCAGTTTCAAATGCAAAGGAAAGTCGAGAGGCAATTTCATGAAAAAACTTGTTCTAGAGATAAATAAAAGCTTACAGCATTAGTTTTAGGCTTCTATGTGCTGTGTAACCAAAATTATTAATTGTATTTGTATATTGTGCTTAGTTAGTTGTATATATTGGTGATGGGGTGTTTTAAATGATGTATTAATTGTATTTAAGAAATAGTGTTTTTTTAGTTTGATTTGTGCTTTACATACTTGTATATTATGTTTTTTGACTTGTATATATTAGTGATGGGGTGTTTTAAATTATGTACTAATTGTATATAACAAATAGTGTTTTTTTAGTTTAGGGTGTGCTTTACATACTTGTATATTATGTTTTATAACTTGTATTTACTTAAAATCTATATAAGGAAATCTTAAAAAATTAATAAGAGAGAGGGCGCAATATGCTTTATAAGTAGTATAGATGACGTCATAATCAACAAACGCTTGCTTCATCCATAACGCTTGTTGGCAAGCCCTTCCGGCCGCAACATAATCGGATTCCGTTATGGAGTTGGCAAAGGAAGTTTGTTTCTTAGAGAACCATGATGTTAAACAAGCACCTACAAATGTGCATATTCCACTAGTGCTTTTCATATCAACTATATCTCCCGCATGATCCGAGTTGGCTTAAACCAATACTTTTACCTCCGAATCCTTTGGATACCAAAGACCTAGATGTTCAGTTCCTTTAATATACCTAAATATTCTTTTAACGGCCTCTAAGTGGGAAATTTTAGGATTTTCTTGAAACCTAGCGCAAAGGCAAACACCGAACATTATATCAGTCCTACTTGCCGTTAGGTAGATCAAACTTCCAATCATCCCCCTATACTTAGTACTATCAACGGATTTGTTGTCTTTGTCTAGGGTGAGAACTCTTTTTCTAGAGATAGGGGTTTTTGTAGCCTTAGAATTTTCCAAGCCAAACTTCTTAAGCATTTCACCAATATACTTAGTTGATTGAAAAATATCCCATCACTTAATTGTTTGATTTGTAATCCTAGAAAGAAACTAAGTTCACCCATCATGCTCATTTTGAATTCATTATGCATTAAGTTTGCAAATTCATCGCAAAGCGATTGGCATGTTGACCCAAAAATGATATCATCTACATAGATTTGAATAATAATAAGATGTTTTCCTTTTGTTTTAGTGAACAAAGTATTATCTACCATACCCATTTTATACTCATTAAGCAAGAGAAAAGATTGCAACCTATCATACCAAGCTTTAGTAGCTTGTTTAAGTCCATACAAGGCCTTTTTGAGCTTATAAACGTGATTAGGTTTTTGAAAATCAATAAAACCAGGAGGTTGTGCAACATACACTTCCTCTTTGATGACTCCATTTAAAAATGCACTTTTTACATCCATTTGAAAAAGCTTAAAATTATGACTACAAGCATAAGCAAACAAAATTCTTATAGATTCTAATCGTGCAAAGGTTGCGTATGTTTCATCATAATCAATACCTTCTTGTTTGTTATAACCTTGTGCTACAAGCCTAGCCTTGTTCCTACATACTACACCATTTTCATCAAGTTTATTTTTAAAAACCCACTTTGTTCCTATAATAGTGTAACCACTAGGATATGGAACTAAAATCCATACATCGTTTCGTTAAAATTGATCTAGTTCTTCTTGCATGGCCATGACCCAATTTTCATCTTTTATGGCCTCCTTGATATTTTTAGGTTCTATGGTTGATACAAATGCAAAGTCATTGCTTTTGTCTTGGGCATGTGACCTAAGAGTTCTTTCATCTAATTCTCCTATGACTTGATCTATGGGGTGATCTCTAACTTCCTTAATGTTTTCCACTCTAGGTAGTATTTCCTCTAGATCATTATTAGACAATTCTATCTTATTTTGACATGCATCTTCTTCTATGATGTCATCATCAAGTAAAGGCAATGTTCTAGATTTTGGAGGAGTTTCATCAAAGGTTACATTATACGATTCTTCAACTTTTAAAGTTTTCTTGTTAAGCACAATGTAAGCCTTTGATGTTAGTGAATATCTGATGAGTGTGTAAATACTCATAATTTTTACCTAATTTGAGCTGCCAAAACATCCAAAAACACTCAAATATGCATCAAAATACTGAAAATATCCCAGGATTGTGTTTTATATGTTTCAGATGCAAAATGATCAAAAACAGATGAAATATGAACAAAGTTTGCATAATTGGCAGTTTCAGTCCCTTAACTTTCAAAACTTATTAAATCTAGTCCCTGGTTATTCAAAAACATGAAAAAGTCACCAAAGGTCCTTTTGAATCACAAATAAACATATATAGTCCTTTGGTGTAAAGTTTCACAAAATTACAAGTTTAGTCCCTACATTTTGCAAAATTGACAAAAATGGTCCCTGGGATGTAAAAACTTTGAGAAAAATAAATTTTGGTCCTTGTGCTACTCATCTTTGGCAGGAATGGTCCTTGGGTGGCAAGTTTAGTGAAATTACATGATTGGTCCCTGGAGTTTGAAGACTTGGCAAAATTGGTCCCCGGGTAATTTTTCTTTGGAAAATATGCAACAATAGTCTTTGAGAAATCATGGTATGGCAAGAAAGGCCCTTGGAGATAACTTTGGAAAAATGGCAGAAGAGGTCCTTAATTTTCAAGAAAAATGCAAATTGGTCCTTGTTATTTCTACAAAATCAACCGGACCCTTATTATTACAACACCCCTAAACCAAATCCAAACCAAAGCCTGATCCAGCCCACCTTATAACTCCCCAGGCCCAACTCCAACACCTAGCCCAAACATCCACCCCTTTTGATATACCAGGGTCAAACTTTGACCCTGGGTCAAACCCTAGTCAAACGCAACTCCACCCTCTTCCCTTCCCTCTCTTCCTCACTCCCTGCCAAAGACCACCATCCCACTTGCACTTCCCATCACCTCCCACCTCCTAATCCACCATATATCTACCATCACCTCCACATTTAATGCTCCACCCCAATTGCAAATCCACAGTCCAATTTGCCCTATTTTTATATTGGCGCCAAAACAGTTTAAAGGCTGAGATCATTCTAATATCATCCAATGGACAAGATTGTAGCTGGGAAAGCTCAAGTGTACCCTACAAGACCTCAGAGGTGACTATAAAAGGAAGAAGAGGCAAAGGAGAGGGTGTGTAGTTTTTTGCTTATCTAAATCATTGTAAAATTAGTTGTAACTTTTAAATTCTAGTCAAACTCTAGATTGTAATCTGTGTGGAAAACTAGAAAGGGGGTTGAATAGTTTACCGTTTAAAATCTTTTTAACTTGTTCAGTTAGCTTTGAAACTTTACGTTTGATCAAAGATATATACACAAACACAATATATAGCATGAAAGTAAATGAAAGAAACGATCAAACCATAACACGAGTATTTAGCGTGGTTCGGCTACAAGGACTCTTTTTCCTTGCCCTACGTCCACGCCCCGAGTATCCAACTCGAGAGTTTCTTTCACTAGTCAACAAGCTCCTTTCACCGGCGGAGAAAACCTTACACGTCACTTATACTTTTACCGACACTAAGCTAGATGTCGAGTTCTTTACCAAGGGTACAACCACTCCCGTTAATTCTTTTACAAGGGTACAACTACTCGCGATACACTTTGTATTTTGAGGACTAAAATACTAACCGATCACTACTGAAAATACACAATCAAATGAAGTGTAAACTACACAAGTCTACACATTGCTAAGCTAACAAGTCTTGCAACGTTGTGTTGAATACTTGTTACTTTTAATGAGCTCGTGAATCTCTTTGCTACAAAAAGAAACTTCACATATGAAATGTTAAAGGGTTAGATGAAAGAATGAATGTGTGTGTGTAAAATATGATATAGAGTGATAAGCCAAAAATCAACTTGTGGCTTGGTATTTATAGCAAAGCCTTCTGCAGGCCTGGCGGATACGGCGGAACCCTCAGATGGGTTCCGCCCGTGTACCCCCAGGGTTCTGCCGGGCTTGCAGTTGGTTTTGCAATAAATCTTGCAAACCAAACAAAGTCACATCTCATTACACCTTGCAAACCAAACAATGTCACATCTCATAATATCTAGTCAAACACTAAACTTGCAAGCAACCACATAGTAAGTCAAACACATTTCTTTCCATAAATGTATATTGACAAAACTTGCCATAAATGTGATGTGATAATTCTATTTTAAGAAATAAAAAGTGTTGTGTTTTATGAAATGTAAAGTGTAGCAAAAATCTAGTTTATGCAAGTCTTTAAAACTAAGATTATGTTTTACTTAGAAACTAAAGTTTACATTTTGTCGTTAACAAAACTTAGCGAAGATCGTAAAATATAAATAACGTTTTTAGGCGATATTTGTATTAACAATCTCCCCCTTTTTGTTGATGACAAAACATAAACTTTGTTTTTAAGTAACTCACAAAATCTTGGTTTTCAAGACTTAAAAAAAATCATATTAAACTTGTTTTACTTAAGAGATGAAAATCATATTAAGTTTTGAAGTTTCAATATATTTCTCCCCCTTTTTGTCGAAACAAAAAGTAGAGTAGCGAAGCGGAATAATGCACTTGCTCCCCCTTGGTTGTTACTCCCCCTAAAAGGAGTGCCAAGATGGGAAACATGGATTTTGATCCTACAAAAAATGGTTAGTTGGTGATATATATAGTCAAGCTTGTAGTTACCACATACATTGCAACCACAATGACAACACAAAAATGATCAACCAACAATGCACGAAAGTAAGTAGAAAGAAATATCATTCCAAGTAAACTTTTGACTTTGAAAAGTCAAAAGACAAGAAAAGTGAATCTACTTCAAAAAAAAAAAAAAAAAAAAAAAAAAAAAAAAAAAAAAACCAAGAAAGAAAAATAAAATCCTACTTTCCTAAATGGGGCAAACGGCCTCCAAAGGTTGTCTAGGATTTGTTTGGGTGGGAAAGAGCATCCAAACGTTCTATGACATGTTGGAATATAAAACGGGTTTCATCTTGGAATTGGTGAAGCAACATTTTGATGCTTGCACCCATTTGCTTACAATTTGAGCAAACATGGGGATGAGTGGGTGGAAATGGGTTGGTTTTGGTTTCTTGGTTTGAGGGTTGGTTGGTTTTTGGTTCTTGGGTGGAGGATGGATTTGGTATTGAGTCAAGCAAGGTGGTTTGAAATTCCATTGCTTGATGAAGGTGGTTCTCAACCATGCTTTGGATTTCCTCATATGAGGGGAAGAAAGACTCAAAGGTTTGGGCTTGAGAATATGGTGGAGTTGGGTGATCATGATTTTCAAAGTTTGGTTCTCTATAAAGAGGACCATGGATGTCATGGTAGATAGGGTGAAACAACAATGGTTTGGGTTGATGGTACACTTGTTGTGGTGGTTGGGTGTGGTTAAAATGCTCATTTTGGCCTAGAATTGACCTTGGTGATTCATTTGCAAAAGGTGGTGGTTGTGTAGGTCTTGGTGGAAGATCATTTAGATCTTGGACAAAAGGGTGTGGTGATGTGGGAGGAGACCCAAATAACTCCATAGGTTCAATTTTGGGTAATGGTGATGGTGATGGAGTTTTGGATGGTTGGGTTGGAGCACTTGGTGGAGTTGGGTCAATGGGTGATTTAGTAGGTGGTGGAGTGAGCTCATTGGGTTCATTGGGTGATGGTGATGGAGATGGAGATGCAAGGTTCAAACAGTGTTCATTTTTGATAAGTGAGGTGAATTCATCCGAAGATGAGGAGCTTAGGTTGATGGGTTGATTAGACCATAGTGGTTTTACACTTATCCGGTCAGTTTTCCGGATGGGTCGTGATGGTTGAGAGGTGATTGTTGACTTAGTCATGGTTAAAAATGGTTTAGAAGTTCAGAAATTGTGATGAAGAAGGTGTGATTTGATAGTGTTTAGGATGGTTTAATTTATAGTGATGAAGGATTGTGGAAAGGAGTGTTTGGATTTGATGTTAGTCCATACAAAAATGGAGGTTCCTAATGATTTGGAAAACTAATTATGGGTTGTCATATCATGGAAGTCAATCCAATGAAAATGGTGAAGTGACAAGACAAGGTTTGCACTAAATGCTTAGTGGTTTTAGGAAATTTGTTGAAGTATAAATCTCAGGGATTTCAAGGATCCTTTAGAAGGGTTCCTTCCTTTATGTGTGAAGGGTCCTTGGGGTGGTTATGGCTATTTTTGAATTTTTGCAGGAAATGGTTTTGGTTGAGTTATAAGGAATGAGAAGTACCCTATTGTGCTAAACACATTGCAGGAAATGGGTTTCTATCTAAAAGGATTGGATTTTGGTGTTTGGATGTTCAAATGTTGAAAACAAAAACAAAAATTCTGCAGGCAACTGGCGGAACCCTCAGAATACACAGGCGAAACCCATTTGAGGGTACCGTCTGGTCCGTTGGGCCAATTCTGGGTTTCCCAGAAAATGCACTGGCGGAACCCATTTTTGGGTATTGCTGGATCCGCCAGTGCTGAAAAAAGTGACAGTCCGCATTTTTGACCCGCGAGACGATTTTCAAAATTTTCAAAAACTCCTAAAATCAAAAAGATAATGCATTTTTGGTTAGACAATGCAAAAAATAGACACGTAAACACACATATCATATGACTTTGACCTTGAGGTCGAGAATTTCACTATACTTAGTGAAAATATCATAAACAAGAAAATTTGACAACTTGCCAAAAGTTGTCTACCTGCATCAAAGTTAGATACTAGATGTTCCAAATTGTATTAACCATTGTACTACCACACAAATACATCATAAACATTGTTTAAACAACCAAATTAGTTCAAATAGCACCTAGTGCCAAACACTCCTACACACCCGCACTCATTGACGGTCAATCTTGTGCTTGAGCTTTCCAAGGAACCTTCCAAGATTCTTAAACATCCCCTTTGTTTGCTTGAACTCCGCCGACTCATTAGGAATATCCGGAAGTTGGGATAGGTATTCGAGAGGTGGGAGCCTAGAGTTTGGCAAATTGTCATCTTCACTCATTGAGGAAGATGATGATGAGGTAGGAGGATGAGGACGTTTTCCTTGGGCTTTGTAGACTCTCTTATCACTAAGTGGAACAAAGGTGTGTGGAATGAGAGAGTAGTCAAGACGAAGACCATTTGGAGTTGGTGGAATGGGTGAGATGAACCTAAAGAGATGGGTCAAGAGCATTCCATACGGCATAGCCGTTGTGCCATGCACGGGAATGTCGGCCATTCTCTTGGCCATGTAGTAGGCAAGGTTGAAGGGTTGCCTAACAGACAAGGAGTTGAGCATGTAGCAAAGGCAAAGGTTGATATGATCTCGGTTTCCTATTGTGCTAATGACATTGGCTCTAAGGACTTCCTCCCATTTCTTGAATTGGGGCTTAAGTTCATTCATTTCCATTCCATATGGGTCCTTATCGACCTCATTTCCCGAACGGGTTCTCCTAGTGTTGGTGGTCCTAACAAAGAGGTGGTCACGAAGTACATCTTTTGACACAAGAGGTGTGTCACAAGGATGGATGCGGTCTTGGAGGTTGTCAAGAGTTGAGAGGGAGTGCAAGTCGGAATAGATACAAGTACCTTGGTTTGGGACACCTATGATTTGAGCAAACTCCTCAAGAGTGAAGGAGTATTGATGACCACTAGTCTTAAAGTTGATAGACACATGACCATAATCATCCGTGGTGAGGACGGCGGTTGCATAGAACTCTAGAATGAATCTAGGACGAATAGGCTCGTCGATATTCAAAAGACACTCAAAGTTGATTGTGGCAAATTCGGCGTAAAGGTTTGTGCCTTCTAAGAAAGACGGGTCAGTGGTTCTACCCTCATGGACATAGTGTTTTTCTAAGGATTTGAAAACGTTGACCTGGTTTGGGGTAAGGCCTTTGGTTTTGTGGTGTTTTGGTAGGTACTTAATGGTGTCCTTGTGGTCGTAGTGGGTTAGAGGAGGCATGATGATTCTTAGAACAACAAAATTTCACATTTTAGTTTAAGTAAACTACTATTTTAGTGTGGATGTTCTAGTGTGTGTCTATATGAAAACAATGTGGAGGTGCGGTTATCTTGACTCATTTTGATGCTTCAAAAACGTTTTATAATGCAAGTTTTGTTATAAAACAAAAGATAACCCAAACGCTCCTAGTTCAATGTAGCTTCGTTTGAATGTACCCGAAAATACATATTGGTTATGTATTCCCTTTAGCATTCAAGAGACATTATGCAAGTGATGTTTTAAACATAACGTTTTGATTTTGTATTCACAATGTGAGACGAAAAAATATTTGTCCTACTTGTGAGAAATTTTTGGAAAGATTTGACATGGGGTGTTTTAGCAAACATGTTTATACTAATTAAGAATGCAATTCCTAACTATGGGGAACATGATTAGTTTTGTTAAACACCTAATTTTATGCATGAGTTTCTCAAGTTAATGCATAACCCCAAGTTTTTGTTTTTGTGCAAAAATAGAATTCCTAGACTCAGATCAGGATTGTAATCAAGTTTAGAATGCTTACAATGATGATTGATTAGCAATGTTAGGGAAAGGAAGACCAAGAATTCGTAGGTATGGATGGATGGTAAAGTGAATAGTAACAGTTTGGAAGTGGTGGTATGAGATAATGGGTGTTTGGTTTAATATAAACAAAAAAATTGATTCTGCAGGTCGGCGGACACGGCGGACCCCTGAGTTGGGTTCCGTCCGTTGTGTCTGAGGGTTCCGCCGACCCTGCTGAGAAAAAGACTTATGGATTTGTTTTGATTTTTTTGATTTTTGTCTAAAGTCCAGAACTACAATGTAGGTTCCATGAGTCCTAAGCCTAACCTAAGAAGGTTAAAAGGTTCACGTTTAAGGGGTTTTGTGAGAATGTCTGCTATGTTGTCTTCGGAAGAAACTTTCTCAATTGAGATATTTCCTTTTTGAACGTTGTCATGAAGGAAATGATGACGGATTTCAATATGTTTGGTACGAGCATGTTGAACCGGGTTTTTGCTAAGATCAATGACACCTTTGTTGTCACAAAGAATTGTGATGTCGTTGAGTTGAATTCCGTAGTCGACAAGAGCTTGCTTCATCCAAAGAGCTTGTTGACTTGCCTTTTCGGCCGAAACGTACTTGGCTTCCGTTGTTGAGATAGCAAGAGCCGTTTGCTTCTTAGAGAACCATGAGGTGAGACAATGTCCAACAAAAGTACAAATACCACTTGTACTTTTTCTATCGACATAGTCACCGGCATGATCCGAGTCAGCATACACTATGGTGTCTATTCCTGTTCCTTTGGGATACCATAAACCTAAATGTGTAGTGCCCTTAATATACCTAAAAATCCTTTTAACGGCTTCGAGATGAGTAGTCTTAGGATCTTCTTGAAAACGAGCACATAGACAAACACTAAACATAATGTCGGGTCTACTAGCCGTTAGGTAAAGTAGACTACCAATCATACCTCTATATTTAGTGCTATCTACGGATTCACTTTCCTCATCCTTGGTGAGTTTAGTTTCCGTGGACATGGGAGTTTTGATAGGTTTCGAATATTCTAATCCAAATTTCTTAAGCATGTCCTTAATATATTTAGATTGGTTAAAGAAGATACCATCTTCTAGTTGTTTAATTTGGAGTCCTAAGAAAAAGTTTAGTTCTCCTATCATACTCATTTCAAACTCGTCATGCATGATTTTTGAGAAATCCACACATAATTCTTGACAAGTTGATCTGAATATAATGTCATCAAGATAGATTTGGACTATGATAATATGTGAATCTTTCTTCTTAGTGAAGAGAGTATTATCAACTAAGCCCATGGTATACTTATGGTCAACTAGGAAGGTTTTAAGTCGATCATACCATGCTTTTGGAGCTTGCTTAAGTCCGTAAAGAGCCTTTTTAAGTTTGCAAACATGATTTGGTTTTGCAAAATCGATGAAACCCGGTGGTTGAGCAACATACACTTCTTCATTTATGACTTCGTTTAGAAATGCACTTTTCACGTCCATTTGAAAGAGTTTGAAATTATGTGCACATGCTTATGCAAGTAAGATTCTAATTGACTCGAGCCTAGTAACCGGAGCAAAAGTTTCGTCGTAGTCAATGCCTTCTTGTTGGTTATATCCTTGTGCAACTAGCCTAGCTTTGTTTCTAGACACAATTCCATTTTCATCCATTTTATTACGAAATACCCATTTTGTTCCAATTATAGTTTGACTCTTTGGTTGAGGAACTAATGTCCATACATCATTCCTAACAAATTGGTTTAACTCTTCTTGCATTGCAATTACCCAAGACTCATCTTTAATGGCTTCATTAATATTTTTAGGTTCAATGGTTGACACGAAACAAAAGTAGTTGCTTTCATTTTGAACTTTTGACCTTAGTGTTCTTTCGTTAATTTTGCCAATGACACCATCTAATGGATGACTTTTAGATTCTTTGACATTGACAAGTTCTTTGTTTAATAGTTCATCTTCCTTGTCATCACTTAAAATTTCTTGACTTTCTATTGCTTGGCTTTCAACTAAGTCATCATCTACCAAAGGTGATGTCTTAGAGGGAGGTGGACTCTCGTCAAATGTTACGTTTAACGATTCCTCGACTCTTAAGGTTTCTTTGTTCAAAACAATGTACGCTTTACTATTTTGTGAATATCCAAGAAATACACCTTCATAAGACTTCGGGTCAAATTTGGTGAGATAATCCTTGGTGTTAAGAATGAAACATTTACTCCCAAACACTCTAAAGTATCCTAATGTAGGCTTTTTACCTTTATATAGTTCATAAGGAGTTTTATTCAAAAATGGTCTAATTAAGACTCGATTTAAAATGTACGTTGATGTGTCAATGGCATTACACCAAAACTTTTGTGGAATGTTTTGTTCATTAAGCATTGTTCTACTCATCTCTTGCAATGTCCGGTTTTACATTCTACTACACCATTAGATTGAGGAGTACGTGGAGCCGAAAAGTTATAAGTTATACCATTAATATCACAAAAGTTTCCAAATTGAAATTCATTATCAAATTCACGACCGTGATCCGTTCTAATAGACACAATATTAGACCCTACTTGATTTTGAATTTTCTTACTTAGAATCTCAAATTTATCAAAAGCTTCATTTTTACTTTTCAAAAATTTTCTCCAAGTATATCTTGAGTAATCATCAACTATTACCAAAGTGTAGAAGTTACCTCCCTAACTTTGTATAGCGGATGGACTATAACACCCCCATTTTAGGATCGCAGCGGAAAGGGACATGGGATGTTATATACTAGTCACATTGTACAAATATAGTAAACAAATTCAAAATGAAAATGTTTTTAATAAAACTTTTGCATACAAAAGCCATTTAGAGTTAAACAAAAGAGGTCCCAAATAAGTACAAAGTTTAGCAATACATAAGATAATAAAAGTTTTGGTATTTTTTTAAAAGAAACTTTATTTAGAACATGAGCCATCTTGATATCCATCTCTTGCGCCTCCCATCCAATCTGAAAGTCACTAACGGACCTGAGATAAAACATGCTAAAAAGTCAACATAAAGTTGAGTGAATTCATAGAGTTTAATAAGTAATAAGTTGAATACAAGCATTATTTATCGGGCGACAAGTATTGCAATTACATGTCGGGTTATCTGATTATAGTATAGAGCTCATGACACCGAACCTTAACCTAGTTTTAACAGTTGCCCCGGCAGGGTAATATTTTCCATTTACCTCAATCTCTCAATATTATGTGACCGTTGAAAGGTGAGCGCTACTCACTCGGCCAGGCTGGTCAATGCCCAATATGCATATTCATAATACTAGCGTTTCCAAAGAAATTAACGGTTCATGATGGGGACTTAATTGGCAAGAAATACTCAAGTGACTATAATCATGTAATCGGGTTCAGCATACCAAAAGCTACTTGTATTCAATTTGTAAAAACGAGCATGTATCCCCTTCGCGAGGTTTATAAAACATTTAAGTAAGTAAAGGCGAGGCTATAAACTCACCATGAACAAAGAGGAATAATCACAATCAAGCAAGCGAAGAAAGATAGCCGCGAAGCTCTACGAAGAACCTAAACATATATAGGCTTGTCTTAGGTTTTAGAAAATAAACATTGATGTATTTTTGTTGTATATAAATTATACTCTTACTTATGCTTGGTACTAATTCTTATACTTATTTATATGTCCAATTTAGTCCTAATGTTCAAATTTAATTCAAAGGTTCCATTTAAGCCAAAGGGTCCAAAATAACTGAAGTGGGTCAAAATATATTTAAAGTTCAAAAGTTTATAAAACTTAAACATTTTTATACTTTTAATTCCAAAGCTGTCAAAAATGTTTATAACTTATTCACTTTCAAAAATCCGTTACTCACAAACCGTAAGTCCACAAATCTCGTTCTTTATATCCCCGGAAAGGTATACATCTGTACTAACAAGTTTTGTGGGTCCCACTGAGTCAAAAATTTGATTACATTAGTAAAACTATTTATTTGTCCATAATATTCAGTCCATCAGTTTTCAGATTTACAACTGTCCTGCGAAAAGTGCGATATATAGAGTTTTACTAACCCGATCAATTCCCGGCTTTTGGCTACGTTTAAGTAAAGAGGTTATCTAAAACTTTTATGTTTTCAGTAACAGTGGGTTATTCACAAAAAAAATGACTTATACACGTTTCAATTCTGTTACTCAGAATGTGACATGTTTCACGAAAATAATTATAGTTTAATCATTATAAAGAGTTATTCGATGAAATACCCGTCAAAATGACCACAAGACATAGGGATACAAGTAAATATTTTTTGTTTAGGTCCAATGTTTAGTGATTAAATTAGTTTATTCCATTTCTATCCGTATTCCAGATTCACAGTTTGCATGTTTAGTCCTTTAGGGTTTTCCAGTGATTAAACTTATGTACCAAGCATTATAATTTATATAAGGCATAAATACATCAAGATATAATAATTTTACAGTAATGAAAATAAAAATAAAATGAAAATTGAGTGGAGAATTTCCTTACAAAAGTGATGAACAAGAAAGATTACAACAACAAGAATATTAGACCTAGTTTAACCCATTCAACACTTGCACCATTTCTTTACCCCACTACAACCAACTTTTTAACCACCAAAACCTTTGTAAAAACTTGATAATCACAGCAATGGACACATCTTGAAAGCCTTTTAAAAACACTCTTGAATCAAGTATTTGAAGAGGAAAAATGATCAACAACAAACTAGCACCAAAGGACCTTCACTTTTGGACAATCTTGGACTAGAAAAATTAACCAACAAAAGTGTGTTGGGTCTTGAAGAGCCACGACCCAAGAGAGTAAAAGAGCATATTTTTAGAGTGAAAAAGTGATGCATAGGGATTGCACCAGGCTTTACCTCTCGAGGGATCTCGAGAAGCTTACAACCCCCACCAGGCAGTGTACCTGATCGTTGTAGTATAGTATAGTGACAAGTACCGGGGGATTGATCGTTCAACTCAGAAATAGTGTCGTTAGGATTGAAATTAATCTAACTAGGTCTAAAGGTGAAGGATGATTCTTTTTGTATTTTTATATTTTATGAAAAGCAAGTAAAAATCTCGGGTATTGGAAGGAAGGGCAGAATTAGTTGCTAATCAACTAACCCAAAAACTACTAATTAAACTAATAAACAAGAAAAGTAAACTAAGGTTCTACAAGGGATGTGAAGCATGTCTACCTATGATATGTTACTCCTTGCTAGCTAACCAATTCTACCTATTGAATTGTTACACCTTGTTTTAATTGACGGGTTGTATTCCTTAATACCAATCATGGGGTGGCGTACTTACTTCCCCAATCCTATAAGCTCCTACTTCACTCCTATGTCAAGCCGGCTAAGAAGCTCCTAACATGGGATCACTAGAATTCGCTCATGCATTAAATACAACCATAAAAACCTAGTACACATTGGTTCATGTTTCTTAAGACGTTCAAGCATGTTACCTTATGGAAGTCTACCAGTTTTCTTAAGCCTAACATCGAATTCATTCAATCAAAACAAGAATCAATAGGAAACAAGAATTATAAACTAAACCAATTAGACATATCGAAGTGTCACGCCCTAATTGATGAAGATAGACACAAACATCAACAAGGAATCAATAAGATCTAATCAATTATATACAAGTTTCACATAAACATAGGTAGACACAAGATGAATTAGCAAAACATAATAAAAGAAAAGCAAACAACAATGATAATGAAAGACATAATTGAGATAGAATCATCAAACCAATACATGATGTTTATGGAATGATTGAAACCCCCTAAGTTGCTGGAAAAACACCTACCTAAACCCAGGAATCGACCTTAGGGTTTAGGGTTTACAAAAAGTGAAGTTATGATGTTATATTTATAGGTATGTTTTCTGTCGGCAAGGCTTGACGGCGTCAGCTCTAACACATGACGGCGTCAGCCCGCCGTTTTCACCAAATCGAAGATTTCTTCATCCTCTTCGCGTGGGCTTTTGAATCACCTAAATCCGAGTTCGTATGCAAAAGTTATGACCAAAACAATATCAGCTACTCCGCGCGGAAGTTTTGACAAGTTAACACGTGACGGCCTTGGATGACGCCGTCACGTTTCTTCTGGGCCGTCACCACTTTTACTCTTGACGCCGTCATAAAAAGCCTCTTGACGCCGTCAGGACTGTTCCCAGCAAGGAACATTAAGACTTTGCCGTTTTCTTCACTTTTATGCTCCAAAAACGTCCAAAATGCTTCCTTTTCCTGAATTCACTCCAAAAGTACCTAAAATCACAAAAGGAACGATTTAGGGCAATATTTGATCAAATAAATTCAATTCCGGGCTTAAATGACCCCCTAAAAGTGGTTCATTTTTCGCCTCATCATATACCCTTACACTTGAGATTTGCTTGTCCTCAAGCAAATGCGCTTTTATTCTAGTCAAAATACAAGTTAGGGGTCATTTAACACTAATATAAAAGTAATTACAACAAATAATCGTTCCACTAAAGACCAAAGACAAGCACGGAGGTCATACACTAGCACCTCACAAATAGTGTTTAGATACTCACATCTCTCGGGTGTAATAAAGTATATATCACAATATGGAAATGGAAAACATCTCTCACTACCTGTCATAGCAAAATAGATTACCATAGGCTTGGGAAAGGATCAAACCTCCACCACATGGCGTAAGCACCTAGGATAAACTATCAAAGAGGTCTTTTAAAGGGTTGTAACGTTAGGTGTAGGGATATGGAATGCACGGTTTTGTTGGATATAGGCAGTCTTTACTCGTGGCGAGTTAACAATCTTGGTTAATTACATGTACAATGTGGCGTTGCTAAGCCAAGACTAGACTCGACTTAAGCTAATAAATCAAAAATAACAAAAACATAAAATGAACATTGAATGAAAAGGGATGGTAGTCCGTATGTTTTTCTCTTTCTTTTTTTTTTCTTTTTCTTGTTTTTTTCCCTTTTTTTTTTTTTTTTTTTTTTTTTTTTTTTTTGCATACACTCTTGCCCTACCATTTCAAAATAATACATTATAGGGAATGAATATTCCCTTTACACTTGAATTTTTACATATTTTACAATAAACTAATCTAATGACTCGAATTAAGAAAATCAAAACACTTTGAGTACTTTTAAGATTAACGTACATATGGGGGTAATATATGATGTTCTTCCCCATTACTCCATAAAATAAGTACTTTACCCATGAGTCCCAATCGTCCCAAAACAATATGTACTAGGATATGACTCGACTTAGCAAGCATGTAATCAATTAGATAATTAACTTAGGGTTTAACAAACAATAATGCACTAAAAATGAGTGCATACACGGAAGGCTAAGGTGATTTGGGTGTACATTTAAGTGGGGTGTAACAAATTCTTCCTTTAAGTAAGATGCTTAAAGTTAGAAAAGAAAAGATAGGATCGGAGGGGTGTACTAGGGGTTTCGTGTACTAAAAATGAGTACAACGCTAAGCTGTGGGAAAAAAATTAGTTGACTTAACTAGCCAAGTAATATGACTTAAATGGTCAAGTAATTATGATACGGGTTTAACACAAGGGTGATCCTAATGCCTCTTATCAAGTAGTAAATCCTACTACACGAATGTAGTCTCACTAGCGGTCTCGGGATGCATCACTAACGCAAGTTCCAGAATCTAAATGCTATCGGTACACTCATATGCACTAATAGTAAATGCTTTTCCTATCAAATCTAAAGGCGAACTTCACATATTTGGGTGAAAAATTTTTCTGAGTAGTACGGTTTTGTGCTAGTCATACAATCTCCTATCCATGAGACGCTTGCTATGGCTAAAGTTTCACTCCTAAATGTTGTAAAAAATTTTAAATTTGGCGCTAAAATTGCACTAACAAGTATTTCTCATAGTTTTATTACACATCTACCATTAAACAAACAAACTCAAGCGAAAGTGTATTTGTAAGGTATCATCATTTTACCCTCCCCTTACACTTAAGATGAACATTATCCCCAATGTTCAAGTAAAGAATGTAAAAGTGAAATAAGTAAAACAAATGAAATTAAATACTCCCCTGATTCACTCGGTATGGATAATAAGGTAGCCAGGTTAGATCTTCCTCCAAGAAAATGAACAATCAAAGCTTCCATTCCAGAAAAATAATCATCTTCTTGTCATACATAACCTGTAAATCCTGAGAAAACAGACAAGGCAACCTCGCATAAAATCGGCGGCAATCTACATAAGTTACTAAATCCTAGAAAACAAAGTAAGATATAATGCTTGTGGAATGAAGTTTGCAGATTTCCTGGAGATTATAAAACATAATAATTCAACAAAAACTTTAAAACTCCGTTAGAAAAACAAAACTGGCAAAATTTCCAGATTTTTACCCGTGACGCCATCAAGAGCAAGCTCATGACGCCGTCAGAAGTGACCTGCAGAAATTCTTGCGTTAAGTTTCTGGAAAATTTCTGGAAAAACTTGGTCCTACTTCCTGGAAAATCCTGCAAAACTTCATTATGACTCAATACAAGCATTTGACTCTAACAAATACGAATATACATGTTCACTTAATATTGTGGAGAATCATGATAGGTTTTGTTTCTTAAAAACATATTTGGGGTTTCCCCTTACACTTATCTTTTGCAAAAATACCTTTGGGTGAAGTTAAGACTAGGCCAAACAACAAAATAAAGTATTTCCATTATTTTAGTTTTGAAACATGATCTACCAACAATAAAAATAAAGCATGCATATGGAAACAAATAAAATCAAATAAACAAACAAACAAACAAATAAAGCTTGGGTTGCCTCCCAAGAAGCGCTTATTTTTGTTCGAGTCACGAGCCTGACTGTACCCTTATTTAACGGAAATAGGGGAGGTTTTCCCTACACTTTGAATTAAGTGCGGGTGGAAGTAGCGATACACACCCTTAAGGTGGAAATATGCCACGTGAGGAAAGTGTGTTGGATGAATTATATGCTCAAAGGGGTGTGCTCCTATCATCATAACCTTACCAAATTCAATCGGGTTAATGGGTGGATTAAGATTTTCTCTTAGAAATGGATCATCTTCTATCAACTTCGAGAGACTCCTAGTTGGGAATCCATCTTGACCTAATAAACCTGGTTTAAACCCATAATGTTTCTTAAGATCTATCATGAATGGGTGATGTAAGTATTTAAGATCATGGTTCACTCTTATATTGGCTTCTATTCCACATGGTTTAGATTCTACTACCTTCATCGTAAAACTACCCGTACTATATGGTTTGATGGGTGGATCGGGACCTATTTCAATTCCTAAATTCTCATCCAAGGATGGAAGATTAGGTAATGGTTTTGGTTGAGGCTCCGGTTCATCCAAACTAGGAACTTCCATAGAACTAAAAGAAAGGTTATGACTACAAGTATTCAAACCTATTTCTTCTAGTTGTGTTTGGTCCAAGGGCTCTACCTCTATTGGGGTTCCTATTGTCTCCTCTACTTCTTCTGGGTAAGTCATGGGCGGTGTGTGTGCCTCAAATGACGGTAAGACTTGTGGGGCACTTGGTCGGCTTAGATTTTCTACTCTATCGTCCATCTTATCAAGATCACATAAGTTTTCAACTTGTATTATGGTAGTGCCTAACCATGACATGCACTTAGGTACTTCAACTCTACCCACCTCATTCCTAAACAAACCTTCCGATTGATCCATCCAAATACCAAATAGGTCTAAGCTTACCATTTTTTGGTGCCATGTTCCACTTCTTTTATGGGCGAGAATCTCAAAGATTTCCCATACCTCTTCATCATCATACTCCCACATTTTGCCATCTTCCATATCTTCAATCTGCTTCTGGGTTTGGCAGTCGATACGAGTGTAAAAGATTTGAAGTGGAAACAATAAGTCAAGACCATGATGAAGGACCTTTTTTAGTAAGTATTTGAAACGAGTCCATGCATCGGAAAAAGATTCACCATTATGTCGACGGAACATAAAAATGTCATTTTGGAGTGGAAGGGGTAGATTATGTAGTGGATTTGGTCGATTGGTTGAAAAATTTAGCAGATTCGCGTTTTCCATGAAGGTTGATGGTAATGGTTACGAACAAAAACACGAAGAAAAAGATAGACTAAAGAAAATCCTAGAAAATAAAAATAAAATCTTACTAGAAAGGAATCTAGCAAGTAGACCTAATAAAAAGAGATTCTAACCTAGACAATAACTATTCCCCGGGCTGCGGCGCCAAAAACTTGATGCGTAGGGATTGCACCAGGCTTTACCTCTCGAGGGATCTCGAGAAGCTTACAACCCCCACCAGGCAGTGTACCTGATCATTGTAGTATAGTATAGTGACAAGTACTGGGGGATTGATCGTTCAACTCAGGAATAGTGTCGTTAGGATTGAAAGTAATCTAACTAGGTCTAAAGGTGAAGGATGATTCTTTTTGTATTTTTATATTTTATGAAAAGCAAGTAAAAATCTCGGGTATTGGAAGGAAGGGCGGAATTAGTTGCTAATCAACTAACCCAAAAACTACTAATTAAACTAATAAACAAGAAAAATAAACTAAGGTTCTACAAGGGATGTGAAGCATGTCTACCTATGATATGTTACTCCTTGCTAGCTATTAAATTATACCTATTGAATTGTTACACCTTGTTTTAATTGACGGGTTGTATTCCTTAATACCAGTCATGGGGTGGCGTACTTACTTCCCCAATCCTATAAGCTCCTACTTCACTCCTATGTCGAGCCGGCTAAGAAGCTCCTAACATGGGATCACTAGAATTCGCTCATGCATTAAATACAACCATAAAAACCTAGTACACATCGGTTCATGTTTCTTAAGACGTTCAAGCATGTTACCCTATGGAAGCCTGCCAGTTTTCTTAAGCCTAACATCGAATTCATTCAATCAAAACAAGAATCAATAGGAAACAAGAATTATAAACTAAACCAATTAGACATATCGAAGTGTCACGCCCTAATTGATGAAGATAGACACAAACATCAACAAGGAATCAATAAGATCTAATCAATTATATACAAGTTTCACATAAACATAAGTAGACACAAGATGAATTAGCAAAACATAATCAAAGAAAAGCAAACAACAACGATAATGAAAGACATAATTTAGATAGAATCATCAAACCAATACATGATATTTATGGAGTGATTGAAACCCCTTAAGTTGCTGGAAAAACACCTACCTAAACCCAGGAATCGACCTTAGGGTTTAGGGCTTACAAAAAGTGAAGTTATGATGTTATATTTATAGGTATGTTTTCTGTCGGCAAGGCTTGACAGCGTCAGCTCTAACACATGATGGCGTCAGCCCGCCGTTTCACTAAATCGAAGATTTCTTCATCCTCTTCGCGCGGGCTTTTGAATCACCTAAATCCGAGTTCGTATGCAAAAGTTATGACCAAAACAATATCAGCTACTCCGCGCGCAAGTTTTGACAAGTTAACACGTGACGGCCTTGGATGACGCCGTCACGTTTCTTCTGGGCCGTCACCACTTTTACTCTTGACACCATCATAAAAAGCCTCTTGACGCCGTCAGGTACTGTTCCCAGCAAGGAACATTAAGACTTTGCCGTTTTCTTCACTTTTATGCTCCAAAAACGTCCAAAATGCTTCCTTTTCCAGAATTCACTCCAAAAGTACATAAAATCACAAAAGGAACGATTTAGGGCAATATTTGATCAAAAAAATTCAATTCCGGGCTTAAATGACCCCCTAAAAGTGGTTCATTTTTCGCCTCATAAAAAAGTGATGGTGATGGTGATGATAACTATGTGCATGGTTTCACTAGTTATATGGTTAGGAGGCAAATGAAGGACAAGTGTTTAGCTTTTGTGAATCACCAAGCCACTTAGCTTGGTGCTTTGTATAAAAATCAGCCAACACATAGGGGGAAAGGTGAGTGGAGTGTTTTGTGAATTAATTTGGTCATAGTAAGTGTTATGTAGTGTATTTTGCTCCCGGTAATTAAAACGTAGGGTTTTTAAGACGCGTAACGTAGTACCGGGAAGTAATGATTTTTAAAACTTTCAAAAATATTAAAACTTGTTTTCATAATATATTTTAGAAACCTAGATGAGTGGTGAGTTCATCAAAGGGTTTAATGAAACCGTGAGTTGAAAACGCGTTTGGTGACACCGGTTCTTGATAAAAGTGACGTAAACTATAAAAATGAAATGACAAGTATAAAATTTAATTGTAAATATGAAAATAGGTTAAAATGCATAGAATATGTAAAATTATCATAGTCTAGGGTTGGTTCACATTGTTAAAATCATAAAACGTTAATTTAAATCGCGCAAATGTAAAAGGTGCAAGGTTTACCTAAAAATGGAAAAAGTAAATTATGACTTTTAAAAATATGATTGTAAGGAAACAACGGTGTGTAGAAAATGTAGACTGGACATAATCTAGTCGTGGTTGAATTAATTGAACGTACGCGGATAACTTCCGACGAAATTAATTATTTAAAAATAAAGTAGTTAAATAATAAATTATTAAAAATAATGACATGAAATTTTTGAAATGTCACAGCACGTACCCCTTATGAGAGCGCCGTCCCGGAGCTCAACTCGCTTTATCTCTAGACGGCTCACTTGCAAAAGAAAAAAAATGAGGATACTCGTAAGGAATGAATTCTAGAATAACTAACGACGCAGTTCGATTCTTGTCGTCTAGAAATATGGTACAGAGTAAGGTTGACTATATGCGATAAAGATAGAATGAGGATTTGTTTAGCTGTTTTGCTCGATCGTATGAATACCGCTGAATTGTTATACTCACATAAAAATTTTGTGATTCTCGAAGATCAAGTAGAAGATCAATTAGACATAACCCATATATAACTATTCCTAGTATTTGAAAAATCTAAGTCGAACATAGGTAGTCAGACTATGTTCCACTGTCCCAAGGTTAAAAATAGGTGACTATACATTATTTAATCGAGGTTCGATAAAATTTTCAAATACTTAACTTAGTTATACTCGTGATATGTCCATTGTTGGACAAGTATGGAGTTTGCATAAGTATCTTATATACAAAGAGTGATATAAGTTTGTACATACGTAAGAATCAATCATAAGTAAGTAGTATGAGTATGTAACACAAGCGAATAAGGAAAATGAGTCCACATCGGGGCAGAATCACGGACCTTTAACAATGAAGGATTCAAAAGAGAACTTGATGAATGAAGAGAAAGTTACTGAACTTCAGCTTTTGTAGATGATAAATAAGTTTATAAGATTTAGAATAGAATGACGAACAATAAAATAATAACAGAATAATTCATGAGGCAATAATAAATCAATGGTTTTAGTTAATAAGACAAGGTCGAGTAATTCGTAAGATAATAACAAAATCGTTTATAAGGTGGTGAAAATTTTGGTAAAAGGTAAATGACAGAACGATTTCTAAGATGATAACAAAATAGTTTATTCAAATCTAGTCCAAACAATTTATTTAATAGTAGTACATAAGTGGATAAGTTTATAAGATGGTGGTAAAGTAGTTTGTAAGAGAGTGGCAAGGAGTGTATTAATATTTTAGTGAAAATGGTTTAGAAGATAGTAGTAAACTAGTTTTACAAGGTAATTGACCAAATGATTTGTAAAAAGGTGACAAAAAAAGTAAATTTTGAACTAGTTAGAGCAGTTTATAAAATAGTAGTGAATAAGGTTATTAGTTTATAAGGTAATAATGGGGTAATTCTTTGGGGAATAGTAAATCTATTTGTAATATGATGAAAGATAGTTTATATGACAATAAATGAGTTGTTTATAACATGGTAGTGAAATTTCCAATGTAAATAAATAGAATGTGACGGGTTTCAGATAAAATACCGTTGTGTAAGGTCATGAAAAGATTTTAAAGCTCATAGAATTACTCATGATTTTTGGGAAAATAAATGAGACCACTATGTCACCCACTACGTACGAGAAAATTTTTTGAGGATCGTCAAAATGAATAAACATGTATTTAATAGTTTAGTAATCTTGGTGAAATAGGTACATAATTGAGAGAAATAAAGTTTGACATGATGTTTTGTAGGTTGAGTATAAAGGGGGTAAGAGCCGGTAAAGCATTTAGAAAAGTAACCTTTATACAAATAAGAAATAGTGCTATGGTAAATAGATATAAGTAGTCGAGTGAAAATCGGGTATATATAAATAGTCTTTAGATAAATAGTATCAATAGCGGTGCTTAAGAAAATAAGCAAGAAATGCTCAGAAATATGAGTTCACGGGGAGTAAGACAACCAATAGAAATTGATAAACTGTAACATGTTTCGCAATCATATGAAATGATATAACATAAAGTTATGAAAGAGTTTAGAAACCATTGTAATCACATACAATGTTTGATAAATAAGAGAGACCATTGTAATCGCATACAATGTCTGATAAATATGAGAGACCATTGTAATCGCATACAATGTCTAAGAGAGACCATCGTGTAACTCATAATGGTTAGAAGAGTTTAGTATTCATGTGAGAACTTTATATAGAAATATATCGATGTTTCAGGATCAAGCAAGATAGCCAAGAGAAAAAAAAATATCGTAAGTACATATAGTATTATTCACTATACATATACGTATAGCAATGGTGCACTCGAAGATGTGTATAAATTTCCGGATGAAAATTCACAATGCACATGAATATCATAAAATACAACTAGGAAGTTTAGTGCACACAAGGTTATATATATAAGAATGATACTTTCGCGGATTATCGGATGAGTTAAGAAATAATTATTGTACTCCTATAATTATCCCTAATATA
The DNA here is from genome assembly GCA_030686995.1 of Artemisia argyi. Taxonomy (NCBI): domain Eukaryota; kingdom Viridiplantae; phylum Streptophyta; class Magnoliopsida; order Asterales; family Asteraceae; genus Artemisia; species Artemisia argyi. Next base: position 26,702,655 of record CM060704.1, read on the forward strand.
GTATGATTAAGATATATATACGAGGGAGAAATAGGAAGCTCAGGAGTAGGTGCGCATGGATATCGGACAAGATGATGGAAGCTTATGATTTTGAAAAAAAAATAAATGATTATAGTCTAGTTTTTTTTTTTTTTTTTTTTTTTTTTTTTTTTTTTTTTTAATAAAACAAAAAGACCTAGTTCACTATAATTTGTGCTCTGGTACCATTCTATAACACCCCCATTTTAGGATCACAGCGGAAAGGGACATGAGATGTTATATACTAGTCACATTGTACAAATATAGTAAACAAATTCAAAATGAAAATGTTTTTAATAAAACTTTTGCATACAAAAGCCATTTAGAGTTAAACAAAAGAGGTCCCAAATAAGTACAAAGTTTAGAAATACATAACATAATAAAAGTTTTGGTCTTTTCTTAAAAGAAAATTTATTTAGAACATGAGCCATCTTGATATCCATCTCTTGCGCCTCCCATCCAATCTGAAAGTCACTAACGGACCTGAGATAAAACATGCTAAAAAGTCAACATAAAGTTGAGTGAATTCATAGAGTTTAATAAGTAATAAGTTGAATACAAGCATTATTTATCGGGCGACAAGTATTGCAATTACATGTCGGGTTATCTGATTATAGTATAGAGCTCATGACACCGAACCTTAACCTAGTTTTAACAGTTGCCCCGGCAGGGTAATATTTGCCATTTACCTCAATCTCTCAATATTATGTGACCGTTGAAAGGTGAGCGCTACTCACTCGGCCAGGCTGGTCAATGCACAATATGCATATTCATAATACTAGTGTTTCCAACGAAATTAGCGGTTCATGATGGGGACTTAATTGGCAAGAAATACTCAAGTGACTATAATCATGTAATCGGGTTCAGCATACCAAAAGCTACTTGTATTCAATTTGTAAAAACTAGCATGTATCCCCCTTGCGAGGTTTATAAAACATTTAAGTAAGTAAAGGCGAGGCTATAAACTCACCGTGAACAAAGAGGAATAATCACAATCAAGCAAGCGAAGAAAGATAGCCGCGAAGCTCTACGAAGAACCTGAACATATATAGGCTTGTCTTAGGTTTTAGAAAATAAACATTGATGTATTTTTGTTGTATATAATTATACTCTTACTTATGCTTGGTACTAATTCTTATACTTGTTTATATGTCCAATTTAGTCCTAAGGTTCAAATTTAATTCAAAGGTTCCATTTAAGTCAAAGGGTCCAAAATAACTGAAGTGGGTCAAAATATATTTAAAGTTCAAAAGTTTATAAAACTTAAACATTTTTATACTTTTAATTCCAAAGCTGTCAAAAATGTTTATAACTTATTCACTTTCAAAAATCCGTTACACACAAACCGTAAGTCCACAAATCTCGTTCTTTATATCCCCGGAAAGGTATACATCTGTACTAACAAGTTTTGTGGGTCCCACTGAGTCAAAAATTTGATTACATTAGTAAAACTATTTATTTGTCCATAATATTCAGTCCATCAGTTTTCAGATTTACAACTGTCCTGCGAAAAGTGCGATATATAGAGTTTTACTAACCCGATCAATTCCCGGCTTTCGGCTACGTTTAAGTAAAGAGGTTATCTAAAACTTTTATGTTTTCAGTAACAGTGGGTTATTCACAAAAAAATGACTTATACACGTTTCATTTCTGTTACTCAGAATGTGACATGTTTCACGAAAATAATTCTAGTTTAATCATTGTAAAGAGTTATTCGATGAAATACCCGTCAAAATGACCACAAGACATAGGGATACAACTAAATATTTTTTGTTTAGGTCCAATGTTTAGTGATTAAATCAGTTTATTCCGTTTCTATCGCTATTCCAGATTCACAGTATGCATGTTTAGTCCTTTAGGGTTTTCCAGTGATTAAACTTATGTACCAAGCATTATAATTTATATAAGGCATAAATACATCAAGATATAATAATTTTACAGTAATGAAAATAAAAAGAAAATGAAAATTGAGTGGAGAATTTCCTTACAAAAGTGATGAACAAGAAAGATTACAACAACAAGAATACTAGACCTAGTTTAACCCATTCAACCCTTGCACCATTTCTTTACCCCACGACAACCAAATTTTTAACCACCACACCCTTTGTAAAAACTTGATAATCACAGCAATGGACACATCTTGAAAGCTTTTTAAAAACACTCTTGAATCATGTCTTTGAAGAGGAAAAATGATCAACAACAAACTAGCACCAAAGGACCTTCACTCTTGGACAATCTTGGACAAGAAAAATTAACCAACAAAAGTGTGTTTGGTCTTGAGGAGCCACGACCCAAGAGAGTAAAAAAGCAGATTTTTAGAGTTAAAAAGTGATGGTGATGGTGATGATAACTATGTGCATGGTTTCACTAGTTATATGGTTAGGAGGCAAATGAAGGACAAGTGTGTAGCTTTTGTGAATCACCAAGCCACTTAGCTTGGTGCTTTGTATAAAAATCAGCCAACACATAGGGGAAAGGTGAGTGGAGTGTTTTGTGAATTAATTTGGTCATAGTAAGTGTTATGTAGTGTATTTTGCTCCCGGTAATTAAAACGTAGGGTTTTTAAGACGCGTAACGTAGTACCGGGAAGTAATAATTTTTAAAACTTTCAAAAATATTAAAACTTGTTTTCATAATATATTTTAGAAACCTAGATGAGTGGTGAGTTCATCGAAGGGTTTAATGAAACCGTGAGTTGAAAACGCGTTTGGTGACACCGGTTCTTGATAAAAGTGACGTAAACTATAAAAATGAAATGACAAGTATAAAATTTAATTGTAAATATGAAAATAGGTTAAAATGCATAGAATATGTAAAATTATCATAGTCTAGGGTTGGTTCACATTGTTAAAATCATAAAACGTAAATTTAAATCGCGCAAATGTAAAAGGTGCAAGGTTTACCTAAAAATGGAAAAAGTAAATTATGACTTTTAAAAATATGATTGTAAGGAAACAACGGTGCGTAGAAAATGTAGACTGGACATAATCTAGTCGTGGTTGAATTAATTGAACGTACGTGGATAACTTCCGACGAAATTAATTATTTAAAGATAAAGTAGTTAAATAATAAATTATTAAAATTAATGACATGAAAATTTTGAAAGGTCACATGGACCAAATAAATCCATATGCAAAAGTTCTAGACACCTAGATATAGAAACCAAGTTTTTAGCCTTATGGCTACTATGGACTTGTTTACCGACTTTGCAAGCATCACAAAAGTGTTGGTCATATTTCAACTTAGGTAGGTTTCGAACTAAGTCTTTGGAGGAGAGGTTTTGGATTAGTCTCATGTTAGCGTGTCCTAAACGTCTATGCCATAAAGTTGAAGATTCATCTAATGAGGTAAGACAAAGTTTGTCTCTAGATGTTGGATCCATCTTCATGACGTATACATTGTTCTTAAGGACACCTTTGGCTATGGTTATACCATCTTTAAGTATTTTACTTCCGTTTTCACTAAAAAGGACATTATACTTATTACGAAAAAGTTGACTAATACTAAGGAGATTAAAACCTAAGTTATCAACATGAGCTACATCATCTATAAAAAGGAAGTCATGAGAGATTGTACCTTTTCCGATGATTTTGCTTTTAGCTTTACTATCAAACGTAACATTACCTCCGTTACATTTGTGATAAGTAGTGAAGAGGCTTTTGTTACCCGTCATGTGCCTTGAACAACCGCTATCTTTAATCCATTCATCCGGTTCCAAACAAACTTTGAGGCACACCTATTTTATGAAAAACACTCAAACATTTGGTCCCCAATTTCTCATGGGTCAATTTTGGTTAAGCATACCATTAACTTGTTCCATGTATGAAACTAGAGCATAAGGGTTTCATGACATGTAATTTGGAGTTTGGTAATGTCTAGGAGTGTTTTGGTTTCAAACATGTTGGTAGTTTGGCCGAGCGTTGAAGTTGCTCTTTGGAAAGGGGCGTTTGGGAATTAGAGTCTTAGGTCTTGGTTGAGTAGTCTTAGCTCTAAATTCATTTTTACTAAGTCCTACTCCAGTTTTAAACACATGCTTTGTTCCATTTTTATACGTAACTTTAACAAATTTTGAACGATCCGATGTGGATGGAGTTACTGCTGCAGTAGGCCTGGCGGAACCTTCGGGTCCAACGGGCGGAACCCTGGATTGGGTTCCGTCTGTTCCGCGGGCTGCTGTAGCAGTTTTGTTTGTTTCTTGTGCAATCTTTTCTTGTTTCGTTTGACCCTTTGAAGTTTCTATTTTCATGAATCCTAGTCCTGTTTTATCAAAGGGTGACTTTTGAATTTTCATAATTTCATCCGCACAAGAAATGCTTTTATCGAACTTCTTAAACTTTGTGGTTTGTTTTATTAGATCATTTTGAGTAATTTTAAGTTTCTCAATTTCGAGTTTAAGTTCTTCACATGATTTGCAAGAAGTGTCAATACCTTTACTCTTTTCTAATCTCTTAGCTTTTTCTTTTAATTCATAAACTTCATTTTCTAAAAACTCCTTTTTAGTTTTGAAAAACTTATTTTTGTTTATGATTTTTAAGCTCAATTCACAAAGTTTGTTATATTCTTTTTGTAAGGTGTCATCATCAATAGAGGAGTAAGATGAGTCGGAGAATACCTCATTTAAGTTGTGAGCCATGAGAGCAATACCATCATTCTTTGGCTCATCGTCATCTCCTTCATAGTCACTCCAAGCACCACCTACAAAATCTTGTTGAGGTTTGCTCTTGGGTGGTTTTGGACATTCTCCTACAAGATGACTTGTGTCTCCACACTTATAACATTTTCTTTCAACTTTTCCTTTCCTATCATCACGATCTTTTCGAAAAGTTTTCTTGTCATCTTTAGGTTGCCTTACAAACTTTCCTCTTCTACGAAAGTACTTCTTAAAGTCTCTAACGGCCATAGCATATTCCTCATCATCACTATCCGAAGTAGATTCTTCATCATCACTTGATTGGACTCTAGCTTTCAAGGCAATGGACTTAACTTTTTCTTTCTTGCTTCTAACTAGTTCCGAATCTTTTTCCATTACCATATCATGAACTTTGAGGTTTCCAATTAGCTCATCAAGTGACATGCTTGAAAGATCTTTGGATTCTTCAATTGCCGTCACTTTTGCTCTCCACTTCGGATGGAGTGCTCTAAGAAATTTCCTGACAAAGTTCTTACTACAAAAAGATTCATCAAGTGCTTTAAGTGAAGTAATAATAGTGTTAAACCTAGCAAAAGCATTATCAATAATCTCATCTTCGGAAATAACAAATTGTTCATATTGTTGAACAAGAAGATCAATTTTGTTATCTTTAACTTGTGAGTTTCCTTGATGAGTGACAATTAAAGATTGCCAAATATCTTTGGCGGTTTTACACAAAAAGACTCTTTCATATTCTTTCTTAGGCAAAGCGTTGTAAAGCATCATTTTAGCTTCATTATTTTTACCAATCAATTTCTTTTGATCATCATCTTTAATGTTAGTAACTACGTTATCACCATCAATGATTATATACCATAAATCTATATCTTTAGATTTCACGTAAGTATCAAAACGGTTTTTCCAATATATAAAACCATTTGCTTCAAAGAGTGGTGGTCTTTGCATAGATTGCCCTTCTTTGTAATTTTCAAAATCCATGGATCGTTTCAAGTTTTAAAACACACTATATTTTAAAAGCTTGAGTAACGTAGCTCTTGATGCCAATTGTGGAAAACTAGAAGGGGGGTTGAATAGTTTACCGTTTAAAATCTTTTTAACTTGTTTAGTTAGCTTTGAAACTTTCCGTTTGATCAAAGATATATACACAAACACAATATATAGCATGCAAGTAAATGAAAGAAACGATCAAACCACAACACGAGTATTTATCGTGGTTTGGCTACAAGGACTCTTTTTCCTTGCCCTACATCCACGCCCCGAGTATCCAACTCGAGAGTTTCTTTCACTAGTCAACAAGCTCCTTTCACCGGCGGAGAAAACCTTACACGTCGCTTATACTTTTACCGACACAAAGCTAGATGTCGAGTTCTTTTACAAGGGCACAACCACTCCCGTTAGTTCTTTTACAAGGGTACAACTACTCCCGATATTCTTTGTATTTTGAGGACTAAAATACTAACCGATCACCACTGAAAATACACAATCAAATGAAGTGTAAACTACACAAGTCTACACAATGCTAAGCTAACAAGTCTTGCAACGTTGTGTTGAATACTTGTTACTTTTAATGAGCTCGTGAATCTCTTTGCTACAAAAAGAAACTTCACATATGAAATGTTAAAGGGTTAGATGAAAGAATGAATGTGTGTGTGTAAAATATGATATAGAGTGATAAGCCAAAAATCAACTTGTGTCTTGGTATTTATAGCAAAGCCTTCTGCAGGTCTGGCGGATACGGCGAAACCCTCAGATGGGTTCCGCCCGTGTACCCCCAGGGTTCCGCCGGGCTTGCAGTTGGTTTTGCAATAAATCTTGCAAACCAATCAAAGTCACATCTCATTACACCTTGCAAACCAAACAATGTCACATCTCATAATATCTAGTCAAACACTAAACTTGCAAGCAACCACATAGTAAGTCAAACACATTTCTTTCCATAAATGTATATTGACAAAACTTGCCATAAATGTGATGTGACAATTCTATTTTAAGAAATAAAAATTGTTGTGTTTTATGAAATGTAAAGTGTAGCAAAAATCTAGTTTATGCAATTCTTTAAAACTAAGATTATGTTTTACTTAGAAACTAAAGTTTACATTTTGTCGTTAACAAAACTTAGCGAAGATCGTAAAATATAAATAACGTTTTTAGGCGATATTTGTATTAACAATCTGTTTTCTTAATTTAATATAAGCTTTCAAGTTCTTATTTCAAGCTTTGTTCTTATTTCAGTTTCATTATAAAAATACAAGTGTAAGGTAAAATATGGTTTAAGCTGTCTAGTTATTAAACATATTCCACAAGCTCACTTAAGCTCTTAAATATATAAGAAAAACCTAAAAAGGAAAGAAAATACAAAAAAACAAAGCGGGGAACCTTTGCATTTGACTGTGGAAGCTCTAGGAAGTGCCAAGTAATGGAATTGGCAGATGGATTGTACCTAGCTTATCTCTGATAAGCTAGGAGCTTGTAGAGTAGCTCCTCGAGCATATTTGATCTTGTTTTGAGCAAAGATCCTTTGTAAGTTTCCAATTTTCTTATTTTTAGTTAAATTGTGATTTACTGTAGCATAGCTTATTTCACTGCTTATTTGGTTTATTTGTGCTTATTAGGTGTTATTTAGTCACATTGTAGCTTAAAATAGTGTACTAGTTCATATTAAACATTTAGTGATCAAAATCTTAGGTTGACTGTTGTTAATGTTCTATTTAGTGATCTTTGGTAATTGTGGAGTATACCTGTGTTTTTCATGCTTATTGAAGCTTAATACAACATAGTAATTCAGTTGGTAGTGACCTCTTGGTCTTAAAGCTCATTTTGGGAAATAAATCAACAAAACAGTGCCCTAAAGGGGTGTTTGGATCTTATCGTTTCACTGTGTTAAGAAGGATTTGGTTGGTCATTTCTGCTTGAAACATGTTCATCTAATTCATATTAAGACAGAGTAACCACAAAAACTTGCTCTTGTTTTATCAAAAGTCAAAATCACCAATCATTTGGCCTATTCATCTGTCTGTGTGGATTTTGAAGTGGCATAAGCCCCATTTCCACTCACAAGTGTGTGACCAAGCTTAATTTAGTCTTCATATAGCATAATTAATCTCAATCAGTTCAAAAATCCATGTAAAAATCCATTTTAGTCAAACTAGAAGTAAAAGTAAAAAGTCAAAATTTCTTAAGTGCTCAGAAAATCATTTCTTGTGGGATTTTTCTAGAATTTTGTGGAGTGATTCAGGTCTTAAAATTGTTAGAGGTTAAATTCTGTCACATAAACTACAATAATCTGTGTTTAGCTTATTTTTGTGTGGACCCCACACTTGTTCAAAGTGAGCTACAGGGAGAGCAACCTCCCCTGCACCAGGCCTTTGGCCAATTTTCCTTGGCCCTCTGTGACTTAACCAATGGACCCCACACCCTGCCCCTTGGCTTATTTTGTAGCTTATCAGTCCACCTTTTCAGTCCTAGGTTTAGTTTGGGCTTTAGCTTATTGTATCATAGCTTATTGGACCTCCCTTGTGACTTGTATTCAGAACCTTATACTGACTCAATCAGTATTTGAGCCCAAATACCAAGCCTCACCCAGTGCTCATCAAAAAGCCATAAGCCCAGCTTATTGGCTTATTTCAGAGTTGACCAGGTCAACTTCAAGGTTTAGGGTTCTATTTGAACCATCCCTCACCTCTGTGGACCCCACAGAGGTCCAAAAGTCATAGTTCAAGGCCTGTTTTGGCCTTGTGTTTCATTAAGTGCTTATTTGGCTTCATCAGCTTGTTCATGTGCTTATTTTGAGTCTATTTGCTTATTTCAAGTTTGTCTCCATCTGTCTTATCTTATTTGTGAATCTGTTAGCTTTTTCAAAAATCCACAAGTCCTAATAAGCTAAAATACTCACTGTTAAGCATAAGGGGGTGCACACAGCTTATTAATAAACTATAACAAAAGTGATTTCGTAAAAGTTGTCTATTTTTAGCTAATAATCAGTTGTCAATATGAAAAACCAACAAAAACCAACTTTAAAATTAGTGATAGCTTCTATTTAATAGGATTTATCTTTTTAATTTTTCTTTTCAGCATATTATTAAGCACTTCATCATTTTAATATTTTTCCTAATTTTCTTCCATCTTAAAGTATTTTTGATAATTTTCCTAGATATTTCTCTTTTAATTTAGTAATTATTAGAATTAATATTAGTTTAATTAATAATTAAGTAATAATAGTAATTAAATAGTTCTATTAATTTTTAATTAACAACAGTACCTTTTTATATTTTTCTTAGATTTTATAATTCATTAAATATTATTAGAAAATAGTTTCTTAATTACTACTGTTCATTTTCTAATTTTCTTAATTAATTTAGTTAAATTAGATATTAATTAATAAATAAGTAAATAATTAGTAAAATAGTCTAAAAATAATTTTTATAAGCTTTTTATAAATTTTTAGGATTCCTGAGATGGTTAATTAGTTTTAAAAATTTTCTCAGAATTTTCTAAATTATTTTGCTATTTTTAGTAATTTAAATTAGTTTATATAGTTTAATTAATATAATTAGTATTTAATTAATAAAAAATCCACAAAAAAGACAAAAATATATATTTTTAGTTTTTAAATTAATTTTAAGTCATTTTCGTATTTTAAAAATTAATTTTGCAATTTTCTAGTTAAAATTTGTATTATAAAGTTTTTAAGTTAATTAGTTTTAATTAATTAGTTAAATAGTTTCTATTTAAATAATTAATATTAAATAATAAAATAATCAAAAAAATATTTTTCTTTTTAATTTAATTTTCTTTTTATAATTAAGTTTGTAAAATTTTCATTTGCACCCCCTGTAGTTGTAAATTGTTTGAAACTCACATTTTCTTTTGTTTGTAATCAAATCTGATTTCTAATTTGTGTACGTGTAACCATATATGTGCTTCTGTAATTGTCAATATTGTTTCAGTTGTTCAAATACCAAGTAATCATTAGTATAATCAATTCCAAATCTTTATTGGTTACTGTCCTTAGTACCACTCAGTCCCACAAACGTTTACAAACACCATTTCAATCTCGTCGGGACAAAACGACCCGGGGAAACTCTATACTATCCACGGAGCATTGACCTTAGGCTGTTTGACTTTGTTGACCAAATCACTTGGTCAATATTATCTGACGGTTTAGGCTCAATCAAAATTTGGCGCCGCTGCAGGGGAGGTTGTTGCTTGTTTTAAAAACGTTTTAAGTTTAGTGGTATTCAAAACCCTCCCTGTACAAATTTCACCACTTTTGTAAAAATTTTAATCATATCAAAAAGCTCATTAACACTTTTCCTAAAGTGTTAACAACAAAAAAAAAAAAAAAAAAATCATCAAAAACAACAAAACAATCGTGAAGTTAAATTACTTCGATTTCTTTAAGATTACAACCTACACAGGTGGAATACGGAAGTTTTGACATTAAATTGCGAACTGAAGAGAGATCCATTCTTCTCTCCCGCCACCCTGCGAGTAATTTTAAAGAAAACGATTTCGGTTAACGAATCGATACCAAAAATATTTCCAAAAGTTTTCTGCACACACACCCAAAAAGCCAAAAAAAAAATTCTGTTAATAATAATTACATAAAATCTTACCACCGCAAACCAAGGCAGAACACCTACCAACTGGGGGTTTGAACAAAATAAGTTCCCAAACATAAGATTAAAACTTGCCATTGTATCCCTGTGAGTGGTGTACCTTTTTCAAAGAAGCCATACACTTGTGATTATTGGTTTAAGTTCCCTGTTGTTTTGCCTCGATCTTGTTTTGAAAAATTGTTTTTAGTGCATGCACACTCGTTCACAAACAAAGCGTAAAAGTCAGAAAAACGTACCCGAGCTACGTACTGTTATTGAAGAACCAAAAACAGAAATGGACGACGGGCCACCACCACCCTTGACCCTCCCAAGGATGAATCAGTTCCCGATCTCCAAACGATGGAGAAGTTGTGTCAGCCTACCATGCAAGGGAGGGGCGGACCTATTGCACCACTCACTATTGAGGCTACGGACTTTGGCCTCAAACATCACATGATCCAACAAGTCCAGAATTCATGTTAATTTCACGGATTACCGGGTGACGATGCTAACAAGCATCTTGACAAATACCTTACCGTCACCCAAAGCATGAAACAACACGGTGTCAGCGATGATGCCCTCCGTCTGTATCTCTTCCCCTATTCTCTCACCCATCATGCCACTGCTTGGTTTGACCGACTCCCCAAGAATTCGATTCACACCTTTGAAGAAATGGTAACCAAGTTTTTAGCCAAATATTTTCCACCTTCCCTGGTTACCAAGTTACATAATGATATCAGCAACTTCCGGCAGCGTCCCGATTAGTCTCTATTCGAGGCTTGGGAACGTTATAAGCTCGCAATTGATCGGTGCCCTAACCACAATATGTTACAAGTTACCATCATAGACACCTTCTATAATGGTCTAACATTGAGGCACCGAGATATTCTCAATGCTGCTGCTGGTGGGACCTTCATGAAAAGGCGTCCCGAAGAGTGCTATGATCTGATTGAGAACATGACTGCCCTCCATAACTTTTGGGATTCCTGTGCAGAGAGGGATGAGTCATGTAAATCAGTCATTCCTTCATCATCATCTCCTGATATCGCGGTTCTCACTAAAAATATGGACGACTTTGCTACGGCTATGTTGAGGATGAACCAAACCCTCCAAAATCAACAAGTGAAAGCCGTAGCCTGAAGTTGTGAGACTTGTGGAGGCCTACATTTGTATTCCGAGTGTCCAGCCACGGCTGGTTATCCTCAAGAGAACGTTTATGCTGCTCAAGGTTCCTAAAATATAGTGGGTAATTCTTACCAACCATATGGGGACCGTAATCTCTTAAGCTATCGTTCCAACAATTTTCTCGGGCCACCCGGTTTTAATCAAAATCAAAACCGTAACTCGAATCAAAATCATAATCGAGGAGATTTTAACCAAGGTCAAAACCCTAATTTTCAAAACCAGAACCAAAATCAAGGTCATTTTAATCAAAACAAATTTCAAAATGGCAATCAAAATCAAGGTTTTCAAGGAAATTTTCAAAGAAATCAAGGTCAAGGGAATTACAATCAGGGTAATTTCAATCAAAGAAACAATTTTCAGGGTAACAACAACCAAAACCAAGGAAATTTTCAAAACAACCGTGTTCAAAATTTTCCTAACCAAAATCAAAATGTTGTTCAACCCCAGTCTTCCTCCGATGAAGTGTTAAAACAATTCATGAAAGCACAAGAGGAAATGAATCGGTTATTGGTCAGCAAGATCTCTGAACTTCAGAAGTCTTTAAATGATCAACCCTCGGGCTTAGGTACACTACCGAGCAACACGATCGCTAACCCGAGGGGCGATGTTAAGGCGATCACTACCCGAAGTGGAGTTTCATATAATGGACCCACGATTCCCTCTACCTCTTCTTCTCCTCCTACCAAGGTAGCGGAACGTGAACCTGAGGTTACCACGGACACGGTACTTCATACTAATAATGGAGGTACCTACAACGTCCACCCTCAAGTTGTCCCGGTCCCGACTCCCATGTCAAAAGTTGTATTTGATCTTCCGGAAATTCCTGATGAAATTCCAAGAAACAATCCCAAGCCTTCGATTCCATATCCTTCACGTTTGAATGATCAAAAGTCCCGCTAAAAAGCTAATCATCAGATGGAAAAATTCTTCCAAATTTTCCAAGAATTACATTTCGAAATCAGCTTCGCGGATGCTCTTCTTCTGATGCCTAAATTTGCATCAACAATAAAAAATTTGTTAAGTAACAAGGAAAAACTCTGTGAGATGGCTAAAACTCCACTGAACGAGCACTGCTTGGCAGTGCTTTTGAAAAAGCTTCCTGAAAAGCTTGGTGATCCCGGGAAATTTCCCATTCCTTGCATTTTCCAGGGGATGGTTGAATGCTTTGCCTTGGCCGATCTTGGTGCAAGCATCAACCTAATGCCTCACCCAATCTGGAAGAAACTCTCTCTTCCTGAGCTCACTCCTACCTGCATGACTCTCGAGCTTGCAGATCATACTATATCTCGTCCCCTCGGCATTGCCGAAGATATCTTCGTGAAAGTAGGAAAGTTCCATTTTCTGGCAGATTTCGTGATTGTTGATTTCGATGCTGACCCAAGAGTTCCTCTCATTCTCGGGAGGGGATTCCTAAGAACGGGTCGCGCTCTAATCGATGTTTTCAAAGAAGAAATCACTTTGCGTGTTGGTAATGAAGCCATCACATTCAACCTTGATCAAACTTATAGATACTCCTCCAACTATGACTCTAAAATGGTAAACCGAATCGACATCATTGATGTTGCTTCAGATGAGTATTCTCAAGAGGTTCTCGGTTTCTCTCCAAGTGGCAGTACCACTCTTTTTTCTGAGCCTATCATATCCGACTCTTCCCCTTCTCTCACTCCGTTTGAGGGAAGTGACTTCTTTTTGGAAGAGGTCGAGGCTTTTCTTGCTCAAGATAGCTCAATTTCAAATGAGATTGATGAAAACTATCTTGATCCCGAGGGGGATATTCTTCTTTTTAAAAGATTGTTAAATGACGATCCTTCACCCTCTCCATCTCCAAAAGAACTTCATAAAGCGGAAATTAAGTCTATTAAAAAATCTGATGAATTTCCCGAGGTCGAGCTCAAGGACTTTCCTCCTCATCTAGAGTATCCATTTTTAGAGGGTGATGATAAATTACCCGTCATTATTGCCAAAGGCTTGAAAGATGAGGAGAAAACTGCACTCATAAAAGTTCTTAAGTCACACAAGCAAGCAATTGCTTGGAAACTCTCCGACATTAAGGGTATTAACCCGGACTTTTGTACGCACAAAATCTTAATGGAGGATGACTTTAAGCCAGCAGTACAACATTAGAGGAGGGTAAATCCTAAAATCCATGAAGTTATCAAACAAGAAGTTCTAAAACTCCTTGCTGCGGGATTAATTTACCCTATATCTGACAGTCCTTAGGTAAGCCCAATTCATTGCGTTCCAAAAAAGGGTGGCATAACTGTTGTCACTAACGAAGAAAACGAGTTGATTCCAACTCGGCTGGTTACGGGGTGGCGAGTATGCATTGACTATCGTAAGTTAAATGAAGCCACCCGTAAAGACCATTTTCCTCTGCCCTTTATGGACCAAATGCTTGAAAGGCTAGCGGGGAATGAATACTACTGTTTCCTCGATGGTTTCTCGGGTTACTTCCAAATCCCCATTGATCCACAGGATCAAGAGAAAATGACCTTCACATGCCCTTATGGAACTTTTGCCTACATACGTATGCCTTTCGGCTTATGTAATGCTCCTGGCACGTTCCAAAGGTGCATGATGTCAATATTTTCCAACATGATCGGGAAAACCATGGAGGTGTTTATGGATGACTTCTCAGTCATCGGGGATTCATTTCAGTCTTGTCTCTCCCACTTGGAAAAGATGCTAAAACGTTGTAAAGACACGAACTTGAGTCTCAACTGGGAGAAGAGCCATTTTATGGTTAAAGAGGGCATTGTCCTCGGCCATAAAATTTCAAAAAACGGGATTGAGGTTGACAAAGCCAAAATTGATGTCATCACTAAATTACCTCATCCCACTACCGTAAAGGGTATTTGGAGCTTTTTGGGTCACGCCGGTTTCTATCGTAGGTTTATTCAAGATTTCTCCAAAATCCCCCGGCCTATGACCCATCTCCTCGAGAAGGATGCTCCTTTTATCTTCTCACCTGAGTGCATCAAAGCTTTTGAAACCTTGAAGAAAAAGCTTACTTAGGCACCAATTCTTGTTGCCCCCGATTGGGACCTACCTTTTGAGCTTATGTGCGATGCTAGTGATTTTGCCATAGGTGCGGTCTTGGGGCAACGAAAAGCATAATACTTTCGGCCTATACACCATGCAAGCAAAACTATGACCGAGGCTCAGAGTCATTACACTACCACTGAAAAAGAACTATTAGCCGTGGTGTACACCTTTGAAAAATTCCGACCCTATTTGATACTGACTGTTGGGAATTCTGCTAAGTAAGAATTCTGCTGATGGTTACTGCTGAAGGTTACTACTGAAGAGCTGGCTCCTGCTGAAGCAGTGTATCTGCTGAAGTCTAGTTTCAGCATTAGTTGTTTCTGCGGATATAGTATTTCCGTATTTTATGTAATATAGTTAGGATATGCATGAGTTTATTTAGGAAGTGATAATGCATGTCTTTTAGAAGTTTTAAAATATACGTTTCTTGGGAAACGATTTAGGGTTCCTTGTATATAAAAGGAACACTCGATTATGTATTGAGTTACGTTTTTTTAGAAAACACTTTCATTGTTATTAAAAGATCCATAGAGGATCACCAGTTCTTAGTATTAAAACTTGTGTTTGTTTCCGCTTTAAAATACAAGTTACAGAGATTGTCTATTAGTGTGTTGGTGATTACACTAACATAACTAACGATTCTAGAGTGCTCAGAAGATCTATCAAGGTCTTTGTTTCAACAAGTGGTATCAGAGCCTCGAGAGAGTCTCTGTGATACTAAGAAAAACAAATCTTACACCATCAAAATCCAAACCAATCAAAGAAAATGCCTGGATCAGACGATGAAGTTGATACAACCCAGAACCTAAACACCACTTCTCTCCAACAACTCAACCTCTCCAACAGTAATGCTAAATTTCCATACTTGAAGAATGCTGAAGACTATGATTTGTGGTCCATGAAGATGCAGAACTGGATCACAAACATTGACTGGAATCTTTGGGAAATTGTCCGAAAGGGGAACAGCCTGAAGAAGCATGTTAAAGATGCTGATGGGGTTGTTACAATTGTAGGTCCCAAAACTGCTGAAGAGGTTCTAGCCGTGCAAAGGGAGAATAAAGTAAGAACAATTCTGCTCCAAGCTATACCAGATGACCACATGGGTGACTTCCACTTCATGGAGGATGCCAAGGATATTTGGATGGCAATAAAGGCTGGATTTGGTGGGAATGATGTAGGACCTTAGATATATCAACTTTATCACAAATATAAGCTTAGAAGATGATGAAGAAGAGATGAAAGATGGTGACTTGTAGTATGTATATGTAATTCATGTAGATAGAGAGAGATAAGAAATATGAGAGCTTTTATTCAAAGAGAAACACACACAATACACACACAAGCACACCTTACAAATGAGAGGTAAGGTGCCTTATATAGTTCCTTACATAGGCTTTGATGGGCTTGGGCTTGGACTTGGTTTACATGGATAATAAAGGCTTATGAAACATAACTAATAACATATTAGCTTACCAAGACCAAGGCCCATTGACTATTCTTATTACACAAACTAAGACACATTACAAAGTTCCTAATATGAGAATGACCATCACTTCTCAATACATATTTTTAATGCTAACAATCTCCCCCTAAGGGGTGGTCATTCGAATGATGCTTCGCGTGATTAGGTCTTCCGTGTTCTTTGTCTTGAACTTTGTGTGTCGTTGTAGAATAGTCTTTAGTCTTTGTTCCTTCATGCTTTGTGATCTTTGATGACTGACTTTTCATCATTCTTTGTTCTTTTGTGATATGGAATTATCTGCCATTCGTCACTTCTGCGTCTGTGGTGGTTGTCTGCCATTCCAACATGCTCATACATCTTCAGTCTTTGTGGTACATGCATTCGTAGTTCCCGTTCTTTCACATAGATCTTTGTCACTTTACTTCTGTAGATTCTTTCACATTGTGTAGAATCTTTCTTTGAACCTTTCTTTGCTTTGATCTTTGTGAGAACTTTCCTTTGACTTCGAGATGCATGTATGAGCATGTGCAATCTGTCGCCATGGAGATGAAGTGTCCCTGCATATAAACAGTTAGCAATAAAACATCCGGTACTTACAGATAAGGAATTAGAGATTGTCAACAGCATAGTGTGAAGACTCCTTCTAATCCTTACCATGGCCGTTCCCATATCAGATACACTCGAGAGAGCTTACAAGACCTACTTAGTAGCTCAATGACTGGGTGAGTCGCTGGGGATCACTCCACGACTGTAGACTGTTTGAAACCACCGCAAACACTAAGCGTAACCCATAAAGAATTACCGAAGTGACCTGCTGTCAGGGCTGCTTGATGTTGACCCTGGCAGGAATTTCCATTCAATCACTGAGAATCACAAAAGTGAATCCTCTCATAAATGTTCTGGCAGATTGCTAAGATCTGCGTAGGACTCTTAAGTTTACATCTGGCGTCCTTAATGTTGAACAACCAGTGTAGAAATATCATGTGTTCCTATGAGATCTTTTGATGAATCTCGGGGCTCTAGACTCGATAAGTGCACATTTGGTTTCCTATGCGGAGATTAGGGAGAGGTCTCCTGCTTCAATATTAACCATCTCTAAGAGACAGGTCGATAGATTACACCGGTTCCCCGTGAGAATGAAACAAGCTCTTTTAAGAGAACTTGAGTGGTTAAGAAGGTTTAGTGCAGTGCGTCACTGGGTCCATGACGTCTTTATCTTCAATACCGGTGTCACCTTAGTAACAACCAGTAGCATATGAGTTGAACCCGGTGTCTGCCCTAAGGTTGAACATATGGAGGGCTATTTCTTTTCACCCTTTTTCATAACTTTTCTTTTTAATTCTTCAACCCCTTCTTTCTCCTTTCTCATTTTCTCCTTTTTTCAATCATACCTAAGGACTTCTAATTCTAATCTATTGGATTTGTCCTTGGGTAGATCCCTCTGGCTCTGGCGGATCATAGGACGGTTTTTCCTAACCTTAGTCACCTTATAACTCCATGACTATCCTATAATTGCCATGAAACCATTTATTGAAAATCTCTCAAAGTGTTTATGATAATAAAACACATTGTTGTTATCACTTTGAGAGTTTTGCAATTTTGAAGGACTCCCCCTTCACATGTGCTCATGAATTTTAAGAAATTTGCACATGCGAGAGGAGTTTGCACTCTTTGAATTGATCCACTTTCAGTGAACATGACCGATTCGAGACACGCTTACATCACTAGTTAGCCTAGCTTGAAATTATTACCCGTCCTAGTCAAGTCCAAAGAAAGTCTCTCGATACGGTACATTCTACTCAGACAAGTCCTATTCGAGACACGCTTACATCACTAGTTAGACTAGCTTGAAATTATTACCCGTCCAGGACAAGTCTTTTTGATTACTGACATTTTAAGCTTCGTCAATTCATTGGTACTTACTGAGTCGAGCTCTTTTGAGATTCAGCCACAATCTTTAAACATCTTTGATCACATTTTAATCATGTCTTCTCCCCCTCAAAAATAGCATATTGTGATATTTTTTATATCAACTGATTAATAAAAGGCTTTTTGGAGAGATAGACAGATTTAATTTTGCATGAAATTGGAACATTTTTTCTTTATATACTCCCCCTTAATGATAGCATATTTAAAATTAATTAAGGGTTTTGAGGGAGTTATCTTGAGCACTAATTTTGAGAGATTTTGAGAAATCTTTTGAACAATCTTGAAAAATTGCTCAAGAATTTTGTTTGAAAACGAGTTTATGCTTGAAATCTTTTTCGTTTGTTTAGACTCGAACTTTTTGAAAAAGAGTTCGTCATTGAACGTACGAGTCCTTGATTTGAAAAATAATCAGAAGTCATCGTTTAAGTACGGGTTTCGTACTGATGTATACGAAAGCCATTGTGAAGAAACTTTTGAGAAACGACATGTTTTAGAAAAACATTTAAAAGAACTCCCGCTCAAGCATCTATACATATCCGTATCATTGTTGAATGATATTTCTAGAAACGTACAGAATATTGATTTATACGAGAGACATGTCGTGAGAAGAATATTTTTGGATTTTTTTTTATTTTATATTGTTTTTGTATTTTTTGAAAATTTTATATTTTTGTATTTTGTTTTTGTTGGTTTTTCAAATTTTGTATTTTGTTTTTCAAAAATATTTACAGCGAAGCGATTTTGAAAACATTTTTCAAGAAGATTCGAGAAGACGTTCTAGCTCCTCAGGAGTTAGGCTTCGCATGCCAATTCGTCAAACTAAATAGTCAAACCTTTCTTTTGGAAGGGCTTTAGTAAAAAGATCGGCGAGTTGGTAATCAGTCTTAACGAAAAATAATTCAACAGTACCCTCTTCCACGTGTTCTTTGATGAAATGGTAGCGGACTTTGATATGCTTCGTCTTAGAGTGGTGTACGGGATTGCACGAGATGGCTATGGCACTTTTTGAGTCACAATACATAGGTATTCTGTCAAAAGTAAAGCCATAATCTGTGAGTTGTGTCCGCATCCAAAGAACTTGGGCACAACACGCAGATAGAGACACATACTCGGCTTCGGCGGTTGATAGTGCAGTACAATCCTGTTTCTTTAACGACCAGCTTACTAGCTTTTCACCCAAAAATTGTGCTCCACCTGATGTACTTTTTGCTGTAACTTGATCACCAGCATGGTCTGCATCTGAAAATGTTGTTAGATTAAACCCTGAATCCTTCGGATACCAAAGTCCCATGTTAATGGTGCTTCGTAGGTACCGAAAGATCCGTTTAACCTCTTTGAGGTGAAGTTCGGTAGGCTTTGCCTGAAACCGTGCTAACAAACAAACAGCAAATAGAATATCGGGTCGGCTAGCAGTTAGGTACATGAGAGAACCGATCATGCTCCGATATTTTTTCGGATCGATGGGTTTCCCAAACAAATCAGCACCTATTTTTGGTGAAGTGACCATTGGTGTACCAACAGAATCACAATTTTCCATTCCATGTTTTTTCAAAATCTCTATTGTATATTTAGCTTGATTGATAAAAATACCACGAGGGGATTGATGTATTTGTAAACCAAGAAAGAATTTTAGTTCCCCCATCATGGACATTTCAAATTTACTTTTCATGAGATTTTCAAAATGTTTTGAATAGTTGGGATTGGTTGATCTAAAAATAATGTCGTCCACGTAAATTTGAAAGATCAAAATGTCATCTTTGAATTTTTTGATAAACAATGTGTCATCAACCGTTCCTTTTGTGAAATTGTTTTTAAGCAAGAAAGATGATAGTTCGTCATACCACGCTCTTGGAGCTTGTTTTAAACCATAAATTGCTTTCTTAAGCTTGTAGACGTAGTCTGGATGATCTTTGTCGATGAATCCCTCTGGCTGACTCACATACACTTCTTCTTTCAGAGTTCCATTTAAGAAAGCAGTCTTGATATCCATCTGATAGACTGTGATGTTTTTGTGAGCGGCATAGGCTAAGAAAATCCGGACTGCTTCAAGTCTAGCTACAGGCGCGAATGATTCCTCGAAATCTATCCCTTCTTCTTGTGGATAACCTTTAGCCACGAGACGAGCTTTGTTGCGAATAACAGTCATTTCCTCATCCAGTTTGTTCTTCCACAACCACTTGAGAACAAGAACACGTTTATCAAGTGGTCGTTCAACAAGTTCCCAACTATCATGTAACAGGTATTGAAGAAATTCCTCCTGCATCGCTTCAATCCAAGGGTTTTCTGCCATTGCTTCCCGAATGTTCTTTGGTTCTTTGAGGCTGATTGAGCAAACGTAGATGCATAATTCGAGATCGGTGGCAAGTTGTCTCCTTGTCTGAACTGGCTTTGAAGGTTCACCAATAACATGTTCTATTGGATGGTCTTTTGTCCATTGAAACGTAGAAGGGTACCTTGGGTGTAACAAATGTGTGTTAGATGGTTTTTGTAACCATGAAGAAGATTCAGCAGAGTCTGTGGCAAACGGGTTTTCAAATACTTCTTCTCCTTCTTCTAACGCAACATCGTTTGAATTATTTGTTGGTTCTTCTTGAAAATTTATGTTTTGATTTTGCTCATCAACTCTTGGTAGTTCAGGTTCAAGTACTGGAGTGGCTTGAGTAGATGTAGATGATGTTGAGGGAGTTGGTGCTTCAGCTTCGATTGTTGTAGATGCATCCAGTGGTGGTGGTGGTGGTTGATTTTGAGCGGGTGCAGTGGAATGTTGTTGAGATGCATTTGTCGAAGTTCCACCATAATATTCATCAAACATTAACTCGAAGAAATTTTCCAGTTCTTGTTCTGAAGGTTTATCCGTGTTTGTTGACTGAGCTCCTTGAGGCACGAGTCCTGAACTAATGTGTCCAGAAGTCTTTTGGTTTGGTACGGGTCCTAATCCGTTTTGATTAGAAGCCATTGGATTAAGCGCCGGATCTAGAGCGTATCTCTCAGAAGCCATTTGTGAAATCTCGTCAAACTTCACATTCATCGTCTCCATAATCCTTTTTGTTCGTCTATTATACACCCTGAATGCCCTCGAGTTTTCTGAATATCCAATGAAGATTCCAATATCACCCTTAGCTTTTAACTTCCCTAGATCTTCTCTGTCATTCGTCGGATAGCACAAAGCGCCAAACACGTGAAGGTAAGAGATATCAGGTTTACGGTTGTTCACTAGCTCATATGGGGTTTTATTGAATCTCGGATGGACTAGGGATCGGTTTTGAGAAAAACAAGCAGTGGCTACAGCATCAGCCCATAAGAATAGAGGTGCACTAGAGAAAATCAGCATTGTGCGAGCAGCTTCCACAAGAGTTCGGTTTCTTCTTTCAACTACCCCATTCTGCTGTGGAGTTCTAACAACTGATGTTTGATGTGTAATTCCAACATCTTCGAGGTAAGTTCTTAACTCCTGATTTGTGAATTCTGTGCCATTATCTGTTCTTATAATCCTTACTAGAGCTTGAAGTAGAACTTGAATACGCTTCAGAAAGGTGATGATGATGCCTGGTGCTTCGTCTTTTGATCTCAAAAACTTTACCCAAGTATATCTTGAATAATCATCAACAATAACAAGAATATACTTCTTCCCATTAATGCTATCAACTCTCATTGGGCCACATAAGTCCATGTGTAACATATGTAACCTTGCTTTCGAACTAGGTACGGTTTTGGGTTTATATGATGCTCTTTTGCTTTTTCCTTGTTCGCATGATGGACAAAGGTGTTCCTTGGTGTATTTGAACTTAGGAAGTCCGGTGACGATGTTGTCTTTGGCTAACTTGTTGATGGTGTCGAAATTGAGATGGGATAAACGTCTATGCCACAGCCAGGACTTAGTTTCGGTTGCCCTTGTCATAAGACAAATTGGTGATGTAGAAGCCATTTGGTTGATGTCGATAGCATACAAGTTTGTACCACGATTACCAGTTAAGAGATCATCACCAACCAAATTTCTGATAAAAACCGTGTTTCTCCTGAATGCAACTTCTAAATCTACATCACAAAACTGCCCGACTGAAAACAAATTATGTCCCAACCCTTCGACGTAGTAAACTCGAGTGATTAAAACATTCCCAAATTGAAGATCTCCATAACCCTGAATAGCTGCTACATGATCATTTCCAAAGCGTACAGTTCCCATGAATTTCCAGACAAAATTGATCAGCAGCTTTAAATTCCCGGTCATGTGCTTGGAGCAACCCGAGTCGACGATCCAAAGACATATTTCGATAACCTGCCAAGAACAGAAGAGTTTGTATTTGGAAACCGTTTTGAATTTGGTTCCATGGGGTTAGGAGTAAGAGCAGAATCACACTCATAGACAGTTGCTTCTTGTTTAGCTTGAGTTATTTCTAATTTGCCGTTCTTAAGTGTGAACTCTCTACGCGTCGGAATCCACATACAAAACTTAAGATAGTTCCTAGGTATTCGACTAATAGTGGTAGTCCTAAATCGTCCAACTAATCTTTCTATGGATCTGGATCTAGCACAAGGTCTTTTTGGAACATTCTTGTGTTCAGGCGTAACATTCACATTCTTAGAAACACATTCATCATGAACATCATTAATTAAAAATATCTTGCATATTAAACAAACAGAGTCATTACATGCATTAGAAACAGTACTTTCGACATTACATTCAGATGAAACATGTCTCTTATTACAAAGCGATAAATTCCTAGGGTGTTCTTCTACTTCTTCAGCTTTATTCTTGCTACTACTCTTAGAAACAGGCGAGACTCTATTGTTCCTTGTATTGCTCCTAGGCTTTAGTCTGCTGCTCCTAGAGGTGCTTTCTAATCCTGTAGAAGGTAAGGCACACACATTAGGATTTATATTGTTGTCCTTTTTAGCATCCCTAGATTCTTTAGAATTAGCCTTTATGCACTTGTCATTTGTCTTAGATGTTGAGGCAGACGCACTAGTGGGACTAATCCTAAAAAGGCTAGGTGCTATCACTTTTGGTGTTTCGACAACCGCTTTTCCTTTATCAACAATCTTTTCATTTTCACTTTTCTTGGGCAAGGGTGTTGGAGTGACTGGTTTTGTCAAATCCTTTTTCTCATCGACTTTTGGAGCAAACCGTGAAATTGACATTTTTGGTTTTTGAACCGTGTTTGAAACATTTGGTTTCTCCGAAGTCAATGGTTTTGCAAACTTAGTTTCCTCACCCTTTCCTTTTTGATTTTCAAGCTGAGTCCTCAAAAGATCATTTTGCTCTTTCATTTTCTTTAAGTCACGCTCATACGACAATTTATCATACTTGCATTCTTCCTTTTTTCGATCAAGTTGTTTAAAATATGACACATTTTCTTTTTCAAGCTTTATAAGAGCATTTTCATTGTCTTGAACCGAATATGTTTGTAAAATGATGGACATGATGTCAGTGGTCATAACAGCTTCGAAGAGAGAATCATTTAGGTTTTCCAAAACATTGATTTGCTCAAAAGATTCATTAGCCTTCTTTATCAGGGATTTGTGATCCGTGACGAAGTCAGCTGTTTCTTTCAAAAATGCTTGTTCAAAGTGAATTACACGAGCATGAATGTTATTAATTTGAGGAGCAAATTCATTTTCAAGAATCTTTTTAAGCTGTAAATGAACCGTGGAATTCCAGTTAATCTCATTAAGTCTCGTTTTTGATTCTAAAGTCATTTTGAGTTGTCCAACTCTTGTTTTAAGATCATCAAGATATCCTCTGGAAGCACTTGAGTTAAAAGTGTTGTTTGAAGACATCTGTTCCATGTTTGAAAGCGATTTGGAAGCAACTACTTTCTTAGAAAACATTTTCGAGAATGGTCTTTTTATGGAAAACACAGATGGTTCTTTTTGTGGAACAAAAGTAATACCTGAAAGTTTGTTCAATTTGTTGTAATCAATGGGTTTCAAATCCTTTTGTTTCATTTTAATAATGCTCTCTTCGACATGTTCTATCGTTTGCACAGAATCCCGAACGACGGGAGGATCATGTTTGGTGTAAAAAACACTACCATTATACAAAACATTCTGTTCATCCTGAGCTTTCTTGAGATTACAAGGATTGTTGTTACCGAGAGCCATTTTGTGTTTCGTATGGTAAATCGGATTAGTTTGGTTTGAAATCATTTTCATAGTTTGACTTGACTGACCCGACTTAACCACCAATTCTTCTAGATGTGCAATCTTGTGTTCTGACTCTACGATTTCTTCCAAAAGTTTATCTTCTTTCTTTGCAAAGTCCTTTTTCAACTCATCCCGTTCTTTTTCAAGATTGGTATAAGCTGTTTTTTGTTTTGAAAGTTGGTTTGTTAATTCAGAAATTTCTTGTTTTAAAGAGTTAATGGTTTTTGTTGAACTTATTTCAAGATTAGCAAACTTGTTTTTCCATTCCCTATCTTTAACAAGTAATTTCTTATAACCAATTTCAAATTCTGACTCGCGTTCTTTGTGAATTTGAAAACGTTTTGCATTTTCCTTGTATCTCTCAAGCTCAGTGGTCAATTTCTCATTCGCGGCCTTAACATCGCGATTGACCTTCTTCACTTTCTCGATTTCAATACCACAATTATTTAATAATGATTCAAATAAAGCACGTGTTTCCTCATCATTCTCAGCATGCTGTGAAACAAAGCCTCCATTATGATTCACATCTGGAGTTGCTGAAGGAGTATTGCTACTACTTGGCGTGTCCAGGTATGTATCATAAGTGGGTGCTAGCTTCTCAGAATGCTGTTCCTCATGAGGAGACATATCAAATATATAATTATTGTGACATGTGTTGAAATTTGGTACCTCAGATGGTGCACTGGTGTCATAAACAGGAAGTGTGTCAGAATCCGTGTCATACTTAGCTTCCTGAAGATTCGCCATGAATATGCAGTTCGCATCGATATCCTCTCTATCTTCCATGTCATCCATAAGAGCCATAAAATCATTCTCCTCTGCGTTCAACTGAAACCCTGCCTTAGCCTTTTGTGCCAACATCACTGCTTTCTGCAAGTACTCTAGATCTTTCTTGTTCGGCTTCGTAGGACAGTTCCTTGTCATATGACCTACTCCTTGGCAGTTGAAACACTTTACCGGATTACCCTGATTCACATTTCCATAACTCCCAACAACTGGAGCTGCCACATTCCTATTCTGATTACCCATTGCCTGATTACCAACATTCTAACCCCTCTGATTTCCAACATGCTGACCCATCTGATTCCCTGCATACTGACCATACTGATTCCCTGCATACTGACCATACTGATTCCCTGCATACTGACTTGCATTCTGCATATTCTGATTACCCATGTTAATTCCAGTAGCATATCCTTGCTGATTCCCATAAACTCTAACCATTTCGCCTCCATTGCCCATATTGAAGCTCGGCTGAGCGATCTGCCTGTTGCGAGTATTCGATGAAATCCTTTGGTTGTTGTTTGTTGGTGTAGAATAGCGTCCTTGGAATGCTTTTGTCAGAAAAGCAAACGCTTGTGTCAAGGCTGCAGTAGCTTCATCATTGTCAGTGAATTCTGGTTCTTGGAAATGTAGGTATTGCTGTTGTGGAATAACATGTTGTTGCTGTGGGTAGAATTGTTGTTGGTAGACCGGTGTGGGTTGTTGAATGTAGGATGGTTGCAAGTAGTTATGAGTGGAAGATGATGATGGTTGTTGTTGTGTGTTCACTGGTATAGGTGTTGGTGTATCAGCCATTAATGCTAGAGGATCATGCTTTTTAGCTAGTAATTCAGCTCTTACTTCATTAGCTTCATCCTGATTTTGCTTCAAGAAATCATACACCTGATCATAAGTCACTTCATGCAAATTCTTTGTCTGATAAACAATAGTGACATATCTTCCCCATTCTGGTTGTAACTCATTCAGAAAAATGGTGTTGTTAGCAATATTTGTCTGAATGAGGTTGTGTCTCGATAAATCATTCATGATCTTACAGAATCTGTGGTAGTACGTCTCTATGGATTCACCAGGAATTGAAGTAAACTTGCGAAGTTCCTTAAGCAATTGTGTTTCCATTTCCTGTTTCCCGATGTCTGTCCCATACATTAACCTCTTGACTATTTCCCAGACTGCATGAGCACTTACTTCACTGTCAACAGTAGCATAGATGGTTTCAGGTAAACCAAGAACGACGTAATGAAATGCCTGATCATCAGCTTCAATCTGTTTTCTGTCTTCCACAGTGTATTCAGTCTCATTCTGATCTCTGTAGTATGGTTGTACTGGGGGGGGGGGTACCATTTGGATCACCAGGGTCTAGTACTTGTGATGGTTTGAAGGGTCCATCCACAATGGATTTGATGAGAAGACTTCCATTTGTTTTGCTCTTAAGATAACGCATCATACGACTAGCCCACTGTGAGTATCCACCCTTTGACAGCATGGGAGGTCGGTTTTCGGCGCCGGCTGCATGAATGTCTTGCTGAGTTGCCATTGATGATTTGTAGATGGATAAAGTTGATTCTTGGATCGTTCCAACGAAGTAGGAGTTGTGTTTAGTGTAAGTTGATGCAAGTTTTTATGGTAAAAAATTTGATCTAAAACCTTAAAACCTCAATAACTTCTTCTCGGAGCGTTTTTAGGCCTCGAAACTTCGCCTAAATCGATAAATCATTTAGCGTGTCGTTCTCCTCTGTCTCACGGTCGTTTTGACAGCTGATTCGTCGAAAACGGAGTTACGGTTCAAAAGTTATGGCCGTTTGAAGTTTGGTTGTCAAAAAGTCAAAAAACTTACGCGTAAACCTTTAATCTTATGCGTAAACAGTAATCTTACGCGTAAAGATGAGACTTATGCGTAGACTTCAAAGTTACGCGTAAAGTATGATCTTATGCGTAAACTTTATAGTTATGCGTAAGATATACCTTATGCGTAAGTTTTAATCTTATGCGTAAGATTCTTATGCGTAAGGTTCAAAAGACCAAACAAATCTTTCAAACTTATCCAAGCTTGAAAGATATCCGAAGTTGAAGTATTCCACTAACTTATCCAAGCTAGGGAAGTACTGAGTCACCGATGCACGAAGAGAAGACCTTTGATGAAGTTATGCGTAGAACTCTGAAACTTACTCGTAGAAAGTTACTTGTAGAAACTTACTCGTAAGAAAAGGGTTTTGACCAAGTTACTCGTAGGAAAAGGGTTTTGACCTCAACTTACTCGTAGAAAGTACTGTAGACAGCTGTTTCTTGTACTATACTCAAAACTTACGCGTAGACTTGCCAAAACAGCTAAAAATTCGATTTTTTCAACCAAAAACACTTTTTCCACTTGTTTCTAATGATCAAATCTTTCCCAAAACACTTAGAATCACTAAAGCTTCAATAAAAACAACAACTTTAACACTAAAACACGTAAAAATCAAAACTTTTTAATGAAAAGTACACGTTTTACATAAAAAAACGAAACTTTTAAAGAGAAAGTTTGATGAAAACGATTTCCACGCACTCCTAAATCATTGTTAGGCGATTGATACCACTTGTAGGACCTTAGATATATCAACTTTATCACAAATATAAGCTTAGAAGATGATGAAGAAGAGATGAAAGATGGTGACTTGTAGTATGTATATGTAATTCGTGTAGATAGAGAGAGAGATAAGAAATATGAGAGCTTTTATTCAAAGAGAAACACACATAATACACACACAAGCACACCTTACAAATGAGAGGTAAGGTGCCTTATATAGTTCCTTACATAGGCTTTGATGGGCTTGGGCTTGGGCTTGGACTTGGTTTACGTGGATAATAAAGGCTTATGAAACATAACTAATAACATATTAGCTTACAAAGACCAAGGCCCATTGACTATTCTTATTACACAAACTAAGACACATTACAAAGTTCCTAATATGAGAATGACCATCACTTCTCAATACATATTTTTAATGCTAACAAATGATGAATCAAGAAGGTTGAAGAAGTCAATGTTGAAGCAGTAGTTTCAAGAGTTTCAGATATCTGAGGAAGAAGGAATCCACAAAGGCTATGACAGGTTCCACCGGATCTTAAGTCAACTTAATCAGCTGAAGGCTAGGCCAGATAATGAGGACTGCAATGCTAAGTTTCTTAGATCTTTGCCACCATCTTGGTTGCAAGTCAGCATTGCTCTCAAAACAAAGGGTGGATTGGACTTGATCTCTTTTGATGACCTCTACAAAAAGCTTAAATCTCTTGAGCCTGATGTTAGAAGTCCCATTCGTCCATCCACTCACTCAGCCTTTGTCAGCACCACCACAAAACCTGTGCATCAAGCCTCAAGTTCTTACACCTCAGGAGCATCTTCACAAACTCAGACAAAATCAACTCCTAAATCAAAATCCAGTAGTATAATGGATGATATTGTTCATTCATTTGTGGCTGAATATGAACATCAGCAGTTTCTTGCTTATGAGGATTTTGAATAGGTGGATCCATTGGAGATGGAAGAGATGCACTTGAAATGGCAGCTAGCAATGATTTCTATGAACATTAAGAGGTTTGAGACTAAGTTAGGGAGAAAGTTTAGTTTTAATGGAAGAGAGGCAGCAAGGTTTGACAGAAGGAAGGTTAAATGCTACACTTGTGGTCAAATGGGCCATTTTTCAAGAGAATGCAAGGAAAGAAAGTCTGGTGATGAAGTTAGATATGGTTTATATCCATTGGAATCAAGGACTTCTAAGGCTACACCTTCAAAAGCTTTGGTGACTCTGGATCACCAGATTGATTGGGCTAAACATGAACCTGCTGAAGAGGAAGCTTCTACTTCTACACAAGTGAATCTGCTGGCATACTCACCTTCAGAGGACAAGAAGGAACAAGTCTCCCTGATGGGAATCTCTCAGGTACACAACTGTGTGTTTGGATGTAGTGTAAGATACAATGAACTTAAACAAGAATATGATGAATTGAAACCTAAGTACAATGAGTGTTATATAGAAGTTGAGGCCTATAAAAAGGCTTTAAAAACTTTAGAAAAACAAAAGGTCTGGTTTCAAAAGAATCAACTTAAATATGATGAAAAGATAATAGTTCTAGAAAGTGATTTAGAATGTGCTAAGATAGATTTAAGACGTACTGAAAAAGAGAAATCTGATATAGAAAAGGAAAAACAAGAATTAGAAGTTAAGTTAGATAAAGAGATAGTTGGTCGTATGAAATGGCAGGAAGGAGCATCTAATTTGAATAAGTTTATTGATGGTAGCCAATCTGTTAGGTCTAGAAAAGCATTTGGATATGAGAAATATATAGATCCTGAAGAGTTAACTTATCCTGATATGTCTAGTGTTTTTGACCCTGAACCAGCCTTAGCATATCAAACACCTGTTAAATTTGTTAAGGAAGGGGGGAATGAACGTTGTCCCTGGACCTATAAGAGGGGAACATATGCCTATAGACCTGTCCATACCTGTTGACTTTGATGGATCACACCATCTCTATGGCAAAAAGTCAAATGACTTGCCAGACCCTATTATTAAATCTACTGACTCTGTCTCTTGTTGTGACAGTGACAAGTCTTCTGATGAAGGGTCTACTTCATTTGCCAATTGTGATTCAAGTGAGAAGTCAGACCTGCCCTAGACCACTCCCAAGACCACTTTCAAGACCACACCCAAGACATCACCCAAGACTCCCCACAAGCCTTCTAGAGTTCCTGCTAATACCAAGACAGTTTCTTCTGAAGACTTGTTTTTTAATTCTTTGCAAAACAATATTTCTAGTTCTGTTAAAAACAATTCAGTTAATCATTGTGGTTTGAATGCTTTTTCATGTTATGGAACTTCCTTCAGTTTGAATAAATCTTCTAAAAAGAAGAAATGTTTTGTGTGTGGAAGTAAATCTCATTTGATTAAGGAATGTACTTTTCATGAGCAAAGAATAGGTGTATGTTTTAGTTAAAGAAAACCTAGGCAAATGTGGAAGAATGTTAATGAAATACCCTCTTTTATTCCACATCAGCAGAAATCCAATTCTGTTGAACCACATTCTTCATGGAGAAGAACCAGTACTAGACCTTATGTTCGACCCACTAGTTCTTTCTTTTCTAATGGTTATTGGCCTAGTCACTTTGACTCAATGTATTATGGTGGAGGGTATTGGGATACTGCTGTAAAGCCCTCAGCAGGTTGTTCTTGGACAAAGAAGGGACCTAATTTGCATTATAGGCCCAAGAACAATGATGGATCTAAAACATCTACATGGCCTATCTCTAAAGATCCACAAGGCAGGCTCAAGTCAGCAATGACTTGAGTCTCCAATGTGTACTAACTTTTGTATAATTTTGTTGTTGTTGTAGGATCATCCTTTGAAAAGTACTGAAGTAGGGATAGTTGATAGTGGTTGTTCCAGAAGTATGTCAGGGAATAAGGACAAGATGCATGACTTTGTGCCTATAGAAGGAGGGGGAACTGTAACTTTTGGTGGTGGAGATGGCAAAATTACTGGGAAGGGAACTATTAAGACACCTCTGTTAGATTTTGAAAATGTTTATTATGTGAAGGAACTGGAGCATTTTAATCTATTCTCTGTATCACAAATTTGTGACACTAAGAATAAGGTTTTCTTCTCTGAAGATGAATGTCTAGTGCTCTCCAAGGACTTCAAACTTCCAGAAGACACAACTGTTTTGCTGAGAGTTCCTAGAACCTTCAACTTGTACACATTCAATCTGAATGATGTTAAGCCAGAAGGTGATCTAACATGTTTGGTGGCCAAAGCTTCCCAGGATGAATCTACCAAGTGACATAGGAGAATGGCTCATGTTAATTACAAGACTATCAATAAGTTGTCTAAACTTGGTCTTGTTCAGGGCCTTCCTTCTAAACTCTTCACCAATGAACACAATTGTACTGCTTGCAACAAGGGAAAGCAACACAGAGCCTCTTACAAAGCCATAAAAGCTGTGAGCACCATCTCAGAACCCCTTCAGTTGCTGCACATGGATCTCTTTGGTCCAACTCCCATCAGAAGTATTGATCATAAGTACTTCTGCCTGGTTATCACAGATGATTATAGCAGGTTTTGCTGGGTATTCTTTCTAAAAACAAAAGATGAAACAACTCCTATTTTGAAAGAATTCATCACTTTAATTGAAAACCAGCTTAATAAAAAGGTTAAAGGCATTAGGTATGACAATGGGACAAAATTCAAAAATGTTGTTTTCATAGAATTCTGTAAGTTTAAGGGGATTAGAAGGGACTATAGTACTCCAAGAACCCCACAACAAAATGGGGTTGCTGAAAGGAAAAATAGAACCTTAATTTAGGCAGCAAGATCCATGCTTACAGACTCTAAATTACCCACTATGTTTTGGACTGAAGCAGTAAGTACTGCTTGCTATGTCTTGAACAGGGTATCCATAACTAGACATCATGTCAAGACACCTTATGAAATTCTCACTGGGAAAGTTCCAGACATTCATTACCTTAAACCTTTTGGTTGCAAAGTGACCATTTTGAATACTGCTGATATACTGGGTAAGTTTGATGGGAAAGCTGATGAGGGATACATTGTGGGTTATTCAACTCATAACAAGGCCTATAGGGTTTATAATATGAATGCCAAAAGGATAGAGGAGACCCTTAACCTAAGATTTCTTGAAGATCAGCCTAATACACAGGGAC
Source organism: Artemisia argyi (assembly GCA_030686995.1). Classification (NCBI taxonomy): domain Eukaryota; kingdom Viridiplantae; phylum Streptophyta; class Magnoliopsida; order Asterales; family Asteraceae; genus Artemisia; species Artemisia argyi. The sequence goes on from CM060704.1 coordinate 26,734,164, forward strand.
AAGGCCATTCTTGGTATTTTTACCTAGATTATTTGACTGATTATCTGGGTTATACTAGACATGCTTCTAATCCTAATGCAGGTGCCAAAGATCCAATTTCTAACCCTGCAGGTTCCATGAATGATGACTCAGAGAGTGACTCTGAGCCAGCTGAACATACCATTGTTGTACCTTCTTTTCCACCTAACCATTTTGTAGGAAATCATTCTGCTGCTGAACAAGATGATGAGTCACATTATGCAGAGGATCTTGCTAGACTTAAGAAGCAAGAACATGCTGCTACAAAGGAAGCTCAGAGACTCAATGACAAGGTTACACAAGAGACTGATGCCATCCGTCACCAATCAGCACAAGCAGTCAGTGGAAACAAGGATGTTGCTGACAGTTCTGCTGAAGGCACACCTATTCCCACTGATGAGTTCAAAGCTGCTGATACTCCTGCTGCACAATCTCCCATTTCTACTGAAGTTTCTACAGACTTTGAGAATCCCTTGACAAGATTTCCATGTTCTTCTGATCTTGGTAATTATCAGCCCAAGCCTGGTCTGTTTCACTCAGCTTCTTATGATACTGAGTTTGGGCCTACAGTCAACAACCTTGATGCCACCATTGATGTCAACCCTACAGCAACAAAGAGGATTCATAATGCTCATCCCCTATCAGAGATTATTGGAGATCCTAAAGCACCTGTTAGAACTAGAAGCACTGTGAAAAACACTAAATATGGTGAAGTTGCTTTCATCTCTTATGTCTACAATCAAAAGAGGGACAATCACACAGACTTTAAACATTGTCTGTTTGCATGCTTTCTTTCTCAGATAGAGCCAACTAGTGTTCCTCAAGCACTGGCTGATTCAAGTTGGCTTGAAGCAATGCAAGAAGAGATGCTGTAATTCAAGAATCAGCAGGTTTGGATATTGGTTCCTCTCCCTGATGGTAAATATGCCATAGGGACAAAATGGATTTTGAAAAATAAAAGAGATGCAAGGGGGATTGTGGTGAAGAATAAAGCAAGATTAGTGGCTCAAGGGTTAGGCAAGAGGAAGGCATTGACTATGATGAAGTCTTTGCACCAGTGGCCAGAGTTGAAGCAATTAGGATATTTTTGGCCTATGACTCATATATGGGCTTTATGGTTTATCAGATGGATGTTAAAGGTGCTTTCTTATATGGTGAGATTGAAGAGGAGGTTTATGTGACTCAACCTAATGGATTTGAAGACCCTGATCATCCTGAGTATGTGTACAAAGTTGTCAAAGCTCTCTATGGACTTCATCAGGCTCCCAGAGCTTGGTATGCTAGACTTTCCACATTTCTGCTGAAGCATGGATACAGAAGAGGTGCCATTGACAAGACTCTATTCCTCAAGAAAGATTCTAGGGATATTATTCTTGTGCAGGTTTATGTGGATGATATTATCTTTGGTTCCACCAAAGAAGCATGGTGTAGAGAGTTTGAAGAATTAATGAAGGGAGAATTTCAAATGAGTGCCATGGGGGAACTCACTTTCTTTTTGGGTTTACAGGTTCAGCAGAAACCTGATGGAATCTTTATTCATCAGGAGAAGTATGTAAAGGATATGTTGACAAAGTTTGATATGGAGAATGTCACGGCTGCCACTACTCCCTATGAAGCTCCCAAACCAAAGAACAATCTTGATCCTGATCTTCCTGTGAATGTTTATTTATACAGGTCAATGATTGGTTCTTTGATGTATTTGACTGCCTTTAGACCTGATATTACATTTGCTGTGAGTGCATGTTCAAGGCACCAAGTCACTCCACTTACCTCTCACTTGAATGCTGTTAAAAAGATTTTTAAGTACCTAAAAGGCTAACCCAAATTAGGTCTTTGGTATCCCAAAGAATCTCCATTTCAGCTAGCAGCTTATAGTGATAGTGACTATGCTGGTGCCAATATGGATAGAAGATCCACAACTGGAGGTTGCCAATTCCTTGGAAGGAGACTGATTTCTTGGCAATGCAAGAAACAGACCATTGTTGCTACCTCTACTACTGAAGCAGAATATGTTGCTGCTGCCAATTGTTGTGGACAGGTTCTATGGATTCAGAATCAATTGCTGGATTATGGGTATAATTTCATGAATACAACTATTTTCATTGACAATCAAAGTACCATTTGCATTGTTAAAAATCCAGTTTTTCATAATAGAACCAAACATATTGAAATCAGGCACCACTTTATCAGGGATGCTTATGAGAAACATTTAATTAAAGTGGTAAAAATTCACACAGATGAGAATGTGGCAGATTTGTTAACCAAAGCATTTGATGGACCAAGGTTTCAATATTTGGTGGTCCATATTGGTATGCTTAACCCTTAACTACAAAGTTTAAGGGGAGGCATAAGCCTCAGGGGAGGCATATGCCTCAGGGGAGGATTGTGAGTGTAAACTTTGTTGAATTTGTATAATTTGTATACTTTTTGAGTTTTTAACACTAACCCACTAATGTTTCTGCAAGTTTGTTTGGTGTATTTGCATGTTTTATGTCTGTTTTGCAGAAGTTCTGAATTCAAGGGAATGTGGTCAAGTATGCTGAACATGGTTTCTTCTGATTAGTTGATTATAATGAAGGTCATACAAAGTTGATTAATGAAGAAGAACTTTTCATTCATTCAAAGAAACAAGTTACAACTTACATTCAAAGTTCCAACTGGATTACAAAGACCATTACTATACATTTGCCTAATCGAGTTCTACTTAGCTTCTATCATCTATTAAAAAATACTTGAGGCTATGACAAGTACAATGATGAAGCTGAAGATGAAAATGGAAAAAGAAGAGGAGGAAGAATGGATTGATTAAAACGACGATGAAGAAGCTCAAGAACCGAGTAATTTGGTCCCTGGCAACATCCCATCTTCACCTACACCATTTTCCCTTTCCCCTTACCCACGACATCTGTCCTCTCCACCTCTCCTTTGCTTCCATGACATGAAGAACCAGGTCCTGGAGCAGAAAGACCTAACACCACACTTCGTGATGTTGGAAGAGATGGATTTCTCTTCCTAGGCCTTGTTTGGGGTCTCTCAGGTGTGGAAGGAGGAAGAAATAAGGGATCTTCATCTTCATCCTCTGAAGAGTCTTCATCAGATGTGAAAATGAAGGGAGAGACATATTGCCTCTCAGCAGGAATGGGAGCATTACTTGCTTCCCCTTTCTCCAAGGCATTCCATCACCTTTCCAACTCACGTGCATAGTCAGAATCATCTATTTTTGAGGGATATGGTGGACGATCATCAGATGAGGAGGAAGAAGAGGAGGATATGTCTATGATTTCAGGCTTGGAAGACATTATTTGAGAATAAATTGAGGTTAATTAGAAAATTAGGGTTGTGAGATGATTTGGGGTTAATTGATGACTGAGAAGTGTTATTTGGGGTGATTAAATAAGCCAAGTTTAGGCGTTATGATAATTAATACGAGTTGGGTGGCACAATAAAAATCAAGATATTCACTGAAGATATTTTTACATTTGCTTGGTTTCTGCTGATGTTGACCATTCCTCAGCAGATTTGACTTTTATTTCTGCTGAAGGGTAATTTTGAATTTGGAAGTTTTAAAATTACACGTCAGACTTGGTCAATAATTAGTTCCAATAATTTTGACCACGATTAGGGAACTTCCAAATATAACCCACTTCGCATATCTCTTCCTAAACAAAATTATTCGCTTGTTACTCCATTTAAACCTATAATTGTTTGAGTGATTCATAACCATCTCACACAAATTTGTTCAAATGGCGCAACTGGAATTGAAGAGAGATCATAACAAGTATGCTATTCTGAAAAAGGCTAAGGGACATGAAGAATTTGATTTAATGGTGGAGTTTCTACATAGATCAAAGATTCATTATGCTTTGACACATTGTCCCAATCTGATATATGAATTGATGGTGACGCAATTTTGGGCATCTGCTACAAAGAGATCTAACACAGAGATAGTTGCTGTAATTGAAGGTGTAGAGTATGTGGTGACAGAAGGTTTGATCAGGACAAAACTTCAGTTGGATGATCAGAATGGTGTATTTCACTCCAACACTGCAGAGATTCTTGCTGGACTAAGGGAAGCTGGATATCAAAGTACTGATACAACTAAGTGGCACAAGAATTAATTTTGTCCTAAGTGGAGGTATTTGGTGCATTTGCTGCTCCAATGCATAAGCAACAAGTGTGGTGGATGGGACCAATTTTCTCTACAATTGGGTTGTGGTATTGTTTGTCTTTCTAAGGGTTTAACTTATAATTTTTCAAAGTTTATTTTTGAAAATATGCTGGAAAATATTGATAAACAACAGCATAAGTTTTTAATGTACCCTAGATTCTTACAAATTATTTTAGACATAACCACTGAGGATAGGACCCATGTGCCTATTAAAAGACTTGGTTCTAAGTTGTTTGCCTCAATGAAAACTAATTATACTGGGGAACATCGCCCTATGTTAGCTGCTATGTTGCCACATGACAATGATAATGTAGTTGAGGGTGATGATGCTGGTACTATGCCTACTCAAAATGCTGCTGATGATGGTAATCCATCATCTTCTGGTGTTGCTGCTGATGGTAATCCTTCAGTGGTAATTGAGGAAGAGCCAGCTACAACTGCTGAACCATTACCTATTTCTTCTGACCTACCACCACCTTCCCCTGCACATATGTCACCTAGTCCTACCATTTCACCATCTCAGGCTGCTCCAGTTGAGCAAACTCATGAGATTGAAGATACATTTCAGTCTCTTGAGCCTGAGATCACTAGACTACCTACACCTAGCCCTATGAGAGAGCCATTTGATGAAGGCTATCCTAATGTTGTACATGAGTCTGTTTCTCCTGCTAGGTTCAATGAAGCTCCACATACCACTGAGCAATCTGTTGGTGGAGCAGAGGACCCTGTTACTCTCACTTCTGTATATGATTCACTTTACAGGTATATGAAAAGGACTGATGATCTTCAAAAAGAGCTTGCTGATACCAAGTCTACTCTTGGTAATGAAATTGAAAGGCTGAAAAATAAGGTTAAGGATTTGGAGGCACAGTTGAATCAGCAGAAGAAAAGTAAGGGTGGACTGGATACTACTGAAGTGCCTCAGGAGGAAATTTTGGATTCTCTTGAAATTCTAGCTGAAGTTGCTAGACAGTCTCATGTTGCTCCTCCTAAAGCTGCTAAAGTACTTCCATCTAAGCCAACAATTCATTTCAGCAGAAGAAGAAGTAGAAGACAACATTCGGCAAAGAAAGCTGTTAAATCTTCCAAGGTATCTAGTGGTGATGATATTCTTATGGCAGAAGCTACTGATATTCTTCAGGAGAAACAATCACCAAGTATTATTGCTGCTGACACATCTACTGTTAAAGCTCATACATCAGGAGATACATTCTTTGTAGCAGGGAAAGAGTATTTTAATTCCCCTGTTCATAATTCATCTGGGAATAAGCAAGTTTCTCCTGATGACATAACTGAAACCCTCAAGCCTCAAGGATCTACTGATAACATACTTAATTCAGATGTTCAAGAATTAAATGATGATCTTATGGAAGATTTGGATGTTCCTCCTGATGATTTTACTGAAGGAATTGAAGTAGCTGAGGATGAGATTGTTACAGCTGAAGAAAGAGATGCACAAGAAACACTCTTCAAAGAATGGGAAGATTATAAGAAGAGTTCTGATATGGCTGAGGCACAGCAAGCCAAGTTTGATTCAGTATACCAGTCTGCCACTCAAAGATATGTTTCTACTTTGCCTATTGAAAGACAGAAAGAATTGGATGCTGCTGCTCAAGATTTTGATGAGTCAGATTGGCAGCATATTGGAGAACAAGTGATTGCTAATCCTGATTGAGCTGCAGAAATTCTTGGTGATAGGGTGGAGAAAAAGGACTGGGCTTCTGACATTGTGAAAGTGATGAAGTTGAGGAAGAAAGCAGCAGATGAACAAAAAGCCAAAGCTAAAAGAGACAAACCTATGACTCAAGCACAGCAGAGGGATTACATGAGAACATATGTGAAAAGTCAAAGCAGTGCTTTATATAACAGTGCTTGGACTAGGAAACAAGTGTGGGCACTTCCAGATGACAAATTGATTCAGATGTATAATAGAATCAAGTCTAGATGTGACAAAGATGGAATGGGTGCTTCTAAGAATGTTCCTATCACTCTTGGTACTGCTGGTTCATCTGTTAACATGGATATTCCTGTTGCTGCTGAACAGGTATCTTTACCTACCACTTCTGCTGATGTACCACATGTTACTGCTTCATCTTATGTGGACAAAGGTAAAACTCAAGTGATAGCAGAAGATCCTCCATCTAGAAAGAGAACCAGGAAACAAATGGAGGAGGAAAGGTTGGGTGAAGAGGCTGCTAAAAGGTTAGATGCTGAACAACAAGCTGACCTGGCAAGATTTCATGAGATTAAGGAAAGAGAGGTTGAACTTCAAGCTGCTAGAGCCAAACAGATGAGGAAGGCTATGGATGAACAATATGCATCTGCTGCACTTGAATCTTCTCAGGAATCTACTGATGAACAATTGGATAATCCATCAGTGGAAACTGATGCTGCAGAGGGTGTATCTACTGAAGCTGAAGTTCCTGATGCATCTTCTCTACCTCATGATGCTATTTATGTTCCTGGAAGAAGAGCAAAGAGAATGGCTAGAGTCAGAACTTCACATTCCACACAAAGACTAATAGATGTGAATGCTTCTGATGCTTCATTTATAAGAGAATGATCCTCTGATGATTGGCCTTAGGCAACTAGGGATGTTTTGGTTCACTAGGAGTTAACTGAAAATGGACAGATCAATACCATTTATAGATTAGATAAAACTTCTATATCCTTTACATTTCTCCAAGATATACTACATCTTGTTGATCATCAGGATTTGCTCACTCTAAATGATTTGGTTCACAAATTTTATGCAAACCATACTTCTACAGGGTCTGGATTGTATTTATTGGGTGATCTAAGAGTGTTGTTTGATTCTTCTACTCCCACTGGTGCTGGTTCTGACATATGGAAAAATAATCAGAGATGGAAGGTTCAGAGTTGGAAGTTTTATCCTCTGCCTTATGTTCATGTGTTGGAAACTACAACTGGTCTAAGGCTTATTATGGATCTTGGCAAAAGATATCCTCTGACAGTCTCTCTGATGGAGAAAATGCTTCAACATAAGTTGGAGATTCCTCCTGATCCAGTGGGGAATGCAAGATTGTTTGCTGAATCTTTGGTGAAAGTCTTTAAGCTCAGAATTAGGACTTCCAGAGCAGCTTCTGTTTAATGGTATAATGTTGTATATTTGTTTTTCTTATTTAGTATTTTTTAAAAAAAAAAAAAAAAAAAAAAAAAAAAAAAAAAAGGAACTAACATTTTTTTTGTATAGTATTGTGTATATTGTATGCAGGTTTGGTGTTCCTCACACTATTCTTTGGTCATCAACTTACCTGATATTGACTATTCCATCAAAAAGTTGGCTAGTCCAAAGGGTACAGCTTTGGTAAAGACACATCAAATCTGTTGATAGCTGTAATGGTTTGCTCAAAACCATAGGGTAATCAACTCACCCATGCTTCATTGCTGAGAGTTGAAATGGTTGTCAATTGACCATGGATTTTTCCTTTATGGATTCCAAATAATTGGCTAGCCCACATGTATACGGCTTGTGGTAAAGGCAGTGGAAAACCATATTTGGTAATTAGTTAACCAAGATGATTTTTCATCAAAATAATTGGCTAGTCCTGAGCAAACGGCTACAGGTAAAGACATCTCAAATCCGTTTATAGCTGATGATTTGCTAAAAATCATGTGGTTATCAGTGTACCTTAAAACATTTGGCTACTCCAGTAGTAATGGCTATTGGTAAAGAGACATCAAATCCATTATTTTCAATGATTCACCTCTCACAGGAGTTAACACACCTGGATGTGATGAGAATAGTATGAAACTAATTTGTTTTGATGTACATTTAGTCATTTGTTGCTGTAAAGAATGGAGTTTTCAAGTATTTACTGATCATAGAGATCCTGCTGATGATGATTCTTTGCTGATGCTGTGTCATTTCAATCCTCTTGGTGTGTAACTTCAAAGATCTATCAAGAATCTTGAACTTAACCATGTCAAATTCAAGATTAGGGGAGGATTGTTGGGAATTCTGCTAAGTAAGAATTCTGCTGATGGTTACTGCTGAAGGTTACTGCTGAAGAGCTGGTTCCTGCTGAAGCAGTGTATCTGCTGAAGTCTAGTTTCAGCATTAGTTGTTTCTGCGGATATAGTATTTCCATATTTTTTGTAATATAGTTAGGATATGCATGAGTTTATTTAGGAAGTGATAATGCATATCTTTTAGAAGTTTTAAAATATACGTTTCTTGGGAAACGGTTAGGGTTCCTTGTGTATAAAAGGAACACTCGATTATGTATTGAGTTACGTTTTTTTAGAAAACACTTTCATTGTTATTAAAAGATCCATAGAGGATCAACAGTTCTTAGTATTAAAACTTGTGTTTGTTTCCGCTTTAAAATACAAGTTACAGAGATTGTCTATTAGTGTGTTGGTGATTACATTAACATAACTAACGATTCTAGAGTGCTCAGAAGATCTATCAAGGTCTTTGTTTCAACACTGACCAAATGCATTGTGTATACGGATCACTCGGCTTTAAAGTACCTCTTTGCAAAGCAAGATGCAAAGCCGAGACTACTCTGTTGGGTTCTCCTCCTGCAGGAATTTGATATCATAATACGTGATAAAAAAAGGAGCCGAGAACCTGGATGCTGATCATCTCTCACGATTAGAAAACCCTCACCAGGTTGTGTCCGAGAAATAGGAAATAAATGAAACATTTCCTCTTGAGACACTCAATGTGGTTTCTTTTCGTGGTGACTCTACTACCCCATGGTTTGCCGACTTTGCAAATTACCATGCAGGCAACTTCATTATGAAAGGGATGTCGTCCCAACAAAAAAACAAATTCTTTAAAGACGTTAAACATTACTTCTGGGTCGACCCCTATTTGTTCAAAATCTGTGCCGATCAAGTCATCAGGCGATGTGTTTACGGACAGGAAGCCACTGATATTCTCAAGGCTTGCCATGCTGGACCCACCGGGGGCCACCATAGTCCTAACTACATCGCTAAAAAGGTGTTTGACTCCGGTTTCTATTGGCCCACAATTTATAAGGATGCCCACGACTTAGTCAAAACTTGTGATGCTTGTCAGCGTCACGGGAATATTTTACAAAAGAACGAAATGCCACAAAATGCCATTCAAGTTTGTGAAATCTTTGACGTCTCGGGCATTGATTTTATGGGGCCATTCCCATCTTCTCGTGGAAACAAGTACATACTCGTGGCTGTTGACTATTTGTCAAAATGGGTTGAGGCAAAAGCCTTACCCACCAACGATGCCTAAGTTGTTGTAAAATTTTTGAAATCCCTCTTTGCTCGTTTTGGAACTCCCTGTGCTACCATTAGTGATCGTGGTACCGACTTTTGTAATGATCAATTCGCAAAAGTCATGCTTAAGTACGGTGTCACTCACCGTCTTTCTACAGCGTATCACCCACAAACAAGTGGGCAAGTGGAAGTATCAAACCGTGGTATAAAATGGATTCTGGAAAGGACCATAGGTGAAAACCGTGCCTCCTGGTCAGATAAACTAGATGATGCACTTTGGGCCTTCCGTACAGCTTACAAAACACCCATCACGTGTACTCCTTACAAGCTTGTATACGAGAAGGCGTGTCATTTACCGATCGAGCTCGAGCACAAAGCCTATTAGGCCTTGAAACATGCAAACTACGACCTTCATAAAGCGGGTGATCACCGTAAGGTTCAACTCAATGAATTAACGGAACTTCGTGATCAGACCTACGAGAACTCTTTGATCTACAAAGAAAAGACAAAGAAGATCCATGACTCAAAGATTAAGAACCGCGTTTTCAACGTCGGTGACAGAGTCCTTCTTTTCAATTCAAGGTTAAAGATCTTCTCGGGAAAATTAAAAACCCGATGGACTGGACCATTCACTATTGCAAAAGTATACCCATATGGGACTGTTGAGTTATCTCAACCTAACGGTCCTAACTTCAAAGTGAATGGTCATCGTCTGAAGCACTAGTTTGGAGAGGACATACCATCCATGGTTGTCCCAGATCTCCAAACTTTCCCCATGGACAAATGAATTCGGGGATCGAGACAAGCTAGTGACTCGGTGAACAAAAATTAGCAAAACATGGGTCTTCACCCATATCTCTGACTTCTTTTTCTTTTCTAACAAACTAGTGTGGGGGAGTTCCCCATGCTGTAGTATATAAAGACATTTTCAAAAAAAAAATGCTATTCCCACACTTGCCCAAGTTTCAAATTTTCAAATCAAAGTTTTCCAAAATATCGGCATAATGGTCGGTACTTTGAATATTGAGGGAAATATTCAGTTCTAGTGTGTGTGTGTGTGGGGGGGGGGGAATTCTGGCGAATTTGATCACATTTTTTACCTTATAAGTGCCATAATACCCCCATTTTAGCCAAAAAATTTTTTAGTGGAAGTGCTTCGCATTAAACACAACAAATGATAATCAGTCCACCATGTCTAAATCACATAAGGACTGGCTAATCTGAGAGCAAACGGCTCCCAGTAAAGATATCTCAAAACCGTTGATGGCTGACAATTTGCCAAAAATTGTATGGGATCCAACTCACCATATCCTTAATCGTGAAGAGTTGGCTAGTCCAGAAGCAAACGGCTTTTGGTAAAGACAAATCAAATCCGTTGACAGCTTATGGTTTGCTCAAAATCATATGGTTATCAGTGTACCATAGTTCTTAATTGAACTGAAACATTTGGCTACTCTAGAAGTAATGGCTTTTGGTAAAGAGACTTCAAATCTATTAAGTTTTCAATAAAGATTGCTAGGGACTAGCAATATTTTAGTGTGGGGGATTGATGAGTGTGTAAATACTCATCAGTTTTACCTAATCTGAGCTGCCAAAACATCCAAAAACACTCAAATATGCATCAAAATACTGAAAATATCTCAGGATTGTGTTTTATATGTTTCAGATGCAAAATGATCAAAAACAGATGAAATATGAACAAAGTTTGAATAATTGGCAGTTTCAGTCCCTCAACTTTCAAAACTTGTCAAATCTAGTCCCTGGTTATTCAAAAACATGAAAAAGTCACCAAAGGTCCTTTTGAATCACAAATAAACATATATAGTCCTTTGGTGTAAAGTTTCACAAAATTACAAGTTTAGTCCCTGTATTTTGCAAAATTGACAAAAATGGTCCCTAGGATGTAAAAACTTTGAGAAAAATAAATTTTGGTCCTTGTGCTACTCATCTTTGGCAGGAATGGTCCTTGGGTGGCAAGTTTATTGAAATTACATGTTAGAATCATATTTTTATTTATAAAAAGTGTCGAACATTAATATGTTGTAGGTTGCTTTAGAATATCATTATGATGAAGTTTATGCTTAGTATTCATGTTTTGTAAAAGTCTAAGGGCCATTAATATAATAAGGTAAAAGATAAGTGATGCCCTAGACTACTAGTATAAATACTCTTGTAATACCTCATTTTGAGGTTGGTTCTCTTAGTTATATCAAGGTCATTATTTCACACACTAGAGTTCCCACTCACTCTCTCTCTCTACTTACTTTCTCTCTCTAGAATTAAGCTTGATTCACAAGTGATTAAGGTTGTTCTACGGTCCTACAAGTGGTATCAATCGCCTAGGGATAATTTTAGGTTGTTTTAGATCGTTTTTTGGTGAAAAATCGGTTTTTTTAGTATCAGTTACTGTTCATCATGTTTTTGTCGAGTTAGGATCTTGATTTTTACCGAGTTTGGGTTTAGCTTAGCGAGTTAGAAACTTTAAGCTTAGCGAGTTTTGGTTCTGCTTAGCGAGTTTGAAATATCTCTAGCGAGTTAGGTCTTTCAGCATTAGCGAGTTTGGACTTGTATTTCGAGTTAAGTTCTATTTTCAGCGAGTTAAGTGATGAGTGCTCAAACACTCATCATTTTTGGTCTAATCTGAACTGCAAAACATACAAAAACACTCAGAAATGCATCAAAATACTAAAAATATTTCAAAATTGTGTTTTATATGTTTTAGATGCAAAATGAGCAAAAACAGATGAAAAACGTACAAAGTTTGTAAAATTGGCAGTTTCAGTCCCCCAACTTTCATAAAATGTCAAAATTAGTCCCTGGTAATTCAAAATATGGAAAATTATCACCAAAGGTCCTTTTAAAATCATAAGTTGTCATATTTAGTCCTTTGGTGAAAAATGTGAAAAGTTTTGAGAATTTACACTTTTGGTCCCTGGAGAACACTTTTGACAGAAAAGGTCCCTGAGAAATATTTTTTGGATGAAAAACCATTTTTAGTCCTTGGAAATTTAAAAATATTCAATATTGATCCTTGGATAAAAGTTTTCACGAAATGGCAAAACAGGCCCCTCAACTTTTGGAAAATGACAATTTTGGTCCTTGTGAATTTCAAAATGAAAAATATCACTTTTGGTCCTTTGATTATTTATACTTGGCAGGAATTAACCCTTTTGAGCACTTTGGAGAATTTACATTTTCAGCCCTGGATTTTCAGTTTGTACATGAATGGTCCCTATGGTTTTTAAACTAAAAAATAAACAAACAAACACCCAACAACAAAAGCCCACCCATCTCCTTATAACTTTCCCTGTGGCCCAATCCTTAGCCCAGTCCACCCTCACCGGTCAAACCAAGTCAAAACAAACCCCCCATTTTTAATTAACCCAGGGTCAAACATCAAGGTCAAACTTTGATCCTCCTTCCTTCCCCACTTGGCAGCCTGCAACACCACTGCTGTACTCCACCCCCACCTCACCTCCAGCTCACTCACCCCATGCCTTGTTCCCCCTCCAAACACAACCCTCCAAAACCCATTTAATACCCTTAATTCTCTCCAAGTTATCCCCACCTGCCAAACAAGATTTCCCGCCAAATTCAATATCAAGGGCTGTGATCATCTCAAAGCAATCCAATGGTCAGAAAAGATGTGGGAAAGAAAGAGAATACTTATGGGACCTATAAAAGTAAAGAAAAAACTGAAGAAAAGTAGTAGTTAGTTAATATAGTATAGCTTAGTTTCAAATTATGTCGACTTAGTTAAAAATGTACTTTTTCATTGTAATTTTGATTTAAGAAAGGATGTAATCAATCTTTTTAGTGTAATATTAAGCTTCTTTAATGTTGAATTCAAGTCTTGTCATAAAATTCAGTTTTTACCATTATTAGTGAGAATTTCATTTTAAAATTTAAGAGTTGTTGAAGCTGTGATCAGTGTTCCTTTGAGCCTCATTTGTAAGTTTTTAAGAGTTTGTAAAGTTTTTAAACCAGTGAAGATCATCATTTGCAAAAATACATAAAAATACCAAATAAATAGTATAAAAATAGAAAATCAGTTTTAAGGATGAAGGAAGCCAAGGAAGCTTGTGGATTGGTAATTTTGTTGGTTTAGAACTCCAAAGGGGAGTGTAGGTTTGTGATTTGAGTCCCTGTGCACCTTTGTTCTTAGCTTTGGATCCTGTGTAAGATTTTTTCATACTTTATGGCATAATCTGTGATCATGAGTTTTTGTTGTTAATTATTGTTTATTCTTGCTTAATTATGGTCATTATAGTCTAATATCAGTAAGTGCATCAAACCCTTGGATTAAATCAAGTTTCTGCTTCCTAAGGTTGCCTAGACAGTCACCATAGGGGTGTTTGGATTAGGTTAGTACTCTGAGATCTTGGTGATCTCTTGCTATGTTCTTGGTTTGCTTAGACTGCATTTGAGTTGGTTTAGTTAGTTAAGTAACTAATTTGGTCACTTAGAGAACAAAAGTCAAAATCACCTCCCATTGTCTTCAACAGTTAGCTGTTGAGTTTTTTTTTTTTTTTTTTTTTTTTTTTTTTTTTTTTTTTTTTTTTATCTCAAACCTCACCCCTTGTGATAATAAGTGGTTCTTTTAGCCATATTTAACCTCAATGTAACTTAAAACATCCATTTAAGTCAGTTAGATCCAATCTAAGTTCAAATAAGTCAACTTTTAAGTTTAATCATAAAAGTCAAATTGCACCGTTTTCAGAAAAAACCAAAAGTAGCAAGATTTGTTTTGAATTTTGTAGTGAGATTGAGACCTTGTGCTTTTTTGGATTTGTAGTCCAACAGCTCAACTTTGAGGTCTCACCATCCTTATATTTTTAGCAATTTTCTGTTGGGCCCCACATTCATCCAAAAACACTTGCAAGGGAGGTGAACCCCCTGCTGCAGCTGCACATCAGCCCACTGATTGGTCCTAAACCACCAACTTATATTGACCAAAGATTATTCAACAAAGTCAAATAGCCTAGATCAATACTCTGGGTAATATAGGGTATCACCGGGTCGTTAAATCCCGTTGAGGTGTGAAATGTAACTTTAGCGTATTCGTAATCGGGTGTTATTCACAGAAAAGGGTTTGTTGTGAAAATTATTTGGAGATATTTAACAAAAATAGCTTAGGAAAGCTATTTTTGTGGTTACGGGAACTGAGATCGAGAAGAAATCACCTTAAACTTAAAACCGTACGTTTGCCGAAGACGTGGACAAACGTACAAAAACGTGAATACGGTGATCTGGAAAGGCTACTGGTATGAAAATTTACTTTATACAAACCTAATGATAAGAGAAAATTTTTGGAAATTTAAAACTAATTTTTACACTAATTTAATAATTACTATTAATTAAATACTATTTTTCTAATTACTTTTAATTAACTAAATTAACCTAAATTATAAATAATTATGAAATTAACTTGGAAAAATGAAAATTAAACTTAGAAAAATCTAAAATACTATAAAACTAATTTTAGAAATGAAAATATATTTTTAAGACTATTTAATTAATTATTACTAATTATTAACTAATTATTAATTACTTTTTAATTATTTAAAATAACCTAAATTCTAATTAATTATTAAATTACACTAGAAAAGTGAAAATAAAATTTGGAAAACTTAAAAATAACTAAAAACTAATTTTAAAATTTAAATTATATTTTTCTGATTTACTAATTAATTATTATTAATTATTAACTCTTTATTAATTACTAAAAACTATTTTAAATTAAGAAAAGTAGTAAATGATAAAAGAAAAATCTGAAAAAATTACAGAAATAGTTTTTACACACCAGAAGTCTAGGAAAATTGTGAAAATGGAATTTGCTTATAAATAAGTTGATGAATAAGCCAAATGGCTTAAATAGAAGCTATCATTTCTATTAAGTTGGGCTTATTTGAGATTTTCTTTTTCCAAACTGCTTATTACAACTTATTAGACAACTTTTATGAAGTGAGATTGACTGAAGTCAAGGAAATAAGCACTTCAAGTGCTTAAAGCCTCAACAGTTGACTTTTATTGACCAGAAGTGGAAATAAGCTCAAATGAGCTAATGTGGGGTCCACTTTGGTGAAAACAGATGTAAATAAGTACAATGCACAAATTAAAGCAAGTAGCAAACCAATAAGCTGACAGATTAAGCCATAAGCTCAGAATAAGCACTTTCCTTAATGAGGTTCTGAGTCAGTTTGAGGGATAGACTTTTGGGGTCAAACACAGTGGGGTCCACTGGTCTTAAGGTCAAATAAGTGGTCAACCTTTACTCCCTGGTAGGAGGGGGGTTGAATGGTGCCAAGTAGGAGTTGTGGGACCCACTGGGTCAGTCACAAACCACCAATAAAGTTGGGTGGGTGAAACAAGTCTGCTGAGACAGGGCAAGGTCTTTGCCCTGCAGTCAACTTCAAAGGGTATTTTGGTCCCTTAGAAAAAATCACAAAAATATGACAATTGTGAAAATCCAAAGTTCAGCTGGTAGTATAAACACACAACAAGTTTCAAGTCTTGAATCAAAACACAAAAATCAATTTAATTCATGCCATTTTGGCAAAAATCAGAGTTTGAGCTTTTTGACTTTTTAGAGAAACTTGAAATTTGACTTTTGGGAACTTTGATTGCTGATTCACTGACTTGAAATGTTATGAATAGCTGTATAAAAGTTACTTAAGTAAACAAAACACCTTATGAAATGGTGTGATGAATTTTGCACTTCAAAACTCACCACAGTTGACTGTGGTGAGTATTACCTTGTGATTTTGACTTTGGGTGAGTTTGAGACTCAGAATGTGGTCACTTAGACTCTAACACAACCCAAACAACTAAAAGAAACACAGAGATGCACAAATGAACAAGTAGAACAAAGCAAACAACCTAAAACCAAACACCCCTATAACAGATACTTATGATGAAATCTTAGCTCAAACAAACATGGAACACAACCACTTGATTACAAGTACTCTAGTAAGTAATATTTAATTAAGAAAAGCAAAAACTAACTAATGAAACTACTTGATACAAGCAAAAATGAAAATGGTGCTTACAAAGCCTTCCAAGCTTGGCTGCAAAGAACTAAGGACCCACAAACACCAAACCTATGTGACTTCCATAAGTCTCTAACCCATGGCCATCCCAGATTTACCATGCTCCATGCTTATCTCCCATTCTTTCACCAACTTTTATTTATTTTTGATTTTTTTCTTAATTTTTTAGTATTTATTGAAAACTGAGCTTAGTATGTTTTCACAAGCTTATAAAGCTTTCAAAACCTTATTTATGAGTTTACATAAGCTTATGAATTACTTGTACTCACATTAGAGACCTTAATTAGAACTTGCAAATTTGAATTGGAACTTGAAAAGTGAAATTGAGAATCAAACTTCAAAACAGATTTTCATTGATAATAAAAGTTACATTACATTGAAATTAAACTGAAAAACATTAAAAACTAAAGGATTACACACTACAATAGCTTCTATGAGCTTAATATATATAACGAAACAAAAATAATCCCTAGGACTTCCCACATGGCTTCAATTTGAAATCTGAGAGTCCCACATGTCTTCTCTTTGACCTCTGACCAAATCCTCACCGTTCAATTGCCTTAAGATCATTTCCAGCCTTTGATTGGCTTTTTGGCGCCAAAACTTATACGGGGCAAGGATGAGTGGTACTTGTGGGTGTTGGTGAGGGCATTTATCGTGGTGGGTTTGTTAGGTGAGGGCATTAATTGTGGGGGGCTCTTGTTGGAAAAAGGTGAGGAGGGGGGATGAGTCACCCTGGTTTTGCGCGGTTATGTTGGAGAAGGAAGACGGAGTTGACCGGGTGTTTGACCCGGTTGACAGTTTGACCTGCCCTTTTTATTATTATTAGATTGGGTTGAGTTGGTTGGGCTTTGGGAGGACTGGATCAATGGGTGTCGTGGATAAGGGTTTGGTTTTGGGTTGATAATATAAACAAGGGTCCGATTTGCTTATTTTGTGACAAGAACCAATTTTGTAATTTTGCCTAACCCAGGGACTGAAATTGTAACTTTTCCCAATGTATACCAAGGACCAAATTTTCCAAGATTCCAAAGATCATAAACCATTTTTCCATTTTTCACGTTTCAAAATTTCCCAGGGACCTATTTTGCCATTTTTGGATTTTCAAGGACTAAACATGTAATTTTGGAAAAATTGCAACCCAAGTGTAATTTTTATGATTTTTAACTTTTAAAACCTTGGGTAGACTTTTCCTTTCAAAATAAATGCATAGGGACTAAAATTGACAAGTTTTGAAACTTGGGGGACTGAAACTGCCAATATTGCAAACTTTGTACGTTTTTCCTTTGTTTTTGCACATTTTGCATTTAAAACACATAAAACACAATCCCTGGGATAATTTAAGTATTTTGATATCTTTTTGATTGTTTTTGTGCGTTTTGGCAGTTTAAATATATCAAAAACGATGAGTGTTTGAGCACTCATCAATCCCCCACACTAAACTATTGCTAGTCCCAAGCAATCTTTTTAGAAAACTTGATGATTTTAAACTCTTTACCAAAAGCCATCACTTCTGGAGTAGCCAGGTGTAAGAACTGTGGCACACCTGAAAACTGTGTGATTTTGAGCAAACCACCAGCTTTCAATGGATTTGTTAAGTCTTTACCAAGAGCCGTTTGCTCCTGGACTAGCCAGCATCTTGATGGACCTAGTCAACATCTTGGTGAGCTGATTACCAATTATGGATTTTCCACTGCCTTTACCACAAGCCATAATCTTGCGGGCTAGCCAACTCATTCACTTTATGGGATATGGGGAGATGAGGAACCATACAATTTTGGGCAAATTGCTAGCCACCAACGGATTTGATTTATCTTTACCAAGAGCAGTTTGCTCCTGGATTAGCCAATCCCTTTGTCGATTAGACCTGGCGGACTGATTACCACAAAAATTTTGAAATAAAGTGAAAAATTTTGAAAATTTTGGCCAAAAACGGGGGTACTTGAAAGATATTTTGATAAAATTCGTTAGAATTTTCCCCCCACACTTAGAAATGAATATTGTCCTCAATATTCAAAGTCCCGGCTATTATGCCGAAGCTATGAACGTAAAAAGCCAAGATTCGAATCTAACTGTAGAAATACCAATTTTCACTTTATTTCTATATATATACAACAACTTTTTTTTTCTTTTTTTTTGACTTGAAACTTATATACATATATACATTTTTTTCAAACAGCGGGGGGTTGGCCATTCCCCCTCACTAGGTGGTAGAAAATAGAAAGAATCAGAGATACGGGTGAAAACCCGTATTGTTGCTAATTTTTGTTCATCGAGTCGCTAGCTTGACTCGATCCCCGAATTCAATTGTCCTTGGGGAAAGTTTGGAGATCTGGGACGACCATGGATGGTACGTCCTCTCGAAAGTAGTGCTTTAACCGATGTCCATTCACTTTGAAGTTAGGACCGTCATTTTGAGATAATTCGACGGTACCATAAGGATAAACTTTTGTGATAGTGAATGGACCAGACCATCGGGTTTTGAGCTTTCCCGAGAAGATCTTGAGTCTAGAGTTGAAAAGAAGGACTCGATCACCAACGTTAAAAACGCGGTTTTTGATTTTTGAGTCATGAATCTTCTTTATCTTTTGTTTATAGATCAAAGAGTTCTCGTAAGCTTGATCACGAAGTTCATTTAATTCATTTAGTTGAACTTTTCTGTGATCACCCGCCGTTCTGAGGTCGAAATTGGCATGCTTGAGGGCCCAATAGACTTTATGCTCAAGCTCGATCGGAAGATGGCACGCTTTCCCGTACACAAGTTTATAAGGCGTACACCCAATGGGTGTTTTGTAAGCCGTACGGAAAGCCCAAAGTGCATCATCTAATTTGTCCGACCACGATGCACGATTCTCACCTACAGTTCTTTCCAATATTCTTTTAATGCCCCGATTGGAAACTTCGACTTGTCCACTCGTTTGAGGGTGGTACGCAGTAGAAAGACGGTGAGTTACACCGTACTTTTGCATGACTTTGTCAAATTTGTCATTACAGAAGTGCGTACCACGATCGCTAATAATAGCACGTGGAGTCCCGAATCGGGCAAAAAGAGCTTTTAAAAATTTCACAACTACTCGGGCATCATTTGTGGGTAAAGCTTTCGCTTCAACCCATTTTGACAAGTAGTCAACTGCCACGAGTATGTATTTGTTGCCGTGAGAGGATGGAAATGGCCCCATAAAGTCGATGCCCCAGATATCAAAGATTTCACAAACTTGAATTGCATTTTGAGGCATTTCATTCTTTTGTGAAATATTCCCGTGACGTTGACAAGCATCACAGGACTTGACCAAATCTTGGGCATCCTTGTAGATCGAGGGCCAATAAAAGCCGGAATCAAACACCTTTTTGGCGGTGTAGTTGGGATTGTGGTGGCCCCCCGTGGGACCAGCATGGCAAGCCTTTAAAATTTCCGAGGCTTCCTGACCATACACACACCGCCGGATGACTTGATCCGCACATATCTTGAACAAGTAGGGGTCGTCCCAAAAGTAATGTTTTACGTCTTTGAAAAATTTATTTTTTTGTTGGGACGACATCCCTTTCACAATGAAGTTACCCGCAAGATAGTTTGCAAAGTCGGCAAACCATGGGGTAATCGAGTCTCTACGAAATGAAACCACATTGAGGGTTTCGAGAGGAAATGTTTCATTTATTTCCTTTTTCTCGAAAGCATTTTGGTGAGGGTTTTCAAGACGGGAGAGATGATCAGCAGCTAGGTTCTCAGCTCCTTTTTTATCACGAATAATGATATCAAATTCCTGAAGGAGGAGAACCCATCGGAGGAGTCTCGGCTTTGCATCTTGTTTTGCAAATAGATACTTCAAAGCCGAATGATCCGTATACACTATGCTTTTAGTCAGAATCAAGTATGGCCGGAATTTTTCAAAAGCATACACTACAGCTAATAATTCTTTTTCAGTGGTGGTGTAATGACTTTGAGCCTCGGTCATAGTCTTGCTGGCATAGTGTATAGGCTGAAAATGTTTTGTTTTGCGTTGCCCCAAGACTGCCCCTATCGCATAATCACTAGCATCACACATGAGCTCGAAGGGCAAGTCCCAATCGGGGGCAACAAGAATCGGTGCCTCGGTAAGCCTTTTCTTTAATGTTTCAAAGGCTTCGATGCACTCAGGGGAGAAGATAAAAGGAGCATCCTTCTCGAGGAGATGGGTCATAGGCCGGGCGATTTTAGAAAAATCTTGAATAAACCTTCGATAGAAACCGGCGTGACCCAAAAAGCTCCTAACACCTTTCACAGTCGTGGGATGAGGCAATTTTGCAATGACGTCCACTTTGGCACGGTCAACCTCAATCCTGTTTTTTGAAATTTTATGGCCGAGGACAATGCCCTCTTTGACCATAAAGTGACTTTTCTCCCAATTTAGACATAACTTTGTGTCTTCACAACGTTTTAGCATGCTATCTAAATGGGAGAGACATGTTTTAAACGAATCCCCAATGACCGAGAAATCGTCCATAAAGACCTCCATACTTTTCCCGATCATGTCGGAAAAAATGGTCATCATACATCTTTGAAATGTGCCCGGAGCATTACATAGGCCAAATGGCATACGTTTATATGCAAAAGTTCCATAGGAGCACGTAAAAGTGGTCTTTTCTTGGTCGTGCGGGTCAATGGGAATCTGGAAGTAACCCGAGAAACCGTCGAGGAAGCAATAGTACTCATTCCCCGCTAATCTCTCGAGCATCTGATCCATAAAGGGCAGAGGAAAATGATCCTTACGGGTGGCGTCATTCAATTTACGATAATCAATGCAGATGCGCCAACCCGTAACCAAACGAGTTGGAATTAACTCAATTTCCTCGTTTGTGACAACAGTAATGCCACCCTTTTTTGGAACACAATGAACTGGGCTGACCCAAGGACTGTCCGAGATAGGGTAAATCAATCCGGCATCAAGAAGTTTTAAAACCTCTTGTTTGATAACCTCGTGAATTTTTGGATTCACCCTTCTTTGATGTTAGACCGCAGGTTTGAAGTCATCCTCCATTAATATCTTGTGAGTACAAAACTCAGGGTCGATGCCCTTGATATCGGAGAGACGCCAAGCAATTGCTCGTTTGTGAGACTTCAAAACCTGTATAAGAGCAGCCTTTTCCTCAACACTTAAGTCTTTAGCAATTATGACGGGCAATTTATCATCACCCTCCAGAAATGCATATTCAAGATGAGGCGGCAAGTCCTTAAGTTCAACCGCGGGAAAGTCATCAGTTTTCTCAACATTTTTGACTTCCTCCTTATGAAGTGTTTGTGGTAGAACAGGAAGATGAGAGGGATCTTCGTTTAATAACTTTTCAAGCGTGAGAATATCCCCCTCGAGGTCAATCTCTTGGTTATCGATTCCATCGGGAGTCGAATCACTGTTGAGATAGGCCTCAATTTCTTCTAAGATGAAGTCACTTCCCTCAAACGGAGTGAGGGAAGGAGAAGAATTGGCAATAATGGGGTGAGAAGATGGAGTGAAGTTTTCACTCGGAGAATCATCGACAAAACCTAAAACCTCTTGAGCGTACTCCTCAGACGCAACATCAATGACATCAATTTGGTTAACCGTTTCGGCGTCATAATTAGAGGAGTACCTCGAAGTTTGATCGAGGTTAAAGGTTACAGCTTCATTACCAACACGAAGAGTTATTTCCTCTTCGTGCACATCAATTAACGCACGACCCGTCCTTAAGAATCCTCTCCCAAGAATGAGAGGAACTCGTGGGTCAGCATCGAACTTAACAACAACGAAGTCAGCGGGGAAATGGAACTTTCCTACTTTCACGAACACGTCTTCGGCAATGCCGAGAGGATGAGAGATTGAACGGTCGGCAAGCTCGAGAGTCATGCACGTAGGAGTGAGTTGAGGAAGAGAGAGTTTCTCCCACACTGAGTAAGGCATCAGGTTGATGCTAGCGCCAAGATCAGCTAAGGCAAAGCATTCAACCATCCCAGGGAAAACACATGGAATGAGAAATCTCCCAGGGTCTCCAAGCTTCTTAGGAAGCTTCTTTAAGATAACTGCTGAGCAGTTTTCGTTCAATGGAGTCTTTGCCATTTCGTACAATTTTTCCTTGTTGCTTAACAAGTTCTTGATCATCGATGCGAATTTGGGCATCAGGATGATAGCATCCGCAAGGCTAACGTCAAAATGCAAATCTTGAAAGATTTGATAAAACTTATCCATTTGGTGACTAGCCTTTTCGCGGAGCTTTTGCTCATTAAGTCTTGACGGGTATGGTAGTGAAGGTTTGGATTTAGGGTTCTCTCCAGGAGTTGTTGATGGTTCAAATACAACTCCCGGTTTTGGTACAAGTCCAGATTTTGGCACAATTTCTGGAACAACCTGAGGGTGGACGTGTGCGGTACTTCGTGGGCTAGTAAATTGTACCTTGTCCGTGGTTGCCTCAGGCTCAATTTCTACTTCCTCGGAATAAAGAGGAGGAGGAATAGGAGGAACTGGCGGCTCTTCATAAGCTTTACCACTGCGTGTAGTAATAGCTTTGAGTTCACCCTTGGGGTTAACAATTGTATTAGCCGGGAGACCTCCTGATGTAGAGGGTGGAGTGAGATGATTCATAAGACTGGCAAGCATATTTTCAATCTTGCCTTGATTTTGATCAATTTTGTTGTTTGTTTGCATCAACTCACTCTTCAGCTCTTGACCCTGTTTGGTTATTGATGATTGGAAATCATTTTTCAAATTTGAGATTTGATTTTGCATTGCCCTCATTTTGGTCTCATTAACTTTGATGTAGTTATTGAGCTCGTTTGGGAGGGGATCTTGATAATTTGGAGCTGAATACCCTTGATTACCCCTTTGGGGTGGGTACTGATTGACGGGGGCAGGATTTTGATTTTGCATATTAGGCCCCCTTGGTGGATTAGGATTTAAACCTATTTGGATTTTGAGGAAACCCGGGTGGTCCACCCTGGTTGCTAGCCCGGTAATTTGGTTCCACTTGAGGACGGTATTGGTTACCTCCTTGGTTGGAATTGCCGGCTATTGCATTTACTTCGAATGGATTGCCTTCGGTGGCAGTGCAATTATAATATGAATGTGGACCACCACAAGTGACACAAACTTCTATCTTTTTTATTTCAGCTTGTGGAGAAGGAGAAGAATCTTTCTTGCCTTGGGCGAGGACAAATGCATGGACAGCTTCCGTGAGTTTGTCAAGTCTAGCATCGGTGCTAGACTGAGCCACGGGCGAAGAGGAAGAAGGAACAACATCCCTTTGGGAAACAACCGATCTGCTTCGGGGAATGCGGACCTTGGATTTATTCTCAATGATCGCTAAAGCATCCTTTGTGGTGCGATTCAAGAAGTTACCTCCAGCGAAGGCATTTAGAGAGTCTTGATCGGATTGGCTTACACCATTGTAGAAAGTATCAAGTGTCATGAGATCGGAGAAATCGTGGTGAGGACATTTTCGGAGCAATTCCTTGTAACAATCCCATGCCTCACTAAAGGATTCATCAAATTTCTGCGTGAATTTCATGATCTCATTCTTGAGACTCGTGGTTTTGGAAGGAGGAAAGAATTCATTTACGAACTTTTTCACAAGATCTTCCCATGTCTCAATAGATCGTGGAGGTTGTTTTTCAAGTCAAATTCGGGCTTGTCCCTCCAGGGAGAATGCGAAGAGAAGAAGTTTGATTGCTTCACAGGGGACATCTTTGCATTTGATGGTGTATGTGATTTTATTGAACCATCGAATGTGATCTTGAGGATCGTCCCTCTCATAACCGTAGAATTGATGTGATGTGGCCAGGTTTATCAACCCTGTTTTAAGCTCAAAATTATCGGCCATGATTGTCGGAACAACGATAGCATCTCCGTAACCCTCGACGGGTGCTTGGAGAAGCTCGTTCATAGTGGGTTCAGCCGCCATGATGACAGCTGGAGGTGGAACAGTTCGGATCTCAGATCCGACTGTTGGTGCAGAACGTCTACGAGGTCTTCGAGGTTTCCGGACCAGCTCACGTAATGGGCTAGTGGACCTTGAAGAACGAGTGCGCATGCACTAGGGATAAAAACTTTTTGGACAATATTTTTGTTATCGTCCCGTAATCCAGAATCGTTTCTCCTTAAGAATCACCTTAAAAGAAAACCGAGTCAGAAAACGTTACGATATGGTTTTGTTGTTTTTTTACTTTTTTTTGGTGTTTTAACACTTTAGGAAAAGTGTCAATGACATTTTTATGTGTTTTGATTTTGAAAATATTCACAAGTGATGGTATTTGTACAGTGAGTGAGGTGAGATAACACTAATCTCGAAAGACGCTACAGAAACGCGCACACCTCCCCGGCAGCGGCGCCATAAATTGATTGGTCCTAAACCACCAACTTATATTGACCAAAGATTGGTCAACAAAGTCAAATAGCCTAGATCAATACTCCGGGTAATATAGGGTATCACCGGGTCGTTAAATCCCGTTGAGGTGTGAAATGTAACTTTAGCGTATTCGTAATCGGGTGTTATTCACAGAAAAGGGTTTGTTGTGAAAATTATTTGGAGATATTTAACAAAAATATCTTAGGAAATCTATTTTTGTGGTTACGGGAACTGAGATCGAGAAGAAATCACCTAAAACTTAAAACCGTACGTTTGCCCAAGACGTGGACAAACGTACAAAAACGTGAATACGGTGATCTGGAAAGGCTACTGGTATGAAAATTTACTTTATACAAACCTAATGATAAGAGAAAATTTTTGGAAATTTAAAACTAATTTTTACACTAATTTAATAATTACTATTAATTAAATACTATTTTTCTAATTACTTTTAATTAACTAAATTAACCTAAATTATAAATAATTATGAAATTAACTTGGAAAAATGAAAATTAAACTTAGAAAAATCTAAAATACTATAAAACTAATTTTAGAAATGAAAATATATTTTTAAGACTATTTAATTAATTATTACTAATTATTAACTAATTATTAATTACTTTTTAATTATTTAAAATAACCTAAATTCTAATTAATTATTAAATTACACTAGAAAAGTGAAAATAAAATTTGGAAAACTTAAAAATAACTAAAAACTAATTTTAAAATTTAAATTATATTTTTCTGATTTACTAATTAATTATTATTAATTATTAACTATTTATTAATTACTAAAAACTATTTTAAATTAAGAAAAGTAGTAAATAATAAAAAGAAAAATCTGAAAAAATTACAGAAATAGTTTTTACACACCAGAAGCCTAGGAAAATTGTGAAAATGGAATTTGCTTATAAATAAGCTGATGAATAAGCCAAATGGCTTAAATAGAAGCTATCACTTCTATTAAGTTGGGCTTATTTGAGATTTTCTTTTTCCAAACTGCTTATTACAACTTATTAGACAACTTTTGTGAAGTGAGATTGACTGAAGTCAAGGAAATAAGCACTTCAAGTGCTTAAAGCCTCAATAGTTGACTTTTATTGACCAGAAGTGGAAATAAGCTCAAATGAGCTAATGTGGGGTCCACTTTGGTGAAAACATATGTAAATAAGTACAATGCACAAATTAAAGCAAGTAGCAAACCAATAAGCTGACAGATTAAGCCATAAGCTCAGAATAAGCACTTTGCTTAATGAGGTTCTGAGTCAGTTTGAGGGACAGACTTTTGGGGTCAAACACAGTGGGGTCCACTGGTCTTAAGGTCAAATAAGTGGTCAACCTTTACTCCCTGGTAGGAGGGGGGTTGAATGGTGCCAAGTAGGAGCTGTGGGACCTACTGGGTCAGTCACAAACCACCAATAAAGTTGGGTGGGTGAAACAAGTCTGCTGAGACAGGGCAAGGTCTTTGCCCTGCAGTCAACTTCAAAGGGTATTTTGGTCCCTTAGAAAAAATCACAAAACTATGACAATTGTGAAAATCCAAAGTTCAGCTGGTAGTATAAACACACAACAAGTTTCAAGTCTTGAATCAAAACACAAAAATCAACTTAATTCATGCCATTTTGGCAAAAATCAGAGTTTGAGCTTTTTGACTTTTTAGAGAAACTTGAAATTTGACTTTTGGGAACTTTGATTGCTGATTCACTGACTTAAAATGTAATGAATAGCTGTATAAAAGTTACTTAAGTAAACAAAACACCTTGTGAAATGGAGTGATGAATTTTGCACTTCAAAACTCACCACAGTTGACTGTGGTGAGTATTACCTTGTGATTTTGACTTTGGGTGAGTTTGAGACTCAGAATGTGGTCACTTAGACTCCAACACAACCCAAACAACTAAAAGAAACACAGAGATGCACAAATGAACAAGTAGAACAAAGCAAACAACCTAAAACCAAACACCCCTATAACAGATACTTATGATGAAATCTTAGCTCAAACAAACATGGAACACAACCACTTGATTACAAGTACTCTAGTAAGTAATATTTAATTAAGAAAAGCAAAAACTAACTAATGAAACTACTTGATACAAGCAAAAATGAAAATGGTCCTTACAAAGCCTGCCAAGCTTGGCTGCAAAGAACTAAGGACCCACAAACACCAAACCTATGTGACTTCCATAAGTCTCTAACCCATGGCCATCCCAGATTTACCATGCTTCATGCTTATCTCCCATTCTTTCGCCAACTTTTATTTATTTTTGATTTTTTTCTTAATTTTTTAGTATTTATTGAAAACTGAGCTTAGTATGTTTTCACAAGCTTATAAAGCTTTCAAAACCTTATTCAAGAGTTTACATAAGCTTATGAATTACTTGTACTCACATTAGAGACCTTAATTAGAACTTGCAAATTTGAATTGGAACTTGAAAAGTGAAATTGAGAATCAAACTTCAAAACAGATTTTCATTGATAATAAAAGTTACATTACATTGAAATTAAACTGAAAAACATTAAAAACTAAAGGATTACACACTACAATAGCTTCTATGAGCTTAATATATATAACGAAACAAAAATAATCCCTAGGACTTCCCACATGGCTTCAATTTGAAATCTGAGAGTCCCACATGTCTTCTCTTTGACCTCTGACCAAATCCTCACCGTTCAATTGCCTTAAGATCATTTCCAGCCTTTGATTGGCTTTTTGGCGCCAAAACTTATACGGGGCAAGGATGAGTGGTACTGGTGGGTGTTGGTGAGGGCATTTATGGTGGTGGGTTTGTTAGGTGAGGGCATTAATTGTGGGGGGCTCTTGTTGGAAAAAGGTGAGGAGGGGGGGGGGATGAGTCACCCTGGTTTTGCGCGGTTATGTTGGGGAAGGAAGACGGAGTTGACCGGGTGTTTGACCCGGTTGACTGTTTGACCTGCCCTTTTTATTATTATTAGATTGGGCCGGGTTGGTTGGGCTTTGGGAGGACTGGATCAATGGGTGTGGTGGATAAGGGTTTGGTTTTGGGTTGATAATATAAACAAGGGTCCGGTTTGCTCATTTGGTGACAAGGACCAATTTTGTAATTTTGCCAAACCCAAGGACTGAAATTGTAACTTTTCCCAATGTATACCAAGGACCAAATTTTCCAAGATTCCAAAGATCACAAACCATTTTTCCATTTTTCACATTTCAAAATTTCCCAGGGACCTATTTTGCCATTTTTGGATTTTCAGGGACTAAACATGTAATTTTGGAAAAATTGCAACCCAAGTGTAATTTTTATGATTTTTAACTTTTAAAACCTTGGGTAGACTTTTCCTTTCAAAATAAATGCATAGGGACTAAAATTGACAAGTTTTGAAACTTAGGGGACTGAAACTGCCAATATTGCAAACTTTGTACGTTTTTCCTTTGTTTTTGCACATTTTGCATTTAAAACACATAAAACACAATCTCTGGGATAATTTAAGTATTTTGATATCTTTTTGATTGTTTTTGTGCGTTTTGGCAGTTTAAATATATAAAAAACGATGAGTGTTTGAGCACTCATCACCCACCACCACCACTTTAGTGGTGGTTCTTGACCTCCACAGTGGTCCACAAGCCACAAGCTTTGTTCCTTTCAACCCCCCCCCCCCCTGGTAGGCTCTTAGTTTTGACCCTTTGTTTGACTTAAAAGCCCTGGGACCCACCTGAATCAGCTCTCCAAAAGCTGTCCCATTTTCAGTTTTGAATCAAGAAACCAATTGCTTATTTTGATGCTTATTGGCTTATCTATGCTCAAATCTTGATCACTTAGCCTCATTTTCAGTCAAGCAACTAGTTTCTACCAATTTATACCTCTGTGGGCCCCACAGAGGCTCAATTCCACCAAAAGTCAACTATAGTCAACTGTTTTGCATTTTTATGGCCATTTAGCTTATTTTTGATTTCTAAAAAAGTTATTTCCATAGAAGTTGTTTGTTTTTAGGTATAAAATAGGTTGTAAAAGAAAAATCCAAAAAATCAATTATTAATTATAAGTGATAGTTTCTATTTAAGGTAATTTAAATTTAATTTTCATTTTTAAATTTTTGTTAAGCACTTAGCTTTTTTATATTTTTATTAAATTCCTTTTATATTAAAGTAACTTTAGTAAATTTTTCAGATTTTTATTTTCTCATTTAGTATTTATTAGATTTAATATTTGTTTAATTAATAATTAAGTTTTAAATAGCATAATTAGTTTTTATTAAGCAAGACCTAGTTTTTATATTTTTCCTAGCTTTTATATAATATAATATAATTTTAGGAATTTTTCTAGAATTTTTACTGTTCATTTTCTATTTTTCTTAATTTAAAATAGTTTAATTAGGTAATTAATATATAATTAGTAATTAATTAATATAAAAACCACAAAAAGACAAAAATACATATTTTTAATTTTAAAACTTATTTTTAGTTATTTTATAATTTTAGGTATTTAATTTTCATTTTTCTAGTGTTTAAATAATATTATATTGTATTTAAGTATTTTAAATATTAATAATTAGTATTAATAAGTAATTAATTAATAATAAATAATTAATTAGTGTAAAAATTATTTTTCTTTTTCTAAATATTTTCTTTTATCTTTTAGTTTGTAAAAAAGTCATTTTCATCCCCTGGGGGTTTTCAGATTTCAGTTTTCACGTTTTATTTTGTACGTTTACGTTATTTAAAACGTAAACGTACGCGTTTTTAGGTTTTAAACGTTTCTGGTTTTTCTACTTTTACAGTCTTGTTCATATAGCTTATTTAAGCTATTTCTTCATATATTCCTTAGTTTAATCAATCTCAAACCCTTTCCCGTCCAGATTCATCCGATCACAAACCCGTTTAATAACCATCACACCTCGTCGGGACATAACGACCCGGGGAAAACCCTATATTCCGCGGAGATTTGGTCTGAGACGTTTGACCTGGTTGACCGTTCACCTGGTCAATTTAGGTTGACCGTTAGGGACCAATCATTAAGTATAATTTGGCGAGTTAGCCTTCACTTTATCGTTTATCGAGTCAGGTTCTTTGTGGCTACTACCTAGGGGAAACTCTGCCCAAGTTGATACTATTTACCGAGTTAGAACTTTACCGACTTAAGGACCTAATTTGCTTTATCAAGTTTCAATCTCCACTTGGACTTACCGAGTTTGACAACAAGAATCAAATCTTACCAAGTTAGACAAACATCATAACATACCGAGTTACATAGCTATACCAAGTTATAGTGTGATACCGAGTTTGAAGATCAATACTATTGCCGAGTTAGCACCTATCTAAATCTTACCGAGTTACAAAAAAAAAAAAAAAAAAAAAAAAAAAAAGAAAAAGAAAAAAAAAATCGGTAAAATTTGGCGTCAAAATTTTTAAAACTCAAAATTTTCTAGTAACTTTAGAATTGCATTTTATAGTGATTTTCAAATTTTGGGTGAGAAAAATTTTTAAATTTTATTTTTGGAGGGAAAATACGAAATCACTAAAATAATTACCGAGAACGAATTTTCAACTTCACCAAAACATCTAATCTACAACAACAACCTTTATTATCTTTCAAAAGATCCTAAGAACAACTTTTCACTTAGAAGTCGATCCATGGCAACACAACAAGATATTCATGCTGCCGGTGCCGAAAACCGACCTCCCATGCTGTCAAAGGGTGGATACTCACAGTGGGCTAGTCGTATGATGCGCTATCTTAAGAGCAAACCAAATGGAAAATTTCTTATCAAATCCATTGTGGATGGACCCTTCAAACCAATACAAGTACTAGACCCTGGAGATCCAAATGGAACCCCACCCATGCAACCATTCTACAGAGATCAGAATGAGACTGAATACACTGGGGAAGACAGAAAACAGATTGAAGCTGATGATCAGGCATTTCATTACGTTGTTCTTGGTTTACCTGAAACCATTTATGCTACTGTTGATAGTGAAGTAAGTGCTCATGCAGTCTGGGAAAGAGTCAAGAGGTTAATGTATGGGACAAATATCGGGAAACAGTTAATGGAAACATAATTGCTTAAGGAACTTCGCAAGTTTACTTCAATTCCTGGTGAATCCATAGAGTCGTACTACCACAGGCTCTGTAAGATCATGAATGATTTATCAAGACACAACCTCAGTCAGACAAATATTGCTAACAACACCAATTTTCTGAATGAGTTGCAACCAGAATGGGGAAGATACATCACTATTGTTTATCAGACAAAGAATCTGCATGAAGTGACTTATGATCAGCTGTACGACTTCTTGAAGCAAAATCAAGCTGAAGCTAACGAAGTAAGGGCTGAATTGCTTGCTAAAAAGCATGATCCTCTAGCATTAATGTCTAATACACCAACACCTTTACCAGTGAACACATAACAACCATCATCATCTTTCACTTACAACTACATGCAACCATCCTAAATTCAATAACCAACACCTGTCTATCAACAACAATTCTACCCACAACAGCAACAACATGTTATTCCATGATTGGCCTGAAACGGTCAGATAATTATTGGTCAACCACTTTTGAATGGTCAACTATAATAGTCAAACAGCTTAGGCCAATGCTTCCGTGGAATACAGTGTTTCCCCGGGTCGTTAGATCCCAACGAGGTGTGGATGGTATTAAAAACGAATATGTGATCGAGTGAATATGAACAGGAAAGGGTATAAGTGTGTGTGAGTGATTATACTAAGGATTTATAAAACAAAATAGCTTAAGCAAGCTATATGAACAGTTACGTGAAAGCTAGATATCTAAAAACGTTTAAAACCTAAAAAATGCGTACGTTTAATTTAAATCTACGTAAACGTACGAAACAAAAACGATTTTAACTAAAGTAGGAACTTGCATGCCTTAGGGGCTTAAATGCAAATTAAATAAACTTAAAATATTTATTTTATAATTACTAGTTATTTAATTAATTATTTTTATTTAATAACTATTATTAATTATTTAATAATACACTAATAATTAAGAAAATGTGAAATAAGCTAATAAAAATAAAATTAAAATTTGTAAAAGTCTAAAATATTATAAAACTTATTTTAAAACTAAAATTATATTTTTAAGACTATTTATCTAATTATTATTAATTAATTACTATTTAATTATTATTTAACTAATTATATGATTTAAATTATTATAAATACTAAAAAGACTTAGATAATTAAGAAGATTTTTATAAATCTAATTAACCATCACAGGAATCCTAAAAAATTATAAAAAGTTTATTTTATGTATTTTTAAACTAATTTATTAATTATTATTCTAATTATTTATTAATTACTAATTAAACTATTTAAATTATAAAAACTAGTAAATGAACAGTAAAAATTACAAGAAAATTTCTAAAATTGTTTTACAACATATAAAAGCTAGGAAAAATATAAAAACTAGGTGTTACTTTGTAAAAACTAATTATGCTATTTAACACTTAATTATTAATTAATTATTAATAAAACTAATATTAATTATAATAAATACTAAATGACAAAATAAAAATCTGAGAAAATTACTAAAAATACTTTAACATAAAAGGAAATTAATAAAAATATAAAAATGTAGGTTACTTAATAAAAATCTAAAAATGAAAATTAAAATTTAAATTATACTAAATAGAAACTATCACTTATTATTATATTGGTTTTTCTTGATTTTTCTTTTACAAAACTATTTTATACCTAAAAATAACTAACTTTTGTAAAAACAACTATTTTTTAACTTAAAAATAAGCACTGTGAGAGCTTAATAGCTTCATAGTTGACTTTTGTTGACCAAACAAGCAAATAAGCTCAAATGAGCTTAAGTGGGACCCACTATGGTTGAATCTGGTTTAACTGAGTAGAAATGACTTAAAGAAGTTAGAATATACCAAATAAGCTCATAAGAGAAGCTAATAAGCCCAATTAAGCAATTCCAAAACTCAAATACCACTCAGAAATAGGACAAACTATAGGGCTTATTTCAGGTGGGGTCCACTGATGCACATGTCAAACAAAAGGTCAAAAATAAAAGCCTGGTAGGAGGGGGGTTGGGAGAAACCAAGTTTTGGCCTGTGGGACCACTGAGGTGGGCTGCCGCCACCACCAAAGGTGGTGGTGTGGACTGAGTTCTGCTGATGCAGGGGAACTCCTTTCCCTGCAGGTGAGTTTGGAGGTCTGTGGAGCCCACAACAAAAATCTTAAAAATACAACAAAGGTGAGAACTTAAATTTGAGCTGGCAGACTAAGATTCCTAAAAAGCACAAGGTCTAAATCACCACAGAATAATCTCCACAGAACTTAAATTTTAACTTTTTGATTTATAAACTAACTTTGACTTATGTGAACTTGAATCTTAATCTAATGACTTACTAAGTTATATTAAGCTACTGAGACATGAATTTAAGCTAAATTAACTAGTAATAAACTTATATGATGAAAATGAAATATCAAATCCTAACAGATTACTAGTTAAGTAAGATTACAAACTATTTTGACTATTCTATTAATAAGTACTGTATTTTATGGTTTATATTGACTACTAGTACCTAAGTGATCATGCACAAACACAGAACAACAATGGATACAACCTGGATCACTACTATCACAGCAAATCCAAACAACCCTTTTAACTAACTACTTTGATGATTTCTTAAGCAAATGGTTATCTAAGATTATGAAATTACTTTTTATCTATCTATTAAGGTTAAATAAACTTAATTGAACATATAAAAAACAGGTTACAAGCTATTTTTAATAAAAAGCGAAAATTATAATTTTGACTTACAAATGAGTCCAAGCTGAAAAACAAAGAACCAACAACTAAGAACCACTTATAGGTTTCCCATGAAACCTCTAACCCAGGGCCATCAATAAACCACCCTGCTCCATCTTGATCACCATTCCTCTTGATTTTTTTATTTTATTTTCTATTTATTTGATATTTTTGGAATTTTTTATATTTCCTAAGTAACTGAATAATTAGACTTTCAAAAGCTTATATCAGCTATGTCAAGAGCTTTTATAAGTTTATCAATCCAAAACAACAACATATAACAAAGGTAAGTGAAATTGTCAATTTCACTTAAAAATTGCTAAATGCGAATTAAATGAACAATAATGTAATTAGAGGTTCAAAGAAGCTTGCATTATATTAAGGTAACTAAGTACAACAGGTTTAAGCTGAAAATTACAATTGAAATAAAGATTACACTACCTACGATTGAATTACACTAAAACTAAACTAATAATTCTTCACTTCTCCTTTATTCTTGATATATAGATGATAAGAAAGTCCTTAGCAGCTTTCTGACACAATCCCACTTCATCTTAGCCTTTGGTTTGGTCAATTTAATCCACACCGTTCAAAATTACTTTTTCGCGCCAAAAAGTCTTGGGACAGAAGGAGGAAACGTGTGAGGGTTTTTAGGGCATTAATGGGCCTTGGGAAGTGTGGAGAGGTGGAGGGATAAGGTTAGGATAGTTGGTGGTGAGCTGGTGGACAGGTGGTGGTGGTATTGGAATACCAGTGAGGTGGAGGGAGAGGTGAGGGAGAAGGGTGGAAGGGTGGTTTGGTCAAACAGGTTTGACCCCGTTTTATTATAAACGGGTGTGTTGGGCTGAAGGGTATTTTGGGCTTGGGTAAATAAAAAAGGGTGGGCTTTGTTTGGTTTTGGACTTGGTTTGGTTTTGGGATTTATAATAATAAGGATCTGTTTGGTTTTATGGCTAGCAAAACACAAGGACCAATTTTGTAATTATCTGATTTTCCAGGGACTGAATATGTAAATTCTCATTTTTAATCATACGGACCTATGTTGCCATAAATGAATAGTACAAGGGTTTTTTTTGATATTTTTCATTTTTTTAAATACCCGGGGACTATTTTTGCCAAACTTGAAACTTCAGGGACCAAATATGTCATTTCACCAAACTTGCCACCAAAGGACCATTCCTGCAAAAGATTAATAGCACAAGGACCAAAATTCATTTTTCTCAAATTTTTTTACATCCCAAGGACCATTTATGTCAATTTCCAAAGTATAGGGACTAAACTTGTAATTTTTGTGAAACTTTGCACCAAAGGACTAAATATGTAATTTATGATCCAAAAAGGACCTTTGGTGACTTTTTCAAGTTTTTAGAATAACCAGGGACTAATTTTGACAACTTTTGAAACTTGAGGGACTGAATCTGCCAATTATGCAAACTTTGTAAGTTTTTCATTTGTTTTTACTCATTTTGCATTTGAAACATATAAAACACACTTCTAAGATATTTTAAGTATTATGATACATATTTGAGTGTTTTTGGATGTTTTGGCAGTTCAGATTGGTATAAAATGATGAGTATTTAGACACTCGTCAATCCCCCACACTAAAATATTGCTAGTCCCTAGCAATCTTTTGAGAAAAACTTAATGGATTTTATTACTCTTTACCAAAAGCCATCACTTTTGGAGTAGCCAAATGTATCAGTTCAAGAAAGAACTATGGTCCACTTGATAACCATGTGATTTTGAACAAACCACCAGCTATCAACGGATTTGATTTGTCTTTACCAAAAGTCGTTTGCTTCTGGACTAGCCAACTCTTGATGGACAAAGTCAACATCTTGGTGAGCTGATTACCAATTATGGTTTTTCCACTACCCTTACCACAAGCCATAATCTTGCGGGCTAGCCAACTCATTCGCTTTTTAGGATATGGCGAGTTGAGGTACCATACAATTTTGGGCAAATTGCAAGCCGTAAACGGATTTGAGATATCTTTACAAAGAGCCGTTTGCTCCTGGATTAGCCAATCCTTATGTGGGTTAGACATGGCGGACTGATAACCATTTATTGTGTTCTAAGTGAGAAAAAATTTTAAAATTTTGGCTAAAATGGGGGTTCTTGATGGAACATGTGTTTAAATTCGTTAGAATAACGAATCTCCCCCCACACTTAGAACTGAATATTGTCCTCAATATTCAAAGTACCGGGTGTTAAACCAACACTTAGAACGTAAGAAGGAAAATACTCATAGCCTTTATTTAAGTTTATATACACACATTTTTTTTAGAGGATATATACATATATACAACATGTGGGTTAGTATCTCCCCCACACTAGGGTGGTACATACGGGTGAAAACCCATATACATGCTACTGTTTTTGATTACCGAGTCGCTAGCTTGACTCGACCCCGAATTTATTTGTCCATAGGGAAGCGTGATGTGGAAGAAACAATCTCAATCGGACTTTCATTCAAGATATTTGGATAAATATTTGAAGCACGTGAAAGTTCCACACCGATGAGATACACAGACACCCAGCTCAAAATTTATAAATGAGAATGCCGGGGGTCAAAGATAATGTCCTCACTCCCGAAAGAGTGAAGAATAGGAGAAGCCACGGGATATATGAAGAAAAGAAAGAAAGTCATGATGAAAATCATGACTAACTCCTCATCTTCAATAGGAGAATTCATTGTTTCATGAATCTCCTCTTTTAAGCTCGTTTGATCAAGACATATTTTGGGTATGTCTAGATCAAAATAAAAGTTATCATACTCCGGAGGAGATATGATATGAGTGAGTTCACAGGAGAACTCCTCAAAGGTGAATGATTCATATTTGGGATTGATTTGAGTGAGTTCACTGGGGAACTCCTCAAAAGTAAATGATTCATAAACGGGAAGAGAATTATAAGAATGAGAAGTGGTGATACCACTTATCTTTTCTCCCGTATGATCAAAATGGAACGTTTGCAATTCCGGAATAGAATCATTTTTCAAAAGCTCACTATCCTAGATGGGGATAGGAGATGAAATAGGCTTTTCATTAAAAGCCTCGATTCTAGAAATGAGAAGATTAGCATTTAATAATGTAAGACGAAGAGCTTCGTCTTGGATTATTTTTTCATCATTCTCTTCTTCTGAGTTGACAAGCTCAGAAGGTAATTCCCCCACATAACTTATGTCTCCACAAGATAAGGAATAGTCCTCATCAGAATCAGAGAACATCTCAATATGATCATTTGGGAAGACAAGAGGGGGAGGGATATCACACACATGATCAAGAATTCCCTGTGACTTACTTGGGATTGAGACAAGGTTCTCAACACTAGACTTTACGAATTCATCCGATTCCTTTTGAGGAATAGTGTCAAGATGCTCGTCCCCCATGCTCAGAGAGTGAGTGGGAATCTCGGGTGTGATAACAGCAGACTCAGGGAGTTGAGAAGGACTAGCAGTTATGGTTTCTACAAGTTCCATAATTTCTACTACTAGTGATTCAGTTATATTCTTTTCTCCCTGTATTTCTACTGAAGTAGTTTCAACTGAAGTTGAATCAAAAGGTTTCTCAGATACCTTTGGGATTGGAACAAGCTCATTTATTTCCTCTAGAGGATTTACTTTGACTTCCTTGTCCCCATTTATCAAGATATCTGAAGAGTCCTTTGAGTTTTTGTCTTCAATTGGTTCATCCTCATCACTTTCATTCTCAAGATATAATGAGTTAACAAGAGGTTTTTGTTTCTTAAGAATCAGATCCTTAAGACTGTTTATTCCATCTTGAATGGTTTTGTTGACTTGACTTTGAGCCATAATCATTTTAGTAATCAATTCAGCTTTAGCTAACTCGTCCTGAGGAAGTGGTTGAGGGTTTGTGTACTGTGAAGGCTGGTTAAAACCAAATTCATGATTGTTACAAGGAACCTGTTCATAGACAAACTGATTCCTAGTTTGACAATCAGAGCTGTAGTGAGGGCCTCCACAATACTCACAACAGTAAAACTGTTGGGTCTCATGGTGTGGAAGCTGATGGTAAGAATCAGTCGTATCATGGTACGAATAGGGATTCTGGTTATAGACAGACCCGTTTCCTGACTCTACCATGCCACAACTGGGGCAATTACCACCATTATAAGGACTACCACACCACTGACAGACAAGAATGTGAGAATAAGACATAGAAAGAATCAAAGGGTAATAGAGGGTAAGAAATGGAGAATCAAAAAGGTAGGAGGGTAAAGATGGATATTTTTGTGTTTAGTTTTATATAAAAATATGGATAAAAGATGGTAAATATACAATGGGTGATTATCCAGAATCACTGATATGTAAAACCGTTTAAAATACGCGCACAACCTCCCCGGCAGCGACGCCAAATTTTGATTGGCCTGAAATGGTCAGATAATTATTGGTCAACCACTTGTGAATGGTCAACTATAATATTCAAATAGCTTAGGCCAATGCTTCCGTGGAATACAGTGTTTCCCCGGGTCGTTAGATCCCAACGAGGTGTGGATGGTATTAAAAATGAATCTGTGATCGAGTGAATATGAACAGGAAAGGGTATAAGTGTGTGTGAGTGATTATACTAAGGATTTATAAAACAAAATAGTTTAAGCAAGCTATATGAACAGTTACGTGAAAGCTAGATATCTAAAAACATTTAAAACCAAAAAAATGCGTACGTTTAATTTAAATCTACGTAAACGTACGAAACAAAAACGATTTTAAATAAAGTAGGAACTTGCATTCCTTAGGGGCTTAAATGCAAATTAAATAAACTTAAAATATTTATTTTATAATTACTAGTTATTTAATTAATTATTTTTATTTAATAACTATTATTAATTATTTAATAATACACTAATAATTAAGAAACTGTGAAATAAGCTAATAAAAATAAAATTAAAATTTGTAAAAGTCTAAAATATTATAAAACTTATTTTAAAACTAAAATTATATTTTTAAGACTATTTATCTAATTATTATTAATTAATTACTATTTAATTATTATTTAACTAATTATATGATTTAAATTATTATAAATACTAAAAAGACTTAGATAATTAAGAAGATTTTTATAAATCTAATTAACCATCACAGGAATCCTAAAAAATTATAAAAAGTTTATTTTATGTATTTTTAAACTAATTTATTAATTATTATTCTAATTATTAATTAATTACTAATTAAACTATTTAAATTATAAAAACTAGTAAATGAACAGTAAAAATTACAAGAAAATTTCTAAAATTGTTTTACAACATATAAAAGCTAGGAAAAATATAAAAACTAGGTGTTACTTTGTAAAAACTAATTATGCTATTTAACACTTAATTATTAATTAATTATTAATAAAATTAATATTAATTCTAATAAATACTAAATGACAAAATAAAAATCTGAGAAAATTACTAAAAATACTTTAACATAAAAGGAAATTAATAAAAATATAAAAATGTAGGTTACTTAATAAAAATCTAAAAATGAAAATTAAAATTAAAATTATATTAAATAGAAACTATCACTTATTATTATTTTGGTTTTTCTTGATTTTTCTTTTAGAAAACAATTTTATACCTAAAAATAACTAACTTTTGTAAAAACAACTATTTTGTAACTTAAAAAAAAGCACTGTGAGAGCTTAATAGCTTCACAGTTGACTTTTGTTGACCAAACAAGCAAATAAGCTCAAATGAGCTTAAGTGGGACCCACTATGGTTGAATCTGGTTTAACTGAGTAGAAATGACTTAAAGAAGTTAGAATATACCAAATAAGCTCATAAGAGAAGCTAATAAGCCCAATTAAGCAATTCCAAAACTCAAATACCACTCAGAAATGAGACAAACTATATGGCTTATTTCTGGTGGGGTCCACTGATGCACAGGTCAAACAAAAGGTCAAAAATAAAAGCCTGGTAGGAGGGGGGTTGGGAGAAACCAAGTTTTGGCCTGTGGGACCACTGAGGTGGGCTGCAGCCACCACCAAAGGTGGTGGTGTGGACTGAGTTCTGCTGATGCAGGGGAACTCCTTTCCCTGCAGGTCAGTTTGGAGGTCTGTGGAGCCCTCAACGAAAATCTTAAAAATACAACAAAGGTGAGAACTTAAATTTGAGCTGGCAGACTAAGATTCCTAAAAAGCACAAGGTCTAAATCTCCACAGAAAAATCACAATAATTCCTTGAGTTTTTAGAAAAACTGAACAACCTGCAATTTTGACTTTTTGATTTATAAACTAACTTTGACTTATGTGAACTTGAATCTTAATCTAATGACTTACTAAGTTATATTAAGCTACTGAGACATGAATTTAAGCTAAATTAGCTAGTAATAAACTTATATGATGAAAATGAAATATCAAATCCTAACAGATTACTAGTTAAGTAAGATTACAAACTATTTTGACTATTCTATTAATAAGTACTGTATTTTATGGTTTATATTGACTACTAGTACCTAAGTGATCATGCACAAACACAGAACAACAATGGATACAACCTGGATCACCACTATCACAGCAAATCCAAACAACCCTTTTAACTAACTGAGTTGATGATTTCTTAAGCAAATGGTGATCTAAGATTATGAAATTACTTTTTATCTATCTATTAAGGTTAAATAAACTTAATTGAACATATAAAAAACAGGTTACAAGCTATTTTTAATAAAAAGCAAAAATTATAATTTTGACTTACAAATGAGTCCAAGCTGAAAAACAAAGAACCAACAACCAAGAACCACTTATAGGTTTTCCATGAAACCTCTAACCCAGGGCCATCAATAAACCACCCTGCTCCATCTTGATCACCATTCCTCTTGATTTTTTTATTTTATTTTCTATTTATTTGATATTTTTGGAATTTTTTATATTTCCTAAGTAACTGAATAATTAGACTTTCAAAAGCTTATATCAGCTATGTCAAGAGCTTTTATAAGTTTATCAATCCAAAACAACAACATATAACAAAGGTAAGTGAAATTGTCAATTTCACTTAAAAATTGCTAAATGCGAATTAAATGAACAATAATGTAATTAGAGGTTCAAAGAAGCTTGCATTATACTAAGGTAACCGAGTACAACAGGTTTAATCTGAAAATTACAATTGAAATAAAAATTACACTACCTACGATTGAATTACACTAAAACTAAACTAATAATTCTTCACTTCTCCTTTATTCTTGATATATAGATGATAAAAAAGTCCTTAGCAGCTTTCTGACACAATCCCTCTTCATCTTAGCCTTTGGTTTGGTCAATTTAATCCACACCGTTCAAAATTGCTTTTTCGCGCCAAAAGGTCTTGGGACAGAAGAAGGAAATGTGTGAGGGTTTTTAGGGCATTAATGGGCCTTGGGAACTGTGGAGAGGTGGAGGGATAAGGTTAGGATAGTTGGTGGTGAGCTGGTGGAGAGGTGGTGGTGGTATTGGAATACCAGTGAGGTGGAGGGAGAGGTGAGGGAGAAGGGTGGAAGGGTGGTTTGGTCAAACGGGTTTGACCCCGTTTTATTATAAATGGGTGTGTTGGGCTAAAGGGTATTTTGGGCTTGGGTAAATAAAAAAGGGTGGGCTTTGTTTGGTTTTGGACTTGGTTTGGTTTTGGGATTTATAATAATAAGGATCCGTTTGGTTTTATGGCTAGCAAAACGCAAGGACCAATTTTGTAATTATCTGATTTTCCAGGGACTAAATATGTAAATTCTCATTTTTAATCATAAGGACCTATGTTGCCATAAATGAATAGTACAAGGGTATTTTTGATATTTTTCATTTTTTTTAAATACCCGGGGACTATTTTTGCCAAACTTGAAACTTCAAGGACCAAATATGTCATTTCACAAAACTTGCCACCAAAGGACCATTCCCGCAAAAGATTAATAGCACAAGGACCAATATTTATTTTTCTCAAAGTTTTTTTACATCCCAGGGACCATTTATGTCAATTTCCAAAGTATAGGGACTAAACTTGTAATTTTTGTGAAACTTTGCACCAAAGGACAAAATATGTAATTTATGATTCAAAAAGGACCTTTGGTGACTTTTTCAAGTTTTTAAAATAACCAGGGACTAATCTTGACAACTTTAGAAACTTGAGGGACTGAAACTGCCAATTATGCAAACTTTGTAAGTTTTTCATTTGTTTTTACTCATTTTGCATTTGAAACATATAAAACACACTTCTAAGATATTTTAAGTATTATGATGCATATTTGAGTATTTTTGGATGTTTTAGCAGTTCAGATTGGTATAAAATGATGAGTATTTAGACACTCATCATTCCACAACAGCAATACCCACAATTCCAAGAACCAGAATTCACTGACAATGATTAAGCTACTGCAGCCCTGACACAAGCATTTGCTTTTCTGACAAAGGCATTCTAAGGACGCTATTCTACACCAACTAACAACAACCAAAAGATTTCATCGAACACTCGCAACAAGCAGATTGCTCAGCCGAGTTTCAATATGGGCAATGGAGGCCAAATGGTTGGAGTTATAGGGAATCAGTAGGGATATGCTACTGGATTTCACATGGGTAATCAGAATATGCAGAATCAGTTGGGTCAGTATGCAGGGAATCAGTACGGTCAGTATGCAGGGAATCAGATGGGTCAGTTTGTTGGAAATCAGAGGGGTCAGAATGTTGGCAATCAGGTAATGGGTAATCAGAATAGGAATGTGGTAGCTCCAGTTGTTGGGAATTATGGAAATGTGAATCAGGGTAATCCGGTAAAGTGTTTCAACTGCCAAGGTGTAGGTCATATGGCAAGGAACTGTCCTACTAAGCCGAACAAGAAAGATCTAGAGTATTTGCAGAAAGCAGTACTGTTGGCACAAAAAGAAAAGGCAGGGTTTCAGTTGAATGCAGAGGAACATGATTTTATGGCTCTTATGGATGAAATGGAAGACAGAGAGGATATCGATGCGAACTGCATATTCATGGCGAATCTTCAGGAAGCTAAGTTTGACACGGATTCTGACACACTTCCTGTTTATGACACCAATGCATCATCTGAGGTGTTAAATTTCAACACATGTCATAATAATGATATATTTGATATGTCTCCTCATGAGGAACAGCATTCTGAGAAGCAAGCACCCACTTATGATACATCCCTGGACACACCAAGTAGTAGCAATACTCCTTTAGCAACTCCAGATGTGAATCATAATGGAGGCTTCATTTCACCG
The DNA here is from genome assembly GCA_030686995.1 of Artemisia argyi. Taxonomy (NCBI): domain Eukaryota; kingdom Viridiplantae; phylum Streptophyta; class Magnoliopsida; order Asterales; family Asteraceae; genus Artemisia; species Artemisia argyi. Next base: position 26,776,935 of record CM060704.1, read on the forward strand.
CATGCTGAGAATGATGAGGAAACACGTGCTTTATTTGAATCATTATTAAATAATTGTGGTATAGAGATTGAGAAGGTTAAAAAGGTCAATCGCGAAGTTAAGGCCGCGAATGAGAAATTGACCACTGAGCTTGAGAGATACAAGGAAAATGCAAAAAGTTTTCAAATTCACAAAGAACGCGAGTCAGAACTTGAAATTGGTTATAAGAAGTTACTTGTGAAAGATAGGGAATGGAAAAACAAGTTTGCTAATCTTGAAATAAGTTCAACAAAAACCATTAACTCTTTAAAACAAGAAATTTCTGAGTTAACAAACCAACTTTCAAAACAAAAAATAGCTTATACTAATCTTGAAAAAGAAATTGATGAGTTGAAAAAGGACTTTGCAAAGAAAGAAGATAAACTTTTGGACGAAATCATAGAGTCAGAACACATGATTGGACATCTAGAAGAATTAGTGGTTAAGTCGGGTCAGTCAAGTCAAACAATGAAAATGATTTCAAATCAAACTAATCCGATTTACCATACAAAAAATAAAATGGCTCTTGGTAACACAAATCCTTGTAATCTCAAGAAAGCTCAGCAAGAACAGATTGTTTTGTATAATGGTAATGTGATTTACACCAAACATGATTCTCCCGTCGTTCGGGATTCTGTGGAAACGATGGAACTTGTCGAACAGAGCATTACTAAAATGAAACAAAAGGATTTGAAACCGATTGATTACAACAAATTGAACAAACTTTCGGGAATTACTTTTGTTTCACAAAAACAACCATCAGTGTTTTCCATAAAATGACCATTCTCAAAAATGTTTTCTAAGAAAGTAGTTGCTTCCAAATCGAATTCTAACATGGAACAGATTTCCTCAAACAACGCTTTTAACACAAGTGCTGCAAGGGGATATCTTGATGATCTTAAAACAAGAGTTGGGCAACTTAAAATGACTTTAGAATCTAAAACGAGACTTAATGAGATCAACTGGAATTCCACGGTTCATTTACAGCTTAAAAAGATTCTTTAAAATGATTTTGCTCCTCAAATTAATAACATCCATGCTCGAGTAATTCATTTTGAACAAGCATTTTTTAAAGAAACAGTTGACTTCATCACGGATCACAAATCCCTGATAAAGAAGGCTAATGAATCTTTTGAGCAAATCAATGTTTTGTAAAACCTAAATGATTCTCTCTTCGAAGCCGTTATGACTACTGATATTATGTCCATCATTTTACAAACTTATTCTGTTCAAGATGATGAAGGACTGAGAGCTGAGACCTCTGCAATTGTTTCCAAATATGAAAATGCTCTTATAAAGCTTGAAAAAGAAAATGTGTCATGTTTTAAAGAACTTGATCGGAAAAAAGAAGAATGCAAGTATGACAAATTGTCGTATGAGCGTGCCTTCAAGAACATGAAAGAGCAAAATGATCTTTTGAGGGCTCAGCTTGAAAGTCAAAAAGGGAAGGGTGAGGAAACTAAGTTTGCAAAACCATCGACTTCGGAGAAACCAAATGTTTCAAACACGGTTCAAAAACCAAAAATGTCAATTTCACGGTTTGCTCCAAAAGTCGATGAGAAAAAGGATTTGACAAAACCAGTCACTCCAACACCCTTGCCCTAGCAAAGTAAAAATGAAAAGATTCTTGATAAACAAAAATTGGTTGTTGAAAGAAATACAAATGTTCGTTCACTTGGTCCTTCTAGGAATAATACACCGAATGTGACCACAAAACTGTTAAAGAATTTATTGGTTCTAATGACATGGCCAAAAATCATCATCTAGAAAAAGCTAGAAAAAAGGCACAACATCAAAAAGACAGAATTTTAGGCACAAAACCTAGTGTGATGAATTCTACAAGATTCCAAAGCACTGCTAGTAGTAGTAAACCATTACCTAGGAACAATCAACAAAATACTAGGGATTGGCTTGCATCTAAGAGTAGTGGCACAAAAGAGAATGCTAGGAACGTTGAATGCAACACAAAGAATTCAAAAGTCTCATCGAACAACAAACAATTTCCAAAAGACTGTAGTGACAAAGTTACAGTTGCTGTGTTAAACAAGAATGTTGAATTTGTCTGTCCTACATGTCAAAAATGTGTTTTTTCAGCTGATCACGATGCATGTATTGCACAATTTATCAAGAAAGGAAAGTCATGTGTCAAGACACAATCCACTAAGACACCAAATCGAAACAAACCCGTTGATAAGAAGCAAGAGGTTAAGAAACCTAATAGGTGGATATCTACAGGATGTAGTTTTCCCAAGACTGAGACTTCCGCTGCATCTGATAAGAAAACTACGTCTAGATCTTACATTAGGTGGATTCCCACGGGAAAAGTTTTTAAAACAGTTGGTCTTAGCTGGATTCCCACAGGAAAGATTTTTTATAGTTGCACCAAGACAAATAATAGTGATAATCATCAGGATAAGGAAGTAGAAACCATTACAACCGTTGATATTCAACACCCGCTGAGTGATGATTCATGTACTTCTAACACTGTTATTTGTGAAACCTCTTCGTCTTTGGTTGCAGGTGCTTCAACTATCTCAAAACCCAGTTCATCAAAGGGTTCAAATTCTGTAGATTCTATAAAATCATTCTTTCACTCTTCTATTTTTGATTTTCCATTTCTATTATAAAAACAAAAACAAAATACAAAAATATAAAATTTAAAAAAATACAAAAACAATATAAAATCAAAAAATCCAAAAATATTCTTCTCACGACATGTCTCTCGTATAAATCAATATTCTGTACGTTTCTAGAAATGTCATTCAATAATGACACGGACATATACAGATGCTTGAACGGGAGTTCTTTAAAATGTTTTTCTAAAACATGTCGTTTCTCAAAAGTTTCTTCACAATGGTTTGTAAGTACTTCAGCTTACAACCCGTGCTTTAAAGTGAAATCTTTTCAAAACTTAAGTCCGGGTATATCAACTCGAAAAGATTTCAAATAAGGACTTAATCGAATGGCTTCTGGACACATCAGTTCAGGACCCGCGCTTCAAAGAAAGGAAAGTGCTTAATCAAAACAAAGATTTCAAATATTTTTTGAGCACTTACCCTAAAACGAGAACAAAACACTTATCTGGCTTGAGTTTTCTTTAGAAAAACTTTTAAAATATTTAAGCTCAAGGCCATGAATGTTGATCTAATGATAAATTAGATTTTCAAAATTCTCTTACATTCTGAGCACCACCTTTTCCAGATTTTTCAAAAAGATTTTCATAATCTATCAAAATCGGTACTCATCATCAAAAATGACTTGTGTACACTTTACAGTGCACAACTCAAGTTTTCAAAGAAAGGAAAATGCTACACAAAATGATTTTCATCAACAAAGTGCACTTATCCTAAAAATGGACACTGTTGTACGCCTCAGTGCGACATTCCTATTCAAACAAAGAGAAGTCTTTGTTTTTCCAAAAACCCTTGATGCAAAATTCAACAAATCTGAAACTTCTTTCTCTTTCAGAATTTTGCTTCAAGAAGACTCAATCCCTCTAAAATTTAAAAGGTTTAACATTTCTCAAAAACATATGCGAGTTTTGAGGGGGAGTATTTCACAAAAACAAAAATGTTACGAATTCATGCAAAGTGAAATCTGTCTATCTCTCCAAAAAGCTTTTTTAATCAGTTGATATAAAAAATATCACGATATGCTATTTTTGAGGGGGAGAAGACATAATTAAAATGTGATCAAAGATGTTTAAAGAATATGACTGAATCTCAAAAGAGCTCGACTCAGAATGTACCAATGAATTGACGAAGCTTAAAATGTCAGTAATCGAAAAGACTTGTCCTGGACGGGTAATAATTTCAAGCTAGTCTAACTAGTGATGTAAGCGTGTCTCGAATAGGACTTGTCTGAGTAGAACGTACCGTATCGAGAGACTTTCTTTGGACTTGACCAGGACGGGTAATAATTTCAAGCTATTCTAACTAGTGATGTAAGCGTGTCTCGAATCGGTCATGTTCACTGAAAATGGATCAATTCAAAAAGTGCAAACTCCTCACGCATGTGCAAATTTCTTAAAAATCCATGAGCACATGTGAAGGGGGAGTCCTTCAAAAGTTACAAAACTCTCAAAGTGGTAACAACAATATGTTTTATTATCATAAACACTTTGAGAGATTTTCACAAAAGGTTTCATGGAAATTATAGGATAGTCATGGAGTTATAAGGTGACCAAGGTTAGGGAAAACCATCCTATGATCCGCCAGAGCCGGAGGGATCTACCCAAGGACAATTCCAATAGATTAGAATTAGAAGTCCTTAGGTATGATTGTAAAAAGAAGAAAATGAGAAAGGAGAAAGAAGGGGTTGAAGAATTAAAAAGAAAAGTTATGAAAAAGGGTGAAAAGAAATAGCCCTCCATGTGTTCAACCTTAGGGTAAACACCGGGTTCAACTCATATGCTACTGGTTGTTACTAAGGTGACACCGGTATTGAAGATAAAGACGTCATGGACCCAGTGATGAACTGCACTAAACCTTCTTAACCACTCAAGTTCTCTTAAAAGAGCTTGTTTCATTCTCACGGGGAACCGGTGTAATCTGTCGATCTGTCTCTTAGAGATGATTAATATTGAAACAGGAGACCACTCCCTAATCTCCGCATAGGAAACCAAATGTGCACTTATCGAGTCTAGAGCCCTGAGATTCATCAAAAGATCTCATAGGAACACATGATATTTCTACACTGGTTGTCCAACAATAAGGATGCCAGATGTAAACTTAAGAGTCCTAAGCAGATCTTAGCAATCTGCTGAGAATGTTTATGAGAGGAATTACTTATGTATTTTCTCAATGATTGAATGGAAATTCCTGCCAGGGTCAACATCAAGCAGCCCTGACAGCAGGTCACTTCGGTAATTCATAATGGGTTACGCTTAGTGTTCGCGGTGGTTTCAAACAGTCTACAGTCGTGGAGTGTTCCCCAGCGACTCACCCTTTTGTTGAGCTACTTAGTAGGTCTCGTAAGCTCCCTCGGGAGTATCCGAAATGGGAACGGCCTTGGTAAGGGTTAGAAGGAGTCTTCACACTATGCTGTTGACGATCTCTAATTCCTTATCTGTAAGTACTGGTTGATTTATTGCTAACTGTTTACCTGCAGCTATACATCATTTCACCTCTATAACAAAGGATTCCAATTGCTCATACATGCATCACAAAGTCAAAGGAAAGTTCTCACAAAGATCAAAGGATAACAACAGTTAAAGAAAGATTCTACGCCAAAAAGAAGAATCTACAAAGTAAAGTGACAAAGATCAAAGTGAAAGAATGGGAATGTATGTATGACAAAGACTTAAGATGTTTGAGCATGTTGGAATGGCAGACAACCACCAGAAACACAGAAGTGACGAAAGGTAGATGACATCACTAGATCACTTCAACAACAATGAAGCATGATGAACTGGAACTATGATTCATCTAGTGATTCTTAAAGACGTCAAGAGCTATGAATGTTAAAGGTTAAAGACAAAGATGATGACGTCGCGCAACCTTCAATGACCAACACATAGGGGGAGATTGTTAGAATCATATTTTTATTTATAAAAAGTGTCAGTCAATAATATGTTGTAATAGGTTGCTTTAGAATATCATTATGATGAAGTTTATGCTGAGTATTCATGTTTTGTAAAAGTCTAAGGGCCATTAATGTAATAAGGTAAAAGATAAGTGATGCCCTAGACTACTAGCATAAATACTCTTGTAATACCTCATTTTAAGGTTGGTTCACTTAGTTATATCAAGGTCATTATTTCACACACTAGAGTTCCACTCACTCCCTCTCTCTCTCTCTACTTACTTTCTCTCTCTCTCGAATTAAGCTTGATTCACAAGTGATTAAGGTTGTTCTATGGTCCTACAAGCTTTATCACTTGTGAATCAAGCCTAAATCCAGAGAGAGAAAGTAAGTAGAGAGAGAGAGTGAGTGGGAACTCTAGTGTGTGAAATAATGACATTGATATAACTAAGAGAACCAACCTCAAAATGAGGTATTACAAGAGTATTTATACTAGTAGTCTAGGGCATCACTTATCTTTTACCTTATTACATTAATGGCCCATAGACTTTTACAAAACATGAATACTAAGCATAAACTTCATCATAATGATATTCTAAAGCAACCTATAACAATACATTAATGACCGACACTTTTTATAAATAAAAATACGATTCTAACATTACATGATTGGTCCCTGGAGTTTGAAGACTTGGCAAAATTGGTCCCCGGGTAATTTTTCTTTGGAAAATATGCAACAATAGTCTTTGAGAAATCATGGTATGGCAAGAAAGGCCCTTGGAGATAACTTTGGAAAAATGGCAGAAAAGGTCCTTAATTTTCAAGAAAAATGCAAATTGGTCCTTGTTATTTCTACAAAACCAACCGGACCCTTATTATTACAACACCCCTAAACCAAATCCAAACCAAAGCCTGATCCAGCCCACCTTATAACTCCCCAGGCCCAACTCCAACACCTAGCCCAAACATCCACCCCTTTTGATATACCAGGGTCAAACTTTGACCCTGGGTCATACCCCAGTCAAATGCAACTCCACCCTCTTCCCTTCCCTCTCTTCCTCACTCCCTGCCAAAGACCACCATCCCACTTGCACTTTCCATCACCTCCCACGGCCCAATCCACCATATATCTTCCATCACCTCCACATTTAATGCTCCACCCCCAATTGCAAATCCATAGTCCAATTTGCCCTATTTTTATATTGGCACCAAAACAGTTTAAAGGCTGAGATCATTCTAATCTCATCCAATGGACAAGATTGTAGTTGGGAAAGCTCAAGTGGACCCTACAAGACCTCAGAGGTGACTATAAAAGGAAGAAGAGGCAAAGGAGAGGGTGTGTAACACCTAAAATTTCCAAACATGCAAAATTACTAAAATACCCCTACATATTAATAAATATAATTAAACACTTAATTAAACATCAAATAAATCCCAAACACTTGGTAATTAGCAACATATGACACATGATAATTTTTATATGTACATTTTAATATTATAAGTACCCAAAAAATATATGTCACATTTAATTTGGCCAAAAATACCTTGATTTGTATATAGTTATTATTTAATTTGATTTAAAATGCATAATAAAAGGATAATACTAAATATTTTGGGAAAGAGTTTTGAAAATCAGAAACTTCATTATATTGCAACTATATGGGCCGAATTTGACTCCCCCCTCCTCTATTTTACATGGTTTGTATTTATTTTTCCCATTTAACCAAAAATAAAACCCTACTTCTCTCTAAAAACCACATACGGACTCCATCAATTTTCTAGGGCATTTGGCTATTTTTCATAGTTGAATATTGATCCAAGGAATGTGATAAAAATAGTCTCAAGGATCAGAAGTGCTCCTGGTTATTGGATTTCATTTTTGGTGTTTGATTTGTAGCCGAAAAGTGGGGAAAACTCATTTTTGCTCATCCATTCGATTCCAACTACTTTGGGTATTTTTATATCATCCCTTTTACCTATTATAATCTGTAGAAAATAAAAAAATTAATCCATTCATGTTATTGAAGCCATACGAATTAAAATAAATTAAAAACCCTAAAAACATATTAATTATATAATCAGCCTATATGATTTTATGGTGGCTAGATCTGATTTTTGTGGCATTTTATAACACATATATGACCTAAATAAAATGGGTATACATTTATTTGAATCCTAGAGAATTCGTTTTGATTTATTTTATTTTGATCTGATTTTAATAATTAAAATATGAAGTGTATGAATTTAGTGTTAGGGTTTATAAATTGAAAACATGTTTATAATACTGTAATGATTGGTTAATAATTGCTAAATGATTTGGGGGAAATTCGTATAAGGTTTTGTGATTTTAATTCAAACCGTATACATTTTATAAAATCGAGGGGGCTGTTTTGTAATTATTGAAACTTCGTGAGTATTTTTTTTACAATGTATTAAGATGGGGAGTATTCATATAAAATAGAAAATCAGGGGGCTATGGGTAATAATTGATAGTAAAAAGATTAAAAAGGGTTAAATAATTATTTTGGTATTTAATTTATATCCGATTTGTAAATAATTAAAGTAAGGGGTGTGAATGGTAAATTCTGGGAACTTGAAGGTATATCTGTACTTAATATGTATTTATGGGTATAATGTGTAAATATGGTAATTTTAAAGGACCATTTGATAAATTATATAATTAATGTCATGAGTTTGTAATTTATTTAAAATAAGGGTTTGTTTTGTAAATTATGAAGGTAAAGGGGCTGTTTTGAATAGATATGATATTAAGGGCTGAAATGGTATACTTTTGATAATTAAGGGTTAGAAGTGTTAATTTAAATTAAACATGGTTGTAATTGTAAATTAAATATCAAAAAGGATTTATTTGGTAAATTGTATAACTGAAGGGTTTAAATTGTAACATTTGTAAACTTAAAGTATTGAACGGTAAATATTATTTACTCATGGATTAAATGGTATAAATATGGAGAATTGTAATATTTACACTTTAGACCTTTGACTTTGGGGTAATTGCATTTTAAACCCTAAAATATGAAAATTTGCTACTGAACCCTAATTCATCATAACTTGTCATATAAACTGTAATTCCATCATAATGATTAATTAATGGCTTAACCTAATTATTTTTTGGAAACTCCTATATTTGGAAACCTTCTATTTTTGGAAACCTGCTAATTTGGAAAACTTACTATTTTTGGAAAGTTACTAAAAATGGAAAGTCGACTAAAACGAGTAATCTGATTTTAAAACGAGCATTTGAATAATAAGCCGATAGTTAATTCATGTAGATTCGCTGAAGAAGGAGTGACTTCTGATTTTGTGTCTTCTGGTGTGTTCTGCATTTGCGGTTAAGGTACAGATATTCCGTACTCTTTCAGTAAGAGTACACACTTTCTCTCTCTTAACTTTGTCTTTGAGTTGTTATCGTATTGTGATTTCCGTTTGGTCTTGGTTATGATCCTTCGTACTTGGCTCTATGATTGATGTGTTCCACCGGTATTGTGATCCAATTGTTATTCGTTTGGACTCTTATGGTATGCTGTTGATATGACCCGTTCAATAACCTTTCGTGACCTCAACCTTTGAACCCTTGGGGGACTTTGAATGTTCTTTGGGATATTATAACGGGAGGTGAAATCTCTTTTCTTAAAATTATGACATGGAAATATTAAAGGAGAAATTATTTTATAACGACACTTTTAATATGAATTAAGACTAATCTTATATGGGATTTTATAAATTCATGAAGACCACTTTTAAAGAATATCTTCTGAAAACCATTATTAAAGAACCACTTTTATAAATGTCATCTTTTTGGGAAGACCTTTTCTAAATGAACTTTTGTTATAAGCATTTTAAATGGGATTGTACTACGAACCTTTTTAAATAAGTGATGGGAACCTGCTAAATCGAACTTTGTTTTAAACTCTCATTATAACCCTTTGATTTATGAACTATGGGACTTTGGAACTTGGAATAGTGAACCTTGTGGATTGGGAACTTTGGCTTTGACCTCTCCATTTTGATCCGTTGATATTACATCTTTGATTGATCCTTTGACATTGACCTTTGATATTGAACCTTTGATATTGAACCTTTGATACTGAACCTTTGACATTGAACCTTTGATATTGAACCTTTGATTATGGCTTAGCACTTATACTTTGATATTGAACCTTGACTACATGACCGTTCAGTATTTACCCAGGTATTACTTGTTGTGGAGTAGCCACAACCATAGCATTGATGCACCAATGTTATGTACTCTAGTGTGGTTGGAGAGATGTACCACACCGTCCCTGATATTGTTATCGACTACTGCTATGATTGTTATTGGCCTGTAGGGGCGTATGGATGCATCCTAGATTTGATTGATAGATTGATTGATTGATTGTGACTACTATATTGACTACATTGATTATTGCTACATTGTTTGGTGACTGGGTGTGCGTGCATTGCAACCCCTCACATATTGGGAGCTAGCTACTCCATATTGGGCTACTATTGGATTGTATTGTTTACTGATTGGCCTGGGGTAAAATACTGATTCCACATACATTACATCTTACACTTAACCTTGATATCTTTTGATTACCCAGTTGACACCATATGTAATCTATCTTCGTATTCCTTTGATTATCATATCTCTTTTGTATTGCTTTGTTAATCATTTGATATCTGTTCACTGAGCTTTTTATGCTCAGCCGCTTTCTTTTCCATGCGGCAGGTTTAGTAGGACGCTGGGTATTGGATTGAAGAGTTGTTTACTTTTGGGATTAGAAGACTTCACCCTGTTAGATACTTGCTGGACTTAGAGATGTTTAGAAGCTGTTATGTTAGGCTTAGTATTATTGTTTCCCCTTTTTGTACCTTGTACTTTGTTTTGTTCTCCCTTGTAACCTTTGTATACTTTGTATTATAAATGTATCTCTGTTTCACTTGTGTTCTGATTTGACTCCATAATGTTACACTTTAGCCCTTCTCGGGTTGGGGTGTTACAGGGTGTGTAGTTTTTAGCTTATCTAAATCATTGTAAAATTAGTTGTAACTTTTAAATTCTAGTCAAACTCTAGATTGTAATCTGTTTTCTTAATTTAATATAAGCTTTCAAGTTCTTATTTAAAGCTTTGTTCTTATTTCAGTTTCATTATAAAAATCCCAGTGTAAGGTAAAATATGGTTTAAGCTGTCTAGTTATTAAACATATTCCACAAGCTCACTTAAGCTCTTAAATATATAAGAAAAACCTAAAAAGGAAAGAAAATACAAAAAAACAAAGCAGGGAACCTTTGCATTTGACTGTGGAAGCTCTAGGAAGTGCCAAGTAATGGAATTGGCAGATGGATTGTACCTAGCTTATCTCTGATAAGCTAGGAGCTTGTAGAGTAGCTCCTCGAGCATATTTGATCTTGTTTTAAGCAAAGATCCTTTGTAAGTTTCCAATTTTCTTATTTTTAGTTAAATTGTGATTTACTGTAGCATAGCCTATTTCACTGCTTATTTGGTTTATTTGTGCTTATTAGGTGTTATTTAGTCACATTGTAGCTTAAAATAGTGTACTAGTTCATATTAAACATTTAGTGATCAAAGTCTTAGGTTGACTGTCGTTATTGTTCTATTTAGTGATCTTTGGTAATTGTGGAGTATACCTGTGTTTTTCATGCTTATTGAAGCTTAATACAACATAGTAATTCAGTTGGTAGTGACCTCTTTGTTGGGATCAAAGTTTTACTATTTTATCAAGTCTCGGTCATTTGTAATAATAGGTTGCTTAAGTTATTATTTACTTACATTTATGTTATGTTACAAGTTTACTAGACTTAACTAATATAGTCCATGGGCTTGAAGCCCACACGAAATTCATGAAAGGAAAGAGAGGGAGTGTTGCCCTAGCTCCTTCCCTATATATAGTAACCTTAGGTCTCATGTAAACTTGGTTGGTTATTTGAATATCTTAAGGAAACTCTTGCAATTATATTTCTCTCATTCTCATAATCATCCCATCCTTATATCTATCTCATTCTTGCTTGTGTGAAATCAATATGGGTACCTAACAAGTGGTATCATTCGCCGGAAGTAGGTGTAGTTCTTGTTTTTAAGTTGAATCCAATCAAAAACCTCTTTTTCTACTCGATTTTTTGTGAAAATTTTGTACTTTCTTGTTTGTTTCTTGGTTTTTATCACATCTTTGCTTACAAACTTGTGCTACAAATTATAACAAACAAAAAAGTGTCAAACTTTCTTTCAAAAAAAGTGATTTGAGCTTGTGTGTTTCGTATTTTTTAAGCTCCTACACGTTTTATAAGAAAAAATCCTTACTTTTCTTGTTTTTCTTGGGTTTTAACACTTTTTTGATTACAAACTAGTGTTATAAACCTTTCCCAACAAGAAAGTTTCAATCTTTTTGAAAGTTTCAAGCTTAAAAAATTCGATTTTGGTTATTTTACTTGTTTTCTAGAACACAAAAAATTTTCATAAAAATCATCAAGTTTGCAACTTTCTTCAAGTTTTGGTGTTTTTATAACTAGAAGTACAAGAATCTTGGAATACAAACTTCATTTGGGTGAGCTTTTAGCAAATTCAAAATTTTGGCAAACTTGCTAGAACACAAAAAATTTTCATAAAAATCATCAAGTTTGCAACTTTCTTCAAGTTTTGGTGTTTTTATAACTAGAAGTACAAGAATCTTGAAATACAAACTTCATTTGGATGAGCTTTTTGCAAAATCAAAATCCTAGCAATCTTTCTAAATCACAAAGTTTCTAAATCACAAAGTTTCGAGAACACACTTGCTCCCGTTGCTTACTCGGTGTTTCCCTTGCTTGTATAAGTGAGAAAACACTTCGACTCGTGGTATATTCTCTAAATTGTATAATTTAGAAAGTTTTGGTGATAAGTTTCTAGAATACTAAAAAGTTTCTAAAACACTGAAAAGTTTCTAGAACACTGAAAAGTTTCTAAAACACTGAAAAGTTTCTAGAACACTGAAAAGTTTCTAGAACACTGAAAAGTTTCTAAAACACTGAAAAGTTTCTAGAACACTGAAAAGTTTCTAAAACACTGAAAATTTTCTAGAACACCGAAAAGTTTCTAAAACACTGAAAAATTTCTAAAACACAAAAGTTTCGAAAATGCTCATTTTTTCGAGAACACATTTTCGAAATTACCAAAGTTTCGAGATTACATATTTTTCGAGAACTCTCAAATTCTTTCGAGAACTACTTTCTGACTAAGTTTCGAGAATTGGCATTACATCTATACCTTCTATAAGATCCATCTATCACACAAGTTTCTATATAACGTCTTCTTACTTTCTAATTTCTATCTCAAAAAAAAAAAAAAAAAAACAAAAAAAAAAAATGAAAAAAGAAAAAAAAAATTCTATGACCTTAGAATAGCATTTTACAGTGATTTTCAAAATTTTGGAACAGAAAATTTTTCAAATTAATTTTGGAGGGAAAATCTGAAATCACTATTTTGACCTTGTGTGACATTTTTGTTTGATTATTCCAATTACATTGCAACAATCACGGGGGAGAGAAAATGTATCAATCAAGGTCGCTGATGCATGAGTTAGAGACATATTTAGTGAAGAGATGCATGGAACAGTGTAGATCACTTAATTCAGACCTTAAGGTCCTCTCAAACAAAGACTTAGCAGGAACTCGTTCCGAGTATGGATTCAAACGGGCATTTCCATCACTCTTTGGAGAAGACTTTGACATTTTCACGAATATGATGTTCGAAAACGTGAATCAACTTGAAAAGCAACTTGCATTAGAAGAAGTTCACGAGAATGAATCCAAGGCCACCTTCAGAGTGATCAAGGAACAGTTTCAGCAGTTCATCAAATCCCGGTCTTCTATGGCATGCTTATATTTTTTTGAATACACTCGAATCGAGGTTGAAACTTTCCAAGACATATTGATCCGAGATTTGGATTCGATTGAGAAGGCGATTCTTCATAGAAGAAATTATGTCCAAAGAGTGAATGAACAGAAGTTGCAGATTCAAGAAGAGCAATCTAATATGGTTGATGCATTGGAAGCTAATTTGGGTGTCATAGAAAGCAATGGGACAGAATTAGAAGAGCAGAATGACAGCAGTAGATTAGGGAATGATACAGATGCAAAATGTGCAGAGATCAGACCCTCCTATGACTCAGAGCCCAACTTTGACAAAGGACAGATGGATGAGGAAGATGTCATACCCATCTATGACACAGAACCTAACTTTGACAAAGAACAAATGGTTGAGGTACAATCTACTGTTGATCATATTATGCCTGCAAATGAGAAACAACAATCTGTGCAACCTAACTTCAGTAATGAAGGAGAGGTTGACCAGAATGTTGTTCAATGTCCTGACAAATATTCTGAGTCTGAGTCCTTACCTGATAATCCAATAACAGAAACATCATACCAAACTCTTGAGTCTGAAAACATTCTTCTCAAAAAGACCATTGCCCAGTTTCATAAAGATTTTTTAAAACTAGAGGCACATTGCATCTCGCTTGAACTTAAATTACAAAACAAATCTTTAACTTCGGGCAACAATGGTCAAGTTTCAAATGAACTAAGTAAACGTGTGGATACATTAGTTAAAGAAAATGAGCTTTTAAAAGGTCAAATTCAAGCAAAGGTGTTTACACATGCTGCATTGCAAAACAAATTAAGAAGACTGACTGGTAAGAGTGTGGATACTAAGTTTGCAAAACCATCAATCTTAGGGAAACCGCCTTCTCAAACAAACAAAATACAATCAGTGGTTAGACAACCAACTGCATTTAAATCTGAACAACCTAAATTTTCAAAACCTCGGTTTGCCTCCCAAGTTGTTGAGAAAAACAATTTGACAAAACCAGTCACTCCACATTCTTGGCCTAAGGAAAATGCATCTGTGTCTGCTAAATCTCAACACATGATTATACCTGGCTCATCTAGTATTAGTTCGAAAACAGTGTCTAAAACGAGCATTAAAAGTAAAAAGTCTTATGGCACATATGACATGTACAAGAACTATGATCTAGAAAAGGCTAGGAAAAAGGCGCTACTTCAAAAGGATGGAATTTTAGGTTCAAAACCTCGTGTGATGCCTTCCACTGTAGTATAGAACACTGCTTGTAGTAGCACACCAAAACCTAGGAGTTATCAACAAACTAATAGGAATTGGCTAGCATCTAAGAGTAGTTGCGTAAATAATCATGTTGTTTGTGCTTTAAAATATCTTCAAAAAGGAAATTCAATTGAAAAGGCTCAATCGACTAAGACAAACAAACCCGTTGAATCAAAAGTCATAAGTCAGAAACCTAAGAAGTGGATCAATATAGGACGAAAGTTTTCTCAACCAAGTGATGCTCCTACATTTCATTCAACAGCATCTAAAAGGAATACATCTCCTAGATCTAACACTAGGTGGGTACCCACGGGTAGAATTTTCAAATCGATTGGTCTTAGGTGGATTCCTACAAGAAGATTTTAGACATTTGCACCAAAACTAATGTGAAATCCACGACATCTATCCCTGAGGCGAGAAAGGAAATCATTGATATAGTGTGTCCGAGTGTCAAGAAGATAATTGACACTACATCTTTATGCTTCTAACATCCGGAACCCAATTACACTTGGGGATCCATGTTCTCTGTTTTTGTCTATTCTTTCTTCTTTTCAGATATAACAGGAATGGCTTCGGAACAAATCAGTTTCGGACCCGAGCTTAATGGATTGGCTTCTGAGCACAACAGCTTAGGACCCATAATCAACCGTTTAAAGCACTTCAGCTATGGCTTCTGAGCACAACAGCTTAGGACACGTAATCAACCGTTTAAAGCACTTCAGCTATGGCTTCTGAGCAAAACAGCTTAGGACCCGCAATCAACCGTCTAAATTTTCCGGATACTTCGGCTGAACCATTATCACTTTCTCGCAAAGAATTGGAAACCTTGTTTGTTCCATTGTTCGATGATACGATTGAAAACCGTCCTTCTGAGGTCTCACCAATTTCCGCTGCACACCTTGATCATAATCAAGTACCTGACACACCTCAACAAACAACAACAACTGTTGATAAAGACGGTCCTCCAATTGCATCTCCAACAACAGTAGGACAAACCGCTTCCAACTCCAGACAATCAGCTGAAAATCCATTACAATAATCAGTACCACAATCTGCAGATTATGATGGAAATACTTTCTTCAATCCATTTGCACCGACTCCAACCGTTCCTGATATAATAGAGTCGTCTTCTCGCAATTTGGATCCGTCTAATATGCATACGTTCTAACAACATCACCCTTCGACACATCATTGGAATTAAATGGATTTGGGAAAACAAGCTGGACGCAGAAGGCACAGTGATTCGCAACAAATCTTGTTTAGTTACAAAGGGATACAGTCAATGAAGCAGGATTGTACATCACTGTCATCAACAAAAGCTTAGTATGTAGCCATGTCTGCTTTCTGTGCTCAAGCCATTTGGATGAGAACTTAGCTCACGGACTACGGCTATGTATTTGACTAGATCTCAATGTACTGCGACTCAAAGTGTGCTATTGCTATCTCGTGCAACACCATTCATCATTCCAAGGCCATACAAATTGCTCTCCGCTACCATTTCATAAAGGAGCATGTTGAGAAGGGTACAATTGAATTAAATTTTATGGGTACTGAATACCAATTGGCGGACTTGTTTTCAAAGGCTTTACATCCATCAATGTTTGTTGATTTAGTTCACCAAATTGGTATGTGGTGTTTGACTCCAGATGATTTGCAAAATTTTCTTAAAACATAGGAGAGTCAAACATCAAACTCTTTTTGTAAATATTTTATCAAAAAGAAAATACAAAAACTACAAAAAGAATCTTCTTTCTCTTGAACAAACTTCTAATCTTCAAAACTATGTTCCTCCATTATAACAAATTTTACTTCACATTGTCAAAATGGAACATGTTTTGAGGGGGAGAAATTTTTTCACAAAATCATGAAGTTTGTACACATAATCATTATTCTTCAAGGATAAAATGTTTCTTCACCATTCGGATTAAAAACTCATTTTCAAAAAACTTCTATGATCTCTCGAATTAAATGTGCACAAAGGTTTCACAAAATAAATGCTAATTCGAAGGGGAGAAAAGAAATTTTTCTGCAACGATCCCAAATTAATCTAGTTTGGACTTCAAATGGAAAAGTAATTAACCTTTAATGAGTAAAGTTCACAAAAGTCTTAAACTTAGGTAAAAGGACCTTGCATGAAAAATAAAACGGGCTCTAATAAATGTTTCCACAAATATTCTCAAAAGTTTCACACGTAATTTAAAACGTCAATGAATCAGACTAACGATTTTTTATCTTTGATCTTTTCCACAATTGTAAGTTTCAAATTTCTTTATGGTTGTTGTCTAATCATTCCCTAAATGTTTCAAATGTTTTCAACGGTCACAAAGGCATAATCAGAAACTAGGGTTTATGTAATTATCGATCGGGGCATTTTCTTTTTATGTGTTTCGTCTAATTAATTATTTCATATAACCTTAGAGAACACTAAAGAATGCTCGATTGGTGTGTTTGCACGATTAGATACAACATAGGTTTGAAATCAAGTGATTTAGGGTTTAAGATGTCGATGTCTTTGCTGCTACTACTAGGGCGTTTGTTTGTACAATATTCTTGCATTTTGATGCTAACATGCGTGCAAAGTCTCAAATCATAACTCTAAACCATGATAATAATTGGGAAATTTCGAGTGAAATAATGAATTAATCTGTGATCTTATGCTTAAATTTGATAATTCTGAGCATTTTTCATAGATTTAGAATGAGTTTTTGATTCATCCGCATACTTGTTTGTGCCTGACGCATTTCCTCTGTGTGCAAGTACATGTCATCCCATTGAAAGTCAAAACTTCAACAATTGTCAAAATGTTTCTCACGGAACATATTTTGAGGGAAAAGGGTTAAATGTGTTAAAAGGCTAAAACTGGTAAAAGGATTCGAAATGGAGAGAAACAAGTTTTTCAAACTCTACACTCTCATTTTACACCAGTAAAGCAAGAGTGGAAACCAAAGCAAAGTCGTTCAAAACCTTTCGAATTTTCAAAATCTGGAATCCTTTGGCTACAATAAAAGAATGACTTTGATTTGAAATTCCCAAATACTGGAAGGTTTTCAATTATCACAAAATCAAATCTTCAAAAAGAACCCTTGAGGTTCAACTCTAAATGGAAATCTTCTTCTTCAGATTTTAAAACTCAAAAGAGAGACTCCAGGTCTCAAACAACTTTCAAAAGTAAAAGAGTTTTAAATTTCCATTGATTCAACGAGTGTTAGATCAAAATGATACAAAGATTTTTCAATCCTCGTTGGAATTCTACATCTTTTAATCGGATTGACACAACCTTCAAATGGATTTCAAATTTTGTTTAACAAAGGTTTTCAGTCCTCGAGGTTGTTGTCTAATCTGATATTCAAACATTTTTTGTTGTATAATACTTAATTGTGTTTTCTAAAACCTTGAGCATAATCATTTCACGAATTTTCAAAAGGTATTTCTTAAATACGATTCAATATTCTGCTCAAGAAGACTATCTCTCGAATAAACTTCATTATTTGAGGGGGAGTATTTTGTTAAAAGAAAACAAATTTTGTATTCAAATGACGACTTGTGCACACATTTCAGTGTACAACTCGGTTTTCAAAGAAAGGAAAGTGCCTTGCTAAACCATTTCTTAAAACCAAACGTGCACTTATCCTAAAAACAAGAAGCAAGTTCTCACGCTAAGTTTATCTAAAGCTTCTTAATCTTGAGCAAAATTTATTCAAAAGGTTTGTTTCAAAACTTTTCAAAATTTTGCTTAATATTTTTTTCAAATCTTTACTCCCCAATTTGCTTCAAAAGTTTAAAATTCTCAAAAAAAAATATGCGAGTTTTGAGGGGGAGTATTACCAAAACAAAATGTTTTGTCAAAATCACGCTCAATGGCTTGTGCACACATAACAGTGTACAACCCGTTCTTGTATAGAAAGGACCCTGGGGTACGCATCAGTGCCTCAATCCTTATATAAGGAGCGAAGGCTTCTTACTTTTGAGTAGAGTTAACCAAACATTTTCTGATTTTCATAACTCTGCTCAAAAAACAAGTATTTCACCTCAATAAGAATTCACTTGTTGAGGGGGAGCACTTGAAACAAAATCATCGTTCTTGAAAACAAAAAGTTCTTGAAATCAAAAGTTCTTGTTGAATTCTCCTCATAAGACTCAAAAGGCATATTTTAATCAAAAGATTGTCAAAAATATCATCTTATATGCTATTTTGAGGGGGTGAAAAAGTGAATGTGATTTAAATATGAAAGTTCAAACTTGATTAAAAGTCAAATCTCATGCGAGCTAGACTCAGATTCACCCAAGAATTGACGAAACATAAAAGTTAGTAATCTCAAAAAGACTTATCCTCGACGGGTAATAACATCAAGTTAGTTACTAGAGCTAGTTGTCACCTAAAAGCTGACAATGGAACTCTTTAACTAGCCACGTAAGCGTGTCTCGAAAAGGATTTGTCTTAGTAGAAATGTACCATTTCGAGAAACTTTCTGTGGACTTGACCAGGCCGGGTAATAACTTCAAGCTAGTATAACTATTGATGTAAGCGTGGGAGCCCTTCAAATGTAAACACAAAACTCTCAAAGTGTTAAACAAAATGTTTGATAATCACAAACACTTTGAGAGATTTTCATCAAAGGTTTCATGGCTACTGTCGGATAATCATGGAGTTATAAGGTGATTAAGATAGGAAAAACCGTCCTATGATCCGCCAAAGCAGGAGGGATCTACCCATGGACATCACCAATAGTTAGAATTAGAAGTCCTTAGGTATGATACGAAAAAAGGAGAAAAGAATGAAAGGGGAAAGAAGGAGTTGAAGAATTAAAAAGAAAAGTAAAGAAAAGGGTGAAAAGAAATAGCCCTCCATATGTTCAACCATAGGGCAGACACCGGGTTCAATTTGTATGCTACTGGTTGTTGCTAAGGCAACGCCAGTATTGAAGATAAAGTCGTCATGGACCCAGTGGCGCAATGCACTAAACCTTCTAGCCACTCAAGTTCTCTTAAAAGAGCTTGTTTCATTCTCACGAGGAACCGGTGTAATCTATCAACCTATCTCTTAGAGATGGTTGATATTGAAGCAGGAGACCCCTCCCTAGTCTCCGCATAGGAAACCTAAGTGTGCACTTTTCGAGTCTAGAGCCATGAGATACATCAAAGATCTCTTTGGAACACCTAGTATTTCTACAACTGGTGTTCTACATCAATGGACACCAGCTGTAAATTATCGAGTCCTTCGCAGATCTTAGCAATCTGCCGAGAACGTTTATGAGAGAATTTACATAAGTATTTCTCAATGATTGAACTGAAATCCTGCCAGGGTCAACATCAAACAGCCCTGACAGAGGTCACTTCGGTAACTCCTTGTGGGTTACGCTTAGTGTTTGCGGTGGTATCTTAGTGGTCTACAGTCGTGGAGTGATCCCCAGCGACTCACCCAGTCATTGAGCTACTTATTAGGTCTTGTAAGCTCCTTCGGGGGTATCTGATATGGGAACGGCCTTGATAAGGGTTAGAAGGAGTCTTCACACTATGCTGTTGATGATCTCTAATTCCTTATCTGTAAGTACCGGTTGTTTTATTGCTAACTGTTTACCCGCAGGTACACATCATCTCCATGGCGACGGATTCCACATGCTCATACATACATCTTGAAGTCATCAAAAGCTCCCTCAAAGATCAAAGCAACACAAAGTTCAAAGAAAGATTCTACACCAAAAGGAAGAATCTACAAAGTATAAAGACTAAAGATCAAAAGTGAAAGAAAGGGACTACGTGCATGTATAAGTCAGAATTCAAAGATGTATGAGCATGTTGGAATGGCGGACTACCACCACAGACGCGGAAGTGACGAAAAGCAGACAACTTCATTACTTGATCGCCATCACAACAACAATGAACAAAGCACAAAGAACGATGAATGATTATCTCATGATTTTTTTTTTTTATTTTTAAAGACGTCTAAATCTATGAAAGTCAAAGATGAAGAAATGACAAAGATGTCAAGCAACCGTGATGACCGACCCTTAGGGGGAGATTGTTGGGATCAAAGTTTTACTATTTTATCAAGTCTCGGTCATTTGTAATAATAGGTTGCTTAAGTTATTATGTACTTACATTTATGTTATGTTACAAGTTTACTAGACTTAAGTAATATAGTCCATGGGCTTGAAGCCCACATCATGAAAGGAAGGAGAGGGAGTGTTGCCCTAGCTCCTTCCCTATATATAGTAACCTTAGGTCTCATGTAAACTTGGTTGGTTATTTGAATATCTTAAGGAAACTCTTGCAATTATATTTCACTCATTCTCATAATCATCCCATCCTTATATCTATCTCATTCTTGCTTGTGTTAAATCAATATGGGTACTTAACACTCTTGGTCTTAAAGCTCATTTTGGGAAATAAATCAACAAAACAGTGCCCTAAAGGGGTGTTTGGATCTTATTGTTTCACTGTGTTAAGAAGGATTTGGTTGGTCATTTCTGCTTGAAACATGTTCATCTAATTCATATTAAGACAGAGTAACCACAAAAACTTGCTCATGTTTTATCAAAAGTCAAAATCACCAATCATTTGGTCTATTCATCTGTCTGTGTGGATTTTGAAGTGGCATAACCCCCATTTCCACTCACAAGTGTGTGACCAAGCTTAATTCAGTATTCATATAGCATAATTAATCTCAATCAGTTCAAAAATCCATGTAAAAATCCATTTTAGTCAAAGTAGAAGTAAAAGTAAAAAGTCAAAATTTCATAAGTGCTTAGAAAATCATTTCTTGTGGGATTTTTCTAGAATTTTGTGGAGTGATTCAGGTCTTAAAATTGTTAGAGGTTAAAGTCTGTCACCTAAACTACAATAATCTGTGTTTATCTTATTTTTGTGATTTTTTGTGTGGACCTCACACTTGTTCAAAGTGAGCTGCAGGGAGAGCAACCTCCCCTGTACCAGGCCTTTGGCCAATTTTCCTTGGCCCTCTGTGACTTAACCAGTGGACCCCACATCCTGCCCCTTGGCTTATTTTCTAGCTTATCAGCCCACCTTTTCAGTCCTAGGTTTAGTTTGGGCTTTAGCTTATTGTATCATAGCTTATTGGACCTCCCTTGTGACTTGTATTCAGAACCCTACACTGACTCAATCAGTATTTGAGCCCAAATACCAAGCCTCACCCAGTGCTCATTAAAAAGCCATAAGCCTAGCTTATTGGCTTATTTCAGAGTTGACCAGGTCAACTTTAAGGTTCAGGGTTCTATTTGAACCATCCCTTACCTCTGTGGACCCCACAGAGGTCCAAAAGTCATTGTTCAAGGCCTGTTTTGGCCTTGTGTTTCATTAAGTGCTTATTTGGCTTCATCAGCTTGTTCATGTGCTTATTTTGAGTCTATTTGCTTATTTCAAGTTTGTCTCCATCTGTCTTATATTATTTGTGAATTTGTTAGCTTTTTCAAAAATCCACAAGTCCTAATAAGCTAAAATACTCACTGTTAAGCATAAGGGGTGCACACAGCTTATTAATAAGCTATAACAAAAGTGATTTCATAAACATTGTCTATTTTTAGCTAATAATCAGTTGTCAATAAGAAAAACCAACAAAAACCAACTTTAAAATTAGTAATAGCTTCTATTTAGTAGGATTTATGTTTTTAATTTTTCTTTTCAGCTTATTATTAAGCACTTCATCATTTTTATATTTTTCTTAATTTTCTTCCATCTTAAAGTATTTTTAATAATTTTCTTAGATTTTTCTCTTTTAATTTAGTAATTATTAGAATTAATATTAGTTTAATTAATAATTAAGTAATAATAGTAATTAAATAGTTCTATTAATTTTTAATTAATAAAAATACCTTTTTATATTTTTCTTAGGTTTTATAATTCATTAAATATGTTTAGAAAATAGTTTCTTAATTACTACTGTTCATTTTCCAATTTTCTTAATTAATTTAGTTAAATTAGATATTAATTAATAAATAAGTAAATAATTAGTATAATAGTCTAAAAATAATTTTTATAAGCTTTTTATAATTTTTTAGTATTCCTCATATGGTTAATTAGTTTTATAAATTTTCTCAGAATTTTCTAAATCATTTTGCTATTTTTAGTAATTTAAATTAGTTTATATAGTTTAATTTATATAATTAGTATTTAATTAATAAAAAATCCACAAAAAAGACAAAAATATATATTTTTAGTTTTTAAATTAATTTTATGTCATTTTAGAATTTTAGAAATTAATTTTGCAATTTTCTAGTTAAAATTTGTATTATAAAGTTTTTAAGTTAATTAGTTTTAATTAAATAGTTAAATAGTTTCTATTTAAATAATTAATATTAAATAATAAAATAATCAAAAAAATATTTTTATTTTTAATTTAATTTTCTATTTATAATTAAGTTTGTAAAATTTTCATTTGCACCCCCTGTAGTTGTAAATTGTTTAAAACTCACCTTTTCTTCTGTCTGTAATCAAATCTGATTTCTAATTTGTGTACGTGTAATCATATCTGTGTTTCTGTAATTCTCAATATTGTTTGAGTTGTTCAAATACCAAGTAATCATTAGTATAATCAATTCCAAATCTTTATTTGTTACTGTCCTCAGTACCACTCATTCCCACAAACGTTTACAAACACCATTTCAATCTCGTTGGGACATAACGACCCGAGGAAACTCTATACTATCCATCGAGCATTGACCTTAGGTTGTTTGACTTTGTTGACCAAATCACTTGGTCAATATTATCTGACAGTTTAGGCTCAATCAATATCCTAGAAAGATCCCATTGTAATTACTAGTATTGTTAGAGTTTTCTAATGAGTTGGAGATTAAGCATTTACAACCAAAAACTCTAAAATATTCTAGGGATGGTCTTTTACCTCTAAGAATCTCATAAGGTGTTTTATTAATGATTTTTCTAATCAAGACCCTATTAAGCATGTAAGATGTGGTTTCTACGGCATGACACCAAAACTTTTGAGGTATGGATTGTTCGTTTAACATAAAGCGACTCATCTCTTGTAACGTCCGGTTCTTCCTCTCAGCTACCCCGTTAGATTGAGGAGTGCGAGGAGCCGAAAAGTTATGAGATATTCCATGTTTATCACAAAAGACTCCAAATTGAATTTCATTATCAAATTCTCTACCATGATTCGTTCGAATTGAGAAAATTGAACATCCAAGTAGGTTTTGCAAATTTTTCCCTAAGACTTTGAATTTATTAAATGCTTCATTTTTAGTTTTTAGAAATAGTGTCCAAGTTAATCTTGGGTAGTCATCCACTATTACCTAAGTGTAGAAGTTTCCTCTATAGCTTTGAATAGCGGATGGTCCAAACAAGTCCATATGTAAAAGTTCTAAAACTCTTGATGTAGAAATCATGTTTATAAGCTTATGACTTGCATGGACTTGCTTACCTACTTTACATGCATCACAAAAATGATTATCAAATTTTTCTTTAGGTAATTTCCTAACTAATTCCTTAGATGCAATGTTGTGAATTAATCGCATGTTAGCATGACCTAATCTCCTATGCCAAAGATTGGAATTATCTACAATGAATGCAAGATTTATATTGAGGTTGCAAGACACATTTCCTAGTTTTGTATCCTTTTCCATAGAGATGATTTCAAGTATGGTATGCTTACAGTCAACATCTTTACTAGGTTGAGATCTTGAAAGTGGCTTCTCTTTAAAGCATACCTAACATTTGAAGTGCATCTCAAACTTTTGGTACCCATTGTTTCTTGGGTCCGACATGGTTAGCACATAAAAAGCCCAAGTTGAAAACTCTTAGGTCTTGAAGGAATAAATATAATTGTTCGATTCCATATTTTGAAAGGGTAGACCAAGGATTGTTTTGAAAATATGTTTTATTTTGAAAGTTGGGTCTTACATGTCTTTGATCTAAAGGATATGGTCTCATGTTTGGGGTAGGCAAAAGAGGTCTTTGGTCAACTCTAGCGTGAGTATATTTAGGACCATTGTATGAAACCGGGTTGTAATATGGTTTTGTGGTTTCACTCCATACAATGGGTCTTTGATTATGTCGAGTGTTTGCAAGAGGAACTTGAATATTGATAGGTTTGATAAAAGTTTTAATTTGAACACCTCTTTTTCTTAGAGTTCTGGCGCGTTGACGCGTCAGCCAGCGCGTCAGATTCGGAGGATTTGAGAGTTTTATTTCCGTTTACTTTCTCAAAATTTAGAGGTTTAGCTATACTTTCGGAATGGTTTTCTCGTTGTTTCCAAGTCCAAGACCTTCCTTATCTTGGGACACTTTTTGATGATTTAACATCTCATTCAAATCATTACTACTCTTTTTGAATTTTGTAAAATTTAATGACTTTTGTTGAAGTTCCGAGACTTCTTCACTCAAGGAGACAACCTTTAGTGTGAGGTTTTTACAATCTTTACATGGTTCAACATTCTCACGAAGAGTGACAAGTCTCTTTATTTCAATTTCAAGTTCATTATTTTTGTGAAGTGTTTTAGAAATTTCCTTTTGAAAAGAGCGTTTTTCTTTCATAGTTAGTTTTAATTTTCTAAATACTTCCTCATAGTTTTTAAGTAATTCCTCATTTTCCTCTTGTAATTCATTTATATCAAAAGAAGTTTTGCTAGTAGTAGAGTTAGGTTGTACATTATGAGACTCAATCGCCATAAGACATGTTGCTTCCTTGTTTGCTTGATTGCCATCTTCATCGTCACTCCATACATCACCAACAAATGCTTTGTAATGTAGAGGATTTGGACAATCACTAATGAAGTGATCCTTTTCACCACAATTGAAGCATCCATCATCACGCTTTGAGCCTTGACCATCCTTGTTTTCATGATCATTAGTACGGTTAACAAACCGATTCCTTCGTTGAAACTTTCCACTTCTTCTAAAGAACTTTCTAAAGTTCTTAGCCATGAGGTTGAATTCTTCATTGTTCATCTCTTCTTCATCACTTTCTTCAAAGCTAACACCAACTTTACTTGTATGACTTTTAGTGACTTTAGCTTTAAGTGCCAAAGACTTAACCTTCTCTTTCTTGTCTTTGGTACTTGCCTTGTCGTTCTCAAGAATCATCTCATATACTTTGAGATTCCCAATGAGCTCGTCAAGAGGTAGTTCTGCCAAATTCTTGGCTTCTTCTATGGCCGTCACCTTTGCCCTCCACTTCACCGGAAGAGCACGAAGGAATTTTCTAACATGATTCTTGTTGTAAAAGCTAGGATCCAATGCCGTGAGGCTTGTGATAATAGCATTGAACCATGTATAAGCATTGTCAATGGTTTCTTCATCCAAAATTTCAAACTTCTCATATTGTTGAATGAGTAAGTCAATCTTGCGATCCTTAACTTGTGAATTTCCTTGATAAGTGATGATGAGGGAATGCCAAATCTCCTTGGACGTTTTGCACACATGAACTCTCTCGAAATCCCTTTGAGGTAGAGCATTTTAGATCATCATCTTAGCCTCTTGATTTTTGACAATCTTCTTCTTCTCATCTTCTATGAGTTCCGAATATGTTTTCTCAACCATTAACTTGGTTTCCGGATCAAGCATCATGAAAACAAAGTCTTCATTTTGAATGACCTCCAACAAGTCAAGGTCCTTGGACCTAAATAGGTCTCAAACTGGGTTTCCCAAAAACAAAACCCATCGGTTTCTAGCAAACGTGGTCTTTGCATAGAACACCCCTCAACATAGTTCTCTTAAGCCATGGATCTATACTCTACTTTACCAAAAATCTTAGTTTGGATTTTAGATTTTTGGCAAAGAAGTTTTTGACTTAAAACGACTTCTCGGGAAGGCTTTAACGCTAAAAAACTTGAGTATTCCGCTCTGATACCAATTGAAGAACCGTAGAGGGGGGGGGGGGTGAATATGGTTTCTTTGGCTTTTAAGACGTTTAAAAACTTTAAGCCTCAAAGAAAACCAAGTGGTTGTATAATCAATCCAAACAACACAAACACAACCAAAGTATATAAAGCAAGTAAAGAGAGACACCATGATATATACTGGTTTGGGATGGGGGGTTTATACCATCCATACGTCCAGTTGTGAATCCATGACACCGATACTTTTCCACTAGTATAATCCTTTCGGTAGACTACAAACCGTTACAATTCACTCCACCGATATTCACCAATATCGATGCTCACAAAGAAGGAGTTACTCTCACGGTATTCCGCTCCTCGGAAACCACCCTAAAGAATCTCGTGATTTGACTTACACCTAAGTATCACCAAGACCACTACCAACCAAAACCCCCCACCGGAAGTATCAAACCCCAACTAGATCCCCAATGATCTAGGCTTGGTTACCAAGACACAAGACTTCCCTTACAAACAATTGAATGAATGAATAAGTGTTTGTTCAACCAAGCCCTAACCTAACCTAGAGACTCGATTCTAGTAGAAAGGGTATAGATAAGAAGACCCTTGACACAATCACAAGAGTGGATTAGGTTCTTGTGATTCTTCCCTTGCAAGGAGATGTGTTCTTTCAAAGATGTTAGAGTGAGAATCAAGAACACAAGATTAGAGATAGAGAGATTTGAGAATGTTTAGAGAGAAAGAATGCAGAGAGAAAGAGTAATGGCAAGGGGTGAGGAATACAAGAGGCAAGGGGGTATTTATAGGGCAAGACCCAAACTTGGGAAAAATTTACCGAAGCCGGGTCTCCCGCACGTCAACGCGTGGGCAGCGCACCAGGACTCTATCTCAAGTTTTCCCCAGACTTTGGTGTTGGTCCTTGTAAATACCTATCCTTGCTAAACCCCCAATTGTACTTCACACTAAACATTAACATTAATCAATCTAAGGTTTACCAACTCAAATAGTCAATTTGGAAAGTGTTTTGTGAAGTGTTATAAGAAGACCAAATACCAAGGGTAGAAGAGAAGAAAGGGTAGAAAAGGTATTCCTCACATGGCATAATAGAGAAGAGAATATGCCATGGGATATTCCTCCATAGGGAAGAGTGTGTGAGGTTGGGTTAGAAAGTAACCATGGTTAGGGTTAAGAAGGGATATTCCAAATGAATATGCTTTTGCTTGGTGGGAAAGAATGAGATGGAGGGTTGAGATGAGATGGTTTGAATTGGATGGTGGAGATCAAAGGGAGCCTCCTTTGGTTTTCAAATTATTTGGCATGTGGGAAATATGGAGGGTTGAGATGTGTTTATTTGAAATGGATGGCTAAGATCAAAGGAAGCCTATGTTTGGATTTCAAATAATTCCCATGTGTTGAATATGAAGGGTTGAGATGTGTTGTAAGGGAATGGATGGTTGAGATGTAAAGTGTGTAAGAGAATATGTAAGAGTGTAAGAGATTGTGTAAGAGAATATATGATTTGGATATGGAAATCTTGGTAAGTTGGCAAGTGTGTGTAGAGAAGATATGGTTGTGAGTAGTGTGTGTAAATTTGAAATCTAGAGTGTGTAGAGAAGTATGTGTACAAAGATTGTATATGGAGAGGGAATATTGTGTGTGGGAGATTTGGTGTTTTTGTCTTTTATAAAAATGAGATTAAGAAGAAGATTAAGAAATAATCTAATTGTCATTAAGAAAAGAAAGTTTAGACAATTAAGATTATGAGTTGAGAAAATCATAGGTTACTTATAAGTTCAAGTAATACAACGTCGAGAATCCATAGTTTCATATCTCGTGACTTTCCACGACTCGACGTTCTCAACTAATACCTTGATTCAAACTAGTTAAGTGCTTTGACTTGATGTAAAGCATAACCCAAGTGGGAAAGGATGCGTTTACGTAAAGAGACCTTGACTTAGTTTGACCAATAACGGAGTAAACCCGCTATGTAATTAGAGAAGACGTAAGCATGGGATATGAGCATATGAATGCTTTCACATGATGTTACATGAAGTATATAAGCTCCCTAATTTTAGAAAAGCCTAGGCTAGAGGCAAGTGTTAGAAAATATGAATTGGCGTTTTCCCATAAATGGGTGATTTAAAAGTTGGATCTCTCTAATCCCAAAACTCGTTTCGAGTGTTCTCAATTGAGCACATAACATATTCATACCTGTATTGAAATATCCACATTTTTCGGGTAAGGGGAAAGCCGACTTTCAAAATTCATCCCGATATATTCATAGACGCCTGGCGCGTTACCCACGCGTTGACGTGTAGGTGGCGCGCCAGCAGCAGACTTGTGAGTCGGGGAATTTTGGCTAACGTTTGTTATTTTATGTGTTTCGATGATTTATTTGTCATCATTAAAACATAAAGAGATCTTGATCATGTTGCCTCAACATAAGTAATTTAAACTTAGGTTATAATTTATAATACTCTTGCATAATCAATTGTTTGTTCTTATAAATTCAAAGTTAGAGGGGCAAAATGGGAATTTCAAAGAATAGAAATATTAGGATTTTACACGTATGTTGGCAAACCAAAGTATTGAGAGGGTCCTTGGGAAGGCTTGAATACTGTAACAATTCGCAATTTCAGGTTAATTACTATTCCCGAAAAATTTACTATTCACTTTTACTATTCATGTTACTATTCATTTTTACTATTCATTTCTTTCCGAAATTTTCCCGAAAGTTGATTTTTATTTCATATTCTCAAGTGATAAATCATTTCCATGACAAATTAAATGTTTGACATTCGTCAGATCATTTTCGTGAAAGTTATTAAGGAATTACACGTTTTAGGGTAAAACGTCATTCAGAAATTCTACGCACAACGAAATTCGGTCGCGTTAATTTTCCTTGTATCAGAAAAATATTTGACACACTCATGATTTATTTGAGAATAAATCATGACTGAGAAAAACATGACCAAAATAAACCTCGGTCGTGAAAAACTGGAATTTTCAGTTTTAAGCGTTTTTACTCAGCCGTAACCTTAGCCTATACCTGCACCGCGTTTCTAAGACGATTTGAGTTTTCAACTTATTATAATAAGTCAACATATTTTTCCCTCCTCCATTGACCAAAAATCATCCCTTGATTTTATAAGTCATTCTTTGATTTTTAGGTTTACGGTTTGATGTCTAAAAGACATTTAATACCAACCGACACTAGACTGAGCCCAGTCTAGATATTATAAGTCATTTTAAATCATTTATAACCTATTAGAAAAGTAACATTTTACTTTTCTCAATTTTACGCAATATTCGTACATTTTACGTATTACGCGTTTTAGACCCGTGTTTCCAGTTTTAGCAGGGTTTTACCACCCAAATGGAACCTACCACTTATTTTATATTTTATTATGGAACATACGGACATGTTTATCAATACTTTCAAGTTTCATAATTTTACGACACCCGGTTTTACGTTTTGAGGCCTAATCATTTACGGTTGGCATTTCCCGGAGTCAAGTTTCATCCAAATAACTTAGGATAATACCAAGCCAAGCCAACTCATCCCCCCTAGTCTTATGAACCGCCATTAGGGGGGGGGGAGTCACCCTTGGTGTGGCTTGATCCTAGGCTAAGTGATCTTAGATGTGTTACATGTGTACAAGCTTGTTAAGAAAGCTTTGACAAAGTCATACTTTGTAACCTCCTCAAAGACCTATAAATACTCCCTCTCCTCCCATGCTTGCCGTCCACCTCCAACACCAAAACCATTCCATACTTAGCTTTAATTCTTCTAATTTCTAGCAAGGATCAAGTGCTTCTTCAAGATAGAAACCCTAGTTAGGTTATCATTCATCAAACACTTCCATAACCTCATATACTTGGTGATTTCTCTTGAGTTTTAATCCACTCAAGTCACCTCAACCTTCATCATCCATCTTTCAAGATTACAAGGGTAGAAAGATTGCATGAAGTGAAGTGGGTTGAAGCAAGTCTATCAAAGTCCTTTTCCTTACTTGCTACTTTCCTTTCTTTGTTGAAAGCCAAAAGTTGTAAGCCTAAACCTAACATGCTTCTTGTTAATTAATCATGTTCATATCATTTACATGTTATTCTTGCTATATTATGTCTTGTATTCATGTCCATGATGTATAAAAATGAGTAAAAGATGTTGTTATAATTGATTGTTAAAATAAGTTACTAAAACAAGTAAAGTAGTGACTTTCTTGGTAAGACCTGATCAAAATGGTAAAAATATGATATTGGATTATTACATATTGTAGTAGAGAACCTAACAAGGAAACCGTAGCAATTTGAACCACCTAAAAAGAGTATACGAGTCAAAAGTTATGGCGATTTGAAGTTACCAAAACTTTCCGGCAAAACTGCCAAAATAGTTTCTGTGACAGAACATAAAACACGCAAAAAGAGGCCTTTCTGGTCCGTTTCATGAAAAAGTTAAAACACGAAAGTTGTCCGGAATCACGTTTTCGTTCAGTAATGAAGAAGCTCGAGCCTTGAAAACGCTTTCCGAGTGAGATATTTCTCAGTTTCTTAACAGCTATTTACATATATATAAGTCACTATATTATGGTTATACTTTAAAAGGAACAAGAGGTCTTATGACCTATAATCAAGACCACCACCATGGCTAGAGCCAAGGTTGAGTCTCATGACCTTGGAACAAGGACCAAAGGTCATGGCTAGGCCATGACGAAATGACCATGTAAATTTACCTAGGCGAAAACATGAAACAAGGAATTGGCGATAACTTGAAACAAGCAATTTGGATCTACTTCACTTAAAACGGAACCATGAGATATTACAAAGAGAAAATGGTCATACAAAACTTATGAAACTACCCCTAATAACAATCTTCATGTACTAATAAACTTTCCTAAGTTTATTCAAATATCGGACATGTAACTTTTCGGATCAAAACTTATATCTATATATTTTATCAACTACTACAATAGTAGGGAGCCTCATGTGAGGAGTTCATTATGTAAGCCGTCGAGATGAGTTGTGGATTTACGAGTTAAAGTGTCCTGGCTCCTCGAACGCTTACTAACATGACTTCTGAATTATGTCGGCCTGAACGGTAGTAAACGATATATCAAAACATACATGTTCATGAATCTTTTCTTTCAAAGACTTACAATATACATCATACCACATCATGGACTATAATGCAAGATATATATATAGGCACTCCGTTATATTCTTTACTCAAATCCTAAGTCGCAACATTCTATTATAGGTTGCTCGTAGAAACCTACACGATCCAACCATCACCTTCATTACTTGTTATCCTACTTAAGGTGAGTTCATAGCCCCACTTTACATTACTTCAATGTTTTACAAACTCTTGGGGGGAATACATGCTACTTTTAAACCGAACACAATGCTTTGAAACTGTATGCTGCCTGATTGTTTTATTATTACTAAGTACCTACCTTGCCAATCCTAGGCCCCTATCATGAACCATTTAATCACTAGTATTAGTGAGCGCGAGTATTGTGAATAGGCCTATTGGGATTGACGAATCCCATTTGTTTGAGCAGATTAGTTCAAACGAATGCACTATATTTGAACATTAAGTATGACGGCAAAGTACTTACCGGGGCAACAAAACCGCCGATTGATATTGGTACCCGTTAACGTATTGGTTGCATGAGCTTAGTTTTTAATAATAACTATTTTGTTTTCTAACATAAGTATGAGTCTAATTAACTCATTACTACCAACATATTGTGTTCAACCGTTAAACAAACTCTATGAATTTCACTCAACCTTTGTGTTGACCTCTTAAGCATGTATTTCAGGTCCATGATAATCAAGAATGGAGCGGAAGGGCACGTACCGAAGGAAGAAGGCTATAAACTATTATGTCATTCGATAAAAACATCAAAGTCTTTATATTGATGTATTTTGAAACATGGAACCTTTTGGGATCTTACTATGTAAACTCTGATATATTTGAATAATATGAATGACAACTCTTTTTAATACGACTCGGTTAGAGATCGTTTTCTATTATTATGACTGTTGTGCCGTTGAGTAACACCCAAGTTGAATTCCGCTGCATCATGAATTGGGGGTGTTACAGATTGGTACCAGAGTCATGGTTATAGAGAAACGGGTCTAAGTGAGACCTAAACTATAACTACAATCACAAGCAAAAACATTTTTATAGCCTTCCGCTCTTCGTGCCTTCTATCCTCCAGAATATTATGGACTTATTACACATGTTATGCTACATGAACATATTTGTATATTGTTATATGCACATTGCCATAGTTGGAGCATTTTCCATAAGCATTTGATTTATTTTGACATCGAAATACTAATTGTAGACATCATGTCCGCACCTCCATCTCCCGATCATCTTCCTGCTATGCCTGAGTATTTACCAATTCTTCCCGGACCTAATGATCCTTACTTTGAAGCAATTGACTACGACGATGAGGAAGAACCTTATGAGGATCTAGACAATGAAATAGATTCGGACGAAGATCCTGAAATGGATATGGACATAAACATCGATGATTACGAAGAGGATCCTGAAATGGATGTTGACATCGAAGGCATCGATGACATTGAGGAAGCAGAGGAACAAATAGTGGTGACACATCTATCACCATTAACATCTCCACCTCCTGTTTCACCAATTTCATCCGAATCTAACCGTACCACTCCAACTCAAGTTCCGAAGTCTACTTACCAAACCGGCGGAACATCTACATCTACACATATGTTCGTGAACTCAGCTCAATACGAAATCTACTTTTTGAAACAAGCTCTCAACCTAACCCAACTCAAAGTTCAAAGTATGGCAAGTCAAATGAACGACTACATATCCAAGGTAAATTCTGCCAGAATGGATGCCATGAATGCTCGAGACGACCTATATTGGTTTAAGCTTGACATGAGCTACGTAAAGAGTGACTCGACTCATGTTGGGGAAGTAGTCTTAAATCCTTTGACTGGCTTGGATAATGTCAAGGATAGACTCACATTGGTTGAGAGGACCCAAGAACAAGATGCGGCGCAAATTCACAAACTACTTAACCGCCTAAATACCGCAGAAATCCGGTTAGATGTCGCAAACTTTGACAGGTATCAACTTAAGAATGATTTGTGTGGAATGCAAACTCAAATGAGTACCATACAACAAAGGCTATACCAAAAGGATGTCAAAGAATACCGTCCAAATGAAAGTGTAGATGTGTTAGCAACACGCGGAAATAATAATCCGACCGGACTACAACAACCTCCCAACCGACATTAGACTAGTGTTATAGTACTAGTCATCTTTAGTACAACGTTGTAATTACTAACTGAAAGTATCAGTTAGTAAGTTTTGAAGGAACTTGTAATAGGTTCGATTTTGTAAATCAATCAACGTTATATGAATAAAACTCTTGTTTTATATACTATCATGTGTTATGCTTTTAAGTTTCAAACATTATTATCCTATCATTCTTATCAAAAATTGTGCTCG
This sequence comes from Artemisia argyi, assembly GCA_030686995.1. NCBI lineage: Eukaryota > Viridiplantae > Streptophyta > Magnoliopsida > Asterales > Asteraceae > Artemisia > Artemisia argyi. The sequence continues at coordinate 26,810,903 of CM060704.1, forward strand.
TCTCACAACTCTCTAATTACAACGTATCTTTTGAACAATAGAATCATGGCGCCAAAGAAAAAGACACCATCAGCAATGACGCAAGCTGCCATTCGCAAACTGGTAAAGGACAGTGTCAATGCAGCACTCATCACGGAACGAGCAGCCGTAGCTGCAGTAGCTGCCGAAGCCGCCACAGCTGCTGGTGCTGCTAATGCTACAGCAGCCGCTGATGCTGCAGCAGCCGCTGAAGCCGCCACTGCTGCAGAAGCTGCTATAGCTGCAGAAGCTGCCAGAATTGCCAGCCTTAACCTTGGAGGACCAAACTCAACTACCCCTCCGGTGACAAATGTTGCTACAGTACCAAAGGGTTGCTCGTTCATTTCCTACTTGAAATGTGAACCCATCAAATTCAAGGGTACTGAAGGAGCTGTAGGTTTAACCCGCTGGTTTGAAAAAGCGGAGTCGGTATTCTTGGTCAGTAAATGTACTGAGGGTGATAAAGTTCAGTATGCCACGAGTACTCTGTTGAATGTGGCATTGTCATGGTGGAACTCAATTGCTCAACCCATGGGCATTGAGAATGCCTATAAGATTACTTGGGCTAATTTGAAGCAGATGATGATCAAGGAGTACTGCCCTCGCAGTGAAATGCAGAAGTTGGAGGTGGAATTCTGGGATCATGCGGTTAGGGGAAATGATATCATAACCTATAACCGTCGATTCCATGAATTGAGGATACTTTGTCCAACAATGGTTTCCACAAAGGAAAAATTGTTGGAAAGGTATATCTGGGGACTTCCATCAAGCATACAAGGGAATGTGACTTCGGCAAATCCCAAGGAACTTGATGAAGCTATGCGGATGTCTCGCAGCCTCATGGACCAAGTGGTACGAATGACAGAAACCCGAAAGCAAAACAACCTCAACACCAACAACGCCAACAATACCAATAACCCCAACAATTCCAACTACCGTAACAACAACAACAATAAGAACAACAACAACAAGCGACCATGGGATGGCAACCGTGGAAGTAACAATAACAACAACAACCAAACCCGAAACAACAACCATCACAATCAGCAGAACAAGAGACAAGAAGCCGCGACGGCTTATGTTGCTGCACCAGCCGGTGGTAAATATGTTGGTACTCTACCACAATGTACCAAGTGCAACTACCATCATGAAGGTCCCTGCCCGGCCAAGTGCAACAAGTGTCAAAAGCCCGGACATCTTGCCAAGGATTGTAGAGGCAAGGGTATAGCTACTGGGGCTAACACACAGCCCATAGTTACATGTTTTGGGTGTGGTGAAAGGGGACACTTCAAAAACAATTGTCCTCGAAACCAAGGACCCCAAGGCGGAGGTGCTCGTGGTAGAGCCTATGTCATGGGAAATGGAGAACCACACCAAGACCCGAACGTGGTTACCGGTACGTTCTTACTCAATAATATTCCTGTTAAAGTCTTATTCGATTCTGGTGCTGATATGAGCTTTATATCTACTAGAATTGCGCCTTTACTTGATATTCCATCAATCACTTTAACCACTAGTTATAGTATTGAACTAGCTACCGGTGACTTAGTAAATACCAATACCGTAATCCCAAACTGTACCCTTAATCTCTTAGACCACCCCTTTAACATCAATCTTATGCCAATCGAACTCGGAAGTTTTGATGTTGTTATTGGCATGGATTGGTTGTCTAAACATCAAGCTAACATCATTTGTGGTGAAAGAGTTGTGCACATTCCATGTGACAATGAAACTTTGATCATTCGTGGTGATCAAAGTGGAACTCGAATAAACATCATCTCGTGTATCAAAACCATGAAGTACATTGAGAAAGGATGTTATGCTTTCTTAGCCCACGTAACCGAAAAGATATCCGATGAAAAACGTCTCGAAGATGTTCCTATTGCCCGTGAGTTTCCTGAAGTCTTTCCGGAAGATTTACCTGGACTACCACCAAATCATCAAATAGAGTTCAGAATTGATTTAATACCAGGAGCGGCGCCAGTTGCCCGCGCACCATACCGGCTAGCACCTTCAGAGATGCAAGAGCTATCAAATCAATTACAAGAACTTTCGGACAAGGGATTTATTCGACCCAATTCCTCACCTTGGGGAGCTCCAGTTTTGTTCGTGAAAAAGAAAGATGGGTCATTACGAATGTGTATTGACTATCGTGAGCTAAACAAATTAACCATAAAGAACCGATACCCACTACCAAGAATTGATGACTTATTCGATCAATTGCAAGGTTCAACCTATTACTCAAAAATTGACCTACGATCAGGTTACCATCAAGTTAGAGTTCGTGATGAAGACATTCCAAAAACAGCCTTTAGGACACGATATGGTCACCATGAATTCCAAGTGATGCCATTTGGGTTAACAAATGCACCGGCAGTATTCATGGATCTCATGAATCGGGTGTGTAAACCATATTTGGACAAATTCGTGATCGTATTCATAGACGACATTCTCATATATTCCAAGAACGAAGAGGAACACAAAGAACACCTGAGAACAATTTTAGGACTACTCAAGGAAGAGAAATTGTATGCAAAGTTTTCCAAATGTGAATTTTGGATTCAATCAGTACAATTCCTTGGGCATGTGATTGACAAGACCGGTTTACATGTCGATCCCGCTAAAATTGAAGCTATCAAAAATTGGCCAACACCTACCACACCTACAGAAATTCGTCAATTTCTGGGTCTAGCTGGGTATTACCGAAGGTTTATTGAGGGATTTTCCTCAATAGCAAAATCTTTGACTAAGCTAACTCAAAAAGACAAGAAATACGTGTGGGATGAAAACGAAGAAAAAGCTTTCTAAACCCTCAAACAGAAACTTTGTAGTGCTCCTATCCTAGCATTGCCAGATGGGATCGAAGATTTTGTAGTCTATTGTGTTGCATCGCACCAAGGGTTAGGTGCCGTGTTGATGCAACGCGATAAGGTCATGGCTTATGCATCAAGACAACTCAAGGTTCATGAGGAAAATTACACCACTCATGACTTAGAGTTAGGAGCTGTGGTCTTTGCACTAAAAATCTGGAGACACTATCTATACGGTACTAGATGTACTGTGTACACCGATCATAAAAGTCTACAACACATTTTGAACCAAAAAGAACTAAACATGAGACAACGTCGTTGGTTGGAATTACTAAGTGATTATGACTGCGACATTCGTTACCACCCAGGAAAGGCAAACGTAGTAGCCGACGCCCTGAGCCGAAAGGAACGGGTTAAACCACTACGAGTCCGAGCCTTAGTTTTAACCACAAATTCAAACTTTCCTACTCAAATCCTTCACGCTCAAGCTGAGGCGGTGAAACAAGAAGATATCCAAAAGGAAAAGTTGGATGGCATGATACAGAAGAAATTCGAAACCCGTTCAGATGGAACTCTATGCTTCCAAGGTCGAAGTTGGTTACCACTTTATGGTGGCCTAGGAGACTTGATCATGCATGAATCACACAAGTCTAAATACTCCATACACCCAGGATCTGATAAGATGTATCATGATCTTAAGTTACTCTATTGGTGGCCGAACATGAAAGCCGACATTGCAACATACGTTAGCAAATGTCTTACATGCTCCAAAGTGAAAGCCGAACATCAAAAACCGTCCGGTCCATTACAACAATCAGAGATTCCTATGTGGAAATGGGAAAGAATTACTATGGACTTCATTACCAAGCTCCCAAAGACATCAAGCGGTTATGACTCCATCTGGGTCATAGTTGATCGTCTCACAAAATCCGCACACTTTATACCAATCAAAGAGACTTACAAAATGGAACAACTAACCCGACTGTATGTCAAGGAAATAGTCTCAAGACATGGTGCACCAATATCCATCATATCCGACAGAGATGGTAGATTTACTTCCAATTTCTGGCAGTCACTCCAAGACGCCTTTGGAACAAATCTAGACATGAGTACAGCGTATCATCCTCAGACCGATGGTCAGAGTGAACGAACCATTCAAACACTTGAAGACATGCTTCGAGCTTGTATAATAGATTTTGGAAAAGGATGGGATACTCATCTACCATTAGTCGAATTTTCCTACAACAACAGTTATCATACAAGTATTAAAGCAGCTCCATTTGAAGCACTTTACGGTCGAAAGTGTCGTTCACCTGCTTGTTGGGCTGAAGTGGGAGAAGTTCAACTCACTGGACCAGAACTCATCCGTGAAACAACGGATAAGATTGTACAAATCAAAAATCGACTACAAGCCGCAAGAGATCGACAGAAAAGTTATGCCGACACACGACGCAGACCCCTAGAATTCCAAGTCGGAGATAGGGTTATGCTAAAGGTATCGCCTTGGAAAGGCTTGATACGTTTCGGTAAACGAGGAAAACTAAACCCAAGATACATCGGACCATTCAAAATCTTAGCCAGGGTTGGCCCTGTGGCGTACAGACTTGAGCTTCCATCAGAACTCAGTAGTGTACATCCCACTTTCCATGTATCCAACCTAAAGAAATGCTTGTCGGATGAATCACTCGTGATTCCACTCGATGAAATTCAACTCAATGACGATCTTCAATTTATTGAGGAACCCGTAGAAATCATGGACCGAGAGGTCAAACAACTCAAGCAAAGCCGTATTCCAATTGTCAAAGTTCGTTGGAACTCACGACGTGGTCCAGAATACACATGGGAACGAGAGGGCCAGATACGTAAGAAATACCCACATCTTTTTACCAACGAAACTTCTACTCCTAACGCAAATTGATCTCTGGGACGGAGCTCTCATATGGGCTGGAGACTGTAACAATTCGCAATTTCTGGTTAATTACTATTCCCGGAAAATTTACTATTCACTTTTACTATTCATTTTTACTATTCATTTCTTTCCGAAATTTTCTCGAAAGTTGATTTTTATTTCATATTCTCGAGTGATAAATCATTTCCATGGCAAATTAAATGTTTGACATTCGTCAGATCATTTTCGTGAAAGCTATTAAGGAATTACACGTTTTAGGGTAAAACGTCATTCAGAAATTCTACGCACAACGAAATTCGGTCGCGTTAATTTTCCTCGTATCAGAAAAATGTTTGACACACTCATGATTTATTTGAGAATAAATCATGACTGAGAAAAACATGACCAAAATAAACCTCGGCCGTGAAAAACTGGAATTTTCAGTTTTAAGCGTTTTTACTCAGCCGTAACCTTAGCCTATACCTGCACCGCGTTTCTAAGATGATTTGAGTTTTCAACTTATTATAATAAGTCAACATATTTTTCCCTCCTCCATTGACCAAAAATCATCCCTTGATTTTATAAGTCATTCCTTGATTTTTAGGTTTACGGTTTGATGTCTAAAAGACATTTAATACCAACCGACACTAGACTGAGCCCAGTCTAGACATTATAAGTCATTTTAAATCATTTATAACCTATTAGAAAAGTAACATTTTACTTTTCTCAATTTTACGCAATATTCGTACATTTTACGTATTACGCGTTTTAGACCCGTGTTTCCAGTTTTAGCAGGGTTTTACCACCCAAATGGAACCTACCACTCATTTTATATTTTATTATGGAACATACGGACATGTTTATCAATACTTTCAAGTTTCATAATTTTACGACACCCGATTTTACGTTTTGAGGCCTAATCATTTACGGTTGGCATTTCCCGGAGTCAAGTTTCATCCAAATAACTTAGGATAATACCAAGCCAAGCCAACTCATCCCCCCTAGCCTTATGAACCGCCATTAGGGGGGGGAGTCACCCTTGGTGTGGCTTGATCCTAGGCTAAGTGATCTTAGATGTGTTAGATGTGTACAAGCTTGTTAAGAAAGCTTTGACAAAGTCATACTTTGTAACCTCCTCAAAGACCTATAAATACTCCCTCTCCTCCCATGCTTGCCTTCCACCTCCAACACCAAAACCATTCCATACTTAGCTTTAATTCTTCTAATTTCTAGCAAGGATCAAGTGCTTCTTCAAGATAGAAACCCTAGTTAGGTTATCATTCATCAAACACTTCCATAACCTCATATACTTGGTGATTTCTCTTGAGTTTTAATCCACTCAAGTCACCTCAACCTTCATCATCCATCTTTCAAGATTACAAGGGTAGAAATATTGCATGAAGTGAAGTGGGTTGAAGCAAGTCTATCAAAGTCCTTTTCCTTACTTGCTACTTTCCTTTCTTTGTTGAAAGCCAAAAGTTGTAAGCCTAAACCTAACATGCTTCTTGTTAATTAATCATGTTCATATCATTTACATGTTATTCTTGATATATTATGTCTTGTATTCATGTCCATGATGTATAAAAATGAGTAAAAGATGTTGTTATAATTGATTGTTAAAATAAGTTACTAAAACAAGTAAAGTAGTGACTTTCTTGGTAAGACCTGATCAAAATGGTAAAAATATGATATTGGATTATTACATATTGTAGTAGAGAAGCTAACAAGGAAACCGTAGCAATTTGAACCACCTAAAAAGAGTATATGAGTCAAAAGTTATGGCGATTTGAAGTTACCAAAACTTTCCGGCAAAACTGCCAAAATAGTTTCTGTGACAGAACATAAAACACGCAAAAAGAGGCCTTTCTGGTCCGTTTCATGAAAAAGTTAAAACACGAAAGTTGTCTGGAATCACGTTTTCGTTAAGTAATGAAGAAGCTCAAGCCTTGAAAACGCTTTCCGAGTGAGATATTTCTCAGTTTCTTAACAGCTATTTACATATATATAAGTCACTATATTATGGTTATACTTTAAAAGGAACAAGAGGTCTTATGACCTATAATCAAGACCACCACCATGGCTAGAGCCAAGGTTGTGTCTCATGACCTTGGAACAAGGACCAAAGGTCATGGCTAGGCCATGACGAAATGACCATGTAAATTTACCTAGGCCAAAACATGAAACAAGGAATTGGCGATAACTTGAAACAAGCAATTTGGATCTACTTCACTTAAAAAGGAACCATGAGATATTACAAAGAGAAAATGGTCATACAAAACTTATGAAACTACCCCTAATAACAATCTTCATGTACTAATAAACTTTCCTAAGTTTATTCAAATATCGGACATGTAACTTTTCGGATCAAAACATATATCTATATATTTTATCAACTACTACAATAGTAGGGAGCCTCATGTGAGGAGTTCATTATGTAAGCCGTCGAGATGAGTTGTGGATTTACGAGTTAAAGTGTCCTGGCTCCTCGAACGCTTACTAACATGACTTCTGAATTATGTCGGCCCGAACGGTAGTAAACGATATATCAAAACATACATGTTCATGAATATTTTCTTTCAAAGACTTACAATATACATCATACCACATCATGGACTATAATGCAAGATATATATATAGGCACTCCGTTATATTCTTTACTCAAATCCTAAGTCGCAACATTCTATTATAGGTTGCTCGTAGAAACCTACACGATCCAACTATCACCTTCATTACTTGCTATCCTACTTAAGGTGAGTTCATAGCCCCACTTTACATTACTTCAATGTTTTACAAACTCTTGGGGGGAATACATGCTACTTTTAAACCAAACACAATGCTTTGAAACTGTATGTTGCCTGATTGTTTTATTATTACTAAGTACCTACCTTTCCAATCCTAGGCCCCTATCATGAACCATTTAATCACTAGTATTAGTGAGCGCGAGTATTGTGAATAGGCCTATTGGGATTGACGAATCCCATTTGTTTGAGCAGATTAGTTCAAACGAATGCACTATATTTGAACATTAAGTATGACGGCAAAGTACTTACCGGGGCAACAAAACCGCCGATTGATATTGGTACCCGTTAACGTATTGGTTGCATGAGCTTAGTATATAATAATAACTGTTTTGTTTTCTAACATAAGTATGAGTCTAATTAACTCATTACTACCAATATATTGTGTTCAACCGTTAAACAAACTCTATGAATTTCACTCAACCTTTGTGTTGACCTCTTAAGCATGTATTTCAGGTCCATGATAATCAAGAATGGAGCGGAAGGGCACGTACCGAAGGAAGAAGGCTATAAACTATTATGTCATTCGATAAAAACATCAAAGACTTTATATTGATGTATTTTGAAACATGGAACCTTTTGGGATCTTACTATGTAAACTCTGATATATTTGAATAATATGAATGACAACTCTTTTTAATACGACTCGGTTAGAGATCGTTTTCTATTATTATGACTGTTGTGCCGTCGAGTAACACCCAAGTTGAATTCCGCTGCATCATGAATTGGGGGTGTTACAAATACGCTTGGGGATCACCTAAACTTGGCTAGTTCTTCTCGTACAAAATCACAAGAACAAAGGACCTTGGAGAGTTTTGTTTGAGTAAGTTTGAGAGTGATACGCGAAGTATGGGGTGCATGGGTTTGTTATAACAGAGATAGTGACACAAGTTGAGGGATGAAAAGAATAATGGGAGAGATAATGAATGGGGGAGCAAACTAGGTAGTAGGCACTGGAGGACCTTGCAAGTTGCTATACAAATGTATATGAGTTCTTATAGTTTTGGTTTTTGATGAATGACTAAGCCTAGATCTAGAAACTGACTTGGGTATTACTTAGAGTACTAGGTGTCTCAAGAGATCAAAGGGTGCAATTTTTGTTGAGTTTTGATGATATAAACAAGCATACGTGAGGTGTGTTTGATCTAGGACTCAATGGGTCCAAATAATTGTTAACGTGACCAAATACGTACATGGTGATCGATTTGAGGTCTAGGGGTGTTGTGAGTGTTTTGGTTATCCAACATGATCAAGAGTTTGTGTTTAGGAAGAGTTACAAGGGCTCGTTTGGTTTTGAAATATGCAAAGGGTCCAAAATAACTTCTAACGGGGACCAAATGATCACGTAGTGATCGAGTTAGGGTTCTTAGAGGGTTGTATGTGTATGAATACACATTGCATGGTTCTTAATGTCCTTCAAGGTGTTTGTATGAGTGTGGAAAGCCTTAAGGTTCCATATGACTTTTAACATGACCAAAAACAATAAAAGGTGATTGAGTTATGGGTTCTATGGACTTAGGGAGTTTGAAACGAGTATAACCTAGTTCTTTTGTATTCTTAGGAGTAACTATGGATTACTGATGAGTGTGTAAATACTCATCATTTTTGTCTTATCATTTTTGGCTTTCACCTTCTTCCATTGTAACCGACCTCCCGAATCACATAATCAACATAACTATACGATCCATCAGTAATCCATAGTTAGAGAGAGAGAGTAGAGAGAGAAGGGAATACTATGTGTTTTATTGAAATAAGAAAGATGAAAGGTTACACACACTAGTCTCACCCCTCCATGGAAGTATGGAGGGGGTATTAATAGGTCAACAAACACACAACTTTACAATAATGACGCTTCTAGTCCATGTGTTTGTGCCTTTCAAGATAGCTAATGTAATCCCGTAAATGTCATTCCATTTACGTGTTAGGATTATAAACTTTGATCCTAACAATCTTCCCCCAATGGGGCGACATAAGGGATTACATACAACATTTCCTACAAGTATAAATACAAATAAAGAAAGGTCTTCATCAGCTCTTCAAATGTTGAGGATGACTACAGTTGACGCTCTTTGTCTTCATCTTGTACCTCAGCTTGAAAAACTTTATCTTCACTTGTAGGCAAATGATGTAATATGCATGAAATGGATTAACTTCCCCCCAATTCATGATGCATGTCTTTAGCTGCTTCTTCGTACACTTCTTTTTGGCGAAGTTTCTGAATCAGCTTCCCCCCAAACTGACAACCGTCTTCAGCAGATTCGAAACTTAGATGTAGTCAACATGTCTTCTAACTTTTGAAGTTTTGAGTACGCAACGGAATTTGTAGATGACACCGTAAACCATACCAAGCAAATCTGACTAGTCACTTAATCACAGTTATGCTCAATGCGGAAACTCTGTTCGGGGATAACATGCAAGAAATCAGCAAGATCTTCTCACTTAAGTAGGCTACTTCGCACTTCGCACCCCGCGAGAGTTGAAATGATTACACCAAAATCACAAAACTGAACCACTAATCATCTCTGCGGACGTCTCTCCGGTAGTAATAAAATTGTAAGCTCAATCACGTGAGTCTATTATGCGTCCCTGATGTGCACATTTCTTCCCCCTAATTGCAGAACCTCGTGGAAAATGAGTGTTTTCGCAAAGAAGTCAAGAAAAGTCAAAGAAGCAAAACAACACCCACTCTCTCTTCCCCCACGATGTCTTCGTGGAATCGGAAGCATACACACTATGTTTACGATGGAAATGGAGGCAGCGTAACCCCATTATCATTCTGATGACTTTTTGTAGTGACTACTGATGGAGAAAACCCAATATGACGAATTTGAGACTGAAGTAAAATAACCCGAACTTGTGACTTAAACTTGCACTATTGTCTGACTAAGAACCAATACTGAGAATTTCAATAATTGTTGATATAAATAAATGACTAAAAACGTTATTCATATCTTTCGATATCTCTATGTTTTGATAATCACAAAACGAAAACTCATCAAACCAAAGATCATGACGTAAACAAGTATTTAGTAGTAAATAATCACTTTCACCATCTAATCACTTAAGGTATGAATAAACATAGTGTTTAATGCATTATAAGACCAAAGGGATATTATTACAAAGTTTATTTTAATATATAAACTTATTATATATTTTTGAAAAACACTTTTGGTAATAAAGAAAAATGTTTTAATCATACTAAATATATGATTTCAAATTTTTAACCAAAATCAGTTAGTTTTTCACCAAATAAACTTTTCCCACTAAAAAACAAAAAATCTGGCCGTTACAGCTGGGCGGCCCCCTTAATTATAAAGGGCGGTCCCCTTAATTTTAAGGGGGCCGGCCTTGATTTAAGGGGACCGGCCACACTCCTCTGTCAGATTTTGTTGCCTATAAATACCACCTCAAATCTGGAATTTTTCTCACCTTTTTGCAATAAAAACTTTCTGATTCAAATCTCCATTTCAATCTTAAAAATCCTTTGATCATATAATTCATAAGCCTTTGTTTCCAAGTGATCCAAAGCCTCATTTATTCAAGTGCAAAGAGAAGAATACTTCTATTCATCAAGACTAGGAGTATTACAACTTAGTATCATCTTGCTATCTAAGTTTCTTGATCATTTCATCTTGTATATCATTCATTCTTTGGTGAATATAGTGTATACATTGGTTAGTTAGATTTAGATATAGGATCTAGATTTATTGAAGGTGTGAAGTAGTACTAGAAGTGAAGAAGTAGAGGTGAATAGGATTGGTGATAGAAGAAATAAGTAGTGGTAGTATATTGAAGTGGAGATAGTTGTGAAGACAAACAAGTTGAAGCTTTGAAGTTGAGAAGACCTTGAAGCCTAGAAGTTTTGTGAAGAAGCTAGGAGCATAGTAATAAGTTGTGAAGAAGCTAGGAGTGAAGTAGAAAAGTGTGAGGAAGAATTGGTGTGACGTAGATTGGTGTGAAGAAGTTGTGTATAAGTTGTGATTGTGTTGTGACAAAGTTGTGGTGTGTAATTTGGTGTGTAAGGCTTTCTCCGCCATAAGGGAGGCTTTTGATCTAGTGAAGAAAACTCTCGAGTAGGTGACTCGGGGAGTGGAGTAGGGCAAGGAAGGTGTCCTTGTAGCCGAACCACTATAAATCCTTTGTCTCTCGGTTTGATCTTTCCATCTCTCACTTTTTGATTACTTACTTATTAGCATCTCATACATAATTATTATTGCTTGTGATTGTGCATAGATTGATTTCACATAAAGATCAAACTAAAATTCATTCATAACATTAATCTTACAAAAACAAACCAAGTACATAAACTTATATTGAAACACTTATATATATATATATATATATATATATATATATATATATATATATATATATATATGCTTATATATATGATATATTAAATTATAAATTCTTTCCCAACATTGTACATAAGTAGTGTTTATACAAAATCGTAAATAAACTAGTATAGACAATTTTGCATTAAAGAGTTTTGAAATTGTACATTATACATAAGTAGTGTTTATACAAAATCGTAAATAAACTAGTATCTATATTTTGTATTAAAGAGTTTTGAAATTTTCGTCTCATCCTTAGAAGCTAACTTTTACAAAACAAATAAAACGAAAAAGACGTAAAACTATTCAACCCCCTCCCCCTTCTAGTTTTCCACAATTGGTATCAGAGCCACGTCTAGCAAGATTTTTAAAATATATTGTTTTTTAAAACTTGTAACGATCTATGGAATTCGAACATTATCTAGAAGGGGAATTTACGCAAAAACCACCATTATTTGAAAATGATCATTTTCTTGAATGGAAAAATAAATTTGAAAATTATGTGAAATCAATAGATATTGATCTTTGGCATATCATTTCAATTGGTGATCTTAAACCAACCAAAATGGATTTTGAAAATCAATATAATAATCTTCAAACCAAAATTGATAAAAATACTAAAGCCAAATTACTTATTTTCAAAACTCTACCAAGAATTGAATATGAAAGATTATTTCTTTGTAAAATGGCAAATGATATTTGGAAATGACTTTTAAAGTTTCACCAAGAGAAATGTAAAACCAAAGATGATAAACTTGATATTGCACAAGAAATAGTCACTCTAGAAAATTTAATAGATAAATAATTAGTTGAAATAAACACATGTACTACTAGTTCAAATGTGAATATTGGAGGTATCAATAACGAAGAATACATGAGCCAAATCCGAAGAAAGAGTGTTAATAAATCATGGTGCAACAAGTACGAAGAAGACGATGATAATACGGCTTGTGAGAATATTCAAACAAATGTGAATACAAGTATTGATGGCAAGGACTACATGCTTCTAGATCTAAGCGAAACTACAAATAAAACATGGAGCGACACGGAAGATGGAATTGATCAACATATAGCATGTGAAGATTATACAACTACTAATAAGGTACAATCCGAAACCAAACATTTTTGCTATGATCAATTTATATTAGAATTTTCAAAATTGGAAAACAACTTCAAACATTTTTGCAACATTGACTCAAAAATGATTCCTAAAAATAAATCTTCAACATTCATTGAAAACAATTTTGAAAAGGAAATAATTTTAGAAGATAAAATGTCTAGACTTGAAAGCAATATTGAAATTGATCTTAAATGTAAATACTGTCAAGACTATAAACATGGAATTAAAATGGAAAATGAAAAAGCAAAAATATTAGCAAAATTTGAAAATAGCTCTAGATCTTTAAAATATTTACTTAACATTCAAAAGTCATTTTATGATAAAACCGGCTTAGGATTTACCGCAAATGATCCTTCAACAAATGTATCAAAACAAATAAAATTTGTTAAACCTAGTGGAGAAATTTAGAACAAATATTATTTACACTCATTATTTATTACTCTAGTCAAGAAAGTCATTGTTTGTTGATTAAAACAAACTATTGATGAATTCTTGTACTTCCCGACGACATCCTCATCATGTGCATTTAAATGCAATGGATGTTCTCAACTAACCAACTCGGACCCATGAGAATCTGGGTACCAAACTCTTTATCATGTTTAGGTAATTAACGAACGAAGAGACTTTTACGTTTTGGTTTGCTCACCTTGCTCTCTTACTTTTGACGACTATTGCTTCCTATCACTATGTTTCACATTCTGCACATGATTTTCCTATGACGTTGTTGCGGTGATCTATTGTCTCAACATTTTGCTCTTCACTTTTGGAGTATTGGTTTTATGATGTGTCCTTTAATATTTCAAGATGAAGGTTTCAATGCACAACTATTCTTTGTCTTCACGTCTTGTGATGATTGGTGTGATCAATTAAGCATTTCGGTTCAAGCTCCCTTGATTTCTTTTGCGTTGGAATTTTACTTTGCTACTTCGACACGCTTTGGGAAAACTCTTAAGATGTCCTTTAACACTTTCATGCCCACTCTTGAAGAAAAGCTGGACCTTAGGTAAGTTTTCCTTTCAAAAACTTTTCATTATCACATTATACTAAAGTACGCTTTAATTAGTATAATAATATGATTAAATTTATAGGTTTCCATGGTTTTAGATAATTAATACTAATATATGTATATGTGACTCTAGATTAGTTAACCCTCTTGTTGATTAGATTATTACCAATCTTCTTATTTTTCATTTATTACCAATCTTTCAATTTGTTAATCCTCCATATCTTTAATTGTCATTAGAGATGATCACATGTGACCATGGGCTTAATTGATTCTCATGAGTATGATAAGTTGTTATTTCAAAACCTTCGCTTGCAATTACTTGTCATCAAAATTAAAACATATTGTCCAAAACCTTTCTCTTTGAATAACAATCTTTCAAATATCTATATTACTCTTCTTCAAACAACATGCTTAACTATAAGCTACCATAACTTTATTTTAATCAAAATCAAGATTAAATTTTTTTTAACATGTTATGAAGCAAAACTCAATTTACTCTATTCTAATGCACACTTGAATTTATTTCGAAGCATTGTTGAATAAAACTAAAAATGTTTTATTTAAAACATATTTGATTATCTCACATGTGTCATACACTTTTATGGAAATGACATTCACAATTTAATCAAATCATTTCATGAGAATCATGGTTTGCCCATTTGGATCTTGTTTGTAACAAGACTTGAAGTCCATATAATCATATCTTCCTACTTGTTACTTGTAAGCACTCATTAATATGTTTCCTCTAGCCTACATATTATCATCTTCATATAGTTGCATACTTAACTAGTTTGCTTTATTGCTTCCTTGGTTGCCTATCTTAATTGATCAATTAGTAGATTGCATGATTATTAGAAATTAATTGCATACTTTTTTTTTTTCTATAACACTCTCTACATTCATGAGTAGTATGCCCTATATTGCATCAAAGAGTTGAACTTACTTGAATCCAAATCCAAAAACACAATCTTTTTGAAAATTTTCTGCCAAAAACCCATTTTTGGCATTCTGGGAATCACCAGATGGGCGGCCCCCTTAATTATATAAGGCGTCCCCCTTAATTTTAAGGGGACCGGCCATCTGATGGTCGGGGATACTGTTTTCTTTATCACTTTTTGACCCATTTCACCCTATACTTTCCAAAATTCACAAACATATTTTGTCCCATACTATCCCTCAAAATTTACCTTCCTAAACCACATTTCTCATACACTATAAATACCCTCTTCCCATCATTAATGCCATCACACCCAAACATGTCATCTCCCAACAACAAAAAACCAAAGATTTCAAGAACCGCAAGGATCTCCATCAAACCCGTTTGGAGGAGGAAACTTGATTCTTGTCATAACTCAAGTGATGTTGTTCCAAGTAAACCAACAACTAAACCTCAAACCCAAACTAATGACTCATCTCACAACCTATCATCCACTCATGCCCTCATTAATGCTTCTTCTTATGATGAGCATGCTCAATCCCAATCTTTCAATCAATACCTCACATGTTGATCATTCAACAAAAACCCCACCCACTCATGAAGAACCTCTTCCACCCATTTCATGTTTTCATGACTACCCAAGCTCAACCATGTCTCCACCACCAAGAGTACCACCACCACATCCTACAACTTCACATGCCACTCCTATGTTGCATGTTCAAACCTTCACCCAAGACAACTATCATGTTCCACCACCATCACCTTCCTCCGAACACTTGAAGTTCGTTGAGGAGCTAAAAGAGGCTCATGAGCTTAGTGCTCTTTTAGCATTACATCTTGCTCAACGCAATTTGGATCCACCTCAATCAAGCTCACCATCATCACCACACAACATCAACCAAATTGAGAAGCATGTTAACAATTACCCATGTTGCATCTTCCTCCAACAACAAACCATTGCATTGAATAAGCACTTCACTTGGATTGAGTATCTTCTTACTAGATCTCAACAAACACCATCACTTGAACAACATCAAAACCCTCAATCAACAAACCCAACTTCAAATCCACCACCTACAAGCTCCACATCTCCAAACTCACCAACATCCATGCAACCAAAAGTTTATCTCCACTAAACCACCAAGCATTTTATATGCTTATGTTTCTCATTTTCAAATAAAACTCCTCAACCATTTTGGGATTCAAGAAAGTTTGGTGACACTCCTTGTTGTCACATTAGGATGCTCTAGTTAATTTATTATTCTATCTTTATGGCCATTGTAACAATGATTATGGGTTGACATAATCATTTTCTATTAATGAATGATTTAATATGTGTTTCTAATTATTTTTTGTCATGCTTATTATTAGTTGGTATTATGCTATACGTGTTTGCTTGTGCCATGCTTGTGCTTCTAATATTTTTCTTGCAAGAATTCCAATACTCGAACCCTTGGTGCCCTCAAACGAGGGGGAGCATACATCAAGGGGGAGCTTCCTTCTTATTGGCTTAAACTTTTTTGATTTTACCAAAAGGGGGAGAAGTGATAACGCTCAAAATTAACATGTTTTTAGTCGCGTTATTGTTTGTTTTATGAGTGGAAATTGGTCATATTTGTTACTTAATCGTGGAAAAGTGTTTATACATGCAAATATAGCCAAAAGCAGGTAAAAATGATTAAAAGATGAAGAAATGAAGTGGACATGCATTTTTGGAGAGTTTTAAGAGGATCAAGGAAGAAAGAAACGTCGCATGGACAAAAGGATTTGATAAAGAAAGGTTGTCTACACGAAATTATCAAGGAAATATAAAGTTCTAAAAGACAAAGTCATGCCACGAAGAAAAATAATGCATGCAACGTAAAACGACGAAGAAAAAACATAGAAATACGGTTCAGACAAATTCCAACTGATCGGTTGCAATCCGCAACCGGATCGGCTGGAAACGTGCCAAAGATTGACCATCCGATCGGATGGGGTTGACTGAAGTTACAAGTTTTGCATTTATTGGCGAATTTACTCACCATAATCATGTGTGGCTGATCATTTCTGCTTATTAACTGAGGATGGACGTTTTTACTTGAAGGATAAGTGTCATTAAGCTATATAATGAGCACTTAGGGTCTAGAGTTACTTGTTCCACCAATATCTAACTTAGTATTACACCAAATCTTGTTAGTTTATCTTATATTGCCTGAAAGTTTACTAAGTGTTGTAAAAACGTCCAGAACGTGTTGAGTTAGAGTCTCAAGCATTGGTTCAAGTGTGGAGTTGTTTACTTACATTAGTGAGCAATTGGAGGAGTGTGGTTGCTATAGTTCCACAAGTTTATTCATTGTAATTCTCAAGACTAGGTACACCTTGATATTTAAAATGAACAATTGTTACTTTAAGTTTTATGAAATGTTTCTTATTTACTTGTGTTTTAATATGATTGCTATGGAGTAATTTGTGATATACTTGTGTATATGATGTGATTGGTTAATGGAGTATTATTTTATGAAAAAGGTGATGCATGAAAACATATCTATTTTATGAGTTTGTTGAAATAACATCTTTTCTTGCTTAATTTGTCGGTAAAAACAATTTCTTGAAAAATAGGTCCGAAAGGAATTTCAACTTGTTTTTATTCCAAAATATTAATGCACCAAATTAGTATGGAATAGGATGCTTGACAACCATCTTATTTACTTGTTAAAATAGATTTGAGACGATTTCATCAC
This sequence comes from Artemisia argyi, assembly GCA_030686995.1. Lineage (NCBI taxonomy): Eukaryota > Viridiplantae > Streptophyta > Magnoliopsida > Asterales > Asteraceae > Artemisia > Artemisia argyi. The sequence goes on from CM060704.1 coordinate 26,828,537, forward strand.
GAAAAAGGACCGAAAGGATTCGTAGGAATTCATAAGAAAAGAATTGATTTTCTAAACAACCATTTGTTTATAGGATTGTCATAGTAATTTGATATGTCCGAAAGGAGTCATTTAGGTGATAGAATTCTTAGTAGTAGTGAAAACATGACATACATCATAGATTGTATAACTACTCATTTTTAGTTACGCATCATAACAAGTTTTACACCAAACTTTGTACTCAAATTGTTACAATACTCCTAATTTCCAATCAAGGAATTATACACAAGTATATGTTTAGTTTTTATTGAGTTTCTTTTAAATTAAGATTTTACATAAATTTGGATTGATAACCCTTATTTAGCAAACGTTTTTCTTATTACTAAAACAACCAAATCCCTTGGGACGATCTCGACTTACCCACCTTTATTACACCGGACGAGTATACTTGCTCGTATGTGCTAGATAATAACCGGATAATTCGTGTTTATAAATTTTAAAACTTGTACTAATAAAACGCACATCAAGTTTTTGGCGCCGTTGCCGGGGATTTGATTAATTTTCTTAGTTTTTAGTAACAAAATTGTTTGTAATTTGTGAAATTTTAAAGTTTTTAGAGTAAAATGTAAAAAAAAAAATAAAAAATAAAATAAAAAAAAAGTTGGTTTTGACCAACCGAATCAGATGGATGTCCATCCGATCGGTTGGTGGTCTCGGTAAAATTTTATAAAAATCTGTTTTTCGTAATTAATTTTTATTTTTCTGTTTTTAGTTAATTAGTTTTAATAATTATATAATTAATGTTAGTTTTTAGTAGTTTTAAGTTGCAATTATAAGTCATTTTAATGTTTTAGTAGTTTTAAAGACACCTTAGTTAATGCTTTCATTGTTTTTAATTTCATAATTAATGTTTTATTAAATATTAGTTTTATAAACAAAAAAAATTAAGTGCAGAAAACTCCAACCGATCCGGTTGTGGGTTCCAACCGATCGGTTGGAGGAGGTAATAATGTGCCAACCGATTCGGATGGGTTTCAAACCGATCGGTTGGGCGTCTCGGTAAAATTTTAGACATTTTTAATTTTTAGTTTATTTACAATTCTTAGTGTTTTATTTAGTTAATTTACTTGTTCTTATTTTATATTAAGAGTTATTTGATTATAACTAACCCTCATGCTAATGATTTGGATTTTTTTTATGGTTATTTTATAGTTAGTAAGTGCTTAAGTTGAAATGGAGAGTTTGAGTCAGATTTCTGCGTATTTGAAAGACTTGGAAGATATGTTCAAGGATTCCGGTGATTCCTTGGAAAAGTTGGAGAGCATGTTGGAAAAAGCTAAGTTGGATTTAGAAGGAGAAGAGGTTGTTGGTGACAATGTTTCTTATTTACCACATGAAATGTGTTACCCAAAGAAGGAGAAGGAGAGAAAAGTTGTTGTTTTCACTAGAGCACTACCTAAGAAATATGATGCTCCACACATGAGGTATTCTACACCTTGTGCGGTGGAAGGAGTTAAAGCGTGGGATGCGGAATTAAATATGGAATATGGAGACAATTACATTTCGGAAGAAATGCTTGACAAACTTGGTTTTGTTAGGCCTGATTATGGAAGTTATTGTAACAAGGAAGTGAAAGGAGTTAGAGTGAATATTCATGGTCACATCTTTAAAGTTGATTTTGTTGTTTTGGAGTATACTAATGAAGATGAACCAGAAGTGATTTTTGGTAGAGATTTTTTAGTGAATACCATGTGTACTTTGGATTTTGCACTTGGGGAGTTAAGAATTAACATAAGTGATTTGGAATAAGGGAAGAGTGTGAATGATATGCTTGTTGATGTTTGTGAAGGAATGGAAATGATGAAGGAAGGAAGGGATGAAGTTTGTAAGATGGGGAAAGCTAACCGAAACAAAACACCATTGAACAAATTAACCCAACCCTCCACCCAAAAAGAAAACAAATCATCATCGTCATCATCATCATCATCATCCAAAACACCACCAAATTCACCAAAAAGTACCAAACCTTTAACCAAAGAGCAAAAACAAGCTATCTTGGAAAATCTTGAAGCAAAAATTAGTGAATTGATTGAAAACAAACCGGTAATTGAGGTATTGAGGAATTATATGGAGTATAGGAAGAAATTAGATGGAGTTATGTTGGCAAAGTCTAAGTTGGAGGATAATAGTTTTGATGAAGTAGAGGAGAGAAGGATAATTGAGAATGGGCTCCCAAAGAAAATGAATGATCCCGGAAATTTTGTTTTACCGGTTAAAATTAATGGTACAACTCCTTTATATGCATTAGCCGATACGGGTTCTAGTGTGAGTATTATGCCTTATCCATTGTATCATAAGTTAGGATTAAGAGACCCTACACCTAACAATTCTAAACTCACTATGGCGGATAATTCTAAGGCAAAAGCAATGGGAGAAGTAAGAAATCTGAGAGTTCAAATTGGTTATCAAGCATTCTTGGCGGATTTTCTTGTGTTGGATGTTGCGGTTGATAAGGAACTACCTTTGTTGTTAGGTAGACCATTTTTAAGAACTTGTGGAGCTATAATAGATATGGGAAGAGGTACCATGACAATTGATGATGGAGTTCTTAAGAATACTTACTATCCAAAGCCTAGAGGGGGTAATAATGGAGATGATAATGATAAGGACCAAGAGGTGGATTACCTTGGTTGCTTTGAAGTAGGGAGGGATGAAGATGGTAGGCCTAAGTTTGGCCCATGCACACCTAGTTTCTTTGATATTGAAGATGAAATGGAAAGAGCTCTAGCAATGGAGGCTTTCTTTAATCCATTTAAAAATATTTTTGTGTTTAAGAAGTTGACGGATTTTCTTGGATCTTTACCGGTCCAATTGAAGAACTTGGAATGGGGTTCCGAAGGTCATAGCATTTACAAAAGAGAAGAAGGAGATGGTGATTGGCATTGCAAATTTGATATCACATGTCCTAGCAGAAGGAACTTTGCACGAACTTTCAAAACTCAAAAGACTACTAGGAAGTTGGCAAACAAGTATCGTGGAGAAGACATTCTTAAGAATGAATATTTCTAGGGATGAAGAAGAATGATCAGAAGAATAAAGCACATCATGTGCTAGTTTGTTTGTTTCGTATTTTTATTTTTTCATGCATTTTATTTTATGTTTTTAGGTTTTATGCATTTCATGTTTGAATGAGACTATCTATCTATTTATTTAGCTATCTATCTATTTATTTATCTATATTTATCTATTTATCTTATTTATTTAGTTTAAGTTTTTAGTTTTTAGAGGTTAAGCTATGTTTTAGTTTTAAGTTTAGAAGTAGAAGTAGATGACCAAAATTTTTGGTAGACAAAGTGTGTTTGGAATACATACAAGATAATAAGTTTTAGAAAAGAAAGAACTACTAGCACTTGTGTCAAGTTTAGTAGTGGAGAAAAAACTTTGAAAAATCAATTTCATACCAAACCGAACGGATGGATTAACAACTGATCGGATGGAGTTGAATATATAAACCAAAATTTTCAAAAACTTAAGAAAAATACATACACACAATCCACCAAAAATTGGGGTTAAAAATTCGACCATAAGAAGTTGTTAGAAGGATGCAGGAGTGATAATTAATCATCATTGGCATCAAGTCAAGTAAGTTATATCATTAATTTTGTTCAATTAAGTTTTAATTCGGATGATTGAAATTAGGTCACGAATTGGGTATTTTTGAATTAGTTCGAATTGAGATGTAATATTTTGGGGATAAGTGATTAGATGATAGGAGAAGGTATTACAAAAAGAATTAGATCAATTGGTTAAGTTTTGAGTAAGAATTCATTGATTGAATTTTTGGATTGAATTGGGTATAATCTTTAGAGCTAGTTTATTTGCAATTGATGAATCCCAGAAGTTACATGATTGATAATTAGTGATGTTAGGTTATTGCATTGTTGATTAGAGCACTAATTGGAAGATTTTAGTAGATGATGTTCTTGGTTTTTATAAAATCATTAGGTTGATGATTGGAAATGTTAAGAATCATTGATAGGAGAGTTTGAATGTTGGAAGTACTCAAGAATGGAAGATCACAAGTTAGAAAGAAGTTCGGATTGATTGGGAAATGTTTAGGATGGATTGAGGATGAATGTAGTATGCAGAAACTCCAACCGAATCGGTTGCGAGTTGCAGCCGATCGGTTTGGGATGTGCCAAATTTGCATCCGATCGATTGGACCTCAAACCGATCGGATGGACGCCTCGGAAATTTTTTTTGACATTTTTGAAAATGTGTTTTCTAGTTTCTAAATTGATTGGTATTAGTTCTTATACTTATATACTAACATAATTTGAGAATTCTTTCAGGGAAATGTTGCAAGATTGGGACGAAATCCGATTGTTAACAAGTATTTGAAAAGGAACGAGAGGAAGAGGATCACTTTCAGTTTGAAACCTGAGTCTAATGATAATGTCAAGTTTTCTTATGTGCAAAACAAAGATGAGAAGAATGCGTATAGGGAACGTCTTTCAAAACTTTTAGAGAGGAAGATTGCTAAGCCTAGGTTGATTGATTGGGAATTGCTTGCGGAGTATGAATGTGAGGATCAATTGAGGAGCATGATGACTATGATTTTTGTGTATCCTGGAGATGGAGATAGGTTTGAAGATTATACTTGGGAAAGAGCTTTTAGTATTCGTGAGGATGTTTACAAGGAATGGTGTTTGGAGTTCTTTTCTACGTTCTACTTTGATAGAAAGGTAAATGATGTTCTTGGGGATGTTTGTGTTTGGTTTAGATTGTGTGGTCGCGAACATGCTTTATCTTTGCCAAAATTTGCAGTTGCACTTGGTTTGTATGAGGAGAGTGAGGTTAGACATAGGTTGTTTGGACCACATTTTGTGAGTTTAGCTAGAGCTAATGATCAATACACGGGTATTGATGAATATTGGAATAGAATTGGTGATCCAACTTGTCTTAGGAGAAATTCTTCTAAGATTAGGAATCCGTTGTTGAAGGTTTTACAAAAATTGATTTCTTGGGGATTGATACATAGGAGTGGTGGACAAGACAAATGTAGTCAACCGGACCTATGGGTGATGAAGTTGTTGGAGGAAGACAAGAATGGGAATGTGGCATGGATTATTGCCGAGTATCTTTCTAAAAGAGCACCGGGGATTAAAAAACAAAGTGATGTTTGTGGAGGTCATTATATGACCACGTTGGCTAAAAATCTTGGGTATTTTAATGATGATGAGTTGAGGAAGTGTAGAGTGAGATTGGAGAGTGAGATATGGGATGCTTTTAGTTTTGGAAAAGCATTGGATAGGATTAATAAGACTTTGGGACCTTGGATCGAACCAAGTGTGGGGGCACAATCCGGAGCTTATGCGGGAGCACCATCACAACCTCAAATGGGGAGTTTTCCGGGTAACACCCAAAGTGGTTTTGATTCAGGATGGGGTGATTGGAACCGTGAGTTAAATGCTATTGAGTGTATGGAAGTTTGGAGAGATTCAATGCAAATGAGAAATAATTACAACTATGATTATTCCATGCCTATGATCCAACATTTGGCACAAGATGCCAATTATGAGGTACCTCCCTACAACCCACCAAATGTTCCACCATACCCCTTACCATATTCTCCATATCCTGGACCATACCCCTACCCTTATCCTGGTTATTCACCATTTCCCGAGCCATACCCTCCATACGGTAGACTTCCTGAGTATGGTAGTTCAGGTGTTAATGTGGGTGGACCAAGTTATAATCCTGGAGGATCGAGTTATGATGTTGAAGGTTCGTCGTCAAGAGCTGGAAAGAAGAAGAGACGAGTGGTGGACGAGGACGATGAAGAAGATGTTGATGAGGACGAAGAGGAAAGCGAGGACGAGTTCATTCGTTCCGATGTGAGTTATTGATGGTGACGTTTGACCACATGGATTATGATTGGTTTTAAAAAACAATTATGTGTCGAACAATTTCTATTTCTATTATCTTTAACTATTTCTCGTAGGATTTATAACGTAACTTAATTTTCTATTTATTTGGTTTAGATATGTTTTTGTTTGTGTTTGTTTGGTTGTTTCGTATATTTTGCAGTTTCCTTGCAGGAGTTTTATTACGGAAGCATATAGTTGATCAACGTTTGGAGCCGGTAAACTCATTTGCTTATTATGATTAAATATGCATGTCGCATATTTAACTCCGGTATTTTCTAAATTTTTCTATTTCAATTACTTTGAAGTTATTTTTTTATTACATTGAGGACAATGCAAAACTTAAGTGTGGGGGAAGGAAGAAAATATAAAAATTGCATAATTTTTAATTTGTTTTAATGTTTTAATTTTTTATTTTTTTTTTAATTTTCGTTTTTAGAGTCGTGAACTTTAGTAACTAGTAGTAGTTCGCCCTTCATATTTTAGTTAAAATAAGGTTGATTTCATGGTAAATAATAATGATATTTTTGGAGAATAAATTCAAGTTTTAAAAAGCAATTTGTCTCGGAATTGATAACATTTGCTAGCACAATTTTATACCCTTATTACTCTAAATTGTGAGGATTAGTTTTTGTTTTTATGAGAATAGTATTTCTTATACTATTTACATATTTCATGATGAGTGTGTCGGTGGTTGTGTTAATTCTAGAACTTGTACTTGTTATGCATTACGGTTAAAATCATTTTCGAATGATAAGGATATATTCATATGATAAGAGGCAAACTTAGGAATAAAACCAAATGGCCATCCGTTTACAAAATAATTTTTGCTAACCATATTGGTTAGTTACCCTCGTATTCGGAACCCATTTGTTAGCGTTCATTTTTAGCGCTAGATACCCCCAGTTTAACCCTTTGAGCCATCCTTTTCATTTTGATTAAATCCAGAAAAATACGAAAATATTTTACACTTTAAACCTTAGCCTTACCCTTGTCAAAGTCTAAATGGTGGATTGCTAGTTGCTTGGTATATTGGATAGTTTTTGATGATTATTAGTTAGCCACACTTCACAATTCATGTGTGTGCCATTCCAACAAAGATGAAGGTGCGCAACTTCGTGTTTTGTATTTTTTTTGTGGTGTATGCTTATGCGAAGTGTGGGGGAGATGTGATGTAAAAAAAAAAAATAAATAAATAAATCATCGCAACTATAAGGTGACAAATATAGCCAATGTGCTATATTATTATGAATAAAGAAAGTCATGAGATATGTTGTTAGCCGATGTGCTAAGTTTGAAGAATATTTTTATGGTGAATTGATGTATCAACATGTAAAAGTTCAAAGAGGAGAAAGATTGTAACTATAGTCCTTTTTTTTTTTTTTGGGGGGGGGGGGGGGGGGGGGGTTTGTGGAGTATTTGAGATTAGCAACTATGGGACTTAGACTTTGATTTTATTTTTCTTTGAAACCAATTTCATAAATATTCCCATGCCTTATCCTTACCTTTGTGACTTAGTGTAATTACTTTGCACGAAAGTTTATAAAATCCTTAGCCTAAACATTACAACCCGAATAAAAGACCTCTTTGATGAATTATTCTATTGTTTTGATACTTGTACAAGCCTATGGTAAGAAACCTAAATCATAACTGTGCAATAAGTGATCTATTAATCGTTACACATATTGAGTGATGAGTGTGTGGAAAACTAGAAGGGGGGGTTGAATAGTTTTCCCCTCTTTTTCATTTTATAAAAAACTTTGTTTCAAAATGTTGATTCGAATTTATTCAATTGTTTGTTTGGAAAACCTTTAATTAGAGTTTAGTATGAAGACACCGTATAATCAATATGATCTATTATATACGTAAGCTTTTGGAAAAACTTAGTTTTATGAATGGAGCTTTGGTCGGTCTTTGTGTGAATACGTTTTCCTTTTAAAATCTTAAAACATTTTGTATCAAATTATCTATCAAGTTAAACTTAATATGAGAAGTGTGAATAATAATCTATTTGACCATATCATATAATTATACACACAATCACAATATTAACTTCTATGTACAACACAATCAATCATCACAACTATATAAGCAACAACTAAGACATATAGGCAAGCATAGATGTAAAGCGATAAATGCAAGAATAAATGAAAAGAGATAAGAGAAAGGAAATGAAAACCGGACACGATGATTTATAGTGGTTCGGCTACAAGGACACCTTCCTTGCCCTACTCCACTCCCCGAGTCACCTACTCGAGAGTTTTCTTCACAACTAAACAAGCTCCCTTTTGGCGGAGAAAACCGTACACAACTTTTGCTTACACCATTTAACGACACTAAGCTAAATGTCGAGTTCTAATAGTAGCTAGAACCAATCTCACAACACTACTTCGATCACCACACAACTTCTACACGACTTCACGACTTCTTCATGGCTTCACGACTTCTTCATGGCTTCACGACTTCACGACTTCTTCAATATTTCACAACTTCTTCTATACTCCACTACATAATCACACATCTACTTCTTCACAACTTCATAACTTCTCCACACTACTACTTCTTACTCACTCATAAACTCACTACTAAGTAAGATCATCTTGATCTACTTATTACATATACATAACTCACACCATTACATAAACACTAACTAGATCCTAATACATCTTTGGCTTTATGATAGGGAGGATTCTTCTCTTGCACTTTGAGTGGTAAAGGATTGGATCACTTGAAATAAAGACTTATAATCTTATGATCAAAGGATTTAGAAAGATGTTTTGAAGGGATTGGGACTGAAAATTTTCGTGCAAAAGGTGAGAAAAATCTGTGGAATGAACCAGTATTTATAGGGGAAAAAATACTGTTTGGGAGCGTGGGCGGTCCCCTTAATTGTGTGGCCGGTCCCCTTAATTTACTAGCCGGTCCCCTTAATTAATTAAGGGGGCCGCCTAATAAAAAATTATTTTTTCTTTAGAATTTTTGTCTTTTTGTGGGGGAGGTTTTTCTTGAAGAATATGGCCGTTTTTTGGGTAGAAATTTGAATTCAAAATATTTATTTTGAACAAAACATTTCTTATAAATACAAAAATATTTTGTATAAGTTTAAAAATGTTTGTCCCACTTTATAAAAAATGTAAGGTTTGTAAAGATAAAAATTCCTTTGATCATAAAATGTATTAGACATTTGTTTGTACATACCTTAAGTGATTGTTGAGGCAAACTCGAGACGTTGTGATATCGAGGCTTGTTGACGTAAGAATGCATAGATGAATTGTGATCACAAGTAACTTAAGCACTTTACGTTATATGTTGTAACTTACATCTTTGTCATCATCCAAACATGAAGAGAATGTTTAGATTAAATATCGTAATATTCATGCCAACAATCTCCCCCTTTTTGATGATGACAAACTATGTAAACTATAACTTATAGTAAAATGTATAAGTTACATGTTTACACTTCTTCTCCCCCTTTTGTCGAAGCAAAAAGGCGGACTCTAAACGAGAATTCTACTACGCTTGAACTCTTGAGATAGAATGTAAAAGGCGAGCTTGCATCATCGTAAGTGAAGCCTTTATCCTATCAACTTCAATGCTCCCCCTTGGTGTGTGCTCCCCCTTGGTGTATGCTCAAAACTTGTTTTGGCTACCAAAGAATCGAGCGGTGAAGTAATCCTTCAAAACAAAGTTAGTAGACAAGTGCACATATATATAATGATGATAATAGATATATGCATGTAACTAATAGGGGAACAATATATGGACATATTAGGTATATGCACTAAAAGTATGACACATGCAATTATTGTTTTAAAAACAACAACCTAAATCCCAAAAAAAATTAGAACCTAATGCAAAGATTAGAACCTAGGAAAATGTAGGAGAATGAGGAGGGATGAGCATGAATGTAAAAGGGAAGGTGATGACAAAGGGTTGACAATTATGGTTTAGATTAATATATCGTTTGACAAGAGTGGATGATAAGGAATCATAGGATTTTTAGGTGTTTTGTTGGTTGACGACCGAAGGTGGATATGTGAAATGAGGTGGTGATGAGTCGACAACACTTGAAGCTTAGATTTCTTCATTGTGTTCTTCACTTGCTAGAAAGTGGAAATGACGCATTTCGTAATGAAATTCACTTAGATGAGGTGGTGATAACTTGACAACACTTGAAGCTTGGATATCTTCTTTGTGTTCTTCACTTGCTAGAAAGTGGAAATGACGCATTTCGTAATGAAATTCACATGGATGAGGTGGTGATAACTTGACAACACTTGAAGCTTGGATATCTTCTTTGTGTTCTTCACTTGCTATAAAGTGGAAAGGATGCATTTCATAAAGAAATTCACTTGACTTTCAGGGATTTAAGTTTTGGTGGTGATGGCGTACTTAGTAGAATGTAGGGAATGGTGACATGGTTGAATCTTCTTGTGAAGATGGGAAATGAGGATCAAGTGGAGATGACTAGGTGGCAGCGGAAGAGTGATTTTCAAGTAAGGAATTTCTTGGGTAGGAGGTGGTGGTGATACTTTTGGTGGTGGAGACAAGATGGTATGGAGAAGGTAGAGGTTTCTTGAGTTGATGGTGTTTTGGATGGTGCATTGGGAGCACTATGGGATGAACATAGAGGTGGTGGTGATGGAGTGTTGGTGTTATCTTGTGTTAACTCAATGAGGAGTGGTTTAGGGGGTATGGTAATGATTCTTGGTTTCTTTGAGGACATGGAAATGGTGGATGACTCGAGATTGGTAGTACAAAGGATGACTAGGTTTTGGGTGTGAGGTAGAAGGATATATGTGAGTGAGTGTGATTTCCCTTCCCATTAAATTCAAGCTCATCCGGATATATTTTGAGACTAATATGACCTATCGGATTATGACACTAAGGTTCTCATGAAATGAGGGTGTAGGATCTAAAGGTAAGAAAAATATACCTAGATGAATGATACATATATAGTAAACCATGTAAAGGCATACAATCAAATCACATAGGAACAAATAATCATCTAGAAATAACATATATGCGATATGCCATAAATCTAGGAATGAAAGCATCTAATGAGAAACAAAGTTCATAAAAGTAAACTAGCGTTAGGTATATTTAGGAAGAGCAATTTAATCAAGTTGGAGAATGAGTATGAGACTATTACTAGTGGTGCTCAATTCAGGCTAAACACGACCATTTTTACGGGTTACACACACCCAACTTCTCACATAGAAGCAATTCAACCGTTAGGTTAAATTGAATTTCTAGTCAATAGATTCTCCAGTAGTCATTCTCTTTTAAGAAGAAGTTGAGTTCCTAAATTTACCTATCGAAGAGTACCAAATATGAAGTTTGCTTGATTCACTAATGCTTGGCTTAATGTGACTCAAACATCATGTTTTAATGAAGGTAAATCTAGATGATATATTATATTCACGATCCTAATAGAGACGTGTTGAATGTTTAGATAAGAGTAAACAAAAAGTTTTAATCTTTTCTTCATGATTTACTGGTTGTTTGGTTTTGATGACATATTACTTGATTTAATAATTGTGCTAAACTTAAGAGTGCACCTTACCATCTCTTGTAAAATGAATCTCATTAATATTATTTATCTTAAATGAGTTTGATAATCTCAAATGATATCAAAACTAGACATTAATATATTTTTTAAACAAATATTATTTTCTATGATTTTTGCCAATGTTATATATCATACTTTAATAAGTATTAAAAAAAAAAAAATTATTTGTTTATGGATTGTGACAAGTTATTTTTCAATTCTAATAACTTATATTATTTCAAAAAGGAAAGTGTAGTGCATTATTTTATAACACAACCATTCATGCTACAAAGAAAATGAAATTCATAGAATATATAGTGTGTATTATTCTTAAATATGTATTTTATCTTGAAGTGATGATTTTAAGTAGTGTGAGCAAAGTTTACATATGTTGTTAGTTTGCTCATGTTTGGTTTTTTGGATATGACACATTTATCCATTGGATTGCAATGTAAATTGCTTGAATATTTCGGACGAAACATCAAAGTCGTCAATCCTACTTCATTGTATATTTTACAAATGTGTTTAAAATGTTGTTCTAATATTTGGAACACAATTATTGGACAAGTAGATTCAATATGACATTATCAACACAAGTGTGAGTTATGATCCAATGCACACTCTTTTCATCTACAAAGGATGTAACTATTTTCATATCAATCTAGTGTGATTGAGTATGTAGATTCAAGACTATATCTTTTGTTGTAATTTGATATAATATTGAAGCTAAACAAATAGCAATCCAATTTCTTGTCCACACTAAAAAACACGTCAATTAGATTTGATGAATATATCAACCATAATTTGAATAATGAATTGATATAATATCAAGATTTTTCTTGACCCTCACAGACACTCATTTGAAATAAATAAACATTTTGATAGTGTGTTCCATTAATCCTAAGATTATTTATTAGTGAATGATTGAAAGTTGACTTATTATTTCATGATTGTTATATGCTTTGTTTTTGTGAAAGACTCTTCATTTTTAATTATTATGAACACACTTAGATTTTGAAAATACTTTTTCTTTTATATAACTATTAATGTTTTACAATGATTCAATTTCTCTTATTAAACATATTAAGGTAAAACAAGCTAATTTGTAGAAAATATTTAAGTGTGTTGTGAAGAGTAGATTAAATTGTTTGAAATGTTTAGGTGACTAGATTGAACTCATTTACAAGATGTTTGAGTAACATTAAGCCATCTATACCTATATGCAATGCAAGCATATTATAACAATCCTAACGCAAGAAATCTAGCATAAGATCTAGTTAAGTATAAACCGGCAAACTAGCTATACACTAATAGGGCAGATATGCATAGATATATACATAGCTAAACTTCAAATAGCAACAATCATTTAATATATTCAATTAAGAAAATAAAATCACAAAGAAGTTCACATAACACATAAAACACTTGTCGTCGTTTTGTGTATTATATACACCAATGTTTACTTAGCTCGAATTTATTTGAAAATAAAATAGTTTCCTCCCATTCTATAATTTAATTAAGATCAATATTTTTAAAACATAAATACTTAATTTTTCAAAAGTATATCAACTAGGAATACCCGACTTGAAGGAAAAGGTAAAACAAAAGTTTTACGTTAAAACGAAACACAAATTTTTGACCACCGTATAGTATTTTGACTTTCTTACCTATTTAAGTTTGTAATGGTTACTTGTAAGTATTTTTAAATGAAAGTAGACTCAATTACCTTTAAAACGCCGGGTGGCACGACTTCTACGGAGTTACGGTTAATTTTATATGATTTTTCAAAGTTTTCGAAAAACTGTCGAACAGACAGGCAGACCCCTTAAATAATTAAGGGGACCGCCCAGTATTTAAGGGGGCCGCCCAGACAATTAAGGGGGACGCCCATCTGGTACTCAAAATTTCATTTTTTGTAAAAAATTGTTTTCTGACTTTTCGGAAAGGTGTGTGACTTTCTGATTTTGATACCGAACATACAACACTTATTTTAAGCATAGTATTATTTCGAGCTAGTATAATTAGTGTATATATCATCAAAACTAATACAAGTTAATCAACAAAACACTTTTCATATTTAATCCTCCTTAATGGATAATTTGATACATGGATCGTACTCAATTTTTAAAATCATTTGTTTTGAAAATTTGAGCGACGTGGCTCTGGTACCAATTGTGGAAAACTAGAAGGGGGGGTTGAATAGTTTTCCCCTCTTTTTCATTTTATAAAAAACTTTGTTTCAAAATGTTGATTCGAATTTATTCAATTGTTTGTTTGGAAAACCTTTAATTAGAGTTTAGTATGAAGACACCATATAATCAATATGATCTATTATATACGTAAGCTTTTGGAAAAACTTAGTTTTATGAATGGAGCTTTGGTCGGTCTTTGTGTGAATACGTTTTCCTTTTAAAATCTTAAAACGTTTTGTATCAAATTATCTATCAAGTTAAACTTAATATGAGAAGTGTGAATAATAATCTATTTGACCATATCATATAATTATACACACAATCACAATATTAACTTCTATGTACAACACAATCAATCATCACAACTATATAAGCAACAACTAAGACGTGTAGGCAAGCATAGATGTAAAGCGATAAATGCAAGAATAAATGAAAAGAGATAAGAGAAAGGAAATGAAAACCGGACACGATGATTTATAGTGGTTCGGCTACAAGGACACCTTCCTTGCCCTACTCCACTCCCCGAGTCACCTACTCGAGAGTTTTCTTCACAACTAAACAAGCTCCCTTTTGGCGGAGAAAACCGTACACAACTTTTGCTTACACCATTTAACGACACTAAGCTAAATGTCGAGTTCTAATAGTAGCTAGAACCAATCTCACAACACTACTTCGATCACCACACAACTTCTACACGACTTCACGACTTCTTCATGGCTTCACGACTTCTTCATGGCTTCACGACTTCACGACTTCTTCACTATTTCACAACTTCTTCTATACTCCACTACATAATCACACATCTACTTCTTCACAACTTCATGACTTCTCCACACTACTACTTCTTCACACTACCTCTTACTCACTCATAAACTCACTACTAAGTAAGATCATCTTGATCTACTTATTACATATACATAACTCACACCATTACATAAACACTAACTAGATCCTAATACATCTTTGGCTTTATGATAGGGAGGATTCTTCTCTTGCACTTTGAGTGGTAAAGGATTGGATCACTTGAAACAAAGACTTATAATCTTATGATCAAAGGATTTAGAAAGATGTTTTGAAGGGATTGGGACTGAAAATTTTCGTGCAAAAGGTGAGAAAAATCTGTGGAATGAACCAGTATTTATAGGGGAAAAAATACTGTTTGGGAGCGTGGGCGGTCCCCTTAATTGTCTGGTCGGTCCCCTTAATTTACTGGCCGGTCCCCTTAATTAATTAAGGGGGCCGCCTAATAAAAAATTATTTTTTCTTTAGAATTTTTGTCTTTTTGTGGGGGAGGTTTTTCTTGAAGAATATGGCCGTTTTTTGGGTAGAAATTTGAATTCAAAATATTTATTTTGAATAAAACATTTCTTATAAATACAAAAATATTTTGTATAAGTTTAAAAATGTTTGTCCACTTTATAAAAAATGTAAGGTTTGTAAAGATAAAAATTCCTTTGATCATAAAATGTATTAGACATTTGTTTGTACATACCTTAAGTGATTGTTGAGGCAAACTCGAGACGTTGAGATGTCGAGGCTTGTTGACGTAAGAATGCATAGATGAATTGTGATCACAAGTAACTTAAGCACTTTACGTTATATGTTGTAACTTACATCTTTGTCATCATCAAAACATGAAGAGAATGTTTAGATTAAATATCGTAATATTCATGCCAACAGAGTGAATTTCAAATTATCTTCGTGAGGTGCTTAGAATTGTTATCAAGCTCTTTATTTACTTGATTGAGTTCAAATAAGATATTTGCAATATTGCCATTGAATTCAATTTTCTTTTAATTAAGACTTGCTCGAGGGCGGGCAAAGCTCAAGTGTGGGGGATTTCATAACGCTCAAAATTAACATGTTTTTAGTCGCGTTATTGTTTGTTTTATGAGTGGAAATTGATCATATTTGTATATATTTGTTACTTAATCATGGAAAAGTGTTTATACATGTAAATATAGCCAAAAGCAGGTAAAAATGATTAAAAGATGAAGAAATGAAGTGGACATGCATTTTTGGAGAGTTTTAAGAGGATCAAGGAAGAAAGAAACGTCGCATGGACAAAAGGATTTGATAAAGAAAGGTTGTCTACACGAAATTATCAAGGAAATATAAAGTTCTAATAGACAAAGTCATGCCACGAAGAAAAGACATAGAAATACGGTTCAGAAAAATTCCAACCGATCGGTTGCAACCCGCAACCGGATCGGCTGGAAACGTGCCAAAGATTGACCATCCGATCGGATGGGGTTGACTGAAGTTACAAGTTTTGCATTTATTGGCGAATTTACTCCCCATAATCATGTGTGGCCGATCATTTCTACTTATTAACTGAGGATGGACGTTTTTACTTGAAGGATAAGTGTCATTAAGCTATATAATGAGCACTTAGGGTCTAGAGTTACTTGTACCACCATTATCTAACTTAGTATTACACCAAATCTTGTTAGTTTATCTTATATTGCCTGAAAGTTAACTAAGTGTTGTAAAAACGTCCAGAACGTGTTGAGTTAGAGTCTCAAGCATTGGTTCAAGTGTGGAGTTGTTTACTTACGTTAGTGAGCAATTGGAGGAGTGTGGTTGCTATAGTTCCACAAGTTTATTCATTGTAATTCTCAAGACTAGGTACACCTTGATACTTATAATGAACAATTGTTACTTTAAGTTTTATGAAAGGTTTCTTATTTATTTGTGTTTTAATATGATTGCTATGGAGTAATTTGTGATATACTTGTGTATATGATGTGATTGGTTAATGGAGTATTATTTTATGAAAAAAGGTGATGCATGAAAACATATCTATTTTATGAGTTTGTTGAAATAACATCTTTTCTTGCTTAATTTGTCGGTAAAAACAATTTCTTGAAAAATAGGTCCGAAAGGAATTTCAACTTGTTTTTATTCCAAAATTTTAATGCACCAAATTAGTATGGAATAGGATGCTTGACAACCATCTTATTTACTTGTTAAAATAGATTTGAGACGATTTCATCACGAAAAAGGACCGAAAGGATTCGTAGGAATTCATAAGAAAAGAATTGATTTTCTAAACAACCATGTGTTTATAGGATTGTCATACTAATTTGATATGTCCGAAAGGAGTCATTTAGGTGATAGAATTCTTAGTAGTAGTGAAAACATGACATACATCATAGATTGTATAACTACTCATTTTTAGTTGCGCATCATAACAAGTTTTACACCAAACTTTGTACTCGAATTGTTACAATACTCCTAATTACCGATCAAGGAATTATACACAAGTATATGTTTAGTTTTTATTGAGTTTCTTTTAAATTAAAATTTTACATAAATTTGGATTGACAACCCTTATTTAGCAAACGTTTTTCTTATTACTAAACAACCAAATCCCTTGGGACGATCTCAACTTACCCACCTTTATTACACCGGACGAGTATACTTGCTCGTATGTGCTAGATAATAATCGGATAATTTGTGTTTATAAATTTTAAAACTTGTACTAATAAAACGCACATCAAGAAGTGAATATAAACTCACTAAATACTTATCTAAAAATTAATTTTTGGATTTAATGGGTTTTGGTTTTGTAATCATCAAAAAGGAGGAGATTGTTGATATAAATAAATGACTAAAAATGTTATTCATATCTTTCGATATCTCTATGTTTTGATAATCACAAAACGAAAACTCATCAAACCAAAGATCATGGCGTAAACAAGTATTTAGTAGTAAATAATCACTTTCACCATCTAATCACTTAAGGTATGAATAAACATAATGTTTAATGCATTATAAGATCAAAGGGATATTATTACAAAGTTTATTTTAATATATAAACTTGTTATATATTTTTGAAAAACACTTTTGGTAATAAAGAAAAATGTTTTAATCATACTAAATATATGATTTCAAATTTTTAACCAAAATCAGTTAGTTTTTCACCAAATAAACTTTCCCCACTAAAAAACAAAAAATCTGGCCGTTACAGCTGGGCGGCCCCCTTAATTATAAAGGGCGGTCCCCTTAATTTTAAGGGGGCCGGCCTTGATTTAAGGGGACCGGCCACGCTCCTCTGTCAGATTTTGTTGCCTATAAATACCACCTCAAATCTGGAATTTTTCTCACCTTTTTGCAATAAAACCTTTCTGATTCAAATCTCCATTTCAATCTTAAAAATCCTTTGATCATATAATTCATAAGTCTTTGTTTCTAAGTGATCCAAAGCCTCATTTATTCAAGTGCAAAGAGAAGAATACTTCTATTCATCAAGACTAGGAGTATTACAACTTAGTATCATCTTGCTATCTAAGTTGCTTGTTCATTTCATCTTGTATATCATTCATTCTTTGGTGAATATAGTGTATACATTGGTTAGTTAGATTTAGATATAGGATCTAGATTTATTGAAGGTGAGAAGTAGTACTAGAAGTGAAGAAGTAGAGGTGAATAGGATTGGTGATAGAAGAAATAAGTAGTGGTAGTATATTGAAGTGGAGATAGTTGTGAAGACAAACAAGTCGAAGCTTTGAAGTTGAGAAGACCTTGAAGCCTAGAAGTTGTGAAGTAGTATATATCTTGAAGTAGTGGTTAGGACTTAGTAGTGAAGGTGTGAAGAAACAAGTGGTGTGAAGAAAAAGAGTTAGGAAGTAGTAAGTTGTGAAGAAGCTAGGAGCATAGTAATAAGTTGTGAAGAAGCTAGGAGTGAAGTAGAAAAGTGTGAGGAAGAATTGGTGTGACTTAGATTGGTGTGAAGAAGTTGTGTATAAGTTGTGATTGTGTTGTGACAAAGTTGTGGTGTGTAATTTGGTGTGTAAGGCTTTCTCCGCCATAAGGGAGGCTTTTGATCTAGTGAAGAAAACTCTCGAGTAGGTGACTCGGGGAGTGGAGTAGGGCAAGGAAGGTGTCCTTGTAGCCGAACCACTATAAATCCTTTGTCTCTCGGTTTGATCTTTCCATCTCTCACTTTTTGATTACTTACTTATTAGCATCTCATACATAATTATTATTGCTTGTGATTGTGCATAGATTGATTTCACATAAAGATCAAACTAAAATTCATTCATAACATTAATCTTACAAAAACAAACCAAGTACATAAACTTATATTGAAACACTTATACATATATATATATATGCTTATATATATGATATATGAAATTATAAATTCTTTCCCAACATTGTACATAAGTAGTGTTTATAAAAAATCCTAAATAAACTAGTATATACAATTTTGCATTAAAGAGTTTTGAAATTGTACATTATACATAAGTAGTGTTTATACAAAATCATAAATAAACTAGTATCTATATTTTTGTATTAAAGAGTTTTGAATTTTTCGTCTCATCCTTAGAAGCTAACTTTTACAAAACAAATAAAACGAAAAAGACGTAAAACTATTCAACCCCCCCCCCCCCCCTTCTAGTTTTCTACAATAATGGTAGGAAATCATATACCCATCCAACCTTCCTTGGTCTCCTGAATCATCTACATCTTTTGGTGACACTTGAGCACTACAATGTAACTCCTTTAAAGTGATAGCTATACTCTGTAAGCACAACAACGTAACTCCTTACATCAGGTATAACTAGACAACTCAAGTCTTTGTCATTTGTACTGATAAAAGCTCTAACAAGGATCTCGAAGAATCATGCATCCAACCAACCCCGATATCTTCAAGATACTAAGTACACGCACCCATGAAATTCCACTTCAACCTCAAATAAATAATAAAGAATTATAGCCGTAGTCACATCTTATGGTTAAATGCCCAAAACTAGCCTTTTGACGGTTAAGTGAATTTGATAATGGTTTCCCGATCTTGTCAAATATGTATCTCCCCGTGAAAATTTGTAGTAACCAAAATATAACTCCTTTTCTCCAAAAAATTATATCAACAATTATCTCAATGTATTAAAAAATACATTTGAATATAACTCCTTTTCTCACATTTTGGCGCAAGATTTTGATATAATTTTCAGATCATGACCACCTAAGCCCAGTCCATGATTCAATTGATATAACAGTGAAGCCGAGTCCAACATTTAATCGGGTCCTATCCATATGGTAATTATCAAACCCGATCCATCTACACACTAGTTAGAACTAGTTAACCCTAATCTCACACACTAACACCAGTGCCCCCATCCTAATTATCTCTCAAAATCTGACAAAACCTTTCAAGATCAGCAACCCAATCCGATCAAAAGACTCATCTTTCTCAGCCATTATCAGTCGAACACCAATTAATACGAATCTTAACCTATATCTTCATTAACACATCTTCAATCCGAATAAAACATGAACGCAGACATAACCCCACCATTACCTTGATGTAAGTTTCAACACAAGTCGAATCAAGAAAGCAAGTAAATGTTTCAAGACCCTTTGTAGGGTCACGGTAGGTTCTACTTCTGTTGTTTTATCATTTTGTTCTTGGTCAATGAACGAGTCAAGAAAAGAAAATAGCATACATGTTATCTTTCTTATCTTTGGATTCGGATAATGAAATGAAGTTAATCTTCGTCAAAATGATCTGTGATGATGTAGTCTATTCGTGTATTGATCTTTGAAGACTGATAATATTTATTTATACACGAGTAGACATGCCTGAGATCGATTGATTGTTTCACTATGTTTGGTTCGAGTCTTGAAGCTAGTTTGTTGTTGTTATTGAAAGAGCCATAGTAACAGGTTTGTTGCTGTTGTTAATAGTATGGTAGATTTGGACTGATGAGGACTAGTAGGTCTGAGGTCAAACGAGTTTGGTATAAATTCAGTTTTGGTTAAACGTGTCTTCATCTTCATTTTTCTGTAAAGGTTCTCGATAATTTTGACATTTTCGAAAAGTTTGGTACTTATCGAGAACATGAGTATACTTATCAAAATCTTTTGCTTGTCGAAAAACATGACTTTATCGAGAACTTTTAATTATCGAGAACATGGTCAAGTTATCGAGAAAAAGATTTCGACAGTTTAGGGTTTATTGTTCTCGATAACAAGTGTTTTTCTCGAAAACAAGTACATCTCGAAAGTATCTTATACAAGAAATTCCAACCAGATTCCGGCGAGTCTTTTTGCAGATTCCGATGAGTTTTCCGATGACCATTTTAAACATTTTTTGACCACCTTTTTCACGGAATGGCACAAAAGTTGCAAGTTGAGTAAAGTTAACATAAAACTGTGTACTGGACAAAGATCACAAAATCAGTTTGATATGCAACTTTAAATGAAAGGATAGCACTTTTGACCTTTTGATACTATTTCATGTAAGAAGAAACTGTTCACCACACTAATGATAAAAAATGTGACCAGATGAAAAACATATGGTAAAACATCTAATAAACATGATAAGAACCATAAAAAATACGTTTTTGACAAGATATCATCACAAAAGTCAACCAAAATTAATAACCCCGCTCTGATGCCACTTGATGGATCGTATGTTTATGTTGATT
The DNA here is from genome assembly GCA_030686995.1 of Artemisia argyi. Taxonomy (NCBI): domain Eukaryota; kingdom Viridiplantae; phylum Streptophyta; class Magnoliopsida; order Asterales; family Asteraceae; genus Artemisia; species Artemisia argyi. The sequence continues at coordinate 26,849,625 of CM060704.1, forward strand.
ATGTGATTCGGGAGGTCGGTTACAATGGAAGAAGATGAAAGCCATAGTTAGAGAGATAAAGTAGAGAGAGAAGGGAATACTACGTGTTTTATTGAAATAAGAAAGATGAAAGGTTACACACACTAGTCTCACCCCTCCATGGAAGTATGGAGGGGGTATTAATAGGTCAACAAACATACAACTTTACAATAATGACGCTTCTAGTCCATGTGTTTGTGCCTTTCAAGATAGCTAATGTAATCTCGTAAATGTCGTTCCATTTACGTGTTAGGATTATAAACTTTGATCCTAACAGAGTAACAATGGATTACTGATGAGCGTGTAAATACTTATCATTTTTGTCTTATCTAAACTGCAAAAACATTCAAAAACACTCAGAAATGCATCAAAATACACAAAATATCCAAGGATTGTGTTTTATATGTTTCAAATGCAAAATGATTGAAAACAAATGAAAAACGAACAAAGTTTGCATAATTGGCAGTTTCAGTCCCTCAACTTTCAAAACTTGACAAAATCAGTCCATGAGCATTTATTTTGTAAGAAAAGTCAACAAAGGTCCTTGGAAAGTTAAAATTTATCAAAAATAGTCTTTGGGTGAAAAGTTTGAAGAAATTACAAGATTGGTCCCTACAGTTTGGAAATTGGCAGAAATGGCCCCTGAGCATTGGATTTGACTAAAAAGTCAACAATGGTCCTTGGAAATACAAAGTTTGTCAAGTTTAGTCCTTTGGTGAAAAGTTTGGGAAAATTACAAGATTGGTCCTCCAAGTTTCAGAGTTAGACAATTTTGGTCCCTTGGATTAAAAATTGGAAAAATCAAAATTGGTCCTTGTACTATTCAACCTTGGCAAGTTTCACCCTCATGACAACTTTGGAAAAGTTACATTTCCAGCCCCTATAAAAACAGAAAAATTACATGAAAGGTCCTTGTGAAATAAAACCAAACGGATCCAAAGATATTATAACACCAAATCCAAAATCCAATCCACACACAAAACAGATCCAGTCCATATACTTCCTTGGCCCAACACCACCAAATGCCACTCCCATTTTTAATAATACCAGTTTGACCAGGGTCAAACCCACTCTCCCCCGTCCCCTCCTTCCTTCCCTCCTCTGAACCAAAACCACCCTTGTATTCTCCCACCATCACCACTTGCACTCTGCCACCACCTCCCTTATCCCTTCCATTTACACTTCCCAAGAGCATTTAATGCACCACCCCCTATGGCTACAAACACAGTCCAATTGCTCTGAACCAATTTTCCCGCCAAAAAGCAATGGATGGCTAAGATGAGAGTTTTTAATTCAATGGTTCACTTTTATGCTGGGAAATGCTCTGTGGGACCCACTGAGCCCTAAACATCACTTATAAATGAAGGAGGAAGACCAGAGAGGACTGGAGTAGTTAATTCGTAGTTTTTAATGTAATTTAGATGTCGGCTTAATGTAATTTAGCTTTCTAAGTATTATTCTTAGTTTTCAAATTGTAATCTCAGTGTTAGTACTGTAATTTCAAGTTTACTTAATCAAAGTTTCAAGTTTCAAAGTTTTAATTCGAATTTGCCAAATTTCCTCAAAGTTTTATGATAACTTGTATGATATGATATTAAGTCACAAACATATGAATCTTTGTGGTGATTGTGATTCATGGGAATAGGAGAGAAAGAGACATGTTGGAACCTTAGAGAGAATAAGAGAAAAACTAGAGAGTGTTAGATTGATATGAATGAAGGTCCAACCCTCTCTACATGTGGAGAGGGGTATTTATACTAATCCTACAAAGAAACATTAAAACGCCCACACCCGGGCTGTGGATCAGGCATACAGTGGGTAAGACCCGTCCTTCTTCCACGATGTTACTTAGACTATACTAATATCTAACTAACTACGAGCTAACTTTAAATGCTATTACATCAGTTAGGTGACCGAGTCTTCTATAGGAATAATTGTATTCCTAACAATCTCCCTCTAAGCGAGGTCACCTTTGGAAATTAAGCTCTTTGATCTTCAAGCATTCTTTAATCATTGTAGCTCGTAGGTTCTGATTCTTCGCTTTTCTGCACACTTTGTACTTCAAGCAATGAACTTGTGATTTGGAGTTCCTTTGAGATGTGTGATCTTTGAGCTTCTTTGAGATCATCAGCCATAGTAAATCTCCAACCTCATCCATAGTAGTATCCCCTTCATGTGATGTAGTGACATAAAGACCATCATGCTCACACCCTTCTGGATCAAGAGACTTTACATTAGAGTTGTGGTTCAGGAGACTTTTTCATCAGAGTTGCAGAAACGTTGTTGGTAGTCTCTCAACATTTGTTGTAGCAAGTCTCTCATCGTCATTGATAGTGTGTAGGATGTATGAGCATGAGGTATGGATTCACCCGATTCAGCTAGAAATAGGAGCCATCCACGCCATCTTTATATGAGTTCCTGAAATAAAACAGTTAGCAATAAAGATAGAGAACGAATATGGCTTTGTCATTCGTTCTGCGAGGACAGACTACCCTCTGGTTTTGTGAAAACCGACCTGTGATCAAGTAAAGTCTCTTTTAAAGAAGACTCTCCTTGACAGGAATTTCCCACTTGTAGTAATGAATTTTCCAAAGAATCCACTTTGGAATCTTCATACTAAGCATGTTCTCATACCGAAACGTCTCAAAGCAGACAGCACGATAGAGTGAATCAGTGAATAGACATTTTTGAGACACGACGAGAGTTTTATACTTTGAATCACATTTCCATCAAAAATACTTTTGTTTGATCAGTAATACACAATCAATGTGCTCGAAAAATTTGTTTGTGAGCACATTGGAGGGTTTTAGCAAAAGTATCCGTCAATCCATATCCTGGAACAAGTTTGATTCAATGTTGAATCGCACCATTGTTGCTTTCCAGTTGTCACTTGATCATTGATCCAAGATGGATCTCACATGTCACCTACCAAGAGCTTGAAAGATGTTTGCTCTAGAAGGATTTCCATCTTTATCGTGAATATTTTCATATCACTCGGATGTTCTGGCAATACCACAAGGATAATGCGTAGGACTCTAAATATTTTATCTTATTTTCCACATTGTGTGAAACAATAAGCATATTTGGAATGTGTCCTATCGAGATTTATGGATGATCTCATGGCTCTAGACTCAATAGTGCGTTTTGATCCGCTCCTGGAGACTGGGGAGGCGTCTCCTGTTTTAGGTATCAACATAGCTTGCAATGAGCGGTCGATACATTGCACAGGGTTCCCCGTGAGATTGAAACAAGCTCTTTTAAGAGAACTTGAGTGGTTGGGAAGTTTAGTGCAGTGCGTCACTGGGTCCATGACGTCTTGTCTTCAATACCGGTGTTACCTTAGTAACCACCAGTAGATTATGAATTGAACCCGGTTTCTACCCTAAGGTTGAATATATGGAGGGCTATTTCTTTTCACCCTTTCTCATTTCATTTCTTTTTCATTCTTCAACCCCTTTAGTGCTTACCGAGACTTCACCACTAGAACCTTGTTGGGTTTGTTCCAGTCCTAGCTCTACTCAGTCCGCACTCTTCCCTTTCTCACTTTACTCCTTTTTCCAATCATTCCTAAGGACTTCTAATCTATCTAGAGGATTGTCCCTGGGAAGATCCTTCCGGTTCTGGTGGATCGTGGGAACTCATACCTAACCTTGACCATCCTTATAACTCCATGCATAAAGATAAATGGTCGGTCTTAGATATTCATTCCACAAATGCCTTTTGCTCCCCCTCAATATGTGCATCAATATTCGAAAGTGTTTAGCACATATATGGGAGCCTATTATTGAGTCTAGAAGATCACATTTGATTATCAGATTTCATATTTAAATCACATTCTCTCCCCCGATCAAAAATTTCAAATCTTTCGAGATTTTTGATCTCAATTGATTTAAATAAGTTAGAAAACGTTTGAGAGAGAAATGCGTTCAATTTTAATATTTTCTGATAAAAGGAACTTTTTTATGCTCCCCCTCAATCTGTGAGGGAGGTTGTTATGTGTCAGATTCGATGAGTTTACAAAAGATTTGAAGTTTTAACGAAAACTCTTTGAAAATGTACTCATTCTGACACATAACCAACACAAATCGTTTTGTTGCATTTGTTTTGTACAAAGTGTGGGGAGTTTTGATGATACATAAAATTTTGAGAAATCACTCTCCCCCTCAATCAATGACGGATGTTAAAACATAAATAAGTGATGTCATTGATTGAGAGAAAAATTTATCAATGTTTGAGTTCAAATTGATTTCCAAAATAAATCTCATGGTACCACCAAGTTTTGCACAAATACTTTCCGGAAAAATCATAGAAGGGAAAGTATTTGGCGATAAAAAGAAGATTTCTCTTCTTTATCAAGAAATAATTCACTGAAGTGTACATTAGATCGAGGAAACATGGATATAAAGTAATCCATGCCCAGGTGAACTTCACCCGGTAAAAGGAACAACCGTCTTTTTGGCGACGTGTTTTCCCCATTTTGAAAAACGGGTTGCTATCTGAAGTAATAGAAAGCCAAATTTTGAAGTCCGGGTTGCAACCTGAAATGACTGATAGCCATATTTTGAAGAATGTTTTGAGAAACGACATGTTTTAGAAAAAAACTTTATTTGAAACCGAAAAACTGTTGCACAAGCATATGTATGATTCCGTGTCAGTATTGAATGACATTTCTAGAAACGTACATAATATTGATTACACAAGAGACATGTCGTGAGAAGAATATTTTTGGTTTTTATAATTTTCTAATTTTTATGGTTTACATTGGTTTTATATTTTTCTATTTTCTTTTTGAAATATGTTATGTACAAAGGATATGTGAAGCCAATCCTTCAATCATCATTCTCTTCTTGGAGAGACTTAAGAGTTTCTGGAGTGAGGCTCTTCATTCCAAGTCGTGGGAGAATGAACTGAAATCTTTCTCGAGAAAGAGCCTTTTTGAAAATGTCATCCAACTGAAACTCTGTTCGCACAAAGTAGAGTTCCACTATCCCTTTCTCCACTTGTTCTCTGATGAAGTGATGACGAATGTCTATATGCTTGGCTCTGGAGTGCTGGACATTGTTGCAACATAGGGCGATGGCACTTTTGTTATCACAATACATTGGGATTTTGTTGAAATCATACCCATAATCTGATAATTGTAACCTCATCCACAAAATTTGAGCACAACACGAGGACATGACTATATATTCTGCTTCGGTAAATGATATTGAAGTGCACATCTGCTTTTTGGAGGACCAGCTGACAAGTTTCTCACCCAAGAATTGAGCACCTCCGGAAGTACTTCTGTGAGTATCTTGACACCCCGCATGATCTGCATCTGAGTAGGCCGTGAGAGCCATTGCATTGTTTTTAGGATACCAGAGACCCATGTGGATTGTCCCTTGGAGATATCTGAAGATTCTCTTGACAGCTTCCAAGTACTTTTTGGTGGGCTTGGATTGATATCTGGCGCACATGCATACGGCAAAGAGAAGGTCTGGCCTACTTGATGTAAGGTACATGAGAGATCTAATCATGCTTCTGTATTTGGTTTGATCAACTGTTACACCAGCTGAGTCGTCATCGAGTTTGGATCTTTCAACCATGGGTGTATCAACGGTGTCACTTGAATTAAAGCCAAACTTCTTGAGAACATCACTAGCATACTTGGCTTGATTAATAAAGATGCCTCTCGAGTTCTGTGAAACTTGTAACCCTATGAAGAAAGACATTTGTCCCATCATAGACATTTGAAACTGGGAACTCATTTCTGTAGCAAAGCGATCACATTCCTTGGAATTAGACGATGCGAAGATAATATCATCAACATAGATTTGAACGTGAAGGAGGTTGTTCCCAGTCTTTCTAGTGAACAAGGTAGGATCAACTACACCCTTGGTAAATCGATTTGCAAGAAGAAACTTGGAAAGTGTGTCGTACAAAGCTCTAGGAGCCGATTTGAGACCATAGAGTGCCTTCTTTAAGCGATATACATGATTTAGTCTTTCTGGGTCCACAAATCCTTCAGGTTGAGAAACATAAACCACCTCTTTTAAGTCCCCGTTCAAGAAGGCAGTCTTGACATCCATTTGATAAACAATCATGTTATTGCTGGCAGCATTGGCAAGAAAGATTCTAATGGCCTCGATACGAGCGACTGGTGCAAACGATTCTTCAAAGTCAATACCCTCTTGTTGACTGTATCCTTTTGCAACTAAACAAGCCTTATTTTTCAACACATCCCCATGCTCATCAAGCTTAACTTTGAAAATCCATTTAAGAGCAATGATCATCGCACATTCAGGTGGTGGTATTAATTTCCATACATCAAGACGATCAAACTCATGGATTTCTTCTTGCATTGCGGTGAACCAAGACACCTTTGTAAGGGCGACTTTGAAGTCTTTGGGCTCGACTTTAGATAATACTGAGTTGAAGAAACACCACAAGGCATCAGTGGCAAGTTGTTGTCTGGTGGATACAGGTCTTGAGGGGTTTCCTATGATGTTGTCAATAGGATGATCATTTGTCATTTTCTGAGATGTTCATGAGGTTGAGGATAGTGTACTGATATTGCATTGTTAGAATTTTCTGAGGAAGATGCTTCATTTGAGGATTCAGGTGCAAATATGTTTTCAAATGGTTCTTCCTCAGGTGATGCAAAAGGATTGACTTCCCATGTGTTATCAGAAGTAACTCCTTGATGTTCAGAAGATGATTGTATGTTTGATTCAATTTGATTGTTGCTGCATTATGTTGCCTCCGGATTAAGCGAGATGGAGACTGAAGGACAATTTGTATCATGTGGTGCATTCACATCCATAATATTAGGTTCAACAGCTGGCTGTACGAGTTCATGAGGTGGCTGTGACTCAAAGTACTCATCAAACATGAGATCAAATAACCTTTTCAAGTCTTCACTCGAGGGAGGAACATAAGGAGTGACATGATTGGAGTTCTGTACAAGTCCCGAAGTTATTGGTCCAGGAGATAAAAGATTTTGTGAGGGTCCAGAACTGGTGTATCCTGAAGCCGTATGCTCTGTCAGCTCATCAAACGTGACATGGATTGTTTCCATGATTTGTCTGGTTCTTTTGTTGTAGATTCGGTACCCTTTTCGATCTGCTGCATAGCCGACGAATACCCCAATATTAGCTTTAGCTTTGAGCTTCCCTAAGTCTTCACTGTCGTTAGTTGAGTAGCACAGGGCACCAAATACACGAAGAAAGGAGAGATCAGGCTTTTGAGATGCACCAGCTCATTCGGTGTCTTGTTGTGGAGAGGATGAATTAATGATCGATTTTGAGTGTAACAAGCAATAGCAATGGCTTCAGCCCATAAAAACATTGGTATTTTTGAGAATATCAGCATAGTGCGAGCCGCTTCAACTAGTGTGCGATTCCTTCTTTCAACGACTCCATTTTGTTGAGGAGTTCAAGGAATGCTCTTCTGATGACTGATGCCGAAACTTTCGTAGAATTTGGTGAGATGTTGGTTAACAAACTCAGTTCCATTGTCTGTGCGGATGATTCTAACAGTTTTGTTGAGCCTTACTTGCAACTGCTTGATGGTCTTGATGATGATATCGGGAGTTTCATCCTTGGATCTTAAAAATTTCACCCATGTGAATCTTGAACAGTCATCCACAATAACAAGAATATATCTTTTCCCATTGAAGCTTTGCACTCTCATGGGTCCACACAGATCCATGTGAAGGGTATGGAGTACTTCGGTGTTGGAGTTGGTGGGTTTTGGTTTATGAGTTTGTTTCTTGCTTTTACCCAATTGACACGATGAGCAAAGATGATCCTTTTCATACTTCAGTTTGGGCATGCCTCGAACAAGATCTTTGCGAGAGAGTTCGTTTATGGTGCCGAAGTTCAAGTAGTTCAAACGCCGATGCCATAACCATGATTTACTTTTTGAGGCCTTAGAAAGTAAGCAAATGGGAGAGGACCGCATCATGTCTTCAATAGAGAAGGTATACAGATTTGTACCATGACTTCCTTTAAGGAGATCAACTCCGTCCAGTTCTCTAACGAAACATGTATGTTTTCTGAAGGCCACTTCGAGATCAAAATCACAGAATTGTCCAACAGAGAATAAGTTGTGCCCAAGTCCTTCTACATAATAAACTCTTGAAATCACGCTATCACCAAACACATAATCACCATACCCCATAATAGCTCCAAAGTGGTCGTTACCGAATCTAACTATCCCGATAAACTTTTTTACAAAATTTCTGAGCCGAGAGCGATCCCCAGTCATATGTTTTGAGCAGCCTGAGTCCAAATACCACAGGACGATTTGTACGATCTGCATTTGAAACCAGACAGATATGGATAGCTGAAAAACATGGATCCCCAAGCGTGATTGGGATCCAATAGGTTAGCACATGCATACTTAAGAGATTCATGATCAGTATTTTCATTGGTTCTTACAGATGAACCGATATCAGTGGAAGTTGTTGTCTTACTATCAAGGCATTGGGTCACTAAAGGGAATTTTCTACCAGTAGCCTTCCATCTCTTAACCTCTAAAGATTTAGGGTCGGGCATGAAAGTCAATGGGCACTGATTTCCTAGAGTGAATTTTCTTCCCGTAGGTTTCCACTGATATCCTACACTGTTAAAAACTTTTCCTGTAGCTCTCCAAGTATTGTTATCCTTAGCAGATTTAACAGGGGATTTATAAGATGATTGCAAAAATGACACAACACATTCATCACGATTATCAGAAATTAAACATTCATTACAAGTCTTACAAGTCACATTAGAATTCGAATTAATTACAGTACGCTTAACGCAAATACTAGAATCAACACGATTCTTTTCATTCAAATTAATCTTATTGTTCCTAAGGTGGTCTTCTACTTTCTTCCCTTGATCATTCTTAGCAGGCGAAGTCCTATCATTCCTTGTATTGCCTTTAGGCTTTGACCCGCTAGCTTTAGTGACATTCATTACTCCTGTAAAATTTACGATGGGAACATTAGGTTGTTGCAAAGTTGTTTGGTTTCTAGGTGATGATGTGCTATGCACGGAACTAGCCAAGGGTTTATCAAAAGTAACATGCTTCTTCAAATTCCTAGATGAGGATGTACCAATTTTATCATGCATGTTGGGAATCTTGGGACATGTACCTATGGCATATTCTAACAACTTTTGTGATCGCTTGGTAAGAAAGCAAATATCTGATAGGGTGTTATCAGATGGTCTTACCATTCTATCTTCTTTTATGGTTTCACGGGTCATGTCAAGGCAATTCTTAAGATGTCTAAGATAATCGTTGTGGACTAGCTCATTGTTCTTAAGGGGAAGAGGAATAAAAACAGCCTCACATGCATATTTTTTACAATTACAAACCACATAATTGATATTGTCACTTACATTCAACAGCAATTTCCGTTTCACTTTTGTCTTTAGATTCTCAATTTCATTAAGCAAAGGAGTTATTTTTTCATTGGTTTTCTCACGAGTGATCTTGATAGAATCATATAACTCTTTGTAATGTTGTTTAACTTTAGAATTTTCAGCTTGAAAACAATCATTTTCATGTTTAAGTGAGTTGATTGTGTTTTGAAGTTGAAAATTATGAGAATCTGCAGACATTGGTTTACGGGAGTTGATCACAGCATTCATAGGAGACTTCAATTGGGCAATTTAAGCCCTCAATAATCTAATCGTGTTCATGTGAGCTTGAATTTTTTCATCCCTTTTTGCTAATTCAAAATATACATCAAATTCCAGAGCATCAGAAGATGTCTTGGCCTTTGATATTTTCATTTTTTCTTCTAAATGTTGATATTTTAATTGTAAATTAAGATTCTCAACTTCTAGTTTAGAAAGATGCTTGACCATGTAGTCATGATCATCATTTTGAATTTTTTCAAGCAATTTCAAATTTCCCCCTCAAGCTCAACAACACGATTGTGAAGGTTATTCAAAGCAATAGACATTTCATGAAATTGACAAGCATTAAGAGAAAACTCTGTAGCAGTGTAAAACACATCTTGTGTAATACATTTAGCAATCAAGTTATCATTCATGATGAGAATATTTTTTCTGGCAATTTCACTGTGCTGGAGCTCTATAGCTTTTTGTTTACACTCGTTTTCCACATCTTTAAACACTTCTTTCATTTCTTTAAGCTCAACATCAAGGGATTGTCGTAAACCCTCAAAATGTTCTTTGATTTGTTTAAAAAATGGAATGACTTCAGTTAAGTAACACTCTTTGGTTAACTCATATCCCCTTTCACCCTCAGTAATTCCGTTGGTGTGATTCTCTTTTTGCATGTTTTCTCAAAATCAGTAAATATTTGACACAGGACATAAATGCTAATAAGAGTTTTACATTGCGTGGGAAGGGACAACTGAACTAAGTGCATCGATGTATTGGGGGGATACACCGTTGGGGCAGCTAACTTTAGGGATGTTTTGGCCTTAATTTCCTCAACTTTAATTTTCTCGATATCTAAGGGCCAAAATACCTGTTCTGGTGTTAACTTAGTTTGAGGTGCACAAACAGTCACTCGGTTTTGTTCATAATAATCATGGGGTTTAACAATGACTCTGTGTTTGATGCACTTTGGATCCTTCATTTTTTTATCAAATCTCTCTCTATTGGCAAAATCAAGTTCATCCAATTCTTTATCGGACAAACTATTTGGGGGATCATGATTGGGAGTAAGCATAACCTTAGCATCATATAGGGCAGGTTGAGAGTCTCTAACGCTCTTAAGGAAGTTTGTTTTAGGCAACCCTAAATCCTTATCACTATGCTTATCTCGCAGTTTCATGTGCTTTTCCACCATTTGAGCTGTTTGAGGTGTTTGGCCAAGAGCATACAACATGTTTTCAAGTTTGTTTTTCAACTGCTTAAGGTTGGAAAATTCGTTTAACAGTTTAGTTTCCTTTTGTTGAAATTCTCTTTTTAGGAGATTTACACTATCCTGAATTTCCTGTTTTTCCTTAAAAACACGTTCAAGTTGATTTTGGAAAGATTTAATCTCTTGTTTCTAGGCCATTTCCTTCAAATTTTGTTCAGTGATGTAGGCATGCATTTGCAATTCCATTTTTTGTTCACGTTCTGTAAGCTCAAATTTAGCACGTTGTTCATAGAACCTTACTTGATCCCTAAGAGTATTTATCCTAGTGGTTAGGGTGTCATCTGGTGTAACAACAGTATACTCATCTAAATCGCACATTTCTCCATCAGCAGAGGATATATCACTTGGTACAACAGACTCGACGTTGTGCTTCACATATTGTTCATATAGGACAATATTGCTATTTCCAAAATTTGCAGTATCTGATTCAACAACGTTTGTTTGTTGTACCTCGTTACATATCGTTTGCTCATGCATCACATCAATATCACACACAACAGAAGACTTTCCACAAGATACGTCAGAATTACTGTTGTGATCCGAATGTTGCTCAGTTGGGAACACTTTGATGGTTTCCAATTCAGCCTCATTTTATTCACAAACATTATTTCGTTGTATATCATAGAAGGTCTTTTGTTCATCATTATCAGCGCATTTATCATATAATTTTAGTACCTCAGATATGATGGATGATTTAGATCGATCAGATTGTTGTGTGGGTGAGACAACAGATGATAAATTAGCCATGAAGATTGTCTGAGCAGTGGGTTCATCATCAACATCTGAGTCGAAAGCATCACAATCTTCAGCTTGGAAGATGTTTGGATCATTAAGAGCTAAATCCTGAACTGGCTGTTCATCCATTCATCATCGAATGTCTTTCCATCATCCCCAGCAAGAAATGCCAATTCATCCGCATTAACTACCACTCCATTCTCTTGAGCTTGCATGAGTGATATGTGTCTAAAAACACATATATTTTACATTGTTAAACCCACAATAACAGTCAAAAACACTTTGAAATGCATCAAAATGTAGAAAATATCATTAGATTGTGTTTTTGTATGTTTCAGGGACAAAAGGATAGAAAACAAATGAAAAACGATCAAAGTTTACACAATTGACATTTTCAGTCCCTGAACTTTCAAAAATTTACAAAACTAGTCCCTGAGTATGTGTTTTGAAAGAAAAGTCAACCCAAGGTTTTTAAAAGTCAAAAACTATCAAATTTAGTCTTTGGGAGAAAATTACAGTTTTGGTCCCTATAGTTTCACATTTTGCATTTTTGGTCCCCGGGATTTAAAATTATGAATTTAACTTTTATGGTTCTTGTATTATGGGAGTTTGGAAATATGGGACCTTATGAGTACTTTGGGGATATCACAAATTTCAGCCCCTTATCTTTCAGATTTGTCCATGAATGGTCCTTGTGATTTTTGAGCTTAATAAATAAACAAACAAACCTAACTAAACCACCCCATTAAACATAAACCCAATCCAATCCCATTCCACCCAAGCCCATTTCCTTCCCAAAGCCCAAACCCAAAAATTAAACACCCCGTCCCTTTTAATATCAACCCCATCCCAGGGTCAAACAAAAAGTCAACCCCCCACTCCTTCACCCCCTTTTTCCGCCAAACCAAACATAACCCCTGCCACCACCAGACATATTTGTCCCCCTCCTTTCTCCCCAACACACCTATTTGCCTCCCTACCACAACCTTTTCACAAGTCAACCCCAACACACTTGTCCCCAAATCCACAACCACTGTTGGGCGCCAATTTATCACCAAGGGCTGAGATCAAATGGAATGTAATCGACGACTGGAATTGGGGCACAAGAAACACAGAAGAAAAGGACAAGAGAAGAGAAGGCTTATTTTTATGAGTGTATAAATAGCATATGTATTCCAATAGTATAAATTATTAGGAATAGATTAAGTAGGTAATTTAGTATAGAATGAGTTAGTTTTATGTTTTAGTTTAATCAGTTTTCAAGCTAGTATTGTAATTCTACATTTCCAGTTAAATAAAATAATTTCAGTTTCAAATATAATTGTCTTTCAAAATTTCTATTTTAGCTTATTTATTTGCTTATGTATTTGCTTATTCAGTGTTCCCTTCAAGTTAAGTTATGCATTGGAAATCTTAGTATAAGCTCAATATCACTGAATTTAGTAAAAAAAAAAGGTTTATGTGGTTTAGAAGTTTTATTTTCCATGCATAAAGTGGTGTTTGGTTTAAGGCAGCTTGTAAATTAGAAAGTGTTTTGGCCTTTGATCCTTTTTCCAATAGCTTTATTTTAGATGAACTAGTAGTTTTCAATTCAGTCGTAGCATTTTCAATAAGTCCCTAATAGTCTCAACACTCCCCTTAGATTTCAATATTTAGTTAAGTTTAAGCTTGTATTAGAATTCCAATCATGGTTTCATAAGCAGTTTGTAGGTTAGTATACATTGGTTTGAGCTTGTTTTGCAATTTAGCATTCACTCATTAGTTAATCTTGGCATGCTATTAACTCCTTCAAATACTGCATCAGCTAAATAGCAATCCCTGCCATCTTTTTTATCTTTAAATTTAGGTAAGATAGGATTATTGTATATGGTTAATTTTTGTTTTACTAACAGTTCATAGTGTAGATTTTAGGTTTTTGCATTTGTCTTAGACCATTGAGCCTTTTGCTTCCTTGTTTCAAGCTGGCGATACCTCCCTCTGTTGTAGCATGGCTGCACAGTCCAAACCACCCTTTTTGATTTAAAAATTAGTCGTAGTTAAGTTAGATTTAGGGTTTGATTTCAATTCTATAAACAATTAGTAGTATTGTTTTCACAAATCCAAGTTTGTCTTTGTTTTCGGATGTTTTTATTCATAGAAAAATAAGGCCTGCAATTTGACCCCCTAGGCCTGTATATTCACTGGTTCAACCAGCCCTCAGCAGAGTATTTTTCCCTGGTTCATTTCTTGGCCATATGACTTGGAAGTTGGTTTTTAGAATATTTGGCAGCTTGTTATTAAGCTAGTAAGTTTACTTTAATTTTTTTGAATTTCTTTTACTGCTTATGTAGACCTCCCAACTTACCCTATTACCCACTGTTACCTATTTGCAGCCATCAGTTCATAAGTTGTTTTGTGCTTATAAGCTCCTTAAATTGCTTATTATCTGTCTCTCACAGCTTATTCATAACTTATCTAAAATGCCTTTTGCATGTTCCCTCCCTAGTGTAGCCTGTTTCAGCTTTTGTATAGATTATTTACACCTCTAGTGGTTGTTTGTTTAAGCTGATACACCAGCAGCCCCACTAAGCCTGTTGATTTTTATGCTATAGCTTGTGAATGTGCTTTTGTATTTTGGTAGTTAGCTTATTTGTGTGTAGCTGGATCTTATGCCTCTTTCAATTCTTGTTTGCAAGCTTTTGCATTTGTTTTTATTCACTCATTCATTCAACTGTTTATTGCAATACTTGCTAAGTACTCAGTCTACTAACCCACTTTCCCAAGGACACCACAAGCTCAATACTTGAGCTTATTCCTTGCTCTTGGGTGTTTTGGAAAGCCCTCCTAGCAGGCTTCTTAGGTCCACCTTTACTTTGGACCTTGGATCACCCCTGTGGGCCCCAACAAGGGCTGCAAATGGCCTGCAGGCCTGTTTGTTGTTCTGTGGGTATTTTGGACTGCTTAATGTGGCTTATACAGCTTATTCAGAGTAAATTCTTGCAAGTTTCACTTATTTCCTGTACATTTAAGTATTAGTAGCTTAGTTAGTTCATGATTCTCAGCCAGTAGCTTATCCAATAACTTTTTGTACTTCAAAAAACTTAAAATAAGCACTGTTAAATATTTTTCCTTGCACACTGCTTATTTATAAGCTCCAATCTAAGTCCCTTTGTAAAAGTTGTTTCTTTTTAGTGTAAAAGTAGTTTTGTAAAATAAAAATTCAGAAAAACCAAATTTAATTTCTAGTGATAGCTTCTATTTAATATAATTTAGCTTTTTAATTTTTCTTTTTAAATTTTTGTCAAGTACTTATCTATTTTTATATTTTTCTTAAATTCCTAGTATATTAAAGTATTTTTAGGAATAATTTCATATTTTTCCCTTTTCATTTAGTATTTATTATAATTAATATTAGTTTTAATAGTAATTAGTTAATATTAGATAATTAAATAGTACAAATAGTTTTTATTAAGTACTCCTATGTTTTTATATTTTTCCTAGGTTTTAAATATCATAAAATATTTTTAGAAAAAGTTTTAGGATTTTTACTGTTCATTTGCTATTTTTCTTTAATTTAATTAGTTTAATTAGTATTTAAATCTTAATTAATTAATAATAAATAGAGCAAAAGTAGGACAAATATATTTTTAGTTTTAAAATTACTTTTATATTATTTTAGAATTTTTAGAATTAAATTTTCATTTTTCTAGCTTAAATTCATAATTAGTGTATTTTAAATATAATTAATTAGTTATTAAATAGTAATTAATTAATAGTAATTAATTAAATAGTGCAAAAATTATTTTTCTTTTTCTAAAAATTTTCTTTTATTATTAGGATTGTAAAAATGTAATTTTCATGTTCGTAGGTATTTTATTTCTATAAAACTCGCGTTTTATTTCGTACGTTAACGTAAATTTAAATCAAACGTACACGTTTTTAGGCGTAGCTCACGTTTTTAGTATATCTGATCGTCAGTAATTGTTTATATAGTGTTTCTAAGTTATTTTCATTCCTTATATCTTAGTGTAATCATACAAATCACTCAAACACCTTTTCTGTCCAAATTCACCCGATCACAAACACGTTTTAAATACCTTTGCACGCCTCATCGGGACATAACGACCCGGGGAAACCCCTATACTTCCACGAAGATTGACTCTAGGCAGTTTGACTATGTTGACCATTTACCTGGTCAATTTAGGTTGACCGTTTGGAGCCAATCAAATTTTTGGCGCTGCTGCCGGGGAGGTTATGCGCGTTATTCTAAACGGTTTTGCGTATTGGTGAACCTGGATATACATCCATTGTATATTTACCCACCCTTGTTCATATTATCTTCTTATTATCATATAAAAACAAAACTGTTCCTGAAAACATTTTAAACTCAGTTTTCAACGAACACAAAAACACAAAAAGATTTTCTTTCCTATTTATATATATAAAATGT
The DNA here is from genome assembly GCA_030686995.1 of Artemisia argyi. NCBI lineage: Eukaryota > Viridiplantae > Streptophyta > Magnoliopsida > Asterales > Asteraceae > Artemisia > Artemisia argyi. Next base: position 26,865,679 of record CM060704.1, read on the forward strand.
TTTCCAAAAACCACAAAAATATCCATCTTTACCCTCCTACCTTTTTGATTCTTTATCCCTACCCCTCTATACACATTTGATTCTTTCTATGTCTCATCCACACTTTCTTATTTGCCAATGGTGTGGTAATCCTCATAATAGTGGTAATTGCCCCAATTGTGGCAAGGTAGAGTTAGGAAACGGGTCTGTCTATAACCAAGATCCCTATTCCTACCATGAAACGACTGAGTTATTCCACCAGCTACCACACTATGAGACTTAGCAGTTTTACTATTGTGAGTACTGTGGTGGTTCACACTACAGTTCTGATTGTCAATCGGGAAACACGCTTGTCTATGAGCAGTTTCCTGATAACAATTATAACTCTAGCACATACGACTCACAGCCACATCAGTTTTACTGTTGTGATTACTGTGGAGGTCAACACTTCAGCTCCGATTGTCAAACAAGGAATCCATTTCCTTGTAACAATTTTGACACATCGTATTATGACGAACCTCCATCTCAGCCAATTCCTCAAAGTCTTCTCCTTGATCTTTTGGATTTAGTGAAAGACTTGAAAGGAATCATACACACCCTTGATAATCCAAACCAAAAATCGATGGAAGAATTGTTAGCTGAAGAACAGGCTGCTAAAATAAATTCCCAAGATGCTTATGAAAGATCTATTAGGGAATCAATTGCAAAAGAAAAAGCAGCCAGATCTAGCTCTCGATTTCGTTTCATTCCTGATGACAGTGATGATGAAGATACCCTTGATATCCTTGGATTTTATAAAGATTCATCAGGTTCATCAGATGAAATTCCATTAGTTGAGATTTCATCTCAACCCACTGTTATCACACCCGAGGTTCCCACTCACTCTTTGAGCATGGGGGACGAGCATCTTGACACTGTTCCTAATAAGGAATCGGATGAATTCATAAAGTCTAGTGTTGTGAACCTTGTCTCAATCCCAAGAGAGTCACAGGGAATTCTTGATCATTTGTGTGATATTCCTCTTCCTCTTGTCTTCCCGACTGATCATGTTGAGATGTTCTCCAATTCTACTGATGACGATTCATTATCTTGTGGAGACATCGTTTTTATGGAAGAATTACCTTCTGAGTTAGTTAGCTTAGAAGAAGAGAATGATGAGATTGACACTGAAATCAAGGATGAAGCACTTCGTGCAACATTATTGAATGTCGATCTCCTCATTTCTAAAATCGAGGCTTTCAAAAAGAAACCTATTTCATCTCCTATTCCCATAAAGGATAGTGACATTGTCTCCGATGATCCTATTCCGGAGTTTGAAGCCTTTACTTTTGACCCTGTGGGAGAGAAGATTAGTGGCAGTACCACTTCACATTCTCATAATTCTCTCCCCGATTATGAATCATTTACCTTCGATGAGTTCTCCTGTGAACTCACGCACATCAATTCACAATATGATTCATTCACATTCGATGAGTTCTCCTGCGAACTCACTCATATCATATCTCCACCGGAGTATGAGAACTTTCACTTTGATCTAGACAAAGATAATATTTGTGTTCCGGAGGGAAATATTCTCAACCCTTGAGAATTTGATTGATATCAAAATCCCAACCCTCCCACCCATAATATGTCTAGATCATATGAGCTTTAATGATGAGATTCATGATACACCAATCATGAATTCTCTTTCGGATGATGATGACTTTATCTTGATTGCCATCAAGATCTTTCTACCCTTCTTCACCTATCGGGTGACTTCTCCTGTTCTTCATTCCTTCGGGAATGAAGACATTATCTTTGATCCCGGCATCACCGCTTATAGTTTACACTATTTTAAGCCAGGGTCATTATATCTCATCGGTGTGGAACTTTCACGTGCTTCAAATGTTTGTCTAAACATCTTGAATGAAAGTCCGATGGAGATTGTCTCTTCCACATCATGTTTTCCCATGGACAAATGAATTCGGGGTCGAGTCAATCTAGCGACTCGGTAAACAAAAACAGTAGCATACTTATAGGGTTTTCACCCTAAGTGTGGGGGAGTTACCCCTACTGTGGTTACTTATAAAGTGAAAATACAAACTAGTGTTTCCACATTTAGCTTGTAATGTTGCCCTTTTACGTTTAAAGAGTCGGCATAATAGCCGGGACTTTGAATATTGAAGACAATATTCATTCTAAGTGTAGGGGGTATTTCGCTATTCTAGCGAATTTTATCACATTTTACTATCTAGTACCCCCGTTTTTTGCCAAAAATTTTAAATTTTTTTCACTTGAGTTCAAAAATTTTTTGTGGTTATCAGTCCGCCATGTCTAAACGACAAAAGGATTGGCTAATCCAGGAGCAAACGGCTCTTGGTAAAGATATATCAAACCCATTGATGGCTTGCAATTTGCCTAAAATTGTATGGTATCTCAACTCGCCATATCCTAAAAAGTGAAAGAGTTGGCTAGCCCGCAAGATTATGGCTTGTGGTAAAGGCAGTGGAAAAACCATAATTGGTAATCAGCTCTCCAAGATGTTGACTATTCCATCAAGAGTTGGCTAGTCCAGAAGCAAACGGCTTTTGGTAAAGAAAAAATCAAATCCTTTGACAGCTGGTGGTTTGCTCAAAATCACATGGTTATCAGGTGAACCATAGTTCTTACTTGAACAGAAACATTTGGCTACTCCAGAAGTAATGGCTTTTGGTAAAGAGTTTCAAATCTATTAAGTTTTTCTCAAAAGATTGCTAGGGACTAGCAATCTTTAGTGTGGGGGATTTGATATGTGTCTAAAAACACATATATTTTACATTGTTAAACCCACAATAACAGTCGAAAACACTTTGAAATGCATCAAAATGTAGAAAATATCATTAGATTGTGTTTTTGTATGTTTCAGGGACAAAAGGATTGAAAACAAATGAAAAACGATCAAAGTTTACACAATTGACATTTTCAGTCCCTGAACTTTCAAAAATTTACAAAACTAGTCCCTGAGTATGTGTTTTGAAAGAAAAGTCAACCCAAGGTTTTTAAAAGTCAAAAACTATCAAATTAAGTCTTTGGGAGAAAATTGCAGTTTTGGTCCCTGTAGTTTCACATTTTGCATTTTTGGTCCCCGGGATTTAAAATTATGAATTTAACTTTTGTGGTTCTTGGATTATGGGAGTTTGGCAAGATGGGACCTTATGAGTACTTTGGGGATATCACAAATTTCAGCCCCTTATCTTTAAGATTTGTCCATGAATGGTCCTTCTGATTTTTGAGCTTAATAAATAAACAAACAAACCTAACTAAACCACCCCATTAAACATAAACCCAATCCAATCCCATTCCACCTAAGCCTATTTCCTTCCCAAAGCCCAAACCCAAAAATTAAACACCCCGTCCCTTTTAATATCAACCCCATCCCAGGGTCAAACAAAAAGTCAACCCCCTTCTCCTTCACCCCCCTTTTGCCGCCAAACCAAACACAACCCCTGCCACCACCAGACATATTGGTCCCCCTCCTTTCTCCTCAACACACCTATTTGCCTCCCTACCACAACCTTTTCACAAGTCAACCCCAACACACTTGTCCCCAAATCCACAACCACTGTTGGGCGCCAATTTATCACCAAGGGCTGAGATCAAATGGAATGTAATCAACGACTGGAATTGGTGCACAAGAAACACAGAAGAAAAGGACAAGAGAAGAGAAGGCTTATTTTTATGAGTGTATAAATAGCATATGTATTCTAGTAGTATAAATTATTAGGAGTAGATTAAGTAGGTAATTTAGTATAGAATGAATTAGTTTTATGTTTTAGTTTAATCAGTTTTCAAGTTAGTATTGTAATTCTACATTTCCAGTTACATAAAATAATTTCAGTTTCAAATATAATTGTCTTTCAAAGCTTATTTATTTGCTTATGTATTTGCTTATTCAGTGTTCCCTTCAAGTTAAGTTATGCATTGGAGATCTTAGTATAAGCTCAATATCACTGAATTTAGTAAAAAAAAAAAAAAAAAAAAGGTTTATGTGGTTTAGAAGTTTTATTTTCCATGCATAAAGTGGTGTTTGGTTTAAGGCAGCTTGTAAATTAGAAAGTGTTTTGGCCTTTCATCCTGTTTCCAACAGCTTTATTTTAGATGAACTAGTAGTTTTCAATTCAGTCGTAGCATTTTCAATAAGTCCCTAATAGTCTCAACACTCCCCTTAGATTTCAATATTTAGTTTAGCTTAAGCTTATATTAGAATTCCAATCATGGTTTCATAAGCAGTTTGTATGTTAGTATACATTGGTTTGAGCTTGTTTTGCAATTTAGCATTCACACATTAGTTAATCTTGGCATGCTATTAACTCCTTCAAATACTGCATCAGCTAAATAGCAATCCCTGCCATCTTTTTCATCTTTAAATTTAGGTAAGATAGGATTATTGTATATGGTTATTTTTTGTTTTACTAACAGTTCATAGTGTAGATTTTAGGTTTTTGCATTTGTCTTAGACCATTGAGCCTTTCGCTTCCTTGTTTCAAGCTAGCGATACCTCCCTCTGTTGTGGCATGGCTACACAGTCCAAACCACCCTTTTTGATTTAAAAATTAGTGGTAGTTAAGTTAGATTTAGGGTTTGATTTCAGTTCTACAAACAGTTAGTAGTATTGTTTTCACAAATGCAAGTTTGTCTTTGTTTCTGGATGTTTTTATTCATAGCAAAATAAGGCCTGCAATTTGACCCCCTAGGCATGTATTTTCACTGGTTCAACCAGCCCTCAGCAGAGTATTTTTCCCTGGTTCATTTCTTGGCCATATGACTTGGAAGTTGGTTTTTAGAATATTTGGCAGCTTGTTATTAAGCTAGTAAGTTTACTTTAATTTTTTTGAATTTCTTTTACTGCTTATGTAGACCTCCCAACTTACCCTATTATCCACTGTTACCTATTTGCAGCCATCAGTTCATAAGTTGTTTTTTGCTTATAAGCTCCTTAAATTGCTTATTATCTGTCTCTCATAGCTTATTCATAACTTATCTAAGATGCCTTTTGCATGTTCCCTCCCTAGTGTAGCCTGTTTCAGCTTTTGTATAGCTTATTTACACCTCTAGTGGTTGTTTGTTTAAGCTGATACACCAGCAGCCCCACTAAGCCTGTTGATTTTTATGCTATAGCTTGTGAATGTGCTTTTGTATTTTGGTAGTTAGCTTATTTGTGTGTAGCTGGAGCTTATGCCTCTTTCAATTCTTGTTTGCATGCTTTTGCATTTGCTTTTATTCACTCATTCACTCAACTGTTTATTGCAATACTTGCTAAGTACTCAGTCTACTAACCCACTTTCCCAAGGACACCACAAGCTCAATACTTGAGCTTATTCCTTGCTCTTGGGTGTTTTGGAAAGTCCTCCTAGCAGGCTTCTTAGTTCCACCTTTACTTTGGACCTTGGATCACCCCTGTGGGCCCCCAACAAGGGCTGCAAATGGCCTGCAGGCCTGTTTGTTGTTCTGTGGGTATTTTGGACTGCTTAATGTGGCTTATACAGCTTATTCAGAGTAAATTCTTGCAAGTTTGGCTTATTTCATGTGCATTTAAGTATTAGTAGCTTAGTTAGTTCATGATTCTCAGCCAGTAGCTTATCCAATAACTTTTTATACTTCAAAAATCTCAAAATAAGCACTGTTAAGGATTTTTCCTTGCACACTGCTTATTTATAAGCTCCAATCTAAGTCCCTTTGTAAAAGTTGTTTCTTTTTAGTGTAAAAGTAGTTTTGAAAAATAAAAATTCAGAAAAACCAAATTTAATTTCTAGTGATAGCTTCTATTTAATATAATTTAGCTTTTTAATTTTTCTTTTTAAATTTTTGTCAAGTACTTGTCTGTTTTTATATTTTTCTTAAATTCCTAGTATATTAAAGTATTTGTAGGAATAATTTCAGATTTTTCCCTTTTCATTTAGTATTTATATAATTAATATTAGTTTTATTAGTAATTAATTAATATTAGATAATTATATAGTACAAATAGTTTTTATTAAGTACTCCTATGTTTTTATATTTTTCCTAGGTTTTAAATGTCATAAAATATTTTTAGAAAAAGTTTTAGGATTTTTACTGTTCATTTGCTATTTTTCTTTAATTTAATTAGTTTAATTAGTATTTAAATCTTAATTAATTAATAATAAATAGAGCAAAAGTAGGAAAAATATATTTTTAGTTTTAAAATTACTTTTATATCATTTTAGAATTTTTAGAATTAAATTTTCATTTTTCTAGCTTAAGTTCATAATTAGTGTATTTTAAATATAATTAATTAGTTATTAAATAGTAATTAATTAAATAGTGTAAAAAATATTTTTCTTTTTCTAAAAATTTTCTTTTATTATTAGGATTGTAAAAATGTAATTTTCATGTTCGTAGGTATTTTATTTCTATAAAACTCGCGTTTTATTTCGTACGTTAACGTAAATTTAAATCAAACGTACACGTTTTTAGGCTTAGCTAACGTTTTTAGTATATATGAACGTCAGTAATTGTTTATATAGTGTTTCTAAGTTATTTTCATTCCTTATATCTTAGTGTAATCATACAAATCACTCAAACACCTTTTCTATCCAAATTCACCCGATCACAAACACGTTTTAAATACCTTTGCACGCCTCGTCGGGACATAACGACCCGGGGAAACCCCTATACTTCCACGGAGATTGACTCTAGGCAGTTTGGCTATGTTGACCATTTACCTGGTCAATTTAGGTTGACCGTTTGGAGCCAATCAATGAGCAACATTTTGTCCTTAAAGTAATCTGAGTTTTGAGGACGTTTTGGTTGAGTGCAGTTTCTGGCAAGGTGACCTAAACCCCAACAGTTGTAACATTTTAGTTGCCTTCCTTGTCCCTGATTCACATTTGCACCTCTGTTCTGAAAGTTACCCCTCACAGCATTCCTTTGATTCACATTCTGTCTTCCTTGAATGTTTTGCACCATAACTTTTCCATCTTCTACAATAGCCTAATTACGTGGATTGGAAGAAGTTCTGAGTTGATTGTTGGAAGATGGGAGTGCAGCCCTGAAATGTTGAACTAGCAGAGACACTTGATTGGAAAGATTGTCAATCATTTTGTCGGTATGAGAGTATCCTGAATCGAGGTGAGTATTCATGGCAGCCGATGATTGTAGCGATGAGTGATCCATTGTTGACACAGGTTGATTAGTTGGTACCATGCTACTCATGAAAGCAAGTGAATCATTGGTGACCGTTGGATTGAGCTTCTCTCTTAGTTGACGATCATAAGCAGCATGCTTCTCATGTTGTTGAAAATACGCAACCAATTGCTCATAGTTCGTATTTCTCAATCCTTTGTTGAGCTTGACAGTAGTGACAAAACGATCCCACTCAGGTGACTTGTTGTTCACAAACTTAGAGTTGAGTTGAATGTTGGGCATCGTCATTCTGATCATTCTCATGTCATTAACCAGCTTGTGAAATCTGACATAGTAATCGGTAATGTTTTCACTAGGATTCATTTTGAAATACTCAAACTCATCATATAGTTAAGATTCACAGTCTTCTTTGGTCAGCTCTGAGCCAGACATAAGCATTTTGACATTATCCCACACATCTTTAGCTTCAATGTTGAAGCTGATTAGCTTGTACACATCTTTGGGTAACCCTTGTTTTACTATGTTGGAGGCACGAATGTCAGCATCATAGCGCTTCATTTCAACATCAGTGAGATCATTGTAAGTGCGTGGTCTATCAATTCCCTGAACAACAAAGCCATCCTCAGCAGTGGAGATAGCATCTCTGGTTGTACCCATCTGCATAGGACCTTCATCGATAGATCGTAAAATGTTCTCACCATTTTCTTTACCCAAGCAGTACAATCTGATTCTTTGCTCCCATGATTCATAATATGTCCTGTCTAGCATCGGAGGTCGGGTGTCGGACCCAGCAGCTTGAATGTCATCTGATACAGTCGACATCTCAAAGTCTTCGAACGGGATTTTACAGCTTTAGTGACTTAAACCGAGAAATGATTCTTTCTAGGGATTTTACTAAAGTCAACAAAAGAAACCAGAAGATATATTCAGCAGATTAAACAAATAGAGAGATACCAGATGAGTCACAGTTTGCATCAAGTGTTAAGTTGTGACAAGTCCAGTTGCAATATATCCAATTGAGATTAGTCAAGTCGTAAGGATTATCTCACAACGTCAGATCACAATTAGATCAATTGAAACGACTAAGTTACAACAATACACGAATTGCAAATTGATTACCCAATCACATGAATCTCATCACTTAGTAAGTTGCCAAATAATGTGAGATAGTCGCAACTATATGCACTAATCGCAATAGGAGATAAACACAAGGTGAGCAAATCGTAGTGGAGGGTAACCGCAAGGTAGGTAACCACAGAGAGAGGTAATCACAAGGTGAGTTAACCGCAGGGAGCAATTAACCGCGGAGTACACTAACCACAAAATGGATTACCCGCAAATCACTAACCACAGCAAGTAGTAAACCGCAGAAACTAAACGCAGTCCACTAAACCGCAGAAGCTAAACGCAGTCAGATATTCTCAGATACTAACTGCAGATCATCTAACCGCAGGAGCTAGTCGCAGTTGACAATAGTCCAAAAATGTCACTTTCCTTGCGATTTGTTTGTATTCCCAAAATAGTAATCGCAGACAAACTAACCACAGAGATCAGGAGCTAATCGCAGTTAAGCAATGAAACAGTGGAGTTAATTGCAACAATGAAATTCGACCCAAACTCAATCCCAACTTCAAATAAGCTTATGAAAAAGTAAAACCAACTGAAACACAATGTTGTACTATCACCAAGGATCATAAAAGTACATCTCTAACACATCTAATAACACAAGAAAGATCAAACCAAGATGTTTTGAATAAAACTCTTCTAACTTACAAAAACTACACAAAACCTACACCAAATCCGAATATCCAAGGCCCTAAGATGAAACCATGTCTCTTGATACCAATTGTATGATATGATATTAAGTCACAAACATATGAATCTTTGTGGTGATTGTGATTCGTGGGAATAGGAGAGAAATAGAGATGTTGGAACCTTAGAGAGAATAAGAGAAAAACTAGAGAGTGTTAGATTGATATGAATGAAGGTCCAACCCTCTCCACATGTGGAGAGGGGTATTTATACTAATCCTACAAAGAAACATAAAAACGCCCACACCCGGGCTGTGGATCAGGCATACAGTGGGTAAGACCCGTCCTTCTTCCACGATGTTACTTAGACTATACTAATATCTAACTAACTAATAAACTAACTACGAGCTAACTTTAAATGCTATTACATCAGTTAGGTGACTGAGTCTTCTATAGGAATAATTGTATTCCTAACATAACTCAATACCTGTTGAAATAGTTATGTTACTGTTCCATAGAGCACATTTTAAGCTATTTGTAAGTTTGTAAAAGTTAGTTTGTTTCATAACCTGTTTTAGTTCAAAAACTTAAAAATCCAAAAAGTTAGTGAAAAAGTAAAAAAAATTCAAGAAGAAGAGAAGAAGAAGATGGATACAGTGGTTTAGAGCTTTTGGAAAGCAATAGGGTGTTTTAGAAATTGGATTGGAGTATCACACAGTTTCCTTTATTTGTATGTTTCATTTTTCCAAATTCTTGCATAGCTATTGTAGCCATTGCTTATCAAGTGCTTATTTTGTTTTTGTTTCAGCTTATAATATTTCCCATTTGCTTATTAGAATCATTCTGGTTTAATTCTTGTAGTTTGTTTGTGTTCTCATTAAATTGATAAGTTAACTGTTAGATTAGCTTAGTTTTGCTTATTGTGTACTGCTTATTAGGGATTGAGATTTGCTTATTATGTGTCTATAAACTTGTTTCAAGCTAATTTTCTCAAGTTTGTCCCAAAAATATTTGATTCCCTTTGAAAATTCCAAAACAGTTAACTGTTAAGGGGTGTTTGGTTTAGTGTGTCCAACTGAGACTTAGTGAGATTCATGGCATGTTACTTGTTGGATCATGTTTGATTTTATCCCATTACAATAGTTTAGTCTTAATATCTAGTTGTCATTTGACCAAAAGTCAAAAGATTTTATCCCATTACAATAGTTTAGTCTTAATATCTAGTTGTCATTTGACCGAAAGTCAAAATCAACCAATAACCTTTCATATATGTTCACTATGTGGAATTTAAGATCCATAAGCCCTCATATCATTGCATAAGTTGTAGTTTTAGAGTAATTTAGCTTTATTTTAGCTTGTTACATCCTTTTCAGTCATCTTAGATCAACCAAACCTCAAATAAGTCAAACTAAGTTTCAAGTTCAAAAAGTCAATAGTTGCATGTTCTTAGTTTTTCCAAATATTGGATGAATTTTCATGAATTTTGTGTTAAGAATTAGGGTTTGAAACTTTTACAAGTTATAGTCTCCCAGCTTAGCTTTTAGAATCCATCATCATCTTATTTTTTAGATTTTTCTAATTGCTTATTTCATGGTTCATTTGGGCCTGTTTTGCAAACAGCTCCCCTGCACCACAGGGGAGTTTGGGTTTTAAGCTGTTTTCATAAGCTTATCAAAAGCTCACCTGTGGGTCCCACAGTGTGAGCTTGGGCTTTTTGGAAAGCCCATGAGCTATTCTTTAAGGATCATAGCTTATTTCTTGCTTTGTAGCTTATTTAATAGGGCAGCTAGTAGCTTTTATTTTGCCAAATTCCACCCCTACACTAAGTAATAAGTGTGAACCTCCCAACTTCTAGGCCTTCCCCAGTGCTTATTACTGGGCCCCATTTGTTGAGTCTTGGCTTATTAGAAAGCCCTTCTGGCTGGCTTGTTGATTCAAGTTTCATATCAGACCCTTGTTCACCCCTGTGGCCCCCACATAGGGCTGCAAAGTCCAACTTTTGGCATGTTGTGGTCTGTGGTAAATTGGATTGCTTATTTGAGATTGTTGGCTTAACCAGAGTGCTTATTCTGTAACCTGTACTTATTTTGTAATCATCTCAGTAGAATATAGCTTGTTTAGTAAGTTGTAGCTTATTAGACTTTCTGTTTCAACTTTGGTCTTGTACACTGCTTATTTTTTAGTTCCAAAAAAGTTTTCTTCACAAAAGTTGTCTAATATTATCTGTTTAATAGTTTTGTAAAAAGAAAACCAGAAAAAGCACACTTTAATTTTAGTGATAGCTTCTATTTAAGAAGCTTTAGCTTTTTAGCTTATTTTTGTGCTTTTTCATTAAGCACTTAGGTGTTTTTTTATTTTCCTAAGTTTCTGCACCAGCATAGTATTTATATAAAAATTTTTCAGATTTTTATCTTTTAATTTAGTATTTTCTATAATTAATATTAGTTTAAATAATTATTAAGTAATATTAGTATATTAAATAGTTTTATTAATTTTTATTAAACAATAGTACTTTTTTATATTTTTCTTAGGTTTCATAAATCATAAATTATTTTTAGAAAATAATTTCACAATTGTTACTGTTCATTTTCTCATTTTGTTAATTAATTAGTTTAACTAGCTTTTAATTAATAATTAAGTAAATAACTAGTAAAATAGTTTAATAATAGTTTTTATAAACTTTTTATAATTTTTAGGATTCTTGTAATGGTTAGTTAGTTTTATAAAATCTTTCATAATTATCTAAGTCATTTTAGTATTTTTAATAATTTAAATTAGTTTAATTAGTTTAATTAATATAATTAGTAATTAATTAATATTAAATTCACAAAAAGACAAACAGATATATTTTTTTTGTTTTTAAATTATTTTTAAGTTATTTTAGAATTTTTAAAAGTAAATTTTCTTTTTGTTAGGTTTAATTAATATTATATTATATTTAGTTTAACTTAAATAGTAATTAGTAATTAAATAGTTTTAATTAATATTAAATAAGAAAATAATAAAAAAAAACATTTTTCTTTTTTAGAAAATTTTCTTTTAATAATAAGTTTGTAAAAAAGTCATTTTCACCCCCTATAGTTTATTTCTGCTTAATTTGTCTTTTTCCCAGTACGCGTTTACGTTTGTTTTAATTTAATTACGTTTTAGGTTTATCTGATTTCTAGTTATTGTTAATATTGCTTATCTGTTTTTTTTTTCATTTATATCTGCTTAGTGTAATTTATCCAAATCATTATTTGTTACTATTCATAATCACTAAATCCCTTAAACGTTTCTCAAACACAATTTCAATCTCGCTGGGACTTAACAACCCAGAGATTTCCCTGTACTTCCACGGATATTATATCTTGCACTTTCTCTTAGGTTTGACCTGTTGACTACCCCTGGTTGACTGGTTAGTTTGAGAGGAGTCAAATTTTGGTGCCGCTGCCAGGGAGGTTGTTGCGTGTTTCAAAACGTTTTTAGGTTTAGTGATTTTTCAAAACCCTCCTTGTACAAATTTCAGCACTTTGTAAAAATTTTTGTAAAAATCTTAATCATATCAAAAAGTTCATTAATACTTTTTAACAAAAAAAAAATATATATATATATATATATATATATATATATATATATATATATATATATATATATATATATATATATATATCATAAACAACAAAACAAATCGTGAAGTTAAATTACTTCGGTTTCTTTAAGATTGCAACCTACACAGGTGGAAAACGGAAGTTCTGACATTAAATTGCGAACTAAAGATAGATCCATTCTTCTCTCCCGCCACCCTGTGAGTGATTTTAAAGAAAACGATTTCGGTTAATGAATCGATACCAAAAATATTTACAAAAAGTTTTTTTTTCACACACACCAAAAAAAACATTTTGTTTTCTGATAATAATAAATACATAAAATACACTGTCGAAAACCAAGGCTGAATACATACCAACTGGGGTATGAACATTAATAAGTTCTCAAACTAAAGATTAAAACTTGCCTTTGTATCCTTGTGATTGGTGTACCTTTTTCAAAGAAGCCAGTCATACTATGATTATTGGTTTAAGTTCCCTGTTGTTCTGCCTCGGTCTTGTTTTAATTGACTTTGTTTTTTTAGTGCATGCACACTAAGCATGTTTCTCAAAAATACCAAAAATATTCACCTTCACTGGTGAGTGCTTATTCACTCACCATTTCTGAGCCAAAATAGGACTTAATAATCCAAAAACTAACCTAAAACGCCAAAGAAAACATGTTTTTGTGATTGTGAATGTGCAGGTACGAATATTTTGTGAAATGATGAAAAACAAACAAAAATCCGGCAAAAACAAGCATGAGAGTGGAACGAGTCAGAAAGTCAAAGCTGGCAATCAAGTTGAGCTTAAAAAGTAAAAAGAGATCCCTGAGTTTGAAGTTTTGCAAGATTCATCCTTTTTGAGAAAGTTTGATTAAATGGCAAGATTGGTCGCTGCACTTTGAAAGTTGACATATTCAGTCCTTCAGAGATTTATTTAGAGAAAAATGTCAACTCAACCCTAAAGAATTCAAAGTTGGCAAAATAAATCCTTGGAGATCAGTTTTGAATTTTGGCAGAATGGTTCCCTATTGTTTCATGAATTACACATTTAGTCCTTGGTTATTAAATCTGAATTTTCACTATGCAATACCAAGTCCAAATATTGAATCCAAATCCAATAAATTAAATCCAAAAGCCCAAAACATTAAACCAAAACAAAAGCCCAACACCCCTTGGTCAACACAACCCGGTCAAACCCCATTCCACGCGTCAAATAAAGTCAAACCCAATTTAATATTAACCCTTTTACCCGCCCCCCTTTTCACCCCCAATTACCCAGGTCTGATGAACCCTAATTACCCGTACACCCCAATTACAGCAATTAAGGGTACATATGTGAAATCAAAGGGTTTTTAGAAGTTTCTGGTGATGTCAGAGCGTGTCAGGGTATGTAAGAAGCACAAATAGGACACTTGGCAGCAGCTGATTAGAAGAGACGCGTCACTGGGATCAATCTAAAGGGTGTTATCAAAAGGCAATGATTGGGGACTAATCTTACGGCTCTAAGGTGATCCAAAGAAACACATAGCACACGGATTGCCAGCTTGGCAATCCGTGACCCTCAACCCTCACCTCTCCTATATATAGATGCTCTTGTAAGCTCAATTGAGTAGTAGTTGTAATTGATAGTGAAGCTCTGTCGAATTAGTTTCAGAATGTATGTAGATTAGATTTTGTATTAAATTCTTATTAGATTTTAATAAAATTTCAAGTTTTCTTTTATTCATATTAGCTTATTGATTCATCATTTAGTTTAACAGCTTTTATATCTCTATTACTTAGCTTATTTTCAGTTTCTGATTCAGTTAAACAATATCTCTTTTAAATTCAGTTTATAAAATTCAAGGAAAAACTCATAAAAAAAATAGAAAATATAAAAAATATAAAAATATAGTTTTACTTTTGGTCAAAACAGCTTGCAATAAAGCTTGATTACTACTGATACATCTCATTTAAGCTCTCTAGCTTAAGTGAGATTGGTTTGATATCAATTCATCAGCAGCTTAATAAGAAACTTTGGTTTGGTCAACAAAAGTCCCACAACACTTTGATCCAATGATTCCTATGGTGTAAGTGATAAACTGAGCTTGTTTGATCATTTTATCATATGTTTTAGCTTAATCTTAGTTGCAAATCTCAATTAGTATTTCTGTCATAATTTGGATTTGAGTTTTTGCATTTCTGTTTGATCTAGTGGTTTAATGTGATTAATTTGCTTGTAATTAGTGGTTTAGAATTGAGTAAGATTGAATAGTTTGAGTTTAGTGATCTAATTGAAGGAATTGTAGTTTAACTGTCACATAAAGGGGTGTTTGGAACTGAGATTTGCTATATATGATTGTGGTTGATTTGCTGGATTTATGTCTCACATAGGTTTATTTAGACTGGTAATAGAGATTTATATCATAAAATTGGTAGTTTAGTTCATTAAAAGTCAAAGTAGTTATCAAGTTAGCTTAACTGTTAGTGAATTGATAAAACAGTTAGAGTAATAGTTTTGATAGTTACATAGTAGTTCATTACAGCTTTATCTAATTCAAAAATTAGCTTAATACAACAAGTAGTAGAAGAATTAGTAGCTTAAAATTGGAATTGGTCAAAGTAGTATAGCATTAGTTAAGTCAACGTTTTCATTACAATTAGTTTCTGTTAGCTGCTGATCTAGGGTTAATTTAGAGCAACAATTAGATGTTTTAGATAGGGCTTTTGCGTTTTGAAGATTCTCAGTAGTACTATAGAGCTTTTGCCCCCATAATCTCTATCTAATTGGCTTTTAAGGACTGCTAATAAGTTGTTGCTATTTAGGTGTTTAGAACAAGTATCTGTTGTGACATTAGACCTGCTAGTGCCTATTTGAGCTTATACCTGTGCTTTTTTTGGCTTTTCTGAGTTCTATTGTAGTTGAATAAGTGTTGTGTATGGTCTGCTTCATCTAGCTTAATATGTTTGTAATTGTGCTTAAACATTGGCTTATTCATACTGCTTATTAAGCTTATCTTGAATCTGTGTGCTATCTTTGGTCTTAATTTTAGTTTTCTGAGCATATTTGAGCATAATAAGTTTGTAATAAAAGTTTCATTCAATTTGATCACAAGTGCTTATTGTTAAGCACTTGTGATAAGTAGTTTTCTATTAAATAAGCACTTCAACTGCTTATTTTGATTTCAAAATTTTTCTCCAAATTTATTTTATTATTTTTAATTTTCTGTTAATTTTTCAGATTTTTCTGAGTTAGTTTACTATTTTTCTTAATTTTTCTTAGTTTTAATTCAGTTTTTAATTCATTTTAATAAATAAAAATCAATAAAAATTTAGAAAAAGCTATAAAAAAAATCCAAAAATATTTTAGGAAATTCTTTTATTATATTTTAGATTTTTCAAAATTAAATTTGTAATTTTCACTTTTATTTTTCCATTTTTCTTTATTTTTAATCCATTTAAAAATACAAAAATACAAATAAATTCATAGAAAATAAATAAAAAGTCATAAAAATGTTTTTCTTTTTCTGAGAATTCTTTTTAATAGTTTAAGATTTTTAGAAATTTGTTTCACATTTGTAGGATCATTTTACGTTAAAAAGTTATGTTTTAATTCGTATGATACGTTTTAAATTTCGCGATTGATTTTCCGTTTTTAGATTTTAATCATTAGTGCATATATAGATTGTACATTTTACATAATTCGTGATTGTTTGTCATTATTTGAATTACTTGACATCAAATTTCACATTTACCACTTTTCACTACACGGTTTTCACGAATCAATATTCTTTGATTCCATTCACACCTTCGTACGGATACGACTCGGGTGATCCGTATTTCTTGCAGATCTCCTCGATATTATACTTATATATTATATAATTGATTTTGAAACAATCAATTTTTGGCGCCGCTGCCGGGGAATGTTGAAGTGAGTTTTTGAATATTCGTTTTGAAAAATCGTGTTTTGATAAGCCTTCCCTTATCATGTATATATTTTCTATGAAAATATAAAAATTGAAAAATCAAAAATAATTTTCCTAAAGTGTTTGCAAAATTACAAAAATAAAGTTACAGTCTCGACTCTCCCGTGGAAGGGAGAGCGTTGTAAACCAAATAAGCCTCACAACATAAGAAAAACGTGAAATTAGTTGTTTATCGGATTACTTCAATTCTACAACCGATTAAGCGGGAAATACGGAAGCTAAAACATTAAATTGCTAGCTGAAGAGAGAAACACTCTTCTTTCCCGTCCCGTCGCGAGTAGATTTGAAGGAAACGGTTACGATTAATGTAACGTTTTATAAAAAAAACAAAAGAAAAAAAAAGTTTTTGAGATTTGTTTAAATAAAAAAAAATACAAAAAGATTTTCCTTTTGCTTTTCTTTTTCTTTTTCTTTTTAATTTTTTTTTTTTTTTTTGGTGTATGCACACCCGTTCTTCTTTTGAGAGTCTTATATCTCCTTTGTCAAACCCCGAAAGGGTAATTCGACACACACACCGTGTCCATTTCCCTAACGTTGTGGAAATGGACCTGAATAATCAACACCCTCCGGTAGGTGGTGATGATCACCAGCACGTGCCAGCTCCCAATCTCCGAACGATGGAGGAGCTGTGCCAACCCACAATGCATGGTAGAGGTGGCCAGATTACCCCTCTCAAAATTGAGGCAACGGATTTTGGACTAAAGCATCATATGATACAACAAGTCCAAAATTCATGCCAATTTCACGGATTGCCGGGTGACGATGCCAATAAGCATCTCAACAAATTTTTAACCGTCACCCAAAGCATGAAACAACATGGGGTCTCCGATGACGCCCTCCGTCTTTCTCTCTTCCACCAAAAATATATTAAAAAAAATCAAAAATTTTGAAGAAAAATGAATGAAAAAGTCATGAAAAAGCAAAAAAAAAAGAGAAAAAGTTGAAAAAGTTGTGCAAAAATATAATAAAGTTTGAATAAGTGTTTTGACACCTTGTTGACTTTCTTGCTGGTGAGAGTAAGAATAAATATTTTGACTTGACCGGGCGTGTTGAGCCCTAGCTTGTTCCCTTAACCAATGATAATCATATAAGCTTGTGCTAGTTTTGTACACAAGGAGCTATAAAATGTGAATTCTATCTTAAGAATCTGCAAGTTCCCGTAACTGACTTTATACATGCGCAACTTAAAAGCTTTCGCTAGTCTTTTACATTAGGAGCTAGAAAACGCGAATTCTTCTTCTAGAATTTGCAAGTTTCCGTAACTGACTTTATATATGCGTGGCTGATTATCGGCAAAGTATTCGCTGGTTTAATTATTTGGAATCTTAAATTGCGAAGAGCGAGAAATGATAGAGTTTATTTAGAAGTTAGATGCTAAACGTGGAGTAGTTGGTTCTCTTTAGAGCTCATGAGAGGTACTTGTGGCTTTTTACTCCCATAAAATACGTCACCAATATATAATAGATGTTCTAGGTTAATTAGTGGTATTTAGGTTTGGATAATATTTAGTTCTTTATTTTCTTAAAAGAATCTTTGCTTTAGAAGTTGGGTACATATCAAGGAACATCAAAAATAAGAGCAAAAATGAAAAAAAAAAAAAAAAAAAAAAAAAAAAAAAAAAAAAAGGTCAAAAGTTGATTATGTATGTGGTTTTGGAGCTACCCGATAAGCTTCCATTGATGTTGAGAAAAAGTAAAGAAAGAAAAAGTATGAAAATATGAGAAAAGTGAAAAATGAAAGTTATGATGAATAAGAGTTTGAATGTAAATAAGTTGTTAGCGCGTGAGGTGCATGTGGATGATTCTGAATTGGACACATGAGGTGCACGTGTAGTACTCCGCAACTTATCTATGATATTGTATGTACCCAAATTCCTTGATGTGGACCGAATTTCTATTGCAGTGGTTCTTGAAAGAAAATGAAAAACTACTTATCGTTTAAACTTGGTATAACTATCGGACTAAAAAGTATTGAAACGAGAAATGAAGAAATTCATTTCTCAACAAAAGTAAAATATTGAGATACAAAAACTTAGGACGTAGGAGTAAGAGTTCACAAGTAACTTTTATGAGTAGTGTTAGCATTTAACTTGTAGATAAGCTGTGATCTCGTTTGTACGTTTAGTTTGGGGGCTTGTGAAAAATCAAGGATAACGATTTTTATCCGTATGGTCACTTCTCCATGAGAGGTGTTTCTACTTTCATTACTATTTTTGGACTTTTCACACTTCATACATGTGACGGTTTGTTGAACTTTCATTATTTTGCAGAATGGGTCCCTATTGTTTCATGAATTACACATTTAGTCCTTGGTTATTAAATCTGAATTTTCACTATGCAATACCAAGTCCAAATATTGAATCCAAATCCAATAAATTAAATCCAAAAGCCCAAAACATTAAACCAAAACAAAAGCCCAACACCCCTTGGTCAACACAACCTGGTCAAACCCCATTCCACGGGTCAAATAAAGCCAAACCCAATTTAATATTAACCCTTTTACCCGCCCCCCCCCCCCCCCTTTTCACCCCGAATTACCCAGGTCTGATGAACCCTAATTACCCGTACACCTCAATTACAGCAATTAAGGGTACATATGTCAAATCAAAGGGTTTCTACAAGTTTGTGGTGATGTCAGAGCGTGTCAGGGTGTGTAAGAAGCACAAATAGGACACTTGGCAGCAGCTGATTGGAAAAGACGCGTCACTGGGATCAATCTAAAGGCTGTTATCAAAAGGAAATGATTGGGGACTAATCTTACGGCTCTAAGGTGATTCAAAGAAACACATAGCACACAGATTGCCAGCTTGGCAATCCGTGACCCTCAACCCTCACCTCTCCTATATATAGATGCTCTTGTAAGCTCAATTGTGTAGTAGTTGTAATTGATAGCGAAGCTCTGTCGAATTAGTTTTAGAATGTATGTAGATTAGATTTTGTATTAAATTCTTATTAGATTTTAATAAAATTTCAAGTTTTCTTTTATTCATATTAGCTTATTGATTCATCATTTAGTTTAATAGCTTTTATATCTTTATTACTTAGCTTATTTTCAGTTTCTGATTCAGTTAAACAATATCTCTTTTAAATTCAGTTTATAAAATTCAAGGAAAAACTCATTAAAAAATAGAAATATAAAAATTATAAAAATATAGTTTTACTTTTGGTCAAAACAGCTTGCAATCAAGCTTGATTACCAGTTATACATCTCATTTAAGCTCTCTAGCTTAAGTGAGATTGGTTTGATTTCAATTCATTAGCAGCTTAATAAGAAACTTTGGTTTGGTCAACAAAAGTCAACAACACTTTGATCCAATGATTCCTGTGGTGTATGTGATAAGCTGAGACAGATTTGGAAGGTCTCTGCCTATCTTAAAGATAGGCAAGCAAAGTGAATCCACCTCTGTTCTTGCTGAGGTGGAAATACCTTTTAAGTTTTGTTCAAATTCCTAGTTTCTAGCTTAATCTATGGTAATTTGGATTGGACTTGATAGTTACTGTTTAATTGATTGAAGTTGATGTTGTAGTAGTAGTAATAGGTGTAATTGAGCTTGTTTGATCATTTTATCATCTGTTTTAGCTTAATCTTAGTTGCAAATCTCAATTAGTATTTCTGTCATAATTTGGTTCGAGTTTTTGCATTTCTGTTTGATCCAGTGGTTTAATGTGATTAATTTGCTGGTAATTAGTGGTTTAGAATTGAGTGAGATTGAATAGTTTGAGTTCAGTGATCTAATTGAAGGAATTGTAGTTTAACTGTGACATAAAGGGGTGTTTGGAACTGAGATTTGCTATATATGATTGTGGTTGATTTGCTGGATTTCTGTCTCACATAGGTTTATTTAGACTGGTAATAGAGATTTATATCATAAAATTGGTAGTTTAGTTCATTAAAAGTCAAAGTAGTTATCAAGTTAGCTTAACTGTTAGTGAATTTATAAAAAAGTTAGAGTAATAGTTTTGATAGTTACATAGTAGTTCATTATAGCTTTATCTAATTCAAAATTTAGCTTAATACAACAAGTAGTAGAAGAATCAGTAGTTTAAAATTGGAATTGGTCAGGGTAGTATAGCATTAGTTAAGTCAACCTTTTCATTACAATTAGTTTCTGTTAGCTGCTAATCTAGGGTTAATTTGGAGCAACAATTAGATGTTTTAGATAGGGCTTTTGCATTTTGAAGATTCTCAGTAGTACTATAGAGCTTTTGCCCCCATAATCTCTATCTAATTGGCTTTTTAGGACTGCTAATAAGCTGTTGCTATTTAGGTGTTTAGAACAAGTATCTGTTGTGAAATTAGGCCTGCTAGTGCCTATTTGAGCTTATACCTGTGCTTTTTTTGCTTTTCTGAGTTCTATTGTAGTCGAATAAGTGTTTTGTATGGTCTGCTTCATCTGGCTTAATCTGTTTGTAATTGTGCTTAAACATTGGCTTATTCATACTGCTTATTGAGCTTATCTTGAATCTGTGTGCTATCTTTGGTCTTAATTTGAGTTTTCTAAACATATTTGAGCATAATAAGTTTGTAATAAAAGTTTCTTACAATTTGATCACAAGTGCTTATTGTTAAGCACTTGTGATAAGCAGTTTTCTATTTAATAAGTACTTGAACTGCTTATTTTGATTTCAAAATTTTTCTCCAAATTTATTTTATTATTTTTAATTTTTTGTTAATTTTTCAGATTTTTTTGAGTTAGTTTACTATTTTTCTTAATTTTTCTTAGTTTTAATTCATTTTAATAAATAAAAATCAATAAAAATTCAGAAAAAGCTATAAAAAATCCAAAAATATTTTAGGAAATTCTTTTATTATATTTTAGATTTTTCAAAATTAAATTTGTAATTTTCACTTTTATTTTTCCATGTTTCTTTATTTTTAATCCATTTAAAAATACAAAAATACAAATAAATTCATAGAAAATAAATAAAAAGTCATAAAAATGTTTTTCTTTTTCTGAAAATTCTTTTTAGTAGTTTAAGATTTTTAGAAATTTGTTTCACATTTGTAGGATCATTTTTCGTTAAAAAGTTACGTTTTAATTCGTACGTTACGTTTTAAATTTCACGATTGATTTTCCGTTTTTAGATTTTAATCATTAGTGCATATATAGATTGTACATTTTGCATAATTCGTGATTGTTTGTCATCATTTGAATTACTTGACATCAAATTTCACATTTACCACTTTTCACTACACGGTTTTCACGAATCAATATTCTTTGATTCCATTCACACCTTCGTACGGATACGACTCGGGTGATCCGTATTTCTTGCGGATCTCCTCGATATTATAGTTATATATTATATAATTGATTTTGAAACAGTCATTCACCCTCTCACCTTTTTGATTCTTTATCCCTTACCCTCTGTAATCCTTTGATTCTTTCTATGTCTTATTCCCACCATCTTGATTATCAATGGTGTGGTGGTCCTCATAATGGTGGTAATTGTCCCAGTTGTAGCATGATGGAGTCAGGAAACGGGTCTGTCTATAACCAGAATCCCTATTCCTACCATGCTACAACTGATTTATTCCATCAGCCCCCACACCATGAAATACAGACATATTCATGTGAATTTTGTGGAGGTCCTCACCAAGGATTTGAGTGTCAAACCAGGAACACGTTTGTCTATGAACAGTTTCCTGGTAACAATCAAAGTTTTGAAAATGAACAATATCCATATTATTCACTGAATCAGTCACAACAAACTTATTGTTGTGAGCACTGTGGAGGTCCACACTTTAGCTCTGATTGTCCAACAAGGAATCCATTTCCTTGTAACAATTACGACTATTCGTATCAAGACCAACATCCACAGTACCAAATGATTCAAGCAACTCCTCAACAAATCCAGCAAGACCCTTGTCTGGAGGCTCTTGAGATATTGAAAGAACTTAAGGAGAAGTTAGCTAATATATCGTTTCAAAATTCTCGTGAGAAATCTATTGAATTACTTACAGAAAAACGAGATACTAGCATGGAAGAATTACTAGTCAAAGAGCATGCAGCTAAAATACGTGCAACATTTTGCAATGCTGCTCTTCTCTACGACGATGATGACAGTGATGATGAAGATACATTACAAGTTTGTAATGATTCATCAATTTCATCACTTGAAATTCCATCCATGGAAAATCAGGGAGAAAAGAATATGACTGAATTACTAGCAATAGAACAAATGGAACTTATAGAATCCATGACTGCTAGTCCTTCTCAACTCCCTCAGTCTATTGATATCACACCCGAAGTTCCCACTAACTCTCTGAGTATGGGGGACGAGCATCTTGACACTGTTCTTGAAAAGGAATCGGATGAATTCATAAAGTCTAGTGTTGAGAACCTTGTCCCAATCCCAAGTGAGTTCCAGGGAATTCTTGACCAAATGTGTGATCTACCTTACCCTCCTGAAAATCTAAAAGATCATTTTGAGACTTTCTCCGATTTTAATGATGATTATACATCTTATGGAGAAGTTGAGTATGTAGAGGCATCACTGCCTCATTCTGATGTTGACCCTCTTCTTGAGGAGTTCACAAATGAACTTACTCACATCAATCCACTTCCATTAGGAAGTGATGATGATCTGTTTGACTTCGAAGCCGATCTGGGAGAAATTGAAAATCTTTTAAATTCTAATCCCAACATCGAGCTTGGTACTTCACATGTTGATGAAAATTCTTTATCTTCTGGAGTCATCAGTCATGTGGAAGGATTACCTGCTGAGCTAGTCAGCTTAGAAGAAGAGAATGATGAACCTGACAATGAAATAAAAAATGAATCTCTTCGTGCAACATTATTGAATGTCAGTTTCCTCATTTCTAAAATCGAGGCTTTCAATAAGAAACCCATTTCTTCTCCTATCCTCACCAAGGATAGTGACATTCCTTCCAATGATTCTATACCGGAATTTGAAGCCTTCAGTTTTGATCATACGGGAGAGAAGATTAGTGGCAGTACCACTTCTCATTCTCATAATTCTCTTATGAATCATTTACCTTCAAAGAGTTCTCCTGTGAACTCACTCACATCAATCCAGAATATGATTCATTCACCTTCGAGGAGTTCTCTAGTGAACTCACTCATATCATATCTCCGCCGGAGTATGATAAATTCTATTTTGATCTATAAACACCCGGGATACGTCTTGATCAAATGAGCTTTAAATGATGAGATTCATGATATTGAAATTTTAAATTCTCATTCTGAATCTCTACCTGATGATGATGAGTTAGTCAAGATTGTTATCATGACTTTCTTTCTCTTCTTTGCTTATCCCGTAACTTCTCCTGTCCTTCACTCCTACAAGAGTGAGGATATTATCTTTGACCCCAACATCTCAATTTATCAATCTTTTGAGCCGGGTATATCTCATCGGTGTGGAACTTTCACGTACTTCAATGTTTGTCTAAACATCTTGAATGAAAGTCCGATGGAGATTGTCTCTTCCACATGATACTTCCCCATGAACCAATGAATTCGGGGTCGAGTCAAGCTAGTGACTCGGTAAACAAAAACATTTGCATAACATGGGGTTTTCACCCTAAGTGTGGGGGAGGTACCCCTGCTGCTGTTGCCATGTAAATTTCCATTAAAAAAAATGTGTGTATATATAAAGTGAAAAATGTTGTTCCCACATTTAGCTACTAATGTTGCCTTTTTACGTTCAAAGATTCGGCATAATAGCCAGGACTTTGAATATTGAGGACAATATTCAATTCTAGTGTGTGTGGGGGGGGGGGAATTCTGGAGAATTTGATCACATTCTAACCCAACAAATGGTTATCAGTCCACCATGTCTAACCCACATAAGGACTGGCTAATCCAAAAGCAAATGGCTCTTGGTAAAGATATCTCAAAACCGTTTATGGCTGACAATTTGCCAAAAATTATATGGTATTCAACTCACCATATCTTTAATCGTGAAGAGTTGGCTAGTCTAAAAGTAAACGGCTTTTGGTAAAGACAAATCAAATCCGTTGACAGCTGATGGTTTCCTCAAAATCGTTTGGTTATCAATGTACCAAAGTATTATACTGAAACACTTGGCTACTCAAGAAGTAATGGCTTTTGGTAAAGAGACAACAAATCCATTAAATTTTCATAAAAGATTGCTAGGGACTAGCAATATTTTAGTGTGTGGGATTGATGAGTGTGTAAATACTTATCATTTTTGTCTTATCTAAACTGCAAAAACATTCAAAAACACTCAGAAATGCATCAAAATACAGAAAATATCCAAGGATTGTGTTTTATATGTTTCAGATGCAAAATGATTGAAAACAAATGAAAAATGAATAAAGTTTGCATAATTGGCAGTTTCAGTCCCTCAACTTTCAAAACTTGACAAAATCAGTCCATGAGCATTTATTTTGTAAGAAAAGTCAACAAAGGTCCTTGGAAAGTCAAAAGTTATCAAAAATGGTCTTTGGGTGAAAAGTTTGGAGAAATTACAAGATTGGTCCCTACAGTTTGGAAATTGGCAGAAATGGCCCCTAAGCAGTAGATTTGGATGAAAAATCAACAATGGTCCTCGGAAATACAAAGTTTGTCAAGTTTAGTCCTTTGGTGAAAAGTCTGGGAAAATTACAAGATTGGTCCTCCAAGTTTCAGAGTTTGACAGTTTTGGTCCCTGGGAATAAAATTGGAAAAATCAAAATTGGTCCTTGTACTATTCAACCTTGTCAAGTTTCACCCTCATCACAACTTTGTAAATGTTACATTTCCAGCCCCTATAAAAACAAAAAAATTACATGAAAGGTCCTTGTGAAATAAAACCAAACGGATCCAAAGATATCATAACACCAAATCCAAAATCCAATCCACACACAAAACAGATCCAGTCCATATACTTCCTTGGCCCAACACCACCAAAGGCCACTCCCGTTTTTAATAATACCAGTTTGGCCAGGGTCAAACCCACTCTCCCCCGTCCCCTCCTTCTTTTCCACCTTTGAACCAAAACCACCCTAGTATTCTCCCACCATCACCACTTGCACTCTGCCACCACCTCCCTTATCCCTTCCACTTACACTTCCCAAGAGCATTTAATGCACCCCCCCCCCCTATGGCTACAAACTAAGTCCAATTTGTCTGAACCAATTTTCCCGCCAAAAAGCAATGGATGGCTAGGATGAGAGTTTTTAATCCAATGGTTCACTTTTATGCTGGGAAATGCTTTGTGGGACCCACCAAGCCCTAAACATCACTTATAAATGAAGGAGGAAGACCAGAGAGGACTGGAGTAGTTAATTAGTAGTTTTTAATGTAATTTAGATGTCGGCTTAATATAATTTAGCTTTCTAAGTATTATTCTTAGTTTTCAAATTGTAATCTCAGTGTTAGTATTGTAATTTCAAGTTTACTTAATCAAAGTTTCAAGTTTCAAAGTTTTAATTTGAATTTGCCAAATTTCCTTAAATTTTTATGATAACTCAATACATGTTGAAATAGTTATGTTATTGTTCCATAGAGCACATTTCAAGCTATTTGTAAGTTTGTATAAGTTAAGTTTGTTTCATAACCTGTTTTAGTTCAAAAACTTAAAAATCAAAAAAGTTAGTGAAAAAGTAAAAAAAAATCAAGAAGAAGAGAAGAAGAAGATGGATACAGTGGTTTAGAGCTTTTGGAAAGCAATAGGGTGTTTTAGAAATTGGATTGGAGTATCACACAGTTGCCTTTATTTGTAAGTTTCATTTTTCCAAATTCTTGCATAGCTATTGTAGCCATTGCTTATCTAGTGCTTATTCTATGTTTGTTTCAGCTTATTCTAATTCCCATTTGCTTATTAGAATCATTCTGGTTTAATTCTTGTAGTTTGTTTGTGTTCTCATTAAATTGATAAGTTAATTGTTAGACTAGCTTAGTTTTGCTTATTTAGGTTTACTTATTGTGTACTGCTTATTATGGATTGAGATTTGCTTATTATGTGTCTATAAACTTGTTTCAAGCTAATTTGCTCAAGTTTGTCCCAAAAATATTTGATTCCCTTGGAAAATTCCAAAACAGTTAACTGTTAAGGGGTGTTTGGTTTAGTGTGTCCTACTGAGACTTAGTGAGATTCATGGCATCTTACTTGTTGGATCATGTTTGATTATAAACCATTACAATATTTTAGTCTTAATATCTAGTTTTCATGTGACCAAAAGTCAAAATCAACCAATAACCTTTCATATATGTTCACTGTGTGGAATTTAAGATTCATAAGCCCTCATATCATTGCATAAGTTGTAGTTTTAGAGTAATTTAGCTTTATTTTAGCTTTTTACATCCTTTTCAGTCATCTTAGATCAACCAAATCTCAAATAAGTCAAACTAAGTTTCAAGTTCAAAAATTCAACAATTGCATGTTCTCAGTTTTTCAAAATATTGGACGAATTTTCATGAATTTTGTGTTAAGAATTAGGGCTGTTTTGCAAACAGCTCCCCTGCACCAAGGGAGTTTGGGTTTTAAGTTGTTTTCATAAGCTTCTCAAAAGCTCACATGTGGGTCCCACAGTGTGAGCTTGGGCTTTTTAGAAAGCCCATGAGCTATTCTTTAAGGATCGTAGCTTATTTCTTGCTTTGTAGCTTATTTAATAGGGCTGCTAGTAGCTTTTATTTTGCCAAATTCCACCCCCTACACTGAGTAATCAGTGTGAACCTCCCAACTTCTAGGCCTTCCCCAGTGCTTATTAGTGGGCCCCATTTTTTGAGTCTTGGCTTATTAGAAAGCCATTTTGGCTGGCTTGTTGATTCAAGTTTTATACCAGACCCTTGTTCACCCCTGTGGGCCCCACATTGGGCTGTAAAGTCCCACTTTTGGCCTGTTGTGGTCTGTGGTAAATTGGATTGCTTATTTAAGATTGTTGGCGTAACCAGAGTGCTTATTCTGTAACTTGTACCTATTTTGTAATCATCTCAGTAGAATATAGCTTGTTTAGTAAGTTGTAGCTTATTGGTAGCTTTTTGCTCAAAAATCAAGTTTCAAATAGCTTATTAGACTTTCTGTTTCAACTTTGGTCTTGCCCACTTTAATTTTAGTGATAGCTTCTATTTAATAAGCTTTTGCTTTTTAGCTTATTTTTGTGCTTTTTCATTAAGCACTTAGGTGTTTTCTTATTTTCCTAAGTTTCTGCACCAGCATAGTATTTATATAAAATTTTTTCAGATTTTTATCTTTTTAGTTAGTATTTTCTATAATTAATATTAGTTTAAATAATTATTAAGTAATATTAGTATATTAAATAGTTTTATTAATTTTTATAAAACAATAGTACTTTTTATATTTTTCTTCGGTTTTATAAATCATAAAGTATTTTTAGAAAATAATTTCACAATTGTTACTGTTAATTTTCTCTTTTTATTAAATAATTAGTTTAACTAGCTTTTAATTAATAATTAAGTAAATAATTAGTAAAATAGTTTAATAATATTTTTTATAAACTTTTTATAATTTTGTAAGATTCTTGTAATGGTATATTTTTTTTTTTTAGTATTTTTAATAACTTAAATTAGTTTAATTAGTTTAATTAATATAATTAGTAATTAATTAATATTAAATCCACAAAAAGACAAAATGATATATTTTTTTTGTTTTTAAATTATTTTTAAGTTATTTTAGAATTTTTAAAAGTAAATTTTCTTTTTCTTAGGTTTAATTAATATTATATTATATTTAGTTTAACTTAATATTAATTAGTAATTAAATAGTTTTAATTAATATTAAATAATAAAATAATCAAAAAAATATTTTTCTTTTTTATAAAATTATATTTTAAAAATAAGTTTGTAAAAAAGTCATTTTCACCCCTTCTAGTTTATTTTTGCTTAATTTGTCTTTTTCCCAGTACGCGTTTACGTTTGTTTTAATTTAATTACGTTTTAGGTATATCTGATTTCCAGTTATTGTTAATATTTCTTATTTGTTTTATTTTCATTTATATCTGCTTAGTGTAATTTATCCAAATCATTATTTGTTACTATTCCCAATCACTGAATCCCTAGAACGTTTCTCACACACAATTTCAATCTCGCTGGGACAGAACGACCCGGGGATTTCCCTGTACTTCCACGTATATTACATCTTGCACTTTCTCTCAGGTTTGACCTGTTGACCACCCTTGGTTGACTGGTTAGTTTGAGAGGAGTCAATTACTAAATGTTCTATGATAGTTCATGTGTACGTTTAATGGTCTTGTTATTTGTTGGGCACGTTTAGTGTGATATTGAGGTCACAATAATTCATGAGGGCACGTTTTAGGCTTTAGGTGATACGAGAGAACTCAAAACATGTTTATAAACTCATTTAGGAAGAGTTAGGACACAAAGGATCTCATTAGAAATAGTCTTGACCAAATTTGGTATGTTTGTGAGATGCACGAACTCGTTAAGCTTTGGCATTGTTTTACTGTTCATTTATACATATAAATCAAATGTATTAGTTGTTCTTTATTCTCGGTAATGTGGTAAACCAAGTGGTATAATTTGTTACATAGGTTGTGTGTCGAATTATCCAAATAACGAGTCAAAGTGTTTGTGTGTTAAATCGTGTGTGTTAGACATTTAGTTTGTTAATAGATTGAATCATGGGCTTGCTCGGTGGGCTTAGGTATAGTGAGCCCAAAAGATTTTAATTAAGGGTCCGTTTGGTTATTAATTGGGTTTAGGGATTGGGCTAGGTGTGATCAAGGCGCAATGTGTAATTATAGGTTGTCAAATTTTGACATTCAGGCTCATTTGGAAAAATGAGGAAACGAGGGGGAGGGGGGGTTGTGAGTGTGTTGTGTTGTTTTGGTGATCAAAACAATACCAGGGTTTGATTTGTACATGTTTTAATATATCATGGTATGCGTGTGAGCTCGTTCCAGGGAAATGTGAATCACATAACATATATTGATTCATTGTTGCACAGTATAAGCAAAAGTTAAAATTTTTGCCTAAAAATGTGTGTGTGAATAGTAATACATAATTATTCCTTGATTAACGTTTATTAATAACTGGGGATTTTTACAAGGTGCTACTGGTTTCCTCGTCGGATTCCTTTTTTTTTTTTTTTTTTTTTTTTTTGCCATCCCTAGTTATAACATTACTATGCATAATTCGTTGGAATCTGTTGAGGAACTCCACTGCCTCAGGTGCAAGGAAACCAAAAGTATCAAACGTGAAAGGAATAAAAACATGTTGATTTTGAATGCAAGTTTCCTCGTGTTTTGCCGCTTTGTATACATCATGACATATACATTAGACGGGACTTCATCTCGCAAACATTATCTGATACATTATAGCATGCATATTAAGCGAGACATAATCTCACATTCTAATTAACAAATTTGTTTGCATACTAATAAGCCAAACACCTTATTAGTTATGAACAACTAACAATCTTATAGTTCATTTCTGCCTATTACAACATAGACTAAATAAAGAATTTGACAATTCTTGTTCAAAGTCTAATAAAAGCACTCAGGATGATTAAATAGTAAAAGGCCTGTAACTCTTAGAGCACATGGTACAATGACTACTATCCCACGTTAAACCTTAACTCTCATGCGTTAACGTGCGTTATTCCATACCATGGTCTTGCGGTAAAGCCACGTTAACGTGGCATGTTAGCAATTTCATGCAGCGTTAAGCTGCTAGACCGAATAAAATAAATTTACACTTTGGCCCCTTATAAATAGTTATATTATGTGAATTACGAAAACCCAAAAATACAAAACACCCCCTTAGATTTAGAATTCAAATCATAATTTAAAATTCATTATCGAATACAAAACAATATGCAAATATAAATCATCCAACAATACTCATGAAGCTTTTATATAGATTTGTAATTGTCAATGAGATCTAACTTCTCTTCCCACATTTGCAACACTTGTTCCCTAACCATCTTCAAGGCGACATGAAGTTGCAGATTTGTTTCATCGTTTCTTAATAGATTTTCTAGACCGACCCTGATTGCTAGATGGTCTTGAGGCAGCTCACGCAGCCTTTCGATCTCTGGAGCACGATCATGCTTCTGTAATATAATACGAGTTATCTCACCTAGCAAATTGTTAATCAGCCTGAGCTCTTTTTCTTGTTCATTGCGTAATTGGGTAAGGATAGTTCTTTGCACCTCGGCTGGTTCGCTAGCCATAGTGTTTGTGTAAGAATACGAAGTGTTGTAAAAGTGGCATTTATAGGTGAAACTAGGCATTAGAGGATATTGTAAGGGAAACTAGTTGTTAAGCATTTTATTCAGATTCAAACTAGCTGTTAAGCATTTTAACTATACAAAATATTAAAAACGATACGGAAAATGTTACAAATGATACTAAATCATACAACACCGTTAACCATAAACTAGCCATATGGGGTGGTTTCTTAAAACCTCCCACACGTGAATATATTGGAAGCTTCTCCCACCATAGCGTTGCTGAAAAATGGTCTTTGCAGTGTCAAGACGATCTCCGGCATTTATCTCCCTTGTACTAAATAACTGCGTGTAAATATTTTTGAATCTTTTACATTCACTGTTAAGTGATGTCCATTTACCAACAAGCATATGTTTGTTACGATTGTCACCCTCATTCCGATGGTTGAACTTGTCTACAACCTGATTCCAAAATGAGGGATCATTATAGACGTCTTGGTAAACTAAAATCCAAACTTCAGCCAGCAATTTTTCTTCTTCTTTCCACCAACGAGTACTCATCTCAAATGTTTGAAGTATGGAAAATAGTGTGAATTTGTATGTTATTTATAGATGGTGAGAAAATAAAAAATGAGCGGGATAAATTTAACTTTCGAATTCAAAAGATGGGCAGGATAAATTCTAATTTCAAATTCAAAAGACAGGCTGGATTTCAATATTGAAATTCAAATGGTCTTGATTTATTCAAACTTAAAGCAACAGTACAACATATTAAAAATGATATGGAAAAACAAATACACACGATACAGAAAAGATAAACACGATATGAAAAACAACACATTTCATTCGTCCCATTTTGGGTGGCTTCTCAAAATGAACCACACATGAAAATATTGGAAGCTTTTCCCACCAAAGCGTCCTTCAAAAATGTTCTTTGCATTCTAGAGATGATTATTGTCATCCTGGCTAGTACGCTGCAAATGCTTGTCAATATCATTGAATTTTTTACATTCACTGCTAAGTCTTGCCCATTTACCTATAACCATATTTTTGTTACGGTATACACCGTCAGACTGATTGTTGAACTTTTCTACAACCTGACTCCAAAAAGAGCGTTCATCGTATTTGGCTACATCCAGAGAAACTTCAAGCCAACCTTCAGCTAGCAAGTTTTCTTCTTCTAATGACAAACGATTATTCATTGTAAAATGGTTTAGATATTGAAGTGTGTGAAGAATAGTATGATATGGTATGTTATTTATAGGGGTTTACAGAAATTTAAAATTTGAAATTCAAAATTAAAAAACAAGCAGGATAAATTCAAATTCAAAACCGGGCGGGATTTTTTGAAATTTCTAAATTCAAAAAATGCGCGGGATATATGTAAAATTAAAATTCAAATTGAAACTGGGGGTGGGGGACTTATTCAAACATCAAATTCAAATTGAGATGGTCAGGATTTATTTAAAATTCAAATTAAATTTGAGACGGGCGGGATATATGTAACACCCCCATTTTTCACTGATCGCAGCGGATTAAGTGTTTGGGGTATTACCTCATGGATCATAGATACAGTAATAGGGAATGACTCAAAAAGAGACATTTTATAAAAATGAGTTATCATTCAATAAAATTATCAGAGTTTTATAAGATGAGGTCCCGTAAATCTAAATGTGAGATGTTATGTTTGAATGATAACCAAATAGAAAGTCTTTCAAGTCTCGTGCATCTCCATGCCATAATTCCCAAAGAACTCCGTTACCTATGATACATGCTTAAAAAGTCAACACTAGGTTTTGAGTGAGAGTCATAGGTTTAGGGATTAGTGAATACAAGTTCCTCAGGGTTCAGTTGTTACACCCTTCAAGGAAAATGTAGTTGTGTGTGTGTGTGATAATTGCAATGCATGTACAATTATCAAGAGTTGGTCTGTTGCACTAAGCTCATGAACAATCCGGGTCATGGGGGCTGCAGACCCAAACCATGAGGGGATGGGAGGATAACTTGCCAAAGTTCATCCTTCAGTGAGGGTTTAAATATAATACTTATTGGTACCTTCCAGTGAGAGGTAGTACCAACGGGAGTTGTCAAACTCCAATAGATCTATCTATTATATTCGCGTTCACTTGTGTAAAATATCACAAGCGATTAGATTCATGAATTTTGTTGTGTAGGGGTGGCAGATAGTTTACTCGTGCAACAACCAAAGAAAAAGACTTGTATTCGATTTAAAGCAAGTAGCATGTATCCCCCTTACATGGTTTGTAAAGCATTTAAAAAGAGTGGGGCTATGAAAACTTACATGGGCTTAGGGAAATCTAATTGATGTGAAAAGTGACTCGAGACTAGACTGCTTACTCACGTATCCTTGTTGTATTGTTGGTGTGGATGTATGTCAAGCTTTAGTTATCTTGTTTAAGTTTCTTAGGTAATCATTCTTAGGGTTGTAAATGTTTTAGATATAACATAACACCGTTCGGGCCGTCACAATCCAGAAGTATAAGACTCCTCACATGAAGCTCCCTACTATTATATTATTTTAACAACATAATACCGTTCGAGCCATCATAATTCAGAAGTTAATACTCCTCACATGAAGCTCCCTACTATTGAGCTATGTTATTATTAAGTTTAGTTATAACATAACACCGTTCGGGCCATCATAATTCACAAGTACATGCAATAATCGTTTGAGGAGCAAGGGCACTTTAATTTGTAAACCCAGTAAACTCGTCAAAACGAAATATCCACATGGTACTCCTCACATGAAGCTCCATAGTATTGTGTTATGCTTCTAACTTATATAAAGTTTTATATTTATAAAAATACTTTAACTTTATACCCCTATAGTTTATATATTTACAAAATCTACCCTAGACTTATATACTTATATTTATAACTATCTAAACTAAGCAAAATTAGTCCCTATACTTATTTGTTTTAGGAAAATGGCAGAAATGACCCTTGGACTTATAAGTTTTCAAAATTTACCATTTATACCCTTTACTTTATAACTTTTGCAAAACTAGTCCTTATTAGTTTATAACTACTTATCTTTTTATCCTAATGTTATATACTTTGCAAAAAGGGTCCTTATACTTTTAAATTCTAAGAAATGTCAAAAATAGTCCCTAGACTTAATATTTTTAGAAAGTTACCATATATACCCCTATGCATGGAAAAATTTGCAAAACTAGTCCTAATTCCATACAACCTATATTTTTATAAAACAAAAAGGTTTCCTAGCTTATGTTTAACTAATATTAGCTTAATTAATTTACCTAAACTAGCTTATAGCTTATTATAAGGTATTATAGCATATAATTAGTATTTAGTGCATAATTAGGGTTTTAAAAAGAAAACTAGCAAATGAAAATGATCAAAGCTCAAGCAAGGGTTCCTAGGTGATCTAATGTATCTAATATCTATCCTAGGACTGTAATAAAGCTCATAGAAGCAAGGATAAAAGCTTACGTGACTAGAAGTGGGGGAACAAGGGTTTTAGGGTTTCCTAGGGCAAAACTATTCCGACAAGGCCTCAAGGCTTATGGTACTCGAATTCTATGGCTACTAGGGTCTTAATTCTACTACTAACTACAGAATATAAGAGGTGAAGAGAAGTGGAGAGGTATGGTTTGGAATTAGGGGTGTACGAGGGTATTTATTGGCCGAGGGAGGGGGTTTAGGTGTCAAAATGGGTAGTGAGGTGTCGAGGAGGGGGGAGTATGAGTAAACTCAGCTAGGGACTGATGTGGTGGGTCTAAGGAGGTGACTAAGGGTGGCTAGGAGTAGGTAGGGGGCTGTGTAGGACGATAGTAGTGGTGAGGCCGCGAGGTAAAGGTGGTGACAAGGAGGTGACGCACCTCCTTGCTAGGGTGCTTGAGAGGTGCTAGGGTGTGTGCTAATCATGACTAAGGTTCTAGGCTAGGTGCTTAAGGTGCTTATGTTTAGTTTTTAACTAGTTTAGGTTTATTTTAGTTCTAATCTTGCTTAGTGAAAGATTAGGGTCTAGCTTAGGGTTTAGTGCCTAGATTAGGGTCCTATGAGTGTTCAATGACTAATCCTATGTCCTAAGAGGCTTATACTAAGTGGTTGTAGCTTATTGTGAAGTTTTGGGATAGTTTAGACCTAATTTCAGGAAGTTATGACCTAGTTATGGGTTTTGTGCTTAAGAGACTTGTACCTAAGCTCTAAGGGGTTGTACTAGGGTGTAAGAGTGCTAAGATATCTTATTGTTCCTAAGGTAACTCATACTTGAACACTTTCAAATTGGTTTAGATAAGCAATTAGTGTTTTGTAAATACATAGGCCTAATTAGGGCTTAATTAGGGTTATATTAGGGTTTATTATGATATTATGATATGTTTAGGGTGTTAGGTTGGTAGATTACTTATTGTAGAGTTTTTGTGATCTTATGCTTGACATACTAGAGGTTTATGGGATGTGTGGGTAGAGATATTTGGCTTGTGTGGATACGTGAGCAAGTCTAGAGAGTCATGTAAGTAATGAATGTACATATAAAGTAAAAATTTACCTGTGAAATACCTGACATAGGTATTTGTAGTGGAAATGATAGTGATGAGTTTTTGTGGGTTGTTATAGTCTTACCCCCTTGGAGAAAATCTCGTCCCGCAATTTAGTTAAACGTAGAAGTTGTGAGGAAGAATTTCTGATACCAAAGAAGAGTGGTGCAAAAAGATGGAGAGGTTGGTACAAGCGGAGTAAGAAATGCTTGCACAGATGCCAGATACTTAGGCTTATTCATTTATATCTCATCACTTACAAATAAAGGCGTCCCAATATTAATCCTTTTGATTTATAACTTTCTCATTAAAATGAAGGAGCGTCCTAGTTCATTTTAATTGGATAGTCATTATACATCATCCTTAAGTAGTATCAGCAGAAAATGAAGAGAGTTTACCACACTTAAGGAAATGTGATATGAGAATGTTTTAGAGACAAGTTCCAACCATGGTGAAGACAAGTTCTAGTCATGGTGGAGACAAGTTCTAGTCACGCTGGAGACAAGTTCTAGTCATGATAGAGACAAGTTCTAGTCATGATGGAGACAAATTCTAGTCATGATAGAGAAAAGTTCTAGTCATGATAGAGACAAGTTCTAGTCATGACGAATACAAGTTCTACAGTCCCCCTGTTTAGCAACTTGTCACATGGTAACATCCCAAGTTATGACTAGAGTGACGGGCGTCAGAGATCTCATTCTTGCGACTTTTGCAAGGCAAGATTTGATATCATAGTCGAATATAATGAGGATTAAAGTTCGACATGGATATTCTTACAAGTTCTAACTAATAGAATCTTGCGATATGACAAGAAATACAAGTTCTAACTCTTAGAACATTGTAGGATAAGGTAGGGAGAGAGTTTAGAGTGAAGAAAAATAGAGTGTAAAATGACGGATGAATGAAAGGATGGTAGGAAGTGGAAAGACGGATTTTTATAGGAAGGAGTGAAGAGGAAGAGGGAAGGAAAGGGATGAAATAGGAAAGTATGAAAGAGTGGGAGATAACGAAAGGATGGAAGAGTAGGAATAGGTGAAGTGGGAAAAGGATAGGTGTATAGGATTAAACGGTAGAGTGAGGAAAGCGGGAGAGTAAGATTTAAATACAAGAACAGGAAAAAGGCGGGAAAATGGGATTTAAAGGGAAGAGTGAGAAAAAGGCAGAAGAATGAGGTTTAAACGGGAGAGTAGGAAAAGGCGGGAGAATGGGATTTAGACGAGATCTATATGGTAGAATGAGAGGAAATGGTAGGATAGGATTAAACGGAAGAGTGAGAGTATAGGATACCTGAAAAGATGGTATTCCTAATGGAATTTAGATTTACTAGATTCCTTTAAAGTTTGTTTTCCCCATAAGGTTCTTCTAGTTTTCATAAATAGTCCTAAGGTTCTAAAGGTGGTGTACTAATCTTAACTGGTAAGGAAGATCCTATGTTGGGAGAAGGGTTAGGTAATTTCTTATCTAGAGGTTTACTAGGACTATTATTATGCTTAAGTAGGGTTTCACGCTTAGTCTTTTGTCCTATGTTGTCTAATACTACGAGTATCACTATTCCTAGGTACTTGAATCCAGTTAGGGTAGTATCCATAATATCTTCTAAGTAGAATTCCTAATGTATATCATATAAAATGTCAAATCCTAAGATATTAAGTATTGGTAAATCCTCAAATGTTTTATTCCTAGTTATAACTAGTAACCTCAAATTGTAAGTCTGGGTTATCCTAATGGTATATCATTCTTAGGAATTTCTAGATCCTCAAATGTATCTGGAAAATCTTAGTATGGGGTAGGTTACTTATGAGACTAGGTCTAGGCAAACTATAACCTCGAAATGACTAATATAATGAAATCTTAATTGGTCTTTCTACCTTATAACTTGACTAGGTGCTAAAGGCTTAAGGTAGTTTACTAATCTAATCCTTAGTCATTCCTAAGCTTCCTATGCTATATCTAAAGGCTTCTTATATCTAATCTTATGACTAATTCTAATATCCTCAATATTAAGTAAAATTCCTATCTTAGGCTAAATTCATCCTATTGTGATATCTATTGGGCTTAGGTTTTTCTCTAGTCTGGTTTCTAGCCAATAAAACTTCTAATCTTATTTTTTTTATTTCCTCAATGATTTCTTAGAGATAGTCTATGTAAAATATCCTATGTCTATTCTTATGTTTACCTAAGGGCATCCTAGAGTTATTTCTAACCTTAAGTATGGGAATCCTAGAGTTATTTCTAACCTCAAGTATGGGAATTCTAGAGTGTAATACGGTTTTCTAAGAGGGAATAACTATTTCAGGAATCATAGTAATTTAGAGGTGTAAGGAAGGGAAGATTGAGAAAGAAAGCTAAGGAAGTAGTGAGGGCTAAAGATACTGAATTTGGAAAGAATTTAGATCTCTATGATGTAGAATAGGAATTCTCATCATTAGTATCATATGAAATGATAAGGAAGGGTTTTTAAGGTATTTGGTTTTTAGGAGGTAGAAAAAGGATGATGTTCGAGAGAAGTTGTTATTCATGACATATAATATCATGAAATAACGGGAATGGAAGTTACAACTACATAAGATCATAAATAACTTGTTTTTCAATGAGTGTTGTTATTTATGTCAAATGTCTTGTTGTTAGATTTAAGAGGATAAGGAAAAAGGCAGATTGAAATTGGGAATAGGGAACAGACTCTATAGAATGACACTTTCAGGCTTCCCTATAATGCCTAAAGTTCAAGAATAAGTATCCTTACGTGACGGTTCTCACTACGGTTTTGGGTTTGAAATCGAAACCCAAACGAGTTAAGACTTAAAAGTTTTTGCGAATCTATGAATCTAAGGCATCGGGACCATTTATCCCAGTTTCCTAGAGGTTATAGTGGGGTAAGGGTTTAAGGTAAGTTATAACCAGTATCCAACTTGTCATATCTTACGGGATATTCCTAAATTCCTAAGGGTTCTTATAAGGTTTGGGATATCCTAGGGTAATCAAGAAGAGGCATTCCTAATCCTAGGTTAACTAGGTTATCCTAAGTTAAGGGCACTAGGAGGTGAAAGTAGGAAGTACCCAAGGCATAACTTATGTTATTGATTTCCTATCTTACATATCCTATGGGCATTATTCTAAGGCTAAACTCCTAAAGGCATATTATTTAGGGATTTCTTCCGAGGTTTTCTTAAATCTAAGGGTTTAGGGTTGTAATATTTCCTAGATTTGATTGATGACATTCCTCATCATCATCAATCATCTTTTCTAAGTTACAAATCCTAATGGGCAAAGGCTATCTTATGGTGTTTCTCATTTGATTTTTCAGTAATTTAGCTATCTTAAAACGGGATTGTTGTAGGGTATTTCTTAAACTACTATAATTAGGTCGGGTGCTTAGGTTATTTTCATGACCTTCTTCTATCTTCTCAATAAGGTCAAGGAATATTTCATCTAAGTTATTTAAAATATGTTCAACATGGTATTCCTGGTTTTCTAAAGTTGTCCTAGTGGAATTTTCTCCTAATTCAGATCTCCAAAGTGAAGTGGGAGGGTTTACTAAGTAAGGTGTAGGTGCTAAGGT
Organism: Artemisia argyi; assembly: GCA_030686995.1. Classification (NCBI taxonomy): domain Eukaryota; kingdom Viridiplantae; phylum Streptophyta; class Magnoliopsida; order Asterales; family Asteraceae; genus Artemisia; species Artemisia argyi. The sequence continues at coordinate 26,904,263 of CM060704.1, forward strand.
ATACGGTTGTCTAGGTTCATATCTAGGGATATAAGTAGGGATAGGTTTCCTAGGTATATATGGTTATCTTGGAAGAAAGAACCCATGTGGTTCTAATCTAGGGGAGGGAAATGGTGGGTGTAAAATAGTGTTTGGGGGAGTAATAGGTGATGCCTTAGCATAAAATTCTCTTATACGTTTTAAGTGTGGGTCATCTATGAAAGGCATAAAACCTAAGGGTGAAGGTGTATCTATACTATTCCTAGGGCATTCCGGGGAATTGGGAAAAAGATTTTTAAAACTAAGATCCGAATCATTAGGAGAGGAAAGAACATTCTCCATAAGTGATTCGGGTGGGGTAAAGGTAGAGTAGTGGGGAGCAGGCATAACTATCTAATAACCGATAAAATAATGTAAGCTAGCATATAAGTTAAGGAATACATATTATGCAGATCTAATGCACATATGGCTCTGGGAAGTAGGCATTGGGGAGTGGAGTGGCATGAAAGACTTTCTTGGGTATCGGGAAAAGTAGTTGTAGTTTAGGTTTTGACCTTATTCTCTACAACTGAAGCTCTGATACCAATCTGTAACACCCCCATTTTTCACTGATCGCAGCGGATTAAGTGTTTCGGGTATTACCTCATGGATCATAGATACAGTAATAGGGAATGACTCAAATAGAGACATTTTATAAAAATGAGTTATCATTCATTAAAATTATCAGAGTTTTATAAGATGAGGTCCTGTGAATCTAAATATGAGATGTTATGTTTGAATGATAAGCAAATAGAAAGTCTTTCAAGTCTCGTGCATCTCCATGCCATAATTCCCACAGAGCTCCGTTACCTAGGATACATGCTTAAAAAGTCAACACCAGGTGTTGAGTGATAGTCATAGGTTTAGGGGTTAATGAATACAAGTTCCTCAGGGTTTAGTTGTTTGATACGCGGGATTGTGCCCTCGCAACAGGTTTTACCTCTCAAGGGATCTTGAGAAGCTTGAAATCCCCGCTAGGCAGTGTACCTAATCGTTGTAGTATAGTATAGTGACAAGTACCGGGGGATTGATCGTTCAACTCAGGAATAGTGTCGCTAGGATTAGAAAGCCTACTAAACTAGGTCTAGAGGTGAGGGATGATTCTTTTTGTATTTTATATTTTTATGAAAAGCAAATACAATCTCGGGTTTTAAAGGAGTGGGCGGAATTAGTTGCTAGTCAACTAACCCAATTAACTACAGATGCAATCAAAATAAAATAAAAAGAAATGAAAATAAACTAAAATAATTATGTGGTGGAAACAATAATGAGAAAAGATGTGTTTACTTAGATTTCATTACTCCATAGATATCTTTTACCGGTTGATTAGCTTGTTACAATTGCATGGATGACGGGTTATATTCCTTAATACTAGTCGTAGGGCCGTGTACAATATTCCCTAACTCTATAAGCTCCTACTTCACTCCTATGTCGAGCCGACTAAAAGCTCCTAACATGGGATCATTAGAATTCACTTATGCATTAAATACAACCAAAAATCAAAGTACACCTCCGATCATGTTTCTTAAGACGTTCAAGCAAGTTACCAATGGAAGTCTGCCAGTTTTCTTAAGCCTAACATCGAATACAATCAACCACAACAATTATAAACAAACAATCAACCAATAATCAACATCTAGGTTTTACTACATCTAAGCAAACACAATAAAAACCTAGCCTAACATATTAAAAGAAAGACAAGCATAAGATAGAATCAAACAACACGTAGACATATTGAATGAATATTGGAAGACTTATCTTTATTCAAACATCGATGAAAGAAGGGTTTGAAACCCCTACAATATGTTGAAAATTCGACCTAGGGTTTGTGGTAAAGTTCCTCATAATGTTCCACTCCTTTTACAATAAAAAATTGGAAAAATATATATAGAGAATACATCCTGACGGCGTCACGTTGTAGCGTCTGACACTGTCAACTCGCCGCCAATATAAATTCGTGTCTCCTAGATCTAGTCTTGACGCCTTCATGTGTAAATATACTCTGGGCCGTCACATGTGATTTGACCCTGACGGCTATGGTGACGCCGTCAGGCCAAATAACACTAAAAATGTTCTGGGCCGTCACGTGTATTTTCCACATCCACCTCTTTTGCCACTCTTGCCGCCGTCATGTGTTAGATCTTGACGTCGTCAGGTACTGTTCCCAGCAAGGATTTTGAGACTTTGCCATTTTCTTCACTTTTATGCTCCAAAAACGTCCAAAATGCTTCCTTTTCCAGATTTCTCCTCAAAAGTACCTAAAATGACAAAAGGAACGATTTAGACCAGTAATTGATCAAATAATCACAAATTCGGGCTAAATGACCCCTTAAAAGCGGTACACTTTTCGCCTTATCAAATACCCTTACACTTGAGATTTGTTTGTCCTCAAGCAAATGCGCTTTTATTCTAATCAAAATTCAAGTTAGGGGTCATTTAACACTAATATAAAAGTAATTACAACAAATAATCGTTCCACTAAAAACCAAAAACAAGCACGGAGGTTATACACTAGCACCTCACAAATAGTGTTTAGATACTCACATCTCTCAGGTGTAATAAAGTATATATCACAATATGGAAATGGAAAACATCTCTCACTACCTGTCATAGCAAATAGATTACCATAGGCTTGGGAAAGGATCAAACCTCCACCACTTGGCGTAAGCACCTAGGATAAACTATCAAAGAGGACTTTTAAAGGGTTATAACATTAGGTGTAGGGATATGGAAAACACGATTTTGTTGGATAAGGGCACTATTTACTGGTGGCGAGTTAATCATCTTGGTTAATTACATGTATAATATGGCATTGCTAAGCCAAGACTCGACTCGACTTAAGCTAATAAATCAAAAATAACAAAAACTTAAAACAAACATAGAATGAAATGGGATGGTAGTCCGTATGTTTTTTCTCTTTCTTTTTCTAATTTTTTTTTTCTTTTTCTTTATTTTTTCGATTTTTTTTTTATTTTTTTTTTTTGCATACACTCTTACCCTACCATCCAAAATAATACATCATAGGGTATTTGCATTCCCCTTACACATGAATTTTTACATATTTTACAATAAACTACTCTAATGACTCGAATTAAGATAATCAAAACACTTGGTGTACTTTTTAAGATTAACGCATGTATGGGGGTAATAAATTGATGTTCTTCCCCATTACTCCATATTACTAGTACTTTACCCATGAGTCCCAATCATCCCAAAACAATATGTACAAGATATGACTCGACTTAGCAACCATGTAATCAATTAGATAATTAACTAAGAGTTTAAACATATAACAATAATGCACTAAAGATGAGTGCATACAAGGAAGGCTAAGGTGATTTGGTTGCACATTTGGGTGGATTGTAAACAAATTCTTCCTTTAAGTAAAATGCTTAAAGTTAGAAACGAAAAGATAGGCTCGGAGGGGTGTACTAGGGTATCGTGTACTAAAAATGAGTACAACGCTAAGGTGTGGGAAAATTAATTGACTTCGCTAGTCAAGTAATATGACTTAAATGGTCAAGTAATTATGATACGGGTTTAACACAAGGGTGATCCTAATGCCTCTTATCATGTAGTAAATCCTACTACACGAATGTAGTCTCACTAGCGGTCTCGGGATGTATCACTAACGCAAGTTCTAGAATCTAAATACTACCGGTACACTCATAAGCACTAATAATGAATGCTTTTCCTATCAAATCTAAAGGCGAACCTCACATATTTGGGTGGAAATTTTTTTTAAGTGGCACGGTTTTGTGCTAGTCATACAACTCCTATCCATTAGACGCTTGTTAAGGCTAAAGTTTCATTCCTAAATGTTGTAAAAAAAATTTAAATTTGGCGCTAAAATTGCACTAACAAGTATTTTTCTTTGTTTTATTACACACCTACTATCAAACAAACAAACTCAAGGGCAATTGTATCCTATAAGGTATCATCATTTACCCTCCCCTTACACTTAGGATGAACATTGTCCCCAATGTTCAATTAAAGGATGTAAAAGTAAAACAGGTAAAAGAATGAAAACAAATACTCCCCTGATTCGTTCGGTGTGGATAGTGTGTCAACAAGGTTAGATCTTCCTACAAGAAAATGAACTTTGAAAGCTTCTCTCCAGAAATATAAATCATCTTCTTGTCATATATAACCTGTTAAACTTGAGAAAACAATCAAGGTAAACCTCGCGTAAAATCGGCGACAATATATATGTGTGTGTGTGTATATATATATATATATATATATATATATATATATATATATATATATATATATATATATATATATATATAATATCCTAGAAAAAAATAGCATAAATATCTTATTGTTGCTTTCTAGGAATTAAAGGGATATAATGTTTGTGGAATGAATGTTTGCAGATTTTCTGGAGTTTATAAAACTAAAGAATCAACAAAAACTTTAAGACTCTGGTTTAAACAAAACTCGCAAAAATTTTCAGAATTTTAGTACCTGACGCCGTCAGGTTGTAACTCCTAACGTCGTCAGAATGTTCCTGGAAAAATCTTATGTTAAGTTTTCGGAAAATTTCTGGAAAAACTTATGCCTTATTTCCTGGAAAATCCTTCAAAACATCATTATGACTCGATACAAGCATTTGACTCTAACAAATACTAATATACATGCTCATTTAATATTGTAGTGAATCATGCTCATTTTCATTCTTATAAACAAATTTGGATTTCCCTTACACTTAGCCTTTGCAAAATACCTTTATATGTAATTAAGACGAAGTTAAAAACAAAATAAAGCATTTTCACAATTTACTTTGAAACATGATTTACCAACAATAAAAATAAAACATGCATACGGAAACAAATAAAATCAAAAAAATAAAAACAAACAAAACATGGGTTACCTCCCAAGAAGCGCTTTTCTTTATTAACGAGTCTTGTAGCTAGACTCAATGTTACGGGCTATTACGTGACCTCATCATTGGTCACATTCTCTAGGTCATCCTCAATCTTAGTTTTGTATTCCGGACTTAGTTGCAAGCATTCCTTGTAGAAACCGAATATTCTACTCATGACATAGTCTACTCTTTTACGTCTATCCTCATCATTCCTATAGTAGACCGCTTGCTTTTGTTCCTTTTCAAGGTTTGATAGAAGACGGAATTGTTCAATCTTATAGGGCATTTGGTAGGCTATTTCATCGTTCTCATCCTTCAATCTAACTATCCCTAGAGATTGGTCATAATTCATCTTAGAAGCCTCAACAAACGGTTTTCCGAACACTACTTGACTTAGGCAACCATCTATTACCGGACGAATATCCTCTACAATCACAAAATCGGTAACATAAGTGAAGTTTCCTACAAAGACATGTAATCCTTTCACTCTTCCCACAAAGTTACTCATCCAACTCTGTTGGGAATCATCCTATATCCAAGTTGCTTCTTCATTACCCAATTATAATAGGTCCTAGTCATAATGCTTATGGGAGACCTAAGATCGATGTAAGCTTTCCACACATGCATATGCCCAATGTTGCATGGTATGTTGATGTTAAAGGGATCACCTGCTTTGATGAGTGGTGAACCAAGGACGTATGGTGTCTCGGGGTCATTGAATAGATCCGTATGGTATTCCCGTTCTTCCTTGGTGGGTAACTTATCAAAGTATTCCTCTACATTTTCTACTTCCTCTAAATTTTCTTCCTTTTTATCCTCAACTTCCTTAATCTCATCCTTAGGTCCAGTTTCTATTCCAACTTCGTCCTTGTCACTTTCTTCTATATTATTATCTATTGGCTTAATGGTGACAACATTGACAAAGTGGACGTGTTTGGATGATGAGGGGTCCTTAATTTGGATACCGCTACTATTATCCCTAGTGTCCTTCCTAGGTGTATTTAGCCCTTGGTTGTTGATGGCTTTCAACTAGTTGTCAATTTTATTGGTCATCTCTGTTTGTTGTTGATTGAATTCAGCTTCAAACTTAGCTATGCGAGCTTCTTGAGATACCATAAACTTTGACATCAATCCTTCATGATTGTTGGTACTACCATAGTTATTGGAAGGATTGTTGTTGAAAGTACGGTTAGAGGGTGGACCGTTTGGTTGGTAACGATTAGGTGGATTGGAAGAATTGTTTTGGTGCATGTTTTGGTTTTGTTTCCACCTAAGGTTCGGGTGATTTTTCCAAGAAGGATTGTAGGAATCACCATAAGGGTTTGGCACGGGTTTGAAAGTGTACCACTTGTCTCCTGCTTCGTCGGTACGCGAGGATGCATAATCCGCAACAGCTTGTCCGGGGAGTTCCACGCAATCACAAGTGTCATGGGAACCACTACATAATTCCCATGAAGAAGTGATTTTGTTCACTTGGCTTGAAGGCAATGTTGCAAAAAACGGCCTACAAGGCCTTGTAATCGCCGATTCCAAGCTACATGGCCCTGGAACTTGGAGACATTTACAAGGAAGTCGGCCGATTAATCGGCGATTACAAGGTTTTGGGCCGATTAATCGGCTAAAAAACGCAACTCGGCCCTCGAGCGCCTCAGGACCGATTCACGATTTTTGCAACACTGCTTGAAGGCTTAGGAGCTTCGTAGGATTTCATGAGAAACTTGACTTGGTCCTCAAGTTCCATGATCCTACGGTCGGGAGTGCTAGAATTGTTCGAAGGCAAAGATATTGCCTTTATTGTTTTTTTTTCAAATCACGGGGATCATTTCAACTTTCGTTGTCATAGAGAGCAAGATCTTCTATGAGTTCCCATGATTCTTCCGCACTTAGATCACTAGCTTTCCACCGGCCGATTGGTCAATGGTTCGCCTTGTGGAGAGATCGATATGTTCATAGAAGATTTGGACTTGGAGCCAAAGATCTATGCCATCATGAGGGACTTTTTGGAGTAAGTCCTTGAAACGAGTCCATGCTTCATAGAGAGTTTCACCTTGACATTGTTGAAACATCAAGATGTCATTTCTAAGCTTGGTAGTTCTCCCCGGTGGGAAAAATTGAGCAAGGAAACGAGAAGTGAGATCATCTCAAGAGGTGATGGATCCCGCGGGTAAACGTTCAAGCCATTGACTAGCTTGGTCACGTAGAGAGAATTGGAATAGAAGTAATTGGGTCGTCTCTCTAGTTGCAACATCAAGGTCTATGGAATCTACGATTTTTAGGAAATCCTTGAGATGTTGATTAGGATCTTCGAAATGAAGTCCATGGAATGCACATCCGCTTTGCACCAACCGGATGGTGTCGGATCGCAAGGGAGACACATTGGCTCCTTGAGTGAGCTCAATGGTATTTTGATAGCCTTGATGGCTAGGACGGGAATACTCTCCTAAAGTTCGGGGTCTAGGAGGTTGGTTTGCTAGTGGTGGGTTTTGTGGGTGGTTTTGTTGTGGTGGGTTGATGGGTTCAAAGATATTACCAACTTCCATGATGTCGGATGGCAATGGTTACGAACAAAGAAACGAAGAAATAAGATAGACTAAAGAAAACTTAAAAATAAAAATAAAAATCTTACTAGAAAGGAATCTAGCAAGTAGACCTAATAAAAAGAAATTCTAGCCTAGACAATAACTATTCCCCGGGCTGCGATGCCAAAAACTTGATACGCGGGATTGCGCCCTCGCAACAGGTTTTACCTCTCAAGGGATCTTGAGAAGCTTGCAATCCCCGCCAGGCAGTGTACCTGATCGTTGTAGTATAGTATAGTGAAAAGTACCAGGGGATTGATCATTCAACTCAGGAATAGTGTCGCTAGGATTAGAAAGCCTACTAAACTAGGTCTAGAGGTGAGGGATGATTCTTTTTGTATTTTATATTTTTATGAAAAACAAATACAATCTCGGGTTTTAAAGGAGTGGGCGGAATTAGTTGCTAGTCAACTAACCCAATTAACTACAGATGCAATCAAAATAAAATAAAAAGAAATGAAAATAAACTAAAATAATTATGTGGTGGAAACAATAATGAGAAAAGATGTGTTTACTTAGATTTCATTACTCCCTAGATATCTTTTACCGGTTGATTAGCTTGTTACAATTGCATGGATGACGGGTTATATTCCTTAATACTAGTCGTAGGGCCGTGTACAATATTCCCTAACTCTATAAGCTCCTACTTCACTCCTATGTTGAGCCGACTAAAAGCTCCTAACATGGGATCATTAGAATTCACTTATGCATTAAATACAACCAAAAATCGTAGTACACCTCCGATCATGTTTCTTAAAATGTTCAAGCAAGTTACCAATGGAAGTCTGCCAGTTTTCTTAAGCCTAACATCGAATACAATCATCCACAACAATTATAAACAAACAATCAACCAATAATCAACATCTAAGTTTTACAACATCTAAGCAAACACAATAAAAACTGTTAGGAATACAAATATTCCTGTGAAAGTCTCGGTCACCTAATTATTGTAATAGCATTGAGCTACCTCGTAGTTAGTTTAGTAATTAGTTAGTTAGTATTAGATTAAGTAACATCGTGGAAGAAGGACGGGTCTTTACCCACTGTATGCCTGATCCACAGCCCGGGTGTGGGCGTTTTTATCTTTCTTTGTAGCTTAGTATAAATACCCCTCTCCACATGTGGAGAGGGTTGGACCTTCATTAATCTCAATCTAATATCACATTTTCTCTCTCAAGGTTCCAAGTTCTCTCTTCTTTCTTCTTTTCTCTCATCTTAACGCTACACTAATCACAAGTTCCATCATGTTTGTGACTTGATATTATATCCTGCAATTGGTATCAAGAGCCAAGGTTTCATCTTAGGGCCTTGGTGAATCTTAGTTTGTGTGGTTTTGTGATTTAGTAGTGCTTTCATTGAAAACATCTTGGTGTGAATTTTCAAGTGTTAGTTGACGTGTT